>CM035134.1:6210000-7625000 GCA_020205605.1 Panax ginseng | reverse complement strand
ATATAGACCGAGATGTTAGAAAATCGGATGTTTGTGTTGTTGGGAACATCACTGTCACAGAAGCCAGCTTGCCTCTACACCTTCACACAAGATATGACACACTTATGGCATTGTCGTTATGGACATTTGAGCTACAAAGGGTTGAGGATTCTTCAATTTAAAAAGATGGTGCATGGGTTACCACAGTTTAGGACTCCAACAACAGTGTGTGTAAACTGCATGATTGGAAAACAACACAGAGATCCAATCCCAAAGAAGAGCAATTGGAGGGCCACAGAAAAGCTTCATCTTGTTTATGCAGATCTCTGCGGACCAATCTCTCCCATCTCTAATAGTAAAAAGAGGTACATTATATGCTTTGTTGACGACTTTACTAGAAAAGCATGGACTTATTTTTTAGTGGAGAAATCTGAAGCATTAAACATGTTCAAACGTTTTAAAAGTTGTGTTGAGAAAGAAGTAGGAGGATATATTAAATGTTTGAGAACAGATCGAGGAGGAGAATTTGTGACGCCCCCAAAATAGGTATACAACACCCATCCTGAGTCGCCAAATGCATGGTACAGAAAGCAAACTACAACTTGAATAATACAATTGTCGTGCAAAATACGACAACACATACTGTGAGTTTAAATACAAATATTGTCTTCTAGACAATATCAACACTCAAATAAGTCTTTATTACAATTATTCAAACACTATTTTACAGAAATAGTGAGGACTGCTAAAACATCTTTCTAGAACCATCACTCCATACACCGACTAGATCCTACTATGTTCTCACCTCCACGAGAAGAAAAATGGAACAAAAAGGAAAAGGGTGAGCTCAACTAGCCCAAGAAAGAATATTATGACTATTTATAATATACAACAAATTATCATTAGTCTTCAATAGGAAAAATCGATAAAACATAATAGACAACAAGTTTTAGATCAAAACTGCAATGGAAACAACAATCCATTGTAGTCAAGTAGAGAATGAGTTCTACTATCTTCTAAGATTTAAAAGTCCTTCATCAATATTTTATCCTCAGAATAACAATCAATATACATCTTTAATCGAATATTCATCTTTTCACTACAAGCCAAAGATATTCATTTGTATCACCAAATGGGTCATGTTCATCTCAACACTGCTCATCTTTGCACTACGGGCCAAAGATATTCATCAGTTAATCATTCATCTTTGCACTACAGGCCAAAGATATTCAGTAATATCATCATTTAGGACTGAGGATGATGAAAAATATTTTAAAGAAAACGAATCCAGTGAGACAGAAGGACAAATATTAGGAATTCGTATAACAGTTTATCCGAGATTAATAATACTTCATAATAACCAATTGTGAAGCAGAATTCAAAAATAACGATTAAAACATGGATGAAATCAAAGATAGTAACCATAATAGACATCTTGGACAAAAAGGAAAAATTTTATTTTTAGGTGAATAGTGCCGTATTCGTGAATAGTGCCGTATACGTGAATAGTAACCTCAACACAAAAAATTCTAAATTTGATTAAAAAGTTCAAACCAATATTTCAGCATAATGATATTGAAGAAAATAATATCATTTAAGAAGAAAATAACATCCCTTACCTCAAAATAATCAGATTTACGACATTTAATTTGGGATATAAAGTTTACGTAAACTCGCATTTTAAATAGCAACTCTCAAAGTATCAAAATACTCACTAAAATACGCTCGACAATATAGAGAGAAATAAAACTTGTTTCTGGTGTGATTTTCAATTCTAACCTAAGCGTCTATTTATAGGAAAATGCTAGAACGCCATAGGAGACTAAATAATAAAATAATATTATTTAATTAACAAATTTTCTACGCATGCTTTGAACAAGTCTAGCATGCCTTCTTTGAAAAACAAACTAGCAGCCCACATGCTTGAAAAACCAAAAGTGGGTCCCACCCATAATTTAATAAAAATCATTTTATTTTCCGAAACTTCAACAATTCATAGAAAATAGCCCGTTTATTAGAAAAATACGAATTTTATGTCCATTCCACACGAAATCGAATTCTCTACAACTTTGTAGCTTTGGGTTTTTACAAATTCCAGATAAAAAATATCTGAAATCCACAAACGGATGATTTTTAATTCCTCCATTCCGACAAAATACTGCTAAAACACCTCAGCATTAATTCCTTCATTTATAACCACATAAAATAAATAAATCCATCATTTATATCCACATCAAATAAATATTTTCTTATCATATAAATTAATAATTAATTATTCACAAATAATATTACGTAATCACAATTATAACAACCGGTAGTTTCGAGGAAAGAGGGCTTTCCAATAAGGATTTCTCTCTCTTGGCGCCGCAATTAGGTGACCAAACCTCTCCTTGGCGTAACTTTCTAGACATTGCCAATAATGCTATCTAATAATATTATTCAAATAATATGAATTATTGATCCGATAATGGAAAATATCATGCGTTGATAATTATTGAAACAACAATAATATAAACTATCAACGCAAAGCAATTATTGAATCAATAAAATAAAATATTAAGCAAGAACTACTATAACAATTATTGAGTAGTGCCTTCTCACGCATCACGAATCAATAATTCAACAATATCTTGTCGATACCGGTAATCTTTCATTTATGCAACCACGCCAGACATCAGTATTTTAACCACTGTGTATTCCAACGATTGTTAGCGGTAACAATTACGCCAATTATTTATAAAAACTCATACTTTGTCATTTTCTTCATCCGACAATTATCTCCTGTTATGGGGGCCCCGAATGGTCTACTTACGTAATTGCGAATATTCCCCGACAACAAGAATATTCCACGACCAAACGAATATTCCCCGACAATAATGAATATTTTATAACCACTTGCTTATTTTACAAAATTTGCACATTTCACCCATAACCAAAGTATTATATCAAATTATCACCTTATTATTTCAAGATAATAAATAGAGGAAAATTCAATTTTATTTATAATAAGTTGGGGTCTTACAGAATTCACATCACTTGAGTTCAATGAGTTCTGCACAGAGCATGACATCAAGAGGCAATTGACTACAACGTATACTCCATAGCACAACGAAGTAGCGGAAAGGAAAATCGAACTGTGATGAACATGGTTCGATGCATGCTCTCTGAAAGGAGGATTCCGAAGACTTTGTGGCCTGTGGCAGTGAACTGGACAAAATATTTTCTGAATCGAAGTTCTACATTGGCTGTGAAGATTCAAACACCTGAAAAAGCCTGGAGTGGAAACAGACCCTCGGTTGAGTACTTTAGAGTTTTCGGATGTGTGGCGCATGTACATGTTCCTGATGTGAAAAGAAAAAAACTAGATGCAAAGAGCCTTGCTTGTGTGTTATTGGGAGTAAGTGAAGAGTCTAAGGCATATAGACTCTATGATCCAATTGCAAGGAAGATTGTAGTTAGCAGAGATGTAGTATTTGAGGAAGATAAGCCTTGGAGCTGGGATAACAGTTATGAAGTGTAGGGATTTCGGCACAAGAACGCACGAAAATAAAATAATTTAAAGCAATTTTCGAAACCCAAAAATAGGATCCATGTGAAAAACAATTAACTCAGTTGTTTAGAGATTATACCGAATATGAAAAATGAGAATCTGAAATTGATGCGCGTCAATCCTTAACTCAATTCCTCACTTAAACTACGCTCTCTATGGTATCCACACGAACGCCGCATCAACCGTTGAACGATTACGCAATAAGAGGGACTTGCAGACTAGCCACCAAAGGAACCTTTATGAAAGCAGTATGTTTTCTCTAGTCTCTCTCTCTAAGAGTGGCTAGGGTTTTCAAGTTATGAATTAATCCTAAGTAGTTGCTATATATCCTATATATAGTAGTTAAAAGGAATTAATCAAAACCTAATTTCATAAAATCCAATTTATATATATAACTTAATTAAGTCTTACTTAATTAATATACATATATACAAACTTTCCTTTTAATTTAAATTGTGATTTAAATACTATTAATCATAGTAATATATTTAAATCCTTAAAATTTAAATTTATTCCCTTTAAATTACGTTACATGTGTGTGACCACATAAAGTTATTATCACGTTGGCAATAATTTTAAAATCATATTATAAAATTATAACAAAGTGAGCGGAATCTAGTAATGCATCATCGCTACCCAAGTAATAATAAGATCGATGATTCGATGCAACCTTTTAGTGACCAATGTTTTAATGTAATTTAATCCTTTTAACCTTAATATCCTAGATTAAACTCGAGTCATAGAATGTGTCATACTCTTCATAATTTAATCTGAGTTTTTCTTGATCAATGAGTAAACTATATGAAACAAATCACTATTTGAGCATGGCCATACATTTCATAGTCCTACTCAATCAAGAGGCCTATGGATATCACCCCTAATAAATAGGGAGGTTAAATTCCATCTAGATCACTCATATTCCCCCACACTATTCATGATGTACCCAATAATCACCTTTATAGTCCACCTATTAAAGGTGACATTTGATGATATCAAAGTACATAAATTCAGGTGTAATAATATAGTGATTTTGTGTCGGAGGACCATTACATCATTGTCACTATGAGAATTTCTAATGACACTTCGCATAATGCTCGCATAGAATTCTCATGGTGGGTCCATCCAAAGACAATCGATTCTTCAACATGTACCTATGCATTGACTTAATATCTCATATATTTATGACCAATGAGATTTGGTCATCAGTCAATCCACATACTAGTCTCAATGCATCATTTTTGTCCCATCAACAATGATACTCGACTAGGGACATTTAAGAATAATGATACTAATTATAATTATATAATCTCATGTTCAAGTCACATACTTGAAACTATATAATTTGCATCACTATTCTAAGGGATTTTTTTATTATGTTAACATTTATATAACGTAGTAAATAAAACCATAATAAAATCATTCATTTATTCAATCAAATATAATATCAAAACGTTAAGCAATTATATCAAATAATTGGCCTCTAGGGCATAAACTCTAACATGAAGAACACATAATGGCTGATTTGGAATGGGATGATGAAGAAGATAATGAGGCCGTGAATGCATGGAATGAGGGAGCAGTGAGTGAGGAAGAAGAAAGAGTCGCTAAACCGGTTAGTAGTCCTCAAAATGGTGAAAATGTAGGAGAATCATCTAGTTCTGAAGAAGGAAGAAACAGAGGGCTTCCAGGGTGGATGAGAGATTACGTAACTGGGGAAGGACTTTCAGAGGAGTCGAAAGAAGAAGATGCAAATGTCAATTTGGCTTTGTTTGCTTCAGCAGATCCAGTGTATTTTGAGGAGACAGTGAAGCATGACAAATGGAGGACAACTATGGACATGGAGATGCAGGCTATAAAGAGGAACAACATATGGGAACTCACTAATCTTCCTAAATGTGCAAAGAAGATTAGAGTGAAGTGGGTTTATAAAACCAAACTCAAGGAGAATGGAGAAGTGGACAAGTTGAAGGCTCGTTTAGTGGCAAAGGGGTATGTGCAATAGCAAGGGATAGACTACACAAAAATATTTGCACCAGTTGCGAGAATGGACACAGTGAGAATGATTGTGGCTCTAGAAGCTCAAAAAGGGTGAACTCTCTATCAACTTGATGTCAAATCTGTCTTTTTGTATGTGGAACTTAATGAAGAAGTGTATGTGGAGCAGCCGAAGGGTTATGAGCTAGAGAATAGTCCTCAGAAAGTGTACAGGTTGAAGAAAACCCTATATGGACTAAAACAAGCTCCATGAGCTTGGTTCAGTCGTATTGAAGCACATTTCATAAATGAAGGGTTCGAGAAATGCTATAGTGAGCATACTTTGTTTATTAAGATAAATAAGGGAGGTAAGATTCTCATTGTCAGTTTATATATTGATGATTTAATATTTGCTGGCAATGATGAATTGATGTTTGCTGAGTTTAAGAATTCCATGTTGAGGGAGTTTGATATGACTGATTTGGGGAGAATGAGGTTTTTTCTTGGCATAGAAGCTTTGCAAAGGTCAGATGGGATCTATATTTGATAGAGGAAGTATGCTTTGGAGGTGTTGAAGAGGTTTAAGATGGAAAACAGCAAATCAATTCATAATCCCATTGTTCTAGGTTGTAAGCTTTTTAAAGATGAGAATGGGGTTCGTGTTGATGAGACTTTGTTTAAATAGATGGTGGGATGCCTCATGTACTTAACAGCTACAAGGCCAAATTTGATGTTTACAGTAAGCTTGATTAGTAGGTACATGGCTAAATCAACTAAGTTGCATTTGATAGCATCCAAGAGGATACTGAGGTACCTGAATGGAACTATTGGACTTAGAGTTTCTACAAGAATGGAGGATGTGAAGATCTGGTTAGATATATTGATCTGGTTAGATATGTAGACAATGACTATGCAGGAGATATAGAAGACAAGAAAAGTACATCAAGCTATGTTTTCATGTTGGGATCTAGAGCTGTTGCCCGGTCCTCATGAAAGCAACCTATAGTCACACTTTCAGCCACAGAAGCAAAGTTCGTGGCTGCAGCTGCTTGTGCTAGTCAAGCTGATTGGATGAAGAGAATAATTGAGAAGCTGAGTCTAGAAGAAAGTAAGTGTACTACAATTCTCTGTGATAACAGCTCCACAATTAAGTTGTCAAAAAATCATGTGTTACATGGTCGAAGAAAGCACATTGATGTGCGTTTCCATTTTCTTCGTGACCTCACACGAGAAGGAGTAGTTGAATTGGTTTATTGTGGAACACAAGATCAGCTGGCAGATGTGATGACAAAGCCCCTCACAGTGGATGCATTTCAGAGGTTTTGATGTCAGTTGGGCGTCTGTCAAGTTCCTGAATTAAACTAGTTGTAGTTGGTAACTAGTTTAAGGGAGGGAATGAAGAGAAAGTTGTTGTTTTCTGTTTGAATAAGTCCTAGTCTTTAGGGTACTTGGTTAATGTTTCCTGATTTTTCTAGTTGCAGTCATCACGTTGAGTAGTTGAGAACGTGAGCTATTTCATCTCATTTTGTTAAGTTTGTAAAAGGCTATTTATAAGCATAAGATTGTTCAATAAAAGGTAAGTCATTTCCAGAACTATTAAGTACTATTCATTTTGTATTTCTATTCTTAACACATATTACTTTTTCCTGCAAAATACCCGTTCTCTTCCTTTGACAGATCATGGTTAAGTTCATATAAAAAAAATTACAAGTACAGATTCCTCATCATAATTAATTGCCATGCGTATTAAATATGGAACATTTAGCACAATAAAAACTTTAGAATAAATAATATTATGAACCCTTGTGTAAGAAAATCCATATATCTAATTAAAATATTATTTAAAAAATAATATGAAGTACTAATAGATTTCGCCAAATAAATTATAGGTAACTACTATTCGTGTGACGCCCCCAAAATAGGTATACATCACCCATTATGAGTCGCCAGATACATGGTACATAAATCAAATACAGCTTCTTTTATACAATACGACAAAAGCGTAGCTTAGAGTTTTTACACGAATATTGTCTTCTAGACAGTATTCAAACTCAAATGGAGTCCTTATTACATTTATTATCACACTATTTCACTGAATAGTGAGGACTACTAATGCAAACATCTATACCGTCACTCCGTTCCCCGACTAGTCCCAGCTATATTCTCATTTCCTGAAGACAATAATGAAAATAAAGGGTGAGCTCAACTAGCCCAGTAAGAAATATTATGACTAAGATAATGTAGAATAAATTATCCTTAGCCTTCAACAGTATAACAACTGATAGAATACAATAGACAACAAGTTTTAGATCAACAACTGCAGCGGAACAAGCAATTCATTAGAAGAGTCAAGCAGAGTATTATATCTACTATCTTCTATGATTTAAAAAGTTTATAATCAATTTTATCGTTGAGACTCAGCTTAATAAATAAACCACATCATCGAATCATCCCTGCACTACGGGCCAAGGATATTCATGTAATCATCAATGGTCATGATATGATTATACCGAATAATTCGTGGTCATAATCATACCAACAATTGTCCATTAATGCACTACGGGTCAATGAGGAGTTTTACATCATTTATAACATTACGGGTCATGATTATACCGAATGATCCCTGGTCATAATCATACCAATCAACAATCTATCTATGCACGTAAACCAAAGATATTCATCACAATATAAGCATGATGATGATGACAATGATATAAGAATTAATCAAACGAAATCAAGGATAAATATTAAAGACTTTAAATTTATCCAGAGTTTAAAAATATCTAAATTGTCAACATGATACTACTTTGTGGAGTAAAATTCAAGAATGATATTGTATCAAAAATGATTTGGACCGAAAAGAAATCAATTTCTGTCATGAATAGTACTTCGGGTGAATAGTACCCGGGTGAATAATACCCCGTGAATAGTACTTCGGGAATAGTACCCCGCGGTGAATAGTACTCATGAATAGTACTTTGTGAATAGTACCCATTAATAGTACTATGTGAATAGTACTTATAAAAGGAAAATACAAAAGAAAACGATATTCCATGACGAGTACAAAAGAAAGGATATCTCATACGAGTATAATAGAATATACGAAACTACAAATGGATTTTCATCCGCAATGCTGTAATCCACGTAGACAGATCATTTCCATAATTTAATAAAGAACGAATCTGAAGGGTCATTCACCATGCATGCAGAGTAGTCGCGTGAGACAAAGTTATTCCAAATGTAATAATAAAGAATATAATAATAGAAGAATTTCACCATGCATGTTGTAGTCCGCGTAGACAGGTTATTCCAACAGAATAATAAAGAATGGAGTAACAACCCTTACGAGTATTAAAAGAAAATAATATCTCTTCATGAATACGAAAGAAATAATACCCTTACATTTAATCGTTGAAGCGAAAATAATATTCCTACGAATATTGAGCGAAATGATATTCCTTACTTAATATTGAGCGAAAATAATATTCATACGAATATTTAAAAAATAATATCTCTTCGTAATATGAAATAAATAATACCCTTACGATCATTGAGCGAAAATAATATTCCTACGAATATTGAACGAAGATGATATTCCTTACAAATATTGAACAAAAATAATATTCCTTACGAATACGAAAAATAACATCTCTTCAGAATATGAAATAAATAATACCCCATACCTCAGAAGAAGACTGAATACTGAAATAGTGAAGTAGCGGACTTTTCTTCTTCTTTCTCTCTATAGCTTCTCTCTCTATAATTGCTCTTTTGAGTCTTAGTGAATTGGTGAGAATGAAGAAAGAATGAGCTTCTATTTATAGAAAAATATAGTTTCGATAATTGCACGTTTTGGGGCTCGAAATATTACAGTATAATACCTTCATCTTTTCCTTCATTTTTAATTTAGTCCTGCAAGTATTATCAAACTTGCACCACCTCCTCTAATAGTATATCATGTGAATTAATAGTACAATCATGTGAATCAATAGTTCTATACATGTGAAAATAATAATTACAGTATAGTACCTTCATCTATACCTCCATTTTTAATTTAGTCATGCAAGTATTATCAATCTTGCACAACCTCCCTTAATAGTACATACATGTGAATCAATAGTATACACATGTGAACACATAGTTATAAGCATGTGAATTAATAGTAATTAATTGCTCATTTATCCGATTAATTACCCAATTGGTCAATATAACTTCCAGACATCAATTATTATTGAAATAAATGTCGATTTTCACTAACACTAATAATCCCAACACAATAGAACTATCAATTTCATCTTTAATCAACACGAACTTATTCATCATTAATATTATAACTCACAATATTTAACAACCAGGTCATTCCCAGGAAAGAGGGGGCTTTCCGATAAGGATTTCTCCCTATTGGCGCGTAATTAGATGACCAAATCTCTCCTCGATAGAACTTTCTAGACATCATCAATATTGCAAATAATAATATGAATAACTTTGTCGTCTCAATTATTGATTTAATAATAATAAATATTATGCAGATGATACTGTGACAATAATTAAATAAATAATATGAGAGATATGATGCAAAGCAATTAATTGTAGCAATAATTGAGTATAATCGAGTGACTTCTCACGTAAGTATCAATAATCAATACCACAGGTATAGCGATTATGCAACCACGTATATTACTGTACTTTTACCACCGGGTAGTTCAACAGTTTAACGATAAAACTTTCGCCGTTTTTTTTATAAATATTTCAGTCATTTTCTAACTACGACAGTACCTCCATTGTGGGGTCCACCAATGATTGTGTCATCATATGATTATTCCCTGTTAAAACAAATATTCCCCGCCACAACGAATATTTTATATCAACTTGCTTACTTTGCAAAATTTTCACATATCACCCTTAACTTTAACCCTTTCTCAATTTAACCATTTACTAAATAAAATAATAATTATAAGAAAATTGAATACTTTCATTTCATAAAATTCGGGATCTCACAATTCCTCTCCTTTTTGACCTTGAGACATCTACAAAATGAACAAATAGTCTCGACCTTTTTGGTACTCAAATCTTCTTGGGTCCTTTTGGGTTAGTAGCATATAAATCACATTTCTTTATCCAAATTTGTTTTATTCTAATTTTATTACAATTAGAATCAAAATGACCTTTAAAACCACATTTTCTACAAGTAACAAACGGTGAACAATAAAGTGGTTTAAACCTTGGTTTACTATTAATCATTCTAATATTATCATTAGTTCTATTTTTCATATTTTTAATAGGATTATACCCAATTCCTTGTTTATCAAGACTAGGCCTTTGTGCCCCTAATATAACATTTAGGTTCTCTTCCCCTTGCACAAATTTAGCAAGATCATATTTTAAAGATTCTATTTCTGCATTTGTAATATTATCATCATGTTGAACATTCATCATTTTTCCATCATTAAAATCATCTATGCATGCATCTCTCATTTTCAAATTTTCTTTTAACACATCATTTTTATTTTTAAGATATTCATTTTCTTTTCTCTCTTTAATAAGCGACTTAACTTCATTCATTAGCTCATTTACACAATTCTTAAAATAAGAATTTTTCTTTTTGAGCTGTTGATTTTCATTTTGTAAAGCAATATAATCAGACATAGATATTTCAAAAGTTTTATGAAAATTTGTTACCTCAACTTGATCATCATCTTTTAGTCCCATGAAACAGAGTTGGACAATTTCTTCTTCTTGTTCCGTTTTGGACTTACTCACTGGAGTTGAGTTACCATTTTGATTTTTCCTTTGTTTCTTCTTTTGAAGTAGTCTCTCGAGTTTTCTTGAGAGCATTTCAATTTCTTCATCAAAATCTTTGTGATCACTTTCATTGTTGCTCTCGACTTGAAGTGCCAATGTTTTTTTCATTGGTGTTTCATCCTCTTTATCATACCTCTTGAGTTGATTTTTAAATTCTTCAAGCTCTCCAAACAAGGTAAGAGTTTCAATGGTACTAATTGTTAGTGAGTCTTGGAGAGTTATGACTTTCGGTGCAAACCGTTTGGGCATAACTCTTAGTAGCTTTTTATTAATTTCCCTCTAAGCAATTTTCCGTCCCAGCATACTTAGAGAGTTCATTAGAGTGAGAAATCTCCCTTGAGCTTCATTTATTGTTTCATCCTTTTCTAACTTGAATAAATCATAGTCTTGCATTAGCATACTTAACTTCACCTCTTTAACTTTTGAAGTACCTTCATGACTCATTAAGATAATGTCCCACATTTCTTTTGCTGTGTTGCACGATGATACTTTATCAATTTCAACTTGGACCATTCCGCTTAGCAAGGTGCTCATGGCTCTTGAGTTGTAGGAAAACATATAGCTTTCGTTTGAATCCATCTCTATGAGAGTCTTGAGTCTACCATCATCATGTCTAGCAATAACATGTCCATTTTCAACTACCCACCATTGCCATGGGTATCTCTTGAGATAAATCTTCATTCTGAATTTTCAAAAGTTGAAGTTCTCGCTTCCGAGTAACAGAGGTGGTTGACTTATAGATTGACCTTCTTGAAAACAAAGGTGTGCCATAGGATCTTTCCCTACGACCTGCAAAGATCAATATTAGTAGAGCCTTGCTTTGATACCAAATACAATTCTGTAATTAAGTACACCTAGAGGGGGTGAATAGATGTAAATACCTAAAGTGATCTACAGTGGTCAAATTTTAAAGTTTACTATAACAGGCTATAAACGGATGGTTTAACCCTGTCTGTATTAGTTATGTTCTTCGTCTGTTAAAAGCAGATGACTAATAATACCGTAAAAGTATTAGTATACTTTTTTTTTACTTAAACCAAAATCTGCAGATTTTTAAAGCATATAACAAAAGCAAAAGAACAGTAAATTACACCAAGATTTTTACGTGGTTCAGCCTTTATCATCTAGTCTAGTAGCCTAATCCACGTCCAATACCAACTAGTATTGGAGAATCTTTTTATTAAACCTAATACTCAATTAAATTCAATGAAAAGAACTCCCTGTTCAAATAAAGCTTTCCACTGTGATGGATACCTCTGCCCCCTTTGCACCACTACAACCTTTCTCACCACTGAGACCTTTGCACCTCTGCAACCTTGAAATCTTTCTATGAACAGACCCTATCTATTGCTAGATAGACCAAGCCCAACAGGATTTGAACTCAGATTTCGTTACAAGAAATATATGATTACAAAGGACACTTATTTCCAGCCAATAAAGAATTAATTATATAAGAAATGAACTTTGATAGCTCTCTATTGAAATATATTTGTATAAGACAGATGCTTGCTTTGATTTTTCTGGACTGATGTATCCTTCAAGTCTCTGTCCCTGATATAGCCAATAAGAAGAATATATATAGAGAAGGAACTAACGACTATATATTGATTAGCTAAGAACTCTCAGACCCGTTTGGAAGGTCCCACGAACTTAGCAGCTTTTCATAACCAAATAGATAATCTTTAGCAACTATATGTCTTTCCAAAGGAAAAACTAAATCACTTAATAAAAGGAAAGAAAGAACCACTTTTGTATAACATATATAATAATATTTGTAAGCATAAAAATCATCACTGTTGGTATGACTCATGTTTTCCACCACTAAATAATAACAACGAATATAAATGATTTGCAAAATATGTTAACCTGATATATTTCTTTGATTAGCATGCAATTAACCAACGTGATATATTATGAATAAATTAGCATGAAAAAAACTAATTCAGTTGGTATATCACAAGACTTTTGCAATATAAAGAGTCCAATAGATATAAGATATCAATTAATAAAGATATAATATACAAATCATATATGAGATAGCTAAAATAAAGGAGACATAGTCTAACAAGATTGCTTAGTTAACTCATTTAAAAAGACTTCTTTCCAATTTGAATAACATAATATATACAAGGAGAGAAATAGTCTAAGTGAAATACTCAACAGATTGCTTAATCAGGTTGGTTACCTAAATAAACTAAGATTGCATACCTTTATTTTAATTGGCCAAGCGAGAAATATAACATATTAAATCAATATTAATAAACCAATTTTGGCCAAACAATATAATATATTAAACCATCCCAAGCAATTTAAAACAAATCCATTAAATAATACAAACCCAATAATATTGTCAACATTAAATTCACAAAAGATATAAACCAATATTCCCAAATAGATTTTCAAATATATTGTCATTATTAAAATCACAAAAAATATAAACCAACATAGTTAACATGTATGATTCATAAATCATGAACAACAAATTTAGAAGGAGACTCACTTTTTGGGTGCGTAAAAATAAACAAGGGTCTCATATATATTGGGACAGTTGACATATACATAATGTATATTGTTGTTGTTGATGGTGCCTGTAGGACTTGTATAAACTGGGAGCTCCTAAGGTAGTAGTGACAGCAGTAGGGCAAATAGGGTGCATACCCTATCGGCTAACTCGATTAAATGGAACTGGTAGCAGCAAGTGCAACGATGGAATCAATAACGCTATAATTCCCTTTAATTCGGGTCTTCGAAATTTGGTTGATCGTTTCAATAACGGTGAATTGCCTGGATCAAAGTTAGTTTTCGTGGATTCATACCAAAGCACTAAAGATCTGGTAGCTGATGCATCCTCTTCTGGTACTAATACTCTCATATCTTATCTCTGCTTAATTTTGTTTTATTTTCCTTACTTGATACTCCATCCGTCCCACAAAACGAGACATATTTGGAAAATTAATTTATAAGTACCAGAATAAGTACAGAATAAGTATTAATTTATACTACCAGAATAAGTATTAATTTTAGTTTGATGTTTCAAATTAAGTAATTTGGTTTCTATTACACCAAATTAACTTGCAAGAAAGAGTCTTCATAGTTTGATATTGGAGAAAAGATGGCCGTAACCAAGTTCTTGTAGAAAACAACTTTTTATACTAATGTTTTTCTATTAATTAATATTAAATACAGTATTTGAAGTGCTAAGGGATGTTGTGGTGTGGGAAGGAACAATGGCCAAATAACATGTCTTCCACTTCAACAACCATGCAATGATCGCACAAAATATGCTTTCTGGGATGCCTTTCATCCTACTGAAGCTGCCAATATCTTGTTTGCCAGAACATCCTACTCTTCTACGGCGCGCTCATATGCGTACCCAATGAATATACGCCAACTGGCAATACTCTGAACATCGGTGTGTTTCCCCTTAATTTTAATTAGGGTTCCCTAAATTCCTATTTTAGGTTGATTTATTTGTCACATTTTTTGCTTATAAGTTCTGTCAAGGAGAGGTTAGATAATCTAATTACGCGCCAATAGGGAAAAATCCTTATTGGAAAGCCTCTTTCCTTTTAAAGCTAACCGCAGTCGATTAATATTGTGAATTATAATAAAGGTGATAAATGTTGTTAAAATTATTAATGTGATTTTTATGAGGTAATTGTGTAAGTTTTGCTTATTTTATGAATCTTCATTTACCCATTTTTCAAAATTATCGGTAGAAAATTATTTAAAAGTGGGCCCCACATGTCACATGTGGGGGGCCACATGTGGGGCCCATATGTGTTGAAAATGATAGGTTGATGTCTTGTGTAGGAAAGGAGGGAGGTATTTTATATATTTATATATGTTAGTGGATTTTGGTGGAATATTGAAATGATGAGGGAAGTGTTTGTTTTATTATATATATATATATATATATATATATATATTGTTAGTGGTGTGTGAGTGGTGGGGTGTGTGAATATATATATATATATATATATATATATATATATATTATCTCTTGTGTGTGTGTGTGTGTGTGGAAGTGGAGAGAAAAAATGGTAGTGGGTGTATATAAAATGGTGGAAAAAGGAGTAGTATATATATATATATATATATATATATATATATATATATATATATTATATTCTTGCTTTGTTCCTATTGGTTGGGTGATTGAAAATGTGCATCGGTGAGTTACAAAATATTGTCATCCCTGATTGCATAATTTTTGCGTCTGTGATATTTTTCTTACACATTGCCCTTCCATTCTCCTATAAATAGAAGCTCATTTTGTGACGCCCCAAAAATAGGTATACAACACCCATTTTGAGTCTCCAAATACATGGTACAGAAAGCAAACTACAACTTCAATAATACAAATGTTGTGTAAAATACGACAACACATACTGTGAGTTAAAATACAAATATTGTCATCTAGACAATATCCACACCCAAATGAGTCCTCATTACATTTATTCATACACTATTTTATAGAAATAGTGAGGACTGCTACAACAACTTTCTAGAACCATCACTCCGTACCCCGACTAAATCCTACTATGTTCTCACCTCCTGAGAAGAAAAATGGAACAAAAAGGAAAAGGGTGAGCTCAACTAGCCTAGTAAAGAATATTATGACTAAGATAATATACAACAAATTATCGTTAGTCCTCAACAGGAAAAATCTAATAAAATATAATAGACAACAAGTTTTAGATCAAACAACTGCAGGGAAACAACAATTCAATTAGAAGAGTCACGTAGAGAATGAGTTCTACTATCTTCTAAGATTTAAAAGTCCATCATCAATATTTTATCCCTGTAACAACAATCAATATGCATCTTTAATCAAATATTCATCTTTGCACTACAGGCCAAAGATATTCATTTATATCACCAGTCGATCATGTTCATCTCAACACATGTTCATCTTTGCACAACGGGCCAAAGATATTCATCAATTAATCATTCATCACTACAGGTCAAAGATATTCAGTAATATCATCATTTAGGACTGAGGATGATGAAAAATATTTTAAAGAAAACGAATTCAATGAGACAGAAAGACAAATATTAGGGATTCATATAACAGTTTATCCAAGATCAATAATACTCCATAATAACCAATTTTGAAGAAGAATTCAAAAATAACGATCAAAACATGGATACAATCAAAGATAGTAACCATAATAGATATCTTGGACAAAAAGAAGAAAATTTTATTTTTCGGTGAATAGTGCCGTATTCGTGAATAATGCCGTATACGTGAATAGTAACCCCGACACAAAAAGTTCCAAATTTGATTAAAACGTTCACCAATATTTCGGCATAATGATATTGAAAAAAATAATATCATTTAAGAAGAAAATAACATCCCTTACCTCAAAATAATCGTACTTCTGGCTGAATTTCGAGTATAAAGCCGACAGAAACTTGAACGGAATAGTAACTCTCAAAGTATCAAAATACTCACTAAAATACACTCGACAATATAGAGAGAATGAAAACTTGTTTCTGGTGTGATTTTTAATTCTAACTTAGCCCTCTATTTATAGGAAAATGCTAGAATGCCATAGGAGACTAAAATAATAAAATATAATTTAATCAACTTTTTTTTTCTTACGCATGCTTTGTTGAATAAGCTAGCATACCATTCTTGAAAAAAATCCCAGCAGCCCACATGCATTCAACACCCACCAAAGTGGGTCCCACCTAATTAAAAATCATTTTATTTTCTGAAACTTCAACAATTCATAGAAAATAGTCCGGTTATCAGAAAAATACGAATTTTATGTCCATTCTGCCTAAAATCGAATTCTCTACAACTTTGTAGCTTTGAGTTTTTCCAAATTCCAAATAGAAAATATCCAAAATCCACAAACGGGTGATTTTTAATACTTCTAGTCCGACAAAATACTGATAAAATACCTCAGCATTAATTCCTTCATTTATAACCACATAAATAAATAAATGCATCATTTATATCCACATCAAATAAATATTTCCTCATCATATAAATCAATAATTAATTATTCTCAAATAATATTACAGAATCACAATTATGACAACCAAGCCGCTCCCTAAGAAAAGAGGGCTTTCAATAAGGATTTCTCCTTCTTTGGCGCCAATAATTAGATTATCTAACCTCTCCTCGATGTAACTTTCTAGACATTGCCAATAATGTTATCTAATAATATTATTCAAATAATATGAATTATTGATCTGATAATGGAAAATACTGTGCAGTGACAATTATTGAAACAATAATAATATAAACTAACAATGCAACAATTATTGAATCAATAACATAAAATATTGAACAGTAACTACTGTAACAATTATTGAATAGTGTCTTCTTACATACGAATCAATAATTCAATAATCTGCATGTAATCTGGTAATGCTTCATGTGCAACCACGTATATTACTGTATTTTAACCACCAGGTAATCCAACAGTGTTAACGGTAACAATTTACGCCGTTATTTATAAAACTTAAACTTTAACATTTTCTTTCATCGTCGTTTTCTGTTATGGGGCCCACAAATGGCTGTGACGTCGTACGGAGATTCCCAACAAAAAGAATATTCCACGACCAAACGAATATTTCCCGATAGAAATGAATATTTTATAACCACTTGCTTATATTATAAACTTTGCACATTTCACCCATAACCAAAGCATTATATCAAATTAATCTTTATTAATTTAGAATAATGAATAGAGGAAAAATTTAATTTTATTATAATAAGTTGGGGTCTTACACATTCCTTCATTATTTCTTATGAATTCATTGAAACTCCAGAGAGAGAAATTATAGAGAAACTATAGAAAAGTATTCTGCTACTTTCCTACTCTTATATCCAGTTTCTTTTATGGTAAGGGGTGTTACTCTTTCTTATTTATAAAGAGAACTGTTGTTATTCCATTTCTTATTATTTTGTTGGAATAACCTGTATACGCGGTCTACCCTATACTTGGTGACATTCTTCTATTATTCTGTCGTTATTATTCTATTGGAATATCACATCTCGTGTGTTTTAGGACTGATTAAAATCTTTATTATTCATTGGAATATCACATGCATGTGTGTTTTACGGACTGGTTAAAATCTTTATCATTACATTGGAATATCACATGCATGTATTTTACACCGGACCTAATTCGTATTTATTATTCTCTGTTGGAATATCTCGTAAGTGTATTTTACACCGGACTGGTTAAAATCTTTATTATTACATTGGAATATCTCATGCATGTGTTTTACACCGGACACGATTAAAATCTTTATTTATACATTGGAACATCCATGGCAAGTGCGAATTTTGCTCGACGACTGGTTCCGTTATTATTATTACATTGGAATAACTTTTTTTATCTGCAAGTACCGCATGCATGGTGATTTCTTTTGTTATTCCATTCTTTATTATACTTAGTTGGTTAAAATTTTGACTTCTATACTCCATGAAATTAGTAGAATATCTTTGATATTTGCGCTTCATCCAGTATTTTTTCATGAAAATATTCTTCTGAGCATTCTTGAATTATACTCTACACAGAAGTACCATGTTGACAATTTGGACGTTATTGGTTCTTGGACAAATTAATTCGTGAACTTGTTTTATTGAATTCTTATATCATTATCATCATCCTCATGTTTATATTATGTTGAAAGTCATCTGTGGCCAGTAGTGCATAGATGGACTTGGTATGATTATGACCAGGGATTATTCGGTGTAATCATGACCGTAATGTTACAAATGATGTGGTAAAAGTCCTCATTGGCCCGTAGTGCATTGATGGGATGATTGTTGGCATGATCATGACCATTGATGAATACACGAATGTCCTGGCCCGTAGTGCATGGATAATTTGTGGTCGTGATACTAAAGAATATCCTTGGCCGTAGTGTAGGGGTGATTCGATGATGTGGATTATTTATTAACCTGAGTCCCAGCGATAAAAGTGATGAAAACCCTTTTAAATCATAAAAGATAGTAGATTTTATCCTTTACTTGACTCTTTTAATGGATTGCATGTTTCGCTGCAGTTAAACTTGATGTCTATTGTATTTTATCAGTTTAACATTGTTGAAGACTAATGATATTTTATCCTGTAATATCTTAGTCATAATATTTCTTACTGGGCTAGTTGAGCTCACCCTTTCTTTCACAGTTCTCTTCAGGAAATGAGAACGTGATTTGGGACGAGTCGGGGAACAGAGTGATGGTCCGGATGATAGTATTAGCTAGTAGTCCTCACTATTCTGTTAAATAATGTGACAACAAATGTAATGAGGACCTATTCTGAGAGTGAATATTGTCTAGAAGACAATATTTGTATTTAAACTCACAGCTCTCTTGTTGTATAATTAAGATTGTATTTATATTCTGTACTATGTATTTGGCGACTCAGAATAGGTGATGTATACCTATTTTGGGGGCGTCACAATTGGTATCAAAGCTTAGGGATATGATCCTTGGCTTAGATGTGAGATAAGAACTAGGAGGGGAGAGACGGGAAATTCTTTCGCTAGTATGACCTACCTAAGTTTATTTGTTATTTAATTGGTTGGTCAGAGTATAGGGATAATATGTGATATGTTATTTAACTCTTGTTTTGTGGCAGTATTTTCATATGGCATCCAAGAATGTTGAGAACATCAATGGAGCACAGGAGACCGTTGAGTCTCCACAGATCAATTGTCAGGATAATGTGCATCAGGAAGGCGATAATCCTCAGGCAAACAACAACACTGACCAAATGATGAATGATGGAATGTTTCAAGGCTTCATGTAATTTATGCAACATCAAAGAGGCGGCTCACATCCAAAATGCGGTGGAAATCTGAGTGATTCTTGGGCCGGCCACCGCCAAGCATTTTAAGGAGGCTGGGACCACCGGAGTTTTTGGAGAGCCAAACCACTTAAAGGCAGAGACGTGGATTAAGCAGATCAACAAGATATTTGATGTCTTGGCATGCTCCAAGGAGCAAAAGGTTCCCTTTGCCACCTTCATGTTGCGGGCAGAGGCAGATTACTGGTGGGAATCTGTAAAGCGTACTCAACCTGCCGCATTGAAGATGTCTTGGGAGAAGTTCCAAGAACTATTCAACGACAAGTACTCTCTCGAAAGTATTCGTCACATGAAAGAGGTAGAGTTCATCAAGCTGGAACAAAACAACATGACCGTATCGTAGTACGAAGCCAAGTTTGCCGAGTTGTCCCGGTTTGCGTCCCATTTGGTTGATAATGAGGAGAGAATGACGCGAATGTTTTTAAAAGGTGTGAAACCTGAGATACGTCAATATCTTATCTCTCATAAAATGTGTTTGTATTCACATGTTGTTAATAGGGCTCAGTTATTGGAGCGTGATAATGAGTCAAACCAACCAAAAGATAACAGCTGGCAAAATGATAATACCAGTGAAAGCAGTCATCGAAGCGGTGACAATAAGCGTGGAGGGAATCAACAGGCTAGAAATGGTAACCACTTCGGTGGTAATCAGAGCCAAAACAATAATAATGGACATTTTAAGAAGAGAAGATTTAACAATGATTGAAAAACGTCAGCACTAACACCCGTTGTTAAGGAAGGAGAACGACCACCTATCATATGCTTCAAATGCGGAGGGGAGGGAACATCAGTCCAAATTGCGCGATGCCGTCCAAAGCATGTTATAATTGTGGGAGAGAAGGTCACCTAGCCCGATTTTTCATTCAAAGAAAGATAAGTTCAAATTTAGGATGGAGGCACCAACTACCGTCCCCGAAAAAGTCAAAGCCGGTAGTGCAAAGGAGAGCGTTTGTTGTGACCTCCCAGAAAGCAAGGAACCCGAACGAGGTCATCACGGGTAAGCTTATCATAAACTCTAGCGAAGTCAATTCCTTATTTGATACCGGTTCTACCCATTCTTTTATTTCTCCTATGTGCGCTCAACGTTTAAATTTGACTCTAGAGAAATTAGACTTTAACTTGTCTATTGAAACTCCGTTGGGAGAAACCTTCATTACATCCACTGTTTATAAGTCTTGTTTAGTTCAAATTGGCACCCGCACGTTACCCGTCGATCTTATTTCATTGAAAATACTTGCATTTGATGTAATTCTAGGGATTGATTGGTTAACTACACATCATGCAAAAATTGATTGTTTTTCGTAGGGTTGTTAGCTTTCATATTCTAACCAACCTATTATGCGAATTCAAGCAACTAAACCATTAAAATCAATCACTGTCATCTCAAGACATAAAGCTATCCATTTATTGAAAAACGGATGTCAAGCTTTCTTAGCTCATGTCACGGTTCTAAACAAAAATACGTCAGTTTTGAATGATATTTCTATTGTTAATGAATTTCCTGACGTATTCCCTGAAGAACTTTCTGGCCTACCCCCAGAGTGTGAAATTGAATTTTGTATCGACCTTGAACCCGATACAAAACCCATTTCCAAAGCCCCATATTGAATGGCTCTATTGAACTTCAGGAATTAAAGAACCAACTGCAGGAATTGTTAGACATTGGCTTTATTCGTCCTAGTACTTCTCCTTGGGGTGCTCCTATTCTATTCGTGAAGAAGAAAGATGGGAGTATGCGACTTTGTATTGATTATCGGGAGTTGAATCGTGTCACCATCAAAAATAGGTACCCATTGCCACGTATTGATGACCTGTTTGACCAGTTGCAAGGCGCCAAATTCTTTTTAAAAATTGATCTTCATTCCAGATATCACCAATTGAAGATTAGAACCGATGACATTACGAAGATAGCTTTCAGAACTCGGTACGGGCATTATGAATTCCTAGTCATGTCTTTTGGATTGACTAATGCTCCTGCTGCCTTCATGGATATGATGAACCGAGTATTCAAGGAATATTTGGATCACTTTCTAGTCGTCTTTATTGATGACATCCTCATATTATTCTGTTGGAACATCCTGTCGGTGCGAATTTTGCCTAACCTGGTTTCGTTATTATTATTCTGTGGGAATAACCTGTCTATGCAAAGTACCGCATGCATGGTGATTTCTTTTGTTATTCCATTCATTGTTATATTCAGTTGGTTAAAGGTTTGACTTCTATACTCCATGAAATTAGTAGAATATCCTTGATATTTGCGCTTCATCCAATATCTTTTCATGGAAATATTCTTCTGAGCATTCTTGAATTTTACTCTACACAGAAGTACCATGATGACAATTTGGACGTTATTGGTTCTTGGACAAATTAATTCATGAACTTGTTTTATTGAATTCTTATATCATTGTCAGCAGCCTCATGTTTATATTATGTCGAAAGTCATCTGTGGTCTGTAGTGCATAGATGGACTTGGTATGATTATGACCAGGGATTATTCGGTGTAATCATGACCGTAATGTTATAAATGATGTGGTAAAAATCCTCATTGGCCCGTAGTGCATTGATGGACAGTTGTTGGCATGATTATGACCATTGATAAATACACGAATGTCCTTGGCCCATAGTGCACGGATAATTTGTGGTCGTGATACTAAAGAATATCCTTGGCCATAGTGCAGGGGTGATTCGATGATGTGGATTATTTATTAAGCTGAGTCCCAGCGATAAAAGTGATATAAAACCTTTTAAATCTTAAAAGATAGTAGATTTTATCCTCTACTTGACTCTTTTAATGGATTGCATGTTCCGCTGCAGTTAAACTTGATGTCTATTGTATTTTATCAATTTAACATTGTTGAAGACTAATGATATTTTATCCTGCAATATCTTAGTCATAATATTTCTTATTGGGCTAGTTGAGCTCACCCTTTCTTTCACTGTTCTCTTCAAGAAATGAGAACGTAGCTGGGACGAGTCAGGGAACAGAGTGATGGTCCAGATGATAGTATTAGCTGTAGTCCTCACTATTCTGTTAAATAGTGTGACAATAAATGTAATGAGGACCTATTTTGAGAGTGGATATTGTCTAGAAGACAGTATTTATATTTAAACTCACAACTCTCTTGTTGTATAATTAAGATTGTATTTATATTCTGTCCTATGTATTTGGCGACTCAGAGTAGGTGATGTATACCTATTTTGGGGGCGTCACAGTTCTGCACTTGTTCAGTTTCAACTTTAGGTTCATGGTGATTCGTAGAGTAGCTCTCTTGATCTTCTTCAGACTCTCACCACCACTTTTCGAATGTTATCTTCTTGGCCTCTTGACCCAAACTTTTGCCGCCATCTTTAGTGGCATTCTCATCTTTGTTGAGTGAAGCTTTGATCTGGTTGAGTTCTTCTTCAAAGCTGCTTCACTTCCACCTTGGTAGTCTCACTGTCACTGAGACTTGTTTTGTTGATCTTTGGTGGAACTCGTAGAGTCAACAATAGCATTCACCAACTTAACGATTCTACAACTTCACAATTATCAGCAACTCTTGATCTTTGAAGATCTGTTGATTTATACTACTTCTCAATCTTCCCATTGGAAAGTTGCCTTTGAAAGTTATTCAAATTGCTTCGCAGATCTCGAGTTATATGGTGCAGACTGCAGATGTGACATGACACCTTTTTTTGACTTCCTGACATTGCAGCCTGCTATTTCATCAACCCTGTCAGATATGACACTTTGATGTCTTGGGCAGGTCGACGACTTTATTTCACCCTTCTGATTCCTCGATTAGAGGTTGTCCTTGCATCAATGCTCTAAATAAGCTCTTGTCCGAATATTATCCTTCAGATTGAA
Organism: Panax ginseng; assembly: GCA_020205605.1. Lineage (NCBI taxonomy): Eukaryota > Viridiplantae > Streptophyta > Magnoliopsida > Apiales > Araliaceae > Panax > Panax ginseng. The sequence continues at coordinate 7,601,008 of CM035134.1, read as the reverse complement.
CCGTTTCCAATGCTTCATTCTTTCAGCTATTCGAACTCTATGATTCTGATGCATATCTTCATGGACCTGATCGTAGTGTCTTGTTGATTGTTACTTCTTGACTTGTAGAGTCAACACTACGACCTTGAAGAGTGTTCATTTGATCTTCAATGTGGAACACTTCTTCCTTCTCTTGTGCAGTGCTTCATTACTTCTGTTTGCTTTGACTATTCTTAGATACTGATGGCTTGACTCCTCACTCTGGCCCCTTCTGAAATAACAAGACACTTCAGATTTGTGGCGTGTCCAGCTCGCTTTCTCCTTGTGATCTCCCGTTCACTTATCATCAATGGACTGACCCAATGCTTAATCACTTTAGCCTTGTTATTCAGAAGCTGACCAGTATCTTTGTGTATACTCCATCAGTTTCTTCTTTGTATGGCAAACACTACAATCTTGGTTGCTTCCAAGATCGTTGTCTTCGCTTACTTGACACCATCACGACTTTGTCGACTTTCCTTAGTCGATTCCATCAAGTCTTCTTATGATCATCTTATAGAAGACTTCATTTTGAATGGCTTCACAACTCAATCTGGATGCTGATTGGGTTGATGCTTAGATCTTTAATTGGCTTGCATGCCATTCGTTGAGTGCTCTCTGGTTTCCTTCAAGTGGGACGTATCTGTGCAGTGCCAACCAGAGGCTTCATTCCTTTGGATATTCTAGGAGTGCTCATTCGTTGAGAATCTTATTTGCTCCACGATTCTGCCTTGGCATTGTGAGCACATCTGCTGAGGACTTAGTTCTGCACTCTACGATTCAGCTTTGGCTGTGCAGACACTACAACTCCGAGATCAGATCTTGACACTCTACGATTCTGTAGTTGTGCTTGTTGTTTTCATCTGATCTTTCTCGACTACGATCTCTGCCTCTGGTATGATAGGTAGACTCTACGACTCTGAGTGTAGTCTACGATTCTTGACTTGGCTTTGGCAGATACTCGGTCGACTCGTAGGCAGGCTGTCTCTACGATTCTGAACATGAATTCCTCAGCAGACTACGGCCCTGAGGAAGTTCTCCTCGACACACTACGATCCTTCCTCGCCTTTCCTGGAAGTCTACGAACTCCAAGGTCTACTATCTTGCAGACTACAATTCTGCCTCGATAGCTCTCGAGTTTTCCTTGACTCTCCTGGCAGACTACGATTTCTGGTGCAGTGCTCGACGATCAGACAAGCCTATCTATTACATCATAAGATCAACCTAACATGCTTGATCTTTCTATATTTAGTCCTTGTACATCATTTCTTTTTAAGGACTTTATAAAGCTGTTTCGCTTATGTAGGATCAACCTAACATATTTGATCAATTCATTCTAAGTCCTTGTACATATGTTTCTATTATCTATCAAGGGACTTTACAGCTTTTTTTTAATGCAAGCATACTTGCATATTCATTCATATATATATATATATATCATAATCAAATCATATATAAATAGGAATATCATTCACATGTTTATTCCTGACAAACACCATAATGGAAAACTATGATGAACCATCAAAGCTTTTACCTGTTAACAAATGTTGACTTCTGAGAAACTTGTTTCAGTTTTTGAACTCCATAATGATCATGGTATGATCACATCAAAGCTTCCTTTTTCCTTATAAGGACTTCATAATTTTCTTGCTTTAGCTGCAGCTCCATGATGTCTTTGGAATCCACAAGCCTGTCCATAGAAATAATAGTTACTCCAGTGCGAGGAAAAGGAAGAAATCAAAAGTTCAAATTAAATAGTATACTCAGTGCTATGTCCTCATAAAATAAACACACTATTTATACAGATAAAGGAGATTAACGCACTCTACAAGATCTGCTACTTGATTACCTCAATTTCTTTGTAAAGTTGCTTCCTTAGAGCGCCATTTCTCGACATATAGTTGACAATATATGCACGCTGCCCTTCTTGTATGATCCACATAACTTTGACATTTTTAACGGGATATTGACAGTTGAGAAGACAAGTTTCGATAACTTAGGTCTTGATGAAAAATTGTAAAGGGGATATCCCTAGGATAGGGGCCCTTCCAGTTGCTTCGCGTGGTGAATGCTGTGACGCCCCCAAAATTAGGTATACAACACCCATCTTGGGTCGCCACTTACATGGTACATAAATTCAAATACAACTTCTTTTATACAACTGTCGTGTAAAATACGACAGAACATAAGCTGGGAGTTTAAACATGAATATTGCCTTCTAGACAATATGCACACCCAATATTAAAAAAATATTTCGAGAAAATTAAATATTTATTCATAAAATCTGGGGTCTCACAATCTCCCCTCCTTATGGAATTTCGCCCTCGAAATTTACGTACGTACCTGGTATTCGAAGAGATGAGAATACCTTGCTTTCTTTTCGGATTGTACCTTCCTGGTTATTTCCGCTCTATTATGATTTTCCCATTTCTCATCTCCTGTATTTCAAATATCATTCTAGAACATAGTTTCAAAATAAGGGTTAATTAATATATCACATATTATCCCTATACTATGACCGACCAATTAAATACCAAATAAACTTAGGTAGGTCATACTAATGAAGAATTCCCGCTCTCTCCCTCCTAGTTCTTATCTCACATCTCAGCCAGGGATTATATCCCTAAGCTTTGATACCAACTGTGACGCCCCCAAAATTAGGTATACAACACCCATCTTGGGTCGCCACTTACATGGTACATAAATTCAAATATAACTTCTTCTATACAACCGTCGTGCAAAATACGACAGAACATAAGCTGGGAGTTTAAACATGAATATTTCCTTCTAGACAATATCCACACCCAATATTAAAAAAATATTTCAAGAAAATTAAATATTTATTCATAAAATCCGGGGTCTCACAAATGCTATGTGAGCAATTCAAATTTGCAAGTATTGCCTCCTGAGCGACTTATAAAAACACTAGTGGGTATCTTATTGATAAGTAACTTTTCACTTGATTACAATTATAAAAAAATCTAAAAAAAATAAAATGTGAGGTATTATATTATCATAAACTTTCAATCAAATGAATACATAACATGAGGCATTGTGGCTGTATTAAAAAAAAAAGAAAATGAACCTAGATTTTGTGGTAGTGAAATAGATGAGCTAAGCACAACAAACAAAGAGATAATTCACAAAAAATGTCACACCGGACTTCTAAAAACTAGCAACTTACTTGCTTAAAACAATTCACACGGGTTGGGTCTAACCATAAGAAAGACAAAGAATCAGTAGTCCAATTGCAATTGGCAAAAATCCCACCGATTGCATCATTAGAGTCACAGAGATATGATGAAAATAATGAGAAAAGAAAAGCACATGATGGTTAATGCTTCAAGAGAAATTCTTGGCAATATCTTATAGTTCTAAAATCATGAGGGTCTGAGGCTTATTGTCTTGGCCATGTCTCCCTACTTTCAAGTTCTTTTTAGTCAAACTACTTTCCAACTTGCTACAAATAATAATAATAACTGCTAGTAAATTTAAATCAAGAACACGTCACAAACAATGTACCCCAAAAGAAAAGGGGAAAAAAATTCTTCATTCTAGACATGAGTGTTAAGAATACAACAAAATTCCTCATGCTAGACATGAGTGTTAAGAATGCAACAAAACAATGATACACTGGAAAATTCAAGTGCACCAAGACTCGGTAAAAGATTCAAACAAGAACTAGTACAACATACTTACAGCCTTACCTAGAAAGATTCTTTCATAATAAATAAATAAATTCAAAGACTGCAAAAAAACTCGTATTCTATATATAAATTCAAGACTTGCAAGAGTTTTGAGTAAAACACATTACCCTCTCGAGAAAAAAGATGAAACAAAATGAAATGCTTAAAGTTTCAATCTTTATTCAATAATCCTTGAAATTTTGAATCAAATGATAAGCTTGTGAATGTGAAAAGAATAAACCACAATGAACAAGGAAAACAAACCGAGAAGACCCAATTTATGCTCCAACTTCTAAAGCAAAGATAAAATATCACTACGATTGTATAAGAATCATAAACTATAGACTTCAAATAAAAATACAACGACCTCATCATCATCATCGCATAGTAGAGATGGCGTCTCAACAAAATAAAATGCGAGGTCAGCAACACAATATAACACATCATCTTTGTTAGTAGCTTATAAACAAACCTAAATTGATTAAATATCATTAAGATTAAATATAACAATGTTATAAAAATCATTAAGATTAAATATAACAGGTAGTAGTGCAGAAACAAAAGCTGGTAGGCACAATTGCAAAGTTAAATATACATGTATTTGGAATGCTTCAGCTGTGTGGGAGAAATGGACAAAGTCAACACGAAATATATTTATTTCTTACCATTTATACTACTAATTGAAGTTAAAAATGATATTTTTTTGATTGGGAAATCGCATTAGTAATACTAAAGCGCCATTCTTGAATTCAAACTACACGTGGTCAATCTTTTCTTACGCCACCAGAGATGCCTCTTTTCATCAAGTCTCCACCCGAGACGTTAAGCGATATGTCAAGACCAAGAATCTACAAAGACATGTGAACAATGGCAATATCTTATGATTTGGAACTCACAACTAGAACTCAAAGGTTATCAATGGATAATGCATTGTCAAAATAAGAAATTAAGCTCGAGATCATTTGAAAAGAATTACTTTTAAAATGTAATCGGTTTGAAGAGTTTCCTTTTGTCCTTCAATGAAATTTCACGAAAATGTTAGCAGAGTTAAAACATCTTTAGACTTGAGCTTCCCAAACAAAGTATAGAGATTATCAACAATCTTTTTTTGGTGATAAGTCGGGAGCTTATCAACAATCTGTGAATAACCTCGTGATAAGGAATGGAAAAGGAAATCAACTTGCCTTCGGAGGTGGATGTTTATTTTCCTTTCTTTCTTTATAAGAATGCCTTCTAACTTCCCTAAGAACTTAAGGCGACATGTCTCACATGGCAAGGCCATCATTACTTATACAAGAAATCATACTTAAGTTGAACACAATCAAGCCAGATGGACAAAGCTATTGCATTAGTAAAAACACTGCAGAGACCTATTGAAGTCAACGGTGTGCTGATATGATGTATCTAGCATTAGCATTGAGTATCTACATCTACGGTACATGAAGTCTTACTTCAAAGTTAAGGTTGCCTTCCAATTTGGGTATCAGATTAAGCTTTTACCGCATTTTTGACCGGGATGACTAATAAATCATAACTATTGATGAATCATTTAAAAGCGTAAGAAGTATTATGTAATTTTCTTGATGGCCAAGTAGTCATAGTTTTAAGATTATTCTTTCTTCAAGTCTGCATACCATGGTCATTCAAAGAAGCACATGGGATGCTAATTTCTTAGTTTTGGTTGGCTTTGTGTTTGATAGAATTATTATCTGCAAGAAATACTTTTACATATGTTTTTTTTGCAAGTTGCATGTTCCCAACAATAATTTCTTGAGAATATTTCCAACAATCAAGTAATATTTCTACTTGAAACAACCACGATGAGAAGTCCCCCGAGGATATCTGTAAGGAAACAAAGGCTACATAGCGAAGAATTCATACTAGATTAATTTGAATTATTTAAAGACTAATGATTCTATCCATCGTGAGAAAGTCTCATAACTCCGAAGTTTGGATAGGAAGAAGAACGAAGAGAGATGATAATACCTTCATGTAAGTATCTATATCCGGATCTAGAACAACTCCCCGCCTCTTGCTCCCTTACTGGCGACCTCAATCATCGATACATATAAAAGTAAAAAGAAAAATTACATCAATTACCAAGATCTTAGAATATACTAATAAATATTCCAAACTAATTGTAGTTTCTCTGTGATCAAAGCAGGATTACCTGCTCGACTTCCAATACCTTGAAAGCGGGCTAAAAAATCAAGTGTTTCCCTAACGACGGTTCGATCCGAACGACGGTTAGGCTTGGGAGCCACTATCGATCCTTCTTCCCTTTGAACTGGTTGACGACCGATACTGAATCCCCTCTGGTTTTGGCCATTTGAACCCTAGTTTTCGTGACTGTTTAGGAGTAGAGAAAGAGAGAAGTCTGAGATGAAATACGAAAAATTTTGAGAGAGAAAGAAGATTTAATTTTAAGTTTTCACTTTCGCCTAAATAAAGCTCCGTGTTTTTCACATACACAACGTTTTTTAAAAAAACATTATCTATTTAAAACTAAAAAAATGCCTTTGTAAATAGATAACGTTTTTACATATATATATCTACAACGTTTTTAAAAAAAAACGTTGTGAAAAAAAAGTTACCACAACGTTTTTATAAAAAAGGTTGTGGTTTAAGTGTTGTCTATTTACTGTTTTGTAGTAGTGGCACTACATGCGAAAGATATTAATATCTCAAAGAAATACATAATCATTTTAGAATTTATATAAACTGTGAGACCCCAGATTTTATGAATAAATATTTAATTTTCTCGAAATAATTTTTTAAATATTATGGTGTGAATTTGATATAATGTTATAGTTGTGGGTAGTATTTATAAATTTAGAAAAGTATGCAAGTTGTTATATAATATTCTTTTTGTCGGGGAATATCCGTACGATGGCACAATCATTGATGGACCCATGGCAGAATAATTATTATCGGATTGAGAAAACGACAAAAATATTTTTTATGAAAATAACTTAATGAAAGTTTTCTGAGTTATCTTTGTTGAACTACTCGGTAGTAAAAAGAAATACGATGTCTGGCGTGGTTGCATAGTAGCCCAAGGTATTGATTATTGATACTTACGGGAGAAGTCACTCAGTTATACTCAATTATTGCTACTGAGAATGGTTTGCATCATATCTCTAATATTATTGATTCAATTATTGTCACAAGATCATCCGCATAAAATGTTATTTTATTAAATCAATAATTGAGACGACAAAGTTATTCATATTATAAATTGCAATATTTACAATGTCTAGAAGTTACATCGAGGAGAGGTTAGATAATCTAAATTGCTTGATAGGAGAAATCCTTATCGGAAAGCCCCTCTTCCTGGAGCGATTTGATTGATAAATATTGTGAGTTATAATATTAATGATGAATGTTATTAAAAATTAAAGTTGTGTTTGGAGTTGAATTTGGAGGCGGACGTGTGATATTTGAGTGGGAATGTTAAATTAGTAAAAATAGTCTATAAACACAAATTTTTTTTGGGATTCACTATTTGGTCAAAAAGTCAATAGTTGACTTTTTTGAGAAAAGTCAAACTTCAAAATTTCAAAATTTATATTTTTGATAAAAAATAGTTTCATTGTGTTGAAATTATTTGTGTTAGTGAAAATCGACAATTATTTCGATAATAATTGATGTCTGGATGTTATATTGATCAATCGGGTATTTAACCGGATAAATGAGCAATTGATTGCTATTAATTCACATGATTATAACTATTTGTTCACATGTGTGTACTATTGTTTTACATTCTTGTTACTATTAGGGGAGTTGATGCAAGATTGATAATACTTGCATGACTAAGTTAAAAATAGTGGTATATATGGAGGTACTATACTGTAATTCGTATTTTCACATGTCTAGAACTATTGATTCACATGATTTACTATTGAATCACATTATTTACTATTAGGGGAGGTGGTGCAAGTTTTATAATACTTGCGTGACTAAATTAAAAATAAAGGAAAAATTGGAGGTATTGTACTATAATTTTTTGAGCCCCAAAACCTGCAATTATCGAAACTATATTTTTCTATAAATAGAAGCTCATTCTTCCTTCATTTCTCACCAATTCACTAAAGCTATAAAGCAATTATTATAGAGAGAAATTGTAGAGAGAAAATCTATAAGAAGAAGGTTCCTGCTTACCTCACTACTCCTATATCCGATTTTTTCAAAGGTAAGGGATATTATTTCTTTTGTATTCATGAAGAGAACTTCTATTATTCCATTCCTTATTATTCTGTTGGAATAACCTTATACGTGGACTACCCTATACTTGGGGACATTCTTCTATTATTTCATCTTTATTATTCATTTGGAATATATCACATGCATGCGTTTTCTGCGGATCCGGGTTCCTTCTTTATTATTATTACATTGGAATATCACATGCATGCATTTTATGCTTGGGACTTGGTTTAAATCTTTATTATTATTACATTGGAATATCTCGTCTGCATGCCTTTTACGCAGGAGGACTGGTTAAAATCTTTATTATTATTACATTTGGAATATCACATGTCATGCGTTTTACACAGGACTGGTTTCCGTCTTTATTAGTATTTTGTTGGAATAACTCATACATCGCAAGTACCGCATGCATGGTGATTTCATTGTTATTCCATTCTTTATTATTACATTGGAACATCTCGCTCCGATGCAATTTTGCCTCGACTCGGTTCCGTTATTATTATTCTGTTGGAATAACCTGTCTATGCGAAGTACCGCATGCATGGTGATTTCTTTTGTTATTCCATTCTTTATTATACTCAGTTAATTAAAGTTTTGACTTCTATACTTCATGAAATTAGTGGAATATCCTTGATATTTGCGCTTCATCCAGTATCTTTTCATGGAAATATTCTTCTGAGCATTCTTCAATTTTACTCTACAAAGAAGTATCATGTTGACAATTTGGACATTATTGGTTCATGGACAAATTAATTCGTGAACTTGTTTTATTGAATTCTTATATCATTGTCATCATCCTCATGTTTATATTATGTTGAAAGTCATATGTGGCTTGTAGTGCATAGATGGACTTGGTATGATTATGACCAAGGATTATTCGGTATAATCATGACCGTAATGTTACAAATGATATGGTAAAAGTCCTCATTGGCCCGTAGTGCATTGATAGACAGTTGTTTGCATGATCATGACCACTGATGAATACACGAATGTCCTTGGCCCGTAGTGCATAGATAATTTATGGTCGTGATACTAAAGAATATCCTTGGCCGTAGTGCAGGGGTGATTCGATGATGTGGATTATTTATTAAGCTGAGTCCCAACGATAAATTAAAGTGATGAAAAAACCTTTTAAATCATAAAAGATAGTAGATTTTATTCTCTACTTGACTCTTTTAATGGATTACTTGTCATTGCAGATTAAACTTGATGTCTATTGTATTTTATCGGTTTAACATTGTTGAAGGCTAATGATAATTTATTACGTATTATCTTAGTTATAATATTTCTTCTTGGGCTAGTTGAGCTCACCCTTTCTTTCACTTTTTCTCTTCGTGAAATGAGAACGTGGTGGGATGAGTCAGGGAATGGAGTGATGGTGGGATGATAGTATTAGCTAATAGTCCTCACTATTACATTAAATAGTGTGAAAATAAATGTAATGAGGACTTATTCTGAGAGTGGATATTGTCTAGAAGACAATATTTGTATTAAAACTCACAGCTCTCTTGTTGTATAATTAAGATTGTATTTGTATTCTGTACCATGTATTTGGCGACTCAGAATAGGTTATGTATACCTATTTTGGGGGTGTCACATAAACCATAATTATAACCATGTTGATCAATTCACCTTTGCACTTAAGCTACAAATATTCCATTGTAAATTCAATGGTCATGATCATACCAGTCAACGATTCAACTTTGCACTACAGGCCAAAGAGAACTCATAGTCACGATCATACCAAAAATCTACCCATCTTTACACTCAAGTGAAAGAGAAATTTCTTCACCAGGATTATAAAAATGTTATATATGATAATAAAAATAATATAATCAACATATAGATTTAATCTCAAGAGTAAGATTCATAAGTCAACGATAATTTGGTCAGAAAAAGAAACCAATTTTTTCATGAATAGTAACTCATGAATAGTAATCCGTATCCGTACATAGTACCGTATACATAAATAATATCATATACGTAAATAGTGCCGTATTCGTGAATAGTACCGTATACGTAAATAGTGACGTATACGTGAATAGTAACCCTGACATGAAAAAGGTAGAAATTCCACAATAAAATCCATACCAATATTTCGGCATAATGATATTGAAGAAAATAACATCATTACGAAGAAAATAACATCCCTTACAATCCCTTAAAATTATCTACCTCAAAAGAGTAGTACTTCTGACCGGAATATTGGATATAAAGCCGAAGGAACCTTGCACTGAATAGCAACTCTCAAAGTATCTAAATACTCACAAAAATATGCTTGATAATATAGAGAGAGAAAACTTATGTTTCTGGTGTGATTTTCAAATCTAACTTAGCCCTCTATTTATAGGAAAATGCTTAAGACGCAAGAAGGCGGACTTGACACGCTTACTGATGACTTTACCTGCTACTATTGTCACCCACCACATTTGAATTATAATTTTAGCACATTTCTTCACCAACCATAGGCGGGGCCCACACATTCTAGAATTTTCCACCAAAATGATAAATTCAAAAACTTCAACAATTTCTGAACCAGTCACATCTTAAAATTCATAACAAATCATATGTTCATTTAAAACGGTTCAAAATTTGTGGACATATACTCAACTTATATATGTATAACATATCCAAAAATTACAACGATCCAACGGTCAGATTAAAAATTATAACTCACACAATATATCTCAAGAACACTGGTTTGATTTTAATTAATACCTCCAATCTGACAAAATACTGATAAATCACCTCAACATTAATTCCTTCATTTATAACCACATAAATAAATCCATCATTTATATCCGCATAAAATAAATATTTCCTTATCATATAAATCAATAATTAATTATTCATAAATAATATTACAGAATCACAGTTATGACAACCAAGCAGTTCCCAGGAAAGAGGGGGCTTTCCGATAAGGATTTCTCTTTACTGGCGCGCAATTAGGTGACCAAACCTCTCCTTGACAGAACTTTCTAGGCATTGCCAATAATGCTATCTAATAATATTATTCAAATAATATGAATTATTGATATGATAATAGGAAATACCGTGCAGTGCCAATTATTGAAACAACAATAATATAAACTATCAATGCAACAATTATTAAATCAATAAAATAAAATATTGAACAGTAATTACTGTAACAATTATTGAGTATTGCCTTCTTACGTAAGAATCAATAATTCAAAAATACTGTGCAATACCGTGTGCTACTGTGCAACCACACGTATTACTATATTTTAACCACCGGGTATTCCAACAGGGTTAACGGTAATGATTACGCCGTTATTTATAAAAACTCATACTTGCCGTTTTCCTTCATCCAACAGTTATTCTATTATGGGGCCCACAACTGGATGTGCCGTTGTACAAATATTCCTCGACAACAAGAATATTCCACGACCAAACGAATATTCCCCGACAGAAATGAGTATTTTATAACCACTTGCGTATTTTGAAAATTTTATATATATCACCCTTAACTTTAAACTTTTATCAATTTAAATATTTACAAAATAGAAAAATTGAATACTTTTATTTCATAAAATTCGGGGTCTTACAATTGACCCCACTAAATTTTTGGGAGTTAATTTTTAATTTGATTTTGATTTTATAAAGTGTTTAGTGAAAATAAAAATTCAGACTAAAAGACTATTAAATGTCTCAAATCTGTTATATTTATTAAAACACAGTACATGATACCATAACTTGACACCTGTCATTCCCACAATTCAACATGTGTCCTATCTAATTAATGTTCTTTAAGACTATTAACAAAACTGTCCAATTAACCTAATAAATGAGGATGAAAACAAATTCTAATTCATTCCCCTAAATTTTAGATTTATAATTCACTAAATCACTACAAATTTAAACTGTTTTGATAATATCAGCTGTTTTGATATTATCCTTTTTAATTTAATTATTATTTAATAAAATCACTACTTTATGTTATTAATTAATTGTTTGAATTTATCTATTATATATACTAAAACACAGTACATGATACCATAACTTGACACCTGTCATTTCCACAATTCAACACGTGTCCTGTTTAATTAATGTTTCTTAAGACTCTTAACAAAATTGTCCAACTAACCTAACAAATGTGGATGAAAACAAATCCTAATTCATTCCCCTAAATTTTAGATTTATAATCTCCTAAATCACTATAAATCTAAACTGTTTTGATATAATCCTTTGTAATTTAATTATTATTTAATAAAATCACTACTTTATGCTATTAATTAATTTTTTGGATTTATAATCTTCTAAATCACTACAAATCTAAATAGTTAATAACATAATGTCATTCTCTTAATTTTTTAGATTTATAATCCCCTAAATCACTAAAAATCTAAATTGTTTTGATAATATCAATTGTTTTGATATTATCATTTATAATTTAATTATTATTTAATAAAATCACTATTTTATCTCAACACTACCCCCTACAATGTATATTCATCTGTTTTTCTAGGTAAAATTTGATCATCACACAATAATCTATCATGTTCTTATTATATTTTAATTTATTAATTGTACGTACACATTTATTATTAAAAAAATTGAATAATTCCGCTGCAACGCGGGAGTTTGTATCTAGTAATCTTCTAAATCACTAAAAATCTAAACAGTTAATAGCATAATGTCATTCTCTTAATTTTTTAGATTTACAATCCCCTAATATCTCAACACTACCCCTACAATGTATATTCATCTATTTTTCTGTGTAAAATTTGATCATCGCACAACAATCTACCATGTTCTTATTATATTTTAATTTATTAATTGTACATACACATTTATTATTAAAAAATTGAATAATTCTGCCGCAACGCGGGGATTTGTATCTAGTTTTTACTAATACCAACACTCCACTCTTTTATATTGTTTAGTAACTTACATTGAACATGATATTTTTGTCGCTATTGAAATGAGACTATCATCACGATAGTTTCAAACAATGAAATCTCAAAAAATGTTATTATAAATAATATTTTAACAATATTATTTAGTTTTGTAATTTATTTTAGATGACACGAGAAGTGTCTCTTATAATAACAATGTTTTAAAAAATTATAAAATATCATTTTATATATAACATAAGATCGAGGAAGTGTATTAAATTACATAAAATAATATCAATTTTATATGATAGATCACACAATTATTTGTAATATCCCTCGCATTTTGCCTTTATTTTATTTTTTTTAATTTTTTTATAAATTTTTATTTTAAAAAATTATTTCATATTGAATTAATTAATTTGAATCCTTACTGTGCTTCCTAACATACAATTTATGGGTTCACCACTGGTTACCTCTAAGATATATGCCTCTAAATGTTCCAATTGAATTCTATTTTAATTATGCATTATTATAAATAATATTTTAAGTTACACATTAGTTATAATAATGTAAGTTGTAAATTATTAGCAATATTATAATTTTAATAGAACAATGAAGAGTCACATCGAAAATTTAAACTAACTAATTGTCAAATCAAAATACGTTTAACTTCTTTTCTTTTGTATTATACAATTAAATAAGTCGTCTTGGTTGACACCCATTACTCCCTTCACATGTATCATCCGTTCCAAGCTTCCCTCATTTCCTAAAACTTCACCAAAGCTACTAAATAAGCTTGAGATCATATAGAGAGGGAGAGAGAGCACGGAAACGGGCAAGAGGAAGCGGAGAAGCAAGCTAGCAAACTTGGAATATCAGCTGAAGAAGAAAGGAGAAGCAAGAACCAAGAGGTAAACTTAGAAACCCTAGGCTTTCATTCATCTCTTAAGTTTTGTAATAATTTGTTAGATGTTGTTATGGGTTTTATTGGTTGAGGAGCATCATAAGAATGATGTTCAGATGCTAAAATGACCATTAAAAGCATGCAAGTGGAATCAAAATGAACAAAATTCGAACCTAAGCATAAATGATGGAAAAATGATCAATTTGTAGACTGTTTTGGACCCATTTTGTGTTGTGATCTAAAACTGAAAAATAAGTTCCGGGATGATGTGTACTACTCCTATGAGTAACAAACACAATCTAATTGGAATGAGGAAAAAATCCGTTGTAACGAACATGGGCGGAACCAAGGTGGGGCGATGGCCAAAATTCTGCACAGGCTATATATTAATACATATATTAATAGTCAATAGCATACATATATTAATAATCAATATAAATACACACACACACATATATATATATATATGTATAATAATAGTAGTTTAACGCTTGAGTTTCAAGGGTGGCGTCAATCACAAAATCCACGCGCTTAGAACCCGCATAAAGAACAGATCACACAGAAGCTTGACGGCTTATGCCGCTCGGGGATAGCTCCGGTGTGAGAATGAGTACAGGCCGTTACAAGGTTTAACAATGGAGGATAAATATTTAGTGCTCAAAAATAGGTATTACTCATAATGATAACCTAGGCCTCATATTTATAGTACTCATCACCTTAGGATCCTTCTCCCAGTCGGATTAGGACTCCTAGTGTATGGTAGTTACCATAACTTGGGTCCAACACAATCTCCTTAAAAGGTGCAAGTAGAGTCCAATCTCATTACCACCTTTGGAGTTACCTTATATGCATACTGAATAGTACTGCGGACTCTGCACTTGTGAGGAGAGCCCAATGCGTGCAGCCCAAACGGTCCTATAATCTAACTGGCTTCACCCAAAGAACTCAAAGACCCGACCTTTAACATCACAAGACGGGTTCACTATGGTCCCGAGAGGGCTCAAATGCCAAATTCAACACCTCCAACACTTTCATGGGCTTCGCCCATCGGTCTCTCCAAATTCTTCCGTATGAATCTTCTACCAAAGGAGGGCTTCAGTAAAACACTCCCGAACATTGCCCCCAGCCTCTAATCATAACATATTTATGATTGGAGACTTGAAAGGTCGAGACTTGAACTGGTCATGACAGCCTAATGATGATGAACTATCTGTGGAAGCCAGACATACTACTTTTGATATTTGAAACGTTGCGACGCCTTTTCAATACTGGGCCCACCTCAAGGACTTAATAGCCGCCTTTAGGGTTCCGTGTCGCAGTCTCTTATAAAAGCCCCACTTCCCCTCATTATTACTTTTTATCGACTCTCTCTCCCCAAACTCTCTTTTTTATTTTTTTCTAAGGCGATTTCCGCAAGCTTGTTTCTTACTCAATCTGCACCATTTCCTCAACTGCATCGATCTTTGAGTGCCACTCTTGTTTATCTCCTCCCCCAAAACTTCTTATTTGCATCACCTTACTTCCAATTTCACATCCAAATGGCTGATTCTAGCATCATTCCGGCCACTGAGCCTATCATTGCCTCTGTCACCACCGGCGACCTGTTAGAGGTCGAATTACCAGTGGCCCAATCTGATACTACTTCCGGCTCCCTGCCTACTCTAGCCGATGCTGAGGTTAGAGTTCGGAACGCCTACCACTCCTCAGAGGAGTTTTCTCACCTACACACCCCTTCTACTCTCACCCCTTCTCAAATCTCCGATATCCGAACCCTCTTCAAAATACCCAAAGAATACAGACTCAGGATCCCTCGGCCCGATGAGAAGATGTTCTGGAGGCCCGAGGGTGAATGGGTAGCCGTTCTCTCAGATATGTCTTGAAAATACGGGTTCGGTTTCTCTCCGCATGACTTCATTTCTTCCCTTCCGGGCCGTGGGGATCGGTTAGCTCATTTGGTGCCGAACTCAGACATCCACCTAGTTTCCTTCATAGCCACCGTCAGAGATGGGAATCACTCCCTACCGACCTCTTCTTCGCCCTCTTCACCATCTGCGGGTTTAAGGAGCTCGACCTTCGTCCGACAACTCAACAAGTGCCCCAATCGCTCTGTGCCGATCAAGACCCCTTCCAGTAACAAGGGATGGCACGAACAATGGTTCTTTACAAAAGGAACCGACCTTCAGCTTCTCCCCCCCTAGGCCCATCCAGCCGATTCCCCGGCCAAAATTTCAAGGTTCCCCCAGGGTCGAACCGACGCCTTCAAGGCATTCTACAAACAATGGAACAGATCCAATTGAGTTTGGGGCTTCATGGATGAAGCTCTCGGGTCAGATAAACACGGCCAGACGTGTGCCCTTTTACTGGTTTTGTTTCTTATTGTTACTTTTTATGCTTCATCCCTTAATCTGTCTCTCTCTGTGCAGTGACAATCTTCAAACCTGAGGGTGTTGACGACCTCTTCATTCCTGCCACCGTCACCCCCGGATTCATCCGACCCCCCGTGACCGACGACTCTCCCGAGGAGGACACAATTCCAATCACCGAGTTGTCACTGGGGTCCACTTCTGGGCCCGAGCCCCCGACCACACAAAAAGGGGCGCTGAGGATGAGCCATGGAGAAAGGCTTTTTTCAAGAAAGTCAAGAAGCCCTCCAAACCGACCATCAAAGCGCCTCCAGAAGTCGCTCCACCTTCTCTGCCGAAGCCGACTCTCCCGCCGCCCCCTCCGCCGACCGAGGCGGTCGAGGATTCGGAGGACACCGAAGAGGTTCCTCTCGAACCCCGATCAAAAAGACCTCGGTTGTCGGAAGGTTCCGATCAGCCGACGGGAGAGATGGTGGTTCCCGGTCTGGACCGTTCCACCACTCCTTCTTCCCGGCCCCAGCTTCTTCCGGGGATCGCTGATTACTGCTGTTGCCCAAGAGCCCATCGAAGTTTTCCTTTTACCCTTTTCAATCACTTCAAACTACCGTGACGACGACGACCGGCTCAAAGGATACTCTTGTGATCTATGTTCGCCTGCACCTGTAATTCCCTTTGTCACCGATTGTGCTATTAACTTTGACCTTTACTTTGATCGATGTAGTGTTCACCGCAGCTAAACTTATACTTCGCTGAAGCCATCCCTCCCTCGCCCGATCCACCAAAAAGAAGTTCAAATTGGGACGGAGGTGGAGTCGCTTTGGAGGTTGAAGTTCGGGGGTCGCAATGACTGAAGAAGGAACGGATTCTCATGCCGAGACCCGAGGCCAGTGGCCCGAAGCGAGGGTCGGGTCAAGAGTCGGAGCATGAGCACAAAGGTTTCTCGTAGAGAGGATCGTCTCGCCCAAGATGTCAAGGATCGGAGAACGCTATTGACAAAGATTACACACAAGTTCTCCGGATGCACGACAAGATGATGTTCTTGATCAAGGAGAATAACACTTGATCGCTACATCACAACGCTTTCCCAAAAAAGATAATCGAAGCAGACATAAAGAAGCCATCGCCGAATACGAGGAATGAAGCCTTGAACGATAAGGTCATAGCCCAATTTGGTGAAGGGTATGAGACTCATCGAAAAGGCTAAAGCAAAGTTGATGGTCGCTGGCTTGATGTCTCCATCCTCGACTCTTTGGATGATTTAGTCCGACGTCAAGATGACCCCCGCCGAGTAGATATGTAGGATTTGTAATAAAGAAAATTTTCTTCTTTTTTTTTTGTACTTAGCCCTAATCGTAAGTTTAATCGGGTTTTTAAAGTAAAATTTTCTAAGTATAAATAAGATATACTCTTTGCCCATGAATGTTTATTGTCGGTTTCACTTATGACTAATCTCGATCAACAGGTCCACCCAACCTTCCGATCGGATCGCCCTTAGAGTTTATCCGATTGTAGAGGGTCAACAAGATTATACTCGAGACTTAACTCGATCGCTGGTGTCTTCCGAACCTCTTGATCGGATAGTGCCCGAGATCCAGATTTTAAGCATATTAAACTCTCGGTTTGGCTTATGCTCGGGACTTATCTTGATCAGTGGAGTTTTTCCGAGGCTCTTGATCGGATAGTGCCCGAAGCATGTCTGTTCAAGTAGTAACGAAATATATGAATATAGATGAAGTTAAACATTGACAAAAATAGAACTTTCATTTATATCATTTGAATTGGAACGATTACATGGATAAAAAACAAGAACGACATAACTATCGGTGGTAAAATTTTTAAGTCTTCCAAAGATGCCATGTATTCTTTACCTCCGAACCGTCCATTGCTCAAGTCAGTAGGTTCCCGGCTTTCAGACTCCTACCACCTCATAAGGCCCCTCCCCATTGGGCATTAGCTTGCCATTGTTCGGGGGTTGATGATGCCTCCGACTCGGAGGACCAAATCTCCTATTGCAAACCTCCTTGTCTTCACCTTCTGATTATAGTGTCGGGCTGTTCGCTGTTGATAGATCGCCAACCTCATCATTGCTGAATCCCGAACTTCATCTAACAAATCTAAATTCGTTCTCAAACCCTCATCATTATATAGCTCTTTCAGATTGGCCGACTCAAGAGTGGAGATCCGATCTCAACCGGAATGAGTGCATCGGTCCCGTATGCCAACCTGAATGGGGAGTCTCCAGTTGTAGTTCTTGGGGTAGTTCGATACGCCCACAAAACAGATAGCAGTTCTTCGGGCCACCGACCCTTTAATTCATCCAATCATGTTTAATCCCATTGAGTAGGGTTCGATTGGTCACTTCCACTTGGCCGCTTGACCGAGGATGGGCAATCAAGTCTCATGATGTCGGATCCCTAATTCTTTCAAAAGCCTTCAAACTTAGACCCCACAAACTGTCTTCGCCATTGTCTCGAGACCATCGCCTCTGGATACCGAACCCAGAGACTACCCTTCTTTAAAAAACTTCAAACACTCCTGTTCGGTGATCTTTTGTAGTGGTTTGGTTTCGACCCACTTTGTCATGTAGTCGATAACCACGATCACAAAGCTAACTTGTCCCTTAGCTTTTGGCAGAGGCCCTGAATGTCGATTCCCCAAACAAAGAAATGGGATCGGGAAAAGATTTTAATATAGTTCTTCGGGGGTCAAAAGGGATATTGTTTTCACTGGCACTTGGGACACCTCCTAACGAATTCCTTTGCTTCAGCAGTAGATAGTTGGCCAGTAATACCCCTGCCTCAAAATCTTATGCGCCAGTGACTTTGCTCCCATGTGATCTCCATAGATTCCCTCATGCACCTCCCGAAGTGTGTAGTCTGCCTCTGAAGGAGTCAAACATTTGAGTAGTGGAGAGATAAAGGCCCTTGGTCAGATAGATCTCCATCTATGAGGTGAAGTTCAACTTCGGTGTTTGACTTGCTGGTTAGATGCGGTCCAAGGAGATTCCCATCTACCAAATATGAAATGTAAGGTGTGAGCCAAGAATCGAGCTTGGTCCAAAGCCAAGATTACATCTTGGGACACCTGGTTTTTCCGTAACCTCCAAGTACACCGATCCATTGAAAGAGCTTGCTTCAGCTTGTTGCCACTTTGCCAAGGCATCTGCTATCGTATTCTTTAACCGGCCCATCCTCTGACAAATCGTATGAAGTGAAGTACATAAGCTTATCCTTTACCTTAGCCAAATATTTGGTCATCCTTGTCTCCCCGAAGCCAGATTTACTACCGATAATCGCTTGACCACCACCGTGAATCATCGTAGATGATCAACCTCCGCACTCTCTAGGCTTCGGGCCAATCGATCCTCGCTAAGATGGCCTCATACTCGCTTCGTTATTTGTGGCCTTGAAACCAAACCGAATAGCTTTGTCGCACCTGAACCCCTGGACTTGTTAGATGACCCCTACTCCATCGACATCCATAGTTGATGATCCATCCACGATAGAGTCCATGAGGTCCGGATTGGTTGTGTTTTGGCTACTATATTCGCCTCCGGTTCGGTGAAAGAACACTCAACCACTTAAGTTCCGCCAAATCGCCCTCGATTGCTGTTGGGGACGATACTCTATAACAAATTGTGTCAATTCCATTGCCCAAGCGGCTAACCGAATTCGACACTTCGTGCTTGTGTAAGATCTTCTTCAAAGGTTGGTCTGTAGACCACTCATCAACCGACCCCTCGAAATAGTGCCCGAAGTTTTTCGCTAGCAATTATGAGGGCATAAGCAAATTTTTCCAGTGTGGGTATCTCGCTTCTGCGTCTTGAGAACATGGTCGATATAGTACATCGGAATTGCTTATCTCCTCATCCCTTACCAAAGCCGCCGCCTCATCGCCATCCGGGTGGCAACCAAGTATAAGTATAAAGGTTCCGAGGGATCGGTTTCATTAACAATGGTGCCGAACCCAAATATCTCTTGATCTCCGGAACGCGTCTTCAGATTCTCAAGTCCACTCGGAAACTCTTGTCATTTTTCGCCTTTGAGAGTGTCAAAAGGGTAGACATCTTTCAATTGACTTGACATGAATCTCAAGGGCGTAATTGCCCGCCATCCTCTCGGACATCTTTATATGTCTTTGGAGATTTCATGTCTAAGATCGCCGAGATTTTTTCTCGGATTGGCCTCGATCCCCGCCATCGACCAGATATCCTAGGAATTTTCCCGAACCCAACCAAGGTGCATTTGGGTCTGATTTAGTCTCAACTTTGTGTTATCTCACCGTTTCGAAGCAGTCTTCTAAGTCCTCCAGAAGATCCCGGACGGACATGCTCTTGACGATTATGTCGTCCACATACACTTCCATATTTCGCCGCAAATATGCTTTTTAATAACGTAAGTTCATCATTCGTTGGTAGGTTGCTCGCGCTTAGTAGTCCCAAGGTCATCTTCCGATATGCATATATAGCCCGATGAGTGATGAAGTTTAGTCTTCGGTATTCTCCTTGTGCATCGATATTTGGTGATATCCCGAGAAAGCTTCCATGAAACTCAAAGATTCCATACCCCAAGTGGCATCAATTATCGGGTCTATGTTGGGTAAGGGTAGAAGTCTTTTAGGCGAGCCTTGTTCAGTCCTGTGTAGTCAATGCACATCCTCCACTTCCCATTTTTCTTCGTATCAATACCACATTCGCCACCATTCGGGATAGTCAATTTTAAAGATGAACCCCGCCTAACAATTTAGTAACCTCTTCGTCTATAATCTTCGCTTTTTCCGGCAAAGATCCTTCTTTTTCAGATCACCGGCTTCCTCTTGGCCCAGATGAAGTTTATGTAATGCGATTGATTCACTTACTTCGCATGTCGCTAGGTTCCCAAAGCGAAGATGCTCAAGATACACCAAGTAATTCCACTGCATCTCCGTTCGCAATTGCTCGGATAATCCCGCCCGATCTTGACAAGTTTGTCCGGATTTCGTGATATCAACTCAACATCCTCTCGCTTTCTTCTCATGGTAGAGCCATGGGTTCAAGATCGCTTCCGTGAACGGCTCTATCTCGATGGTCATCGCTCTTTTCGCCATCGACCCCAACTCCTCAAGAAATCAAGGTATTCCGATAACATCTTCTAGGCGATGTCGAGATCTCCGCTTACCTCCCCTATCCCGCTTGGTGTCGAAAACTTGATTTTGAAGTGGGGTATAGACGCTACCGCATAAAGGCCGCTTAAGGTAGGCCTTCCCAAAATGGCGTTGTAAGCCGAATCCACTTGTACGATAAATTTTTTTACCATGATTTCCTTCTACTATGGGGCCGCATCAACTTGACCGGTAACATTATTGTGCTCGTCACATGAACCGGTCGCCATCCGGCCGTGATAACGGGCCCTCTCCTCCTAATTCCATCTTCTTTCCTCCCGATTCATCCGTTGGTATGCATGTGTGTAGAGTATATCAACCGAAGACCCGTTGTCATCATCATCCTCTTCATGTCCATCGCCCGACCGAGCCGTTATTACCAAAGGCTCCCGCCATGCGGTTCGATCTGTTCCGTAGGGTAGTCGTCGTCTGAGAAGGAGATGGTCGTGCCTGAATATGGCCTGTCCTTTCTGGGCGAGGACCCAGCCAATGATAGCACGGCTTCGAGATGCCCATTCCTTTTCCGCCGGTCCACACGCCCTATGATCTACCGATATCACATCAATAACTCCTGCTCAGGGTTCGGCCATACCGTGTTTGCTTTCGGGTGAGCTCGCTGTTGTCCTCTCCTAGGGCTTCCGAACCTTCTCTGCCAACTACATATTGTACCAACTTCCCGTTCTGGACATTCTTTTCTATTAAATCTTTCAAGTTGGTGCAATCTTCTATCGTGTGACCCCGACTCTGGTGGTACGCACAATACTTGTTCCGACCCCTCTTCCCTGGCTTCGGGATCGTTTGACATGGTTCGAAAAAGGGCTTGCTTCAGATCTCTTCCAAAGATCTTGGCCCGATTCAGATTGAAAGTGTACACCTTGTTGACCCTTTATTGGGGGAAGGTGGCCTTCCACCGCCCGACTTCGTCAGTAGTTTTTTCTTGTAGCTATCCGACCTCCCCGATTGTCGACTTCCGATAGCTCTGCTTTGTCCCGATCTCAGCATTTCGTGGGATTGTGGTTTGAAATTCCCCATCGCCTCGATCGCTATGTGATCTTCGACCCTATGGAAGGCCTCTCGTCTGTCGGTACCGAGGGTTTGATCACCAGGTCCTTCATCAGCTTCTTTGATTTTCCGATGTCAAGCCCCGTTGTGAAGAATCCCAAAGCTTGTGGGGAATTCACCCACCACCGAACCCCACAACCTCCCGAAATCTCTTAACATATCGCCCTGTGCTCTCATCCGATCTCTCGCTCGACTGCATGAGGATGCCGTGATCTTCCCCGCCTCTTATTACTCCCGAACTGTGCATGAAATTTTTCCCGAAGGTCTTTCCATGAAGTTATCAATCCCGACGCCAAGGTTCCCATCCATTCCCGGGCGCTTTTCTTCAGGGTAGTAGCAAACATGTGGCACTTGGCTGCATCAGAGTGGCCATAATACGTCATCAACTGTCATACCCATCGAATAGTCGTAGTGGTCCCCCACCCGCCATAAGTCTCCATCGGGGGCATCTTCCTTTTGGGGTCCGCTATCTCCTGATTAATTTTCGGAGAGAAGGGGGACCCTATATAGGTCGAGGGCGCTTCGATCGGGCTCTTGACCAACAACAGCTTCTCCAATTCAGCAACCCTTCGAGCGAGGGGGTTGGATTCTCCTTCGTGAGGGGACGAATGGGGTCTCGCCTTCTCACGCTCGGAATCTCGCTTTCCTCCTCCCGCCTGCACCGATCCGGTTTTTTAACGTCGTCCCCGTTGACCGGCTTTTTCTCCGGCTTCGCCATCCTCGAACGACTTCGATACCTACTTCTCTCCCTTTTTCACCATTCTTCCTTCGGGGTGACCGAGACCGCCATGATGGTGCTCGCCTTCTTAGAGGACGCTTTCTTCCTCACCGAAAAAGAGTTAGCCATCTCGCAGCTTGAGCTCTTCCCCGTCAAGACGTAGGGTCATTATGGCATCTTTGTTTTCTTTGCATCTTTTTTTCGCAGGATGAATTCTCTCGATCTCGACTACCTCAAGCACGATTTCTTCTCCGCGCCTCAGTGATTTCATGAATTGGCCGTCCATCCGACCGGCCCGGGTTATGGGTATGTTGGCTTTCATGGAAGAGTTCGCTTGGGAGCCAAATGGCTCCATCCGATAAATCCGGTTCGGAGCCGGTCTGTTTTTCACCGAACCCTCTCACCGAGTGGTGCGGTGTGTTTTGGCCTTTTCACGGGCCGAAATCGCATACTCCACACTCGCCATAGTTTCTTGCTCGAAAAGGGTTCGATTGTGATTGTTATTTAAGCACCCCCCCTCCTTCTAGCGCCAATGTTAACGCTTAAGTTTCACGGCGGCGTCATTCAATCATCGAATCCACGCGCTAGAACCCGTGACAAGAATAAGATCACATGTAAGAAGCTTGACGGCTTATGCCACGGGGATAGCTCCGGTGAGAGAAGTACAGTGACAGTTACAAGGTTTAACAATGGAGGATAAGTATTTAGTGCTCAAAAATAGGTATTACCTCATAATGATAACCTAGGCCTCATATTTATAGTACTCATCACCTTAGGATCCTTCTCCCAATGGATTAGGACTCTAGTGTATGGTAGTTACCATAACTTGGGTCCAACACAATCTCCTTAAAAGGTGCAAGTAGAGTCCAATCTCATTACCACCTTTGGAGTTACCTTATATGCATATGAATAGGTAGGACTGACTCGCACGCAGAGAGCCCTTCACTGCAGTCCAAACGGTCCTATAATCTAATCTGGGCTTCGGCCCAAAGAACTCAAAGACCCGACCCCGAACATCACAAGACCGGGTTCAGCTATGGTCCCGGAGGGCTCAAATGCCGACCCGAACACCTCCAACACTTTCATGGGCTTCGGCCCATCGGTCTCTCCAGCCCTTCTGGTATTGAATCTTCGGCCCAAAGGAGGGTCGGTAAAACGCTCCCGAACAGTAGTTTATAATAGTAGTCCAAATTTTTTTACAAGCGCTCCATAAATTAAAAAATAAAATAAATTTTATTTTACAATGAAATTTAAATGAAAGAACTTTAAACACAATCAAATCTAGGTCGCTACTTGAGTTTGAAGAATGATCACAAAAACCAGATTCTTTATTTACTAAATTATTTTCTACAAACATTTTATATTTTTAAACATCATTAATTTACTTCAAAGACTCTCCTCTTTGTTGATTTCTTTATGGATTAATTTTCTTTGTTCTATATAAAAAAATTGATATTTTCATATAAAAAGTAATATTTCTACATGAATCCCCTCTCATGTATTTCTGCATGAAATAAAAAATAACATTTCTACATAAATTTTGATATTGACTAAAATTTTGAGACGTTTTTAAACTATGCAGAGTCGCATGATACAGTTGCTTCCTCTCAGTCGTACAGCCGAAAGAAGCACTCCAAGCATCAATAAATAATTTTTTTTACTGATGTATTTTGTAAGACCCCAACTTTTTGAATAAAGATGAATTTTCTATAATTATCATTTTTGAATATTATGGAATGAATTTAATATAATGTTATAGTTGTGGGTAATATTTACAAATTTTGCAA
The DNA here is from genome assembly GCA_020205605.1 of Panax ginseng. Classification (NCBI taxonomy): domain Eukaryota; kingdom Viridiplantae; phylum Streptophyta; class Magnoliopsida; order Apiales; family Araliaceae; genus Panax; species Panax ginseng. The sequence continues at coordinate 7,576,269 of CM035134.1, read as the reverse complement.
AGTATGCAAGTTGTCATATTATATTCTATTGGTCGGGAAATATTCTTTTTGTCAAAGAATATCCGTACAACGGTACAATCATTGGTAGACCCCACAACAGAATTATTGTCGGATTGAGAAAACGATAAAAATATTTTATGAAAATAACGACGGAAGTTTTACCGTTAATACTGTTGAACTACTCGGTAGTAAAAGTACAGTAATACGCATGGTTGCATAGTAGTACACGGTATTGATTATTAAGGCTTACGTGATAAGTCACTCAGTTTTGTTTTATTAGTATTATTAACGTAATAAAACAGAAAAGCTTTTTATATAAAACAGAATACTTTTATAAAGTTATTCGTTTTATTAGGCTAATAGTAAAATCTTTTTATATAAAACAGAATACTTTTATAAAGTTATTCGTTTTATTAGACAATAATTAGATTATATTATATTTTATTATGCATAGTGTTGCATAGTACCTGCATAGTGTTGCATAGTGTTTTGTATAATAAAATCTTTTTATATAAAATAAAATACTTTTATAAAATTTTTCGTTTTATTAGATTATAAATAAAATATATTATATTTTATTTAAAAGATTTTCTTTAATTATGGACCGTCAGGATTAAAGTAAATCAATGGACTAATTCATGAGTTAGTTCTTATGCAATCCATTCTTCTATAAATAGAAGCTCATTCCTTCATTATTTTCTTCTTTAATTCTTTGAAACTCAAGAGAGATAAACCGTAGAGAGAAAGAAGAAAAGTATTACGCTTCTTACTTACTCTTATATTAGGCTTTTTTTTTTACGGTGAGGGATATTATTTGTTGTACTCGTAAGGGTATTATTTCTTTTGTATTCATGAAGAGAACTTCATTATTCCATTCTTTATTATTCGGTTGGAATAACCTATATATCGTGAGCTACCCTATACTTGGTGACATTCTTCTATTATTACATCTTTTTATTATTACATTGGAATATCACCGTAAAAGTGTGTTTTACACAGGACCTAGTTAAAATCTTTATTATCTTGTTGGAATATCACATGCATGTGTTTTACGGACACGATTAAAATCTTTATTATACATTGGAATATCACATGCATGTGTTTTACACCGGACACGGGTTAAATCTTTATTATTACATTGGAATATCCTATCCAGGTGTGTTTTACACGGACACTGGTTCCGTCTTTATTATTACATTGGAACATCCCGCTTGCGGTCTTAATTTTGCTCGACACGGTTCCGTTATTATTATTCTATTAGAATAACTTTGTCTGTCTGCAATACCGTATGCATGGTGATTTCTTTTATTATTCCATTCTTTATTATACTCAGTTGGTTAAAGTTTTGACTTCTATACTCCATGAAATTAGTAGAATATCCTTGATATTTGTGCTTCATCCAGTATCTTTTTATGGAAATATTCTTCTAAGCATTTTTGAATTTTACTCTACAAAGAAGTATCATGTTGACAATTTGGACGTTATTGGTTCCTGGAAAAATTAATTCGTGAACTTGTTTTATTGAATTCTTATATCATTGTCATCATCCTGATGTTTATATTATGTTGAAAGTCATCTGTGGCCTGTAGTGCATAGATGGACTTGGTATGATTATGACCAGGGATTATTCGGTATAATCATGACCATAATATTACAAATGATGTGGTAAAAGTCCTCATTGGCCCGTAGTGCATTGATGGACAGTTGTTGGCATGATCATGACCATTGATGAATACACGAATATCCTTGGCCCGTAGTGCATGGATAATTTGTGGTCGTGATACTAAAGAATATCCTTGGCCGTAGTGCAGGGGTGATTCAATGATGTTGATTATTTATTAAGTTGAGTCCCAGCGATAAAAGTGATGAAAAACCTTTTAAATCATAAAAGATAGTAGATTTTATTCTCTATTTGACTCTTTTAATGGATTGCTTGTTCCACTGCAGTTAAACTTGATGTCTATTATATTTTATCAGTTTAACATTTTTGGAGACTAATGATAATTTATTCTGCATTATCTTAGTCATAATATTTTTTGTTGGGCTAGTTGAGCTCACCCTTTCTTTCACAGTTCTCTTCAGGAAATGAGAACGTGGTGGGATTTAATCAGAAGCGGAGTGATGGTGGGATGATAGTATTAGCTGAGAGTCCTCACTATTACGTTAAATAGTGTGACAATAAATGTAATAAGGACTTATTCTGAGAGTGGATATTATCTAGAAGATAGTATTTGTATTTAAACTCACAGCTCTCTTGTTGTATAATTAAGATTGTATTTATATTCTGTACCATGTATTTGGCGACTCAGAATAGGTGATGTATACCTATTTTGGGAGTGTCACAGTTGGTATCAAAGCTTAGGGATATGATCCCTGGCTGAGATGTGAGATAAGAACTAGGAGGGGAGAGACAGGGAATTCTTTCACTAGTATGACCTACCTAAGTTTATTTGATATTTAATTGGTCGGTTAGAGTATAGGGATAATATGTGATATGATAATTAACCCTTATTTTGTGGCAGTGTTTTAAAATGGCATCCGAGAATGTTGAGAACATCAATGGAGCACAAGAGACCGTTGAGTCTCCACAAATCAATAATCAGGATAATGTGCATCAGGAAGGAGACATTCCTCAGGCAAACAACAACACTGACCAAATGATGAACGATGGAATGTTCAGAGGCTTTATGCAATTCATGCAACATCAGGCAAGAGCGGCTCCTGTACAAAATACGGGTGGAAATACTGGCAACTCTCGGATGGTCACCGCCAAGCAGTTTAAGGAACTGGGACCACCGAAGTTTTTTGGAGAGCCAAAACCACTTAAGGCGGAGACGTGGATTAAGCAGATTAACAAGATATTTGATGTCTTGGGTTGCTTCGAGGAGCAAAAGGTTCCCTTTGCCACTTTCATGTTGCGGGCAGAGGCAGATTACTGGTGGGAATCTGTAAAGCGTACTCAACCTGCCGCACTAAAGATGTCTTGGGAGAAGTTCCAAGAACTGTTCAACGACATGTACTTTCCTGAAAGTATTCGTCACATGAAAGAGGTAGAGTTCATCAAGCTGGAGCAAAACAACATGATCGTGTCGCAGTACGAAGCCAAGTTTGCCGAGTTGTCCCAGTTTGTGTCCCATTTGGTTGATAATGAGGAGAGAATGATGTGAATGTTTCTAAGAGGTTTGAAACCTGAGATACGTCAATATCTTATATCTCATAAACTGTGTTTGTATTGAGATGTTGTTAATAGGGCTCGATTATTGGAGGCGTGATAATGAGTCAACCCAACCAAAAAGAAGCGGTAAATGATAATGATAATACCAGGTGAAGCGACCATCAAGCGGTGACAACAAGCATGGAGGAATCAACGGGCCAAAAATGGTAACCACTTCGGTGGTAATCGAGGCCAAAACAAAGAAGAATAGACATTTCAAGAAGAGGAGATTCAACAATGATGGAAAGACGTCGACCTGGCACCCATTGTTAAAGAAGGAGAACGACCACCTATCATATGCTTCAAATGTGGAGGGGAGGGACATATTAGTGCAAAGCTAGCAGCGATCTTGTCAAAGCATGTTATAATTATGGAAGAGAAGGTTACCTAGCCTGATTTTATCGTTCATCAGAAGACAAGTTCGATTAGGATGAAGGCACCAAAGGTCATCCCGTAAAAAAAAGCCAAAGCCGGTGGTGAGGAGAACATTTGTTGTGACCTCCCGTAAAGCAAGGAACCCGAACGAGGTCATCACGGGTAAGCTTATCAAAAACTCTAGCGAAGTCTATACCTTATTTGATACCGGTTCTACCCATTCTTTTATTTCTCCTACTTGCGCTCAACGTTTAAATTTGACTCCGGAGAAATTAGACTTTGACTTATCTGTTGAAACTCTATTGGGAGAAACCTTCATTACATCCACTGTTTATAATTCTTGTTTGGTTCAAATTGGTACCCTCACATTACCTGTCGATCTTATTTCGTTAAAAATACTTGCATTTGATGTAATTCTAGGGGTTGATTGGTTAACTACTCATCATGCACAAATTGATTGTTTTCGTAAGGTTGTTAGCTTTCATATTCCTAATCAACCTATTATGTGAATTCAAGTAACCAAACCATTAAAATCAATCACTATCATCTCAAGCCATAAAGCTATTCGTTTATTAAAAAATGGATGTCAAGCTTTCTTAGCTCATGTCACGGCTCTAAACAAAAATACGTCAGTTTTGAATGATATTTCTATTGTTAATGAATTTTCCGGCGTATTCTCGAAGAACTTCGGCCTACCCGGAGCGTGAAATTGAATTTTTTATCGACCTTGAACTCGGTACAAAGCCCATTTCCAAAGCCCCATATCGAATGGCTCCTATTGAACTTCAGGAGTTAAAGACCCAACTGCAGGAATTGTTAGTGTTGGGTAAAATCTATATACGCACAACACGCAAGTATACGTGGTCAACAAGTAATAAAGTGATGAGTAGAGTATCGTTCCCACAGAGACAATTTAATAAAAAAAAACTTAACTTCACAATTATCAATTTCTTATTAATCCTAATTTTATTAAACTATCCAATTCAATGATTAAAAATAATTATTCTAAATTAAAAAGTAATTAAACTATCACAAACCAATCACAAATATCAAAATCTGGAATTTCAAACAATTAATGGAGAATTAGACTTATGATTTCACCCTAAGCTTCACTCTGATTTTAACACTTTTATTCCAATTCAATTCACTATCCCAGTTTATTAATCAAGAACACGAACGCAGTATTAACCACCTCTCGATGCACTAATACCATATTAACGTCAATCCACAATTAAGATAGAAATCCGTTAAACACCTTATGCAACTAACTCACTATATCTCTATGTGAATTACAATTGAAGAAGGTTGAAGAATAAGTTCTCTATCCGATTACATGCGGTGTCAAGCATATCTCTACCTTAACACTCATCAAGTTTAAGCTACTAACAAAATCCTGAACACATGCTATATCAACTAGGTCTAGATTTGAATATCCTCTCTCGATTCCATCCAACTCCACAAAGAATTGTTGATCAGGCAATTCATAGATTCAAGCTCAAATTAATATAGATAAACTGGAAATAGCTTATTAAATTGGAAATCAAAGTTTACAAAACCATAGATTCACTCAAAGATCCATCATAAGCCTAAAAAGTGAATTAGTTCATAATAAACGAAATAAACACTGAATAAATCATCGAAATCATCTTTTCAATTACAAATAATAGTCTAAGATGAAGAATATTGAAATACACCCTTCACGTAGCCTAGAATCGCAATCGTCTCAAAAATCGCCTTGAAATACTCCTCTAATGCTTGTTAGAAAAAACTGAGATTAATCTTAATTTTCCTTGTGTGTCTCCTAATCTCAGTGTTTGATGTCCATTTATATACTACAACATGTATTCTTATTAAAATTCCATGCATATATGAGTCCCAAGTCATCACCATCACTAAAACTCCACACTTGTAGCACTAGAAACCAATTAGGAGTCTTCAATTTCGACTAAGCAAGCCCCAGCTGGATGTTTCCCTTTGCACAAGCTTGACCCCTACCGGGTACCATTCACATCTTGCTCCTGGACTTGACCCAAATTTGGATCCTAAAACATAAAAGGTCCACCCATTTGGTACCAATCTGCCAATTCATTTTGTTGTTGGAACCTCCTCTACTAAAACTGTCATAACTTTTAAACCGGGAGGAGTTATGGGGCCCGCGACCTATCAAATCGAAGCTATCGACGAGATATACAACATTCATTTGAGATTTCAGAAATGACAAACTGATGACTATCGAAATTTCATCGGAAGCAGCAGCTACTGTGTAACGACAACCGAAACCACTCTTAACTTTGTCTTTGTTGCTAGAAAGCCATACTCTCGCATCTGAACTTCCGATTAAAATGATGCAAGACGTTCCGAAACACCAAAAAAGAGTTCCTCAACATAATTCAAAGTCCACGCCAAGAATATGCAATACACATGAAATAAACATGAAAATCCGAATGATACCCGTAATCGTTTTTCCTTGCAAATTTTATACCACTAGTTACTCACTCCGCTTCCAAGCATAGAATATACAAAATGAAACAAAATGCATGAAAATTAACTAAGAAACACGAGATTAAGCAAATGATTCAAGTAATAGATGCCGGATAAGTAGGTATAAAACCGATTTATCAGTTAGACATTGGCTTTATTCGTCCTAGTACTTCTCCTTGGGGTGCTCCTATTCTATTCGTGAAGAAGAAAGATGGGAGTATGCGATTTGTATTAATTATCGGGAGTTGAATCATGTCACCATCAAAAATAGGTACCCATTGCCACGTATTGATGACCTATTTGACCAGTTACAAGGAGCCAAATTCTTTTCAAAGATTGATCTTTGTTCCAGATATCACCAGTTGAAGATTAGAACCGATGACAATCCAAAGACGGCTTTCAGAACTCGGTACGGGCATTATGAATTCCTAGTCATGTCTTTTTGATTGACTAATGCTCCTACTGCCTTCATGGATATGATGAACCGAGTATTCAAGGAATATTTGGATCACTTTGTGGTTGTCTTTATTGATGACATCCTCATATATTCCAAAACCCGTGAAGATCATGAGTAACACTTGAGGCTGATACTCCAAAAGCTTTGTGAATATAAGCTTTATGCCAAGTTGAAGAAATGGGAGTTCTGGCTTGAGGAAGTAGCATTCCTTGGGCACGTGGTATCAAGTAATGGAATATCTGTTGACCGAAGAAAGATTGAAGCTATTCAAAATTTGGGAGCAACCTAAATCGATGATCAAGTCACGTAGCTTTCTTGGTTTAAATTTGGTTATTATCGGAGATTCGTAGAAGGGTTTTATCGAATCGCTACTCCATTAACTCAGCTGACTCGGAAAGATACAAAGTTCGGTTGGAGCGAGGAATGTGAGAAGAGTTTTTAAGAACTCAAGAGAAGACTCATTTCAAATTTTTATTCGACAATACCATCCGGTTCAAAGGATTTGTCATCTATAGTGATGCTTCGGGCAAAGGGTTAGGATGTGTTCTCATGCAACATGGGAAAGTCATAGCCTATGCCTCACGACAACTCAAAGAATATGAGAGGAATTGTCCTACTCATGATTTAGAGTTGGCAGCTGTTGTCTTCGCACTAAAGATTTGGAGGCATTACTTGTATGGGGAGAAAGTGGAGATTTTTACGGATCATAAAAGCCTCAAATATTTCTTCACTCAAAAGGAACTCAACATCCGACAACGACGTTAGCTTGAACTGTTGAAAGATTATGATCATACCATCCAATACCATCCTGGAAAAAGCGAACGGTGAGTCGACGCATTGAGTAGAAGATCATACGCGGCATGAAGTGCGATATTGTCAACGCAAAGGCCTATTTTGTGTGACTTGAAAAGGATGGAGATAGAGATAAATACTCGAGGACCCACGTGATGATGGTGAATATCTGAGTAGAAGCCGACTTTAAGTGATAAAGTTAAAGTCGCTCAATTCTGGATCGAGAGTCGATGCGTATGAGGCGAAAGTGCAAGAAGGTGCTATCTGGGAAGCAAGAATTGATGAAGAAGGAATACTTCGAGTTAACTCCAGACTTTGTGTTCCTAACGACCCTGATTTAAAGTATAAAATCATGATGGAGACACACAACACACCATTTACAATCCATCCTGGGAGTACCAAAATGTATTGTGATCTTCTTCGCCATACATTTTGGTGGAGCAATATGAAAGAGAGATAAGCATTTGTTTATCTCAAGGTGTCTAACTTGTCAACGAGTCAAGGCGGAACATCAAGTACCAAAAGGTCCATTGCAACCACTTGAATTTCCAGAATGGAAGTGGGAGCACATTACCATGAATTTCGTTACTGGTCTTCCCAAGGTTTCTCAAGGCATTGATGCAATTTGGGTCATTGTTGATAGATTGACCAAGTTTTCTCATTTTTTACCTATACGAGAAACTTATACACTTGAACGTCTTGCTCGTATATACATAAACGAGATTATAAGACTGCATGGTATGCCAGTATCAATAGTTTCTGATCATGACCCAAGATTCACTTCACGATAATACAAGTAAATATGATAATACATTATATCAAAACTCATCAGTAATTTACCGATCAATCATCAAATCTTAGACTGTTATCACTAATATAGTGCGTGTGTGCTTCACAACAATGTTAACTGATATAAAATCAAATTTAACACATAATAAGTCTCTTTGAAGGCATCATACAGTGTAAACTCAAGAAATCCAAAAACAAGCTAGATCCAACTAAAATCAAATAATTACCAATATCGAGGGTCAACATGGGATACTTATGCTTTATTTTCATCTACGGGGGCTTTTTGCTCTTATTTCCCGTTTAATTTTTTTTATATACACATAGCTATGCAATGTCTTATTCCCTTAGGCTTTTTAATGCTACCTTAACGAGCTTTCGACCAACGACTCCCAGACCATTAAGACCTTAGGGCGCTAGGTGTAAAGACAATCCCCTCGGGCTTTTATTTAAGTAACAAAGGCCACAAAACTAGACAAGCACGACACGGTGTTTATTTATACTTTTTTTTCATATAGCTTATATACCCCAAATATTCCCCCAAACTTAGGTTCTTGTCTAACTTTAACCATCACTACTTATTCTTGTCATTCTTTCATTCACACTAGCATTATCCTTTAGAATCCCGTTATGCATCAATTTAAACTCAATCAATCTACAAGGTTGTTTCTAACGTGCTATCCTTATTAAAGCTCTAATAGTCAGTACTATACTTTTCTACTCAATTCCAATCTCATCATTGGCCAAAATAAACTGAACTATCAAACAGCTGGACTCATGCAAGATGAACATATTAACTAACTATTATTTTTGAATTTTTTTTATTTTGAACATAACTATGCAACTACATGATTGAATGCAACACTTAACAATCCTAAACATAAACCATGAACTAACATATGCAAACCTAGCTAATGAAATTAAATATGTAACATGTAACATGCAAACTTAATCCCCCAAACTTGAAAATTACAATGTCCTCATTGTATAGATAAAGCAATAAATAAGAGAGGACTTCCCTGTAATCGCCTAAGTCTGGGTTGGTGGTGGTTGTTGTTCTTTATCGGAATCGCTGGGTGGGAACCTTGGCATTGGTGCTGGTTGCTGGTAAGGGAATTGGGCAGTAGGATTGAAGCTCTGGAGCGTAGTGTTCAATGAGGCGAAAGATACATTCATGGCCTCAAACATGTGGTCCTGCCTTGCTGCTAGTCTTCGCATTTCTCTCCGTGCCTCTTTATTGTGCTCATCCACTTGTCATTGAAGGTTGAGGAATTGAGGGCTAGATATTACTCTGGGCTATTATGATGTCTCTCCCAACGTCGCATTCCCCTGAAACTCATCGTCATCCGAGGTGTCCTCAGCGTCAGCCTCATCCTCCGAGGCTGAGGGAAATTCAAATCCTACTCCTCTCGGGTGCGACTAGCCTCCGGGCCATACAACATATCTTGCAATCATTCTTGAGTCAAGTGTCTGCAGCAACATCTGTGTTATCTCATCATCTGACCAACGCACTCCCGCCTGTATACACAATCCACAGATAAGTGATGGGTGTGGCAATCCGCCAGAGTATGGTCCTCGAAGGCATCTTCGGATTGAAGAGTTGATTACAACCCCTATGTCCATGATAAAATCTTGTACCATAGAATATAATAGCACTGCCTTATCCTTAGACACGTCTGACGTGTGTGTAGATGGAAGTAACTTAGCGCACAGAAAGGCGTACCATATCTTCCCATACCGACTGAGATCCTTACTGCGAAAAGAAGTGCCTCCATTATTTGATTTTTTCCATGAGGTACCCGACTTTGTCATCTCCTATATAATAGCCTCATAATCTGGATCATTATCACGTAAGTGTCGGTACTAGCAATGTCTCGGTGCTCGTAACTGATAGTACGTGTTGATGGCGTCGGCATTGAAAGGCACTAACCTACCCCGTACAAAAGCATTGTAGGGGGCTTTATCCTCGGCGTTAGCATAGAATTCTTTGACCACACTTATAACTGCGGGTTCGGGCTCTACTATTAATTTATTCCAACCTTTTTGATATATTTGTTGCATCATTTCGCCATCCACAGGCTCAGGTGCCAACCCCCGCTCAGGTGTGAGTGCTTTTGTTACCATATAGTCGTAGAATTATTTGTGGCGGCAAGACTTATGAATTTTCGCCTATCAAAGGTTCGTGTTAGTTTTGTGGTCCCCGAACTCTCTCCTCGTTGCCTTTTTGATGTCGGTTTTGGTACCATTGATTTAGAATTGATGAGTTTTTCCCCCAAACTTTACTTAAGCAATTTGTCGAACACTTGGTGTGCGAGCCGTGAAATTCCCACAAACGTGGTGATTTGGCTTGAACTATGGTGATAGAAGATGAGGAATTGGAAAACCAACTTCTTACTTTCAATATATGTCGAATTTGGTTGTAAAGATTTGCACAAATTCTATCCTTGAACTTCCAATTTGTGTGAATTAAGGTTGTGATATTGTGTGGTGAATGGGTGGATTTATAGAGAGGAGTTTATGGTGGTGGGTAGTGGGTGACTAGGTGGGAGGAGTGGGTATATATTTGATTGTGGTGAGAAGATGAGAAGGTGTGGGATGGTATGACGATGAAGTGTGATGGGATTTGGATAGTAACTGTTGTGCACTAACTGTCGTAGCTAATATGGATGGTAGGAAGTTCAAGTTGCAAGGGATGTCAGAATTGTTAAAGAATCGTCGTAGCTAACTACTCTATGAATTTGGACACCTGAAATTTCTACCCATTTGGATGATTTATGCTATAGGGAGCCAGCCTCGGCTTGCATGAGTGCTGCTAAAGCGATAGGGGTCGACCCACGGTGAAGTAGTGATCTGTTAAGGCATGAAGGGTCCATACAGGTCGGATAATGTGCTTTGAAGGGCCTATACACAGGTGGATAATAATTTGTCAAGGCTCTTAAGCTGCTGGTGCATGGTTTTTGCTGACTCACTTCATGTGCATCACATAGCTTCTTCTTTGAATACCTAAACACATGAAAAACATACTTATGAGTGCATGTTGAGCAAATTAAAGCATGGAGGGTAATCTTATTTAGTTATCAAATATACTTTAATTACTACATGACTAAATTCTAAACCACATAGTATTCTAAACTACCATTTCACTAGCATGGATAAAATTACTTAAGAAAAGAAAAATGAAGAAAAAACATAAAAAAAAATAAAAACAATTTGGGTTGCCTCCCAGTGAGCGCTTGATTTTAAGTCGTTCAGCCTGACTACTCCCCGTTTATGGTGCGTCTGCAAGTGTGATAGCTATGACGTCCGTATTGGGCTTGCCACCCCAACGACAACCGAAACAACTCTTAACTTTGTCTTTGTTGCTAGAAAGCCATACTCTCGCATCTGAACTTCCGATTAAAATGATGCAAGATGTTCTGGAACGCTAAGAAAGAGTTCCTCAATATAATTCAAAGTCCACGCCAAGAATATGCAATACACATGAAATAAACATGAAAAATTTGAATGATACCCGTAATCGCTTTTCCTTGCAAATTTTATACCACTAGTTACTCACTCCGCTTCCAAGCATAGAATATACAAAATGAAACAAAATGCATGAAAATTAACTAAGAAACACGAGATTATGCAATAATTCAAGTAATAGATGCCGGATAAGTAGGTATAAAACCGACTTATCAGTTAGATATTGGCTTTATTCGTCCTAGTACTTCTCCTTGGGGAGCTCCTATTCTATTCGTGAAGAAGAAAGATGGGAGTATGCGACTTTATATTGATTATCGGGAGTTGAATCATGTCACCATCAAAAATAGGTACCCATTGCCACGTATTGATGACCTATTTAACCAGTTGCAAGGAGCCAAATTCTTTTCAAAAATTGATCTTCGTTCCAGATATCACCAGTTGAAGATTAGAACCGATGACATTCCAAAGACGGCTTTCAGAACTCGGTACGTGCATTATGAATTCCTAGTCATGTCTTTTTGATTGACTAATGCTCCTGCTGCCTTCATGGATATGATGAACCGAGTATTCAAGGAATATTTGGATCACTTTGTGGTCGTCTTTATTGATGACATCCTCATATATTTTAAAACCCGTGAAGATCATGAGTAACACTTGAGGCTGATACTCCAAAAGCTTCGTGAATATAAGCTTTATGCCAAGTTGAAGAAATGCGAGTTCTGGCTTGAGGAAGTAGCATTCCTTGGGCACGTGGTATCAAGTCATGGAATATATATTTACCCAGCAAAGATTGAAGCTATTCAAAGCTGGGAGCAACCTAAATCAGTGACCGAAGTACGTAGCTTTCTTGGTTTAGCTGGTTATTATCGGAGATTCGTAGAAGGGTTTTCTCGCATCGCTACTCCATTAACTCAGCTGACTCGGAAAGATACAAAGTTCGGTTGGAACGAGGAATGTGAGAAGGGTTTTCAAGAACTCAAGAGAAGACTCATTTCAGCACCTGTTTTGACAATACCATCTGGTTCGGAGGGATTTGTCATCTATAGTGATGCTTCGGGCAAAGGGTTAGGATGTGTTCTCATGGAACATGGAAAAGTCATAGCCTATGCCTCACGACAACTCAAAGAATATGAGAGGAATTATCCTACTTATGATCTAGAGTTGGCAGATGTTGTCTTCGCACTAAAGATTTGGAGGCATTACTTGTATGGGGAGAAAGTTGAGATCTTTACGGATCATAAAAGCCTCAAATATTTCTTCACTCAAAAGGAACTCAACATGCGACAACGACGTTGACTTGAACTGTTGAAAGATTATGATCATACCATCCAATACCATCCTAGAAAAGTGAGCGTGGTAGGCGGCGCTTTGAGTAGAGAAGATCATATCTTGCACGAAAAGTGCGATATTGTCAATATAAAGGCCCATTTTGTGTGACTTGCAAAGGATGGAGATAGAGATTAAGACTCAGGGGACCACGTGATGATGGTGAATATACTGAGTAGAATCGACTTTAATTGATAAAGTTAAAGTCGTTTCAAGTTACTGATCGAGAGGCGATGCGTATGAGGAAGAAAGTGCAAGAAGGTGCTATGCTAGGAAGCAAGAATTAATGAAGAAGGAATACTTGAGTCAACTCCGGACTTTGTGTTCCTAAAGACCTCGATTTAAATTATAAAATCATGATGAGGCGCATAACACACCGCTTTGCAATCCATCTAGGAGTACCAAAATGTATCGTGATCTTCGTCATACATTTTGGTGGAGCAATATGAAGAGAGAGATAATATTTATTTATCTCAAGGTTTCTAACTTGTCAACGAGTCAAGGCGGAACATCAAGTACCAAAAGGTCTATTGCAATCACTTGAAATTCCAGAATGGAAGTGGGAGCACATTACCATGGATTTCGTTACTGGTCTTCCCAAGGTTTCTCAAGGCATTGATGCAATTTGGGTCATTGTTGATAGATTAACCAAGTCTGCTCATTTCTTACCTATACGAGAAACTTATACACTTGAACTTCTTGCTCATATGTACATAAACGAGATTATAAGACTGCATGGTATGCCAGTATCAATAGTTTCTGATCGTGACCCAAGATTCACTTCACGATTTTGGGTTAGTTTGCAAAAAGCTATGGACACGGATTTACGATTTAGTTCGGCATATCATCCTCAGACAGATGGACAATCTGAGAGGACTATTCAAACTCTGGAAGATTTATTAAGACTCTGTGTCCTTGACTTCAAGGGAAGTTGGGATAAGTTCTTACCATTGGTGGAGTTTTCCTACAACAACAGTTATCAAGCAAGTATTGGCATGGCTCCATTCGAGGCATTGTATGAAAGAAAGTGTCGTTCTCCAGTATGCTAGGAAGAGGTGGGTGAAGCAACGTTGTTGGGACCAGAGTTGGTACGTATGACTACGAAAAAGATTTAAACGATCCGACAACGTATAAAAACCTCACAAGATCGACAAAAGAGTTATGCTGATCTTCATCGAAAGGACGTGGAATTCGATATAAGAGATCATGTGTTGTTACGTGTTGCTCCATGGAAAGGAGTTACGAGATTTGGAAAGAGAGGAAAGCTCAATCCTTGATTCATTGGCCCATTTTTAATCCTCGATCGGGTAGGAACTATGGCCTACAGACTCGCTTTACCGTCAAGTATGTCTCGTGTTCATAACGTTTTTCACATATCCATGTTACGTAAATATGTGGAAGACTCGAACCACATTATTGAGTTAGAACCAGACGAAATAGCGGAAGATTTAACGTATGAAGAGGTTCCTGTTCAAATCTTGGATATGAAGGAACATATTCTACGCTCCAAGGTTATACCTCAAGTTAAAGTTTTGTGGAGAAACCACGATGTTGAGGAAATGACCTGGGAGTTAGAATTTGAAATGAAGTCAAGGTATCCTTACCTCTTTGATATACCAGGTACGTATCCTAATTTCGAGGGTGAAATTTCATAAGAAGGGGAGGTTGTAAGACCCCAACCTTTTGAATAAAGATGAATTTTCTATAATTATCATTTTTGAATATTATGGAATGAATTTAATATAATGTTATAGTTGTGGGTAATATTTACAAATTTTGCAAAGTATGCAAGTTGTCATATTATATTCGATTGGTCGGGAAATATTCTTTTTGTCAGAGAATATTCGTACGACGGTACAATCATTGGTGGACCCCACAACAGAATTATTGTCGAATTGAGAAAACGACAAAAATATTTTATGAAAATAACGGCGGAAGTTTTACCGTTAATACTGTTGAACTACTCGGTAGTAAAAGTACAGTAATACGCGTGGTTGCATAGTAACACACGATATTGATTATTAAGGCTTACGTGATAAGTCACTCAGTTTTGTTTTATTAGTATTATTAACGTAATAAAACAGAAAAACTTTTTATATAAAACATAATACTTTTATAAAGTTATTCGTTTTATTAGGCTAATAGTAAAATCTTTTTATATAAAACAGAATACTTTTATAAAGTTATTCGTTTTATTAGACAATAATTAGATTATATTATATTTTATTATGCATAGTGTTGCATAGTGTTTTGCATAGTAAAATCTTTTTATATAAAATAAAATACTTTTATAAAGTTTTTCGTTTTATTAGATTATAAATTGAATATATTTTATTTTATTTAAAAGATTTTGCTTTAATTATGGACCTTCCGATTAAAGTAAATCAATCTGGACCGTTCATGAGTTAGTTACTATGCAATCCATTCTTCTATAAATAGAAGCTCATTCCTTCATTATTTTCTTATTTAATTCACTTTGAAACTCTAGAGAGATAAACCGTAGAGAGAAAAAGAAAAAATATTCGCTACTTAACTACTCTTATATCCAATTTCTTTTCTGATGAGGGACATTATTTGTTGTACCTCGTAAGAGGGTATTATTTCTTTTGTATTCATGAAGAGAACTTACGTTATTCCATTCTTTATTATTCTCGTTGGAATAACTTTGTATCGTGAGCTACCCTATACTTCGTGACATTCTTCTATTATTACATTTTTATTATTTTGTTGGAATATCCGTCTGTGTGTTTTACAGGACTGGTTCAAATCTTTATTATATTGTTAGAATATCACGCTCGTGTGTTTTACACGGACACTGGTTCCGCTCTTTATTATTCTATTAGAATATCACATCGCAGAGTGTTTACATAGGACTGTTTTCGTATTTATTATTCATTGGAATATCCTATCCGTCTGCTTTTTACCGAGGACTGGTTAAAAGTCTTTATTATTCTGTTAGAACATCACGCTTGCATTTAATTTACTTTGACACGGTTCCGTTATTATTATTACGTTGGAATAACACATACATCACAAGTACCGCATGCATGGTGATTTCTTTTGTTATTCCATTCTTTATTATACTCAGTTGGTTAAAGTTTTGACTTCTATACTCCATGAAATTAGTAGAATATCCTTGATATTTGCACTTCATCCAGTATCTTTTCATGGAAATCTTCTTCTGAGCATTTTTGAATTTTACTCTACAAAGAAGTATCATGTTAACAATTTGGACGTTATTGGTTCCTGGACAAATTAATTCGTGAACTTATTTTATTGAATTCTTATATCATTGTCATCATCCTCATGTTTATATTATGTTGAAAGTCATTTGTGGCCTGTAGTGCATAGATGGACTTGGTATGATTATGACCAGGGATTATTCGGTATAATCATGACCGTAATGCTACAAATGATGTGGTAAAAGTCCATATTGGCCCGTAGTGCATTGATGGACAGTTGTTGGCATGATCATGACCATTGATGAATACACGAATATCTTTGGCCCGTAGTGCATGGATAATTTATGGTCGTGATACTAAAGAATATCCTTGGCCGTAGTGCAGGGGTGATTCAATGATGTGAATTATTTATTAAGTTGAGTTCCAGCGATAAAAGTGATGAAAAACCTTTTAAATCATAAAAGATAGTGATTTTATTCTCTACTTGACTCTTTTAATGGATTGCTTGTCCGCTGCAATTAAACTTGATGTCTATTGTATTTTATCAGTTTCACATTGTTGGAGACTAATGATAATTTATTCTGCATTATCTTAGTCATAATATTTCTTCTTTGGGCTAGTTGAGCTCTCCCTTTCTTTCACCTGCTCGCTCGTGAAATGAGAACGTAGCTGGGACGAGTCGGGGAACGGAGTGATGGTCCAGATGATAATATTAGCTAGTAGTCCTCACTATTCTGTTAAATAGTGTGACAATAAATGTAATGAGGACTTATTCTGAGAGTGGATATTATCTAGAAGATAGTATTTGTATTTAAACTCACAGCTCTCTTGTTGTATAAATAAGATTTTATTTATATTCTATACCATGTATTTGGTGACTCAGAATAGGTGATGTATACCTATTTTGGGGGCGTCACATATTTTGACCCCCATTTAAAAACGTTCTGGTTCCCCCACTAGTAACGAATTCATGACGGATTTTCTAGTAAAACATGTAAAAACAACTTGTTGAAACTGTTTTGGGGCTGTTTTGAGCCAAAGACTCATAATGGTCCAAAACTAAAAATTAATTTCTATAATAATGTGTTGTACTCTTACGAGTTATGGATATAACCCAATTGGAATGAACCAAAAAGAAGCTAAAATAATTTTATAATGAAAGTTTTCGTAAAGAAGGTTAAAAACCAAAAATTTAGCAGGCTGCTGACCTTTAAGCAATTTCGGGGCTAGTTTTAGTTTTCATAAAATTTTGGGATTCAAGGGGAGTATAGTAACTGAATAAGGAATCCATAGCCTCCGGAACAAACTCATTCCGAGTTTGGACGAACGAGTTATATATGACGTTCCAACGTTAGAGTATCAAAACTGAAAATCAGTACGAGAGGGAAGTTTTGGCCCATTGTCTTGGCTAGTTAGAAATTTGCAGAAAATTAATTTTCTGGGGTAATGTAGAGTGCAACCCCAACTAGCCATAGCCTCTGAAGCGGACTCATTTTGAGTTCGGACAACCGAGTTATGACATACCAAAATAGGTACGTAAAAACTGTCAAATCTGGAAAATTACAACAGAATAATAAGGAATGGAATAACAGAAGTTCTCTTCATGAATACAAAAGAAATAATACCCCTTACCTTTGAAAGAAACTGGATATAGGAGTAGTGAGGTAGCAGGCTTCTCTTCTTCTATAGATTTTCTCTCTACAATTTCTCTCTATAATAATTGCTCTATAGCTTTAGTGAATTGGTGAGAAATGAAGGAAGAATGAGCTTCTATTTATAGAAAAATATAGTTTCAATAATTACACGTTTTGGGGCTCAAAAAATTACAGTACAATACCTCCAACTTTTCTTTTATTTTTAATTTAGTCATGCAAGTATTATCAAACTTGCATCACCTCCCCTAATAGTAAATAATGTGATTCAATAGTAAATCATGTGAATCAATAGTTCTAGACATGTGAAAATACGAATTACAGTATAGTACCTCCATTTATACCTCCATTTTTAACTTAGTCATGCAAGTATTATCAAACTTGCACCAACTCCCCTAATAGTAACAAGAATGTGAATCAATAGTACACACATGTGAACAAATAGTTATAATCATGTGAAATAATAGCAATCAATTGCTCATTTATCCGGTTAAATACCCAATTGGTCAATATAACCTCCAGACATAAATTATTAGCGAAATAAATTTCAATTTTCACTAACACAAATAATTCCAACACAGTGAAACTATTTTTATCAAAAATATAAATTTTGAAATTTCAAAGTTTGACTTTTCCAGAAAAAGTCAACTATTGACTTTTTGACCAAATAGTGAATCCCGAAATTTTTTGTGTTTGTAGACTATTTTTAATAATTTCGTCGTTCCGGACTCAAATATCACATCCGCGTCTCCAAATTCAACTCCGAACACAACTTCAATTTTTAATAACATTCATCATTAATATTATAACTCACAATATTTATCAACCAGGTCGTTCCCAGGAAAGAGGGGGCTTTCCGATAAGGATTTCTCCCTATTGGCGCGTAATTAGATTATCTAACCTCTCCTTGACATAACATCTAGACATTGTAAATATTGTAATTTATAATATGAATAACTTTGTCGTCTCAATTATTGATTTAATAAAATAACATTTTATGCAAATGATACTATGACAATAATTGAATCAATAATATGAGAGATATGATGCAACAATTACTGTAGCAATAATTGAGTATTAGTGAGTGACTTCTCACATAAGCATCAATAATCAATACCGTGTGCTACTATGCAACCACGCGTATTACTGTACTTTTACTACCGAGTAGTTCAACAATATAAACGGTAAAACTTTCGCCGTTATTTTCATAAAAATATTATTGTCGTTTTCTCAATTCGACAATAATTATGCTGCGGGGTCCACCAATGATTGTGCCGTCGTACGAATATTACCTGACAAAAAGAGTATTATATAACAACTTGCATACTTTGCAAAATTTATAAATACTATGTGACGCCCCCAAAATAGGTACACATCACCTATTCTGAGTCGCCGAATACATGGTACAGAATATAAATACAATCTTAATTATACAACAAGAGAGCTGTGAGTTTAAATACAAATACCGTCTTCTAGATAATATCCACTCTCAGAATAAGTCCTCATTACATTTATTGCCACACTATTTAACAGAATAGTGAGGACAACTACTAGCTAATACTATCATACATACCATCACTCCGTTCCTCGACTCGTCCCAGCTACGTTCTAATTTTCTGAAGAGAACAGTGAAAGAAAGGGTGAGCTCAACTAGCCCAGCAAGAAATATTATGACTAAGATAATGCAGAATAAATTATCATTAGTCTCACTACTAGAAATTTGACATATAGCGATTTATATAGCGATGGTCGGAGACGGAACCCTCGCTATATAGGGTTTTATATAATGACATCCACCGAATGACCGCTTTCAGATAGCTCTTTGAAGGAATCTGCTTCGAGGGTCACAAATTGGTCGTCAGATAGGACTTCTGCTTTTGGTTTTTAACGACAAATATAAGGGAGATTTCCGCTTTGGAATTATTAGGGCTTGTTAATTGGGTTTGGTGCCGCATACACATCCCTCCCATATTTTCCCCAAATTAATACCGTACAATTCTCGCCCAAATCAACATTAGCATCTTAGTCGGTCCATCTCACATCCTCGATCTCCCGGCACTCCATCTCTCACCACCCATCTCATCACAAATCGACATTAGTTGCCCAAATCGACATTAGTCGCCCAAATCTCTCAGATCTCATCTCACTCTATCTCTCCGTCGGCTTTGAATGCATTCTTGCATATTGAAACTATTTGAAAGGTAATTTCGAGTTCGATTTATATTTAAACCTAAGTTATGATTTCCTCTATTTTCTCCTCCATCTAACAAGCCCTAAATTTTGACTCGATCGTCACCGAGTCTTAGATAAGTTTTCAAAAGGAAGATTCAGTATGCGGATGCGATTTTAGATGTGATTTAGTATTTGAGAAATTTGGAACTTGATTAGACTAGCATTTTTCCGGGTAAGTGGAGTTTTTATATTGGTTTATACCTTGTGCACTTATGTGCTTATTTCGATGATATTTGCTATTTCTTTGGTACTTACGGTGATATTATATGTTGGTGCATTCATTTCATTTCCTTGATTGTTTGGTTATAAAGTTTGAAGCTATGTATGATTTTTTGAATATAATAAGGGAAAAACTTTAACTTTGAGTATTTTTATCTTAGTCCTCGCTCATCGACTATTGTTTTCTCTCGCTAATTTGCAATTGTAGAGTATCTTGGTAGTGAGACATGATGACTTTTTGATAATTTTTTCCTTATAGTATTAATATCAATATTGGAAACTTGCAACATGCTTTAAGTAATATTTTCTTTATCTTATAGTATTTGATATTATAATTAAGATTAACTTGGATTTTAAAAATTATTTGTGTGGCCTTCCCCTCAAAAAACTGGTTTGTATAGTCTTGTATATATCGTTCTTAGGTGATGGCGCATTCTTGCATAAAAATGGGAAGTGTAATATGTCATTTTTCCGAATCATTAATTATTAAACTTGTGGACCATGCCTTTCCAAGAACTTGTTTTTGAGTGGTATGTTGGCCACCGTGTTTCATAGCTAGTATCTTCGCTTTTAGTATGTATGTATTTTCTAAAATGATTTTGTGTATTGTAGAAGAAGTGTGGTAGACTTGATTAAGATATGGCCTCCCGCCAAGTTATGGGGATGGCTTTTTCCAATCTATTTTTGTCTAAAATAATTACCAATGTCCCAACCCTAAATTATTAAGCCAAATCAAGCCAACGAGCAAATGACAATCATAAACAAAAGAGATTAACGAAGTGAAGGCAGTTAAATATCTTTGCATTACAAAATGAAAAGCATCCTAACGTCTTCTTATCATCTCACCTCTTTCAAACCCGTATCCCTTCGAGGCGAATTAGTCGACATGTGTTACGATATATAATCCCATGTGTTCTCAGGGTTTTAGTAAGAATAAAAGGAGAATTAATATAACCGGTTCTTATGGGGACCTCCCCAAGTTTGGCACCTCCGGGGATGGAATTGTGGTCCGTTCTCGTGTGACATTTGTTCAAATGGGCGATGGGGGTAGTTCGAGCTCCGGGTCGGGTGGTGGTCTTGGGTCAAATAAGGAGGGATAAGATGGATCAAAACGTAACCCTTGTGGAAAGGAAGTATTTTCCTTCCTTCTATTAATTGGACTAGAAGGAATCCAACATGATGTTAAACCAGGCAGGACAAACGTACCTGCAATTAATTTGTAGGAATATTTGAGGCTTATAATTAAAAAGAACTTCCATGTCCAACATTGAGACCTTGAATGTAATGTTTTGGTGTAGTCACCCTTAATTATTACCTGCGCTATTTGAAATTCGTTAATTATGATAATTAATATTTAAATTATCTACGACCTTTTTTGTTTTATTTGAGTGAATTGGGAGTTTGGTTGGCATTCAAGGTACTTAATTATGATAATTAATTATCATAATTAATTATGATAGATTTCTATATGCAATATCATTCATGTGGTTCATTTTGAATTAGGGACACAATATCATGGATAAGGGGTGGATGGAATTACCAAGATATTCTAGAGAATATCTTGCAGGCCTTGAAAGATTTCTGAACTTTGGTTTCGAAAAAGTGGGCATGGTCACTGGAAGAATTCCTTGTCCATGTAAAAATTGCGTGAATGGAATATACCAGATTCGAACAACTATTCGTGAACATTTGATTTGTGATGGATTTATGTTTGGCTACATGAATTGGGTGCATCACGGGGAAGATGAGATTGTCGGGATGTGAGCAATGATGATATTCATGACGAACCATCACAATCAAGATGATCATCGTATGCCCGAGATGATAAATGATATATTTAGGGATTGCGGTAGATTCGCTTCATTTGAAGCTTCAAAATACCAAAAGTACATGTCGAGGCCAATCAACCTTTATATCCTCGGATGTGAAAATGAGACAGTCCTTTCATTCGTTGTATGGCTTTTCAATCATAAAATGTTAGCAAATGGACCGATGTGTCCTTTGATGGATTGCTCCGTAAGTTCAAGTCATCATTTCCATCATTTGCAAACTTGCCTGATAATTTTTATGAAATGAAGAAAATGGTTGGAAATTTAGGGTTTGGTTATGAGAAGATTGATGCATGCGAGAATGATTGTATGCTCTTTTGGAGGGAGAATGAAAAATTAGAGTCTTGTACAGTTTGCAAATCATCAAGATGGAAGCAGACCGAGATGGTTGTATCAGAGAAGACACAAATAGATACAAAAACTAAGAGGAGCAAAGTAGCTGTGAAGCAATTACGTTATTTAGCATTAATTCCGAGATTGCAGAGGCTATTTATGTCTGTAGAAACTGCATAAATATTAATTAATATTTAATGGGATATATAATGGGAGTTAGAAAAAAGTGACCTATAGATTTTAAATATTAATTGTAGCAGAAAGTTTTAACTAGTAGTAATTATTTAGATCAGACTTTTGAAACGGGGTGAGTACTAATATATATATATATATATATATCCTATAGCGACAGTCTTTTTATCTATAGCGACGGTCGGCGACCGTCGCTATATCCTGATTTTCTTGTAGTGTCTCCAACAATGTTAAACTAATAAAATACAATAGACATCAAGTTTAACTGCAGCGGAACAAGCAATCCATTAAAAGACTTAAGTAGAGAATAAAATCTACTATCTTTCATGATTTAAAAGGTTTTTCCATCACTTTTATCGCTGAGACTCAGCTTAATAAATAATTCACATCATCGAATCACCCCTGCACTACGGCCAAGGATATTCTTTAGTATCACGACCACAAATTATCCATGCATTACACGCCAAGGATATTCGTGTATTCATCAATGGTCATGATCATGCCAACAACTATCCATCAATGCACTACGGGCCAATGAGGACTTTTACCACATCATTTATAACATTACGATCATGATTATACCGAATAATTCCTATTCATAATCATACCAAGTCCATCTATGCACTACGGGCCACAGATGACTTTCAACATAATATAAACATGAGGATGATGACAATGATATAAGAATTCAATAAAACAAGTTCACGAATTAATTTATCCAGAAACCAATAATGTCCAAATTGTCAACATGATACTTCTTTGTAGAATAAAATTCAAGAATGCTCAGAAGAATATTTTCATGAAAAGATACTGGATGAAGCACAAATATCAAGGATATTCCACTAATTTCATGGAGTATAGAAGTTAAAACTCTAATCAACTGAGTATAATAAAGAATGGAATAACAAAAGAAATCACCATGCATGCAGATTCAGATAGACAAAAGTTATTCCAACGGAATAATAAAGATCGCATACCAGTCCGGTGTAAAACACTTGCAGATGTGATATTCAATGTAATAATAAAGAGCGGAACCAGTCCGCAGTAAAACACAAAGACAGGATATTCCAATGTAATAATAAATACGGAACCTGTGTGGGTGTAAAACACATGCATGTGATATTCCAACAAAGATAATAAAGATTTTAACCTGTCCAGGTGTAAAATACACGGATAGGATATTCCAATAGAATAATAAAGACAGAATAATAGAAGAATGTCACCAAGTATAGGGTAGCCCGTATATACAGGTTATTCCAATAGAATAATAAAGAATGAAATAACAGAAGTTCTCTTCATGAATACAAAAGAAATAATACCCCTTACCGTAAAAGAAACTGGATATAAGAGTAGTTAAGTAGCATAATACTTTTCTTCTTTCTCTCTACAGTTTATCTCTCTAGAGTTTCAAGTGAATTCGTAAGAAAATAATGAAGGAATGAGCTTCTATTTATAGAAGAATGGATTGTGATAAGTAATTAACTCATGAACGGGCCGGTCATTGATTTACTATAATCTAAGGTCCATAATTAAAACAAAATCTTTTAAATAAAATATAATATATTCTATTTATAATCTAATAAAACAAAAAACTTTATAAAAATATTTTATTTTATATAAAAAGATTTTACTATGTAAAACAATATGCAACACTATGCAGGCACTATGCAACACTATGCATAATAAAATATAATATAATCTAATTATTGTCAAATAAAACGAATAAATTTATAAAAGTATTCTATTTTATATAAAAATCTTTTCTGTTTTATTACGTTAATCATACTAATAAAACAAAAGTGAGTGACTTATCACGTAAGCCTTAATAATCAATACTGGTGTCTGCTCTTATGCAACCACGCCAGACATTTTACTTTTACTACCGAAAGTAGTTCAACAAAGATTATTCGGTAAAACTTCCGCCGTTATTTTCATAAAATATTTTTGTCATTTTCTCAATCCGACAATAATTACATTGTATGGGGTCCACTAATGATTCAGATCGTTGCATACGGATATTCCCTGATAAAAATAATATTTCCCGACCAATCGAATATAATATGACAACTTGCATACTTTGCAAAATTTGTAAATATTACCCATAACTATAACATTATATTAAATTCATTCCATAATATTCAAAAATGATAATTATAGAAAATTCATCTTTATTCAAAAAGTTGGGGTCTTACAACCTCCCCTTCTTATGAAATTTCATCCTCAAAATTAGGGTTCGTACCTGGTATATCGAAGAGGTAAGGATACCTTGACTTCATTTCAGATTCTAACTCCCAGGTCATTTCCTCAACATCGTTGTTTCTCCACAAAACTTTGACTTGAGGTATAACCTTGGAGCGTAGAATATGTTCTTTCCTATCTAAGATTTGAAAAGGAACCTCTTCATACGTTAAATCTTCCGCTATTTCGTCTCGTTCTAACTCAATAATGTGGTTCGGGTCTTCCACATATTTACGTAACATGGATATGTGAAAAATGTTATGAACACGAGACATACTTGGCGGTAAAGCGAGTCTATAGGCCATAGTTCCTACCCGATCGAGGATTAAAAATGGGCCAATGAATCAAGGATTGAGCTTTCCTTTCCATGGAGCAGCATGTAACAACACATGATCTCCTATATCGAATTCCACGTCCTTTCGATGAAGATCAGCATAACTCTTTTGTCGATCTTGTGAGGTTTTTATACGTTGTCGATCGTTTGAATCTTTTTTCAGTAGTCATACGTACTCAACTCGGTCCCAACAACTTTGTTTCACCCACATCATCCCAAAGATACCGAGAACAACACTTTCTTCCATACAACGCCTCGAATGGAGCCATGCCAATACTTGCTTGATAACTGTTGTTGTAGGAATACTCCACCAATGGTAAGAACTTATCCCAACTTCCTTGAAGTCAAGGACACAGAGTCTTAATAAATCTTCCGAGTTTGAATACTCCTCTCGATTATTCGTCCGTCTCGAGGATGATATGTCGAACTAAATCGTAAATCCGTGCCCATAGCTTTTTTGCAAACTAACCCAAAATCGTGAAGTGAATCTTGGGTCATGATCGTAAACTATTGTAATACTGGCATACCATGCTTGATCTTACAATCTCGTTTATGTACATACTGAGCAAGACGTTCAAGTGTATAAGTTTCTCGTATAGGTAAGAAATGAGCAGACTTGGTCAATCTATCAATAATGACCCAAATTGCATCAATGCCTTGAGAAACCTTGGGAAGACCAGTAATGAAATCCATGGTAATGTGCTCCCACTTTCATTCTGGAATTTCAAGTGGTTACAATGGACCTTTTGGTACTTGATGCTCCGCCTTGACTCGTTGACAAGTTAGACACCTTGAGATAAACAACGCTATCTCTCTCTTCATATTGCTCCACCAAAATATATGACGAAGATCACGATACATTTTGGTACTCCTAGGATGGATTGTAAAGCGATGTGTCGTATGCGCTCCATCATGATTTTATACTTTAAATCAAAGTCGTTAGAACATTAAAGTCCGGAGTTGACTCAAGTATTCCTTCTTCATCAATTCTTGCTCCCCAGATAGCAAGACCTTGCACTTTCTTCCTCATACGCATCACTCCCGGATCTCGAAACTTGAGCGACTTTAACTTTATCAATTAAAGTTGGTTCTACTCGTATATTCGCCATCATCACGTGGGTCCCTAGAGTCTTTATCTCTATCTCCATCCTTTGCAAGCCACATAAAATGGGCCTTTGCGTTGACAATATTGCACTGCAGACCAAGATATGATCTTCTACTTAATGCGTCAGCTACCACATTCGCTTTTCCAGGATGGTATTGGATGGTATGATCATAATCTTTCAACAGTTCAAGCCAACATCATTATCGCATGTTGAGTTCCTTTTAAGTGAAGAAATATTTGAGGCTTTTATGATTCGTAAAGATCTCCACTTTCTCCCCATACAAGTAATGCCTCCAAATATTTAGTGCGAAGACAACAACTGCCAACTCTAGATCATGAGTAGGATAATTCCTCTCATATTCTTTGAGTTGTCGTGAGGTATAGGCTATGACTTTCCCATGTTGCATGAGAACACATCCTAACCCTTTTCCTGAAGCATCACTGTAGATGACAAATCCCTCCGAACCAGATGGTATTATCAGAACAGGTGTTGAAATGAGTCTTCTCTTGAGTTCTTGAAAACTCTTCTCACATTCCTCGCTCCAACCGAACTTTGTATCTTTCCGATTCAGCTGAGTTAATGGAGTAGCGATTCGAGAAAACCCTTCTACGAATCTCCGATAATAACCTGCTAAACCAAGAAAGCTACGTACTTCGGTCACTGATTTAGGTTGCTCCCAGCTTTGAATAGCTTCAATCTTTGTTGGTTCAATAAATATTCCATGACTTGATACCACGTGCCCAAGGAATGCTACTTCCTTAAGCCAGAACTAACATTTCTACAACTTGGTATAAAGCTTATATTCATAAAGCTTTTGGAGTATCAGCCTCAAGTGTTGCTCATGATCTTCACAGGTTTTGGAATATATGAGGATGTCATCAATAAAGACGACCACAAAGTGATCCAAATATTCCTTGAATACTCGGTTCATCATATTCATGAAGGCAGTAGGAGCATTAGTCAATCCAAAAGACATGACTAGGAATTCATAATGCCCGTACCAAGTTCTGAAAGCCGTCTTTGGAATGTCATCGATTCTAATCTTCAACTGGTGATATCCGGAACGAAGATCAATCTTTGAAAAGAATTTGGCTCCTTGCAACTGGTCAAATAGGTCATCAATATGTGGCAATGGGTACCTATTTTTGATGGTGACATGATTTAACTCCCGATAATTAATACAAAGTTGCATACTCCTATCTTTCTTCTTCACGAATAGAACAGGAGCACCCCAAGAAGAAGTACTAGGACGAATAAAGCCAATGTCTAACAATTCCTGCAGTTAGGTCTTTAACTCCTGAAGTTCAATAGGAGCCATTCGATATGGGGCTTTGGAAATGGGCTTTGTACCGGGTTTAAGGTCAATACAAAATTCAATTTCACACTCTAGGGGTAGGCCAGGAAGTTCTTCAGGGAATACGTCAGAAAATTCATTAACAATAGAAATATCATTCAAAACAGACGTATTTTTGTTTAGATCCGTGACATGAGCTAAGAAAGCTTGACATCCATTTTTTAATAAATGAATAGCTTTATGGCTTGAGATGACAGTGATTGATTTTAATGGTTTGGTCACTTGAATTCGCATAATAGGTTGATTAGGAATATGAAAGCTAACAACCTTACAAAAACAATCAATTTTTGCATGATGAGTAGTTAACCAATCAACCCCTAGAATTACATCAAATGAAAGTATTTTCAACAAAATAAGATCGACAGGTAATGTGAGGGTACCGATTTGAACCAAACAAGACCTATAAAAAGTGGATGTAATGAAGGTTTCTCCCAACGGAGTTTCAACAGATAAGTCAAAGTCTAATTTCTCCGGAGACAAATTTAAACGTTGAGCGCAAGTAGGAGAAATAAAAGAATGGGTAGAACCGGTATCAAATAAGGTATAGACTTCGCTATAGTTTATGATAAGCTTACCCGTGATGACCTCGTTCGGGTTCCTTGCTTTCTGGGAGGTCACAACAAACGCTCTCCCTTACACTACCGGCTTTGACTTTTCTGGGACAACCTTTGGTGCCTCCATCCTAGCTGACTTGTCTTCGGTGAACGACAAAATCGAGCTAGGTGAACTTCTCTTCCACAATTATAACATGCTTTGGACGGCATCGCGCAGTTTGGACTAATATGTCCCTCCCCTCCACATTTGAAGCATATGATAGGTGGTCGTTCTCCTTCTTTAACAACGGGTGCTGGTGCTGACGTCTTTCCATCATTGTTGAATATGTCCATTCTTATTGTTTTGGCCTTGATTACCACCGAAGTGGTTTCCATTTCTGGCCTATTGATTCCCTCCACGCTTGTTATCACCGTTTCAATGACTGTTCTCACTGGTATTATCATTTTGCCGGATGCTCTCTTTTGGTTGGGTTGAGTCATTATCACGCTCTAATAACTGAGCCCTATTAACAACATCTGAATACAAACACAGTTTATGAGATATAAGATATTGACTTATCTCAGGTTTCAAACCTCTTAGAAACATTCGCATCATTCTCTCCTCATTATCAACCAAATGGGACACAAACCGGGACAACTCGGCAAACTTAGCTTCGTACTGCGACACGGTCATGTTGTTTTTCTCCAATATAATGAACTTCGTACTTGTCGTTGAATAGTTCTTGGAACTTCTCCCAAGACATCTTCAGTCCGGCAGGTTGAGTACGCTTTACAGATTCCCACCAGTAATCTGCCTCTGCCCGCAACAGGAAGGTAGCAAAGGGAACCTTTTACTCCTCGGAGCATCCCAAGACATCAAATATCTTGTTGATCTGCTTAATTCACGTTTCCGCCTTAAGTGGTTTTGGCTCTCCAAAAAACTCTGGTGGTCCCAGTTCCTTAAACTGCTTGGCGGTGACCATCCGAGAGTTGCCAGTATTTCCACCTTCATTTTGTACAGGAGCCGCTCTTGCCTGATGTTGCATGAATTTCATAAAGCCTCTGAACATTCCATCGTTAATCATTTGGTCAGTGTTGTTGTTTGCCTGAGGAATGTCGCCTTCCTGATGCACATTATCTTGATTATTGATCTGTGGAGACTCAACGGTCTATTGTGCTCCATTGATGTTCTCAACATTCTCGGATGCCATTTTCAAACACTGCCACAAAACAAGGGTTAATTATCATATCACATATTATCCCTATACTCTGATTGACCAATTAAATATTAAATAAACTTAGGTAGGTCATACTAGCGAAAGAATTTCCCGTCTCTCCCCTCCTAGTTCTTATCTCACATCTCAGCCAGGGATCATATCCCTAAGCTCTGATACCAACTGTGACGCCCCCAAAATAGGTATACATCACCTATTTTGAGTCGCCAAATACATGGCACAGAATATAAATACAATCTTAATTATACAACAAGAGAGCTATGAGTTTAAATACAAATACTGTCTTCTAGACAATATCCATTCTCAGAATAAGTCCTCATTACATTTATTGTCACACTATTTAACGTAATAGTGAGGACTACTAGCTAATACTATCATCCAGGTCCATCACTCCGCTCCACGACTGTCGTCCCTACCACGCTTCTCATTTCAAGAAGAGAGCGGTGAAAGAAAGGGTGAGCTCAACTAGCCCAGCAAGAAATATTATGACTAAGATAATGCAGATTAAATTATCATTAGTCTCCAACAATGTTAAACTGATAAAATACAATAGACATCAAGTTTAACGACAACGAAATAAGCAATCCATTAAAAGAGTCAAGTAGAGAATAAAATCTACTATCTTTCATGATTTAAAAGGTTTTTCATC
The DNA here is from genome assembly GCA_020205605.1 of Panax ginseng. Taxonomy (NCBI): domain Eukaryota; kingdom Viridiplantae; phylum Streptophyta; class Magnoliopsida; order Apiales; family Araliaceae; genus Panax; species Panax ginseng. The sequence goes on along the minus strand of CM035134.1, from coordinate 7,546,285 downwards.
ACTTTTATCGCTGAGACTCAGCTTAATAAATAATCCACATCATCGAATCACCCCTGCACTACGGCCAAGGATATTCTTTAGTATCACGACCACAAATTATCCATGCACTACAGGCCAAGGATATTCGTGTATTCATCAATGGTCATGATCATGCCAACAACTGTCCATCAATGTACTGCGGGCCAATGAGGACATTTACCACATCATTTGTAACATTACGGTCATGATTATACCGAATAATTCCTGGTCATAATCATACCAAGTCTATCTATGCACTACGGGCCACAGATGACTTTCAACATAATGTAAACATGAGGATGATGACAATGATATAAGAATTCAATTAAACAAGTTCACAAATTAATTTGTTCAGGAACCAATAATGTACAAATTGTCAACATGATACTTCTTTGTAGAGTAAAATTCAAGAATGCTCAGAAGAATATTTCCATGAAAAGATACTGGATGAAGCGCAAATATCAAGGATATTTCACTAATTTCATGGAGTGTAGAAGTCAAAAATTTAATCAACTGAGTATAATAAAGAATGGAATAACAAAAGATATCACCATGCATGCAGATGCCGCGATGACAAAGTTATTCCAATGTAATAATAATTATGGAATCGAAGTCAAAGTAAACTCGCACCGGAAGCGGGATGTTCCAACGAGAATAATAAAAGAGCGGAACTGTGTCCTGTAAAACACACGGACATGATAATCCAACAGAATAATAAAGACGGAACCAGGTCCGGTGTAAAACACAAAGACAGGATATTCCAACAGTATAATAAAGATGGAACCAGTAGGTGTAAAACACACATCTGAGGATATTCCAATGTAATAATAAAGGCAGAATAATGAAGAATGTCACCAAGTATAGTGTAGCTCAGCAGATCTGAAAGTTATTCCAACAGAATAATAAAGAATGGAATAATGTAAGTTCTCTTCATGAATTCAAAAGAAATAATACCCTTATTTAGTACAACAACAAATAATATCCCTTACCGTAAAAGCTGGATATAAGAGTAGTTAAGTAGCGAGAATACTTTTCTTTTTTCTCTCTACAGTTTATCTCTAGAGTTTCAAAGTGAATTGTAAGAAAATAATGAAGGAATGAGCTTCTATTTATGTAAGAATGGATTGCATAAGAATTAACTCATGAACGGTCCAGATTGATTTACTTTAATCGGACTATCCATAATTAAAGCAAAATCTTTTAAATAAAATATAATATATTCTATTTATAATCTAACAAAACAAAAAACTTTATAAAAGTATTTTGTTTTATATAAAAATATTTTACTATGCAAAACACTATGCAGGTACTATGCAACAATATGCATAATAAAATATAATATAATCTAATTATTGTCTAATAAAAACTAATAACTTTATAAAAGTATTTTGTTTTATATAAAAGCTTTTTCGCTTTTATTACGTTAATAATATTAATAAAACAAAACTGAGTGACTTATCACGTAAGCCTTAATAATCAATACTGTGTACTACTATGCAACCACGCCAGACATCGCATTTTTACTAATTAAAGTAGTTCAACAAGATTAACTGTAAAACTTTCATCGTTATTTTCATAAAATATTTTTGTCGTTTTCTCAATCCAAACAATAATTCTATATCATGGGGTCCACTAATGATTGTATCGTCGCATGCGGATATTCCCTAACAAAAAGAATATTTCCCGACCAATAGAATATAATATGACAACTTGCATACTTTGCAAAATTTATAAATATTACCCACAACTATAACATTATATTAAATTCATTCCATAATATTCAAAAATGATAATTATAGAAAATTCATCTTTATTCAAAAAGTTGGGGTCTTACATACTACCCACAACTATAACATTATATCAAATCCACACCATAATATTAAAAAATTATTTCGAGAAAATTAAATATTTATTCATAAAATCTGGGGTCTCACAAATATTGCCTTCTAGATAATATTCATACTCAATAGAGTCCTCATTACATTTATTGTCACACTATTTTATAGAATAGTGAGGACTATTAAGACAACCATTTGGACCATCAATCCGTTCCCCGACTCACCCCAGCTATATTCTCATTTCCTGAAGAGAACAGTGAAAGAAAGGGTGAGCTCAACTATATAGCCCAGTAATAAATATTATGACTAAGATAATGCAGAATAAATTATCCTTAGCCTTCAACAATATAACAACTGATAGAATACAATAGACAACAATTTTAGATCAACAACTGCAGCGGAATAAGCAATCCATTAGAAGAGTCAAGTAGAGCACAAAATCTACTATCTTCTATAATTTAAAAAGATTTTCATCAACTTTATCGCGGAGACTCAGCTTAATAAATATACCACATCATCCCTGCACCACGGTCAATGATATTCAAGTAATCATCAATGGTCATGATTATACCGAATAATCCCTGGTCATAATCATACCAACAACTGTCCATCAATGAACTACAGGCCAATGAGGACTTTTACCACATCATTCGTCACATTATGGTCATGATTATACCGAATAATCCCTGGTCATAATCATACCAAGTCCATCTATGCACGTAAGCCAAAGATGACTTTCATCACAATATAAGCATGAAGATGTTGACCATGAGATAACAATTCAATAAAACAAGTTCAAGGATAAATTTTAAAGATTTATAATTTAATTTATCCGGAAATCAATAACGTCCAAATTGTCAACATGATATCGCCAGAGAGTAAAATTCAAGAATAATATTCATGTACCAAAAATAATTTGGACAGAAAAGAATCAATTTTTCGTCGTGAATAGTACTTCGGGAATAGTACCTCATGAATAGTACCCCGACATGAAAAGTACCTCAAATATCCTAGTGAATAATATTTGAGTGAATAGTAATTTGGGTGAATAATAATTCATGAATAGTACTCTGACACGAAAAGTGCCCCGAATACCCCAGTGAATAATACTAGAGTGAATAGTAACTGGGTAAATAGTAACTCAAAAAAGAAAATACCAAAGAAAATGATATTCCATGACGAGTACAAAAGAAATGATATCTCATTCGAGTATAATATAATATCTGAAAGCGCAAATGATTTTTTCACCGCCATGCGGTAATCCACGTAGACAGATCATTTTCACAATTTAATAAAGAATGAATACGAAAGGTCATTCACCATGCATGCGGTAATCCACAAAGACAGGTTATTCCAACAGAATAATAAAGAATGGAATAACAGAAGAATTCACCAGGCATGTGATAGACTGCACAGACAGGTTATTCCAACAGAATAATAAATAATCATTACAAAAAAGGCCTATCCGCGACCAATAATATCAGTAACCGCATATCCGATCGCTGATAATAGTAGTAGCGACCGCTATCTGCGATCGGATTACTTTAGTCATTATTTGATATCGCAATTCGTCATGGTCACGCCGACGGTCATTGATATAATTTTTCCCCCAAAAAATTTGGTGCGAAACCCTGGCGCATTTTTTTCTTGCGACTAATCATTATCATCGACCGCATGCGGTCGTTGAAAGCTTCCACATCATTAAAAATCAGTGACCGCATGCAGTCTCTGAAAGCGATCGCTGATTCTCTTAAACGGATTCAGGCTCATGCGTTCGCTCGATTCAGCAAAAAGAGAAAGAAAAAAAAGAGGGCAACAGAAGAGGGAGAAGAGGGAGAAGGGGGGGAGAGAAGAGGCATTCGCTCGATTCTGTGTGTTCAATCTTCTTCAAATCAATTTAATTTTAGAGGTAAGAAATTCTTCTTCTTCTTCTTTCGGTTTAATTTTCAGTTTGTTGTTTATAATACAATACCTGGAAATTGATTCAATTATGCATAAACACCTTCGATTGTTTCAAATCCACACTAATCCATTAAAAAATTATTTCGAGCAAATTAAATATTTATTCATAAAATCTGGGGTCTCACAATCTCCCTTCCTTATGGAATTTCGCCCTCGAAATTTATGTACGTACTTGGTATGTTGAACCGGTGAGGATACCACGACAGATTCTAACTCTTGAGGTATAACCTTTGAGTGTTTAATACGATTCTTCTTATCCAAGATTTTAACATGTATTTTCTAAAATGTTAAATCATCCGCTATCTCGTCCAGTTCTAAATTAATAATGTGGTTTGGGTCGTCCACATATTTACGTAACATTGATACGTTAAAAACGTTATGAACACGCACCACACTTGGCGGTAAAACGAGTCTATAGGCCACAGTTCCTACTCGATCGAGGATTTCAAATGGGCCAATTAAATCGAGGGTTGAGATTTCCTCTCTTCGTCGATTCATGCTTCTAGAATAATGCCCTCTTGAACCTTCTTCTTCACAATCATCAGCTCTGAGTGTGTAGTTTGAGCGGCTTTAACTTTATCGATTAAAGTCAATACTAATCGTATATTCGTTATCTTCACGTGGGTCCCTAGAGTCTTTAACTCCATCTTCATCATTTGTAAGTTATACAAAATGAGTTTTTTTGGTGTTAACAACATCGCACTCGTAAACGCATATGATCTTTTACTCAACACGCCAGCTACCACGTTCGCTTTTCCTACGATGGTATTGAATGGTACGATCGTAATCTTCAACAGCTTGAGTCAACGTCTTTGGCACATGTTACATTTAATTTAGTTGAAGAAATATTTGAGGGTTTAAGAAATGGGTTTTGTACTGGGGTCAATACAAAATTCGATTTCACGCTCTAGGGGTAGGCTAGGAAGTCTTCAGGAATATGTCAGGAAATTTATTAACGATAGAAATAACATTCAAAACCGTGACCCTCATCCAAGACTTGGATAGTACGTCACATTGATACCTATCAACTTGCCATCTTCATTCATGATGTCGCCTACAAAAAGTCTGGCTTCGGTGCAGTCCAGACAAGGAAGTTAGCAATGAAAGGATCGGGGATCTTTACTTATGGCTTGATATGACAATGATTGACTTTAGTGGTTTGGTTACTTTGAATTCGCATAATAGGTTGGTTAAGAGTATGAAAGCAAACAACCTTACAAAAATCTTGATGAGTAGTTAAACAATTGATTCCTAAAATCACATCAAAGGCAAGTATTTTCAAAGAGATAAGATCGACAGGTAACGTGAAAGTGTTGATTTGAATCAAACAAGATTTATAAACAGTGGAGGTAACGATGGTTTTACGATCCGAAACTATGGATACTGGCATGCCATGCAATCGTACAATCTCATTCACGTACATACGAGCAAGACGTTCAAGGGAATAAGTCTCGCGTATCGGTAAGAAATGGGCGGAACTTGGTTAATCTATCAACAATAACCCAAATTGCATCTACGCCTTGAGAAACTTTGGGAAGACACGTAACAAAATCCATAGTAATGTGTTCCCATTTCCATTTCGGAATCTCAAGTGGTCAGAATGGACCTTTTGGCACTTGATGCTCCGCCTTTACACGCCGACAAAGTTAAACATCTTGAGATAAACTCCGCAATCTCTCTCTTCATATTGTTCCACCAAAATGTATGTCGAATATCATGATACATTTTGGTACTTCCAGATGGATTGCAAGCGGGGTGTTGTGTGCCTCCATCATGATTTTATGCTTGTGTCGTAATCGTTAGAACGCAAAGTCTAGAATTGACTCAAGTATTCCTTCCTCATCAATTCTTGCTTCCTAATAGCTCCTTCTTGCACTTTCTTCTTCATACGATCGCCCCTGTGTCCGTAGTAGCTTGAAAGCAAACTTTAACTTTATCGATTAAAGTCGGTTCTACTTGTATATTCGCCATCATTATGTGGGTCCCTCAAGTCTTTAATTCTACCTCCATCCTTTGCAAGTCATACAAAATGGGCCTTTCGTTGACAATATCGCGACTCGTGCTTTGCATATGATCTTCTACTTAATGCGCCACCACTACGTTCGCTTTTCCGGGATGATATTGAATAGTGTGATCGTAATCTTTTAATGACTCCAAACCAACGTCGTTCGCCGCATGTTGAGTTCTTTTTGGGTGAAGAAATATTTGAGGCTTTTATGGTCCGTATAAATCTCCACTTCTCTCCATACAAGTAGTGTCTCCATATCTTCAACGCGAATAACGATCACGCTAACTCTAGATCATGAGTAGGATAATTCCTCTCATATTCTTTGAGTTGTCGTGAGGCATAAAGCTATGACTTTCCCATGTTGCAAGAGAACACATCCTAAACCCTTGCTGAAGCATCGGTGTAGATAACAAATCCATCCGAACAGATGGTATTGTCGAAACAGTGCCGAAATGAGTCTCCTCTTAAGCTCTTGGAAGCTCTTCTCGCATTCCTCGCTCCATAAGAATTTTGCATCCTTCCGAGTCATTTGAGTTAACTGAGTAGCGATTCGAGAAAATCCTTCCACAAATCTCCGATAATAACCAAATTAAGCCCGTAAAGCTGCGACTTGGCCACCGACTTCGGTTGCTCCCAACTTTGTATTGCTTCAATCTTCCCCGGGTCAACAGATAATCCTTGTTTTGACACCACGTGCCCAAGGAATGCTACTTCCTCGAGCGAACTTCGATTTCTTGACTTGGCATAAAGCTTGTGTTCACGAAGTCTTTGTAGTACCGACTTCAAATGGTGCTCATGATCTTCACGGCTTTTGGAATAGATGAGGATGTCAACAATAAAGACAACAACGAATCGATCCAAATATTCCTTAAATACATGGTTCATCATATCCATGAAAGCAAAGTAGGAGCATTAGTCAATCCAAAAGACATGACCAAGAATTCATAATGCCCAGATCGAGTCCCGAATGCCGCCTTTGGAATATCCTCGGTTTTAATCTTTGGTGATGATATCCGAGCTAAGATCGATCTTTGAAAAGAATTGCGCTCCTTGAATCGGTCGAACAGTCATCAATGCGAGGTAGCGGATACCTATTCTTGATGGTGACATGGTTCAATTCTCGATAAGTCAATACAAAGTCGCATACTCCCCGTCTTTCTTCTTTACGAATAAAAGCAGAGCACCCCAAGGAGACGATCTTGGGGCCAGATGAAACGATGTCTAATAACTCCTGTAGTTGGACTTTTAACTCTCGAAGTTCAATAGAGCCATTCGATATGGGGTTTTAGAAATGGGCTTTGTACCCGGTTCAAGGTCAATAAAGAATTCAACATCACGTTCGGGGTAGAGGCAGGGAAGCTCTTCAGAAATACATCGTGGAATTCTTTAACCACGTAAATATTATTCAAATCGACTTGTCTTTGTTCAAATCCATAACATGGGCTAAGAAAGCTTGGCATCCGCTTTTCAATAAACGAATAGCTTTGTGGCTTGATATGATGATGGATCGATTTTAGTGGTTTAGTGGTTTGAATTGTATGACAAAGTTGGTTGGGAATATGAAAACTAACAACCTTACGAAAACAATCAATTTTGGCATGATGAGTGGTTAACCAATCAATTCCTAAAATCACATCAAAAGCAAGTATCTTTAAAGAGATAAGATATTGACGAATCTACGGTTTTAGACCTCTCGTAAACATATCTGGCGTCATTCGTTCCTCATTCTCCACCAAATGAGGTGCAAACACGGATAACTCTGCGAACTTTGCCTCGTCGAGACACCGCTATGTTGTTCATTCGAGTCTAATAAACTCTACCTCCTTCATATAGCGAATACTTTACGGAAAGTATTTGTCATTGAAACGATTCAAATCTTTCCCAAGACATGTTAAGTGCATCTGGTTGAGTACGCTTCATGTGATTCCCACCAAGAATCTGCTTCACCACGAAACATAAAGGTGGCGAATGGAACCTTCGTTTCTCTCCGCACCCCAAGACATCGAATATCTTGGTAATTTGCTTGACCCACGTTTACGCCTTGATCGGATCCGCTTTCCATGGAAATCATTTGGTCCCAACTCCTTAAAGCGCTTGGTTGTGACGGTAAGTGCATTGCCATCATTTCCACCGTATTTTGTACACGAGTCTCCCGCATTCGATTTTGCATGAACTCGCAAAAGGCTTCTAAACATCCTGTCGTTCATCATTTGCTCTCAATGGCGTTGTTCATGGGAGGAACATTGCTTGACTGTTATCGCGTTCTCCTCGTTGGTGAGTCTGGCGTCTCCACGGTCTCATAAACTCCATTGTTAACGCTTCTCGTGAGCCCATTCTTAACATCGCCATAAAACAAGGGTTAATTAAACAAATTAACATATCACATAATATCCTATATTATGAATGACCAACAAATAAGCTTAGGTAGGACACACTAGCGAAGGATTTACTCGTCTCTCCCTCCTAGTTCTATTCCCCGATCTCGCCAGAGATCATATCCCTAAGCTCGATACCAATCGTGACGCCCCCAAAATAGGGTATACAACACCCATTCGAGTCGCCAAAATACATGGTATAGAAAAAAACTACAACTTTGACAATACGGATGATGTCGTAATATAATACAATACAATCTGTGAGTTTGAATAAAATATTGTCTTCAGACAATATACACACCCAAATAAGTCCTCATTAATTATTCATACACTATTTTACGTAAGTAGTGAGGACACCTAAAACATCTTCCTAGAACCATCACTCCATACCCCGACTCGATCCTCGCTATGTTCTCACCTCCGAGAAGAAAAATGGAACAAAAAGGAAAAGGGTGAGCTCAACTAGCCCAAAAAGAATATTATGACTAAGATAATATACAACAAATTATCGTTAGTCTTCAACAGGGAAAAATCTAATAGAATACAATAGACAACAAGTTTTAGATCAACAAATGCAATGGAATAAAGAATCCATTAGAAGAGTCACGTAGAGAAAGAATTCTCTACGTCTTCTAAGGTTTAAAAGTCCATCATCAATAGTTTATCCTCGTAATAACAATCAATATACATCTTTAATCATCTTTGCACCATGTGCCAAAGATATTCATTTGTATCACCAGTTGGTCATGTTCATCTCAACACTGCTCATCTTTGCACTACAAAGCCAAAGATATTCATCGATTAATCGCTCATCTTTGCACTACTGTGCCAAAGATATTCATTTATATCACCATTTAGATCGAGGATGATGAAAAACATTTTTAAAGAAACGAATCCAAAGGAAACAAAATGACAAGGATTAAGGATTAAGGATTCAGTACTTTGTTTTACCCATGTCCAAAAATACTTGAAAATAATCATTTTGGTGTAAAATTCAAGAATGATCAAAACATGGATACAATCAAAGCTAGTATCCATAATAGATATTTTGGACAAAAAGAAAATTTTTCATTTTTAAATTGAATAAAGGCCGTATTCGTGAATAAGTGTCAGATATCGTGAATAGGCTTTCAGTATACGTGAATAGTAACTCCTTACACAACAAGTTCCAAATTTGATAAAAAGTTCACCAATACTTCTAAGATAATGATATTGAAGAAAAATATCATTTAAGAAGATAATAATACCCTTACCTCAAAATAATCGTATTTCGATTGAATTTCAGATAGTCTCGATGAAACCCGACCGCAAGTATAGCAACACTCAAAGTATACTCACAAGAATACGCTCGATAATTTAGAGAGAGAAAAGAGAAAACTTAGTTTCGTGTGATTTTCAATTCTAACTTAGCCTCTATTTATAGGAAAATGTTAGAACGCCAAAGGAGACTAAATTAATAAATTATTATTATTAAAAATCAAAATTTCTACGCATGCTTTCAAATTTCAATGCTGAAAATTTCAAAGAAATTTATGTGCATTCATCACCCACCAAAAAGTGGGTCCCACCATAATTAATAAAAAAATTATTTTATTTTCCGTAACTTCAATAATTCATAGAAAATAGCCCGTTTATCGGAAAAATTAAACTCGCGCTTTTCCATGGGAAATCCCATTCTCTACAACTTGCAGTAAGGAAATTTTTCCAAATTCCAAATGTAAATTGACCGAAATTCATAAACAGACGATTTTACGCCTATAATCAATTTTTCGGTCAAGAATTGTGTCCACCACACACACAAAACATATGTTAAACATTTAATGCCACAAAATACTCTACCTCCTCATATACTCATATATCCCACAATCATTATAAAATATCACCGTTAATATATTATTAAAATAATATATTTAAATGTATTATTTTATCGAGAAAAAGATAAAATATTAATTTTCAACAATTGTCACATTAAAAATTTTCTCCATCTATATCCACATAAAATAAATATTTTCTTTATCATAATAATCAATAATTAATTATTCAAAATAATATTACAGAATCACAAGATCGACGTGTGTAGCTCCCAGGAAGAGGGGCTTTCCAATAAGGATTTCTCCTTCTTGGCGCAAGCAATTAGGTGACCAAACCTCTCCTTAGATGTAACTTTCTAGACATTGCCAATAATGTTATCTCGATAATATTATTCAAATAATATGAATTATTGATTTGATAATGGAAAATATTGTGTAATGACAATTATCAAAACAATAATAATATAAATATCAATGCAAAGAATTATTGAATCAATAAGATAAAATAATGAACAAAGAATTATCGTAACAATTATTGAGTAGTGCCTTCACGTAAGGATCAATAATTCAACAATCTGCAATACCGTGTAAGCATCTCTGGCAACCACGCCAGACATCAGTATTTTAACCACGTGTAACCCAACAGTGTTAACGGTAACAATTTACGCCGTTATTTATAAAACTCAATCTTTGTCGTTTTCTTTCATCCAACCGTTTTTTCGTTATGGGGCCCACCAATGACTGCGCCGTCGTACGGAGATTCCCGACAAAAAGAATATTCCACGACCAAATGAATATTCCCCGACAATAATGAATATTTTATAACCACTTGCTTATTTTGTAAACTTTGCACATTTCACCCATAACCAAAGAATTATATCAAATTAACCCTTATTAATTTAGAATAATGAATAAAGAAAAATTCAATTTTATTTATAATAAGTTGGGGTCTTACAAACGAAGTTTCAACCAATAAGTTAAAGTCTAACTTCTCTGGGGTCAAATTTAAACGTTGAATGCAAGGAAAAGAGATAAAAGAATGAGTAGAACCGGTATCTAATAAGGTATAGACTTCGTAATAATTTATAATTAACTAACCCGTGCTAACTTCGTTCGGGTCACTCGCATTTTTGAGAAGTCACAAAAAAAATGCTCTTCCTGAAACCACCGACTTTGTTTTGTCTGTATCCTTCTTTGGTGCCACCGTCCCAGCTGGACTTGACTTTGGTGCACGACAAAATCGGGCCATGTGACCTTCTTTTTCCATAATTATAACATACTATGGATGGCATCGCGCAGTTTGGACTGATATGTCCCCCCCCCTTCGCATTTGAAGCATATGATAGGTGGTCGTTCTCCTTCCTTAACGACAAAAAGTCTTGTCGACATCTTTCCTTCATTGTTGAATCTCCTCTTCTTGAAATGTCCATTCTAATCATTTTGGCCATGATTACCAATCAAGTGGTTACCATTTTCGCATGTTGATTCCTCCACGCTTATTGTCCAAAACTTCGATGATCTGTTATCACCGGTATTATCATTTTGCTTGCAATTTGCTCTCTTTTGGTTGGGTTGACTCATTATCACGTTCCAATAACTGAGCCCTATTAACAACATCTGAATACAAACACAGTTTATGAGAGATAAGATATTAACGTATCTCGGGTTTCAAACCTCTTAAAAACATTCGCGTCATTTTCTTCTCATTATCAACCAAATGGGACGCAAAACCGGACAACTCGGCAAACTTGGCTTCAGATCGCGATACTTGGCATGTTGTTGTTTTGCTCCTCGCTGATGAACTCTACCTCTTTCATGTGACGAATACTTTCAGGAAAGTACTTGTCGTTAAACAGTTCTTGGAACTTCTCCCAAGACATCTTTAGTGCGGCAGGTTGAGTACGCTTTACAGATTGCCACCAGCAATCTCCCTTTGCCTGCAACATGAAGGTCGCAAAGGGAACCTTTTGCTACTCGGAGCATCCCAAGACATCAAATACCTTGTTGATCTACTTTATCCACGTCTCTGCCTTAAGTGGTTTTGGGTCTCCAAAAAACTCCGGTGGTCCCAGTTCCTTGAACTACTTAGCGGTGACAGTCCGAGAGTTGCCAGTGTTTCTACCTGCATTTTATACAAGAGCCGCCTTCGTCTGATGTTGCATGAATTCTAAAAAACTCCTAAATGTACCATCATTCGTCAATTGATCAATGTTGTTGTTTGCCTGAGGATTTTCGCCTTCCTGATGCACATTATCCTGATTATTGATTTGTGGAGACTCAACGGTCTCCTGTGCTCCAATGCTATTCTCAACATTCTCGGATGTCATTTTCAAACACTGCCACAAAACAAGGGTAAATTAACATATCACATATTATCCCTATACTCTGACCGACCAATTAAATACCAAATAAACTTAGGTAGGTCATTCTAGCGAAGGAATTCTCTGTCTCTCCCCTCCTAGTTCTTATCTCACATCTCATTACATTTATTTTCACACTATTTAACAGAATAGTGAGGACTACTAGCTAATACTAACATCCGGACCATCACTCCATTCCCTGACTCATCCCAGCTACATTCTCATTTCCTGAAGAGAACAGTGAAAGAAAGGGTGAGCTCAACTAGCCCAGTAAGAAATATTATGACTAAGATAATGCATAATAAATTATCATTAGCCTTAAATAGTGTTAAACTAATATAATATAACAAACATCAAGTTTAACTGCAGCGGAACAAGCAATCCATTAAAAGAGTTAGGTAGAGAATAAAATATACTATCTTTTATGATTTAAAAGGTTTTTCATCACTTTTATCGCTGAGACTCAGCTTAATAATAATCCACATCATCCCCCAAGACTACTACCAAGGATATTCATTAGGGTCACGACCATAAATTATCCATGCACTACGGGCCAAGGATATTCGTGTATTCATCAATGGTCATGATCATGCCAACAACTGTCCATCAATGCACTACGGGCCAATGAGGACTTTTACCACATCATTTGTAACATTACGGTCATGATTATACCGAATAATTCCTGGTCATAATCATACCAAGTCCATCTATGCACTACGGGCCATAGATGACTTTCAACATAATATAAACATGAAGATGATGACAATGATATAAGAATTCAATAAAACAAGTTCACGAATTAATTTGTCCTGGAACAATAATGTACAAATTATCAACATGATACTTCTTTGTAGAGTAAAATTTCAAGAATGCTCAGAAGAATATTTTCATGAAAAGATACTGGATGAAGCGCAAATATCAACGATATTCCACTAATTTCATGGAGTATAAAAGTCAAAACTTTAACCAACTTAGTATAATAAAGAATGGAATAACAAAAGAAATCACCATACATGCGGTACTTCGCATAGACAGGTTATTCCAACAGAATAATAAGTAATGAAAACAAAGTCAAAGTAAATTAGACCGAGCATGATGTTCCAATGTAATAATAAAGAATGGAATAACAACAGAAATCCCCATGCATGCGATTGCCAGCATAGACATGTTATTCCAATGTAATACTAATAAAGAGCGGAACCGTGTCCGGCGTAAAACGCATGTGATGTGATATTCTAATGAATAATAATAATAAAGACGGAACCAGTCCGGTGTAAAACTCATGCATATGATATTCCAATGTAATAATAAAGAGCGGAATTCAGTCCGCCAGAAACGCATGCATGTGTGATATTCCAATGTAATAATAAAGACTGGAATAATAGAAGAATTTCACCAAGTATAGGGTAGCCCGCGTATATAGGTTATTCCAACAGAATAATAAGGAATGGAATAATAGAAGTTCTCTTCAAAAATACAAAAGAAATAATATCCCTTACCGTAAAAGAAACTTGATATCGAGTAGGAAGTAATGTAAAACTCTTCTTCTTTTCTCTCTATAATTTCTCTCTAGAGTTTCAGTGAATTCATAAGAAAATAATGAAGGAATGAGCTTTTATTTATAGAAGAATGGATTGCATAGTAACTAATTCATGAACGGTCCAGATTGATTTACTTTAATCGGACGGTCCATATTTAAAGAAAAATCTTTTAAATAAAATATAATATATTCTATTTTCCATAAAAAAACTAATAAAATATATTATATATATAATAAAAGTTACTCCCTCCTGACTTTCCTTCCCCCAAATCCCACCCGTGACATTTCATCATATATATATATATATATATATATATATATATATATATACATACACATTTCATGCCTTCCTTTTTCTTCTTCTTACATTCCCGTGACATTTGAAATTTCTCCACCCATATGTCCTTTTCAAAGACCATAATCATATATATAGTCCTAATATATATATATATATATATATATATATATATATATATATACTGAATAATTTTCTACCGATTATTTTGAAAAATTGGTAAATGGGGTTCATAAAATAAGCAAAATTTACATCAACTACTGTGGCAATAATTAAACAAAACTAAGTGACTTCTAACGTAAACATCAATAATCAATACCGTGTGCTATTATGCAACCACGCCAGACATCGTATTTTTACTACTACCGAGTAGTTCAACAAGATTAATTCAGTAAAACTTTTCACGTTATTTTCATAAAATATTTTTGTCGTTTTCTCAATTCGAAAATAATTCTGTTATGGGGTCCACCAATGATTGTACCGTCGTACGGATATTTCCTGACAAAAAGAATATTTTTCGACCAATAGAATATAATATGACAACTTGCATACTTTGCAAAATTTGTAAATATTACCCACAACTATAACATTATATTAAATTCATTCCATAATATTCCAAAAATGATAATAATAGAAATTCATCTTTATTCAAAAAGTTGGGGTCTTACAATCCGGACCATCACTCCATTCCCCGACTCGTCCCAGCTACGTTCTCATTTCTTGAAGAGAACAGTGAAAGAAAGGGTGAGCTCAACTAGCCCAGTAAGAAATATTATGACTAAGATAATGCAGAATAAATTATCATTAGCCTTAAACAGTGTTAAACTAATACAATATAACAAACATCAAGTTTAACTGCAGCGTAACAAGCAATCCATTAAAAGAGTCAATTAAAGAATAAAATCTACTATCTTTTACGATTTAAAAGGTTTTTCATCACTTTTATCGCTGAGACTCAGCTTAATAAATAATCCACATCTTCGAATCACCCCTGCAATACGACCAAGGATATTCTTTAGTATCACGACCATAAATTATCCATGCAATACGGGCCAAGGACACTCGTGTATTCATCAATGGTCATGATCATGCCAACAACTGTCCATCAATGCACTACGGGCCAATGAGGACTTTTACCACATCATTTGTAACATTACGGTCATGATTACACCGAATAATCCCTAGTCATAACCATACCAAGTCCATCTATGCACTACAGGCCACAGATAACTTTCAACATAATATAAACATGAGGATGATGACTATGATATAAGAATTTTGTAAAACAAGTTCACAAATTAATTTGTCCAGGAACCAATAACGTCCAAATTGTCAACATGATACTTCTTTGTAGAGTAAAATTCAAGAATGCTCAGAAGAATATTTTCATGAAAAGATACTGGATGAAGCACAAATATCAAGGATATTCCACTAATTTCATGGAGTATAGAAGTCAAAACTTTAACCAACTGAGTATAATAAGGAATGGAATAACAAAAGAAATCACCAAGCATGCGGTAGATCAAGACTTGCAAAAGTTATTCCAATGTAATAATAAAGATGTAACTGAGTCCTGTGTAACGCATGCATGAGGATATTCCAATGTAATAATAAAAGACGAAACAGTCCAACAGAAAACGCATGCATGTGATATTCCAATGAGAATAATAAAGATCGAACCAGTCGGCGTAAAATGCATGAGAGCATGTGATGTTCCAATAGAATGGTAAAGAATAAAATAAATGTAAGAATTTCACCATGTATGCGGTATCAGACAGATAAAGTTATTCAACATAATGATAAAAAATGGAACAACAGAAGTTCTCTTCATGAATACAATAGAAATAATACCCCTTACCTTTGAAAGAAACCGGATATAGGAGTAGTGAGGTAGGATGCTTTTCTTCTTCTATAGATTTTCTCTCTACAATTTCTCTCTATAATAATTGCTCTATAGCTTTAGTGAATTGGTGAGAAATGAAGGAAGAATGAGCTTCTATTTATACAAAAATATAGTTTCAATAATTACACGTTTTAGGACTCGAAAAATTATAGTACAATACCTCCAACTTTTCCTTTATTTTTAATTTAGTCATGCAAGTATTATCAAACTTGCACCACCTCCCCTAATAGTAAATAATGTGATTCAATAGTAAATCATGTGAATCAATAGTTTTAGACATGTGAAAATATGAATTACAGTATAGTACCTCCATCTATACCTCCATTTTTAACCTAGTCATGCAAGTATTATAAAACATGCACCAACTCCCCTAATATTAACAAGAATGTGAATCAATAGTACACACATGTTAACAAATAGTTATAATCATGTGAAATAATAGCAATCAATTGCTCATTTATTCGGTTAAATACCCAATCGGTCAATATAACCTCTAAACATCAATTATTATCGAAATAAATGTCGATTTTCACTAACACAAATAATTCCAACACAATGAAACTATTTTTATCAAAATTATAAATTTTGAAGTTTGACTTTTCCCAAAAAAGTCAACTGTTGACTTTTTGACCAAATAGTGAATCCCGAAAAATTTTGTGTTTATAGACTATTTTTACTAATTTCGTCATTCCGGACTCAAATATCACGTCCGCGTCTCCAAATTCAACTCCGAACACAACTTCAATTTTTAATAACATTCATCATTAAGATTATAACTCACAATATTTATCAACCAGGTCTTTCCCAGGAAAGAGGGGGCTTTCCGATAAGGATTTCTCCCTATTGGCGCGCAATTAGATTATCTAATCTCTCCTTGACAGAACTTCTAGACATTGTAAATATTGTAATTTATAATATGAATTACTTTGTCATTTTAATTATTGATTTAATAAAATAAAATTTTATGCAGATGATACTATGACAATAATTGAATCAATAATATGAGAGATATGATGCAGCAATTACTGTAGCAATAATTAAGTAGAACTGAGTGACTTCTCACATAAGCATCAATAATCAATACCGTGTGCTACTATGCAACCACGCGTATTACTGTACTTTTACTACCAAGTAGTTCAACAGTATTAACGGTAAAACTTCCGTCGTTATTTTCATAAAAATATTTTTATCGTTTTCTCAATTCGACAATAATTCTGCTGCGGGGTCAACCAATGATTGTGCCATCGTACGAATATTCCCTGACAAAAAGAATATTATATAACAACTTGCATACTTTACAAAATTTAGAAATACTACCCACAACTATAACATTATATCAAATCCACACCATAATATTAAAAAATTATTTCGAGAAAATTAAATATTTATTCATAAAATCTGGGGTCTCACAAATATTTCCTTCTAGACAATATCCATACTCAATGGAGTCCTCATTACATTTATTGTCACACTATTTTATAGAATAGTGAGGACAATTAAAACAACCATCTGAACCGTCAATCCGTTCCCCGACTCACCCTAGCTATATTCTCATTTCCTGAAGAGAACAGTGAAAGAAAGGGTGAGCTCAACTATATAGCCTAGTAATAAATATTATGACTAAGATAATGCAGAATAAATTATCCTTAGCCTTCAACAATATAACAACTGATAGAATACAATAGACAACAATTTTAGATCAACAATTGCAGCGGAATAAGCAATCCATTAGAAGAGTCAAGTAGAGCATAAAATCTACTATCTTCTATGATTTAAAAAGATTTTCATCAACTTTATCGTGGAGACTCAGCTTAATAAATATACCACATCATCCCTGCACCACGGTCAATGATATTCATGTAATCATCAATGGTCATGATTGTAAGACCCCAACTTATTATAAATAAAATTGAATTTTTCTTTATTCATTATTCTAAATTAATAAGGGTTAATTTAATATAATTCTTTGGTTATGAGTGAAATGTGCAAAGTTTACAAAATAAGCAAGTGGTTATAAAATATTCATTATTGTCGGGGAATATTCGTTTGGTCGTGGAATATTCTTTTTGTCGGGAATCTAAAATTTAATACAAGTAGCGATCATTGGTGGGCCCCATAACGAAAAACGGTTGGATGAAAGAAAGCGACAAAGATTGAGTTTTATAAATAATCTGGCGTCAATTGTTACCGAATTAACACCGTTGGGTTACTCCGGTGGTTAAAATCTGATGTCTGGCGTGGTTGCACAAAGAAGACACCGGTATTGCATAAAGATTGTTGAATTATTGATCCTTACGTGAAGGCACTACTCAATAATTGTTACGATGAATTATCATTCATTATTTTATCTTATTGATTCAATAATTCTTTGCATTGATATTTATATTATTATTGTTTCAATAATTGTCATTACACAAGTATTTTCCATTATCAAATCAATAATTCATATTATTTGAATAATATTATCGATAACATTATTGGCAATGTCTAGAAAGTTACATCTAAGGAGAGGTTTGGTCACCTAATTGCGCTACCAAGAAGTGAGAAATCCTTATTGGAAAGCCCCTCTTTCCAGGAGCGGCTACCGGTTGTCGAAGATTGTGATTACGTAATATTATTTTTGAATAATTAATTATTGATTATTATGATAAAGAAAATATTTATTTTATGTGGATATAGATGGAGAAAATTTTAATGTGACAATTGTTGAAAATTAATATTTTATCTTTTTCTAATAAAATAATACATTTAAATATATTATTTTAATAATATATTAATTGGTGATATTTTTATAATGATTGTGGGATATATGAGTATATGAGGAGGTAGAGTATTTTGTGGCATTAAATGTTTAACATATGTTTTGTGTGTCGGTGGACACAATTCTTAATTTAAAATTGATTATAGATCGTAAAATCGTCCGTTTATGGATTTCGGTCAATTTCGCATTTGGAATTTGGAAAAATTTCCTTCGCAAAGTTGTAGAGAATGGGATTTCCCATGGAAAGTCATGAGTTTGAATTTTTCTGATAAACGGGCTATTTTCTATGAATTATTGAAGTTACGGAAAATAAAATAATTTTTTATTAATTATGGTGGGACCCACTTTTTGGTGGGTGTTGAATGCACATGGGTTTCTTTGAAATTTTCAGCATTGAGGGGCTGAAAGCATGCGTAGAAATTTTGATTTTAATTATAATAATTTATTAATTTAGTCTCCTTTCATGCGTTCTAACATTTTCCTATAAATAGAGGCTAAGTTAGAATTGAAAATCACACCGTAAACTAAGTTTTCTCTTCTCTCTCTAAATTATCGAGCGTATTCTTGTGAGTATACTTTGAGTGTTGCTATATCTGGTGCGGGTTTCACAAGACTATATCGAAATTCGGTCGAAATCACGATTATTTTGAGGTAAGGGTATTATTTTCTTCTTAAATGATATTTTTCTTCAATATCATTACGCCAAGTATTGGTGAACTTTTTATCAAATTTGGAACTTGTTGTGTTTGGGGTTACTTTATTCACGATATCAAGACTTTATTCACGATACTCGACATTATTCACGAATACTTAAGACTATTCAATAGAAAAATGAAAAATTTTTCTTTTTGTCCAAAATATCTATTCTGGATACTAGCTTTGATTGTATCCATGTTTTGATCATTCTTGAATTTTACACCAAAATGATTATTTTTGAAGTATTTTTGGACATGGGTAAAACAAAGTACGAATCCTTAATCCTTAATCCTTGTCATTTTGTTTCACTGGATTCGTTTCTTTAAAAATGTTTTTCATCATCCTCAGTCCTAAATGGTGATATAAATGAATATCTTTGGCTTGTAGTGCAAAGATGAACGATTAACTGATGAATATCTTTGGCCTGTAGTGCAAAGATGAACAGGTGTTGAGATGAACATGACCAACTGGTGATACAAATGAATATCTTTGGCCTGTAGTGCAAAGATGATTAAAGATGTATATTGATTGTTATTACAGGATAAACTATTGATGATGGACTTTTAAACCTTAGAAGACAAAGAGAATTCTTTCTCTACGTGACTCTTCTAATGGATTGCTATTCCATTGCATTTGTTGATCTAAAATTTGTTGTCTATTGTATTCTATTAGATTTTTTCCTCGTTGAAGACTAACGATAATTTGTTGTATATTATCTTAGTCATAATATTCTTTACTTGGGCTAGTTGAGCTCACCCTTTTCCTTTTGTTCCATTTTTCTTCTCGGAGGTGAGAACATAGCAGGATCGAGTCTGGGGTATGGAGTGATGGTTCTAGGAAGATGTTTTAGTCATTCCTCACTACTTCGTAAAATAGTGTATGAATAATTAATGAGGACTTATTTGGGTGTGTATATTGTCTAGAAGACAATATTTGTATTCAAACTCACAGTTGTATTGTCAGTATTCTACACCTACATCCGTATTGTCAAAAGTTGTAGTTTGTTTTCTATACCATGTATTTTTGGCGACTCGAGAATGGGTGTTGTATACCTATTTTGGGGGCGTCACAATGATTATACCGAATAATCCTTGGTCATAATCATACCAACAACTGTCCATCAATGAACTACAGGCCAATGAGGACTTTTACCACATCATTCGTCACATTATGGTCATGATTATACGATAATAATCCTCGGTCATAATCATACCAAGTCCATCTATGCACGTAAGCCAAAGATGACTTTCATCACAATATAAGCATGAAGATGTTGACCATGAGATAATAATTCAATAAAACAAGTTCAAGGATAAATTTTAAAGATTTATAATTTAATTTATCCAGAAATCAATAACGTCCAAATTGTCAACATGATACTGCTTTGTAGAGTAAAATTCAAGAATAATATTCATGTACCAAAAATAATTTGGACAGAAAAGAATCAATTTTTTGTCGTGAATAGTACCCCTTTAATAGTACTTCAGGAATAGTACCTCGTGAATAGTACCCTGACATGAAAAGTACCCCAAATACCCGAGTGAATAATATTCGAGTGAATAGTAATTTGGGTGAATAGTAACTTGTGAATAGTAATTCATGAATAGTACTCTGACATGAAAAGTGCCCCGAATACCCCAGTGAATAATACTAGAGTGAATAGTAACTGGGTGAATAGTAACTCAAAAAAGAAAATACCAAAGAAAATGATATTCCATGACGAGTACAAAAGAAATGATATCTCATTCGAGTATAATATAATATACGAAACTGCAAATGGATTTTCACCCGCCATGCGGTAATCCACGTAGACAGATCATTTCTACAATTTAATAAAGAATGAATACGAAAGGTCATTCACCATGCATGTGGTAATCCACATAGACATGTTATTCCAACAGAATAATAAAGAATGGACTAACAGAAGAATTCACCAGGCATGCGATAGACCGTACAGACAGGTTATTCCAACAGAATAATAAATAATCATTACAAAAAAGGCCTATCTGCGACCAATAATATCAGGGACTGCATATCCGATCGCTGATAATAATAGTAGCGACTGCTATCTGCGATCGAGATTACTTCTAGTCGCTACTTGATATCAGCGACCGCCTGCGATCGCTGATCGGTCGCTGATATGATTTTCCCCCCCAAAAATTTGGTGCAAAACCCTAACGTATTTTTTTTTTGCGACTAATCATTATCATCGACCGCATGCGGTCGCTGAAAGCGTCCATGTCATTAAAAATCAGCGACCACATGCGGTCGCTGAAAGCGGTCGCTGATTCTCTTAAACGGATTCAGGCTCAGGCATTCGCTCGATTCAGAAGAAAGAGAAAGAAAAAAAAAAGAGGGCGACAGAAGAGGGAGAAGGGGGAGAGAAGAGGCGTTCGCTCGATTCGGTGTGTTCAATCTTCTTCAAATTAATTTAATTTTAGACGTAAGAAATTCTTCTTCTTCTTCTTCTTTCGGTTTAATTATCAGTTTGTTGTTTATAATACAATACCTGGAAATTGATTCAATGATGCATAAACATCTTCGATTGTTTTTGTCATTTCTAGCAGAGTTGAACTTGAAAGTGTATTACATATTGTTGTAAAGGTCCATTTAGTTTTATTACTTTTCTCATTTGCAAGTCTAGGGGAGGTCACCCATTTAGTAGAAATATTTCAAAAACCCAAAGTTCACAAATCAGATCCTCGTGTTGATTATGTAATTTGTTACATAATTGTATTGGAAACTATTATTTTTATAAGCAAATTTGGGCCTGCTTCATGCTTAAATGCTTTCTCATTTGGGATGATGAACAATTTTATGAGCATTGGGATTCTGATAAGTTCATAATTTTTGATCATATAATATGAACACATTTACAAAGTAAAAATGGTATCTCATTTGAGATGAACACATTTATCATTTTGAAGCCTATGGTCAAAATAAAAATAAAAATTCCATCCAATTCCTATGGTATCTCATATGGACTGTTTATGAAATTATAGTCAAATTTATACCTATATGAGAACTATACTTATGCAAGATCGTCTATGGGTAATAGTTAGGCTTTTCTTCACATTATTTATACTTATGCAAGATCGTCTATATGTGGAATCTTGGTTTATGTCTTGGGTGGCTAGAAATGACCTTATATACATGCCGTCGTGCATGTGGCTAGTATATATTACAGGGGAGACTCTGGCAAAAAATTTTTATTGGTCGGGTAGTTGCGAACATTTATACTATTAACGAGCCTATTGGTGATCCACTAGAGCCTATTAAGGGGATGTTGGAGCTGATGGGCTGGTCTTGGGACTGCGAGGCCACTCGAGTCCACGCCAAGCTTAGCCAAGCCTCACGGGGCCAAGTCAAGCTTGGTTGTTAGGGGGCTGTTAAGCCAAAATAGGCAGTGCTAGGGAACTGTTAGTGCAATAGAGAAGGTAACTAGACACACTTGGTCAATAAAGAGACTATTTTGGCTATAAAGTTGTATAAATGAGTTAACAAACTCTGATATAAAGCTAGCATGAATGAAATACCTTATGTATTCACTTACGATAAACAATAAAAACAAATTTAAAACAAATTAAAATAAAATAACATGATATAATATAACTATTAAATTAAGTAGCATTTACTTAGTTTCTCATACTTGAGAAGAACATCAAAGAGATCACGTGTAAACTGGAAAAAATATTCCCACCTGGTTTTTTTGACTCCATGGAGCATTTGCAAATCCATCTTCCCTATGAAGCTCGTGTTGGGGGTCCAGTTCAATATAGATGGATGTACCCTTTCGAGAGGGTGATGGGAAACCTTAAGAGGAAGGTGAAGAATAGAGCTTATGTCGAGGGTCGATATGTGAGGCATACGATTTCGATGAGATATCTACATTTGTCTTAGACTATTTTCCGGGACGAAGTCTTGACAAAGCCAATCGGAGTATCGAGACATGATGATGGGGAAATGTTGAACTAAATGATCGGCTCTCAGTATTTGGTTCATCGAGTCGGCCGCTTTATGGAAAAAGGGAAGCGATATTCTCTCTCGAGCAAGAATTACATGCTGCACATACTTACATTCTTCTCAATTACGAGGAGATTGACGAATTTGTGAGGTACACATGTAAACTTGATAATTTATCTTTTAAGTTGAAAATTTATTCCAATATGTTAATGTTTATAACATGGTATTGATTCAATAATTGCTGCATTGATATTTATATTATTATTATTTCAATAATTGTCATTACACAGTATTTTCCATTATCAAATCAATAATTCATATTATTTGAATAATATTATCAGATAACATTATTGGCAATGTCTAGAAAGTTCTGTCTAAGGAGAGGTTTGGTCACCTAATTCATGGCGCAAGAAGAAGAGAAATCCTTATTCGAAAGCCCTCTCTTTCTGAAAGCAGCACGGTCACAAGATCTTGTGATTCGTAATATTATTTTGAATAATTAATTATTGATTATTATGATAAAGAAAATATTTATTTTATGTGGATATAGATGGAGAAAATTTTTAATGTGACAATTGTTGAAAATTAATATTTTATCTTTTTCTGATAAAATAATACATTTAAATATATTATTTTAATAATATATTAATGGTGATATTTTTATAATGATTGTGGGATATATGAGTATATGAGGAGGTAGAGTATTTTGTGGCATTAAATGTTTAACATATGTTTTGTGTGTCGGTGGACACAATTCTTCGATAGAAAATTGATTATAATCGTAAAATCGTCCGCTTATGGATTTCGGTCAATTTCATTTGGAATTTGGAAAAATTTCCTTCGCAGTTGTAGAGAATGGGATTTCCCATGGAAAGTCGCGAGTTTCAATTTTTTACGATAAACGGGCTATTTTCTATGAATTATTGAAGTTACGGAAAATAAAATAATTTTTTATTAATTATGGTGGGACCCACTTTTTGGTGGGTGTTGAATGCACATGGGCTGCTGAAATTTTCAGCATTGAGGGGCTGAAAGCATGCGTAGAAATTTTGATTTTTAATAATAATAATTTATTAATTTAGTCTCCTTTGGCGTTCTAACATTTTCCTATAAATAGAGGGCTAAGTTAGAATTGAAAATCACACCAGAAACTAAGTTTTCTCTCTTCTCTCTAAATTATCGAAGCGTATTCTTGTGAGTATACTTTGAGTGTTGCTATACGGTGCGGGTTTCTGTCAGCACTATACCGAAATTCAGTCAGAAGTACGATTATTTTGAGGTAAGGGGTATTATTTTCTTCTTAAATGATATTTTTTCTTCAATATCATTATGCCAAGTATTGGTGAACTTTTTATCAAATTTGGAACTTGTTGTGTTTGGGGTTCTTATTCACGATATCGGTGACTATTCACGATATCTGACATTATTCACGAATATAAGACTATTCATTTAAAAATGAAAAATTTTTCTTTTTGTCCAAAATATCTATTCGGATACTAGCTTTGATTGTATCCATGTTTTGATCATTCTTGAATTTTACACCAAAATGATTATTTTCAAGTATTTTTGGACATGGGTAAAACAAAGTACGAATCCTTAATCCTTAATCCTTGTCATTTTGTTTCTTTGGATTCGTTTCTTTAAAAATGTTTTCATCATCCTCGATCCTAAATGGTGATATAAATGAATATCTTTGGCTTGTAGTGCAAAGATGAACGATTAATCGATGAATATCTTTGGCACTGTAGTGCAGAAAAAAAGATGAGCAGTGTTGAGATGAACATGACCAACCTGGTGATAAAATGAATATCTTTGGCTGTAGTGCAAAGATGATTAAAGATGTATATTGATTGTTATTACTGAGGATAAACTATTGATGATGGACTTTTAAACCTTGTAAGACGGTAGAATTCTTTTCTACGTGACTCTTCTAATGGATTGCTATTTCATTGCATTTGTTGATCTAAAATTTGTTGTCTATTGTATTCTATTAGATTTTTTTCCTGTTGAAGACTAACGATAATTTGTTGTATATTATCTTAGTCATAATATTCTTTTATTGGGCTAGTTGAGCTCACCCTTTTCCTTTTTGTTCCATTTTTCTTCTCGGGAGGTGAGAACATAGCGAGGATCGAGCCTGGGTATGGAGTGATGGTTCTAGGAAGATGTTTTAGTCATCCTCACTACTTACGTAAAATAGTGTATGAATAATTAATGAGGACTTATTTGGGTGTGTATATTGTCAGAAGACAATATTTGTATTCAAACTCACAAAAGTTGTATTGTCGTATTCTACACGACATATCTGTATTGTCAAAGTTGTAGTTTGTTTTCTATACCATGTATTTTGGCGACTCAGAATGGGTGTTGTATACCTATTTTGGGGGCGCCACGGTTGGTATCGAGCTTAGGGATATGATCTCTGGGAGATCGGGGAATAGAACTAGGAGGGAGACGAGTAAATCCTTCGCCTAGTGTGTCCTACCTAAGCTTATTTGTTGGTCGGTCATAATATAGGATATTATGTGATATGTTAATTTGTTTAATTAACCCTTGTTTTATGGCGTATTTAAGAATGGGTCACGAGAACGTTAACAATGGAGTTTATGAGACCGTGGAGACGCCTTTGACTCACCAACGAGGAGAACGCAATACAGCAGTGGCAATGTTCCTCCTGTGAACAACGCCCATCGAGAAAAATGATGAACGACGGGATGTTTAGAAGCTTTTTGCAGTTCATGCAAAATCAGACAAGGGAGACTCGTGTACAAAATACGGGTGGAAATGATGGCAATGCACGGTCTCGTCACACCCAAGCGGTTTAAGGAGTTGGGACCACCAGATTTCCATGAAAGCCGGATCCGATCAAGGCAGAAACGTGGGTCAAGCAAATTACCAAGATATTCGATGTCTTGGGGTGCACGGAGGAATGAAGGTTCCATTCGCCACCTTTATGTTTTCGTGGTGAAGTGATTCATTGGTGGGAATCGTGAAGCGTACCCAGCCAGATGCACTTAATATGTCTTGGGAAAGATTTCAGAAACTGTTCAATGACAAGTACTTTCCAGAAAGTATTCGTCATATGAAGGAGGTAGAGTTTATTAGACTCGAACAGAACAACATGACGGTGTCTCAGTACGAGGCAAAGTTCGCAGAGTTATCCAGGTTTGCACCTCATTTGGTGGAGAATGAGGAACGAATGACGCGTATGTTTCTGAGAGGTCTAAAACCAGAGATTCGTCAATACCTTATCTCTCATAAATTTTCTCTGTATTCAGATGTTGTCAACAGGGCTCAGTTATTAGAACGAGATAGTGAGTATACTCAACCGAGGGACCACAATCAGGGTAGTCATCAGAACGATGATAACCAGCGAGGAGGAAAGAATACGGACAAAGGCGGTAACCACTCAGGTGGTAATCGTGGACATGATAATAGGAGAAGTGACTCAAGTGGAAATTTCAGAAAGAGAAGATTCAACAATGACGGGAAGATATCAACGCGCAAAGACCAAAGACCAACAACAAATGCTGGGGAGGGAGAGCACCGCGGTTAGATGTTACAAATGCGGGAAGGAGGGACATATGCTACAAAAGCGTCCCACAACAATCCAAGGTATGTTATAACTGTGGAAAGGAAGGCCACATCGCTCGAGATTGTACTATCGCGAAACCAAGTTCAGCAGGAGTGGTGATTCCAAGGGCTGTCTCGGATAAGTCGAAATCAGCGGTTCCTGGAAGAGCGTTTGTCGTGACTGGACAAAACGTGAGGAACCCGAACGAGGTGATCACGGGTAAGCTAATCTTGAATTCTTGCGAAGTTTATACCTTACTAGATACCGGTTCTACCCATTCTTTTATCTCTCCTGCTTGTGCTCAACGTTTAAACTTAACTCCGGAGAAATTAGATTTTGATTTATCTGTTGAAACTCCGTTGGGTGAAACCTTCGTTACATCTACAGTTTATAAATCTTGCATGATCCAAGTTGGCACTATCACATTGCCTGTTGATCTTATCTCTTTAAAGATACTTGCTTTTGATGTGATTTTAGGAATTGATTGGTTAACCACTCATCATGCCAAAATTGATTGTTTTTCGTAAGGTTGTTAGTTTTCATTTCCCAACCCAACCCGTCATACAATTCAAACCACTAAACCACTAAAATCGATCCATTGTCATATCAAGCCACAAAGCTATTCGTTTATTGAAAAGCGGATGCAAGCTTTCTTAGCCCATGTTATGGATTTGAACAAAGACAAGTCGATTTGAATAATATTTCGTGGTTAAAGAATTCTCGATGTATTTCTGAAGAGCTTCCGGTCTACCCCGTAGCGTGATGTTGAATTCTTTATTGACCTTGAACCGTACAAAGCCCATTTCTAAAACCCCATATCGAATGGCTCTATTGAACTTCGAGGAGTTAAAAGTCCAACTACTGGGAGTTATTAGACATCGGTTTCATTCTGTCCCAAGTACGTCTCCTTGGGGTGCTCTGTTTTATTCGTAAAGAAGAAAGAGCGGAGTATCGATTTTGTATTATTATCGAGAATTGAACCATGTCACCATCAAGAATAGGTATCCGCTACCTCGCATTGATGACCCGCTCGACCCGATTACAAGGAGCGCAATTCTTTTCAAAGATCGATCTTCGATTCGGATATCATCATTTGAAGATTAAAAGCGAGGATATTCCAAAGACGGCATTCGGGACTCGACACGGGCATTATGAATTCTTGGTCATGTCTTTTGGATTGACTAATGCTCCCCGCCGCTTTCATGGATATGATGAACCGTGTATTTAAGGAATATTTGGATCGATTCGTTGTTGTCTTTATTGTTGACATCCTCATCTATTCCAAAAGCCGTGAAGATCATGAGCACCATTTGAAGTGGTACTACAAAGACTTCGTGAACACAAGCTTTATGCAAGTCAAGAAATGCGAAGTTCGCTCGAGAAGTAGCATTCTGGGCAACGTGGTGTCAAAACAAGGATTATCTGTTGACCCGGGGAAGATTGAAGCAATACAAAGTTGGGAGCAACCGAAGTTTGCGGAAGTCTGCGACTTTACGGGCTTATTTGGTTATTATCGGAGATTTGTGGAAGGATTTTCTCGAATCGCTACTCCGTTAACTCAGCTGACTCGGAAGGATGCAAAATTCTTATGGAGCGAGGAATGCGAGAAGAGCTTCCAAGAGCTTAAGAGGAGACTCATTTCGGCACCTGTTCTGACAATACCATCTGGTTCAGATGGATTTGTTATCTACAGCGATGCTTCTGGCAAGGGGTTAGGATGTGTTCTCTTGCAACATGGGAAAGTCATAGCCTATGCCTCACGACAACTCAAAGAATATGAGAGGAATTATCCTACTCATGATCTAGAGTTGGCAGCAGTCGTATTCGCGTTGAAGATATGGAGACACTACTTGTATGGAGAGAAAGTGGAGATTTATACGGACCATAAAAGCCTCAAATATTTCTTCACCCAAAAAGAACTCAACATGCAAGAACGACGCTTGGTGAGTCTGTTAAAAGATTACGATCACACTATTCAATATCATCCCGAAAAGCGAACGTAGTAGTCGACGATTAAGTAGAAGATCATATGCAAGTACGAGTACGATATTGTCAACATAGAGCCCATTTTGTATGACTTGCAAAGGATGGAGGTAGAATTAAAGACTTCAGGGACCCACATAATGATGGCGAATATACAAGTAGAACCGACTTTAATCGATAAAGTTAAAGCTGCTCAAGCTACGGACCTGGGACTGATGCGTATGAAGAAGAAAGTGCAAGAAGGAGCTATTTCGGAAGCAAGAATTGATGAGGAAGGAATACTTCGAGTCAATTCTAAACTTTGCGTTCCTAACGATTCTGACCTGAAGCATAAAATCATGATGGAGGCACACAACACCCCGTTTGCAATCCATCCTGGAAGTACCAAAATGTATCATGATATTCGACATACATTTTGGTGGAACAATATGAAGAGAGAGATTGCGGAGTTTATCTCAAGATGTTTAACCTGTCAACGTGTAAAGGCGGAGCATCAAGTGCCAAAAGGTCCATTGCAACCACTTGAGATTCCGAAATGGAAATGGGAACACATTACTATGGATTTTGTTCTGTGTCTTCCCAAAGTTTCTCAAGGCGTAGATGCAATTTGGGTTATTGTTGATAGATTAACCAAGTCTCGCCCATTTCTTATCGATCGTGAGACTTATTCCTTGAACGTCTTGCTTCGTATATGACGTGAATGAGATTAGACGATTGCATGGCATGCCAAGTATCCATAGTTTGGATCGTGACCCGAGATTCACTTCAAGATTTTGGGTTAGCTTGCGAGAAAGCTATGGGCACGGATTTACGATTGATTCAAAGATACCATCCTCAAACAGAGACGGACAATCGAGAGGACTATTCAAACCCTTGAAGATCTATTAAGACTCGTGTCCTAGATTTCAAAGGAAGTTGGGATAAGTACCTACCAATGGTGGAATTCTCCTACAACAACAGTTATCAAGCAAGTATAGGCATGGCTCCATTTGAGGCGTTGTATGGACGAAAATGTCGTTCTCCAGTATGCTGGGACGAGGTGGGAGAAGCAATATTGTTGGGACCAGAATTAGTACGCATGACTACAGAAAAGATCCAAATGATTCGACAACGTATTCAAACTTCACAAGATCGACAAAAGAGTTATGCTGATCTTCATAGAAAGGACGTGGAGTTTAATATTGGAGATCATGTATTGTTACGTATTGCTCCATGGAAGGGAGTTACAAGATTTGGGAAAGGAGGAAAGCTCAATCCAAGGTTTGTTGGTCCATTTGAGATTCTTGACCGAATAGGGAACGTAGCCTATAGACTCGCGTTACCTCCAAGTATGTCTCGTGTTCACAATGTATTCCACATATCTATGCTTCGTAAATATGTGAAAGACCCGAACCACATTATTGCATTAGAACCAGACGAGATAAAGAAAGTTTAACCCTACGAGGAGATACTGTTGAGATTTTGGATAGGAAAGAGCATGTCTTACTTACGAAGGTTATACCACAAGTTAAGGTTTTGTGGAGAAACCATGCAATTGAGGAAATGACATGAGAGTTGGAATCGGAGATGAAAGCAAGGTACCCTCACCTTTTCGATATACAGTGCACGTATGTCAATTTCAAGGACGAAATTTCATAAGGAGGGAGGTTGTAAGACCCCAACTTATTATAAATAAAATTGAATTTTTCTTTATTCATTATTCTAAATTAATAAGGGTTAATTTGATATAATTCTTTGGTTATGGGTGAAATGTGCAAAGTTTACAAAATAAGCAAGTGGTTATAAAATATTCATTATTGTCGAGGGAATATTCGTTTGGTCGTGGAATATTCTTTTTTTGTCGGGAATCTCCGATTTGACTGCCTTGATCATTGGTGGGGCCCATAACGAAAAGCGGTTTTGATGAAAGAAAGCGACAAAGATTGAGTTTTATAAATATCAGGCGTAAATTGTTACTGAATTAACAATTGTTGGGTTACACGGTGGTTAAAATACTGATGTCTGGCGTGGTTGCATAAAGAAATGCATTGCGGTATTGATGTGCGATATTGTTGAATTATTGATCCTTACGTGAAAGGCACTACTCAATAATTGTTACGATGATAATTCTTGTTCATTATTTTATCTTATTGATTCAATAATTGCCGCATTGATATTTATAT
Source organism: Panax ginseng (assembly GCA_020205605.1). Lineage (NCBI taxonomy): Eukaryota > Viridiplantae > Streptophyta > Magnoliopsida > Apiales > Araliaceae > Panax > Panax ginseng. Next base: position 7,515,036 of record CM035134.1, on the reverse strand, counting down.
TATTATTGTTTCAATAATTGTCATTACAAGTATTTTCCATTATCAAATCAATAATTCATATTATTTGAATAATATTATCGACATAACATTATTGGCAATGTCTAGAAAGTTACATCTAAGGAGAGGTTTGGTCACCTAATTGCATGCGCCAAGTAGTGAGAAATCCTTATTGGAAAGCCCTCTTCACAGGAGCTACCGGTTGTCGATCTTGTGATTACGTAATATTATTTTGAATAATTAATTATTGATTATTATGATAAAGAAAATATTTATTTTATGTGGATATAGATGGAGAAAATTTTTAATGTGACAATTGTTGAAAATTAATATTTTATCTTTTTACGATAAAATAATACATTTAAATATATTATTTTAATAATATATTAACGGTGATATTTTTATAATGATTGTGGGATATATGAGTATATGAGGAGGTAGAGTATTTTGTGGCATTAAATGTTTAACATATGTTTTTTGTGTGTCGGTGGACACAATTCTTGATAGAAAATTGATTATGTATAAAATCGTCTGCTTATGGATTTCGGTCAATTTTGTTTGGAATTTGGAAAAATTTTCTTACGCAAAGTTGTAGAGAATGGGATTTCCTTGGAAAGTCATGAGTTTCAATTTTTTCTGATAAACGGGCTATTTTCTATGAATTATTGAAGTTACGGAAAATAAAATAATTTTTTTATTAATTATGGTGGGACCCACTTTTTGGTGGGTGTTGAATGCACATGGTCTGCTGAAATTTTCAGCATTGAGGGGCTGAAAGCATGCGTAGAAATTTTGATTTTAATAATAATAATTTATTAATTTAGTCTCTTTTATGCGTTCTAACATTTTCCTATAAATAGAGGCTAAGTTAGAATTGAAAATCACACGAAACTAAGTTTTCTCTCTTTCTCTCTAAATTATCAAGCGTATTCTTGTGAGTATACTTTGAGTGTTGCTATACTGATGCGGGTTTACATCAAGACTATATCTGAAATTCAATTGTAAGACGATTATTTTGAGGTAAGGGTATTATTTTTTCTTCTTAAATGATATTTTTCTTCAATATCATTATGCCAAGTATTGGTGAACTTTTTATCAAATTTGGAACTTGTTGTGTGGGAGTTACTATTCACGATACGGCCTTTATTCACGTATCTGACATTATTCACGAATTTAAAGACTATTCATTCTAAAAATGAAAAATTTTTCTTTTTGTCCAAAATATCTATTCGGATACTAGCTTTGATTGTATCCATGTTTTGATCATTCTTGAATTTTACACCAAAATGATTATTTTCAAGTATTTTTGGACATGGGTAAAACAAAGTACTGAATCCTTAATCCTTAATCCTTGTCATTTTGTTTCCTTTGGATTCGTTTCTTTAAAATGTTTTTCATCATCCTCGATCCTAAATGGTGATATAAATGAATATCTTTGGCACCGTAGTAAAAGATGAACGATTAATCGATGAATATCTTTGGCTTTGTAGTGCAAAGATGAGCAGTGTTGAGATGAACATGACCAATTGGTGATACAAATGAATATCTTTGGCTGTAGTGCAAAGATGATTAAAGATGTATATTGATTGTTATTACGAGGATAAACTATTGATGATGGACTTTTAAACCTTAGAAAGCGGTAGAATTCTTTTCTACGTGACTCTTCTAATGGATTCTTTATTTCCATTGCATTTGTTGATCTAAAACTTGTTGTCTATTGTATTCTATTAGATTTTTTCCTGTTGAAGACTAACGATAATTTGTTGTATATTATCTTAGTCATAATATTCTTCTTGGGCTAGTTGAGCTCACCCTTTTCCTTTTTGTTCCATTTTTCTTCTCGGGAGGTGAGAACATAGCGAGGATCGAAAGTGGGGTATGGAGTGATGGTTCTAGGAAGATGTTTTATTTGTCCTCACTACTTACAGTAAAATAGTGTATGAATAATTAATGAGGACTTATTTGGGTGTGTATATTGTCAGAAGATAATATTTGTATTCAAACTCACAGTTGTATTGTCGTATTCTACACGACATCTGTATTGTCAAAGTTGTAGTTTGTTTTCTATACCATGTATTTTGGCGACTCAGAATGGGTGTTGTATACCTATTTTGGGGGCGTCACATTTAGAACATATAGTAGATGATAAAAAAAAAAATTCAACCATAGTTGCAGCGGAACGAGCGATCCATTAGAAGAGTCAAATAGACTATAAAGTCTATTATCTTCTCCATGTTAAAAGTCCACCAACAATGTTTTATCCCTGTAACATCAATCAACAATTCCTGTCCACAATCACATGTATAACTCATAATCGTAATTGTTGTTCTAAATTCCTTTTCTCATTCAGGTCGAAGATAATTTTCATCACTTGTCTTTACCTGAAATATCAAAGATCATGGTTATACCAAATCACAGTTCATGTTCATAATCATACTAATAAATTCATCTTTGCACTACGGGCCAAAGATATTCATCAACAATTCATCTTTGCACTACAGGCCAAAGATATTCATCAACAGTTCATCTTTGCACTACAAGCCAAAGATATTCAACAACAGGTCATCTTTGCACTACGACCCAAAGATATTCATCAACAATTCATCTTTGCACTACAGGCCAAAGATATTCCTCAACAGTTTATATTTGCATTACAGGCCAAATATATTAATATCTCAAAGAAATATATAATCATTTCAGAATTTATATAAACAATAATTATAACCATATATGTTGATCAATTCACCTTTGCACTTAAGCTAAAGATATTCAATTATAAATTCAATGGTCATGATCGTACCAGTCAACAATTCATCTTTGCACTACTGGCCAAAGAGAACCCATAGTCACGATCATACCAATAATCTACCCATCTTTACACTCAAGTCAAAGAGAAATATCATCATTAGGGTTATAAGAATGTTATATATGATAATAAAAATAATATAATCAACATATAGATTTAATCTCAAGAGTAAGATTCATAAATCAATGATCTCATAACATCTTAATTAAAATATTATAAATCACTTAATAATCTCATAATCTAATATTATTAATACTACCACAATATTTTAATCATTTCTTAAACTTATAAACAATTTATTTTAACTGTTTACACTTTACTAATAAATGCATTTAATCATCTTAAAATGCCAACCTCATAAGATCTCATCACCAATAGCCAAAACCCTCATCAAAAATCTACATATATCTCATATATAATTCTCAAGCCATAAAATCATATTTTCCAATTTTCTTAATTCACATAACATATTTAATTCATTTACTCATAACTAGAATATTTTCATGAAAAATACCAAATCAGTTTTAAAAATATTTCTTTTCTGGGATTTAGAAGAATATAGTCCCATATTGAATATATATTTTTCTCAGAATTTTTAAAATTCATTTACTATTTTTCACATGGCCAAAACCACCGAATATTCAGACATTTATCATAAATTGTACTTTTATTCAAAAATTCTGAAATTTACATGGTATACTGATATTATATAGATGTACTCACAATAAAAATTTTATCAATTTTGGAGTTAATCACAAGGAGTTATAAGCATTTATTTTTAAAATAGTCTTTTCTCATAAAATCCATAACTCCTAATCTATACATCCAAAAATCGCCATTTTTGGACACAATCAACAAAACTCATCAAATTATCATTTCAAATTTTTTTAGAATTTTTGAAGGTTCAGAAGAATTTCGAAATAATAACCCTTAAAATCCCTTATTATCCCTTACCTTAAAAAAAAGCAAGACTTACATTTGGAATAACGTTGAACGAACTTGCAAGTATAGCAATACTCAAAGTATACTCAAAATACTCACAAGAATACGCTCGTTAATATAGAGAGAAAACTTGAGTTTACGGTGTGATTTTCAATTATAACCTAAGCACCCTATTTATAGAAAATTGCTTAGAACACCAAAGCGAGAAAATTTATTATAATATTAATATATTATATAACAATTCCTCGCACTCATTCTAGAGTTTGATTTCAGCCACTTAGCATTTTCACATGCCACCTTCTAGAAAAAGTAAAAAAAACGTTTTTTTATATAATAAATAATTAAAACTTTCAAAAATCAATTATTTTGAACTTGAACTTCAATAATTCATAATAAATAGCCATTTTGCGGAAAATTCAAATCTCATGAATTTTATAGGAAATTCAATTTTCTACAACTTTACAGAAGAAAGTTTTTCCAAATTCCAAACAAAAATTGACCGAAATCCACAAACAGACGATTTTATAAATTTATAATCAAATTTCGATCAAGAAATGGGGTCCAGACACACATAAAACATGCTTTAAATATTTTTGGTAACAAAATACTCCTCCATATATACTCATATATCCCACATTCATCGTAAAAATATCATCATTAATATATTATTAAAATAATACATTTAATTGAATTATTTTATCGAGAAAAAGATAAAATATTAATTTTCAACAATTGTCACATTAAAAATTTTCTCCATCTATATCCTCATAAAATCAATATTTTCCTCATCGTATGAATCAATAATTAATTATTCATAAATAATATTACGAGAATCACAATATTGACAACCAAAGCGGTTCAGAGAAAGAGGGCTTTCAATAAGAATTTTCTCCTTACTGGCGGCATTAATTAGGTGACCAAACCTCTCCTTAGATGCAGAACTTTCTAGACATTGCCAATAATGTTATCTAATAATATTATTCAAATAATATAAATTATTGATCGATAATGAAAAAAATCGTGTAGTGACAATTATAAAATATCAACGCAAAGAATCGTTGAATCAAAAATAAAATATTGAGCGATAATTATTGTAACAAAAATCATCATGCTTCATGAATAGTATTTGTGAATAGTAACTTCGTGAATAGTAACTCATGAATAGTAACTCGTGAATAGTAACTCATAAATAGTAACTCATGAATAGTAACTATAAGAAAATTTGAATACTTTTATTTCATAAAATTCGGGGTCTTACATTGGTGGACGGTGGATGTTTATATTGTTCTGTATGCTGTTGTTGGGTATGTGTGTTGGGATAAAGCAGGTACAAAACAGGTACAGGTTTTTGGGAATTCTGCAAAACTTCAAAAATCTATTTTTTATTTTTTTCCATATCGGTGATCGCGTGCGATCACTTGGCCAGTTATTAGTAATGACTAAATATTTGAGGCTATTAGCAATGGGATGCGTCACGATACTCGTCATCACGCCACATGGACCACGTCAACTTTGGCCCTGGACCATACTGACTCAACTTAGAGACCGGATTTTTCATTTTGGTCCCGATATATGCCGATTCATTAATAGTGGTTGTTGATGTGCATCCCAAATGACCAGATTTTGTCTGACTTATTTATAAGCGACCGCATGTTGTCACTGATGGCTATCTGCGACAGTCTGCGGTCGCTGATAGGCGGTCACTGATAAAGATTTTTCTTGTAGTGAATGGATCGTTAACTGTGTCATGCAGAATGCGACAGACATGATATTCCAATGAGAATAATAAAGAATGGAACTAGGTGCATGCGCGTCATGCATGACGGGATATTCAACAGAATAATAAAGAATGGAATAATGTAAGAATTTCACCATGTATGCGGTACTTTGCATAGGATAAAGTTATTCTAACATAATAATAAAGAATGGAATAATGAAGAATTTCACTATGTATGCGGTACTTCAGATAGGCAAAGTTATTCAACATAATAATAAAGAATGGAATATGAAGCTCTCTTCATGAATACGAAAGAAATAATACCCTTACCTCAAAAGAAAATTGCATCGATTGGGATAGTGAGGTATCAGACTTCTCTTCTTCTTTCTCTTTATAATTTCTCTCTATAATAATTGCTCTATAGCTTTAGTGAATTGGTGAGAAATGAAGGAAGAATGAGCTTCTATTTATAGGAAAATATAGTTTCGATAATTGCACGTTTTGGGGCTCGAAATATTACAATATAATACCTTTCTCTTTTCCTTCATTTTTAATTTAGTCCTGCAAGTATTATCAAACTTGCACCACCTCCCCTAATAGTAAATCATGTGAATTAATAGTAAATCATGTGACTCAATAGTTCTAGACATGTGAAAATACGAATTACAGTATAGTGCCTCCATCTATACCTTCAATTTTAACTTAATCATGCAAGTATTATCAATCTTTCACCAACTCCCCTAATAGTAAATGAATGTGAATAAATAGTACACACATGTGAACAATTAATTATAATCATGTGAATTAATAGCAATTAATTGCTCATTTATCCGGTTAATTACCCGATTGGTCAATATAACCTCCAGACATCATTTAAAAGAAATGTCGATTTTCTCTAACACTAATAATTCCAACACAATGGAACTATCAATTTTATCTTTAATCAACACGAACTTATTCATCATTAATATTATAATTCATAATATTTAACAACCAGGTCGTTCTCAGGAAAGAGGGGGCTTTCCGATAAGGATTTCTCCCTATTGCGGCACAATTAGGTGACCAAACCTCTCCTTGACAGAACTTCTAGACATTGTCAATATTGTAAATAATAATATGAATAACTTTGTCGTCTCAATTATTGATTTAATAATATAACATATTATCTGAGATGATCTTTGTGACAATAATTGAATCAATAATATGAGAGAGATATGATGCGGCAATTCTTTGTAGCAATAATTGAGTATAAGCGGTGACTTATCACGTAAGCATCAATAATCAATACCGTCTGCTACTATGCAACCACGCATATTATTGTACTTTTACTACATAGTAGTTCAACAGTTTTAACGGTAACACTTTTGCCGTTATTTTTATAAAATGATAATTCTGTCATTTTCTAACTACGACAATACTTCCGTTGTGGGGTCCACCAATGATTGTGCCGGCGTACGGATATTTCCCGACAAAAAGAATATTTTTCGACCAAACGAATATTTTATAACAACTTGCATACTTTGCAAAATTTATAAATACTACCCACAACTATAACATTTTATCAAATCCACACCATATTATTAAAAAAAATATTTTGAGAAATTTAAATCTTTATTCATAAAATTTGGGGTCTCACAATCTCCCCTCTTTATGAAATTTCGCCCTCGAAATTTACGACATTACTGGTATCTTAGAAGAGGTGAGGATACCTTGACTTCATTTCGATTCTAACTCTTGAGGTATAACCTTTGAGTGTTAAATACGATCCTTCTTATCCAAGATTTTAACACATATCTCCTCATACGTTAAATCTTCTGTTATCTCGTCTAGTTCTAATTTAATAATGTGGTTCGGGTCGTCCACATATTTACGTAACATCAATACGTGAAAAACGTTATGAACACGCAACATACTTAGCGGTAAGGCGAGTTTATAGGCCACAGTTCCTACTCGATCGAGGATTTCAAATGGGCCAATTAAATCGAGGGTTGAGATAACGCCTTCTTGAACCTTCTTCTTCACATTCATCATATTCGGGTGTGTAGCTTTAGCGGCTTTAACTTTATCGATTAAAGTTGATTCTACTCGTATATTCGTTATCTTCACCTAGGTCCCTAGAGTCTGTAACTCTATCTTCATCATTTGTAAGTTATACGAAATGGGTTTTTGTATTAACAACATCGCACTCATAAATGCATACGATCTTCTACTCAACGCGTCAGCTACCACGTTCGTTTTTCCCACGATGGTATTGAATGGTTTAATCGTAATCTTCAACAGCTCGAGCCAACGTCTTTGGCTCAAGTTACATTCATTTTAGTTGAAGAAATATTTGAGGGTTTTAGAAATGGGTTTTGTACTGGGGTCAATACAAAATTCGATTTCATGCTCTAGGTGTAAGCTAGGAAGTCTTCAAGAATACGTCAGGAAATTTATTAACAATAGAAATATCATTCAAAACTGTGAATCTCATCCAAGATTTGGATAGCACATGAAATGAAGGTTTCTCCTAATGGAGTTTCAACCGATAAGTTAAAGTCTAATTTCTCCAAATTCAAATTTTAAACGTTGAGCGCAAGCAAGAGAGATAAAAGAATGGGTAGATTCGGTATCTAATAAGGTATAGACTTCGCAAGAATTTATAATTAACTAACCTGTGCTAACATTGTTTGGGTTACTCGCTTTTTGAGAAGTCACAAAAAACGCTCTTCCTAAAACCACCGACTTTGTTTTGTCCGTATCCGCCTTTGGTGCCACCGTCCCAGCTGGTCTTGACTTTAGTGCACGATAAAATCGGGCTAGGTGACCTTATTTTCCACAATTGTAACATGCTTTGGACTGCATCACGCAGTTTGAACTGATATGTCCCTCCCCTCTGCATTTGAAGCATACAATTGGTGGTCGTTCTCCTTCCTTGAAAACGGGTGTTGGTGCTTCTATCATTCCATCGTTATTGAACCTTCTCTTCTTGAAATTTCCACTCCTATTATCTTGGCCATGATTACCACCGAAGTGGTTACCATTTCTGGCATGATAATTTCCCCTACGATGGTTATCATTGTTCCGATGGCCGTTGCCACCGGTACGATTATTATCGTGTTGCTGGTCGTTATCCTTTGGTTGGGCTGGCTCATTATCACGCTCCAATAACTGAGCCCTATTCACTACATCTGAATACAAACATAATTTATGAGAAATGAGGTATTGATGTAATTCGGGTTTCAAACCTCTTAGAAACATTCGCATCATTCGCTCCTCATTATCGACCAAATGGGATGCAAACCGGGATAACTCCGTAAATTTATCCTCGTATTGCAACATGGTCATATTATTTTGCTCCAACTTGATGAATTCAACCTCCTTCATATGACGAATACTATCGAGAAAGTACTTGTCGTTGAACAGCTCTTGGAACTTCTCCCAAGACATCTTGAGTGCGTCAGTGAGTCGTTTTCTGATTCCCACCAAGAATGTCTGCTCTTCTTCACGCAACATAAAGGTGGCAAAGGGAACCTTTTTCTCCGCGGAGCATCCTAAGACATCAAATATCTAGGTGATCTACTTTAACCACGTCTCTGCCTTAAATGGTTCTGGCTTTCCCAAAAACTCTAACCGTCCCAGCTCCTTGAACTGCTTAGCAGTGACCATCCAAGAGTTGCCAGTGTTTCCACTTACATTTTGAATAGGAGTCTCTCTCGCCTGATGTTGCATGAATTGCATAAAGCCTCTGAACATCCCATCATTCATCATATGATTGGTGTTATTGTTTACCTGAGGATTATTGCCTTCCTGTTGCACATTATCCTGGGTATTGATCGTTGGTGACTCAATGGTCTCATGTACCTCATTGCTGATCTCAACATTTTCAGATGCTATTTTCAAACACTGTCACAAAATAAGGGTTAATTGACATATCACATATTATCCCTATACTATGACCGACCAATTAAATACCAAATAAACTTAGGTAGGTCTTCTTAGCGAAAAGATTCCCCGATCTCTCCCTCCTAGTTCTTGTCTCACATCTCAGCAAGGGATCATATCCCTAAGCTTTGATACCAACTGTGACGCCCCCAAAATAGGTATACATCACCCATTCTGAGTCGTCAGATACTTCGTACATAAATCAAATACAAACTTAATTATACAACTATCGTGTAAAAATACGACAAAACATAGCTGAGAGTTTAAACAAGAATATTGCCTTCTAGACAATATCCACACTCAATGGAGTCCTCATTACATTTATTATCACACTATTTTATAGAATAGTGAGGACTACTAAAACAACCATCTGGACCGTCAATCCGTTCTCTGACTCGTCCCAGCTATATTCTCATTTCCTGAAGAGAACAGTGAAAGAAAGGGTGAGCTCAACTAGCCCAGTAACAAATATTATGACTAGATAATGCAGAATAAATTATCCTTAGCCTTCAACAGTATAACAACTGATAGAATACAATAGACAACAAGTTTTAGATCAACAACTGCAGCGGAATAAGCAATCCATTAGAAGAGTCAAGTAGAACATAAAATCTACTATCTTCTATGATTTAAAAAGATTTTCATCAACTTTATCACTGAGACTCAGCTTAATAAATATACCACATCATCCCTGCACCACGGCCAAGGATATTCATGTAATCATCAATGGTCATGATTATACTGAATAATCCCCGGTCATAATCATACCAACAACTGTCCATCAATGAACTACAGGCCAATGAGAACTTTTACCACATCATTCGTCACATTATGGTCATGATTATACTGAATAATCCATGGTCATAATCATACCAAGTCCATTTATGCACGTAAGCCAAAGATGACTTTCATCATAATATAAGCATGATGATGTTGACCATGACATAACAATTCAATAAAACAAGTTCAAGGATAAATTTTAAAGATTTATAATTTAATTTATCCAGAAATCAATAACGTCCGAATTGTCAACATGATACTGCTTTGTAGAGTAAAATTCAATATTCATGTACCAAAAATAATTTGGAAAGAAAAGAATCAATTTTTCGTCGTGAATAGTATCCCGTGAATAGTACTTTGGGAATAGTATCTCGTGAATAGTATCCCAACATGAAAAGTACCCCAAATACCCGAGTGAATAATATTCGTGTGAATAGTAATTTGGATGAATAGTAACCTATGAATAGTAACTCGTGAATAGTACTCTGACATGAAAAGTGTCCCGAATACCCGAGTGAATAATACTAGAGTGAATAGTAACTAGGTGAATAGTAACCCGTGAATAGTAACTAGTAAAAGAAAATATGAAAGAAAATGATATTCCATGACGAGTACAAAAGAAATGATATCTCATACGAGTATAATATAATATACGAAACTGAAAATGGATTTTCACCCGCCATACGATAATCCACGTAGACATATCATTTCCACAATTTAATAAAGAATGAATATGAAAGGTCATTCACCATGCATGCGGTAATCCACATAGAAAAGTTATTCCAACAGAATAATAAAGAATGGAATAACAGAAGAATTCACCAGGAATGCAATAGACCGCACAAATAGGTTATTCTAATAGAATAATAAATAATGGAACCAGGTCATTCGTAATACGCACAGACAGGATATTCCAACAGAATAATAAAGAATGGAATTAGGTCATGCATAATCCGCACAGACAGGATATTCCAACAGAATAATAAAGAATGGAATAACAAAAGAATTTAACCATGTATGCGGTACTTTGCATAGACATGTTATTCCAACATAATAATAAAGAATGGAATAACAGAATAATTTCACCATGTATGCGGTACTTTGCATAGACAGGTTATTCCAACATAATAATAAAGAATGGAATAACAGAAGCTCTCTTCACGAATACGAAAGAAATAATACCCCTAGAAAGAGGGGTTTTTCGATAAGGATTTCTTCTTATTGGCGCGCAATTAGGTGACCAAACATCTCCTTGACAGAACTTCTAGACATTGTCAATGTAAATAATAATATGAATAACTTTGTCGTCTCAATTATTGATTTAATAATATAACATATTATCTGAGATGATCTTTGTGACAATAATTGAATCAATAATATGAGAGATATGATGCAACAATAATTGTAGCAATAATTGAGTATAACTGAGTGACTTATCACGTAAGCATCAATAATTAATACTGTGTGTTACTATGCAACCACGCGTATTACTGTACTTTTACTACCGAGTAGTTCAACAATTTTAACGGTAACACTTTCGCCGTTATTTTTATAAAATGATAATTTTATCGTTTTCTAACTATGAAAATACTTCTGTTGTGGTGTCCACCGAAGATTGTGTCGCCGTACGGATATTCCCCGACAAAAAGAATATTTCCCGACCAAACGAATATTTTATAACAACTTGCATACATTGCAAAATTTATAAATACTACCCACAACTATAACATTATATCAAATCCACACCATAATATTAAAAAAATATTTCGAGAAATTTAAATCTTTATTCATAAAATTTGAGGTCTAGAAGGAAATATTTGTGTTTAAACTGTAAAACCCCAAATTTTACGAATAAATATTTAAATTTCTCGAAATATTTTTTTTATTATGGTGTGGATTTGATATAATGTTATAGTTGTGGGTAGTATTTATAAATTTTGTAAAGTATGCAAGTTGTTATATAATATTCGATTGATCGGGGAATATTCTTTTTATCAAGGAATATCTGTACGATGGTACAATCATTGGTGGACCCCATAACGGAATTATTGTCAGATTGAGAAAATGAAAAAAATATTTTTATGAAAATAAGCGAAAAGAGATACTGTTAATCGCTGAAACACTCTGTTAAAAGTACAAAGAATACACGTGGTCGCATAAGAATAACAATAACCAGATTAATTATTGATGCTTACGTGAGAAGTCACTCGCTTTTATTTTATTAGTATTATTAATGTAATAAAAGCGAGAAAAGCTTTTTTTATATAAAGCGAGAATACTTTTATAAAGTTATTCATTTTATTAGACTATAAATAGAATATATTATATTCTATTATGCATAGTGTTTTGCATAATAATATCTTTTTATATAAAAAATGAATACTTTTATAAAGTTATTTATTTTATTAGACAATAATTAGAATATATTATATTTTATTATGCATAGTATTGCATAGTGTGCTCATAGTGTTTTGCATAGTAAAATCTTTTTATATAAAAATGTAATACTTTTATAAAGTTATTCGTTTTATTAGATTATAAATAGAATATATTATATTTTATTAAAAGATTTTGTTTTAAATCTGGACCATCCGTTTAAAGTAAATCAATCTGGACCGTTTCATGAATTAGTTACTTATATGGGTCCATTCTTCTATAAATGAAGCTCATTCCTTCATTATTTCTTACGAATTCACTGAAACTCTAGAGAGAGAAACTATAGAGAGAGTTCTTCTTCTATAATCTTGAACGTATTTCTTTAGAGTTTAAGAAAGCTTTGAGAATAGTGCAAGTTTTCTTCGAGTATATCCTCGCCCTACCAGTCGGAGTACTCTTCTTTCAAAGGTAAAGGATATTATTTGTTGTACCCGTAAGGGGTATTATTTCTTTTGTATTTGTGAGACCCAAGATTTTATGAATAAAGATTTAAATTTCTCGAAATATTTTTTTTAATATTATGGTGTGGATTTGATATAATGTTATAGTTTTGGGTAGTATTTATAAATTTTGCAAAGTATGTAAGTTGTTGTATTATATTCGATTGGTCGGAAAATATTCATTTTAGCAGGGAATATTCGTATAAAGGCACAATCATTGGAGGACCCCACAACGGAAGTACTGTCGTAGTTAGAAAATGACAAAAATATTTTATGAAAATAACGACGGAGGTTTTACTGATTATCTTTGTTGAACTACTTTCCGGTAGTAAAAAAATGCGATGTCTGGCGTGGTTGCATAGTAGCACACACGGTATTGATTATTGATGCTTACGTAAGAAGTCACTTTCGGTTATACTCAATTATTGCTACGAAGAATTCTTTGCATCATATCTCTCATATTATTGATTCAATTATTGTCACAGTATCATCTGCATAAAATATTATTTTATTAAATCAATAATTAAGACGACAAAGTTATTCATATTATAAATTGCAATATTTACAATGTCTAGAAGTTCTGTCAAGGAGAGATTAAATAATCTAATTGCGCGCCAATAGGGAGAAATCCTTATCGGAAAGCCCCCTTTTTCTTGGGAACGACCTGGTTGATAAATATTGTGAGTTATAATATTAATGCTGAATGTTATTAAAATTGAAGTTGTTTTCGGAGTTGAATTTGGAGACGCGAACATGATATTTGAGTTCGGAACGACGAAATTAGTAAAAATAATCTATAAACACAAAATTTTCTAGGATTCACTATTTGGTCAAAAAGTCAACGGTTGACTTTTTCGGGAAAAGTCAAACTTCAAAATTTCAAAATTTATATTTTTGATAAAAATAGTTTCATTGTGTTGGAATTATTTGTGTTAGTGAAAATTGACATTTATTTAGATAATAATTGATGTCTAGAGGTTATATTGACCAATCGGGTATTTAACCGGATAAATGAGCAATTGATTGCTATTAATTCACATGATTATAATTATTTGTTCACATGTGTGTACTATTGATTCACATTCTTGTTACTATTAGGGGAGTTGGTGCAAGATTGATAATACTTGAATGATTAAGTTAAAAATGGAGCTATAGATGGAGGTACTATATTGTAAGTCGTATTTTCACATGTCTAGAACTATTGATTCACATAATTTACTATTAAATCACATTATTTACTATTAGGGGAGGTGGTGCAAGTTTGATAATACTTGCATGACTAAATTAAAAATAAAGGAAAAGTTGGAGGTATTGTCTTATAATTTTTTGAGAGCCAAGCGTCGTGCAATTATTGAAACTATATTTTCTATAAGTAGAAGCTCATTCTTCCTTCATTTCTCACCAATTCACTAAAGCTATAGAGCAATTATTATAGAGAGAAATTATAGAGAAAATCTATAGAAGAAAGAAGCTCTGCTACCTCACTACTCTATATCCGGTTTCTTTCAAAGGTAAAGGGTATTATTTCTTTTGTATTCATGAAGAGAACACATTATTCCATTCTTTATTATTACTGTTGGAATAAGTCAGATGTATCTGTGAGCTACCCTATACTTGGTGAAATTCTTCTATTATTCCATTCTTTATTATTATGTTGGAATAACTTTGTCACATCGCTAAATCTGCATACATGGTGAAATTCTTACATTATTCCATTCTTTATCATTACATTTGGAATATTAAAATTCGGCGTATTACGCTTTGACACGGTTCCATTAATTATTATTTTGTTGGAATAACCTGTATGTGCGATCTCTCGCATGCATGGTTCTATTATTTATTATTCTGTTGGAATAACCTGTCTATGTGAATTATCGCCTGTATGGTGAAGTATCGCCTGAATGGAAGAACCTGTCTATGCGAAGTATCGCATGCATGGTGATTTCTGTTTTTATTCCATTCTTTATTATTCTATTGGAACATCCGTTGATTGTGAATTTCATTGACTTTGGTTCCGTTATTTATTATTCTATTGGAATAACTTTATACATGCTCAAAGTACCGCATGCATGGTGATTTCTTTTGTTATTCCATTCTTTATTATACTCGGTTGGTTAAAGTTTTGACTTCTATACTCCATGAAATTAGTGGAATATCCTTGATATTTGCGCTTCATTCAGTATCTTTTCATGGAAATATTCTTCTGAGCATTCTTGAATTTTACTCTGCAAAGAAGTATCATGTTGACAATTTAGACGTTATTGGTTCCTGGACAAATTAATTCATGAACTTGTTTTATTGAATTCTTATATTATTGTCATCATCCTCATGTTTATATTTTTTTTTAAATGTCATCTGTGGCCTGTAGTGCATAGATGGACTTGGTATGATTATGACCAAGGATTATTCGGTATAATCATGACCATAATGTTACAAATGATGTGATGAAAGTCATCATTGGCCCGTAGTGCATTGATGGACAGTTGTTGGCATAATCATGACCATTGATGAATACACGAATGTCCTTAGCCCGTAGTGCATGGATAATTTGTGGTCGTGATACTAAAGAATATCCTTGGTCATAGTGCAGGGGTAATTCGATGATGTGGATTATTTATTAAGCTAAGTCTCAGCGATAAAAGTGATAAAAGTGATGAAAAACCTTTTAAATCATAAAAGATAGTAGATTTTATTCTCTACTTGACTCTTTTAATGGATTGCTTGTTCCGCTGCAGTTAAACGTGATATATATTATATTTTATCAGTTTAACATTATTGTAGACTAATGATAATTTATTCTGCATTATCTTAGTCATAATATTTTTTACTGGGCTAGTTGAGCTCACCCTTTCTTTCACTGTTTTCTTCAAGAAATGAGAACGTAACTGGGACGAGTCGGGGAACGGATTGATGGTCCGGATGATAGTATTAGCTAGTAGCCCTCACTATTCTGTTAAATAGTATGAAAATAAATGTAATGAGGACTTATTCTGAGAGTGGATATTGTCTAGAAGACAGTATTTGTATTAAAAATCACAGTTCTCTTGTTGTATAATTAAGATTGTATTTGTATTCTGTACCATGTATTTGGCGACTCAGAATAGGTGATGTATACCTATTTTGGGGGCATCACAGTTGGTATCAAAGCTTAGGGACATGATCCCTGGCTAAGATGTGAGACAAGAACTAGGAGGGGAGAGACGGGGAATTTCTTCGCTAGTATGACCTACCTAAGTTTATTTAGTATTTAATTGGTCGGTCAGAGTATAGGGATAATATGTGATATGTTAATTATCCCTTATTTTGTGGAAGTATTTGAAAATGGCATCCGAGAATGTTAAGAACATCAATGGAGCACAGGAGACCGTTGAGTTTCCACAGGTTAATAACCAGGACAATGTGCATCAGGAAGGCGACAATCCTCATGCAAACAACAACACTGACCAAATGATGAACGATGGAATGTTCCGAGGCTTCATGCAATTCATGCAACATCAGGAAAGAGCGGATCCTATCCAAAATGCAGGTGGAAACACTTGCAACTCTTGGACGGTCACCGCTAAGCAGTTCAAGGAACTGGGACCACCGGAGTTTCTTGGAGAGCCAAAACCACTTAAGGTGGAGACGTGGATAAAGTAGATCAACAAGATATTTGATGTCTTGGGATGCTTCGAGGAGCAAAAGGTTCCCTTTGCCACCTTCATGTTGCGAGCAGAGGAAGATTACTGGTGGGAATCTGTAAAGCGTATCAACCTGCCGCACTGAAGATGTCTTGGGAGAAGTTCCAAGAACTGTTTAACGACAAGTACTTTCCCGAAAGTATTCATCACATGAAAGAGGTAGAGTTCATTAAATTGGAGAAAAACAACATGACCGTGTCGCAGTACGAAGCCAAGTTTGCCGAGTTGTCCCAGTTTGCGTCTCATTTGGTTGATAATGAGGAGAGAATAACGCGAATATTTCTAAGAGGTTTGAAACCTGAGATAAGTCAATATCTTATCTCTCATAAACTGTGTTTGTATTCAGATGTTGTTAATAGGGCTCAGTTATTAGAGCGCGATAATGAGTCAACCCAATCAAAAGAGAGCAGCCGGCAAAATGATAATACCAGTGATAGCAATCATCGAAGCGATGACAATAAGCGTGGAGGGAATTAGCATGCCAGAAATGGTAACCACTTCGGTCGTAATCATGGCCAAAACAATAAGAATGGATATTTCAAGAAGAGGAGATTCAACAATGATGGAAAGACGTCAGCACCAGCACCCGTTGTTAAGGAAGGATAACGACCACCTATCATATGCTTCAAATGCGGACGGGAGGGACATATCAGTCCAAACTGCATGATGTCGTCCAAAGCATGTTATAATTGTGGAAGAGAAGGTCACCTAGCCCAATTTTGTCATTCACCGAAGACAAGTTCAACTAGGACGGCGACACCAAAGGCGGATACGGACAAAACAAAGTCGTTGGTTTCAGGAAGAACATTTTTCGTGACTTCTCAAAAAGAGAGTGACCCGAACGTTGTTAGCATGGGTTAGTTAATTATAAATTATTGCGAAGTCTATACCTTATTAGATATCGATTCTATCCATTCTTTTATCACTCTTGCTTGCGTTCAACATTTAAATTTGACCCCAGAAAAGTTAGACTTTGACTTATTGGTTGAAACGTCACTAGTAGAAACCTTCGTTACCTCCACTATTTATAAATCTTGTTTGATTCAAATCGACACTCTCACGTTACCTATCGATCTTATCTCTTTGAAAATACTTGCCTTTGATGTGATTTTAGAAATCTATTGGTTAACTACTCATCATGCTTTTCATAAGGTTGTTAGCTTTCATATTCCTAACCAACCTGTTATACAAATTCAAGAAACCAAACCACTAAAGTCAATCGTTGTCATATCAAGCCATAAGTAAAGAGCCCTGAGCCTTTCGTTGGTGACTTCCTTGTGTGGAATGCACCAAAGCCAGACTTTTCGTAGGGGACGTCGTGAATAACAGTGACAAGTTAATAGGTATTAATGTGACGTGTTATCCAAGTCTTGGATGAGGGTCACAGTTTTGAATGATATTTATATTGTTAATAAATTTTCTAACGTATTCTTGAAGACTTCTTAGCCTACCCCAGAATGTGAAATTGAATTTTGTATTGACCCCAGTACAAAACCCATTTCTTCAACCCTTAAATATTTCTTCACCCAAAATGAATGTATAATGCGCCAAAGACGTTGGCTCGAGCTGTTGAAGATTATGATCATACCATTCAATATCATCGTGGAAGAGCGAACGTGGAAGCTGACGCGTTGAGTAGAAGATCGTATGCGTTTACGAGTGCGATGTTGTTAACACAAAGACCTATTTCGTATAACTTGCAAATGATAAAGATAGAGTTAAAGACTCTAGAGACCCACGTAAAGATAGCGAATATACAAGTAGAATCGACTTTAATCGATAAAGTTAAAGCCGCTCAAACTACACACCCGAAGCTGATGAATGTGAAGAAGAAGGTTCAAGAGGGCGTTATTTTAGAAGCAAGAATCGATGAAGAGATGAAATCTAAACCCTCAATTTAATTGGCCCATTTGAAATCCTCGATCGAGTAGGAACTGTGGTCTATAGACTCGTTTTACCGCCAAGTATGTCGCGTGTTCATAACGTTTTTCACGTATCGTTGTTAGTAAAAACTTAGTCTTGGGGGACTTTGGATCCAAATTTCGGAATAATTAATGAATCTAAAAAATTATGAAATCATGGGAGTTTTATAGAGCATATTACAAGCTTTCCATAGCCTCGAAAATGGACTAATTCCGATAACGGACGAAGAAGTTATGAAGATTTGAAGTATGTGTGCCAAAAGTTGCAAAATCTGGAAAATTAGAGTTAAGTGCCAAGGGTCGAGCGTCTAGGAGCTAGGCTCAGTGCTTAGATTCTGCTCTTGGGTGCCTAGGCACTTGCCCAAGGCCAAATCTGGGCGCCTAGGCGTTGGTCATGTGTTAAGTTAAAATCTATCCGAACGTCCTTTAGTAAATTGGGCATAACATTTTCATACAAACTCCGATTGAGGTAATTTAGGATGATTCGGAAAGATAACGAGTAGACCTACAACTTTCATTCTTTATGTTTTGAGATTTGACGTTGGTATCAAGTCCTAAAATGGCTATTTTAGGCACTGATGTGCATTCAAAGGCAATCAGAGGACATCGGGCATGCACGTATGCAACGTGTAATGTTTTCGACGATAAAGGTATTCAAGGTTATACCTCAAGAGTGAGAATATGAAATGAAGTCAAGGTATCCTCATCTCGTTGGCATACCAGGTACGTACGTAAATTTCGAGGGCGAAATTTCATAAGGAGGGGAGATTGTGAGACCCCAGATTTTATGAATAAAGATTTAAATTTCTCGAAATATTTTTTTTAATATTATGGTATGGATTTGATATAATGTTATAGTTGTGGGTAGTATTTATAAATTTTGCAAAGTATGTAAGTTGTTGTATTATATTTGATTGGTCGGGGAATATTCGTTTTAGCAGGGAATATTCGTACAATGGCGCAATCATTGGAGGACCCCACAACGGAAGTACTGTCGTAGTTAGAAAATGACAAAAATATTTTATGAAAATAACGACGTAGGTTTTACCGTTAATACTGTTGAACTACTCGGTAATAAAAATACGATGTCTGGCGTTGTTACATAGTAGCACTGCGGTATTGATTATTGATCTTTACGTAAAGAAGTCACTCGGTTATACTCAATTATTGCTAAAGTAATTGTTGCATCATATCTCTCATATTATTGATTCAATTATTGTCACGGTATCATCGCATAAAATTTTATTTTATTAAATCAATAATTGAGACGACAAAGTTATTCATATTATAAATTGTAATATTTACAATGTCTAGAAGTTACATCGATGAGAGGTTAGATAATCTAATTAATTGCGGCATAATAGGTAGAAATCCTTATCTGAAAGCCCTCTTTCACAGGAGCGACTGGTTGATAAATATTGTGAGTTATAATATTAATGATAAATGTTATTAAAATTAAAGTTGTGTTCGGAGTTGAATTTGGAGACGCGGAGGTGATATTTGAGTCCGGAATGACGAAATTAGTAAAAATAGTCTATAAACACAAAAATTTTTGGGATTCACTATTTGGACAAAATGTCAGCAGTTGACTTTTTTGGGAAAAGTCAAACTTCAAAATTTCAAAATTTATATTTTTGATAAAAGTAGTTTCATTGTGATGAAATTATTTGTGTTAGTGAAAATTGACATTTGTTTAGATAATAATTGATGTCTGGAGGTTATATTGACCAATCGGGTATTTAACCGGATAAATGAGCAATTGATTGCTATTAATTCACATGATTATAACTATTTGTTTACATGTGTGTACTATTGATTCACATTATTGTTACTATTAGGAGAGTTGGTGCAAGATTGATAATACTTGCATGACTAAGTTAAAAATGGAGGTATAGATGGATGTACTATACTGTAATTCGTATTTTTACATGTCTAGAACTATTGATTCACATGATTTACTATTAAATCACATTATTTACTATTAGGGGAGGTGGTGCAAGTTTGATAATACTTGCATGACTAAATTAAAAATAAAGGAAAAGTTGGAGGTATTGTCTTATAATTTTTTGAGCCCCAAGCGTGCAATTATTGAAACTATATTTTCTATAAGTAGAAGCTCATTCTTCCTTCATTTCTCACCAATTCACTAAAGCTATAGAGCAATTATTATAGAGAGAAATATAGAGAGGAAATCTATAGAAGAAGAAGAAGCTCGCCACCTCACTACTCCTATATCCGATTTCTTTTTAAAGGTAAGGGGTATTATTTCTTTTGTATTCATGAAGAGAACTTACATTATTCCATTCTTTATTATTACATTGGAATAAAAGACATATCATGAGCTACCCTATACTTGGTGAAATTCTTCTATTATTCCATTCTTTATTATTACATTTGGAATATCCATGCATGCGCGTTTTACAGGACATTGGTTCCGTCTTTATTATTACATTGGAATATCTTGTCTCTGCGTTTTACGCCGGACCTAGTTCCGTCTTTATTATTCTGTTGGAATATCCTGTTTGTGCGCTTTTTCGTGGGACCGGATTACATTATTTAGTATTACATTGGAAGAACTTGTCTGTCAAGCATCTGCATGCATAGTGATTTCTGTTGTTATTCCATTCTTTATTATTCTGTTGGAACATCCTGTCGGTGCGATGGATAATTTGTGGTCGTGATACTAAAGAATATCATTGGCCATAGTACAGGGGTGATTCGATGATGTGGATTATTTATTAAGTTGAGTCTCAGCGATAAAAGTGATAAAAGTGATGAAAAAACTTTTAAATCATAAAAGATAGTAGATTTTATTCTCTACTTGACTCTTTTAATGGATTGCTTGTTCCGCTGCAGTTAAACTTGATGTCTATTGTATTTTATCAGTTTAACATTGTTGTAGACTAATGATAATTTATTCTTCATTATCTTAGTCATAATATTTCTTACTGGGCTAGTTGAGCTCACACTTCTTTCACTGTTCTCTTCAGGAAATGAGAACGTAGCTGGGACGAGTCGGGGAACGGAGTGATGGTCCGGATGATAGTATTAGCTAGTAGTCTTCACTATTCTGTTAAATAGTGTGAAAATAAATGTAATGAGGACTTATTCTAAGAGTATTGTCTAGAGGACAGTATTTGTATTAAAACTCACAGTTCTCTTATTGTATAATTAAGATTGTATTTGTATTCTGTACAATGTATTTGGCGACTCAGAATAGGTGATGTATACCTATTTTGGGGGCGTCACAGTATTCATGAAGAGAACTTACATTATTCCATTCTTTATTATTACGTTGGAACTTTCGTATCATGCGGACTACCCTATACTTGGTGAAATTCTTACATTATTCCATTCTTTATTATTATGTTGGAATAACACATGTCTATCTGATAATCACGCATACATGGTGAAATTCTTCTGTTATTCCATTCTTTATCATTCTGTTGGAATATTCCGTCGGTGCGTATTACGCCTGACCTGGTTCCATTAATTATTATTTTTTTGGAATAACCTGTATGTGCGATCTCTCGCATGCATGGTTCTATTATTTATTATTCTGTTGGAATAACCTGTCTATGTGAATTATCGCCTGTATGGTGAATGATCCTTCGTATTCATTCCTTATTAAATTGTGAAAATGATGCATACAAGTGGATTTACGCATGGCGCGAAAATCCATTTGCGATTTCATATATTCTATTATACTCGGTTGGTTAAAGTTTTGGCTTCTATACTCCATGAAATTAGTGGAATATCATTGATATTTGCGCTTCATCCGAAGATCTTTTCATGGAAATATTCTTTACGAGCATTCTTGAATTTTACTCTACAAAGAAGTATCATGTTGACAATTTGGACGTTATTGGTTCTGGATAAATTAATTCTTGAAGTTGTTTTATTGAATTATTATGTCATTGTCATCATCCTCATGATTATATTATGTTGAAAGTCATATGTGGCCTGTAGTGCATAGATGGACTTGGTATGATTATGACCAAGGATTATTCGGTATAATCATGACCGTAATGTTACAAATGATGTGGAAAAAGTCCTCATTGGCCCGTAATGCATTGATGGACAGTTTTTAGTATGATTATGGCTATGGATTCTCTTCGACCAAGGGTGCAAAGATGAATTATTTTATGGCATGATCAGGACCGTTGATGAAAACACGATTATTTTTGGCCCGTAGTGCATGGATAATTCGTGGTCGTGATACTAAAGAATATCCTTGGCCTGTAGTGCAGGGATGATTTGATGATGTGGATTATTTATTGAGCTGAGTCTCAGCGATAAAAGTGATGAAAAACCTTTTAAATCATAGAAGATAGTAGATTTTATTCTCTACTTGACTCTTCTAATGGATTGCTTGTTCCACTGCAGTTAAACTTGATGTTTGTTATATTGTATCAGTTTAACACTGTTGAAGGCTAACGATAATTTATTCTGCATTATCTTAGTCATAATATTTCTTACTGGGCTAGTTGAGCTCACCCTTTCTTTCATTGTTCTCTTCAGGAAATGAGAACGTAAGTTGGACCTAGTCGGGGACAGAGTGATGGTCCTAGATGGTGCATTAGTAGTCCTCACTATTCTGTGAAATAGTGTAATAATAAATGTAATGAGGACTCCATTGAGTGTGGATATTGTCTAGATGATAATATTTGTATTAAAACTCACAGTATATGTTTTATCGTATTTTACACGACTGTTGTATAATTATTTTGTATTCGTATTCAGTACCATGTATTTGGCGACTGAGAATAGGTGATGTATACCTATTTTGGGGGCGTCACATAAACTCTCAGCTATGTTTTGTCGTATTTTGCACGACAATTGTATAATTAAGTTTGTAGTTGAGTTATGTACCATGTATCTGGCGACTCAAGATGGGTGATGTATACCTATTTTGGGGGCGTCACAGCAATGGTTGAATGTGCTGATGGATATGGGTCGCTATGATTAAATTCCACAAATTCTTTCTTTCGCTAGTATGACCTACCTAAGTTTATTTGGTATTTAATTGGTCGGTCAGAGTATAGGGATAATATGTGATATGTTATTTAACCCTTGTTTTGTGGCAGTATTTGAAAATGACATCCGAGAATTTTGGGAATATCAATGGAGCACAGGAGACCGTTGAGTCTCCACAGATTAATAATCAAGATAATGTGCATCAGGAAGGCGAAAATCCTCAAGCAAATAACAACATTGACTAAATGATGAACGATGGAATGTTCAGAGGCTTTATGCAATTCATGCAACATCAGGCAAGAGTGGCTCCTGTCCAAAATGCAGGTGAAAATACTGGCAACTCTCGGATGGTCACCGCCAAGCAGTTTAAGGAACTGGGACCACCAAAGTTTTTTGGAGAGCCAAAACCACTTAAGGCGGAGACGTGCATAAAACAGATCTGCAAGATATTTGATGTTTTGGGATACTTCGAGGAGAAAAAGGTTCCCTTTGCCACCTTCATGTTGCGTGCAGAGGCAGATTACTGGTGGGAATTTGTAAAACGTACTCAACTTGCCGCACTGAAGATAACTTGGGAGAAGTTCCAAGAATTGTTCAACGACAAGTACTTTCCTAAAAGTATTCGTCACATTAAAAAGGTAGAGTAAATCAAGCTGGAGCAAAACTACATGACCGCAGTGTCGCAAAGACTGAAGCAAAGTTCTTAGAGTTGTCGGTTTCGTCCCATTTGGTTGATAATGAAGAGAGAATGACGCGAATGTTTCTAAGAGGTTTGAAACCCGAGATACGTCAATATCTTATCTCTCATAAACTGTGTTTGTATTCAGATGTTGTTAATAGGGCTCAGTTATTGGAGCGCGATAATGAGCGTGTAGGGAGTCAACATGCCAGAAATGGTAACCACTTCGGTGGTAATCATGGCCAAAACAATAAGAATGAATATTTCAAGAAGAGGAGATTCAACAATGATGGAAAGACGTCAAAGACCAAAGACCGTTGTTAAGGAAGGAGAACGACCACCTATCATATGCTTCAAATGCAGAGGGGAGGGACACATCAGTCCAAACTGCGCGATGCCATCCAAAGCATGTTATAATTGTGGAAGAGAAGGTCACCTAGCCCGATTTTATCATTCACCGAAGATAAGTTCAGCTAGGATAGAGGCACCAAAGGATGCCCCAGAAAAGTCAAAGCCGGTAGTGCAAGGGAGAGCGTTTATCGTGACCTCCCAGAAAGCAAGGAACCCGAATGAGGTCATCACGGGTAAGCTTATCATAAACTCTAGCGAAGTATATACCTTATTTGATACCGGTTCTACCCATTCTTTTATTTCTCCTACTTGCGCTCAATGTTTAAATTTGACTCCGGAGAAATTAGACTTTGACTTATCTATTGAAACTCCGTTGGGAGAAACCTTTATTACATATGTTGTTTATAAGTCTTGTTTAGTTCAAATCGGCAACCACATGTTACCTGTCGATCTTATTTCTTTGAAAATACTTGCATTTGATGTGATTCTAGGGATTGATTGGTCAACTACTCATCATGCAAAAATTGATTATTTTCGTAAGGTTGTTAGCTTTCATATTCCTAACCAAACTATTATTCGAATTCAAGCAACCAAACCATAAAAATCAATCACGGTCATCTCAAGCCATAAAGCTATTCATTTATTAAAAACGGATGTCAAGCTTTCTTAGCTCATGTCACGGATCTAAACAAAAATACGTCAGTTTTGAATGATATTTCTATTGTTAATAAATTTCCTAACGTATTCCCTGAAGAACTTCTTGGCCTACCCCCAGAGCGTGAAATTAAATTTTGTATCGACCTTGAACCCGATACAAAACCCATTTCCAAATCCCCATATCGAATGGAAACTATTGAACTTCAGGAGTTAAAGACCCAACTGCAGGAATTGTTAGATATTGGCTTTATTCGTCCTAGTACTTCTCCTTGGGGTGCTCATGTTCTATTCGTGAAAAAGAAAGATGGGAATATGCGACTTTGTATTGATTATCGGGAGTTGAATCATGTCACCATCAAAAATAGGTACCCATTGCCACGTATTGATGACCTGTTTGACCAGTTACAAGGAGCCAAATTCTTTTCAAAGATTGATCTTCATTCCGGATATCACCAATTGAAGATTAAACCGATGATATTCAAAGACGACGGCCGGAACTCCTAGATGCGGGCATTATGAATTCCTAATCATGTCTTTTAGATTGACTAATGCTCATGCTGCTTTCATGGATATGATGAACCAAGTATTCAAGGAATATTTTGATCACTTTGTGGTCGTCTTTATTGATGACATTATTATTTATTCCAAAAGCCGTGAAGATCATGAGAAACACTTGAGGCTGATACTCCAAAAGCTTCGTGAATATAAGCTTTATGTCAAGTTGAAGAAATGCGAGTTACGGCTTGAGAAGTAGCATTCCTTGGGCACGTAGTATCAAGTCATGGAATATCTGTTGACCCAAAAAGATTGAAGCTATTCAAAGTGGGAACAACCTAAATCGTTGATCGAAATCGTAGCTTTCTCGGCTTAATTTGGTTATTATCGGAGATTAAGTAGAAGGGTTTTCTCGAATCGCTACTCCATTAACTCAAATTAACTCGAAAGATATAAAATTACATTGGAGCGAGGAATGTGAGAAGAGTTTTCAAGAACTCAAGAGGACACTCATTTCAAAGACTCGTTACGACAATACCATCCGGCTCGGAGGATTTGTCATCTATAGTGATGCTTGGGCAAAGGGTTGGGATGTGTTCTCATGCAACATGGGAAAGTCATAGCCTTTATGCTCTCGACAACTCAAAGAATATGATAGGAATTATCCTACTCATGATCTAGAGTTGGCAGCTTTTGTTTTCGCACTTAAAATTTGGAGGCATTACTTGTATGGGGAGAAAGTGGAGATCTTTACGGATCATAAAAGCCTCAAATATTTCTTCACTCAAAAGGAACTCAACATGCGACAACGACGTTGGCTTGAACTGTTGAAAGATTATGATCATACCATCCAATACCATCCTGGAAAAGCAAACGTGGTAGCTGACGCATTGAGTAGAAGATCATATACAGGTACGAGTGCGATATTGACAACGCAAAGGCCCATTTTGTGTGACTTGCAAAAGAAGGAGATAGAGTTAAAGACTCCAGGGACCCATGTGATGATGGCGAATATACGAGTAGAACCGACTTTAATTGATAAAGTTAAAGCTGCTCAAGTTATAAATCTGGAGCTGATTCGTATGAGGAAGAAAGTGCAAGAAGGTGCTATGCCGGAAGCAAGAATCGATGAAGAAGGAATACTTCGAGTCAACTCCAGACATTGTGTTCCTAATGACCCTGATTTAAAGTATAAAATTATGATGGAGGCACATAACACACCATTTGCAATCCATCCTGGGAGTACCAAAATGTATCGTGATCTTCATCATACATTTTGGTGGAGCAATATGAAGAAAGAGATAGCGCTGTTTATCTCAAGGTGTCTAACTTATCAACGAGTCAAGGTGGAGCATCAAGTACCAAAAGGTCCATTGCAACCACTTGAAATTCTAGAATGGAAGTGGGAGCACATTACCATGTATTTCGTTATTGGTCTTCCCAAGGTTTCTCAAGGCATAGATGCAATTTGGGTCATTGTTGATAGATTGACATAGTCTACTCATTTCTTACCAATACAAGAAACTTATACACTTAAACGTCTTGCTTGTATGTACATAAACGAGATTATAAGACTGCATGGTATGCCAGTATCCATAGTTTCTGATCGAGACCCAAGATTCACTTCATGATTTTGGGTTAGTTTGCAAAAAGCTATGGGGACAGACATACGATTTAGTTCAGCATATCATCCTCAGACGGATGGACAATCAGAGAGGACTATTCAAACTTTTGAAGATTTATTAAGACTCTGTGTCCTTGACTTCAAGGGAAGTTGGGACAAGTTTTTACCGTTGGTAGAGTTTTCCTACAACAACAGTTATCAAGCAAGTATTGGCATGTCTCCATTTGAGGCGTTGTATGGAAAAAAGTGTCGTTCTCCAGTATGCTGGGATGAGGTGGGTGAAGCAACGTTGTTGGAACCAGATTTGGTACGTATGACTACGGAAAAGATTCAAATGATCCGGCAACGTATAAAAACCTCACAAGATCGACAAAAGAGTTATGTTAATCTTCATCGAAAGGACGTGGAATTCGATATTGGAGATCATGTGTTGTTACGTGTAGCTCCATGGAAAGGAGTTACAAGATTTGGAAAGAGAGGAAAGCTCAATCCTCGATTCATTGGCCCATTTTTAATCCTCGATCGAGTAGGAAGTGTGGCCTATAGACTCGCTTTACCGCCAAGTATGTCTCGTGTTTATAACGTTTTTCACATATCCATGTTACGTAAATATGTGGAAGACCCGAACTATATTATTAATTTAGAACCGGACGAGAAAGCAGAAGATTTAACGTATGAGGAGATACGTGTTAAAATCATGGATAAGAAAGATCATATTCGACACTCAAAGGTTATACCTTAAGAGTTAGAATCTGACGAAGTGTCCTCATTTGTTCGGCATACCAGGTACGTACGTAAATTTTGAGGGCGAAATTTCATAAGATGGGGAGATTGTAAAATCCCAAATTTTACGAATAATAATTTAAATTTCTCAAAATATTTTTTTTATTATAGTGTGGATTTGATATAATGTTATAGTTGTGGGTAGTATTTATAAATTTTGTAAAGTATGCAAGTTGTTATATAATATTCGATTGGTCGAAAAATATTCTTTTTGTCAGGGAATATCCGTACGGCGGTACAATCATTGGTGGACCCCACAATGGAATTATTGTCGAATTGAGAAAATGACAAAAATATTTTTATGAAAATAACGGCAAAAATTGTACTGATTAGCTTCTTTGAAACACTTCGGTATTAAAGAGCATGATGTCTGGCGTGGTTGCATAGTAGCACACGGTATTGATTATTGATGCTTACGTGAGAAGTCACTCAGTTTTGTTTTATTAGTATTATTAATGTAATAAAACAGAAAAGTTTTTTATATAAAACAGAATACTTTTATAAAGTTATTCATTTTATTAGACTATAAATAGAATATATTATATTCTATTATGCATAGTATTTTGCATAGTAATATCTTTTTATGTAAAACAAAATACTTTTATAAAGTTATTTGTTTTATTAGACAATGATTAGAATATATTATATTTTATTATGCATAGTATTGCATATTACATGCATAGTGTTTTGCATAGTAAAATCTTTTTATATAAAATAGAATACTTTTATAAAGTTATTCGTTTTATTAGATTATAAATAGAATATATTATATTTTATTTAAAATATTTTGTTTTAAATCTGGACCGTCCGTTTAAAGTAAATCAATCTGGACCATTCATGAATTAGTTACTATGCAGTCAATTCTTCTATAAATAGAAGCTCATTCCTTCATTATTTCTTATGAATTCACTGAAACTCTAGAGAGAGAAACTATAGAGAGAGTTCTTCTTCTATAATCTTGAGCGTATTTCTTTAGAGTTTAAGAAAGCTTTGAGCATGGTGCAAGTTTTCTTCGAGTATGTCCTCGCCCTACCAGTCGGAGTACTCTTCTTTCAAAGGTAAGGGATATTATTTGTTGTACCTATAAGGGGTATTATTTCTTTTGTATTCATGAATAGAACTTCTGTTATTCCATTCTTTATTATTCCGTTGGAATAACTTTTGATATCTGTGGACTACCCTATACTTGGTGAAATTCTTACATTATTCCATTCTTTATTATTATGTTGGAATAAACTTTGTCTATAAGATACCGCATACATGGTGAAATTCTTACATTATTCCATTCTTTATCGTTCGTTGGAATATCGCCGCCGGCATGCGTATTACGCCTTACTTGGTTCCATTAATTATTATTCATTGGAATAACTTCATGCATGCGATCTCTCGCATGCATGGTGATTCTGTTGTTATTCCATTCTTTATTATTACATTGGAATAACACATCTATGTGGATTACCGCATTCATGGTGAATGATCCTTCGTATTCATTCCTTATTAAATTGTGCAAATGATCTGTCTAAGTGGATTTCAGCATGGCAGCGAAAATCCATTTGCAGTTTCATATGGCATGATCAGGACCGTTGATGAAAACACGATTATCTTTGGCCCATAGTGCATTGATAATTCGTGGTCGTGATACTAAAGAATATCCTTGGCACGTGTAATGCGGGGAATGATTTGATGATGTGGATTATTTATTGAAATTTGAGTCTCAAAGAATAAAAGTGATGAAAAACCTTTTAAATCATAGAAGATAGTAGATTTTATTCTCTACTTGACTCTTCTAATGGATTGTTTGTTCATTGCAGATTAAACTTGATGTTTGTTATATTGTATCGGTTTAACTTTGTTGAAGGCTAACGATAATTTATTCGCATTATCTTAGTCATAATATTTCTTCTTTGGGCTAATTGAGCTCACCCTTTCTTTCATTGTTCTCTTCAGAAAATGAGAACATAGCTGGGACTAGTCAGGGAACAGAGTGATGGTCCTAGATGGTGCATTAGTAGTCCTCACTATTCTGTGAAATAGGGTAATAATAAATGTAATGAGGACTCCATTGAGTGTGGATATTATCTAGATGATAATATTTGTATTAAAACTCATAGCATATGTTTTGTCGTATTTTACACGACTGTTGTATAATTAGTTTGTATTTGTATTCAGTACCATGTATTTAGCGACTCAGAATAGGTGATGTATACCTATTTTGGGGGCGTCACATAAACTCTCAGTTATGTTTTGTCGTATTTTGCACAACAATTGTATAATTAAGTTTGTAGTTGAGTTATGTACCATGTATCTGGCGACTCAAGATGGGAGATGTATACCTATTTTGGGGGCGTCACAACAATAGTTGAATGTGCTGATGGATATGGGTCGCTATGATTAAATTCCACAAATTCATTGAAATGGTGGTGCCCGCCGAAGGTGACGGGGATGTCCTTTTGCAGCTTCTAAAAAATTAAATTAATTCTTTATCTCGCACCGAAAAGCATGCACTGAATCACAAAAACTCAAATGGGCATTGACATTTTGCAGGGATTCATCATCAAGCCCACCAATGAAAACTGTTGTCATGCATTAAAACATATGTAAAGTTTCATATCAAGCAATCTCTTGGAATAATTTTATATTATATGCAATATTAATTAGCCTATATATATATATATATATATATATATATATATATATATATATATATATATATATGATACCATCACACTTAGCGAATCACATAATTACTGGCATGTATTTAACCTACGATGTCCATGTTAGTTTTTAGATCACAATTTTTCTCTAAAACCTGGATAGTAATTTAAATATACACGACATATATACTGTTGTTGTACTAGTAATCACATGGGTATGATTTATTAATTTAAATAAAGGAAATTAATTATCTAAGTGACACATGATGTAACAGTAGACTTTTATAATATGAATTTTATCATTTATAAACATAACATCACGTTGTAAATAAAAAGTCTACCAAGTCAAGGACTTTTAATACAAAATTTACATCTATCACAAGTAAAATAGTAACAATAATCATGTTGATTTCGTAAATAAAAAAGATCCACTTATCTTTTGTGTAGGATCTCCTCTTCTTGGTAAATCGATGATTTTAATTCAAAACAAACCCCTTTTTCCCACAGACGGCGCCAATGTTAACGCTTGATTTTATACGCCTGACGAAATCACCAAAATAGCAGGCCAAAACCGCGCTAACAAGTTGATTGTATTGTTGTGAAATCACTCACGAAATACACACAGATAAACATACAAAAATATAAAATATGAACACAAGAATTTACGTAGAAACCCAATTGAGAAAAAGCCACGGAGAGAAAGAAGAAATCCAATATAATAATATGGAGAGTACAATTTGTTTAGTTGTGTCATAGCTGTTGTGTCATTGTCCTTGTGTTCTCTAACCTTTGATTGTTGTTGTATTTATAGAAGTCATGTCCACCGGAATCCAACTAAGAGTAGGAGTCCCTTTCAGAATCACCTTATAACTGCAATTAATGATTGATTTCTTCCTTCCCAAGTTAGATCTCTTTATCCCACCAAATAAGGAAACACAATCTTATTTTAATAAGGAGTCTCTTACTATTTCAGCAACTGTTAGCGTTGTTTTGACCTGCTGCTTTGGTGATTTCATTAGGCGTACAAAATTTGACGTTAACAATTATTATTATATATATGTATATCAGATTTTACGATTTTTCTATAAAGAATGTATATGTACATCATACAAAACAAAAATTCTTATTTAACCTAACAAGTATAAAATTATCTACAAAATTTAGATTGAGGATATATGCCCTTAAATTTCACTAAATCATTCATGACCTTGTAATATCATTTCTCAACCTCTCTAAAAAATGTTTTGGCTTTGTCCATGCTCAAATGTTTTAAATAAATAAATAAAATAATGACCATATTTTTCATTTTCAATCAACTCGGGCATGTCTAGTGTTCCTTGTTCATGTTTCCTCATAAAACTTCGTCAATTACAAGGCTGTAAAATGAAAGAAACAGTTCGGCATCGATTCGTATTCGGTCAACTAAAAGTTCGATTCGAGTTCGACTCGAAAAATAAATTATTCAAATGTGAGCAAATTTTAAAGTTCGATAAATTACTCGAACATCTTCAAATTGTAATTTTCTATTAATACTCGAATCATATTCACTTGAACAATTCAAACTGTTCGGACTCGATTCGAGATTGTGCTCGAATCGGTAGTTAAACGAGTCTCAATCAAACCTTATTTCATACTCGATAAATTTTGTGAACTAAATTTGAATAACTCAATACTCAACTAAGCTCGAATCGGTTCATTTATACTCCTAATTGGCTACTTACAAGAGAACAGAAGTCTTTAATTTAGATCAATTTCATATGAATTAATAATTATTGCTAGCTGTGACATGCATTATTAGTGGCCGTAGACGAAGACCTAGATCTGGGATTTAAACATTTTAGTTTGGCAGCTTTAATTTTAGGTTTGAGGTCTTGATAAATGGGTTAAATAATTTATATCTTATCAGTTAAGTTTGGCAGCTTTAATTTAGATCAAATTGTATGAATTACTCCCTCCGTCCCAAATTATCTGTTGTTCTAGAGTTCACACAGATACCAACATGTGTGAT
Source organism: Panax ginseng (assembly GCA_020205605.1). Lineage (NCBI taxonomy): Eukaryota > Viridiplantae > Streptophyta > Magnoliopsida > Apiales > Araliaceae > Panax > Panax ginseng. Next base: position 7,482,164 of record CM035134.1, on the reverse strand, counting down.
AAAAATACTAAAATACCCTTATGTGCAGACTTTTTTGTTTTCTGCAAAAATCCCATGTACTCTTCGTCTTCCTAAATTTCTTTTCACAAAAACTCTGAAATGCTCCATACTCCTCAATACATCATCATTTCTTTTTCTCTTCATCTTCCAAAATTATTTTTCGCCAACAGTCCATGCCGAGAGAGAAGAACAGAGACATCGCGGCCATGATTGGGACGTTAACGAACTTCTGAAGCTATCATTTCTCAAAGCAAAGAGACATCGTGGTCATGAATTAATCTGAGCCTTTGGAAAATTTGATTAACCGAGAAAGCTTGGCATTATTGATCTAAGAAGATATGATGGGCCAAATTTGTGCCAAACTATTCAAAGGTTGGGAAATCTGCGGTCCTTGAATGTGACTTCATTGCATAAGGGAGTATCACGGATCTACAAGAAATTACTCATACAATGCTTGAATTGAACAATTATTTTAGCGATTTCTCCTTCAACTTTGGATCTTCTTTGGTTTTCGTGATAACAACTTTGTCAACTCTTTCTCCAACTTTTCCTATTTCTTGGTGTAAAATTCGCTAAACCTCGAGACACAGAGTGCTCATCATCCTCAACATTTTGGCTTTCTTGATTTTCTTTTAAATCGTTGTTAATTACCAAAAGTTCCAATTGTCAGTAATCCATGAGTCCAGTCACTGAATTCTTCTTTTCTAAGTTCTGGATTTATATGAACTACAGAAAGGGAATTAAAAAAAAATTGAACAGACAAAAAGGCTCGTACTCTCACACTTGTATCTTTATTGGTGGGAATATGAAAAGGATGTTTAAAAAAGAGGAGAGGTGTGAATGAGAGTAATGATTATCAATAATTAGGGTAAGGGGCAAACTTGAAAAATAAAAAAAAATGTATTGAAATCTTAAAAATACAGATATTGTGGGACAAATTTTTTTTGTTAGCTGTGACATGCATTTATTGCTAGCTGTGACATGCATTATTGGTCGCCGTAGATGAAGATCTAGATATGGGATTTAAACATTTTAGTCAACGAGTGATCCACTTAATTTGGATCTAAACATTTTAGTCATACACGACTGCACGAGCAACGAGTGATCCACTTAATTTGGATCTATTTGTCAGTCATGTTTGATAGCTGAATTGGTTGTTATTATTAAATAGAGTTCGGATATTTTTTTAGCATAAACAAAGACTTAATTGGTCCACTTGGATATATAGACTCGTTTATATGAATAATGTTATAGATATAATTATTTTCTGAAACATTCTAAGCTAGCGATGTAAGATACACCACTTCAAAGATATATTGTGTGGAGCCAAAGATTACATTGAAACAATATGTTGATCAATATGCTGAGGTGGAGTATGCCACATCAACTGTTTGTAAAATGTTTGTAAAATAGTTTCTGTCTATAGTATTACTCCGTTTATATATAGAGAGAGAGAGCGAGTGGGGATCCGCTATCTTGTGTATTTAATTTGCTCAAATTAAACCATCAAATTAACTCTCCACACATACGTTCATTTTGACTTTGAGATGGAGCTTCAACATGTTAGCCATTTTCACTCACTGATCCTCAAAGAGCAGGTGGAGCTAATTCAACATATTGGAAAGGAATTAGTTGTGTGTTATGGGTGTCAAAAGCCAGTCGTTGGAGGCCGCCTCGCCTCTGGTCATGCTGCAGTATATATATGCCCTAGAAATGGTTGTGATTTCTACCTACACCAAACTTGTGCAGAATTACCCGATGAAATTCAACACCCTCTACACGATCAACATCTTCTTACCCTCGTCCCACATTTTTCTTATCAAACGATTATGTTCACTTGTAATATTTGTAGACGCGAGTCCAAATGGTTGAAATACACTTGTTTTTCTTGTGAATTTAACGTGTGCTTGACATGTAAGGATCGATTGATTCGTCATGAAGGACACAAGCACGAATTAACCTTATTGCCTAGGGAAATCCTGTTTTTATGTGATGCTTGTGGCATGAAAGCCGAGGACTTCTCTTATGCATGTCACGTATGTGCATTTTGGATCCACAGTACTTGTGCTTTTTCACCAACCACCGTCACAACTAGTTTTCACCGTCACCCTCTATTCCTCAAATATTCTCTTCCTCTCATGGATCGTAATAGTACCCCACTTTGCTGCCTCTGCAACAAAGAAGTGTTGAAAAACTCTTGGGTTTACTATTGTGATAGATGCAGATATTATGTGCACATGGAATGTGGTACATTGTCAGAGGAAGAATATTCTTCGAGGTGCGTGCTAATTAATTATTTGGTTTGTTTTACTATTTTTATTTCCTTCTTTATTTTCTTCTTTTCTAACGAACGTCTTAATATATTATTAGTCTAGCATGGCATATATAATTAATTTGTCGTTTCAGATATTATGAAGAAGAGATTGCAGAAGAAAAAGATAATGAGCCTAATTTGATACACCTTCCGGTGGATAATAAGGAATCATTATTGGATCTAATAACAGACCATATTGGAAAGACCAATATTAATGAAGAAGGTGAAAAAATGATCATAGCAACAACACCTGATCATCCTCATTTAATCTATCACGATAGTCACGGGGAGCATGCATTACTCCTTCTGGAAGAATTTCAAAGCTTTAAGAATAATGATGATGAAATTCTTTGTGATGGCTGCGTAAAACCCGTCTCGACTGCCCATCCATTTTATGGTTGTATTGGATGCAGTTTCTTCCTTCACAAAGTTTGTGCCGAGTTGCCACCAGAGTTGCCTGTAGGAGAATGCCCACGCCACCGGGAACATTTGCTCTCAAAGCATGGAGTTGATAAATTTTTTAACTTCGCCTATTGTGACACTTGTAGATTGTCGACCAATGGATTCTATTTTTTGTGCGAGACTTGTAATATCACGGTTGATACTGGTTGTGCTTTTCTCCCTACCAAGATCAAACATGGCTCTCACAAGCACCCCCTAGTTCAACATGTAGCATCCATGTCCTCTCGGTGCAAGGCATGTGGCCTGTATATCTTTTCGAACATGGAATTCAGGTGTGAAACCTGCTACAGTTTTAAAATTCATATAAATTGCGCACAATACCCAAGTAGGGCTAGGCATAGATGGGATCCTCACCCCATGCCCTTGATATACCCTCCTTTCTTTTATAAAGGCATTATTTACTGCGAGATCTGTGAGGAGGAAGTAGACCCAAAATTATGGCTCTATCATTGTCGTGAATGCGATCAATCTTTTCATACCTATTGCCTTCATCCACCTCATAATGTCAAGTTAGGGAGTACACTACTATTACTTGATATTCATCCACACATCCTAACATTTGTTCAAAAAAAATATATCGATTATCTGACCCAATTATGTAGCCGTTGTCATACTTTTCTTTTTCCAGAATACGAGGTAGGCAACGTATACGAGGTCGGCTTAGTACTCGAATGTACACGCTGTGAATTTCAACTATGTGTGTACTGTGTCAGAAATATTTGTAATTTTGATGTTGTTTGTTAGGATGAAATGGAAGATGTTGATTGGAAAGATATTCACTGATCAATTCTCTAATTTTTATTTTTTTTCAAATATTGAACAAAAGACTATAAATTAGTCAATTGATCTGTTTTGCATGTAATTAAGAAACTTTTTGTTATTATTATTAATTTGTTGGTCTAGGGGGTATACAACCTACGCACCCCATTATTTTCATTATTTTTCTCTTGAATATTTCTACCATTGTGGCCTTTAAATACATTAATCAAACAGAAATGACATGGGATACATTAATCAAACAGAAATGTCATGGGAGTGCGTATTGCGTGAAGTGATAAAAGAGGGAGAGAAAAGAGAATACGTTCATAATAACTCGTACAAAGTCCAATTTGATTTAAATCGATTCGTTTAACTTTTAAACAAACTTAACAAGTCAAAAGCTCGATTCGGCCAGGCTTGTTCACACCTCTACTTGCTGTTGTAATTTTGTAAACTAAACTGACGCGATAGAGTGAAATCATAGTAATACTCCATTCGTTTCAAAATTGTAGAAACATTTTTTCATTTTTGTTCGCTCCAAAACTAGACATATATTTTTAAGTTTAGAATATAAAGATTAAACTACCATGAAGTTCTTAATATATCATTACTTAAACCAGCGAATTGATCCCCTCGTGATGGCATGCAGTCGATTGGAGAAGGAAAGATCAGACCATTCAAGTAGCAATTTAGCCAGTCAATCACAAAGTTCTACAAGTCACTCTTATGAAAAAAGTTTAAAGCATGGAGGAGGAGGGTGAGAGTTATGAGAGGTACATAAAGTTGGAATGTTTTGGCATTCCGCTTCAAGTATGGACTAGGAAAAACAATGGGTGATATGGCTGCCACTTGAGGAACTTTTCTGGGCTTGGAGCGGGAAACTCAATTCACGAAAAGGGCAGACTCTGCAACAGGGACGAAACTAGCATAGGACTGGACAGAGTCGATCTTGGATTTTCTAAGGCCCAGGACAAATTTTTCAAATGTGCCCCTTTATACAAATTAAATAAATAAATAAATAAATTATTAACTAATTATTATTTTCAGTAAAAAATATTAGAAACTTTAATTTTTTTTTTTCCATAAAATGAGTAAAGTTTGATAAAATATAGATTTAAAATAATTAAAGTTTTATGAAACCTTACTGATTTAAAAAAATAATCTTTTTTTCCTTTTAAAAATAAAGTTTATTTTTTGAATCTATATTTTATAAAATTTTACTCATTTTTTTAAAATATGAAGAATTTTCCAATTTTTTCTTGAAAATAATATTTATTTATAAAAATTATTAATTTCTTTTTTGAAAAAATTGAATCAGTTTTTCTATCTATCTTTTACTTTTTTTTTAATTTTAATTTCTATTTTTAGTTTTTTAAAAAATTCTAATATTAAGAATGGGTCATTACATTTAAAAATTAAGTAGACATTAATTTAATTTAAAATCACTTTAAATTTTTGAATCTATATTTTATGAAACTCTACTCATTTTATGAAGTAAAAAAAGTTTCTAATATTTTTTACTTAAAATAATAATTATTTTTAAAAATATTTAAAATAATTATTTTTAATTAGTTTGATGGGGTAATTTGAAAAATTAAAAGTTCAATGGTGTAATCAGTAAAATGTGCCAACTACAGTGGGTAATTCATTAGTTTGTAGATAAAAAATTAACGTCTGTTTATTTTTTAAAACGGAATGTCCCAATTTCAAAATAATAATTAGTTTAGTGGTGTAATTTGAAAAATTAAAAGTTCAATGGTGTAATCAGTAAACCTACCAATTACAGTGAGAATTTCTTTAGTTTTGCCCAATGAAATCTAAACCACAAAACATCATTTAAAATGTCTTCTTGTTGCACTTTTAGGTGCAAAATCATAAATTATATTATCATATTTAATGTTTTCTAACATATCATTTTGAATGCATAATATCCCTAATCTTTTTATAATTTTATTTTTTTATACACATAAATACATAACCTTATAAAAAAAATTGCCCCCCATTTTGTAGGCCTGGACGGGATTCTTAGTATTGGCCTTTGCGAGAGCAATTTAGAACTGGAGGGACCACACTTTTTTGAGGTTTGAAAATTTTATAAGGTCCACCCCAAGGTTGGAAAAATTAAATTTATTATAATTCTAAGTTTGTATAATTGAAGCATAATATTGTATATGTGTTATTCCAATTGAATGATACATTTGTATCCAGGTAACCAACTTAAACCCTTATTTAATTTTTTTTATACTTTGTTTATTTTATGAAACTTGATATTTTACTTTTTAAAAGTTTAACGAGTGATCATATTCAATTTGTTTTCCGGTAACTAACTAAAACCTTACTTATTTGATTGCAAGTTTATGAAAATTTTATTATTAAAAAGTTCAATAAATGATCCAATAATATTGATTAAGTCATTCTTGTAGGGTAGTTAATTGAATATTTTATTTTTTGTTTAATTAGAATCATGGGAAAATCACATATTATTGATTCATTTTTCAAGAGAAAGCAATCAAATCATGTTGATATATCTATGTTTACCCCTGAGCCTAATATTCAAACATCTATGCCTACTTCTAAACAAGAACAACGCTATCTAAAATCACCAAGAATTGAAGGTAAAGAATGGGATATTAATTATTTGGAGCGTGATCCTAGAAAACGTATCAAAATATGAAAATGTTGTGGTGTGATTGAAGTTCTTTTTATGAATATATATTATGTTGTTAAAAAAATTCTTGCCCCCCCCCCCCTAAAAATAAATCCTGATTTCGTCCCTGCTCTGCAAGAATTTTTATTCAAACAGAGTGCATTGAAGAAATTGATTATTTTGTTAACTTTTAGTGTAATAATAGGATATTTACAGTTAAAATCAAGGAGATTCAAGTAGAAGATAGATTCATTTAATGGTGTAGTGGGTGGTTTGAAGCATTGGAAAAAGATGAGAGCTCGTCGGAGATGGAAGTGCAGTCGGAGAAGTAGATGGGTTCTGATAATTCAAGTAGCCATGTGGCAGAAAGCAATTGGGGAAAGGGGAGAAATCATCTGAAGTTATTCCTTTGGAAGGAGCTTTAGTTCAAGAGGAAAAGGAGGTGCATCTTTGCCAGGAAAATTCCCAAGAAAATGGGGAGACAGCTCATGCGTTACAGTTGCATTCTGGAAATGATAAAGATGGAAAGGGAATAAATGATAAGCCCATTGAGTTTAAAAATTCAAATGAAAAAGGTGAAAAAATGAAGAGGCGTGCAAAAATGAAAGGGCTAGACGACATGGAAACAATGTCTGTTAGAATATTATAGAGGCAGGAAACAAGGTAAAAATGAAAGGGCTAGACGACATGGAAACAAGGTAAAAAGATGAAGAAAAGAAAACAAAATTATCTTATGAAGTAACTTTTACCAAAATGTTACTCCACAAAAATAACTTTTGTCGGAGGGTCAGGTATTTGTCCAATTAGCCATTTTCTGAAATGTTGCAGGGTTGTGCACCATGTTCCGTTCTAGACTTCCAGTACTCACGGAATCACTTGTCAGCCGTCGCTTCGGTGTTGTGGTTACCTTTGGTTTGTGCCTTTGTACCTTTAGGGTTTAGGGCGCCTTTCAAATATTGTATCATATTAAAGTAATGTTAGGAGTCTTATAATGTCAAGTTGTTGAGTTCAATACTTGAGGTTGACATTCACTCACACACTCTAACATCGGTTATGAAGAAAAAGATCAAAATATCACTGGCGCTTGTGTAGCTATTGTGGTATTGAATAATTTCATAATAATCTCGTAATCCTCGAATGTGCATACTTTGACTTTCAGCTATATTTCAGTTGTGCCAAAATTACTGATCGGAGGAATATTAAGGAAGATGTTGATCAATAGAAATTCACTGATTAAGTTCATGACATAATTTGTTTATTAGATATTGAAGAAAATACTATTACAAATTAGTCGATTGATTTTATTTGCATGTTATTAAGGTAATGTTTGTTTGCAAGAAATATAATATCGAAATTATAATATATGAGATTATAATCTCAAAACTATTAATTCTAGGATTATAATGCCGGGATTATAATTATAATCTAAAGACTATTAGATCATTTTATAATCTTTAGACTAATACTCTCAAGTCTAAATTTAAAAACAAACAAGACATAACAAGAGTAAATCTATACACACACATATAATTTTCATTCTCCTTACCGATACGCATAGAACTTGGTCGTTTTGGATATTTTTTTACTCTCCTATGTCCCACATCTCACCACTCCTCTTCCTCCTCCTCAATTAAATGTCTTCTATTCCAATTTCTCTCTCTTCTTCGAGCAAATCCAATCATGAATTTTAAGTTGATGAAGAAATGTCTTCAAATCCTCATCATCAGAAGATCACTACACCTCCCACCATTAAAGAAGACCTCTCCGTCTTCAAATCTAGTATTGTTGTATCACTACTTTAAATTCTTTGTATTTATTATTTATGTTACACTAAGTTTTACTCTCCTCATAATTTAGCTTTTAAACTAATTGAGCTCATAATTTAGCTCTTAAACTATCTAATTTCACACAATGTCCTCTCCAAATTCAATTTTCGACAAAAATTGGCTGAAAAACCCGACCACAATCTGGTTGGAGCCTAATGGGTTTATACGGTTTGACTGTAAAAAAATATGAATTGACTGTATTAAAATACTAAAATATAATAAATGACAGTATAAAAACAAAGAAATACAAAAAAAAAGTATAAGAAAAATGATAAAAATACAAAATGTTATCCCAAACTCAGAACCATGCATGGATCTCCAATTACTAACTCAGATTTAGAAACCAAAACCTCAAAACCTATCAAAACCATCAAAACTAAGATCCATGACTCCATCATCTTACCTCAAAACTCAAACTCATAGAAAAATCAAACCTCAAGATCGACATCTTGCCCCAAAACTTAGATAATGAAACCAACCTACCATCTCAAATCAGATCCACTAAAAATGAATGAGAAAAAGATTGGAAGAAGAAAGAAAAATCAAAAGTTTTGGGTAAAGCGAGGAACTGGAATAATCGGTAATTACTATAAGAAAAAAGAGTAGGCGGAGGATCGACAACATGGGAGTGGCAGTGAGCTACACCTTTGCACAACTAGAAGAGGAAGCTCTAGACGAGAGAAGGCGTGTAATAACCCAAATTTTTGGGTAATATTAAAATAAGAAGTAAATAAATAAAATTTTTATTAGATAATATGTTATATGATATTATATTGCATAAGTGAGTATGAACTATGCAATATGTGATTTTTTATGTATAATAGATATATTATTATATATTTATTATATGTAAATAAATTGTAAGGGCAATTTATTTAAAGAAAATGAGATGGGTAAAATTAAAATAATCTATAATATTAAATTATTTTAATATGATGAATTAGTGGCATTAAATGTATACTTAATGTATAACCACCATTTTATTGAAGAAATCATATATTGCATTATGGAGTGTAATGTATGCAGATTTTAATATAGTAAATATATTATTATATTTATTGCAATTAACTTGTTGAAAACAATTTATATAAAGGAAAAGAAAATAATTACAATATACAAAATGTTTGTATTAAGTAAAATGGAGTGTATCAACATAGTTTATGAAAATAAATTATTTTAAAATAATTATTTATTACATTAGATATATTGTTTTTATTTAATGTATAATTTCCATTTTATGGAAAATATTTTGATGTAATGCGTTATATTAATTAATGTGTATGATGAGTATTTAATATACATACATTTTGATGCGATAAATATGGAAGGTGTAGATATGTGTATATTTATTATACTATACTTTATAAGGTACGTAGTATATACCTGTAATATAAGAAATTTATTCGATCAAATGAGGAATGTTATTATGTTCCAATAATTAGATGTAACATGAATAATGACTTAATATTTGATATTATGCCAAGAAGATATATTTGAAAGACCAATATATAGTATATAAATATTGATGTTAAATTAGTAAATTAAGTTAATATTCAATTTGAAATAGCATGTATAAGTTAAATAAATTGTGTTAAAACAATTTATGAAAGGAAGTGAGAAAATTTAATTATAAAATTGAAAGAGCTATTTAAATAATTTATGGAATAATACTAATTATTTATGTAATGGATTCGTTACGTTATAAGTCTATGTTGTTATGATGGATTTAACTTCATAATTAGTGAAATTATTCCATATATATTGTAAATGTATAATTATCAATTTTGAATAATAATGAGATTACATGTTATTATAAGGTATAAGGTAAAATATGGGGATAATATAATACATGTGATATTATATTTATATACATATATATTATGTAATTTATGTAAAATAAAGCATTATATGTGTCATGTGTGTGAGTGCTGAGACTTTAAAACAAGTCAAGTGTGCTGAGTCACTAATTATTAAGCTAAATGCATATGGCTGAGTCACTAATTTATGTTAAACTAAATGCATATGGCTGAGTCACTAATTATTAAGCAAGAGGTGTCAAACTCCTAGCTTAGCACTAGGACACTAAAGCCAATTTAGTCTGATGAGTGTAAAGAGAAGTCTAGAAAGCGTATTCATCATAATCAAAATCTTAGTTCTCTCATCTCATCTGTTACACACTAATTTCCTTCTAATATCTTCTAATCGCAAGCTATTTACATTAAAGCACTCTCATATATATATATATATATATATATATATATATATAAACAGGGATCAAGTAGAGCATTCTTAAATAGTAGAGCTCTCTTAAATAATAGAACTTTATCAAAGCAGCGTAGTTTTTTGATAAGGCAGCGATGGCATTTTGTAAATACCATGTCATCGCGTATTTACAAAAAATGCCAGCGTCTTATCAAAACTACGTCGTTTTGATAAAATTCTATTATTTAAGGCATTCTCGCTATTTAAGAATTCTACTTGATCCTTTTTATATATATATATATATATATATATATATATATATATATATATATATATATATATATATATATATATATATATATATATGTATTGTGTGATACAGAGAAGCTATGATTTATGATTTTTTTGGCTATATAGAATGGCAGAAGCGTCGTTATAGCCCGAATAGCTATGATGACGGGTGAAACCGTCATTTATAGTCCAAAAACCGTCGCCATAGCCTCTTGTATAATACACATGTTTGTACACACATTTTTCCTATATATATATATATATATATATATATATATATATATATATTGATATTTTTAAAAAATTATAAGATTGTACTTTAATTTCAAATGTAAGAGTTATGTATTAGTGATTTAAGTTAATTTAAAAATTAGGCAAATTCATAAATTTATTACTACTCTCATTTTTTGTTATTATTATATGTATATCACATTTTACGATTTTTCTTCACTCTACTTTGTGTACAAGGATGCATATGTACATCATACAAAAAAATTCTCTGAAAAATATTCTGACTTTGTCCAGCTTAAATGTATTAAATAAATAAATTTTAGTCATATGAATTACATAATTATTGCTAGCTGTGACATGCATTATTGTTTTATTTTAAAACCCAAGTGCAAGGGTTATTAACAGACAAGTCAACAGACAAGGGTTATTGTTCTATTTTAGTACTTTAATAACGCTATTAACAGACAAGGCAACTGGACTTGTACCTGGTCACGTTGTTAAAAGTAGTAAACTATGCAAATTATTTAGGGTTTTTTATAGAAATATATAATAATTAGAAAATAATTACATCATTAGTACGTCAACAAAATAAGTATAAAAAGAGTGTAATTAGGATCCATATTATAAAAATAGTACAATTCACATTAATAAGGAAACCTAAAATCAAGGACAAATAACTGTCATAATTAATAATTCAAATTCAAATATATGGGATCTAACAACAAAAACAAATTCAAATTCAAAATAATAATTCAAATTCAAATCTCATCTCCCTCACATACACTTTGAAATAATAGTTAACAAATAAATAAATAAAATATATAAAATATATGTATATGTACTGGATATCCAAAAAATTGTTAGCTAAATAACAGCAACACCTTTTCAAAGACGGAATGATTTCTGGTTAATGGGTGATCCAGTCATTGTCTGGATAACTTCAAACAACAAATTCTGAGGTGTGTTCTTGAGTTCTTGAACGATCCCATAAATTGTCTTCTCATTCTCAAAGTATATGAAGGGATGAACAATTATGCATTTGTAGTTCGGAAGTTTTCAGTTCAGTTCAAAGTTTGGGCTCTGCTACTCCGCCGCTACACCGTCGCGAATCTCCGTTGTCTAAAACGCCAATGAGAATAAGAAGAAGATTCGCCCTACAAAAAGTTTTAAAATAAATAGATGCAACTTTTACTGTTCTGAAAATTTTTTTATGACTATTTTGTTACTCATAAATACTAAAATGGTTACCATTGTATGAATGGTTGGCTACCAACTGCACCACATTCAAACGAAATTGGTAACTTAATAAAATTAAATTGGTTACCTTGGTCTGAAGGTTTTGGCTACCAACTGCACTATGAAAAAACTGCAGGTGTGGATGTGAATTGGTTACTTTGGTATGAAGGTTTTGTTACCTTGGTACGAAGGTTTGCTTATCTTGATCTGAAGGTTTGGCTACCAACTGTACTAAGAAAAAATTTAAAATGTGGAGGTTGATTGGTTACTTTGATATGACAGTTTGGTTACATTGGTATGAAGGTTTGGTTACCATCAACTATACATATATAAAAATAAGATTTAATAAATTGAGGTATAAGAATCCAAACCTTCAACAAAATAGGTCGCAATAAGTTATATATCAAAACTGATGAGCATCTAACTTCCAAATGTAAAAGACCAACTCTCTACTGAAAATTATTACGAATATAGTGCAGTTGGTAGCTAAACCTTCGTACAAAGGTAACAATTTTAATTTTTATGGGTAACCAAATATTCATAAAAAATAAACTGCACCTCTGCCACAAAATTATTTTCTACGCAAGCCTCTCACCGACTATAGTCTGTACGCATCTCACCTTTCATTGTCGTGGGCCGTGGAGGACTGACTATATCTGTATGAACACCAGGCACCATCCACACGGCTTCATCCAAACACCACCACGTTTCTCTTACTTTTCGGACAGTATTACCCTCTCTATTTTCCATAATTAACTCCAATATAAGTACATAACTAGCCACTACAAGAAAACCGCCTATTTCCGACTGACATATCCTCGACGGATTATATTCAGTCAAAATATGATTACTTCCGAGGGAATAATGCGTCGGATATAAGTCCCTCGGAAATACAATAATTAGGACAAAATTTTATCGATCTTAGACATCCCCAGTTGGCGCCAAGTTTGGCGCCACCGCGAAAAGTAATTTCGACGAACAAACATTAATTCCGAGGGACGTTTCGTCGAACTTAAGATATTTTTGAGAGACGTATGTCCGACGGACATTCCGTCGGAGATAACAAATAAAAACTTTTCGCATTCTGCCTTTTCATTTCACAGACGCTCGTTTATCACTCCCATTTATCTCTCACTCCTCTCACTCTCCTTCCCTCGATCTCATCCTCCCGGCTCCCCGCCCCCACCCCCACCCCCACCCCCACCCTCTCTCATTCTCTCAGTCGATCTCCTTCCCTCTCTCATCCACCCCACCCATCCGGTCACCGCCGGTCCTCCAAAACCCCTTTTCCCCCTTGCAAATCGTTAAATGCATCTCTCTCTCTCTCTTCACCTCTCTGAACTTCATTTCAATTGTCATTACCACCCTTCCACACCTGTACCACCGCTTACGACCCTCCTACCTTGCGTAAGCGTCGACGACTCGCGTTCTAGCCGGGTTGGACTCTTCTATCTCCTTCTTCTCCTTTAACCGGTTTTCAAACTAGCTAAGGCCTAAGGTTAGTAATGGTTTATTTGTATAATTAGGTATAATTTCCTACCCTATATTGTGCATATTGCACTGAAATTGGTACTATATATATATATATATATTGATGATAATTACTGCTACTATATATATTTCTGATTCATTGCTGAAATTGGGACTTAAGTGTTAATTGTCAATATAAGGGTTATTATTTGTGTTCTGCCGAAATGGGTTATATCTATTTGTGTTCTGCTGAAATTATAAGGGTTATTATTTGTGTTAATTGCCTAACTGTTGTGAAAATTGGGTTGCCAAAAATTTTGTTCTGCCTAACTGTTATGCAAACTATTGTGCAAATTGGGATTGCAGCTTATGTTGCAGCTTCTATTTAGTGTATAGCATCTAGTAAATGTTTCAATTTGTTTTTCTGTATGCAATTACAGCTTATTACAATTGAGTGTATTTGATATTTTCGATGAAATTTCTGACTGAATTTCTGTCAGAAGTCTTCAATTGCAAATTTTGTGGGCTCATGTAACTATTTAAATATGTTACTTAATTTATTTTCCAATACTAAAATAACCTAGTTTATATATAGTAATATTTACTTTGTTTTGTACTACTAAATAAAATAAAATAATATTATAAATAATATAAATATAAATTAATAAAATAATATAAGATAATATAATATAAAATAATAAAATTAAATAACATAAGATAAGATAATTTAAGATAAAATAAAATGAAATAAAATAAAATAATTAAATTAAAATAAAATAATTGTTCCTAAATGAAATAACTTAAATTATATCTAATAAATAAATAAAATACGTTAAATAAAATAATATAATATAATATGAGTAATAATAAGATAAAATAAAATAAAATACAAAATAATAATAATAAATTATAATAATTTAAATTTAATAAAATATTATGAAAAAATAAATAAAATTTAATTAAATAAATAAATTAAATTTAATAAAAAATATTTTAAAATATATAATATAATACAAATAAAATACAATCCAATAAAACATAAAATAAAATAAAAATAATAGAATAAAATTAGAATAAAATATAATTTAATTTAATTTAATTTAACTAATTTAAATTTAATTTAATAACGAATTTAGTAAAAAAAATTTAAAAACTATATAATATAATACAAGATAAATTAAATTTAATAAATAAATAAACCAATTATATACTATAATATAATATACTACAAAAGAAACTGAATAAGAATGTTTTCAATTAAGTAAAATAATATACTTTGGAACTTAATTAGAAACTCGTTTGACAAGTAGGAGTGAATGTTGAACAGTACGTAGTCTCTATAGATTTCAAATAACAATTCTCATAAACTAAGTACCACTTACTTAGTTTATCATTAATTGGCAAAATAAATTAAGTAGCTAAGAGTTAATGTCGAACAGTAGTAGTCTCTATATATTCTAAATAACAATTCTCATAAACTAAGTACCACTTACTTAGTTTATCATTGGCAAAATAAACTAAGTAGCTAAGAGTGAATGTCGAACAGTAATCTCTATAGATTCCAAATAACAATTCTCATAAACTAAGTACCACTTACTTAGTTTATCATTGGCAAAATAAACAAAGTAGCATTTGCTTAGTTTGTCACAATTTTCAATTTATAAATGCAATAATACTCTCCCTACATATATGTACTCTTTCTTGTATGCGAGGTTCGACATAGCGATTTGCGACTAATAGTACTCAATAGGTTCCTAAGCAACAATTAAAAAAAAAGGGGTCGTAGTTCCTGTTTGTGTCCTATACTCGAATAATAAAGGTAATTGAATTACTGCAGACATTCATCACTGTTCCATCATAATAGATGGCAACATTCGGAAGGAGTGCCAGTAAATTGTTGAACAAAGTTATAGGTTAAGCAACCCTCTAGATGAGCGAACAATCACTTCTCTCATAGGATTGAATCATCTCCCCATATGGGTCCAATCCATGATATAAACAGCTTCTCACCACTCCGAATTCCTCAGATGGGTAGTTTCTCACAAGCGTCTCACCTCTTGTATGAGAACTATCCATTTGAGGAAATTGGAGTGGTGATGTCGCCTATATCATGGATTGACCCATATGAGATGATTCATTCCAAGAAGAGAAGTTATCGCTCGCTCATTCAGAGGGTTGCTTTTTGTTCAATAGCTTAATGGAACTCCTTCGGGATGTTGTCATCTCATATGATGGGAACGATGAGAATGTTTGCGAGAATTGAATTAACTTTATTATTTGAGTATATGACATAATATAGAACTACGACCCCCCGATTCTTGTCAAACTCAAGTAGAGATTCCACATAACAATTCTCATAAACTAAGTAGCATTTGTGTAGTTTGCCATAATTTTCAATAAACTAAGTAGCATTTTCAATTATATATGTACTATACTTTGAAACTTAGAAACCCATTTGACATATACACTCAATAGGGTGAATGTAATGAGCAGTCCCCGATTTGGACCATTTGTTATTGGACTATTATCTTAGGGATGTTTGATAAAATTGAATGAATCAATCGAATCAATGAGATGAAAATGAATCACGAATCTGAATGAGTTGAATCTGAATCTGAATGGAAAAAACTATTTGATAATTGACATATCTTAAACATCTGAATGACAAAACTTTATTATTTTACCCTTTTGAAAAAATTCAAAATTATTGTAAATTTATTTAATATTACTTAATATAATAGTTACTATTTTTTTTTACTTCATTCATTCTTATCATCACCATTCACTAAAAAATCGACTTAACAATTCAAATTCGTCCATCTTACCGATTCAAATTATTCAGATCAAAACAAATGCACTAATCGATTCACCATTCAGATTCAAATTTCATTTAACTAAACAAACGGCCCCTTAGTATTTCGTGCTTGGAGACCATGGGAGGAGTCTTTCTTAGAAATTTTCTTGAAACTCATGAAACGTACTCAACGTGTTTGCACTAGTGACAAGACGCATCCAATAACGAGATAGAAGCCTTACCCCTGTCCTGTAGAGATACTAGGTAAATCTAATTCACGCATGAATATCCAAATTAACATAATGCGTACTTTTGTGTAGTTAAAATGTCACGATAGGAGTAGGATGTCTTAGTAGGATACCCCGGTGATGGGAGGATTAGTCTCGACTTATCGTGTTGGGGTTTTAGATTTCTTGAACAAAGCACTAGAACATACGGATGATCCGCACGGAAAGATGCGATGCCCGTGTGTCAAGTGTAAAAATCTGATTTGGAAAAAAGTCGACGAGATTAAATTCGACTTATTTTCTCGTGGATTTGTGGATGGGTACTTCGTATGGACTCATCAAGGAATCCGAAGTGATTGAAAATATTGTGGAACAACCAATTCCACGGGATTCATACTTCGAAAACTATGATCCAGTTGAGATGTTGGTCGATGCTTATGGCCCTACTACTATGGTGAAATTTGAATATGAACCTTCTTCAAGCGAAAGAAGCAAGTGCCAAATAATCTGATTACGCCTTTTACAAGTTGCTATCTAAATCTGGGGTCGCGTTGTATCCGGGAAATGATATAAACACCAAGCTTTCTGCAGTGACGAAGCTCTTACACTTCAAGAATGAGCACGACTGTAATGAGAGAGGTTTTAACGATTTGCTCGATATAATTGGACAGTTCTTACCCAAGGATCATACTCTTCCTGCAAATTATTACGAAGTGAAGAAGATGGTCAATGGGTTAAATATGGGGTATCATAAAATCGATGCGTGTGAGCAGGATTACATGTTATACTATGGGGAGGACAGAGATAAGGGACAGTGTTATATATGCAGCTTATCGCGCTACAAGGATACAAAATGTGGGGGGAAGGAGAAACATGTTCCCAGAAAAATCTTACAGTACTTTCCACTTGCGCCGAGACTTCGGCGGCTATTCATGTCGTCTCATACAGCTCAACATATGAGTTGGCATCGAACAAGGGATGTCATGCCTGGTCAGCTGACTCACCCAGCGGATGGAGATGAATGGAAGAGATTTGATGTAAATTATCATAAGTTTGCGGGAGAAGTTAGGAATGTTAGGCTTGGCATGGCTACTGATGGCTTTTGCCCTTTTAATAATTTTAGCCAGCCGTACTCAGTTTGGCCAGTCATTATGGTCGTTTATAATCTTCCACCGACAATGTGCATGAGGGATTAGTATTTGTTTTTGACTTTACTCATTCCGGGGGATAAAAGTCCTACAAAAGACCTTAATGTGTACATTTGACCGTTAGTGGATGAACTAAAGATGTTGTGGGGGATAGGGGTTCAGACATATAATAAATCGATATGCGAGAATTTTGTGATGAAGGCAGCCCTGTTATGGACTATCACTGACTTTCTGGCTCTTGGGATGGTTAGTGGTTGGTCAAGTCACGAGAAGTCATCATTCCGAGTGTGTATGGGGTATGTGGTAAAGAGGCAACCCGATTGCAAGCATGGGCGTAAATGTAGTTTCTTTGGGCCTTTCGTGAGATTCTTGCCTCTTGATCACAATTACGTAAAGATGTCTGCATAGTTCAAATGAAAGATAGAGAAGAAGGGGTTATTGGTGGGTACGTCGGGTAGTGAGGTCTTGGGGTTTGGTTGAATCAACTTGATTTTCCTTTCACGGGAAGGAACATGGTAAATTCGAGCGAGCAATGCAAGGAAGACTCATAATTGGACACACTTGCCTATATGGTTTGAGTTTAGATTGGGGCACACTTTCGGTTAAATCATTGTATAGATGTCATGCATCACAAGAAAAGAATGTTTTCGAGAACTTGTTTTACACCGTGTTAGATCGCAGTGGTAAAACTAAAGACAATGATAATGTTCGAAAAGATTTGGAGGCATTGAACATTAGGTTGTAATTGTGGCTTCTTCTAACACTACGAAACCTAAAGCTCCATTTTGTCTTACTAAGCAACAAGTTGAAGGCGATTCGTAAGTGGGTTAGTGGGTTGAAGCTCCCGGATGGATATCGTCGAACATAACACGTTGTTGTAAGGTTGAGCAATTGAAAATTTACGGATCCAAGAATCACGATTGTCATGTATTCATGCGAAGTTGATTCCAATTGCATTTGTGTGAGATGTTACCCGGAAAAGTTCTGGATGCATTCAATTTAACTGTCAAATTTCTTTCGAGATATTTGTTCAACTATAATTAAGTACAGTGATGTCGAGCAGATAGAGAAGAATATTGTGCTTACTATGTGCAAGCTTAAAATGATCTTCCCTCTAGGATTTTTTGACTCGATGGAACATTTGCCTATTCATCTGCCGTATGAACTCAAACTTGGAGGTCCGGTGCAATATCTGTGGATGTATCCATTTGAGAGGTAATATATAAACTGCTAATTGCTATATCATGCTCATATTAATAATACTTCAATTTGTCTGCATATTATTTATCGTAGGTATATGCGCCGATTAAAATAAAAGGTCAAGAACAAAGCTCATGTAGAGGGTTCTATTGTTGAACGATATACAGAAGAAGAGCTTGTCAACTTCTGCTCATTGTATTTTGACGATGTTGTCTCAATGAAGCACAACCATTTAGGAAGGAATGAGGTTGTTGGTCCAATGACTCATGCTGATGATGAGTTAGCTGTATTCACATATCCGGCTAAACCATTTGGCCCTGAGACTCTGACTTACTTAAGCGACAAAGAGTTGAAGATTGTATCTACATGCGTGCTTCTAAATATTCCCGAAATATCATCATACATCACGTAAGTCTAAGTTTATTTGCTCCAGTTAGTACAATTTACTAGTGTAGTCATCTCTATATATGTTAAGACATTTTACTAATATCGCAGTTCATTCGAAGATGAAGCGTATGCTTCTAACCCAACTTTTACTGCAGCAGAATTGGAAACATTCACTAATGTTAATTTCCAACAGTGGTTTAAGAAAAGGGTTGAAGCCCAGAATATTTCTGAGCGTTTTATAGATGTCATCCAAGGACCTTACAAAGTTGTTAGTTCTTTTCCTGGTTGCATCGTGAATGGGTAGAGATTTAGAGTCGATGACTTGCATGAACTCACATCAATTAATTCTGGGGTTGTGGTGTTAGGAAGCTGCTACCAAGATTCTGAGTCCAATTACTATGGTCATTTACAGGATGTAGTTGTGCTCAATTATCACAGCGGCAAAAAGGTAGTTACATTTAAGTGTAGCTGGTTTGATACTGAAAAGGGGGTTAAAGTTGATCATAATAGAATCACAACCGTGGATATCATGTCGGTGTTAAAGTCTGATGACGTGTACGTGTTAGAAAGTCAAGTGACTCAAGTGTATTACGCTCCTAATGTCGTAAATACTCGAAGCCACTGGTACACAGTAGTCACTACTAAAACATGTTCATTTAATGCTGATAACATGTTTGGTATGGATGAGGCGTTGCAAGAAGATGTGAGCAACCCATTGGTCGTAGTGTTCCATGCTGAAGATGTGGTGAGTACTGATGTCATTGACGTACCTAACGATGAGGATGTCGAGGCCAACGTACACATGAATGATTATGTAGTCATTGAGGATGATAACAATGACGGCCGATCTCGGCGAGGATGAGGAAGATACCGAATCCGAGAATGATATACACGTTGATTCTAATGGGTTTGATGACGTGCGTAATTGAAAATGAGCTTTCATATTAGTACTTACCATGTGACGCCCCCAAAATTAGGTATTAATCACCCATCTTGAGTCGCCAAATACATGGTACACAATACAAATACAAATTTAACTATACAGCTGTCCTCGTTACATTTATTGTCACACAATTTAACGAGATAGTGAGGACTACTAATGTTATTATTCGGACGCCATCACTCTCGTTCCTCGACTCGTCCCAAATTTATATTCTCATTTTCTGAAGAAAGCGTGTGAAGGAAAGGGTGAGCTCAACTAGCCCAAGAAGAAATATTACGAATAAATTATCATTAGTCTTCAACAATGTTAAGCGATAATATACAATAGACATCAAGTTTAAGCTGCGTGAATATGCAATCCATTAAAAGAGTCAAGTAGAGAATAAAGTCTACTATCTTTTAG
The DNA here is from genome assembly GCA_020205605.1 of Panax ginseng. NCBI lineage: Eukaryota > Viridiplantae > Streptophyta > Magnoliopsida > Apiales > Araliaceae > Panax > Panax ginseng. Next base: position 7,461,625 of record CM035134.1, on the reverse strand, counting down.
GTTTTAAAAGGTTTTCATCAATTTTTATCATTTGAGACTCAAACGACAATAAATAAACCACCACATATAATCATCCCTGTACCACAGTCAAGGATTTTCATTAAATCATCAATGGTCATGACTATACCGAATAAACTCTAGTCATAATCATACCAAAAACTATTCATCAATGCATTACAGGCCACTGAGGACTTTTATCACATTATTTATAATAGGTCATGATTATACCGAATGATCCCTGATCATAATCATAATAAGTCCATTTATGCACGTAAGCCAAAGATGACTTTCAACATAATATAACATGAGGATTAATTTATCCAGGAACTAATAATGTCTAAATTGTCAACATGATACTTCTTTGTAAAGTAAAATTCAAGAATGATCAGAAGAATATTTCCATGAAAAGACACTGGATGAAGCGCAAATATCAAGGATATTCCACTAATTTCATGGAGTATAGAAGTCAAAAATTTAACCAACTGGGTATAATAAAGAATATATGAAACTGCAAATGGATTTTCACCCGCCATGCGGTAATGCACGTATACAGATCATTTCCACAATTTAATAAGGAATGAATACAACGAATCATTCACCATGCATGTAGCAATCCATTGAGATAAAGTTATTCCAACGGAATAATAAATAATGGAACTGTGTCGGGTGAAATTCACACCAAGCAGGATATTAAACTGCAATAATAATAAAGAACGGAATAATAAAAGAATTTCACCAAGTATGCGGTACTTCGCATAAATAGGTTATTCCAACATAATAATAAAGAATGGAATAACAGAAGAAGAAGATCACCAAGTATTGGGTAAACCACATATACAGGTCATTCCACCAAGTATAGGGTAAAATCATGCATACAAAGTTATTCTAACAGAATAATAAAGAATGGAATAACATAAGGATTTCACCAAGTATAGGGTATGCCGCGTATGCAGGTTATTCCAACAGAATAAATAAGAATGGAGTAACAGAAGTTCTCTTCATGAATAAGAAAGAATAACACCCCTTACCGTAAAATAAACTGGATATAAAAGTGGTGAAGTAGCAGAATACTCTTCTTCTTTCTCTCTATAATTTCTATCTCTAGAGTTTCAATGAATTCGTAAGAAATAATGAAGGAATGAGCTTCTATTTATAGAAAAACTAAGAGTGGTTCTTGGTCTTAACGAAGGGTCAAAATGACTCTTAGTAATATTGAAGAGACAACTACTATTTGCGAAGGGGGAAGGGGTAATTAACTCTTGGAACACCGAAGAGGCAAATAACTCTTGGAAAGCTGAAGAGTCAAGTTACTATTAAAACTCATGAATAGTAACTCATGAATAGTAACTCGTGAATAGTAACTCATGAATAGTAACTCGTGAATAGTAACTCCGACACGAAAAGTTCTCCAAATACCCGATTGAACAATATAACCTCCAGACATCAATTATTATCGAAATAAATGTCAATTTTCACTAACACAAATAATTTTAACACAATGGAACTATCAAATTCATCTTTAATCAACACGAACTTATCCATCATTAATATCATAACTCACAATATTTAACAACCAGGTCGTTTCCAGGAAAGAGGGGGCTTTCCAATAAGGATTTCTCTCTATTGGCGCGCAATTAGGTGACCAAACCTCTCCTTGACTGAACTTCTAGATATTGTAAATATTGCAATTTAATAATATGAATAACTTTGTCGTCTCAATTATTAATTTAATAATATAACATATTATGCACATGATACTGTGACAATAATTGGATCAATAATATGAGAGATACGATGTAGTAATTACTGTAGCAATAATGCAGTATAACTGAGTGACTTCTTACGTAAGCATCAATAATCAATACCGTGTGCTACTTTACAACCACGCGTATTACTGTACTTTTACTACCGGGTAGTTCAACAGTATTAATGGTAAAACCTCCGCCCTTATTTCCATAAAATATTTTTGTCATTTTCTAACTACGACAGTACTTCTATTGTGGGGTCCACCAATGATTGTGCCGTCGTACGGATATTCCCGACAAAAAGAATATTCCCCGATTATAAATAATCTTAATTTTAAATAATCGGTTCTTAATTTTAAATAATCTTTTGTTATAGGTTTATTATCGATTTGACCCGAGCATCTCTCAGTCAGCTGGCCACCGGTCAAACAATTGTTCTTAATTTTAAATAATCTTTTGTTTAAAATTAAGAACAATTGTTTAAAATTAAGAACAATTGTTTGACGAAATCAATTGTTCTTAATTTTAAATAATCATTTGTTATAGGTTTATTATCGATTTGACCCGAGAATCTCTCAGTCAGCTGGCGATGATGTGATTGAGTATCACGTCGTTGCGAATTACTCTAGATGGCTGTATAAGATGCGACAAAAGGCAGCCCGGGCAATTGTGGACTAGTCCGGGACCACCATCAGATATCATTAGCCCCGCATAGTCTCCGATTTAGCCTGGGAGGCTATGTGTGCAAGACCGAGGAGGTGATGACTTCAAAAAAGTCTCGAGAAGAAGCGAAGAAGAACCGTGGTCAGCTCCGAATAGTACACACCACTGGTTCTCAGTCATTCGAGGTGGCAAAGATGGTAAGTGCGTTGTATTTAGTTATTTATGTGGAAAGTTCTCACACAAATACTTAAGACCTGTTTTATGAATGTTTGTATTAGGCATTGGGGAGGACCTTGGGCCGAGATCCTACCATTCTAGAGTTTTGGGATCGAGCCCACACGCCCAAGACAGCGTGCTTTGTCTCGGTGACTTTTAGCTATCTGGGTAAAACTCATCTTACTATTTAGCTTTTAATAATATTCAATCGTAAATAAAATGATATAATTAACATACGTATACAGAATACATTACAGGACCTATTTCAGAGGCTTCGGAACGAGCGTATAGCTGAGTTGGACTATTAGGAGGGGTTCTGAGCCGTTAGATTCCGCCACCCCTCTTCCCGATATTGTATTAGATCGGGATGAGGAGCTGAGACTATGGGTCGCGTCTCAGGATCCCCCTACTAGCAGTACCGGCAGATATCGAGTGTTGGGTCTGCCGAGGATACCAACATATACACTTCCTAGAGGTAATATTTTTTTATGTTTCACGAAATTATCCGAATTTATCACATTATATAAATTATTATTAGTAATCGAATTTGTATCTCTTTATAGGCTCCAGCTAGCGTCCTAGAGCACATGTCGGACCATCCCATCTAAGTATTTGGCTTGGATGACGATATCTTCTGGCGGTGATAGGGGTAGTGTCGGATAGAGTTCCATATCGATCCGGTCTTTTCGGCGTCGTGATTGCCTTCAGATTCTCGTCTTCACAGATTGCTCAGGATATTATAGCGAGGGGCCTCTACAGAGAGAGTACGAGATTACCACGGAGCGCTGATTCGCTTGAGCGTAGAGATGCTCCGGATGGTGATACCTCTTGGAGGAGGCTTTTAAATACCCTCACTTACTCGTGGTATTCTTATTGTTTATGTTTTTCAATTAAGGCTAGTTTGTTAATTCTCACATATATATATATATATATATATATATATATATATATATATCTGATCTAATGATTTATATTTTGATTCTATCAGCAGGTGGTGGCGATGGCGGCGAAATTTTGGCGATGATGAGCGAGAACACGAGGTGATTTCCATTACACCATTAAAATACGTCGTTTACCTCCGCCCGATGATGATACTTTTACTAGTTTATAGTTCATTTGTATATATTCATGTTATTGTAGAATTTTTGTATATATTGTATTGTCTAATTGCGTCTGTACAACTATTGTAAATTATATTGTTTAATATTTATGGAATGTGAATGTGAATGATAATGAGTTAGCTTATAATACGTTTTGGTGGATAATTGAATGTGAATGTGAATGATAATGAGTTGAAGATTAAGTTTTAGTGCTACGTTGCATATTTGAATGTGAGATACAGGTTTATATTACTGTGTATTGGGTTGTGACAGGTTACAGGAACATTAATGGGTTTAAAAACCTGGAAATTGAACTTTTAAAATCTGCATTTCAAAACAAATAGTTAATTCCGACGGAATAGGATATTTTCGACGGAACTTCCCTCAGAGGTAACAAATAACAAATCTTAAATAAATGACGAAATATTCTAATTTCAGTCGTAGATACGTAATCTTCGACGGACCTTATCCGTTGTAAACGCCCTATCTCCGACGCACATTCCGTCGAAGTTAATAATTAGTCAATTTTAATAAATATTGGGTTATTTTTGTTTTCAATCGGACATAGATACTATTATATTCGATGAAAAGTTTCGTCCTATATATTCTGTCGAAGATAGTTCATGTTCGACGAACATCCGTCGGAGATACGTTCATCGAGGATAATGAATATCCGATGGAATTTTTGACGGATCTTATTTTCAACGCGTATTTACGACCAAATTTCTGACGAATATTTACGTCGAAAATAATATATTTTCGACGGAATAGGATTAGTTCCAACGGAATCGTCCGTCGAAAATAGGCGGTTTTCTTGTAGTGAGCTCTCACCTTTTCTCCGTCAATGGCTCTTCTGTCTTTTCCATACTCCTGTCCTATCACCAAAATATCATCACTCATTTCTCCATTGGAACAAAAACAAACCAAAACCACCATTATTCTCTCTACTCTATCGATGGCATGGCCGTGGTCGGAAACCAACTCGTTTGCTGTGTGCCTCCACCGCCTCCTCCTCCGCCGCTCCAACAACCAGAGCCACCATCACCACCGGCAATAGTAGCACAAGGAATATGGGACTTGGGTGTGTTGAATTTATTAATTGGAAGATGAGAGATATAATCCTAATTGCATACTAATTCCCTAAATTAAGGAATTCTAATTGCACTAATTATGTAAATAAAACTTTAAATTCATTAATTGTGTAAATATTTTAAGAGTGCACTATTGTTGTAATTATTTTTAAAAATGTAATAGAATATGTAATTCATCCAATTATTTATTTTTATATATTTTGTAAAACGAATATTTTTACATATAAAATATTAATTTTTAATATTTTATTCATTCCAAATTATAAAATTATTATTAGTTTTTAAAAATTTATTTGAGATAGTTTTAAACTTAAAATTGAACTATCAAAAAAGTGGAGTAATATTTATTATTTCGTAAATTTTGATAAATTATCTCAATTTTAAATTTAAAAATTTTAATTTAAAATTTTAAAATTCAATAATTATTGATATTTTAAAATAAAAGGAGAGAGTATATTCGTCTTGATTAAAATTAAATAAGACCCAAACAATAATTTCCAACAAAGCAAATTGCCATTTAATTTCATGTTTCATTTCCATTTCATTTGAATTCATCACGCATTGGAACCTTAATTAACCTAAATATTTAAATCCGTTTCATTTCATTTCATATCATATATTTTATCTAGGGGTGTTCAACCGGTTTTTACCGGACCGAACCGGACCAGTACCGAGCCGAACCAAACCGAAATCAAAACCGCCCAAATCTTGATACCCGATAATCTTGGTTGGACCGATATCTTCGAATCCCATGATGACGGCTCAAAACCGATTTCTTAGGTTTTCTGAAAAATTAATATAATTATTATTTTTATTATTATTTTATTATTTTTATTATTATAATCATTATTTTATTATTATTATTATTATTAAATTATTAATAATAATAAAAAATTAAAAACCAGATAATCTGGCCAAAGTTTGTTTTTACGAATCATAAAATCGCCGAATCAAACAAAACACCGAAACGGACCGGTTTTTTTTTATCTTCGAACCGATCGGTTCGGTCCGATTCGGAAAATCGAAAAATCGAAAAAACCGAAAAAAATGAACAGCCCTAATTTTATCGGTCAAGTCTGACGGCTTTAATTTAGATCAGATTCACATGAATTATAATAAGTATTGCTATCTGTGGCATGCATTATTGGTGGCCGCTAGCTTGAACATAAACAAAGACTTGGTCCACTTGGATATATAGACTCGTTTATAGAGAGAGATAGAGAGAGGGGATGCACTGGCTTGTGTATTTAATTTGCTCAAATTAACCCTCCACACATACATTTTGACTTAGGGATGGAGCTTCAACATGTTTCCCATGAGCACCCACTGATCCTCAAAGAGCAAAGAGCAGGTGGAGCTTCAACGTGATACCCTTGAGCACCCACCGAGATTTAGGATCCACAAAGGGCAGGTGGAGCTTCGACATATTGAAAAGAAAGGTGTGTGTAATGGGTGTGGAAAGCCAATCGTTGGAGGCCGCTCCGCCTCTGGTTATGCTGCAATATATGTATGTATTAGAGATGGTTGTGATTTCTACCTGCACAAAACCTGTGCAGAACTACCCCATGAAATTGAACACCCTCTACACGATCAACATTTTCTTACCCTCCACGCACGTTTGCCTCATTATGGAACGAATAATAGGCAAGCCATCACTTGTGATAGTTGTAGACGTGATTCCAAGTGGTTCACGTACACTTGTCTTTCTTGTAACTTTGACGTGTGCTTAACATGTAAGGATCGATTGATTCGTCATGAAGGACACAAGCACGAATTAACCTTTTGGCCTAGGAAAGCCTTGTTTTTATGTGATGCTTGCGGCATGAATGCTGAGGACTTCTTTTATGCATGTCACGCTTGTGCATTTTGGATCCATAGTACTTGTGCTTTTTCACCAACCACCATCACACCTAGTTTTCACCATCACCCTCTATTCCTCAAATATTCTCTTCCTCTCATGGATCGTACGTCGACAGCATATTGCGACCTCTGCAGCAAAGAAGTGTTGGAAAGATCTTGGGTTTACTATTGTGATTTATGCAGATATTATGTGCACATGGAATGTGGTACATTGTCAGAGAAAGAATATTATTCAAGGTGCGTGCTAATTAATTAATTATTTGGTTTGTTTTACTATTTTTATATATTTCTTTCTTTCTTTTCTGACCAACGCCTTAATGTATTACTAGTCTAACATGGCATAGTATATAATTAATTTGTGGTTTCAGATATCGTGAAAAAGAGATTGCAGACCATAACATACCTAATTTGATACATCTTCCGGTGGATAATAAGGAATCATTATTGGATCTAAGAACAGACCACATATATATTAATCCTCAATTAATCTACCACGAGAGTCATGGGGAGCATGCATTACTGCTTTTGGAAGAATTTAAAAGTTTTAAGAACAATGATGATGAAATTCTTTGCGATGGGTGTGCAAAACCCATCTCGACTGCCCATCCATTTTATGGCTGTATTGGATGCAGTTTCTTCCTTCACAGAGTTTGTTCCGAGTTGCCACCAGAGTTGTCTGTAGGAGAATGCCCATGCCACCGGGAACATTCGCTCTCAAAGCATAGAGTAGATAAATTTTTTAACTTAGTCAAATGTGCCGTTTGTGTATTGAAGACCAATGGATTCTGTTTTCGGTGCGAGACTTGTAATTTCACGGTTGATACTTGTTGTGCTTTTCTACCTACCAAGATCAAACATGACTCTCACAAGCACCCCCTAGTTCAACATGCACCATCACCCTCACCCCATTTCTCTCGGTGCAAGGCATGTGGCCTGGATATCTCACGTTGCACGCAATTCAGGTGTAAAACCTGCAGCAGTTTTAGAATTGATATAAATTGCGCACAATATCCAAGTAGGGTCAGGCATAGATGGGATCCTCACCCCATTCCCTTGATATACCCTCCTTTCTTTTATCAAGGGATTATTTACTGCGAGATCTGCGAAGAGGAAGTAGACCCAAAATTATGGCTCTATCATTGTGGTGAATGCGATCAATCTTTTCATACCTATTGCCTTAATCCACCTCATAATGTCAAGTTAGGGAGTACACTACTAGTACTTGATATTCATCCACACATCCTAACATTTGCTCAAAAAACATATAGCGATTATCTGTCCCAATTATGTAGCCGTTGTGATAACTTTCGCTTTACAGGATTTAACATCAGCTTAATGCTCGAATGTGCACGCTGTGAATTTCTACTATGTTTGGACTGTGTCAGAGAAACCAATTTGTAATTCTGTTGTTTGTTAGAATGAAATGGAAGATGTTGATGGAAAAGATATTCACTGATCAATTCTCTAATTATTATTTTTTCAAATATTGAACAAAAGACTACAAATTAGTTAATTGATCTGTTTTGCATGTAATTAAGAAACTTTTTGTGATTATTATTAATTTGTTGCTCTAGGGGATATACAACCTACCCGCCCAATTATTTCCATTATTTTTCTCTTGAATATATCTTTCTTTGTGGCCTTTAATATTAATCAAACAGAAATGACAAGGGAATATGTATATTGTGTGAAGTGATAAAAGAGGTAGAGAAAAGAGAATACATTCATAATAATAAGTGAAGTGAGGTGAGGTGAACATAAAATTAAGGTGGCCAATATTATTGTGAGCTGGCTTCTATTGTTTATGCTGTCCTTGTTAGCTGTTGGAAAAATATTAGCAATTCAATTTCACATTTCAAAACACTTTCCAATTCTGTCATCCAGATTTAAATAAGCTCTTTTGTCTCTAGTTTAGTTAAATGAGTCGAACTCTCGAACAAACTAATTTATCTATTTACTTAAATGGGTTAAGTTTGAAAAGCAGGTGGTGTTCGACTCAAGTCTGCCTAGTTTAATACATAATTAATATTTTTTTAATAATGAAAAGGTTAACAAATCGGGCTTAACTCAACTAGGCTCGATTTGTTTAGTTTATATGACCTTGTAATATCATGTCTCGACCTACCTAGAAAAAAATTATGACCTTGTCCTGCTCAAATGTATTAAATAAATAAATTAAATTATTCAATCAACTTACGCGTGTATAGTGATTCATGTTCACGTTTCCACCTAAAATTTCACTTACAAGAAAACGAAAGTCTTTAATTAATTTAGTTGAGATTCATATGAATTAATAATTATTGAAGACCTAGATTTGGGATTTAAACGTTTTAGTCATATGAATTACATAATTATTTCTAGCTGTGACATGCATTATTGTTCTATTTTAAAGCCCAAGTGTAAGGGATGGAGTACTTTAATAAGGCTATTAACAGGCAAGTCAACTGGACTTGTACCTGGTCACGTTGTTAAAAGTTGTAAACTATGCAAATTATTTATTTTTATATATTTTGTAAAACGAATATTTTTACATATAAAAATATTAATTTTTAATATTTTATTCATTCCAAATTATAAAATTATTATTAGTTTTTAAAAATAATTTGAGATATTTTAAACTTAAAATTGAACTATCAAAAAAGTGGAGTAATATTTATTATTTTGTAATTTTTGATAAATTATTTCAATTTTAAATTTGAAAATTAAAAATTCAATAATAATTTTATATTTTAAAATAGAAGGGAAAGTAAATTCGTCTTGATTAAAATTAAATAAGGACCCAAACAATAATTTCCAACAAAGCAAATTGCCATTTAATTTCATGTTTCATTTCCATTTCATTTGAATTCATAGCGCATTGGAACCTTAATTAACCTACATATTTAAATCAGTTTCATATCATATATTTTATCAGTCAAGTCTGACGGCTTTAATTTAGATTAGATTCACATGAATTATAATAAGTATTGCTAGCTGTGACATGCATTATTGGTGGCCGCTAGCTTGAACATAAACATACACTAGCTTGTGTATTTAATTTGCTCAAATTAACCCTCCGCACATACATTTTGACTTAGGGATGGAGCTTCAACATGTTACTCATGAGCACCCACTGATCCTCAAAGAGCAGGTGGAGCTAATTCAACATATTGGGAAGGAATTAGTTGTGTGTTATGGGTGTCGAAAGCCAGTCGTTGGAAGGAATTTTGTCATATGTGGAGAACATCTTCCTGTCAGAACACACATGGCGGGTTACTCCAGTATTAACCCATCATTCCCTAGGATTTAGAAACAACCGCTGATAGGTTCATTTTAGAAACATTCTTAAGAAGCCCATCCACTTCCGTTACATTGGCTTATGCAGACTTCTTGTTCTGGTCTTTGCGTTACGCCAATCCTTTTTCCTATGTCTGGGCTTGTCACAAATGTAGCACTTGCCTTGGAATTTTTTATTCATTCCCTATTGAGGCCCATTGCCGAAATGCTTTCTCTTTTTAGTCTTTTGACCTTGTTCCACCATGTTGGCTTTATATTCCACAAAGGTCTTTCCTACTTTCTTCTCAAAAGCACGGTTGTCTTCTTCAATCCTTAATCTCACGAATAAGTCTTCAAGTTTCATCTCTTTGCGTTTATACTTGAGATAATTCTTGAAATCTTTTCACATTGGTGATAGTTTTTCAATAATAGCAATAACTTAGAAAGATTTACTTAAGGACATACCTTCTACAAGTATTTCATACAGGATTACTTGTAATTCTTAGACTTGGTTGATGACAGCCTTAGAATCTGCCATCTTGTAATCCAAAAACCTGCCAACTTCGAACTTCTTCATGCCATCATCTTCTGTTTTATACTTTTTATCCAAGGAATTCAATAATTCGTTTACTGTCTTGAGAGAACTATATACATTATATAATGTGTTACCCAATCCATTGAGGATGTAGTTTCAACACAAAAAATCAACATGTTTCCATGTATTTATTGCCACAAAACGTGTTTGTCTATTTCATTCTCACTAAGCACTGGGGAAGTCTTCACAAAGAACCTTGTCAAGTTAAGAGTAGTGAGATAAAACAACGTCTTTTGTTGTCATATTTTAAATTTTGTATCATTGAACCTTTTAGATTTTTTCCTACGGTTCACAGGCACATTTGAAATTATTGGTGTAGAAGAAGAACCGACTATAATAATAGAATCGACAGCCATATTTATTGCAAATATATATATATATATATATATTGAAGATAATTTTCTTAAGATTGTTATGAAAACTGAATGGACAAAGACTATATATATATATAAACTTATCTCTTGTGAACCAAAGTTGAAATGCAAGATATGTCAAGGCTAGTACTTGGTACTATGTCATTAAAACAATTATGTCCTCCTTACAGTGCTCATAGTTAATAGCACTTGTCTTCCAGGATACAATGACAATGTATACTATAACAGCATTACAAATAATATACTCAACGAACCAAAATAAATGCTCTGACTTTCTCTCAAGAATAACTATGAAATACTGATGAACAAATGAAGACATGAATGACTAATAATATGTGAATGCTTGTGAATTGAATGAATGAAAAGGTTGACCCTCCCTAGGCTATTTATAGGAGTGATTAGTGACCCATCAGATGGGGCCACAACCCCTTGAAAAGACACCTTTAGCCAAAAATGACGTAGTTTTTAGATATAGCAGAAAGGACGCGTCCGTTCGGGCCAAACACGACGTAGTTTTAGGCTTGGTAGAAAGGGTGCTTCCATACAAGCAAACACGACGTAGTTTTGGGGCGTCCGTTCGGGCAAATAGCGTTTCCCAAAATGACGCAATATTGGCACGTCCGTTAGGCAGGACACAGTTTTGATAATAGAACTAAAATAAAATAAAATTTATTTAAATAATTTTTATCCAAAAATACATACAATGAGCCCGAGCCCAGCTAGTCGGTCAGCAATGGCGCTCTTGTGGATTCGGACCAAGTCTTGGCTAGGTTATCTCCCTTCCATAAAAGTGAAGTGCCCCTTGGGGCTCAAACCTAAGAGCAACTGTATTGTATATAAACCTATTTAAAGTTTAGTTATTAATTGATGTGGGACTTAGCTTCCCATAAGTATTTATTATCATTTCTAAAGGTGATCTTTGGGAGTTAATTTCTCATTGATTATCACATGGATTTGAGATACCAAATACTTGACTTTGATCAACTAATAGAGTAAAACACATTGATATGTGGATGCACTTTAAATAATTAATGAAACAACATTCAATTTTGGCTCAAATTCTAACATATGTTGGCTATGTATGCATCCCTTTGATATACACACATTGAACTACAAGTGCAATAAGCTAGCACATATAGTAATGAAGTTGGATATAGAACTGAGTTATTTAAATAACACAGTCGAATGCATATAAAGGCAATACAAGAAATGATAAGTTAAGATAAGGTTTTAAAATAAGATTAACGGTTAGAGTGAAGCTTTGACTAATAGTGTGCATTGTTGATCTCACATACAGTGTAGGTCTTGCAAGGAACGCAAAAGATTAACGTATTAGTTAAACCCCGATACAGGCAAGTTTTTCAGAACTTGCTCCTGTGCAAAATGTTGTTATGTGATAATGTGTTGTTATGTTATAATATGTTATAAACTATTGTTGTTGATTGTTATATTCAGTTGAACTGTTCTTCTTGAACTTTATAATGTATTGATAAAATGGTACCTATCCGCTTGTACTGTAGTGGTATCACAATGTATGATAAAATGAATCATGTCTAGTACGTGAAACATGTATTACATACGAATTATATAATACATATTCTAAATATCCAATATGCATATATTGTGATACATGAATATAATTGTGATGCATGCTCTAAATATCCTGATAAACCCTTTTTGGGGGTAAACAGTGTTATCAAATGGTATAATTGAAATGTTAGGATAACATTTAAAGCGGATAGGTACCACTACAATGTATTGTTCATTTATGTATATGAGTGATAGATTAGTACAAATCATTAATGTAATAAAATAAATCATTGTACGTATATATGATATTGAGTTGTAAGGTAATGTATAAATATTGTAATTCTGGAATACGGTATGTTATAAAGTTCTAAATAACCGAGTTTTAATATCTATAATGATATTGAATGTTGTAAAAAAATTAAAATTTATGAATTTCATTAGTTATGTTGTAAAATAATGAAATAAAAATAATACGAAGTTGGACTGTGACGCATCAGACCCGATGTTCAAGGAACCCGAATTTAAGGGTGTTACAAAGTTAATTTGAAATATTTTTGAAATTCGAAATTGAGATTTTTGTTGAAATTTTAAAACTAATAACTCTTACACTAAGTAATAGTTTTAAATAGTTTATAATATTATTATTGCACTTGTAAAAATTAAAAAAAAATTATGACAATTATGAATTTAAAAATATTTTATATTAACTTTAAAAAATTAATAATTATTATATATTTGACAACGGAGAGAGTATATCACAACAACCAACTATATGAAAGTTGCATTACTTGGATCACAAAATTATTATTGAATCCAGCCCAACTTACATAAAAGGTCATGCCAACTTACACAAACGGCGCCCTTAAGATTTATTCAAAGATATATATATATATATATATATATATATATATATATATCAAAAATTATAAGATTGTACTTTTTTTTCAAATATAAGAGTTATGTTTTAGTGATTTAAGTTAATTTGAAAATTATTACTCCCTCAGTCCTTTAATATAAAACGTTTTAGAGGAAATTTTTTTGTCCCTTAATATATGACGTTATAGAATTTCAAGTAAGCATTAATTGTTTAATTTTTAATATTACCTCAAATATTAAATATAATTTTGGCTCTCTTACTATTTTTTGCCCAATTAATAAATAACAATTCTTTTTTCAATACAAGGGTAATATAGACATTTAATATTATATTTAATGTTATATAATCATTTCTTTAATATTTGTGCACAACTCTAAAACAACTTATATTAAGTACAGAGGGAGTATATCAAGGTTGACAGCTTTAATTTAGATCAAATTGATAAAAAAAAATGAGTAATAACCACTGGCGGAACTAGAGGGGTCTAGGAGGGTCATATGACCCCCCAACTCAAGAATCTGAAATATGTTAATGTTAGTTAAATTTGATCTTTGTTATGAGATGATATTAATTAATTCATTTGTTTTTTTATGTCCTTCCACCTATAATAAATTAACAATATTATTTTAAGATAAAATAATGTTAAATAAGTTTGATAATTAATTAATTAATTAATATTGCACTCATTTGTCTTGTTGATTTAATCATACATTGGTATCAATTTTTTGTAAATCATAATAACTTAATTCATTTTCTTACTTTGAGTGGCTCGTCTCAGTTGTATCCAAGGAAGATAACCAAAACTAGAATATAAAGTTATGAATGTATAATATTATAATTTATAATTTATCCACAAAAATAGCTAATTAGTTGACTAAAAACTTCAAAGTCTGATTAATAGTCTCATAGTTCGGAGGAAATTAATATATATATATATATATATATATATATATAGATAGACCGGATCAGTCAGGACTCTCGGACTGATCATCCGGACAAAATTTTTATTTTTTTTAAAACAACTAAAAAATTTAATATTATATGAACCGAAATTTTTCATAATCAACGTTTTGGGCGTGATTTGGATACCTATACCAAAAATATATATACGATGCGCACAGATATATGGACTGCTTTCATTATAATGATCCAAAACAACAGATTATATAAAATTCGGTTCCATAAAATATATATATTTTTTAGTTGTTTTAAAAAAAAGCAAAAAAAAAAGGTCAAGTATTTTAAGAAAAATGCGAGATGCGGATAGAGGCAGGACTCTATATATGTGTGTGTGTATTTAAAGTCATTAGATTCACAATTCAAAGGCCGACAAGGGTTGGAATAGGATGTTGTGAAATAATATAATTAGGCAAAATGAATTTGAAAAAAGCACTCTAAACGTCAATAAATAAAAAATAAAAAAAAAATTAGTGATGTATTTTGATCCCCTCTAAAAATATTCCGGTTCCGCCACTGTTAATAACTATTGCTAGCTGTGAAATGCATTTATTGCTAGCTGTGACATGCATTATTGGTGTCACTTAATTTGTCAGTCATGTTTGATAGTTGCATTGGTAGTTGTTACTATTAAATAGAGTTTGGATATTTTTGGAGAATGAATAAACAAACACTTGGATATATAGGGAGGGAGGGCTGGGATCCGCTATCTTGTGTATTTAATTTGCTCAAATTAAACCATCAAATTAACTGTCCACACATACATTTTGATTTTGGGATGGAGCTTCAACATGTTACCCATGAGCACCCACTGATACTCAAAGAGCAGGTGGAGCTAATTCAACATATTGGAAAGGAATTAGTTGTGTGTTATGGGTGTCGAAAGCCAGTCCTTGGAGGCCGCCTCGCCTCTGGTTATGCTGCAGTATATATATGCACTAGAGTTGGTTGTGGTTACTGCCTGCACAAAACCTGTGCAGAATTACCTGATGAAATTCAACACCCTCTACACGATCAACATCCTCTTACCCTCGACGTAAGTTTTATGAACACTTGTTATAGTTGTAGACGCAATTACAATTGGTTCACGTACACTTGTTTTTCTTGTGACTTTAACACGTGCTTGACATGTAAAGATCCATTGATTCGTCATGAAGGACACAAGCACAAATTATCCTTATTGCCTAGGGAAGCCCTGTTTTTATGTGATGCTTGCGGCATGAAAGCTGAGGACATGTCTTATGCATGTCACGCATGTGCATTTTGGATCCACAATACTTGTGCTTTTTCACCAAGCACCGTCGCACCTAGTTTTCACCCTCACCCTCTATCCCTCAAATATTCTCTTCCTCTCATGGATCGTAAGAGTACCCCACTTTGCTGCCTCTGCAACAAAGAAGTGTGGGAAAACTCTTGGGTTTACTATTGTGATAAATGTAGATATTATGTGCACATGGAATGTGGTAAATTGTCGGAGGAAGAATATTCTTCAAGGTGCGTGCTAATTAGTAATTATTTGGTTTGTTTTACTATTTTTATTTCTTTCTTTCTTTTCATCTTTTATCACTGACGTCTTAATGTATTACTAGTCTAGCATGGCATATATAATTAATTTGATTTGTGGTTTCAGATATTGTGAAGAAGAGATTTCAGCAGACCATAACATACCTAATTTGATACACTTTCCGGTGGATAATAAGGAATCGTTATTGGATCTAATAACAGACCATATTGGCAAGACCAATATTATTAATCTAGGCGAAGAATAAGGTACTGAAAAAATGATCATAGCAACAACGCCTGATCACTTGATCTACCACGAGAGCCATAGGGAGCATGCATTACTCCTCCCGGAAGAATTTGATCAAAGTTTTAAGAATAATGATGATGAAATTCTTTGCGATGGGTGTGTAAAACCCGTCTCGACTGCCCATCCATTTTATGGTTGTATTGGATGCAGTTTCTTTCTTCACAGAGTTTGTGCCGAGCTGCCACCAGAGTTGCCTGTAGGAGAATGCCCACACCACCCGAAACATTCCCTCTCAAAGCATAGAGTTGATAAATTTTTTAACCTTGTCCAATGTGCCACTTGTAGCTTGTCGACCAATGGATTCTGTTATCGGTGTGAGACTTGTCATATCACGGTTGATACTGGTTGTGCTTTTCTACCTACCAAGATCAAACATGACTCTCACAAGCACCCCCTAGTTCAACATGCACCATACATGCCCTATCGGTGCAAGGTATGTGGCCTGTTAACCTTTTCGAACCTGGAATTCATGTGTGAAACCTGCAACAGTTATAGAATTCATATACATTGCGCACAATATCCAAGTAGGGTCAGACATAGATGGGATCCTCACCCCATTCACTTGAAATACCCTCCTTTCTTTTATGAAGGCATTATTTACTGCGAGATCTGCGAGGAGGAAGTAGACCCAAAATTTTGGCTCTATCATTCTGGTGAATGCGATCAATCTTTTCATACCTATTGCCTTCATCCACCTCATAATGTCAAGTTAGGGAGTACACTACTAGTACTTGATATTCATCCACACATCCTAACATTTGTTCAAAACAAAAATATCGATTATCTATCCCCATGTAGTCGTTGTAGATTAATCCGTCCTCGGGATGACCAAGACGTCAAATTAGTACTCGAATGTGCACAATGTGAATTTCAACTATGTTTGGAATGTGTCAGACAAATTAATTTGTAATTCTATTGCTTGTTAGGATGAAATGGAAGATGTTGATCAAAATGATATTCACTGATCAATTCTCTAATTGTTATTTTTCCAAATAGTGAACAAAGGACTATAAATTGGTCAATTGATCTGTTTTGCATGTAATTAAGAAACTTTTTTGTTATTATTATTAATTTCAATATAATTTGCGCAATGAAGGAGGATCCTACAAATTGAAAGAAAGAAGGAACAGACAATCTAGGCAAGTATTTTGAAAAAGTTTAATGCATGGAGGAGGAGAGTAAGAGCTATGAGAGGTACATATGGCTGGAATGTTTTGATATTCCGCTTCAAGTATGGACTAGGAAAAACAATGGGTGATATAGCTGCCACTTGAGGAACTTTTATGGGCTTGGAGTGGGAAACTCAATTCATGAAAAGGGCGGACTCTGCAAGAATTGTTATTCAAACAGAGTACATTGAAGAAATTGATTATTTTGTTAACTTGTAGTATAATAACTGGACATTTACGGTTAAAATCAAGGAGATTCAAGTAAAATTTTATTCAACATATTGATTCAAACCAAGATCTGTCTAAGGAGCAGAGAGGTGAATCTTTGTATGAAAATGTCTTGGAGCAGCTGGTTCATATGTTTATTCTTCACATGAGCAATACGTAAAATCTGAGCAGTGACAGTTCAGTTAGCTGGCTTTGTGCTTCTAAGAGCAAGTTGGGTTTTGTAAGTGACAGAAAAGAAAATCACTCAACACATAACACATAGAGGGAAATAATACTTTTAACACAAAACCTGACACATAATGGTGATCAACAACTCGAGGGTAGAGATTAATCCGCTATCTAAAACATGCTTTTGAATCTTTTGATGAATATGTTATGCAAATTGACGCCATTACTCAGAAAATATATCAACACCGAAAAACAATAAAACAGAACTTCTTTAAAAGAATTTCTGGTTTCATGGTCTATAACCGTATATTGTAACTACATGTGGTAACTACACTAGTGCCAAGTAAGATACATGCCAAAATAACTTTTACCAGAATGTTAAGAACATAGAGCATATCATCTTCTCATAAAACTTTATAGTAATCTTTGGTGAAGCATAAGGTTATATCTTACCCTGATGAAATGCCTACCAACAGTTTAATCCTTTCATTGATGCAACTCTCTGAAGCCTAATCTGCTCGCGGAACTTGGCTATAAATTCACCAGCTTTCTTGTCAACCTCATCAGATTCCAATTGAGTATCATTAACAATGTCAGGTCTAGTTTCCTTTTCACTTGCACTAAGTTGAAGGTTTTCAAACTCCTTTTTCAACACATTTTCAGACTCTACTAAAGTGCTGCCAAAATAATTTTGCTCGTCTCCACTCCGATTCTTCCCTAACCTTGAGGTTTGTATTGGAGAAAGGTCATCTATATTTGTTTCAGCTGCCAGATTTTTGAGTCCAGCTCTTCTACTAGTAATGTTTAGGGAGCCTGATTCAACTTTATTGCACTTTTTCCCATTTTTCTCATCTGTGTGGCTTGAACAAACCTCTTCTCTTTTCCTAAGCTCTACAAATTTGTCATTTGATCTAATTGTTCTAACAGATTTCCCCCTCGTCAAACCCTTAACAAGACTTGCAGGTTTCACATCCAAGTTCAAAGAATCGACACCCTTGTTTTCTCTGCACAACAGGTCCTCTTTTTCACTATTACCAAATCCCTTCAAGTTATTTTCACTACTTTTCTCGACGTTCACCTCAGTAGATGAGCCAATGCTAAATCGTCGCCTATTGGATCTATTGAATGAAGTTTTACCATTTAATGGTTCCAATGATGGCTGTGAGGCTGGTGAAGAAGATCCCTGAAGATTCTCCTTTCGCTTGAAACCTTCAATTTTTGAGTTTGACAATTCAGGAGAAACAATGGTTGGAGTAGTTACCGAGGACCTGACGGGTGATTTGGGACACACTAATTCAATTTCACCATCAGAGAGAGGCTTAGAATGTGAAGGAGGCTTAACATGACCCACTACCTCACTCAATTCCATCCTCCTAGATCTTGAACCCCAACAAATCGGAGAAGGAACAACAGTCTCCTTAAACTTCTTCTCCAAATTTAGAGTAACGAAACCTCTGATCTTCACTTTGTTGTTTTTGTCAATACCATTAGAACCCTTCAAAGTTGAGCTAAACCCAATTTCATTTTTGGTTTCATAACTAGTAGCAGTGTCAACAATTCTCGACACTTCTTCTCTCAATTCTGTCCTCCCAGATCTTGAACCCCAACGGATCGGAGAAGGAACAGCAGTCTCCTTAAACCTCTCCTCCAAATTCACAGGAACCAAACCTCTGACCTTCACTTTGTTGTTTTTATCAATACCATCAGAACCCTTCAAATTTGAGCTAAACCCACCTTCATTTTCGGTCTCATAGCTAGTAGCAGCGTCTACAATTCTTGATCTTAGGCTCCTAACAGGCAAATTTAAGGATTTATAGCTATTTCCTGATTTGGGTTTACCCCATTTATCAAGCACATAGTTTCCATTAGCAACAAAAACCATAGATTCACCTATAAAATACTGAGAATTCCGAGCTTGGGTCACATTTTTCTCATTAAACACATTTGGGTTTTCAAACCCATTTTGCAATTTGAAAGATCTATAATCTTTACATTCATCAAAAACAGAACTTTCATCAGAATCCCAAGCCTGAATCATTTTCTTCTCATCAAACCCATATGACTTTTGAAACCCATCTTCGAAAAATGAAGAAACATGTGAAATTCCAGACAAATATGTTCTTGAGCTATCAATACTTGACCGAGTTATACTATCCAATTTCACATTTCTTCTACTAAATAACCCATAAGACACAGCAGTACCAATGACAAAAAGGTGAAAAAGTTCCCAAAATTTAGTGAATATACTTTTGTTGATGAATTCAGGTGCTTGTGAAGGAAAAAAAGGTAGAAGAACAAGAACAAGTAAGATAATAAATGACTTGGAGAGAAAATGTGTGTAGGACTTACTTGTTTTGGGTTGAATTGAAGACATTTGCTCTTGATCTAGAGAATGGGGTTCATTGAAAGGGTCCAAATCCTCCATTGATGGACAGAGCAGCTCAGGTTAGGTGAAGAAGAAAGAAAAAGCTGGGGCCTGGGAGCCAGAAAGAGGAGAGAGAAAGACAAAGACAGGTGGAAAAAGTTGTGAACAAAGGGAGAAAATTCAAAAAGTGTCATCAACGGTTGTCTTTATGGAAATGGAAATGGAAATGGAAATGGTTCTTTGCCCTTTGTTGTTGTCAATGAACTATGAACGTTTACAATACTAAGCTAGTGTACAAACTTTTGATTTTCATTTACCTAAAAGAAAGAAAAAACAAACCTTAAAATCTAAAAAAAAAAACTTTTGATTTTCATTTACTCAGGTATTTTTAAAGATGGTTTATTTATTTTTTTAATAATTTAAAGTCAATTTAAAACATTTTTCAAATTTAAATTTGAGATTTTTGTTAAAAATAATTAAACAATAAATTATTAAAAAAATTGAGATTTTAAATTTAAAAAATATCTTATTTAAATTTTAAAAAGTTAATAATAATTTTATATTTTGAAATGAGAGTATATCAAAATAACCAGCTACATATATGAAATTTCCATTACTTGGATCACAAAATTTCTATTGAATCTGGCCCAACTTACACAAAAGGTCATATACACATCGTGAATGTTGTCTCCTTTTATATATATATTAATCCTCATGTTTACTTTTCAATTTTCTAAAATTTTATGCAAATTGAATACAAAGAATATAGCTGGAATAGCTCAGTTGGTTAGAGCGTGTGGCTGTTAACCGCAAGGTCGGAGGTTCAAGCCCTCCTTCTAGCGTTTGACTTTTTGCAAGTTGGCCTTTTCTCTTTTGTTTATTAATGGTTAGGCATCACAAAAGTAGAGAGACCTTACAATTTAATAGGAATAATAAAGATTCCAATGGCATATGCAAGGATATCTGGTATCACTTTATCATTATGGGTCTATGGCCATACCAGATCCGAAAGTTAACTTCATGATAAATTGATCAATTGTTCAATCACCTTCCGAACTGCTCAAATGGGGCACAAGAATACAATTATGCACATACAATGAACTGCCTTTTCAAGCCTAGTTGGGCATATTTTATACTCTTAAATTTTGAGAAGCCATGACTATATACTCCTCCTTCAATCCTAGAAAAGAACCCCATTTTCAATAAATTACAAAATAAAAAAGGATTTTTTTTAAGAAAGTATTAATTAAATGAGAATATAATCAATCATCTGCAAGCAAAAAGTAATCAACAACTAAAGTACTAAACAATATCAAAGATGTTTTCATCATGATGTTCATTTCTACACTAGAATTCTAAACATTTCAACATTGTCCCCTTCTCCTTCCTACCTTATATCTCACTTTTGTCTAACATAATCATTCATTAGTTTGTAATTTTTCATTAAAGAGTTGGCACCATCAACCATGCTACATTTCCCAACCCATTCCCACTTGACCTTCCTATTTTCTTCTTAAGAGACTAGTAGGATTTACTTACCATCACGCCCTTGTCGAAAGATGATAATTACGATCGAGGACGATGACCCTCGGGCTTTTCCTGAGGAAAAAGTGTAGCCCATGATGGGTTGACGGGCGTTGGCTGATGGGATTGAGCACCCACTGGATTATTGTGGTGGCGTGTGTTGGCAACACCGGTTGTAGGGAGTGAAGAAGATGCGGAAGCAGAGGATATTGAAGACGTCGATGACACAGCCACGCGTTCACATTGAGGGCACATTGTAAGAGTGGTGGGAGGGCTCATGTTCATGTAAAACTGTGGGGAAAGTTTCAGTGTTCTAAGCTCACTCACTTCCTTCTGCAGCCGTTTGTTCTCCTCAGTTAGATTTTCGCAGCATCTTTTCAAATATTCACAATCTACCTCTGTTTGCTTCAACTTTGTCCTGCATTAGTTGAAGAGTTCCATCAATACTTTGTAATGCAATCCTCTTTCATCATTTTATGATTCTACATTGTCGCATATTCTCCATTCGTCTCGAAATAAAAAATCTCGTACGCCTCTTTTGATTTAATAATATTGAAATTTAAGAACACATTCAAACATAATTTTTGATAAATATTATCCAAATAACAAATATTAATCTTCTGATAAAACATTAATCATTGAAAATAAAAACTAAACTGGTGTTTGATTGCATCTTAACCGTCCACCTCTTAATGCTTCTTAAGAGCCCACATATTTGTATTCAGAGAACTTCTAAATAGTTAAGATATAAATATGAGTCTAAACTATTTAGAGGACCTCTTAATACAAGAATGTGAGCTGTTAAAATGTATTATGAGGTGGGCTATTAAGATGCAATCAAAAGCCACCTAAACTGCATTTTTGTTTTGGTGCATAGAGAGTAAGATGAAAATGAGTGACAAGACATACAGATTAATTATAGCCAAGGCACCAGACCAAGACAAATTTTTAATGAAATTCGTTACACATGCACATGTTACAATGATACTACTATCAAAGCAAAAATGATACTAACAAAACAAATATGCATTTAGCAATATTTTTAAATTTGTTTTAGCATTATTTTAGCTAAATTTTTTTAAAAAATTAGTATTATTTTGGCGACAGTTGACACTTTATGACTGCTCTGGCAATACCAGCCCCTAATTTTACCTCAGATTTGTGGAAGTGTATAATCCTATTAACATTGGACATTCATGGTGATTTCTATTAACCATTAAATTTAAATAACAAAACAATTTCAACTTATAATTTAAAAGGAAATAATCATATAGAAAAATGATAAAGAACATATATATTCATTTATTCTTGTTTCATGCAAATAAATATAACAATATGATCTAATTCCAATAATACCCTTAATGTAATAAGCAAATATCCTACCTTGCCCTCCTGTTCTGAAACCACACTTCCACTTGTCTGGGCCTTAAATTCAGCTCTTTTGCCAAAGCCAACTTTTGCTTCTGAAAAACAAAAAACATAAAATAACCCACACACACTATCAGCACTGCATCCCAAACAAAACCATTAAACAACCCTCAATTTACCAATAAATACCAGAAATGCCACTCACCGGATTCAGAGTATTGTGCCCCTTGAATGTCTCTTCAAGCATAGCAGACTGTTCCTTTGACAGCCGTAGCTTCTTCCTCGCCGCCGCGTCTCCGCCGTCCTCCTCGTAACTCGAGTCTCTCTCCGCCTCATTCTCTTCCCTCTCACTCCTTTTCCCGCTCACACTCGACACAGTGCTATTTGGCGACGAAACCAATATTTCCTCCTCCCCATCCGCCATTGTCGCCGGCAAATTCACATCTATTCCTCGCATATTCAGTCTCCTGTCCACATTCAGATCTGCATAAAATTACAAAAAATCATGATTATGCTCAAAATAAGAGTCCCATTGAAACAATAAAGAGACTCTTATTTTGGGACAGAGGGTAAAAGGAAAGAGAATATTTTGAAAAAATTACAAAAGTTTCTTTGGAAATCATGATTATGCTCAATACCCACGTCGATTCTCATTGAAATATTTTTGTTCAAACTTCAAATGAGACTCATTTCTACAATATTTCCAAAAAATCACAAAAATTAACACTAAAAATCCAGATTATACTTAATACCCACGTCCCAAAATGAGAGTTCCATTGAAACTCATGTTGGGACGGAGATAAAAGGAACATAGAGAAAATTTTCAAAAAATTACAATAATTTTCACTACAAATCAAGGTTATACTTAATACCCACGTCCCAAATAAGAGTCCCATCTCAGATATTTGGACTCTCATTTTGGGACAGAGGGTTAAAGAGAAGAGGGAGAAGATTTACCTGAAGAAGATTGAAATGCAGGATTAAAAGGGGCCCTTTGATTAAGATTCAATAAGGACAAAGGGGATGATTGCATGAGATTCAATGGAAAATGAAGGGGTTTTTGTGTATTTGGAAATGATGGCGAGCCCAAGCTCAAACTTAAGCCAAACCCATCTTCTTTCTCACCCATTTTCTCTCTCCTCTCTACTTTCTCTCTAAAACTTGTGGGTATTTTTTTTTAAGGGCAATTAATCTGAGCGAGTAAAAATTGACAAGAGGGGCAGGGACACAAAGTAGAAAAATGGGTTACTCTTTTGCAGCAGAACAGAGCAGAGAGCTGTTGCAGGCTTTAATTTTGGGTAGCTATTGCAGTACAGTGGAGAGGAATTGACTTAACTACTATGTGCATAAATATGTGTATATATATCTATAGAGATGAAGGAAGAGATTTAAAAGATTTGAAGGTATATTATGCAATCATGACTGGTGTCAGAATAGGTATTGGCTCAATGATGATGATGATGGAATTGGATTGGCTTTGCTTTTCATTTCTGCATGGAAGTTGTCATTACTTTTAACTCTAGTTGGGTTAAGTTTTTTCATCATAGTTGGGTTAGTATGATAAAAAAATTGTTAAAAAAATAAATATAAAATAATATGTCAAATTATAATTAATTATTATCGTACGTATTATTTTGTATTTTTTTATCCAATATTTTCTTACCAAAATAATATTATTATAATATGGACATAGTTACATCATCCATGATGGGATCAACTTTTTATTTAGGTGAATATTTCATTTATGAAAATATTAATTCATTAATAAATTTTACTTCTTTCATTCTCCATAATTACAACTTTTGACATTAAAATTTAGATTAATTAACTATAATTCCCGACATTCATAGTATTAGAAAATGGGTAAAGAATAATCTCTTAATTATATTTTTAATTTATCTGCATGCTTACATTAATTATGTCACTTAAGGTCAATTAAAAAAAAAGAGTGAGATAGGAATTGTGATAATATAATATAATTATTTTTAATTGCATGTTCTTAAATAATATATTTATTTTAGAAAAAAGAAGCTTAGTAATTAAAATGAGTAGGAGTAAAATAGTAATTTTACAAGTGAGTTGATAACCATATATACTAGTGGTAGTGGAGTCGGGACTCAGGAGTGTAACTTCTCATTAAAAAGGGGCTTTCTCGATAGTTGACCGTTGACGAAGGTGTGATTTTCTCGTGAACAGCAAAGTGCAATGCTGACGCGCCCTAACCCACGCGATGCAGTCATCAAATCATTGTTATATTGCTGATGAGATTAGTGTGGGACCATACTACATGTGCACGTGCTATTGGGCTGGCCTTTTTTCTTCTTATTTTTTTTTTTTTTTTTTTGAAGGAACCTACCCATATGCTATTTTGTAATCCGGTTATCATTAAGTTTATTTTTAAATAAGTTGGTCAATTGATCAATAAAATACTAATATACATGGTGTCTTGTCAACGTATCAGTACTCTATTGACCAATTAACCAACATACCCAAATATAAATTTTATGCTAACCACTTTTGTTATTTTGCTATTTTTCTTGGTCAAAAATGTATTAATTTGATTTTAAAATTGTTATTATGTTTTAACTTTTAAATAGGAGTAGTATGTTGAAAATTAAATACAAATACTCCAAGAATTGTCATTAAAAATTTTGCAATAGTACTTTAATGGTAAAAGAATTTTATAAAATTAATTGCTATTATTAGCGTAAGACCTCGAATTTTATAAAATGAAAGTATTCAATTTTCTTATAATTATTATTTAGTAAATGGTTAAATTGATAAAAATTTAAAGTTAAGGGTGTTATGTGAAAAATTTTGCAAAGTAAGCAAGTTGTCATAAAATATTCATTGTGTTGGGAAATATTCTTCAGGAGAATATTCGTTTTAACAGAGAATATCCTGGGACCATTTACACAATCATTAAGTGGACCCACAACTAAGAAGTATTGTCGTAGTTAGAAAACAAATGTAATTATCTCTTTATAAAAATAACTACGAAAAGTTTTACCGTTAAACCATTGAACTACCCTTGATGATAAAAGTACAATAATATGTGTGGTTGCATAAGAAGACACCAGTATTAATTATTGATCTTGACGTAAGAAGTCACTTTCGATTATACTCAATTATTACTACTGAGAATTATTGCATAATATCTCTCATATTATTGATTCAATTATTGTCACAGTATTATCTGCATAATATTTATTATTATTAAATTAATAATTGAGACTACAAAGTTATTCATATTTGTGACGCCCCCAAAACAGGTATACATCACTCATCTTGAGTCGCCAAATACATGGTACATAAACTCAACTACAAACTTAATTATACAACTGTCGTGCAAAATACGATAAAACATAGCTGAGAGTTTAAACACGAATATTGTCATCTAGACAATATAAACACTCAATGGAGTCCTCATTAAAATTATTATCACACTATTTTAAAAAAATAGTGAGAATTACTATAGCCACCATCTCGGACCATCACTCCATTCTCCGACTCGTTCCAGCTATATTCTCATTTTTCTGAAGAGAACAGTGAAAGAAAAGGGTGAGCTCAACTAGCCCAGTAAAAAATATTATGACTAAGATAATGCAGAATAAATTATCCTTAGCCTTCAATTGTGTTAAACTGATAAAATACAATAAACATCAAGTTTAACTGCAGCGGAATAAGCAGTCCATTAGAAGAGTCAAGTAGAACATAATGTCTACTATCTCCTCTAGATTAAAAGTTCATCGTTAATATTTTATTCTTGTAATACTCATCAACAGTTCTTTGTTATACCAAAGACAAAAAGAACTATCATCACCTGTCTTCACCTGAACCACCAAAGATTATAGTTAAATCCATAATTCATTTTTATAATCATGTAAATCAACAGTTTCTCCTTGCCACGAAGGCTTAATAGAACGTTTACTCAATATCCTTACCCCAAAGGCTAGAGATATTCAAATGTAATAACAATGATCATACCAATCAGTTGTCTACCTTTGCACTACGGGCCAAAGATATTCAACTATAAAACCAATGGTCATGATCATACCAATCAATTGTCTGTCAGTACACTACGGCCAAAGACATTCAACTGTTAACTAATGGTCATGATCCTGCCAATCACATCATCGAATTATCCATGCACTACAGTCAAGGATATTTGTTATTATCACCAGTGGTTATGATCATGTCATACACTTGTCCATCTTTGCACGTAAGCCAAAGATATACAACTATAAAATCAATAATCAATAATTCGTCTTTGCACGTAAGCCAAAGATATACAACTGTAAAACCAATAATCAACAGTCCATCTATGAAGTACAGGCCAATGAGGACTTTCACCACATCATTCGTCACATTACGGTCATGATTATACCGAATAATCTCTGGTCATAATCATACCAAGTCCATCTATGCACGTAAGCCAAAGATGACTTTAATCACAATATAAGCATGAGGATGATGACAATGACTGTAAGACCCCGAATTTTATGAAATAAAATTATTCAATTTTTCTTATAATTATTATTCAGTAAATGTTAAAATTGATAAAAGTTTAAAGTTATGGGTGAAATATGCAAATTTTACAAAACACACAAGTGGCTATAAAATATTCATTGTTGTCGGAGAATATTTGTTTGGTCGTGAAATATTCTTTTTGTCGGGAATATCCGCATGATTTACCAAATCATTTATGGGCCCCATAATTGGAATAAGCATCGGATGAAAAAAAACGACAAGTTTGAGTTTTTACTAATTAACACCTTGTTGAATACCGTGGTTAAAATACAATAATACGCGTTGTTGCAAGTAGATACCGGTATTACACAGTGAGTTTTGAATTATTAATTCTTACGTAAGAAGGCACTACTCAATAATTGTTACGATAATTCTTTATTCAATATTTTATTTTATTGATTCAATAATTATCTGCGTTGATATTATATATTATTATTGTTTTGATAATTGTCAACGCACAAATATTTTCTATTATCGGATCAACAATTCAAATTATTTGAATAATATTATCGAGATAACATTATTGGCAATGTCTAGAAAGTTACATCTTCAAGGAGAGGTTTGGTCACCTAATCATTGCTACCAAGAAGGAGAAATCCTTATTGGAAAGCCCCCTCTATCCTGAGGCTGCTGGTTGTCAAGATCGTGAGTCTGTAATATTATTTGTAAATAATTAATTATTGATTATTATGATAAAAAAATATTTATTGTGGATATAGATGGAGAAAATGTGACAACTATTGAAAATTAATATTTTATCTTTTTACGATAAAATAATTCATTTAAATATATTATTTTAATAATATATTAACTAGTAATATTTTTACAATAAATGTGGGATATATGAGTATATGAGGAGGAAGAGTATTTTTATGGCATTAAATATTTAACATATGTTTTTGGGTGTCATTGGACACAATTCGAATTAGAAAATTGATTATAATCGTAAAATCGCTTTCGTTTGTTGATTTGGGCCAATTTACATTTGGAATTTGGAAAAATTTTCTTACGAAAAGTTGTAGAGAATGGAATTTCCCATAAAAATTCGTGAGTTTTGAATTTTTCTGATAAACGGACTATTTTCTATGAATTATTGAAGTTTCAGAAAATAAAATAATTTTATTAAATTATATGGTGGGACCCACTTTGGTTGGTGTTAATAAACATGGCCTGCTATATATTTTTTCAGAATTGGCATGCTTGGATGGTATTGGTCTTGGATGGTTGGTGTGTAGAAAAAAATATTTTATTATTTTAGTCTCCTTCATGTTTTAAAGCATTTTCCTATAAATAGAAGCTTAAGTTAGAATTGAAAATCACACCGTAAACTCAAGTTTTTCTCTTTTTCTCTCTATATTATCAAGTGTATTCTTGTATCTTGAGTGTTGCTATACGGTGCAAGTTCGTTTCAGCGTTATTCGATGTAAATTTTGCTTTTTGAGGTAAAGGGATTTTAAGGGTTGTGATGTTTTTCATGTTTCAGTAACTTTTAGACCTTTAAAATTCTGGAAAAATTTGGAATGATAATTTGATGAGTTTTATTGATTGTGTCCAAAATGGCAATTTTTGGATGTATAGATATGAGTTATGAATTTTATGGGAAAAGACTATTTTAAAAGAAAACCCTTATAACTCCTTGTGGTTAACTCCAAAATTAGTAAACTTTTTTATTGGGAGTACATGTATATAACATGAGTATATTCTGTAAATTTCAGAATTTTTGGATAAAAGTACAATTTATGATAAATATTTAAATATTCGGTGGTTTTGGTCATATGAAAATAGTAAATGACTTTTAAAAT
Source organism: Panax ginseng (assembly GCA_020205605.1). Classification (NCBI taxonomy): domain Eukaryota; kingdom Viridiplantae; phylum Streptophyta; class Magnoliopsida; order Apiales; family Araliaceae; genus Panax; species Panax ginseng. The sequence continues at coordinate 7,432,398 of CM035134.1, read as the reverse complement.
TCTGAGAAAAATATATGTTCAACATGGGATTATATTGTGCTAAATCCCAGAAAAAAATATTTTGAAACTGATTTGGTATTTTTCATGAAAATGTTCTAGTTATGAGTAAATGAATTAAATATGTTATATGAATGAAGAAAATTGGAAAATATGATTTTATGGCTTGAGAATCATATATGAGGTATATGCAGATTTTTGATGAGGATTTTGGTTATTGGTGATGAAATCTTATGTGTTTGGCATTTTATGATGATTAAATGCATTAATTAGTAAAGTGTAAACAATTTAAATAAATTGTTTATAAGTTTAAGAAATTATTAAATATTGTTGTAATGTTAAGAATATTAAGATTTTGATATTATTAAGTGATTTATAACATTTTGATTAAGGTGTTATAAATATTGATATGGATTTTATTGTGAAATTCTATCTCTTTGTGTTCCGGGTTACTATTCACGAATCATTTACACTATTCACAGAAAAATAAAATTTTCCTTTTTGTTAAAGATGACAATTATGGTTACTATCTTTGATTGAATCCATGTTTTGATAATATTATTTTTATTATCATATATAACATTTTTATAATTCTAGTGTTGAAATTTCTCTTTGACTTGAGTATAAAGATGGGTAAATTATTGGTATGATCGTGACTAGGGGTTCTCTTTGGCCAGTAGTGCAAAGTTGAATCGTTGACTGGTATGATCATGACCATTGAATATATAACTGAATATCTTTAGCTTAAGTGCAAAGGTGAAATGATCAACATGGTTATAATTATTGTTTATATAAATTCTAAAATGATTATATATTTCTTTGAGATAATAATATATTTGGCCTATAGTACAAATATGAACTGTTGAGGAATATCTTTGGCCTGTAGTGCAAAGATGAATTATTGATGAATATCTTTGGCCGTAGTGCAAAGATGACATGTTGTTGAATATCTTTGGCCAGTAGTGCAAAGATGAACATGTGTTGAGATGAACATGACCAACTGGTGATACAAATGAATATCTTTGGCCATAGTGCAAAGATGAAATTATTAGTATGATTATGAACAAGAAATGTGATTTGGTGTAACCATGATCTTTGATGTTTCAGGTAAAGATAGGTGATGAAAATTATCTTCCTCCTGGATGAAAAGAGGAATTTAGAACTACAATTATGATTATGAAGTTATTCATATGATTGTGGACCGTAATTGTTGATTGATGTTACTGAGGATAAAACATTGTTGGTGGATTTTAACATGGAGAAGATAATAGACTTTATAGTCTATTTGACTCTTCTAATGGATTGCTCGTTCACCGCAACTATGGTTGAAATTTTTATCATCTACCATATGTTTCTAAATCTCGATTTATTATTGATGGAGGCTATTGATAATTTAATTATCTTTAGTCATGATATTCTTTATGAAAGCTAGTTGTGCTCCCCCTTTTGCTTTACAATTCCTTTTAGGTAATAAGAGTGTAAATTTGGGTCGAGCGGGGGTATGTGAGGGGAATAGAAGCGGTGGCCATCGTTTAGTAGTTATATTTGGTGAATCTAATAGGTGTGAAGCGAACCCAACGTTGGAAGAGTGTTTTGTCACTATCATACAAGATGTCTAATGACATACAACCACGTATCATCATAAAGACGAGGATGTGCTCATCCACTTGCCGAGTATATATACTGAGCACTACCTATATAATCTTGGTGTTTGTTTGAAGTATAATTCTCAATTTGAGATAGTGGAGATAATGATAAATCAAGAGAAGACTCACCATTGGGAAGAATATGATAGTAATCTTCTCATTTTCTTTGGGGTTTATTAGGTCAACCAAGGATAATTCTCTCGGACATGTGATATCTATCATAACCTGGACGCATGGTCTCCCATGTATACGAAGGTTTCTTGAGCACTTCCCAAAGATTTTAGTTTCTAAAGCGGTCTTTGACTATACCTTTTATGTAAGGTGTCACTTTGTAAGGTGTTGTCCACGGTTGGGACATGTGTCAGAGTTGGTATATATTTGTATCCAAACTCACAAAGATATGTGTTGTTGTATTTTGCACGACAATTGTTGTAATAAAGTTGTAGTTGTATTCTGTACCATGTATTTGGCGACTCAGAATGGGTTGGATTGAATGGACCTATTTTGGGGTCGTTACAATGACATAATAATTCAATAAAACAAGTTCAAGGATAAATTTTAAAGATTTATAATTTAATTTATCCAAAAATTAATAACGTCCAAATTGTCAACATGATACTGCTTTGTAGAGTAAAATTCAAGAATAATATTTATGTACCAAAAATAATTTGGACAGAAAAGAAATATATTTTTTGGGTGAATAGTATTCCGTGAATAATACTTCGGAAATAGTACCCAGTGAATAGTACCTCGACACGAAAAGTGTCCCGAATACCCGAGTGAATGATACTAGAGTGAATAGTAACTAGGTGAATAGTAACCCGTGAATAGTAACTCGTGAATAGTATTCCAGCACGAAAAGTGCCCCAAATACCCGAGTGAATAATACTAGAGTGAATAGTAACCCGTGAATAGTAACTCATAAAAGAAAAATACCAAAGAAAATGATATTCCATGATGAGTACAAAAGAAATGATATCTCATACGAGTATAATAGAATATACGAAACTGCAAATGGATTTTCACCCGTCATGCAGTAATCCACGTAGACAGGTCATTTCCATAATTTAATAATGAATGAATACAAATGATCATTTACCATGCATGCGGTAATCCACATAGACAGGTTATTCCAACAGAATAATAAAGAATGGAATAACAGAAGAATTCACCATGCATGCGATAGACCGCACCGACAGATTATTCCCAACAGAATAATATGTTGGAATGGTTTATTCCTTATGTGGCCTCTACTATTTATGTAATTATTGGGCTTATATATTGTATTAATTTAATCACTTTATTTATAGGTTTGGTAATTAATTATGGTGGCCTATAAATAATATTTCTAATAATATTTGGCACAATGGGCCTTAGGGTTTCATAATCTTGATGGACGATTTTGACCCTTAACTATTGTATAAATAAAACAGTTAGGGTTTGGTCCCAATTGTCGTCTCAAAAATTTTATACACGCCTAAACATCCATCCTAAGATTAAGAGAGACAATTGAAGACCTTCACCCTTAAGCGCAGCGGAAGCGTGATACATAGGAGATGACTTCTCTCAATTCATGTAAGTACTTAATATTATGATTATTAATTTTATTTTATTCTATGCAATAACACGTTCCTGTATAATTTATTCAACATCTGGTATTAGAGCAAAGGTTACGCTATTGTGTAGAATAAATTAATTATGTTGTTATGCTAGAAATTTTATTTTCGCGTAACCTCTTTATTGGTATAATATAAAATTATTCAGTATGTTTTATGAAAAGAGATTTCCGAAAGTAACGTTAATCTGCCAATTTAGCATACGAATTCTGATTACCATATATGTTAACGTTCTTGTACATTATCAATATATATATATATATATATACAGCAGTCAGTACGTTAATACATATATATATATATACATATATATATATATATGTATTAACGATAAAAAACCTAGTTTAAAATACTTACGTGTGTGGGGCTATCCAACTGAGGCTAAGATTTTAATCCACAAATAAAGAAACTTGATTTCAAAACCATTAGTTGCCATTTTATTGGATATCCTGATCTAAGGGTTTTTGATTTTACTATCCCTCACATACCACTAGAATTGTTGAGACTAGGCATGCAGAGTTTTCAGAGAATGGTGATTTAAGTGGGAGTGGTGAGCCTAGAAAAAAAATTGATCTATAAGAAAACAGGTTTCATGTTTCTAATCCTGTAATTCAAGAGGGTGAGGCACAACAACCACCTATTGAGGCGAATGATGCCCAGAGATAGCTGAGCCACCACCTAATGTTGAACCTCACATTATTGAAAATCATATTCCTGAAATTGTACAGCCTTTACGTAGGTCCGAAAGACCTAGAAAGCCTATTAATTTTGATGATTTTATAACCTATCTTAATGAGATTGACTATGATTCAAGTAAGATTAATAATCCTATGTCCTATAAAGAGGCCATTACGAGTGCTCAATCAACTCAGTGGCTTGAAGCCATGAATGATTAGTTAAAATCAATGGAGCTTAATAACGTTTGGGATCTTGAGGAATTACCAAAAGGTTTTAAACCTGTTGGTTGCAAGTTGGTCTATAAGACCAAATTAGATCCTAAAGGGAACGTTGAAAGGAATAAAGCTCGATTGGTTGCTAAGGGTTTCACTCAAAAAGGAAATTGTGGATTATAATGAAACTTTCTTTCCAGTATCCATGAAAGATACATTTAGAATAGTCATGGCTTTAGCAGCTCATTATGATTTAGAGTTACATCAGATGGATGTTAAAACTGCATTCCTTAATGGTAACTTACATGAGAATGTCTATATAGCATAACCATAAGTTTTGGTTAAAGGCAAGGAACATATGGTATGTAGACTTAAGAAGTCCATATATGGGTTAAAACAGGCTTCTCGATAATGGTATCTTAAGTTTCACAAGGTGATGAGTAATTTTGATTTTAAGAAGAAAAAAAAATAGTGGATCAATGTATATACTTGAGGGTCAGTGGGAGTAAATTTTGTTATTCTTGTTTTGTATGTTGATGATATACTACTTACAAGTAATAACTTAGACATGTTGCATAAGGCCAAACGTTTCTTTTCTGGAAATTTTGATATAAAGGATCTCGGTGAAACCTCTTATGTTATAGGTATTGAAATTCACCGAGATAGGTCTTGCGGGATATTAGGATTGTCCCAAAGAGCTTATATTGACAAAGTTCTTAACAAATACAACATGCAAAATTATTCCCCTACTGCCACCCCTGTTGTTAAGGGTGATAAATTTGGCTCATATCAATGTCCTAAGAATCAACTTGAACATGATCAAATGAATCTTATTTCCTATACTTCTGTGGTTGGGAGTCTTATGTATGCTCAAGTTCTTACATGTCCAGATATAGCGTATGTAACTGGTATGCTTGGACATTACCAGTCAAATCCAGGTTTGGATCACTGAAAAGCAGCCAAAAGGTTTTACGCTACTTACAGAGTACTAAGGATATTATGCTTACATTTAGAAAATAGATAACCTTGAAGTTGTTGGTTATTCTGATTCTTATTTTTCTAAGTGTAAAGATGAAAAGAAATCTACATCAGGGTACATCTTTATGCTTTCAGGAGGCCCTATTTCGTGGAGAACTCATAAGCAGGAGTTAACTACCACTTTCACGATGATGGCAGAATATGTGGCTTGTTATCATGCTATTTGTCACGCCATATTATTGAGGAATCTTATTTCAGGACTTAAGGTTGTAGATTTCATTTCAAGGCCATTGAAAGTATCTTGTGATAATAATTCTGCTGTTATGTTTTCCAACAGCACCATTTCGAACAGTGCTGAACTATACCTCGACACTAATTACTTATTTGTCAGGGAAAGAGTTGAAGATCAAAGTGTTGTCATTAAGTATATTAGTACGCATGATATGTTAGCGGATCCACTTACGAAAGGCTTACCACCCAAACTCTTTTTAGAGCATGTTGTCGGCATGGGTTTAATGTAAGACAACAATTTTGAGCTCGTTGTTTTGAACTTCACATTATGTTTATGGTTTGCTATTCTCTTTATTGTGCACACTTGAGAACTTATGAGCAAACGGTACGGTAATGTTTTTGGACCATATGAATGAGTTTAATCTATAACCACTTATGTAAACCCTATTCATACATGTTAATCTATGTTCTAATAAAAGTACTAATTGTGTAACTAATGGGGATCTTGTGTTAATAGTGACATAAAGATTGTATTAATTCGCATTGTTATTTTTATTTGAACAATATGTAGATATTAAATTAATACTTAGCCAAATTAATGATTGTAAGCGTTATGTTTTATATATAAATAGTATTTCGGCCAAGTGGGAGAATGTTGGAATAGTTTATTCCTTATGTGGCCTCTACTATTTATGTAATTATTGGGCTTATATATTGTATTAATTTAATCACTTTATTTATGGGTTTGGTAATTAATTATGTGTCCTAAGATTTCATAATCTTGATGGACAATTTTGACTCTTAACTATTGTATAAATAAAACAGTTAGGGTTTGGTCCCAATTGTCGTCTCAAGAATTTTATACACACCTAAACATCCATCCTAAGATTGAGAGAGACAATTGAAGACCTTCACCCTTAAACACAGCGAAAGCGTGATACATAGGAGATGACTTCTCTCAATTCATGTAAGTACTTAATATTATGATTATTAATTTTATTTTATTCTATACAATAACACGTTCCTGTATAATTTATTCAACATAATAAAGAATGGAACCAGGTCATGCGTAATCCGCACAGACAGAATATTCCAACAAAATAATAAAGAATGGAACCAGGTCACGCGTAATCCGCATGCATGAGAATATTCAAAGCAGAATAATAAAGAATAGAATCCGGTCATGCGTAATCCGCATGCAGACGAGGATATTCCAACAGAATAATAAAGAATGAAATAACAACGAGAATTCACTGTGCATGCGATATATCGCATGCAGGACGAGTTATTCCAAGAATAATAAAGAATGGAATAATGAAAAATTTCACCATGTATTCTAGATTTCAGATAGATGCATTATTCCAACATAATAATAAAGAATGGAATAACAACCCCTTACAGTATTGAAAGAAAATAACTCTCTTCATGAATACGAAAGAATAATACCCCTTACTATAATAATAATATCCCTTACCAGAAGAAAGATCGGATATTTGGAATAGTGAAGTAGCAGACTTCGCTTCTTCTTTCTCTCTGTAGTTTCTCTCTCTATAATTTCTCTATAATAATTGCTCTGGTGAGACTTAGTGAATTGGTGAAAAATAATGAAGGAATGAGTTTCTATTTATAGAAAAATATAGTTTTCATAATTGCACATTTTGGGGCTCAAAATATTACAGTATAATACCCTCATCTTTTCCTTCATTTTTAATTTAGTCATGCAAGTATTATCAAACTTGCACCACCTCCCCTAATAGTAAAGCATGTGAATCAATAGTAAATCATGTGACTCAATAGTTCTAAACATGTGAAAAAAATTAATTATAGTATAGTACCTTCATCTATACCTCCATTTTTAACTTAGTCATGCAAGTATTATCAAACTTGCACCAATTCCCCTAATAGTAAATTAATGTGATTCAATAGTACACACATGTAATCAAATAGTTATAATCATGTGAATTAATAGCAATTAATTGCTCATTTATCCGGTTAATTACTCGATTGGTCAATATAACCTCAAGACATTAATTATTATCGAAATAAATATCGATTTTCACTAACACTAATAATTCCAACACAATAGAACTATCAACTTCATCTTTAATCAACACGAACTTATTCATCATTAATATTATAATTCACAATATTTAACAACCAGGTCATTTCCAAGAAAGATGAAGCTTTCCAATAAGGATTTCTCCTTATTGGCGCGTAATTAGGTGACCAAACCTCTCCTTGACAGAACTTCTAGACATTGTCAATATTACAAATAATAATATAAATAATTTTGTCGTCTCAATTATTGATTTAATAATATATCATATTATGCAGATGATACTGTGACAATAATTGTATCAATAATATGAGAGATATGATGCAGCAATTACTGTAGCAATAATTGAGTATAACTAAGTGACTTCTCACTTAAGCATTAATAATCAATATCGTGTGCTACTATGCAACCACGTGTATTACTGTACTTTTACCACCGATTATTTTATGACAACTTGCTTACTTTGAAAAATTTTCACATATCACCCTTAACTTTAACCTTTTATCAATTTAACCATTTACTAAATAGAAAAATTGAATACTTTTATTTCATAAAATTCGGGATCTCACAATATTATTATTTGCAATATTGACGATGTCTAGAAAGTTCTGTCGAGGATAGGTTTGGTCACCTAATTGCGCGCCAATTGGGAGAAATCTTTATCGCAATTATAGAGAGAGAAGCTATAGAGAGAGAAGTTACAGAGAGAAAGAAGAAGAGAAGTCTGCTACTTCACTATTCCAGTATCTAGTCTTCTTCTGAGGTAAGGGGTATTATTTATTTCATATTTTGAAGAAATATTATTTTTCGTATTCGTATGAATATTATTTTCGTTCAATATTCGTAAGGAATATCATCTTCGTTCAATATTCGTAGGAATATTATTTTCGTTCAACAGTCGTAAGGGGTATTATTTCTTTCGTATTCTGAAGAGAATTAATTTCTTTCAATACTCGTGAGGGTTGTTACTCCATTCTCAGATTATTTCATTGGAATAACTTTTGCTCACGCGACTACACCTGCATGCATGGTGAAATTCTTCTCGTTATTCCATTCTTTATTATTCTCGTTAGAATAATCTGCCTAATTCGATCATCATGCATGCATGGTGAATGACCCTTCGTATTCATTCTTTATTAAATTGTGGAAATGATCTGTCTACGTGGATTACCGCATTGCGAATGAAAATCTATTTGCAGTTTCGTATATTCTATCATACTCGTATGAGATATTCTTTTTTTTTGTACTCGTCATGGAATATCGTTTTCTTTTGTATTTTCCTTTCATGAGTACTATTCACGTATACGACACTATTCACGTATACGGTACTATTTATGAATATGGGTACTATTCACAAAGTACTATTCATAAAGTACTATTCACGAAGTACTATTCATAAATTACTATTCACGGGGTACTATTCTCGAAGTACTATTCACGGGGTACTATTCAATTAACCCGAAAAATATATTTCTTTTTTGTCCAAATTATTTTTGATACATGAATATTATTCTTAAATTTTACTCCACAAAGCATTATCATGTTGACAATTTGGATATTTTTAAACTCTGGATAAATTTAAAGTCTTTAATATTTATCCTTGATTTTGTTTGATTAATGCTTATATCATTGTCATCATCCTCATACTTATATTGTGATGAAAGTCATCTTTGCCTTACGTGCATAGATGAACTGTTGATTGGTATGATTATGACCAGTGATCATTCGGTATAATCATGACCCGTAATGTTACAAATGATGTCCTAAAAGTCCTCATTGGCCCGTAGTGCATTGATGGGGAGTTGTTGGTATGATTATGACCAGGGATTATTCGGTATAATCATGACCATTGATGATTACTGTTGCCTCTTTTTTAGTTCTAACAAAAGAGCTCTAACTCATGCAAGTATACATGTGTCAACAAGCAATACAGAGTAAGTCGAGTGTCGATCCACGGAGAAAGTTGCTAAATCAAATTATTATGCATCAACTCTATCACTATTTTTATATGCTTAAACCAATAATTATGATTATGATTGCAAATTACTATAAAATCAAATAACAACTAAAATAAGAATAATAACGAAATAAATATCCTTGGCCCGTAGTGCAGGGATGATTCGATGATGTGGTTTATTGATTAAGCTGAGTCTCAGCGATAAAGTTGATGAAAAACTTTTTAAATCATAGAAGATAGTAGATATCATGCTCTACTTGAATCTTCTAATGGATTGCTTATTCCGCTGCAGTTATTGATCTAAAACTTGTTGTCTATTGTATTCTATCAATTGTTATACTGTTGAAGGATAAGGATAATTTATTCTGCATTATCTTAGTCATAATATTTCTTACTGGGCAAGTTGAGCTCACCCTTTTCTTTCACTGTTCTCTTCAAGAAATGAGAATATAGTTGGGACTAGTCGGGGAACGGAGTGATGGTCCGAGATGGTTGTTTTAGCAGTCCTCACTACTTAGTGTAATAATAAATGTAATGAGGACTTCATTTGAGTTTGAATACTGTCTATGAGATAATATTAGTGTAAAAACTCTAAGCAACGCTGTTGTCGTATTGTATAAAAGAAGTTTGTATTTGATTTCTGTACCACGTCTTTGGCGACTCAAGATGGGTGATGTATACCTGTTTTAGGGGCGTCACAACTAGGCTCACCTGTAAGACCCTGGATTTTAATTAATAAAATTTAATTTTTTTTATATGTGTTTCTGAAACGATAATGTATTAAATTGATAAAAAGTTAAAATTAAGGGTGATATGGGCAAATTACAAGAAACAAAAAATAATGTCGACAAAAATGCCAAAGAATATTTGGTATCGTATGACGGTGTCGTAACAATCAATCATTGGTGGACCCTACAACAAAATAATTTTTGAATATAAAAAATGACAAAATAACTGTTAGTAAAAGTTATCGGCGGAACTTTTATATTTAACTGTTAAAATATCAGACAATAAAATAATTAACAATAACTCACATTGTTATAATTACACTATTACACAGTATTGAACTAATAATTGACACAATAACAAGGGTAACAAGGAAAAGTTACGTATTTAAAAGTCGCATGTACTAAAAAGTTAGACAAACTTATTAATATGTTAGGTAAATAACATTGTATACATAAATATATGTAATATTAATACATTAAGTAAATAATATAGAAGATGAACAAATATAATAATTATTATGAATAGTAAAAAAAAGTAATCTTGAATGTGAAAGTTGTGTCAAAATTTATGTTTGATAGATTAAAGGTAATCTTAAAATGTGATAAATTATAGTAAAATAATGTGTGATAGATTAAAGATAATTTTGAAATGTGAAAAGTGTGTTAAAGTTGATGTGTGGTAGATGTTGGTTAAATTTTGAGTATAAAAGGGGAATTGGCATTAAGGAGTTGATATAACCTTCTTACTTGTTCTTCCCCCACTTTCTAAATATTTTTAAGTGTGAGTGCTTATTTGAGTGTACTAAGAATACTTGAGTGTTGGTAATATCAGTAAGAGTGCAGAAGTGCTCAGGTGAATCAGTCTTCTGAAATAATAGTTGTACAAATACCCATGCTCATTATTATTTACAACTCTTCATTCAGAAAATTATTTTTGAAAAATTTCATTTGGAAGATTTTTTTGAAAAGTTATTTATTATTTCAAAATTATTTTGAAAGTTTAGTCCACTTCATTTTATACACTGCACTAATTTATTTTATAAATACCATTAAGTCAATTTTTGATAATTTTACAAGCTACGAATTAGTGTACACTAAAACTTATATGTGATAATTACTGATTAAATTATAAATACAAATATAAGTTGATCAATTACATAAAAGGCGAAATGCCGAAATCTAGCTATATGCTAAGGTAAGGGTTATCATTTTCTTCATACTCATAAATTTAAACTTACTATTGTAAATTATTATTTGTTTCTATAGTCCTTAACATTAAACGGTAAAAAATTCTGAAATAACAATTTTGTAAAAATTCTTTAATAGTTTGTGTTTCATGTAATATCTTTTGACCTGAACCTTCTTGTTGAATTTTAACTTTTGTATTTGAACTGTGAACTTTTGGATTGTGAACATTTTTAACTTTGAACTTTGCATTTGAACTATGAACATTTTGACTTGAACTTTCTATTTGAATTGTGAACATTTTAGACTATTAAATATTCCTTGTACCATGAACCTTACCGTTGAACTTACTATTTATGAATCTTGGACAATACCCAGTTTGAACTCATTTTAATATTATGAACATCGTGTTGATAATTTTGACATTATTGAACTATGAACAAAGTAAATTATTCATTAAACATAAATAAATTACAGATCTCTAATATTCATTCATTGTTTTATTATTCTTATTAATTTTGTTTATTCTTTATTGTTTATACTAATCATCAAAACTCAAGTTATTGTGAATGTCTTTGACATGGGTGTAAAGACAATATGGTTGTTGAGTGTTTTTGGTCTGTGTGGCAAAGACACGCGATAAAAGTTCTCTTTTGCACCTATGTGCACAAAAATGATTGTTTGACGACATGATAATGACCATTGGTGTTACCGATGATGGAGTCTAAAAGATGAATTTTAATTTGGAGAAATTATATTAGACATTATCTATTTGACTCTCCTAATGGATTGCTTACTCCGCAGCACGTTATTAATTTGTTAAAAATTTATGATGTCTAGTATTTTCTAAATCTCTAATTTAATCATTGTTGAATGTTAAAGATAATTTTATTTTTCGTTATCTTAGGTATGATATTTTTTACTGGGCTAATATTCGAGTTCACTCTTTTGGTTCCTAATTCCTTTCAAAAAATGAGAATATAGCTGGGGCTAACGGGGAGAACAGGGGAATGGAGTGATAGTTTGAATTAGTAGTCGTAGTAGTGCTCACCAAGTTGTAAAAAATTGTGTCAATAATTATAATAAGAACTTAGTGTGTATATTACTTTGCTATACAATGTATTGTAATAATTATGATTATGTGATTTAATGTATTATTTTATATTCTGACGACTTAAATTAAATTGTGTATATCCGAATTTAAAGATATCACACATCACATGTATAATAGATCATCCACTAATTATACTCAATTCATTATTTTATAAAATAAGTTTTGTAAAAAAAATTATGACACTAACAACACTAGCCTTTAGCTCCTCCACATCACAATAATTAATAATAGGGTCCTTTACAATAATATACAACATTTAGTAAATAATTACACTATTAGTGCACTCATAAAATATTTACATAATTAATACACTTTCTATATTTATTTACAATATTAGTGTAATTAGGATTCCTTAATTTAGAGAATTAGTATAGGATTCAATTCATAATAATAAGAAAACCTAAAATCAAGGAGAAATAACTGCCATAATTAATAATTCAAATTCAAATATCTTGGATCTAACAACAAAAACAAATTCAAATTCAAAATAATAATTCAAATTCAAATATTTAAAGTTTGACAACTTTATCTTCCTCCTCCCTTCGCCGGTCATCTTCCTCTTCCCCTTCGCCAGTGAGACCCAATTTCATGTCCAAAAGAAAATAAGAACACTGCATAGGAAAGAGAGAGATAACAGAGTGACCAAACTTTTATACCAAGATAACCAAACCTTTATACCAAGGTAACCAATCTACCTCCACACTTGCAGTATGAATTTGTGAGACCCCAAATTTTATGAATAAAAATTTAAATTTCTCAAAATATTTTTTTTAATATTATGGAGTAAATTTGATATAATGTTATAGTTGTGGGTAATATTTAGAAATTTTGAAAAGTATGCAAGTTGTTATATAATATTCGATTAGTCAGAGAATATTCATTTTAATGAGGAATATTAAAGACGACAAGACAATCATTGGTGGACCCCACAACGGAATTATTCATTCGGATTGAGAAAATGACAAAAATATTTTTATGAAAATAACGGCGGAAGTTTTACTGTTAAAACTGTTGAACTACTCGGTAGTAAAAGTATAGTAATACGCATGGTTGCATAGTAGCACACGGTATTGATTATTGATGTTTACGTAAGAAGTCACTCAGTTTTTTTCAATTATTGCTTCAATAATTGTTGCATAATATCTCACGTTATTTGATTCAATTATTGTCGATATTTTATATATTATTAAATTAATAATTGAGATGACAAAGTTATTAATATTATTATTTGCAATATTAAAGATGTCTAGAAGTTACGCAAGAGGAGAGGTTTGGTCACCTAATTGCGCGCTAAATAGGGAGAAATCCTTATTGGAAAGCCCCCTCTTTCTCGAGGAGCGACACAGTCGATTAATATTATGAATTATAATAATGATGATAAATGTTGTTAAATATATTGAAGTGTCTTTTTATGAAGTCATGGAAGTTTATATATATATATATATATATATATATATATATAAATTTTGTTTTATTAGTATTATTAATGTAATAAAATAGAAAAGCTTTTATATAAAAGCAGAATACTTTTATAAAGTTATTTGTTTTATTAGACAATAATTAAAATATATTATATTTTATTATGCATAGTGTTTGCATAGTAAAATCTTTTTTATATAAAACAAAATACTTTTATAAAGTTATTTTTTTTATTAGACTATAAATAGAATATATTATATTTTATTTAAAAGATTTTGTTTTATTAGAATAATTTATTAATATCTTGCATAGTAAATCAATATGGACCGTCTGTTTAAAAGTAAATCAACTGGACCGTTCATGAATTAGTTACTATTCAGGTCCATCCTCGATATAAAATAAGCTCATTCCTTCATTATTTCTTACTTAATTCACTTTGAAACTACTAGAGAGAAATTATAGAGAGAAAAAAAAGAGAAGTCTCGCTATCTCACTTTTCCAATATCCGTTCTTTAAGGTAAGGGTATTATTTCTTTTCAGTATCCATGAATAGAACTTCATTATTCCATTCTTTATTATTTCGTTGGAATAACTTTGTATCATGCGACTACCTATACTTGGTGAAATTCTTACATTATTCGATTCTTTATCATTATGTTGGAATAACTTGTCATCAAGCAATCTGCAGCATACATGATGATATTTTTTCGTTATTCCATTCTTTATTATTACATTGGTTTATACATGCGTTTACGCATGACCTGGTTTCGATTATTTATTATTACATTGGAATATCCTTTCGGTGTAATTTACCGACTTTGGTTCCGTTATTTATTATTCTGTTGGAATAACCTATCTGTGTGGTCTATCGCATGCCTGGTGATTTCTTTTGCTATTCCATTCTTTATTATACTCAGTTGATTAAAGTTTTGACTTCTATACTCCATTAAATTAGTGGAATATCCTTGATATTTGCGTTTCATCCAGTATCTTTTCATGAAAATATTCTTCTGAGCATTCTTGAATTTTACTCTACAAAGAAGTATTATGTTGACAATTTGGACGTTATTAGTTCCTAGATAAATTAATTCTTGAAATTGTTTTTATTGAATTCTTATATCATTGTCATCATTCTCATGTTTATATTATGTTGAAAGTCATCTGTGGCCTATAGTGCATATATGGACTTGGTATGATTATGACCAGGGAGTATTCGGTATAATCATGATCGTAATGTTACAAATGATGTGGTAAAAGTCCTCATTGGCCCGTAGTGTATTGATGGACAGTTGTTGGCATGATCATGACCATTGATGAATACACGAATATCATTGGCCCGTAGTGCGTGGATAATTTGTGGTTGTGATACTAATGAATATCCTTGGTCGTAGTGCAAGGATGATGTGGATTATTTATTAAGCTGAGTCTCAGCGATAAAAGTGATGAAAAATCTTTTTAAATCATAGAAGATAGTAGATATCATGCTCTACTTGACTTTTCTAATGGATTGCTTATTCCGCTGCAGTTAAACTTCACTACAAGAAAATGCTCTAACAGCGACCAAACTTATCAGCGACCGCATTTTGTGGTCGCAGATAGGATTTGTAGCGACCAACATTAGCAATAGAACTTGAATTTGGTTGTTAGATTATCAATGTGAATCGATCCCGATCCGCTATTCTATCCGCATGAGTTCATTTTACCTCCAAAAAATTGGCTGGAAATGTTGGCGCGCTACTTGATTTGCGACCACTATATAACAGCGACCGCATTCGGTCGTTGATACTTCCACATCATTTAAAATCGGTGATCGCGTGCGGTTATTTGATATGATCGCGGATGTATTTCAATAAACCGATGTCGGTTAAATCACTCTCGATCCGAATGTAAAAAAAAAAGGAAGAAAAGAAGAGGGAGAAGAGGGAGTAGGGGGAGAGAGAAGAGGGAGGAAGACTGCGCCGACGCGCCTTCACCATCGACATCACCGTGACGCCCTTCACCGCCGTGCGGTAAGCCCATGTTCAGAATCTATTCGATTTCATAAAACAAAACTCGTGTGATCCTCTCTCTGCATTTACTCATCTCTTTATACATATACAATTGAAAATGTTATCATACATGTTTAATTACTTGCTTGAAATGTTATCGATTCGGCTTAAGCGTTCTCACACTCGTCATCCACATAACTAAGCGGTGTTGGTGCCTTTAATTATTATTTGTTATAGGAGCTAGGGTTCATACAATCTATGCAAATATGAAATATCTCGAACATGTTTTGTACCAAAGACCGGAGTTCGATTGGGTGTGGATTGGGATCCATGTTGGATCCATTGTTTTTCGTTTTATTAAATTTTATTCTTTGTCGTTGTCTTTGGAAATAAGTATGTTTGTTGATGTTCTTGATCTTGGTTGTTGTGTTTCTGTTTACTGCTTTTGCTTTTTTTTAAAATACTACTCCCCTCGTTCCTTGTTTTAGGCGTATGCACAAGAATTAAAGAAATAATTGAAAAGCATTAACTATATTATCAATTGTCTATAATCGCTTCACCTCACTTATCTCATAAATATGGATCAAAAAATTAGGTGGAGTAATAAGGGTCAATTTGGGAAAAATAGTAATCAAATCTCTTAGATAAGCACAAACGACAAATAATTAGGAATAAAAAAAAAGTCTAAAACGACCTACATATAGGAATGGAGGAGTAATATTTTAGATTTTATATTGGAGTGACTATAGCACATTGCTTTCGGGATTATAAAGTTGGTTTATTGAGGTGGGGTTTCATGGGTTGAACTCAAGGAATCATGGGTAGCTTCAGTGAAGAATCATCAAATATTATTTATGAAGATGAGGAGGAGATGATATTTATTTTTTATTTTTTTCGTCCCATATCTGCTCCCGAGTAGTTATATATTAATTAAATTAATATTTATAGTAGTATATATTACATAATTAAAATATCTGTCCATGTATGTGTGTATATATTATTATTATTTGTTTTTTCTTAATCTTATCCAGCACTAAAACATGATTAAATTTTCGGCGATGGTATAAATTTCCTGTGGAGGATTAAAATCCTCACAGCACAGAAATGTAGATGATTATTAAAATTTAATCCCCGAATGAAATGAAGCGGGCTTGAAATGGGGTACGATGTGTAATTCCGGTCGCGCCCCATCCCATCCTTAACCTCTACTATATTCTAATGCCTTTGTAGTGGAGACATATAAGAATAACTACCAAATTTATAAACTTCTCTTCCTACTTCCCAGAGTACGTAATACTACTACTAGTGGTATTAGAAAGATTCATGTTTAATATGAGATTATCCGAAGTTGGATAATTTTTATTCTTGACTAACGATTCTTTGAAATTTGGAAAAATTTTGAATACAACATTCTTCTTTGAATATATTGTTGCTAAAATTTAGATAAATTGTTGTTGATATTCTTTGAAATTGGGACAATTTTGGACTTCTTATTATTCTTTACTAATATTGGATTCTCCTAAATTATGCCCCTGAAATTGGTCAAGTATGCATGCCCTCGTGCATGTGGATAATCCATATTATAAGGGAGACTCTCTAGAATTTTTTTCATATATAAGTCAAATGGCTATATAACTTGAACATTAGGGCTTAACCCAAAACCTTGGTTGCAATATATGATCATACTTATACCAATCCAATAACTTGAACATGAGTATGACATAAAACATAACTAGGAATTAATTTTATCCATAATTCAATCAAGAAGAAGGTTCAAGAGATTCTTATACATTCTTGTTGCTCTTATATGCCTACAAATAGTCAAGTATGCATGTCCTCGTGCGTGTGGATAATCCATATTATAAAGGAGACTATCAAAATTTTTTCATTGGTCGAGTAATTTAGACTTGTCCCAATGCATATGTTGAGCATGCATGATGCGATGATTCATATTTTACCCCTAGGAATCTATTGTCTTTAGGTTGTTTTGGTATTTATCCTTATTCAATTCCGAATAATAATCATATATGATGCACACTCATGTTATATATGTACATATACATCTATATGTATTTATAAGCATCATAAATGGGATTGAAATTTGAATAGTAAATCTCTAACAAGGAATAAAATAATTCATGTCAACATAGGTATCGTAATCATGGACCTAGTTGGATGGCACGACGAAAGTCACGAAAGTGAGTGCCCGGATAAATCTTCAATTTGAATTTAAATTTGGTTGCCAAGTGTTTTTGGAGTATCATTATAGTCACCCGGAATGTATGAATGGTAAGTCATGAATCGATGTCCATGTTTGAAGTGTAAGAATGTAAATTATATGGATGAGAGACATGGTAAACTATCATTTACTTGTTTACGGGTTCATGAAAATTACGAAGAATCTTTGGTGGGCACATGGGCAAGAGAAGAGATGGTGGCATCACACAAGTACACAATTGAGCGATAGTACTCATCATTATGAATGAAATGGTTCATGATATTGCGCAGGGCGATTTTGATTGGGAGCAAGCAGAGAGAGCAACCTATGAATTACGATGCCAAAGACTTCTTTAAGTTGTTAGGCGAGGGTAGCGAGCCATTGTGGCATGGTTGCACCAAACACACTATATATTATGCGCGATGGAGACATTACTTAACATCAAAGGTGATCACAACATGAGCCATGAGTGTTTTGAGTCGCTCTTGAATGCCATTAAGAGTATGTTGCTGACGGTGAGAAATTACCCAGTAACTATTACTTTTGTAAGAAAATGGTGAAGAAGTTGGGTCTTGGATACCAAAAGATCGATGCATGTCCCAACGATTGCATGTTGTTTTATAAGGAAAATGAGCAGTTGACAAGGTGCACGTTTTGCGGTCATGATCGGTTTAGGCCTAATAAAGAGGGTGTGACTACAAAAATATCAAGTATCGTTTAAGATTCTAAGGTATTTTCCAATAACACATCGACTAAAAAGATTGTACATGTCTTGAGAACAATTTGAACATATGAGTTGGCATGCGAAATCTCCGACTAAAGATGGAGAACTAAATCATCCATGAGATGGGAAGGCTTGGAAAGATTTCAACTTAGCACATCCTGGATTTGCATTGGAACCTAGAAATGTGAGGCTTGGATTGTCCACCGATGGTTTCAATCCGTTTGGCCACTCTCAATTTATTCCGTACTCATGTTGGCTGTGATTGTTACTCCGCATAACTTGCCTCCTTGGATGTGTATGAAATAGCCATACTTGTTTCTTTTCACTCGTGGTTCCTGGTCCTAAGAGAGTCTGGAAAGAACTTAGATGTTTACTTGAGACCTCTTATAAACGAGTTGAAGGTATTGTGGGAGGATGGAGTCTGACTTGGGATGTTGCAACGAAAACAAATTTCAACCTTAGAGGCGGTTATGTGGACTATAAGTGACTTCCTGACTTATGGTATGTTAGAATTTGGATGGAGTACACACGGGAAGTTGGCTTGTCCGTATTGTATGGAGCATACAAAGTCGTTTAATCTATCAAAAGGTCAAAAGCCTTGTTGGTTTGATCATCATCGTTGGTTCTTCTTAGGTAGATCACCGTTTGAAGAAATAGAGAACACTTGAGAAAAGGAAAGTAGATAATGATATGCTCGCACCGCGATTGTGTTCGGGAACGAGAGATGCGAGATCGTGTGATGAGATTGCGGTTATCCCATTTGGTAAGGTTGATGTCACAAAAATAATCAATGGGTTTGGTAAATCTCATAAGCGGGTTCGGAGAAGCATCTTTTGGGAAGCGCCATATTAGTCTACAAATTTGATTAAATCATAATCTAGATGTGATGCATATTGAGAAGAATGTGTTTGACAATGTGTTTTTAACATTGTGATGAATGTTACGGGGAAGACAAAAGATAACGATAAGGCACGCGTTTGGACATGAAAGATATTTGTATGGCGTCTAGATTAGAACTTTATGAATCTCCTAATGGTAAGATTGTCAAACCGCATGCAAGGTACACATTGTCCAAAAAGCAAGTTGAAGATGTGTGCACATGGGTTAAGTCTCCGAAACTACCGGATGGATATCGTCAAACATTGCAAGGTGTGTTACGGGTGGGAAATTTCAAGGAATGAAGAGTCATGGTATCGTGTGTTCATGGAGAGACTCATGTCTATAGCATTTCGGGATCTCGCTTGATAAACCAATATGGGATGCTTTGGCGGATCTTAGTCGTTTCTTCAAAGACTTGTGTTCAAAATCATTGAATGAGAAGGACATGTTTGTACTTGAGAATAACATCATAGAGATCACGTAAAGCGGAAAAATATTCCCACTGGATTTTTTGACTCCATGGAGCATTTGCAAATTCATCTTCCCTATGAAGCTCGTGTTGGGGTCCGATTCAATATAGATGGATGTACCCTTTCGAGAGGGTGATGGGAAACCTTAAGAGGAAGGTGAAGAATAGAGCTTATGTTGAGGGGTCGATATGTGAGGCATACAGATTTCGATGAGATATCTACGTTTGTCTCGGACTATTTTTAGACGAAGTCTTGACAAAGGCCAATCGAGTATCGAGACATGATGATGGGGAAATGTTGAACTAAATGGTGGTGGCTCTCGTATTTGGTTTATCGGGTATGCTTATGGAAAAGGGAAGCGATATATTCTCTCGAGCAAGAATTACATGTCGCACATACTTACATTCTTCTCAATCATGAGGAAAAATTGGCGAATTTGTGAGTACACATGTAAACTTGATAATTTATCTTTTAAGTTGAAAATTTATTCCAATATGTTAATGTTTATAACATGGTATAGATTATACGATGACGAGTTAAAAGTGAAGCATCCGGCATAAGCGATAAAGATATTCAAATCAATCGGGATAAAAACTTTGCACTTTGGCTAAAGGACAAAGTAAGTTCAATTTTAAAGACGTAGTATATATATATATATATATATATATATATATATATATATATATATATATATATATATACTCCATGTTAACTATGACTTCATTTAATAAGATGGAGTTTTTGTAGGCTTTATTTGAGGGATCAACGATTCCGGCTAATGTACAAGTCCTAGCTATGGGACTAGACGGGGACCAAGTCACCATGAATGGTTACAAAATAAATGGTTGTGAATTTCACACAAAGGCATATGGGCGCGGTAAAAGAACAACGAACTGGAGTGTGTGTCGAGGAGATTATTCTGATGAGCTTGGTCGTGCCTTTTATGGGGAGTTGGAGGAAATCGTAGAGTTGTCGTCTGCAAGCGGCACGTATGGGGTTATATTCACTTGTTCAAGTGCCGTTGGTTTGATTGAGAAAAAGGGATACGTGTTGTGGACATGGAAATCGATATTGACCTCCATAGAGTCTGCGTACTCAACGAAGGCTGTTTGTTTTACCCACTCAGCGAGACAAGTTTACTATACTCCTAGTCCTGTTAGGAAAGGGATAGACCGCTTCTGATTGGAAAGTTGTAATTCATACTCCCAGCGTAGTCATGTCCAAGTAATAGGCGAGGATTTCTACCGAGAGGAAATGCTTGAGAGACCTCCTATAATAAATATAGAGGACAATAATGATGTAATCCGGTTAGAGGTGGAGATGAACACGATGAATTGGATCCGAGATAGTTATTATGCGGATGAGCGGTGATATTGAGGAAGAGTTATTGGTGACCGACACTAACACGAATCGAAGAAGATGGTTATGAATCTCGATACTTGTACAAAATGATTACGACTCATCGGACAACGATTTTCATTAAAATGTATGTGTAGTTATAAATTGTAAAAAATGTATGTTTATGTTCATGTTCATGTTTAGTTCATAATTATGTACCTTTCATTTATGTTCTCTATATAGGAATGTTCTCTATATCCTTAACTATATCATTTGTAGTTGTTTAGTTATAATTGTACAAAAAATGTTTATGTTTATGTTCATGTTCATGTTTAGTTCATAATTATGTACCTTTCATTTATGTTCTCTATATAGGAATGTTCTCTATATCCTTAACTATATCATTTGTAGTTGTTGTAGTTAACTATTTTGCAGTCATGTTTATGTATCTTTCACTTATGATAATCGTAGTTAACTATTTCATACAATTAATTGTCATTCATAATTTCATACTAACATCCTAATTTTTTTATTTATAGATGTCTTACGAACTGCGCAAAGACGAAAGCCATGGTTGGTTGGGTGGGCCCTAAATCATGTAGAAGGCCCCGGCTAATCCGGATGATCGCATTCTTATACAGATCCGTCCTCCTCCAGAAAGCACGTAAGTTAAACATCGTGTATATATAAGGGTTTAATATTTTCATTGTTATAAATATATTTTAATGTAAATTACTGTATATTGTAGTGATTTTCAAGATAGTAAAATTGTGAAGTGCATTTCACAATTATGCTTCTGTAAGCAGCCACGCTTGATGATTACATAAATGAAACACACCTCTCGCCCATAAGGATCTTGATTTAACCTGAATTTCGGTATGTTTTTATTAATTATAATGATTATATTAATATAATATTCAAAGGATAATTTTTAGTAATGTTATTATTGTTGTTTTATTTGCGAGAAAAAGTATAGATGGGAGGACCTTTGAGGCTTCGGTGATTGAGACATTATTACAGCGGAAGTGCGCGGTCCGTACTCAAGGATAACAAATAAAAACGACAAAAATCCATTCACAATGCTTGAGAGATCGACCATCCGAGGGCGTGGAGAAGATTATATGCACGAGCATAGCCCACGGTGGTGCACCCAGTCCATATGGGTGAGATGTGTGCCTAATGGAGAGCCGAGAATTTGGTGAAAAGACGAAAAGACCGCCGCCAACAAGAGCCTCGGGTGTATCAGAAGGCGAAAAGGCTAAAAGGAACATACAAAGGCGGCGATATTTCACGATTCTTGAGATATCTTTGCTGAGTACGTATTTACAAGTTTTAATATGTTTTCAATCATGAATTGTAGAAAATATATCCCATTTTTACTTAGTAATATTGTGTTATTTTTGTATGGAGTCTCGGTCTCAAGGTCACCCTATCCATTTGGTTTGGATGTATGCGTGGCCACCGTGATGATGCTTTGAGGCTATCCGGATAATGGTAATAAATTTTAACAACTTGATCTTTAATTAATGCTTACAAAATTAATTTATTTTTAACTATTTAATTGTTAACATGATGACATGCGAGGACACTTATAAGCGTTTATTGAATGAAAGCGTATCTGAAGGCACTCCACGTCCGTCATCGATCAAGAGTTGTGGGAGAGGCGTCATTGTGAAGAAGAACTACGTTAAAGGTCAAGGACAACGACGACGCCCATCCTTGATGGCTCATGCTTTCTTCTACCCGATCTACGGTCATCTAGCCATCCAATTTATTCATACTCCGGTATTTGTTGTGTGAGAGAGCTATATGTCAAGATCGGGATCTTCGAAGATCTTTGGGGCGGACATCTGGGGGCTCTGAGTCTTTGAGGAGTTAGTCAAGCGAAGAAGCAGCAGCAGCTGACATCACAACATGGAGGGATGGCGGCGAGGTATAAAATCAATTTGTTGTATATTGTCGTAATATACCAATATTAACATAGTTAGTAAATATTTATAACTTGTTTTATTATTTTGTTAATATTATTGGGGTGATCGAGGAGGCGGTGATGCTTGATTAGTACTGCTTTAGATTAGTTTTATAGTTATAATATAAGTTTGTACTTGTTTCATTCTTAGGATGTTTGTATATTGTTACTTAAACAATTTTTAAAATGTTATTATATTTATTCAAAATCATATTGGTTTTGAATGGTTTATATTCTAGTTTAGTGTATGTGTTATATGATGGACGATGGATGTTTATATTGTTGTGTATCTTTGTTATTGTGTATGTGTGTTGGGATAAAAGCAGTACAAAAGCAGTCTGTGTTTTCGGATTTATGCAAAAACAATGAAGATTACATTATTTTATTTTTAATATCGGCGACCGCGTGCGGTCATTGATTCGATCGGTCACCGACATGATGAAACACGTCAGCTTTGGCCATGGCCCATGCTGACTCATCTTAGCGACCGGATTTGCCATTTCGGTCGCTGATATCGGTCGCTAAGAATCGGTCGCTAATAGTGGTCGCTGATGTGCATTTTAGCGACCAGATTTTGTGCGACGCCTTTTAGCGACCGCAGACGGTCGCAGATAGATATCAGCGACCACAGGCGGTCGCTGATAAGCTTTTTTGTTGTAGTGCTTGATGTCTATTGTATTTTATCAGTTTAACATTGTTAAAGACTAATGATAATTTATTCTGCATTATCTTAGTCATAATATTTCTTACTGGGCTAGTTGAGCTCACCCTTTCTTTCACCGTTTCTCTTGAAATGAGAATATATTTTGGACGAGTCTGGGGGAGTGAGTGATGGTCCAGATGATAACATTAGTAGTCCTCACTATTCTGTTAAATAGTGTGACAATAAATATAATGAGAACTCCATTGAGTGTGGATATTGTCTAGATGGCAATATTCTTATTAAAACTCTCAGTTTATGTTTTATCGTATTTTACACGACAGTTGTATTATTAAGTTGTATTTGTATTTTTGTACCATGTATTTGGCGACTCAGAATAGGTGATGTATACCTATTTTGGGGGCGTCACAGAATTGGTTACCTTGGTCTGAAAGTTTGGCAACCAACTGCATAAAGGTTTGACTACCAACTGCATTACATTCAAAATAAATTGGTAACTTAATAAAATAGAATTGGTTACCTTGGTATGAAAGTTTGGATACCAACTGCACTATAAAAAAATTGCAGGTGTGGATGTGGATTGGTTACCTTAACAAAGGACCCAATTATACACTGAAATTAATAAAATCATAACAGCTGGAATAAGTCATTTTTCGGCGAGTCAGGGGATTGGAGTTGCAAACCGTTGGTGCCGAAGTAAGAAGAGAATGGTTGTTTTCGGTCTACCATCGGAGGGAGACGGAGCGTGATGATGATTGTCGTTTTGTCGTTTTTAGTCGCTCTTGGAGATGACAAGCTCGATAAAACTCGATGGTGTGATGATGATTGTCGTTTTGGTGGCCGCAGAAGCTGCGGTGGTCGTGGTGGATTTGGAGGTGGGCATAGTAGAGTTGGGCGTGGTGGAGGTCTTGGTGGTGGGGGTGGCTTAGGGGGTGGCGGCGGACTTGGAGGTGGTAGTGGTGGAGGATTTGGTGAAGGTGCTGGAGGAGGTGTAGGTGGGGGTGGAGGCTTAGGTGGTGGAGCAGGAGGCGGTGGAGGCTTAGGGGGTGGCGGCGGACTTGAAGGTGTGAAAGGTGGAAGATTTGGTGGAGGTCTTTGGAGGAGGTAGAGAGGTGGAGGTGGAGGTGGAGGTGGAGGTGGGGTGGGGGGGGGGTGGGGGTGGGGGGTGGGGGTGGGGGTGGGGGCTTAGGTGGTAGAGGTGTTATATAGTTTACTTATTAATTATTTAATTTAATAAACAAATCAATACTAATCCCTTAAATTAAGGAATCCTAATTGCATACTAATTCTCTAAATTAAGGAATTCTAATTGCACTAATATTATAAATAAATATGGAAAATGTATTAATTGTGTAAATATTTTATGAGTGCATTATTGTTATAATTATTTTAAAAAATGTAATAAAATATGTAATTGATGCTTAATATAATTATAGGAGACATATTCAATATATTCCTTGTCATTATAATGCGAAAGACTTCATTAGGGGAAATGTATCTATATACTCCTTGTGAGCTCAAATACTCCTTTCTTCCTCAAAATAATGTGTTAAATATATTTTTTATACAAATTAAAAAAACTAAAGCAGAGAAAAGTTAGTAAAAAAAAATTAAAAGTTAGAACTTTATGTTTTAATTACCTTACAAGGTTACATAATATCCATTATTTTATGTCCCTTGAGTCATCTTTTTGAGAACAAAAAAAAAATGCATCTTAAATCATTTTTTTTTGAGAACAAAAGGAGTAATATTTTAAGTTGAGTATATCATATTCTAATAGTTTATTTTTTAATGCTTGTTACATAAATTAAAGTCCAATAATTTTTATTAAGAACAAAAAATTTGAAAAACATTAATTTTAGCCTAAATACACAAAAAACAATTCTTGGTATGTACAGAAATTCAGAAAATAGAACAATTGTTTTTTTAAAAACAATCTATTCTATTTCATTTCAATCTTAAGTTTTAGGAGGAACTCTTAGAGAGTTTAGGAGTGTTGAAATAGGTAACTGATATTTTTATATGTATTTATGATATTTTTATATGTTCTTCTGTCATATGAGTATATAACGAATTTTATTTTTATATAAAAAATAAACATATAAAAATACCAAAAATACATAAAAATAATGCTAAGAAATTGAAATTACAATAATAAAATCCCACATTATAACACAAGAAATAAAACTTTAAACTTTAAAACATAAATATTCTAATGCGTTTGGTCCCGTACTTTTTAATTGAGCTGAGTGGGTAAGATTAGAAGGGGACAGTGAAGATTGGAGGTCACGTGGGGAAGATGCATGAGTTCACGTGCAAAGACATGCAATGCAAGCCCACGTGGAAACAGGGTGTCCCACTGATTACAACTCATGCGCCTCACTATTGTCTTTTCCATAACCCGACAACCCTTCCTGCACAATCATTGGATACTCCTCTCTTCTCTCAAATTCGAGATTAGTTAGCATCAAATTAATTTTGATCAATATAGCATCCATATACAGTTGAGAGGTGATCTCTCTTTACGTGTTAATATTATATTGGTCAATTGATTAATTTATTATATGAAATTAACTTCATGATAATCGGGAGAACAGATCCTCTGTCCCTAAATTTCCTGTCCCCTTGTGTCCCTCAACTTAAATTTTGATACATAGTCTCTTACTTAACACTAATTATTTCTAAAATTCTAAAATTAAATTTAAAGGGTAAATTTAAACTTAGAAGAACAAATAAAAAACTTAAACTACTACTACTACTATAAAAAAATAAATACACGATGTATAATTTATTCAAACTCTCACTCTCTAATTTGCTAAACTTCAACCATTCATTTTAATTTGGAGCATAAAAAAATCCGCCCATGTGGAAAGATCGCCCCTGATCGTGTGAAATGTAAATCATTATTATTGTTAACCAAGACTAGTTGAGTTCAATCTCAAAATCGTGTGAAGTTGAGAGTAAAGCATTTTAGGGTTGGCGTATCTCGAACTGTCGCCAACATGTATCATTTTCCAATGTTAAATTAAGAGAGTGTTTGTTTAGAGGAATAGCTGAAAGAATCGATCAGTGCGTTTATTTTGGATGCGAATTATTTGAATCGGTAGAGATGAAATGAACCGAATTATTAAGTTTTTTTTTTTAATTGAATGATTGAATGAAGCGGTGAATGAAGTAAAAAAAATTAAAAATTAAAAAAATATTAACTATTATATTAAGTAATATTAAATAAATTTACAACAATTTTGAATTTTTTCAGAGGGATAAAATAATAATGTTTTGTCATTCAGATGTTTCAGACATGTCAATTATGAAATAACTTTTTTCATTCAAATTCAGATTCAACTCATTCAGGTTAAGAATCAGCTCATTCAGATTCAAATTCAAATTTATTCAATTTTTATCAAACACCCCTAAGACGATTCAGATTGTAAAAAATAAAATTATATTATTGAAATATAAATATATGATTAAAATATTCAACATTATTAAAACCAATTTGAGCAAATCCTGTCACGTGATATAGACGAGAAAGTCACACTTGTTTCTACTTTACGGTGTTATCTTGTCTCCTCTTGACACACCCCACAATCACATCAATCCTTTTATAGGTAATGAAGCTCACAACACTTGCTGCTTGTTTGACTATAGAGGGTTTAGTGCTTGTTCATAAATCTAAATTTATTTTAAATTTTGTTTATTTAAATTTAATTTATTTTTTTAATTCATCAATTTTTAAAATATAAAAGCACAAAATTCAATTGAGTTAATTTAATTAGTCAAGCTGATTCAACTAAATCGATCTTTCACTTTTTATTCCATTTACTTCATCAACACTCACATTCATAGCTAAATAGTATACGTTGAATAAAAAATATATAACCATTCATATTTTCAAATTCATATAATTTAATCTCTCTACATTATTTATACATATTCACCACCACAAAATCTACATATAATTTAATCTTTCTCTCTACATTATTTATACATATTCACCACCACAAAATCTACACATGTTTACTATTGAGATCATTTATATTATTCATAAATTTCTTGGTCAATGCATGAATTATTATATAATATACATTACATGTGTTTTAAAATTTACAATTATAATATTCAGATAAATTTTACATACTAATATCCAAAGATGTCCGTGCCTTGCACGGGCTCACCTACTAGTTACAAAGCTTAAAACTCAAATACAAAATCAAAAATTATGTGGTAAATTTAGTGTATTTGGAGGTCCAAACAGGGATTCACTTTATAATAAGTTCACTTCATGATCAATACAGTGCTTACACGCAGACGGAGAGATCACCCTTACACCTGTGTATCAACACTTTATTAGGCCAGAGAGATCACCCTTCCGCCTGTGTGTCAACATTTTATTGGGCATGAAGTGAAGTTACTCATAGTAACCGGATCCGTCCAAACAACCTCCAAACAGACACTATAACAATATAAAAATTACCAATGATAATAGCTAAATACACCCATTAAGCCTCAACTTAAATATTCAACAACTTGCCAACGTACAGGTTTTTGAAACAAGGAAAATGCAAATACGGCATTACAATTCAAAACCTTACACCAAATGTGTTTATGCTTCTCCGCAAACTATTTATAATATTTGATTTAACAATGTAGATACCTCCAAAGGAGAAACATAGATAATCTCCAAAGTCCAATCACTAGAAGACACGGTCACTATAAAGTATAAAATTCAGCAGTACACAATTTGTATTACGGGTGAAGTAATAGGCCATGCAAAGACGCCTGCCTTCATACCTATAGCGGCGGAGCATGGAAAGGTTGACCATAATAGGCAGGAGCTTGGTTTGGGCCTGGTGGCATGAAAATAGGAGGGTGGGCTGTCATCGTTCCAGCTTCAAGAGAACTGCAAGTTCAGAAACAATATACCCGTTATAGCCCCCACCATGGCGGCTAAATAAGTTAATAACGTGAAATTCCAGTTCAAAACAATGCAACAAATCTACTAGTCATTTTCTCAGGCAACATCTTCGGAGTTAACTTTCTCCTCTTTGAGTTTTTAACGAGCAAAGATTGTTGACGAGTGTGCATGTATTCAAACTTTACGGCACTGAGAGAAACGCTTATTAACCAAAATCATACAAGAATCAATCTATGGTTAAGTAATAACTACCATATACCATGGAGAAAAATACCGTGATCTAAAATCTAGTAAGATGACAGAACCACCCCATCTACCATATAGGGCACTTAAGCTTCAGCCTTTTAAGTGTCATACTAATACTTTATGGCACTCTTGGACACAAGTCAAAACATCTTTGAATCTTCAAAAATAGGAACAAAAAATTAGTGCACGACAGACAAATCTTGGACGAAACTGATAACATTTCACTAATTGATTTATCTTGGATATTAAAGACAACCTTCTTCGAGTACAAGAATTAGAATTTATATACATAAAAATACTTGCACAACAGTTTGAAAGTATATTTTTTAAAATAACCCCCCAAATAAAGGGACAATGAGTGTCTAACATATCCCTGCTTCCTACAGGCTACACAAGGTAAAAAACAGTAGAAAATAAAGTTATGTGCTCCTTTGTAGTGTACACTAAATACCCTTTCACCAAGGAATAATAATGTGAGTAGGATGTTCTTATAATTGCATACTGAAACAAAGATGTGCTTACAGATAACTTTCAAGTTCCCAAGTCAACAGAGAATTATTAGGATGAGAATAGCAAGTCTATTCCAGAACAAATTAGAAGCAAAAAATAATTTCACAACCACCAAAGGAAATACTATGGTGGAAGAATGAACATACGCTGATTGCTGGCCACCAGTTTGTTGAATTAACTGGGAGTATATGTATTCATCAACTCTCTGCTTCGCCAGTGCTACCTGTTAAACCATCCAGAAACATAATAAAATAACTGAGAAATAATATGTAAACCCCTTTGAAAATTTCTTATTTTAACAAGTAAATGTTCGCAGATTTAAATTATCAACATTTTTTCTAGTTGGATTAGTTTGCAAGAACGCTACTGCCAATATAAGTATCTCCATATCTTTTCAGCATATTATTAGGACAAACAATTAATTCTTTTATATTTTGGTTTCGATGTTCAGCAGTACCTGTAAGCTTTTATTTTAATTTTTTTTATTTTGACAAGTTACATGAACATTAATTTCGAACTGAGGTCGATACAGGGGAGGGGGGATCTAGAGATCAAGTTGATAATAGGGATGCTTTATAGAGTTTGTTCAGGGCTTTTAAAAAATTTCCCAACTTGTATACATTGTGTTACTGTGGCAATGCCACCAGTTGGCATCAATTTAATATAATTACTTAACTTTAGAAATTAAAAAAAAAATCTGAGCTCCATTCAATGGATATGCCAGCTTTTAAGTGTGGTTCTGAATTCTACATAACTTCGGGGGGGGTTTTTTCTCCTTTTTTCGTTTTTTGTGCTCTCTGTCTCCCTCTTCTCGGGGGTGAGGAAGGGGAGTAAGAGCTGAAATATTTGCTTACTGGTCTCTTCCAATATTTTTCTTGCATGGCTAGAGTTGCCCATAGTCAGCAAACCTCCCTATTGGCGGATGGGGATATGTGCCTGCAAGAGAGGAAGAGAAAGTTGCTACAGGGTAACTGTCAAGTTTGAGTGATGGTCTGGCATACATTTGCCATTAGATAAAAACATATGGTTTAAATATAAATATCCCTTCATCCAATACTAGTAATGAAAAATAAATAAAAAGACCAAGTTATAGACCTAAATGCCTTTACAAAAAACATAAGGTAGAACATTGCATTGATGATCACATCCCATAATTGAGGACATACTCTAGAAAGTCAAAACCACCTCTCTATACAGTTTATGCAACCACAGCTGATGAAATTAAACAGAAACACATAAGAGGGGGCAGAGGGGTGTTTAACCTGTTGAGCACTACCACCCAGATTAATTTGCCTAAGGTTTTGTTCACCTTTTCCCCCATGCACCTGCAAAGACACAAAGATATGCAACTAAAAAGAAATTCGGAACAGTAGTTTCCATGTAGATTCAGAATATACTGAAACAAGTAAAAGACAATCATGAGAATGATAATACACAACTTCATATTTCATCAAACCCAGGGAAAGGACTATTTAAATATTGCATAATGTAAATAGAATATTTAGAATGTCACAAGATTTCTTAGCTTAAGATATTGGCAGATTCCAACAAAGAAAGGACTTGTTAATTGGGACCAAGTGAGTCAAGTGACTATTAGACTTTGAAATAAAGGCAAAAGCACAAAATAATTAAAAACTTCTCCCACTTGATGATAAGTGTAAATAAAGTCAAATATGATAATATTTGTTTCACATAGCAACATGTTCAAGCATTAATTATTTTCAAATATAGCTGAAGTAATTTATCTTTTTTTTTCCTATTTTTAGAGCAAGTAGCTAAAGAGTTTGATCTAGAAACCTTGATCGTTGCTCCAGACTCTGTTCTGATCCGCGAGATGTTAGAGCCGCACCTCCCAATCAACCCACCAACCATTGTTTCCGAAATCATCATGTCCATCGTTACATATTCAGCTGCAAGATTGATTGTCCTAAAGATGATGTCGTTATAAGAAAATAATAAGATTTTACACAGCA
Organism: Panax ginseng; assembly: GCA_020205605.1. Taxonomy (NCBI): domain Eukaryota; kingdom Viridiplantae; phylum Streptophyta; class Magnoliopsida; order Apiales; family Araliaceae; genus Panax; species Panax ginseng. Next base: position 7,400,687 of record CM035134.1, on the reverse strand, counting down.
GCAGACTGCAGCAGTTTAAGAACACGAAAATTTTGCTTTAAAGGCATAAATAACCTGACGACGGGTCCACATAGTGTTGCGGTGGTCGATGGAAACCATAATTATAAGACGGGCTTATGGAAATTACTTGTTTAGGTGGGTTATCCCTAAACAAATCAAAAATTGACAAACACATTAGAAACAAAGTTGCAAAATGATGATTGCTAAAAAAATGAGATTATCCAACAGATGTTGATCGAATTTATGTCAAACCTTAGTTGACATCCAATCTCTACCACAGCCTTCAATACAGCCAGAACATCGCCTGATATCTGCTTTTACAACATACATCCACCATTTCTCATAAAAAGGGAAAATGAAAACATTTAAGTAAGAATATGATAAAACATAGTTCATTCATAACACGCAGTGGGAGCATCTCCTGGCCTTAATACAAACAAGAGCCAGTACCTAATCTCTACAAGATAGAACCCTGAACCTCGTTAAATATCATGCATTCATGCTTAGCTTTGTTGTATGACTTAAGTCACAGTTTGAGCTACTTGCTTATAAATCACTAACAAAAATCAGTCCAGTAGATTTTGTTTAATAGGATTTTACTCTTCAAACCTGTTATTAAATTTAGTTACTAACTGTATTAGCAGAGTAGTTTCCTTTCAGGGTTCCTCAATCAACATCATCCGGTCATCCTAATTTATATTTCGTACAAGCAGGAGAGCAAGAAGAACAACAAATGATCATTTTGAGGATTTTGAAGTAAGAGGGATACCAAAAAATTACTTTAGGATGCCTTCATTTCTATTTTATAGAAAGTTTGGAGCGAATATAATGGATCTAATGGTAGATTGTTTAGAGGAAGCTGCTTTATCTTTAAAGTTGTCGAGTGATAGAGTTATTTTTCTTGCTTCTCTTTGGGCTTTTGCTATGGGGGCTTTTTAAGGTATCAATGTCAGTATGTGACTTATTTTTGTAGAAATTGGAGTGCTGCACTTTTTTAAGTGCTCTTTTGGTCATATTTTTTTAGTCTATTTTTTAGTCTATTGAGAGTGGACTTTTTCCTCGTCTATTGTATCATTTCTTTTCTTCATCAAAATTGTACTGCAATTATTGCATCTTATATAGTGGATGAAAACAAGCACATGCTCACCTGTACTACTCGGTCAGATTCATGAGCAGATGCACACAAGGGCAGCTGATTTTGAGCAAGAACTGTAATAGTGGCACCAGAAGAGTTCCTTAGCTTCTCTATGTTTTGACCAGACACTCCAATCAAACCACCTGCTTGTGTACCAGCAATCAAAAGTCTCAATGTATTTGCTGCCACATGCCCATCACCAATTTTCAGTGATTCAGGATCAATACGATCATCCTATACAACAACAGAAGAAAAAGCCATTCCATCAATAAAGAATAAACCCTCAAAGAGATACTAAATGAAACAGAACAGAATAAAGGGAAATTGCAAAGGGTTATTAGAAAATCATTTTACGTTGTTATTTAAGGATAAATTGACTGTAATTTGGCTAGGAAACTTTAAGGGATCTACATATTTAGTTTTGTAATAAAAATAGATCTTTTATTTATAGAAGGTAGAAATTAGGAGTTTATTTCCCTATTGAATTAGGTCTCCTAGTTATACTAGAATTAGGGTTTCTATTTCCTATATAAAGTGACGAATGCCCATCCTATCCTTCCTTCTTTCCTCCGAGATATCCCAACAAAGAGGAGAAATATAGCTTCCTTCCCTCATATATGTCTATTTCACCCAACTCTATTCCCTTTTCCATTTGTTTCCAAAACTCCAACAAGAAGGGTACACTACGTGTTTAAATATTTTTGCTAACTGGAAAAAGTAAATGGCATTGATCAAACAGGCTAGAGAGTAAAACTCCCGTGTTTCTGCACAGGTCAAAAGATGCCCATATTTGATAGACCATAACAATAAACATATAAACCATCTGCTCAATAGAGTATGGGTTGCAATTAGGTTTCCATTCTGCTCTACCAAAATCTCAATAGAAACAAAAACTGGCAGCTTAAATTAGGGGAACACATTCACATGCATCAGACACTAAAGATGAAGGCAACTATAATACATGGCACACTAATTAACAAAGATTAGATTAGATATAAGCATCACACTGTTACTAAATTATAACTTAAAAAGTCTTGGAATATCATTTCACCTTGAGGATCAAACTGGTTATCTGATGGAGGGCATTCTCTGCATCAGTAAACATGTCCTCACTGTCTTTGGAGCTTATGATGATTACACGCTCTTCATGTCGCTGCAAATTACACAAAAGAATATGAATTTCCACCTTTTCAGTCTACAGACAATCAAGGATACTGGCAGAGAAATTTACCCATCATAAAAGAGAGCGAAGTGATTGAACAGGTAGAAAGGATTTAAGATCCATCAAATTAAAATATTTAAGTACAATACCACTTCAATTAATTAGTCATGTCAAAAGAAACAGCTTGCATGCATGCTTTTCTCATTTTATACTTCTGAAGCATCATGTTTGGGAAAAAAACATAAACATACCTCTTATAGTAGTTTGACCACAGGAAAATGTCAAAGTATATAACAGAAACCTCACTGCTCTAAATAATATGCTCCCTAATCCAACATGCATGTATCAATCAAATTAAAAGTTTAAGTTCAATTTCGAAAATTCGAGTAAATGATGCCGTCAACAAAAGGCTCAATTCTCAAGAAATAGCAACTCCTGAAAAGAAGGTTCAAATCAAAAAGTAAATTTAGTCATTTGGAAATGTTCACTTTAAATTCTGTCTAGGAAATTAGTCCATTATTGCCTTTTGTTCTTTTAAGCTCTTCATGATGTGAGCCTTGCTAATTTTGTTAACCAAATTTCCTTCCTTTACTTTTATCAAAGATTTCTTAGATTAGCTAACAAACAATCTAAAGTAAATCTATATGCACATAGTCATAGTAAAACACACAACTCAGCACTTGCTCTGATATCTAATTTCTGTTGGAATTAAAAGTTGAACTTTTGAAATGAAGACCTAATAACTTACGAAACCACTAGGAGTACATTTTCATTTAAGTAAAAAGACTTCCTTGAGACTTGAGCAAAGAGTCCCATTTGGGGGAAAAAATTGTTACAAAATAAGAGTCATATTCTTTAAATGCTAGTACAAAATGACACTAAGTTACCAAGTTTACCATCACAATCTCATTATCATGCAATCACTGAAGTAAAACCCTCTAAATTTGGGGAAAAGATGGACCAAAAATATATATCCTTTCAAAAAATTTGTAAATGGAACTCTTTATCTGGGACAAGGTAGTAGCTTTTATCAACACATGAAAATTAAAAACTTTCTGCAATCACTTAATTACAGATATAAATGTATAAAACCCAATAACAAGCTAATAAAAGGTACTGACTGAAACGGCGTCAGCAATTTTGATGGCGGCTTTGGTATCTTCCCGAATCTTCTGAATACGAGTTCCTTCTTTCCCAATTACCTTCCCGATCTGTCTAGACGGTAGAATTATTCGATACAACACGTCCTGCGGCGACACCAACCGCCGCTTCAGCGGCGGAACCTCACCGACGGTTCCCTCCGCCACTGCGTCTCCGTCATCGCGAGGACGCTTCGCCTTCGCGTATCGGTTCAGATCTTCAGCTACTGCCGGAGGAGGAGGGTTTACGTAAATTTCGCCGTGTTCTTGCGACATTGCTACCGATTTGGCCCCCGACGAAGAGGAACGACCATATATAGAGAGGGTTTATGCTTGAGTGCCTGATATGTCCCGTCATTTTCTACCGAAGTATTTTTGATATTATTTTTTTTTATTTTTAGATTTTGAGTAATTTACAACACGTAATCCTAAAGACTTTAGGTCTAAATTAACTCGTCGAACCGAGAATTAAAGTTACTCGGACATAATTTATAAAATTTATCAATGTACAAAATAAAATTTGATTGATATTCATTTAATTCGTATTAAGTCGAGTATCCGAATAATTTGAATTTTTTAAACAAATATAATATAATCCGAAAATTATAATTTGAGGAGTAAGGAGTTTTGAGTAATTTATAAAAATTTAAAATTTATTTATATTTGAATCATATATATTTTGAGTCGAGTTTGAATTAAACTTTTAGTCAAATAAGTACAAATCGAGTTCAAACTATTTACTCATTTTAAAATCTTAACTAAAGTATACACGAGTTAATAATTTAATTCTCAGTTATTATTAGAAAAAATTGAATAAATTATATACAATAATACAGACAGGTTAGAGGTTTACACTCTCCCTAAGTTCATGAAAAAAAGTAAAGAATTTGAATTGTAATAATAATTTATATTATTTATCATAATAAAATTGTTTAACTCATTATATATTATAATATAGGCTTGAATATGGATTAATATCATAATTTTTTTATTATTACTTTTTACTTTGAGGATTGTATTTTCAATTTTTTCAATTAGAGGATTAAACTTTTAATTTTTTTTTATTACATCTAATTGATAGTACCACATCAAAAATTTATAACATGGCAGCGACAAGTGGCTAAAAAATACTTATGTGTAATATTGAGTCTCATTTTAACATTTAATTCATTAATTTTTTATACCAATTTTTTTTTAATAGTTCAGTTTTTTAATTGTAATTTTTTTATTTATTTTAGTGGACTACTACACAAAACGTGTCAACTTGAGTGGGGGTAAAATATATTTTTACCCGTATTTGTGAGTTTCAAAATGGCAAAAAGTACATTTACCCCACTGTGTTCGTCAAGTTGTAAGCATTGAGTCACTGTACTTTTAAAAAATGTAATTAGTCCACTGTGCTTTTTAAAAAATTTTAATCAAGCCATTCCGTCCAATTTAGTTCACGGGCGTTAAGAAATCAAGTCAATTTTTCTATGTGGCTGTTTAAAAAAAAAACAAAACAAGTAATTTCTTATGTGACTTAAAAAAATACACCACTATCATTTTCCACCCTTTTTCTTTGACCACCATTTTCTCTCTCCTCTTTCTCACTTTCTTTCTTTATTTCTTTCTTTTCTCTCCTCTTTTCTGTCACCATTTTCTTCTCCTCTTTCACATTTTTTTCTTTCTTTTCTTTCTTCTTTCATGCCTTCAAATCACAGACCCAATTCGATCCCATGAAGGAAAAATCAAAAAACACAAACCCATCACAGACCCAATTCGATCCCAAGAGCAGATCCTGTAAAATCTCAAATTTTACGAATAAAGATTTAAATTTCTCGAAATATTTTTTTGAATATTATTGTGTGAATTTAATATAATGTTATAGTTGTGGGTAATATTTATAAATTTTACAAAGTATGCAAGTTGTTGTATTATATTTAATTGGTCGGAGAATATTCGTTTTAGCGAGGGAATATTAAATGCAATTACAAGACAATCATTGGTGGACCCCATTAACGGAATTATTATCGGATTTAGAAAGCGACAAAAATATTTTTATGAAAATAACGGCGAAAGTTTTACCACAATTAATCTTGTTGAACTATTCGGTAGTAAAAAACTGATAATAATACACGTGGTTGCATAGTAATAATACGGTATTGATTATTGATGTTTACGTGAGAAGTCACTCAGTTTTGTTCAATTATTGCTGCATAGTATCTCGCGTTATTTGATTCAATTATTGTCAATATTTTATATATTATTAAATTAATAATTGAGATAACAAAGTTGTTAATATTATTATTTGCATTATTAACGATGTCTGTAAGTTACATCAATGAGAGGTTTGATCACCTAATTGCGCGCCAATAGGGAGAAATTCTTATTGAAAAGCCCCCTCTTTCCTGGGAACGATCTGGTCGATTAATAGTGTGAATTATGATAATGATGATGAAGTTTTGTTTTATTAGTATTATTAATGTAATAAAATGTAATTTTTTTTATATAAAACAAAATACTTTTATAAAGTTATTCTTTTATTAAAGGCTAATAGTAAAATCTTTTTTATATAAAATGTAATACTTTTATAAAGTTATACATTTTATTAAACAATAATTAGAATATATTATATTTTATTATGCATAGTGTTTGCATAGTAAAATCTTTTTATATAAAACAGAATACTTTTTATAAAGTTATTCATTTTATTAGATTATAAATAGAATATATTATATTTTATTGTAAACCAATCTGGACCATCCGTTTAAAAGTAAATCAATTTGGACCGATCATGGATTAGTTACTATTCAGTCTATTCTTCTATAAATATAAGCTCATTCCTTCATTATTTCTTACGAATTCACTGAAACTCTAGAGAGAGAAATTGTAGAGAGAATTCTTCTTCTATAATCTTGGCGTATTTTTTTAGAGTTTAAGAAAGCTTTGGCGTAGTCTGCAAGTTTTCTTCAAGTACATTCTCGCCCTACCTGTCGGAGTACTCTTCTTTATAAGGTAAGAGATATTATTTGTTGTACTCGTAGGAGGTATTATTTTTTTCATATTCATGAAGAGAACTTCTGTTATTCCATTCTTTATTAATTTTGGAATAACCTGTATACGGGGACTACCCTATACTTGGTGAAATTCTTCTGCTATTCCATTCCTTATTATTCTGTTGGAATAACCTGTATATGCAAAGTACCGCATACATGGTGAAATTCTTCTGTTATTTCATTCTTTATTATTATGTTGGAATAACCTGTATATGCGAAGTACCGCATACTTGGTGAAATTCTTCTGTTATTCCATTCTTTATTATTTCATTTGAACATCCATCGTCTTGAATTAATTTACCGACTCGGGTTCAGATTATTTATTATCTGTTGGAATAACTTTATCTGCGCAAGTACCGCATGCATGGTGATTTCATTGTTATTCCATTCTTTATTATTCGTTGGAATATCCGCTTGGTGCGTACACGCTGACACTGGTTCCATTATTTATTATTTCATTGAATAACTTTATACATGCAAGTACCGCATGCATGGTGATTTCGTTGTTATTTCATTCTTTATTATTCTCGTTGGAACATCTTGTCGGTCATGAATTTACTTTGACACGGGTTCTGTTATTTATTATTCATTTGAATAACGCCTATGCGGGCAACCGCATGCATGATGATTTCATTGTTATTCCATTCTTTATTATTCTATTAGAATATTAGCCGGTGCGTATGACGCTTTGACCGTTCCGATTATTTATTATTATGTTGGAATAACATATACATAAGGATCTATCGCATGCATGGTGATTTCTGTTGTTATTCCATTCTTTATTATACTCGGTTGGTTAAAATTTTGACTTCTATACTCCATGAAATTAGTGGAATATCCTTGATATTTGCACTTCATCCAAAGATCTTTTCATGAAAATATTCTTACGAGCATTCTTGAATTTTACTCTCAAAGAAGTATCATGTTGATAATTTGGACGTTATTAGTTCCTAGATAATTTAATTCTTGAACTTATTTTATTAAATTCTTATATCATTGTCATCATCCTCATGTTTATATTATGTTGAAAGTCATATGTGGTCTGTATTGTATAGATGGACTTGGTATGATTATGATTGAGGGATTATTCGGTATAATCATGGTGACCGTAATGTTACAAATGATGTGAAAAAAAGTCCTTATTGGTCAGTAGTGTATTGATGGACAATTTTTGGCATGATTATGGCTATGGATTCTCTTCATCGGTCGAGGAAAGAAGATGAATTATTTTATGGCATGATCGGGATCATTAATGAAAAACACGATTGTCTTCGATAGTAGTGCATGGATAATTCGTGGTCGTGATACTAAATAATATCCTTGGCCTGTAGTGCAAGGATGATTTGATGATGTGGATTATTTATTAAGCTGAGTCTCAGCGATAAAAGTGATGAAAAAATTTTTAAATCATAAAAGATAGTATATTTTATTCTCTACTTGACTCTTTTAATGGATTGCATGTTCCGCTGCAGTTAAACTTGATGTCTATTGTATTTTATTAGTTTAACATTGTTGAAGACTAATGATAATTTATTCTGTATTATCTTAGTCATAATATTTCTTACTGGGCTAGTTGAGCTCACCCTTTCCTTCATTGTTCTCTTCAGGAAATGAAAATATAGCTGGGACGAGTCGGGAAACAAATTGACAGTCCAGATGATAACATTAGTAGTCTTCACTATTCTGTTAAATAGTGTGATATTAAATGTAATGAGGATTCAATTGAGTATGGATATTGTCTAAATGACAATATTTGTATTAAAACTCATAGCATATGTTGTCGTATTTTGCACGACTGTTGTATGATTAAGTTGTATTTGAATTTATGTACCATGTATCTGGCGACTCAAGATGGGTGATGTATACCTATTTTGGGGGCGTCACATAGAGAGGTTGAGGAGTACTGGTTGTTTTAGGCGGTCGAGGGTATGGAAGCGCTCGGTGATGGGGTCGATGCGAACGATGCGGAGTTTGAAGGAGTTGGTTCACAGATTTACAGTGGTAATTTGAGTATATGACCTGGGTTGAAGATGAATAAGAGAGGAGAGAAAAAAAAATACATAAAATTTAGTAATGGGCAAAAATCCACCTTGGAGCCATGTCAGTATTTTAGTTATATTTTTTTTTTAAAAAAAGTCACATAGGAAATTTTAACAATTTATTTGATGTTTGTTCAAGAAATTGGACAGAATGGCCTAATTAAAAACGTTTAAGAAGTTTAGTGGGTCAATTATATTTTTTAAAGTACAGTGACTCAATGCTTATAACTCGACGAATAAAATGGGATAAATGTGCTTCTTGTCATTTCAAAATGGAGAGAAAAGAAAGGGGAAGAAAGGAAATGATAGGTAAGTTAAGGAAAATTGTAATTTTTCTTAAAAATTCCATGTTTATTATTTTTTTAAGTCAAAAAAAGTTAAGAAAATTAAAGAAAAATTGAGCCCAATTTTCCTTAAATATTTTATGACCAAAACCTTAGAAAAAATAAAAAAATGGGTTTAATAAATTTATTGTAATTTCGTAATTACTCTTACTTGCAACAAGTAACACATAAGCATTAATCATGTTACTTAAGGGTACAATTGTAATAATATATCACAAAAACATAGGGATTATTAAAAAACTTAATTTTTCAGACCTTTTTTTTTCCTATTCAATTTAAAACTGCTCTCCAGAAACAGTGTTATGGTGACCTCAGTGGAATTCTGACACCAAACCCCCAAAGTTCTAACCGTCAAATTATAAACCCTAAAATCCCCCAAAGATCCCAGATCACACGATGAACTTCTGCTCCTTTGTCTCCATTTTCCGCTATTTCTCCTCCTATTCCGTCACTGAGCTTCCAAAACTCACAAAAATTCCCGTCAAATACAGACCCCGAGCAATTGAATAAGCCCAAAAAGTCCTCACGGATTACCTACACGCCACTAAAAATTTGTCCTACACTTATGCAGAGCAGATAAGCAAGAATTCCCCTTTCGCGCTCTCTAAAGTAATGGCCAAGGTCAAGTTTACGCCTTCTAAATTTTCAAAATCTTTGCAAAGGTTTCTCAGGTACCATCCCATCAATGAGTTTGAGTTTTTCTATGAAAGTATAGGCATTAATTATGAAGAGATTAATGGGTTTTTGCCAGCAAATAAGTTATTTCTGGCCGACGAAAGTCGTGTTTTTAATGTTGCTTGTACGCTTTGGGGAGTTGGGTTTCCTTGGAACAAGTTGGGCAAATTGTATAAAGAAGAAATTTCAATTTTTGATAGGGATTTGAGTGAAATAAATGGAAGGCTTGTTGGGTTTAAAGAGTATGGGTTTGAGAGTGTGATGATTATTGGTATATGTTTGGCTTTCCCTTTTGTGTTGAGTAGGAACGGTGAATTAGGCAGTGAAAAGATTGATGCATTGTTTGATGATTTGAGAAAAGTTTTTCTAGATTATGATTTGGTTAGTTCTGTTGAGGGAAATGTGGATGCATGGTTTGAGGTTTGTAGGAAAATTCGGATTTTTTATGACTTGGGTTGCACAATGGGCAACATGGGCGAACTGATGGGTAGAAGCAAAAATATTTTTGTTGGGCATCTAGAAGAGATTTTACTTCAAAAGGTTGAGTTCTTTAGTAGGTTAGATGTCAGCAAGGAGGAAATAGGGTATTTACTTCTTTCAAGATCGGATATATTGAAATTTGATCTTGAAACCCCCTGCATTTCAGTTTTTGGATTTTTAAATTTTGGATTGGAAGAAAATAAATTGAGATTTGTCATGGAAAATTACCCTTACATTTTGGGTAGAAATAAACTTGCTAATTTGCCTCATGTGATGAGATCAATGGATCTTAATGAATGGTTCTTCAATAAGATTAAAAATGGAGACTATAATCTGTTGGATAGGTATGTTATTGGCAGTCCTGAAGAAGACTTGGATAGAAGTTATACAGATAACTTAATTAGAATCCGATCTACAAGAGCACATGTTCACACACTACATAAGTTGAAGGTCTTACATGGTATTGGGTTTGGAGAGAACAAATTTACTGTAAAAGTTTTAACTCATGTACATGGGTCAAGTAGTGAGGTGCAGGAGCGGTTTGATTGCCTTCTCCGCTGTGGGATTGAATTTTCGAAACTCTGCAAAATGATTAGCCGGTCACCGAAGATTCTTAACCAACATGAAGAATTAATTGAGCAGAAAGTGAAATACCTTCGTGAGGACATTGGCGTTTCCTTGCAGTACCTTGATTCCTTTCCAGCGTATTTGTGTTACAACTTAGAGAAACGAATTAAAGCCAGATACAAATTCTATATGTGGCTTACAGAAAATCATTTGTGTCCATGTGAATATTCCCTTCCGAGCATAATTGCCACTTGTGAGAAAAGTTTTATTGCTAACGTTTATCGCATGCACCCAGCTGCTCCAAAAAAGTGGCTGGAGAGTTTCTTAAACAAAGACCCCAGTAGTAGTTGCTAAGAAACTCCGGTCTTGTAATTCCTTTTACAAGCCTAGCAATCAGTGATGGGCTAGAGATGCTAAGATGTAAGAAATGTACATGCTACTTGGTCAAGAGCTTAACAGCTATGAGTTTGGAATCTCAATACGGCGATTTTAGGATAAACGTTAACAAAATTTTTAGTGGAAGTTAAACGGTTAATTCTGTTAACCATTTTAAGAAACATACCAAGTTGAGATTATTATGAGAAGAAATTTCTTAACTTGATTTGCATAGAGAATTGGTCAATCAGTCTGGGGTATGCATGCTGGGTGGCAATAGCACGACTTGTTTTTCTGGGCTTTTGGTGATAGCCATGTTGCAGGTATTACATCTGTTGCATGATCGTATATCTGTTGAGATCCAGACCAGCTGATTGCGCAGGTTTTATCCAGCTTTGGGGGCACGATGCTATGATGGAGACTTTATTATGAGAAGTAAGTTTCATTTACTGTATTAGTCCTTACTGCTTACTCTGCCACCTAAAATTTCCTGTAATGTGTGATTTATAGAAGAATACTACATCAATAAGATCAATTGTACATTTCCTTTTTTCCATTTAGTTTGTTGGTTTTACAGTTATACTTCTTGAGATATATGGAAGACTATTGAGTACTTCTATTAGGGGGATGCGTTGCCCAACTGTTGTATTACTGATTAAAATTTCATTTTCGATTAATCAGTTAAAGGGTCCCTGCCAAAACATTTATTCATGTAGCTGTCAGCCTGTCACAGTCATAGTGTGATTTCCACTGATGTCATCATTACAATGCTTTCATATTGACCTTTCAATTGCAAAGTTATAGTGGCTGTTGCTTATATATGATTGTTTTATGAGACGTGTTCTTCCTCTAGCTGTCACTGGCTTATTTAGTCATTTTAAACACAAACGAGAACATATATTCAAATTCGTTCATTTATCAGTTTAAAGACTGGTGAGTTGACTCTTTGGACACCACATATGTCCTAAAGAAAGAGTACCATTTTATTAGTTAATTCAATGATAGTAGAACTCTTTTTTTCAGGGGACGGAGTACAACGGCTAATTGGAATATTTAACATTCATCAATAATTCAAAGTTCCGGATTCCAACATCCTTTTGAAAATCAGTATAAATAATTATTTGGTACTTATATATTCCAGTGAATTAGTGGGTTTTCACAGAGTTGCAATTCTGATTGGAGCAGAAAGCGTAGCTTTTTATGTTATCACATTAAATGTGAAGAAAGCATAAGCATATGATGAGGCAACTCAGTGAACTCCAGAAATTACTTTTAGTTCCCTTATGCAGTTCACAATTTTCTGTATCTACTGGTTTAGATACAAGATTTACAGGATGAGGAGCAAGATAAATGATTTTGAAATGGAAAATAGATATGGATGATCTTGTTGATTCATTGATGGAACAAATGCTTAAAGGACAAAAATTGGGGGACCATTTATTGGGATGCATGCAAAAGTGTAGCTCAAAACACACGGAGAATCATGTGAAGAATGAAAATGCTCCATGGAGAAATTTACTACATGCTAGAAAGAACACAGCGACTTTGGTTACGATCATCAGCAAAGATGATTGAAGAGAATTCTAGTGTTTGGGCAAGTTACATCAAGGTGAGAACACCAACTGTTTATCATGATCTAATATTGTGAAGTATGGAATTTGAGTATTTCTGCTTGGACTTTGTATCTGTTTTTATATAGTTTTAGAGGTTTAATGGCTATCCGCTTGCTGCTGTTTTGAGTAAAAAATTCTTAATATTAATAAAATGCTGGGAGGTAAATGACTAGGGTACAGGGCTTCTGTTTTTTATGAAACACGTATTTTTCTGTCCATGACCAATTTTTTAATTCAAAAAATAAAAATAAAGTCCCCCTTGTGCCCGAGACACTTCCAGATTCCATTTAGGCATTTAACAGCCATTCTGTGGACCTTATGTCAATAATTAATTTCTTTTAATATGCAGTTCTTTTAGTAAGTTCACTTTTAGCTAATAATGAAGATGATACGCAGATTCTTGCCCGAGTGCATAGCATAAATTTTAATTGGTCACTTCTTCAATGATGTAGACATTAAATCTGAGCTTGAACTTAGACCCTAGATCAGTTTATTAAAATTTAATGGGTATAAGTTAATATCATAAACGTGCAAGAAAATAAATATTTGTAATTATAATGATGTCGAGTATTATTGGTGTCCGGATAGCTTTTGGTGTTGAGTATAAGGTTCTGTTTTATGCTTCTTGGTATACTTGTTTTTGACTGTGCTTGGATCTATAATGATCTCTTTCTTGTTTATTTTGTGCGATGAAAATGAATAGGCAGAGCTCAGTATAGCACAATTACAGTCTACACCTGTTTGACATTTTGGAAAATTAAAAGAAATATTTGGGAAGAATCAAGCAACCAGGAGCCATGGAGTTAATCTTGATGGAAGCGAAGCACAAGAAAATGGGTCAAAGTGAAGTTTCATCGTTGTTTATAAATGGATCATCCTCAACATCAACGCAAGCAAATAAAAAGAGCAAAACAAGATTTGGTTAATGTTAGTGATGATTTGACATTGATCCAAGGGATGTGATGTAGTTTTACATGAATGTATCTAAAAGTGTCTTCGGATTTGTATATACTTGGTTCATTTAAATGTATTTGGTCAAGTTAATTAGTAATATAAAAAGGCCCCGTACTAGTGTCATTGTGGTGTGTGCAAGTGGAATCAAAGTAATTTGAATGTTTTCGGATGAATGTGGAATCCACTGTATATTCATATAAGAAAAGATCATGCGAAAATATCAAAAATACATGTAAAAATATTAATTTTTTTTATACCATATTAATTCAATTAAATATCTTAATAAGTAATCAATTCTTTTATCACATGTTTGATGTTTCGCACGAAGTTGGTTGGCTTGTTTGACTTTAAGTAGCAAAACTTATGTTCTCATTCATATGACAAGGGTACATAAAAAAATTAGTTTTAAGCCAAGTCAAATTCTAAAACGTCTACTTTACTCTGTAACAAGGTACGTAAAAAAGTTAGTTTTAAGCCGAGTCAACTCGATAGTTTTCATGTATCAACATGAGTTGAAAACTTGAAATATATTTACACTTGCACATTTTAATGAGTTAATGAGTTCACTTAGTTTAGGTCACCTATTTTGCCAAAAAAAATAAAAATAAAAATATATAGTTTTAGAAATAAACAATCTTCTTTTGTAGATCATCTTATGTAAGTTAATATTTTACTATTATATTTATTGGAGTTTAAGTAGAATTCCATTATTAATTAAATAATATAATTTTTAAGACAAGAAATAGATTAATTTTTTGCAATAATAATTTATTATAATTATAATGTTTTTTATTTATAAATTTTTATTACGCATTATTATTAGCAAATTACATATTAAAATCAACAAGACCTCGTGCTCTGCACAGGTGTAAATGCTAGTCTATATATATATATATATATATATATATATATATATATATATATATATATATAACAGGATCAAAGAAAGATTCATCTTAAATAAGATTCCACCTTAAATAACACTCCTTTATTAAAACTACGCTGCGTTTTGGAGTCTTTTTTAAAAAAACAAGTGAGGCCGTGGGTGGCATTTTTGTAAATAAAAAAAAGTAAGTGGGACCACTCTCTTAAAAAAGACTCCAAAACGACGTAGTTTTAATAAAGGAGTGCTATTTAAAGAGGAATGCTATTTAAGGAGAATGCTCTTGATCCTTGCTCTATATATATATATATAGCCAGGATTTTCTTAAAATGCGGAATTTATTTATTTATTTTTTTGTTTTTTTTAAAACAACTAAACAAAAAGTTTTATATTTTATGAAATTGGAATTTTTCCATAATACGAGTGTTTTGGGTGTGATTTGGATCCAAATCACACCCAAAAAACATCGTATTATGGAAAAATTCCAATTTTATAAAATATAAAACTTTTGTTTAGTTGTTTTTAAAAAAAGCAAAAAATCCCAGATTTAGTACTAGTCAGAGATCCCGGAAAGGATCCGACTATATATATATATATATATATATATATATATATATATATATATATATATACAAAGTATAAAAATAATTTTTTCTGGCCTCTCAATTCGAAAAATTCAAAGGAAGATTCTTTCAATTATTTTTATATCAATTTATCTAACATAATACACGTTTATTTTTTTTTTTAAAAGAAAAACTCCTAATAAGAGTCCCAAGGACTCTCCTCGTTTATTATTATCATACCACTGAATTAATGTCCTTCTCTGATTGTTGCAACTTCTAATTCGTTTAATATACATTTTTGAATTTGATACTTCCATGAGATGAGTCAATCTGGGGTTATGAGATGAATTAATCTAGATTTACATAAATTTTATTAATAATGAATTAAGTATAATATTATTATTTGTAAAATTATATAGTTATTTGACGGAATTAATTTTTCCCTAATCTATAAAGATTATCTAACTTAATATTAATCTATAAATAATATTCACCTATATGCAGAAGTATAATAAAACTATCAACCAGATCCAATTTTATATTCAGTTCCAAAATAAAAGTTCAATTCTCTATCAAATAAAATATATTTATAACAAAAGAAGATATTAATAATATAAAAATTCTTCAACAAAACCCTCTCTATTGCTTTTCTTTTTAGAATTCATCTTCTTCTAGAAATTAAATGAATATATCTCTACTTCTCTTTACACCACGTTTCATTTGAATCCAGTTAGATTTTTATTTTCGAATTATTTAGTAATAATAATTTACTAAATAATTATTATTACTTAACAAGACTTAGGTGGCACAAGACGTCTTTAATTATTTTACTTAAGAGTAATTCAATACAATTAATTACCCCATGTATTGATTAGTAAAAAATGATGTATTAAAATCAACCACTAAACGACATTTCGGTACACCAAAATGATGATAAAAATATTTCCAAAATAAAACCAAAGCAATAAGCACTCCAATCTTTAACCCTGGAGCAGTGCTTTCTTCTACCCTCCCTATAAGGACGTTATAACTATTACAAGCTAACAACTATATGCCAGCTAGCATTTCAGATTAGCTATCATCGATCTTATAGATCGACATGGGATCTAGTTATAATTGTGAATTTGTCACGCTACGTATCACTGTTAAGTTTTATATATTTTTGTTGGACTAAATCCCAAGTTGCACAATAAACTTTTAACCCTAAAATCAATTTACACCATAAACTTTATTTTGAATTGAACGCACCCTAAACTTAGAGTTTTAAAACAATTTACACTCTTCCCACTAAAGTTAAGTCTTTTAGGGTGCAAATTATTTTAATGTAGAGGGTACGCGTAGGGTGTATTTTGTTTTCACATTTGAATTTGAAGATGTTGAGAAACATCTTGAAATCTTTGTACTGCGATATTTTGCATTTGTCAATTTTATGATAGTTTTGACATGCTCTACGGATTCTGTTAATCGTAGGGTCTCATGAGGATCGTAGAGTCCGAGCTCTACGTTCTGCTCTATGACTTGGGCTCAACGATCTGCTCTACGAATATGAGATCTATGATATGCTTTACAAATGACTTTTTATTGAGCGCTCTACGATGCATGAGCAGACTCTGCGAACACTTCGACAGCTTTACGATTCAGGAAACAACTCTATGAAAGACTTTGCTATCTCTTTGCAACTTTACAATCACCCAACTGATACTCTACGAACACCTAACTGATGCTCTGTGAACACCTAGATTACTCTGCGAACTGAATTAACACTAAGAATAAGCAGAGTAACTCTACGGTCGTTTAACAATACTATACGATCGATTTGATCCTATCACGTGTACATTAAATCAACTCAAAGGATCAACCTAAACAAGTTTGATCGTTCTATTTCTAAGTCCTTGAACAAATATATCTCAAGATAAGGACTTTACAAAACTTCTGAACAATTATACATTATAATCACATCATCAAATTTAACATGCATATCCTAACACATCCTAACACAATCATATATCCAGAGCTTAATCATACCCAATTTGAAGGAATTGGATATGGATATAGAAGATTTAAGAGGATCGGTGCACGACTTGATTGAAATTAAATGGAAGAAGTTAAATCCAAAAAAAAAAAATGAAATGGATAAGAGAGAGAAATAAAGGAATAAAAAATTCAAATATTATTCATTATATTAAAAGTTCACCTGGTTGCTTAGTATTTGTTTGCATGTTATTTCTTTTATTTTTATTTTATTTTAGAATTATATATGTCATTTCCTTTATTTTTATTTTTTTTTTCAAACTGCCACGTATGTAAGAAATAGATTGACGTTCAATTAATTTAACAGAATTGTGTGATCTTAAAATTTTAATTACTTCAATAACTTGATTGCATATTTTTAACTTTGAGTGGTCGAATGCTGAAAATGTGACAACCACAGTAGAGTATTTACTCTTTCTGCAATTTTATTGAGTATGCTTACATAAGCTACTGGTTAATTATGTTATTTGTGGTTTAATAAGAAAAAAATTAAAATTACACATGCACATACAATTAGAGTGATGCTGAAATGACCCAAATCCAGGACAAATTTTACACCTGATTTTGTGTGTTAAAATACAATCACATTCTAGTTTTACATCACTAATTGTGACGTTCCCAAAATAGGTCCAATCCATCCAATCTATTCTGAGTCGCCAAATACATGGTACAGAAAATAACTACAACTTTATTACTACAATTGTCGTGCAAATTATAACAACACATATGTTGTGAGTTTTGATACAAATATATACCAACTGTGACTCTCATCCCAACCTTGGATAGCACGTCACAATGACACCTTACATAAAGGTACAGTCAATAACTGTTTTAGAAATTAAAATCTTTGGGAAAGTGGTCAAGGAAACCTTCGTACATAAGAGACCATGCGTCTAGGTTATGATAGATATCATATGTCCACAGAATTATCCTTGGTTGACCCAATAGACCACAAAGAAAAATGAGAAGATTACTATCATGTTCTTTCCAATAGTGACACTACAAGAAATCACACATTTTATGACGAATTTTTTGCCACACCCAAAATTTTGTCACAATTTGTTAATTAATAATTACGAAATTCATAATCGTCACTAAAACTTTTGTTTTTGTGACGACCTTTAATTTTGTTACTATTAATCATTTATATCGTCACTAATTTACACATTTGATGACGATTAACAAAATTTCGTCACAAGTTATTTTGGAGGTAGAATTTCGTACCAAAATTTTGGAGGGAAACCTTTTAGTGATATTTTGTAATAATTAATGACAATATTTATTGTCACACAATATTTCTTTCGATGACAACATAATAGTTTGTCATTAATTATTTGTAAAATTTAGTGACAATGTGCTTTCATCACTAATGTTCACATTTAGTGACGGCAAATAAAAATTCATCACAATTTTATTTGGAGGCAAAATTTTTCTGAAAATTTTTGGAGGAAAATTTTTTTAAGAAGGAAAAATAATAATTTACGACAATTTGTATTGTCATAAATACCAATTTTATATGACGAGATAATAGTTTATCACTAATTAAATAAGTGGATAAGTTACAAAAATGGTTCGTCATAAATTCTTATATTTAGTGACAAAGTACGTAATATCGTCACAATTTTATTTGGAGGCAAAAATTTTATGAAAAATTTTGGAGGGAAATTTTTTTAAGACGAAAAAAAATAATAATTTATGACAATTTGTATTGTCATAAATACAAATTTTATATGACAAGATAATAGTGCGTCATTAATTAGATGCGTGGATAAGTGACAAAAATGGTTCATCATAAATTCTTATATTTAGTGACAAAGTACGTAATATCGTCACAATTTGATTTGGAGGCAAAAAAATTTAAGAAATTTTGGAGGCAAATTTTGTAAAGACGAAAAATTAATAAATTATGAAATTTTTTATTATCACAAATACCAATGTTATATGACGAGATAATAGTGCGTCACTTAGATGAGTGGATAAGTGACAACATTGGTTCGTCATAAATTCTTATATTTAGTGACAAAGTATGCAATGACGTCACATTTTTATATGGAGACAAAAAATTTCCCGAACAAACTTGTATCCAAGCGACGTCACCGGTCTTCCTTTTATCATTGATAGCCTCCATTTAGTCAAGAACCTCCATTATCAATTTTCAATAATCCCAATTTGAAGGCAGAAATTATTTGACATTTTAGGTATGTTTCTAGATTTTGATTTGAATTATTTTGAAATGATTTCATGTCATTGTTGTTTATGGTTGCTATTGTTGTTGATGATCTTGTACAATTTTGATAATCTAAATCACTATTTGGTTTAAATTTTTGACGAAGCAACTTCATAGATTTGATTAGTAAGTGTAGTGAACGACATCATAGAATGATTCTGCTTTCTTGAAAAAAAATGAGAGTAGTGATTTCGCGTATCAGGAGACTTAAATTCATAAGGCTGCTCTATAAGTTATGTATGCATTTATAATGTTGACAAAAGATAATGTAATAGTCCAAATGTTCAGTATATATTAAAATAAGAATTTACTAAAATATTTTTTTTAATATATATATTAAATGAATATGTGATATAGAATAAGTGACTATGTGTGGTATAATGCGTATGTGTGATAAATATATATATGAATATATTTTTATTGCATGATTTGTTAAGAACTAAATCTTTTCGCAAAAGAGCGATCAATTAAGAATAATTTTAATATAAAATTCTAATATTAATTTTTAAAATTTTTATTTAAGAAAGGGTATTAAAATAATTTTAATATAGAATTATTGTAATTTAAAGCATTACTATGGAAAATATAATTTTCATACAAAGATGTGAGTAATACATTTTTTTGAATATTATGTAAAATAAGTATAATAAAATAAATAATATATATTATATTTGAATATTGTACGTATGGAAAATAATAATTCATATAATGTGATATGACTTGTTAAGTTAAAATAAAAATTTAAACATGAAAGTTAAATAGGAAATTATTTAGAAATAAATAAAACAAAACTTAAAGATTAGGAAATGAATTAAATTAAAATCAAATGAAACCCTATTTTTTTTAAACAGTCAAACATGGCTTAAGATTTGGTTAAATCCTTCCTCCACAGCCCAACCGTACACATCTCTCACTGTGTCCTTTTCTATCCCAACTCTCTTTGCTATCCATCAGTTACACGCAAACAAGAGTTTAAAAAACCAATTCAATTTCATTCTCTGTTTCATATCTATTTGATCTTTCACAAAAACAAAACTTGGGTTTTGTTTGTTTTTCATAATCGAATCTATGGCTAAGATACGAGGAGGACACACCTTCATTACAGGCCGAGAGAGGGAATCATCCATGGCACCAAGGGAGAAGCGTAGTCTCAACAGAAATCTTCAATAGCTTCCATCCGATTTGGGGGCTTCTTCAAAGGAGATGAAGAGAAAAGGTCAGCCATCAAAGGGTAAAAACCGCATCATAGTGAGAATCTCTGATTCTACTCCTTAAGTGCCGATGAGGTAACTAACTTCTCTTCTCCTTGTTTGATTATCCTATTTAGATGATTACTTTTGTTACTGAATTTGCATTTACTTTTTTTCTACAGCATCGGCCTACAACACGCGAGTCTACAAGACAGATTTGTCGAGTTTGTGGAGATGAGATTGGCGTTAAGGAAAATGGAGAGTTATTTGTAGCTTGTTATGAGTGTGGATTCCCAGTTTGTCGGCCTTGTTATGAGTATGAAAGAAGTGAAGGCCACCAATGCTGTCCTCAGTGCAACACTCGCTATAAACGCCACAGAGGTCTTGTATCTCTGTGTGTATTGGCATTTATATTTCTGATTTCTTGCATGCCAACTGCTGAGGTTTGTTTTTTCTACAGGTTGTCCAAGAGTTGCAGGAGACGATGAAGACGACTATGATGCAGATGATTTTGTCAATGAATTTCAGATCAAAAATCACCAAGATATCTCAAATGATCACCAACATGTCAATAATCCTTTGGTAACTTTAGTGTATTAATTAGCTAGCCAGTATAATGATATCTGCATATATTAAAATTCAAGCAATAAGAAGACTCAAAGTTAAGGTGGTGAATTTGCAGGAAAATGGGGAGCAGAATCATCAGCAGCAATGGCATCATCCCAATGGCCCTGCTTTTTCTTCCATTGCAGGAAGTGGTAAAAGAACTACTCTTTTGTTTTTACTTACATTCGATTGGTTATAAATTGTTTTCTATATATGATTATTCTGAATGATGGATGCATTGGGGGTTATATATGTATATATATAGTTGTTGGTAAGGATTTTGAAGGTGAGAAAGAGACTTACACTAATGCTGAATGGAAAGAAAGAGTAGATAAATGGAAAACCAGGCAAGAAAAGAGAGGTCTTGTTAGCAAAGGAGATGATGGAGATAATGATCAAGGGGATGAAGATGACTATCTGTAAGATTCTGTTTTATTTCATTTGCTTGTTTGATTGCTTGTTATTCACATTCCAAATCTTTAACAATGTAACTACTCATACAGCATGGTTGAAGCTCGACAACCACTTTGGCGAAAAGTCCCAATTTCATCAGGCTTAATCAATCCATATCTCATAGTCATTGTGTCCAGGCTCATCATTCTAGCATTCTTTTTCCATTTTCGCATCTTAACTCCAGGTTATGATGCTTACCCTTTATGGATTATCTCTGTAATATGTGAAATATGGTTTGGCTTTTCATGGATTCTTGATCAGTTCCCAAAATGGTTCCCCATTAACCGGGAAACTTACTTGGATCGTCTGTCTATGAGGTTTGAGCGAGAGGGTGAGCCAAATGGTCTATCCCCAGTTGATTTCTTTGTGAGTTCTGTTGACCCTCTTAAGGAACCACCTATTATCACTGCAAACACAGTGTTATCAATCTTGTCGGTCGATTATCCTATTGAAAAGGTGAGCTTTTGATACATTATCAGAGACAGCTGAGTTCGCTAGGAGGTGGGTGCCATTTTGCAAGAAGTATAGCATTGAGCCAAGAGCTCCTGAGTTCTACTTCTCGGAGAAGATTGACTATTTGAAGGATAAGGTGCAACCTACATTTGTGAAGGATCGCAGAGCTATGAAAGTAAGCAAACTAACAACCTTAAAGATGCATTAGTTATTTCTCCTTTTGTGAACAAAACCACTTTTCAACAACTAAATGGTGTATGACAGTATGAGGGTTGGTTTGTTTGAATTGCAGAGAGAATATGAAGAGTTCAAAGTAAGGATTAACGCATTGGTGTCGAAGGCTCAGAAGAAGCCAGAAGAAGGATGGGTCATGCAAGATGGAACCCCGTGGCCGGGGAACAACACTCGCGATCATCCTGGAATGATTCAGGTTTGAAACATACACTATATGAATCAATTAATTTTAAGAAATAATAGTCTTCATGGAAAATGTATCACCTTTTTCATAATACTCCACATGTCCTTAAGTGTGCAGTATGTGCCTTTGCAGGTGTCTAAATTCTGACATGGTATTTCTATATACAGGTTTATCTTGGAAGTGAAGGAGCATTAGATGTTGAAGGCAAAGAGTTATCACGACTTGTTTATGTTTCGCGTGAGAAAAGACCTGGCTATCAGCACCACAAGAAAGCTGGAGCTATGAATGCAATGGTAATTAGCAATCCATCAGTTAAACTTGTGCTTTCTCGTTGGATGAGGATTAAATATACATTGGAGTGAATAAGTGTTCTGATACTTGAGTGTTGTTCTAATTTTCATTAAATAGGTTCGAGTCTCTGCAGTACTTACCAACGCGCCATTCATTTTGAATCTGGACTGTGATCACTACATTAACAACAGCAAGGCTATAAGAGAAGCTATGTGCTTTTTAATGGACCCCCAGTTAGGGAAGAAGCTCTGCTATGTTCAGTTTCCTCAGAGGTTTGATGGTATTGATCGCCATGATAGATATGCTAATCGCAATGTTGTGTTCTTTGATGTAAGTCCTTTCAAGCCAATTCTATATCATTCTTTATTGTTTCATATAGAATTATAAATTTTCAGCCTGATTTCCAAACACACTAATGTTGTTTTTTGGTTACAGATCAACATGAGAGGCCTTGATGGGATCCAAGGGCCAGTTTATGTCGGAACTGGATATGTCTTCAACAGACAAGCATTGTACGACTATGATCCACCGGTGTCTAAGAAGCGACAGAAAATGACATGTGACTGCTGGCCTTCATGGTGCTGCTTCTGTTGTGGTGGTTCAAGGAAGCCAAAGTCCAAGAAAAAAGGACTCAAAGCTTTCCTTGGCCTTGATGGAATTTATAGCAACAAGAAAAAAATGATGGGAAAGACTTACTCTAGAAAATCTTCTGGACCTGTCCTTTATCTTAAAGGGATAGAAGAAGGGCTGGAAGGCTATGATGAGTTGGAAAAGTCCTCCCTCATGTCTCAGAAGAATTTTGAGAAGCGTTTTGGAGGGTGAGTTCAACTAGCCCAATAAAGAATATTATGACTAAGATAATATAGAACAAATTATCGTTAGTCTTCAACAGGAAAAATCGATAAAATACAATAGACAACAAGTTTTGATCAATATTATTAAATGAAATAATAATTCATAGATGAGTTACGTAGAGAATGAAATCTACTATTATCTATGAATTTAAAAGTCCATCATCAATATTTTATCCCTATAACATCAATCAATATTCATCTTGAATCAAATATTCATCTTTGCACACTACAGCCAAAGATATTCATCATTAAGTCATGTTCATCTCAACACTGTTCATCTTTGCACTACGGGCCAAAGATATTCATCATAAAATCATTAATCTTTGCTCTGAGGCCAAAGATATTGATTATATCATCATTTAGACCGAGGATGATGAAAATATTTTTAAAAAATGAATCCGGTGAAACAAAAGAAAAAATATTAAGGATTCGTATTTCGGTTTATCCATGTCCAAAAATACCTCATAAATAATTATAATGGAGTAAAATTCAAGAATAATCAAAACATGGATACAATCAAAGCTAGTATCCATAATAGATATT
Source organism: Panax ginseng (assembly GCA_020205605.1). Taxonomy (NCBI): domain Eukaryota; kingdom Viridiplantae; phylum Streptophyta; class Magnoliopsida; order Apiales; family Araliaceae; genus Panax; species Panax ginseng. Next base: position 7,376,654 of record CM035134.1, on the reverse strand, counting down.
TTGGACGAAAAATGAAAATTTAATTTTTTTGTGAATAGGCCAGTATCAAGTGAATAGTCTTCAGTATACGTGAATAGTCTTGATATCGTGAATAGTAATCCCGACACTAAAAGACAAGAATTTCACAAGAAAAATCTTACCAATAATCCGACATAATGATATTAGAAGAAATAATATCATTTAAAAAAAAATAACATCCCTTACCTCGAAAAGACGGTACTTCTGACTGGAAAACTGGATATAGTGCTGTAGGGAACTTGCACCGTATAACAACGCTCAAAGTATAAAAATACTCACAAGAATACGCTCGATAATATAGAGAGAGAAAGAGAGAGAAAACTTCAGTTTCTGGTGTGATTTTCAATTCTAACTTAAGCACTCTATTTATAGAAAAATGCTTAGAACACCAAAGTAGAAAATTTAATATAATATTAATATTATTTTTTTAAATTCTTATGCCCACCTTAACCATCTGAATTCAGCCACCACTAATGACAAAAACCAAAAAAACGTTTTTGTTATTAAAAATAATTAAAACTTTCAAAAATCAATTATTTCGGAACTACGGAACTTCAATAATTCATAATGAATAGCCCTTTTATCAAAAAAATTCAAACCTTATGTCATTCCCATAGGAAATTTCATTCTCTACAACTTTACAGAAGAAAGATTTTCCAAATTCCAAACAGAAATTGACCGAAATTCACATACGGACGATTTTACAGGCTATAATCAAATTTCAGTCAAGAAATGGGCCTACAGACATGTTTAACATGTTTTAAACAACTTTTGCAATAAAAATATTCTTCCTCCTCATATATCCATGTATCCCACATTCGTTGTAAAAATATCATCATTATTATATTATTAAAATATAATAATATATTTAAATGAATTATTTTATCGAAAAAGATAAATATCAATTTTCAACAATTATCACATTAAAAATTTTCTCCATCTATATCCACATAAAATGAATATTTTCCTTATCATATAAATCAATAATTAATTATTCACAAATAATATTACAGAATCACAATACTGGCAACCAGGCTGTTCCCAGGAAAGAGGGGGCTTTCCAATAAAGATTTCTCTCACTTCTTGGTAGCATGATTAGGTGACCAAACCTCTCCTTAGACAGAACTTTCTAGACATTCCCAATAATGCTATCTAATAATATTATTCAAATAATAAGAATTATTGATTCGATAAAGGAAAATACTGTGTAATGACAACTATTGAAACAACAATAATATAAAATATCAACGTAGCAATTATTGAATCAATAAAATAAATATTGAACAATAATTACTGTAACAATTATTGAGTAGTGTCTTCTTACGTAAAAATCAATAATTGGTGCAATACTGGCAAATGTCTTCTTGTGTTTTAACCACCGTGTATTCCAACAAGATTACTGCAGAATAACTACGCCTGTAGTTATTTATAAACAACTTATATTTGTCATTTTCTTCATCCAATCACTTTTTTCGTTATGGGCCCACACAAAGTTGCTTGCATGCGTCGCATCGAATATTCCCAAGCAAGTAAAGAATATTCCACGACCAAACTAATATTCCCCGACAACAATGAATATTTTATAACCACTCGCTTATTTTAAATATTTGCTCATTTTACCCATAACTAACCACATTAATCAAATCAACCCTTACTATTTCAAAATAATAAATAGATGAAATTTAATTTCATTTATAATAAGTTGGGGTCTTACAAACGTTTTGGGCAGTCTCCATTTTTTATAACTTCTACTCTAATGGAAAATGGTGGCCTTCCAGAAGGGACTAACAGTGCTTCACCGATTAAAGAAGCCATTCATGTTATTAGTTGTGGATATGAAGAGAAGACTGAATGGGGCAAAGAGGTGAGTAACATTATACTATTATGCAACTGTTACATTTTGATAGAAGTTCAACAACAAAAATGCACACATTTGTACTAAGGACCAAAAACAGACTAATTTCTGCTGATTCTTTTTTCACTCCAAAACGTTGAATCTAAATATTAGAGCTTTCTATCAAATTTTCCACTTAGTGCTACTAGTCGATTACTTGTTTTATGTAACAGATAGGATGGATTTATGGTTTGGTCACGAAGATATTCGGCGAGGTTCAAGATACATTGTAGAGGGTGGAAGTCGATCATCTGATGTTAAAAATGTGACGCCCAAAAGCAGGTATACATCACCCATCTTGAGTCGCCAAATACATGGTACAAAATTCAAATACAACTTAATTATACAACAGTCGTGTAAAATACGACAAAACATAATCTAAGAGTTTTAATAAGAATATTGTCATCTAGACAATACACACTCAATGGAGTCCTTATTATATTTATTGTCACACTATTTAACAGAATAGTGAGGACTACTAATGCTATCATCTGGACCGTTACTCCGTTCCCCAACTAGTCTCGGCTACGTCCTCATTTCCTGAAGAGAATAGTAAAAGAAAGGGTGAGCTCAACTAGCCCAGTAAAAAATATTATGACTAAGATAATGCAGAATAAATTATCATTAGTCTTCAACAATGTTAAACTGATAAAATACAATAGACATCAAGTTTAATTGCAGCTAAATAAGCAATCCATTAGAAGAGTCAAGTAGAGCATGATATCTACTATCTTCTATGATTTAAAAATATTTTCATCAATTTTTATCGCTGAGACTCAGCTTAATAAATAAACCACATCATCCCTGCACCACGACCAAGGATATTCATGTAATCATCAATGGTCATGATTATACCGAATAATCCCTGGTAATGATTATACCGAATAATCCCTGGTCATAATCATACCAACAACTGTCCACCAATGAACTACAGGCCAATGAGGACTTTTACCACATCATTCGTTACATTACAGTCATGATTATACCGAATAATCTCTGGTCATAATCATACCAAGTCCATCTATGCATGTAAGCCAAAGATGACTTTCATCACAATATAAGCATGAGGATGATGACAATGATATAAGCATTAATCAAACGAAAATAAAGATAAATATTAAAGACTTTAAATTTATCCAAATATTATCAATCACTTAATAAACTCATCATCTAATATTATTATTATTATAACAATATTTTAATCACTTCTTAAACTTATAAACAATTTATTTTAATTGTTTATACTTTACCAAATAATGCATTTAATCATTCAAAAATGACATACTCATAAGATTTCATCACCAATGATCAAATCCCTCATCAAAAATCTGCATATACCTTATATAGGATTCCCAAGCCATAAAATCCTATTTTCCAATTTTGTTACTTCATAAAACATATTTAATTCATTTACTCATAACTAGTTCATTTTCATGAAAAATACCAAATCAGTCCCAAAAATATTTCTTTTCTGGGATTTAGCAGAATATAGTCCCATATTGAACATATATTTTTCTCGGAATTTTTAAAATTCATTTACTATTTTTCATATGGCCAAAACTGCCGAATATTTAGACATTTATCATAAATTGTACTTTTGTCCACAAATTCCGAAATTTATAGGGTATACTCCTGTTATATATATGTATTCCCAATAAAAATTTCACCAATTTTGAAGTTAACCACAAAGAGTTATAAGAGTTTACTTTTAAAATAGTCTTTTCTCATAAAATCCATAACTCTTAATCTATACATCCAAATATCGCCATTTTTGGACACAATCTAGAAAACTCATCAAATTATCATTTTAAATTTTTCTAGAATTTTTGAGAGTCAGAAAAATTACAAAACTACCCCTGGCAGAAACCCCTTTTGAACGAAAATACTATTCATATGAATACAAAGGATCATTCACCATGCATGCGGTAATCCACATAGACAGGTTATTCTAACAGAATAATAAAGAATGGAATAATAGAAGAATTCACCATACATGCGATAGACCGCACATACAAGTTATTCTCAACAGAATAATAAAGAATGGAACTGTGTCATTACATGGCTGCCATGATGAGGATATTCCAATGTAATAATAAAGAATGGAATAACATAAGAATTTCACCATGCATGCGATAGACCGCACAGACAGGTTATTCCAACAGAATAATAAATAATGGAACCAGGTCATGTGTAATACGCACAGACAGGATATTCCAACAGAATAATAAAGAATTGAATAACAGAAGAATTTTACCATGTATGCGGTGCTTTCATGTAGGCAGAGTTATTCAACATAATAATAAGGAATGGAATAACAATAGCTCTCTTCATGAAGATGAAAGAAATAATACCCCTTACCTTAGAAGAAACTGGATATTGGAATAGTGAGGTAGCAGACTTCTCTTCTTCTTTCTCTTTATAATTTCTCTCTATAATAATTGCTCTATAGATTTAGTGAATTAGTGAGAAATGAAGGAAGAATGAGTTTCTATTTATAGAAAAATATATTTTCAATAATTGCACGTTTTGGGGCTCGAAAAATTACAGTACAATACCTCCAACTTTTCTTTCATTTTTAATTTAGTCTTGCATGTATTATCAAACTTGCACCACCTCCCCTAATAGTAAATAATGTGAATCAATAGTTCAATCATGTGATTCAATAGTTATAATCATGTAAAAATACGAATAACAGTATAGTACTGTAAGACCCCAACTTTTTATAAATAAAATCGAATTTCCTCTAATTATTATTCTTGATTAATAAGGTGGTAATTTGATATAATGCTTTGGTTATGGGTGAAATGTGCAATTTTTGCAAAATAAACAAGTGGTTATTAAAATATTCATTTTTTTGTCGGGGAATATTCGTTTGGTCGTAGAATATTCTTGTTGTCAAGGGAATATTAAATATGACGCAGTATGACCATTTCATGGGCCCATAACGGAAAAACGATTGGATGAAAGAAAAGCGACAAAGATTGAGTTTTATAAATACTTGGCGTAAATTGTTACCAATTAACCTTTGTTGGGTTACACGGTGGTTAAAATCTGATGAATATGCGTGGTTGCTTGCGAAAGAAGACGGTATTGATTGCGAAGATTGTTGAATTATTGATTAAATGCACGTAAGAAGGCACTACTCAATAATTGTTACAAATAATTCCGCATTCATTATTTTATTTTATTGATTCAATAGTTGCTCCGTTAATATTTATATTGTTGTCACTGCACAGTATTTCCATTATCAGATCAATAATTCATATTATGTGAATAATATTATCAGATAACATTATTGACAATGTCTAGAAAGTTCTGTCTAAGGAGAGGTTTGGTCACCTAATTGCGCGCTAGTAAGGAGAAATCCTTATTGGAAAGTCCCCTCTTTCCTGGGAACGGCCTGGTTGTCATAATTGTGATTTTGTAATATTTTTTGTGAATAATTAATTATTGATTTATATGATAATGAAATATTTATTAGATATAAATGATGGATTTATTTATTTTATGTGGTTATGATTGAAGCAATTAATGCTGAGATGTTTTATCAGTATTTTGTCGGAAGGGAAGTATTAAAAAAATCATCTGTTTGTGGATTCGGATATTTTCTGTTGAGAATTTGGAAAATCTTTCTTTTACAAAGTTATAGAGAATTCGATTTCAGGTAGAATGGAAATAAAATTCGTATTTTTCTGATAAACGGTCTATTTTCTATGAATTATTGAAGTTTCGGAAAATAAAATAATTTTATTAAAATTGAGTGGGACCCACTCTTTTATTAGAACATGTGTACGCCAATTTATTCAAAGTTGGGTGATGGCTTTCAAAGTTGGTTGGTGGCATGCGTAGAATGTGAGAAATAATAATAATAATATTTTATTATTTAGTCTCCTCAAGCGCGTTCTAATATTTTCCTATAAATAGAGAGGCTAAGTTAGAATTGAAAATCACAATGAAACAAGTTTTTCTCTTTCTCTCTCTATATTATCGAGCGTATTCTTGTGAGTATACTTTGAGTGTTGCTATACGGTGCCAATTTCTGTCAGCTTTATACCCGAAATTCAGTCAGAAATACGGTTATTTTGAGGTAAGGGATGTTATTTCTTTCGCAAATGGTATTATTTTCTTCAATATCATTATGCCAAAATATTGGTTGAACTTTTTATCAAATTTGGAACTTTTTGTGTCGGGGTTACTATTCACGTATACGGCACTATTCACGAATACGACACTATTCACCGAAAAATAAAATTTTTCCTTTTTGTCCAAAATGTCTATTATGGTTACTAGCTTTGATTGTATCCATGTTTTGATCATTCTTGAATTTTACACCACTATGATTATTTTTGAGGTATTTTTTTGGACATGGATAAAACAAAGTATGAATCCTTAATCCTTAATCCTTAATCCTTGTCATTTTGTTTCACTGGATTCGTTTCTTTAAAAATATTTTTCATCATCCTCAGTCTTAAATGATGATATTATTGAATATCTTTGGCTTGTAGTGCAAAGATGAATGATTTCTGATGAATATCTTTGGCCCGTAGTGCAAAGATGAACAGTGTTTAGATGAACATGACCGGTGATGAATATCTTTGGCTGTAGTGCAAAGATGAATATTTGCTTTCGAGATATATATTGATTGATGTTACGAGGATAAAACATAGGCGACGAACTTTTAAATTCATACATAGAAGATAGTAGTTTGTATTCTCTACTTAACTCTTCTAATGAATTATTATTTCCATTGCTGAATATTGATTTAAAACTTGTTGTCTATTGTATTCTATTAGATTTTTCCTGTTGAAGACTAACGATAATTTGTTGTATATTAACTTAGTCATAACATTCTTTATTTGGGCTAGTTCAAATTTCATCATTTTTCTTTTTGTTCCATTTTTCTTCTCGAGAAGCGAGAATATAAGTATGAGTTGGGGTATGGAATGAAGGTTCTAGAGGGTCATTTTAGTAGTTCTCACCATTTTGTAAAATAATGTATCAATAAATGTGATGAGGATTTATTTGAGTATAGATATTGTCTAGAAGATAATATTTGTATTCAAACTCATAGTTTTACTGTTGTAATAATAAAGCTGTAGTTGTTTCTATACCATGTATTGACAACTCAGAATGGGTGATGTATACCTATTTTGGGGGTGTCACAAGTACCTCCATCTTTAACTTAGTCATGCAAGTATTATCAATTTTGCACCAACTCCCCTAATAGTACAAGAATGTGATTCAATAGTACACACATGTGAACAAATAGTTATATAAGCATGTGAATTAGTAGCAATTAATTGCTCATTTATCCGATTAATTACTCGATTTATCAATATAACCCCCAGACATCAATTATCATCGGAATAGATGTCGATTTCCACTAACACTAATAATCCCAACACAATGAACTATCAAATTCATCTTTAATCAACACGAACTTATTCATCATTAATATTATAACTCACAATATTTAACAACTGGTCGTTCTCGAGGAAGAGGGCTTTCAGATAAGGATTTCTCCTTATTGGGCGAATTAGATGACCAAACCTCTCCTTGACAGAACTTCTAGACATTGTAAATATTGCAATTTAATATTATGAATAACTTTGTCGTCTCAATTATTGATTTAATAATATATCATTTTATGCAGATGATACTGTGATAATAATTGAATCAATAATATGAGAGATATGATGCAACATTATCTTTGTAGTAATAATTGAGTATAAGCTGGTGACTTCTCACGTAAACATCAATAATCAATACCATGTGCTACTATGCAACCACGCGTATTACTGTACTTTTACTACCGAGTAGTTCAACATATTTAACGGTAACACTTCCGCCGTTATTTTTATAAAAAGATAATTCTGTCGTTTTACGATAATACTTCCGTTGTGGGGTCTACCAATGATTGTGTCGTCGTACGAATATTCTCTGTTAAAACGAATATTCCCCGATCAATCGAATATTTTATAACAACTTGCATACTTTGCAAAAATTATAAATATTACCCACAACTATAACATTATATCAAATCTACACCATAATATTCAAAAAAAATATTTCGACAATTTTAAATTTTTATTCATAAAATTTGGGGTCTCACAAAAAAGACCTGCTTTTAAGGGGTCAGCTCCAATCAATTTATCTGATCGGTTGCACCAAGTTTTGAGATGGGCTCTTGGTTCTGTTGAAATCTTCATAAGTCGTCACTGACCTCTTTGGTATGCCTATGGTGGGAAGCTGAAATGGCTTGAAAGGCTAGCTTACATCAACACTATTGTTTACCCTTTCACTTCCATCCCTTTACTTGCCTACTGCAACCTTCCGGCTATGTGTCTTCTCACTGGAAAATTCATCATCCCAACAGTAAGCACTATTATAAACCACCAATTACATGCAGAATTTTTGAAAAAAATGGTGAATCTTCTTACACAATGCTCCAGTATAAATCTTCGTGCCTTTCAGTTCCATCAGGACTCAATTTTCTTTTTAACCATGATATTCGGTGTTTCTTTTTGGTTTTATTTTAATCTTTTTTAAACATTTTATTTTATTTTATTGTTCGAAGTTAACTGTTTGGTGAATTTGAGCTTAAGATCATTAGTTGCTTGATTGCATTTGACTAATAATATTATTGTTCCATATTTATGGGTCTAAAAAGATAGCATAAGTTTTTTTAGTAATGTTATAGCTATAGTTCTGGAAAATTTACAATTTATTATTTAAATATTTCTTTCTTTATATACAATTCTTTTTTTATTTCATAACTATTTGACTGATTTATTTCTATATGTTTTTTTGATTTGCAGATAGGGTTTTTTCTGGAAGGTCAATAACCACAAGGTTGAATGTTTTAATTAAGCATTTTCTTAGGATATGATTTCAGAATTTCAGCTTTTTGAATTATATAATTTGGTTTTGTGGTACTTAGATTATTTAAGTAATTGTTTATTGTCTAGCTAGTTGGGTATTTTGTTGAATAAGTGAATTTACTATTTTTTTTTATAAGATAATTACTTTTTATTTTAAATGTTTATTGCCTTTTGTCTCTTATATTATATATATGTGTAAAGTTGATTTAAAAAGCTCACTAAATGTATTATATTTTTTTTATTGAAAATTATTAATGTAACAATACATTTTGAATGTCAAATAACTTAATATGACCACCACATCATCACGATTTATAATCATTTATTAACAAATAATATTTGGTCAATGAAAATTATAATTTAATGACGAATAATATTAACTCTTTAGAATTAATAGTATTGTCATTATATATATTCATTTAGTTATGACAATTGATCTTGTCACTAATATTAACTATTTGGTGACAAGTTATGCCGTCAGTATTATATATTCATTTAGTGATGACTTTTAATTTTGTAACTATTAATAGCTCTTTATGTGACGAGTTTTATCGTCACCATAAGTACTCAATTAGTGACCGAGAAAAATGTGTCATAAAAAGTAACTCTTTGGTGACAAACTATATCATCACTATTATATATTTATTTAGTCACAATAACTAATTTTGTCACTATTAATAACTCTTTCTGTGACGAGATGTATCGTCACCATAAGTATTCAATTAGTTACATTGAAAAATATGTCCCAAAAAGTAACTCTTTGATTACAAATTATTTTGTAATATTATTTAAAATATGAAATGACAACGACATAATTGTCATGTTAAATATATTATTAGGTGACGAATTGTTCTGTTGTAATTTATTTTCTTATTTTTGGTGACGATAAACACAATAACATGACGAAAGAATAATCATAAATATGACAATATTGTCGTCATTAAAATTAGATGATTTAAATAGAGTAACATATTTTTGTCACTAAAACAATATCATTTAATGGCGAAAAATAATTTTTGTCATTTAATGCACCAAGTTTTGATGACGAAACATAATATAGAGTGACGAAAGTTTCATTCAAATAGTGACGCTATTAACGTCACTAAAAGTAATTAATTATAGTGACAATGATGTAGATCGTCACCATAAGTTAAATCATTTAGTGACGACATCAAATATTGTCAAATAAACCTAATACCACGCTCATACGGTGATGGTCTCTGTGACGATTAACAATCGTCACCAAATGTTTTAGTGACGAAAAATGAATTTTATGTGACAAATTTTAGCGTAATTTTTTGTGAGATTTCTTGTAGTGTGAGTCTTCTCTTGACATATAACTATCTCCACTGTCTGCAATTAAAAATTATATTTCAACCAAACTCCAAGATTATATAGGTAGTGCTCGTAGATATACTTAACAAGTGGATGTGCACAACCCTGTCTTATGATAACACGAGGTTATAATTCATTAGACATCTTGTATGATAGTGGCAAAACACCCTTCCAACGTTGGGTTCGCCTCACCCTATTTGATTCACCAAATATAACTATTAAATGACGTATAAAATACAACACACTTATCTAAAGTTCTTAATAAATTTATTTTCATACTGTTTAGGAAGAACCTCAACAACTATAGACCACCGTTCTATTCCCCTGTTATCCCCGTTCGACCCAGCTACACTCTTATTACCTGAAAGGAATTGTGAAGCAAAAGGGTGAGCACAAATAGCCCAGTAAAGAATATCATGACTAAAGATAATTAAATTATCAATAGCCTTCCATTAGTAATAAATCAGAGATTTAGAACATATGGTAGATGATAAAACTTTTCAACCATAGTTGCAGCGGAACGAGCAATCCATTAGAAGAGTCAAATAGACCATAAAGTCTATTATCTTCTCCATGTTAAAAGTCTACCAACAATGTTTTATCCCTGTAACATCAATCCACAGTTCCTGTCCACAATCATGTGAATAACTCATAATCATATTTGTGGTTCTAAATTCCTCTTCTCATCCAGGATGAAGATAATTTTCATCACATGTCTTTACCTGAAACATTAAAGATCATGGTTATACCAAACCACAGTTCCTGTTCATAATCATACTAATAAGTTCATCTTTGCACTACGGGCCAAAGATATTCATTAACAGTTCATCTTTGCACTATAGGCCAAAGATATTCAATAACAGATCATCTTTGCACTACATGCCAAAGATATTCAACAACAGGTCATCTTTGCACTACGGGCCAAAGATATTCAACAACAGGTCATCTTTGCACTACGGACCAAAGATATTCAACAACAGGTCATCTTTGCACTACATGCCAAAGATATCAATCAACCGTTCTTCTTTGCACTATAGACCAAAGGCATACAATTGTAAAACCAATAAACAATAGTCCATCTATGCACTACGGGCCAAAGATGACTTTCATCACAATATAAGCATGAGGATCATGACAAGGATATAAAGAATCAATCACATGAGATAAATGATAAATTTTTAAAGACTAACAATTTAATTTATCCAGAATTCAATAATATCCAAATTGTCAATATGATACTGCTTTGTGGAGTAAAATTCAAGAATAATATTATATCAAAAATGATTTGAACAGAAAATAATATTTCAACGAATATTTAACGAAGATAATAACATTATTCATTATATTATAAACTCCATTTAATATTATTCATTATATAATAACATTAAATTTATTTACTAATATTATTAATCATTAAATAATATTTTAAATCAATGATTTCATAGCACCTTAATCCAAACGTTATAGATCACTTAATAATCTCATAATCTAATATTATTAATATTACCACAATATTTTAATCATTTCTTAAACTTATAAACAATTTATTTAATTGTTTACACTTTACTAATTAATGCATTTAATCATCCTAAAATGCCAAACTCATAAGATTTCATCACCAATAACCAAAACCCTCATCAAAAATCTGCATATACCTTATATAGGATTCTCAAGCCATAAAATCCTATTTGCCAATTTTCTTACTTCACATAACATATTTAATTCATTTACTCATAACTAGTCCATTTTCATGAAAAATACCAAATCAGTCCCAGAAAATTTTCTTTTCTGGGATTTAGCAGAATATTGTCCCATATTAAACACATATTTTTCTTAGAATTTTTAAAATTTATTTACTATTTTTATATGACCAAAACTGTCAAATATTTAGACATTTATCATAAATTGTACTTTTGTCCACAAATTCCAAAATTTACAGGGTATACTCCTGTTATGTACATGTACTCCCAATAAAAATTTCACCAATTTTGGAGTTAACCACAAAGAGTTATAAGGGTTTACTTTTAAAATAGTCTTTTCCCATAAAATTCATAACTCCTAATCTATACGTCCAAAAATTGCCATTTTTGGACACAATCTAGAAAACTCATCAAATTCTCATTTCAAATGTTTCCAAATTTTTGAGGGTCAGAAAAATTACGAAACTTAAAAACATAATAACCCTTACAATCCCGTACCTCAAAAGAGCAGTATTTCTGACTGGAATATCGGAAGTAAAGTCGAAGGAAACTTGCACTGAATAGCAATTCTTAAAGTATCTAAATACTCACAAAAATACGCTCGATAATATAGAGAGATAAAACTTATGTTTCTGGTATGATTTTCAATTCTAACTTAAGCGCCTATTTATAGGAAAATTAATGCTAGAACGCAATATGAGACTAAAATAATAAAATATTTTATTATTATTTGCACTTCATTCTACGCATGCCCATGTTGAATTGTTGGGCAGCCATCTTGGAAGAATTTTCAGCTCACATGTTTTGAAAAAACAAAAGTGGGTCCCACCCATAATTTTAATAAAAATATTTTAATTTCTGAAACTTCAACAATTCATAATAAAAAGTCCTTTTATCAGAAAAATATGAATTTTATGTCCATTTCATACGAAATCGAATTCTCTACAATTTTGTAGCTTTAAGTTTTTGTAAATTCCAAGCAGAAAATATCCGAATTCCACAAACGGACAATTTTCAACACCCTAAAATTCATAACAAATCATACGTTAATTTTTAACGGTTCAAAATTTATGGACATATACTCAACTTATATATGTATAACATATCCAAAAATCACAACGATCTAACGGTCGGATTAAAATTATAACTCACACAATAGAGCTTTAAGAACACCGATTTGATTTTTTTTAATACCTCCAATCCGACAAAATATTGATAAAATATCTCAACATTAATTCCTTCATTTATAACTACATAAAATAAATATTTTCCTATCCATCATTTATGTCCACATAAAATAAATATTTCCTTATCATATAAATCAATAATTAATTATTCATAAATAATATTACAGAATCACAATAATGACAACTAGGTCGTTCCCAGGAAAGAGGGGGCTTTCAGATAAGGATTTCTCTCTTCTTGGTAGCTTGATTAGGTGACCAAACCTCTCATTGACAGAACTTTCTAGACATTGCCAATAATACTATCTAATAATATGAATTATTGATCTGATAATGAGAAATACTGTGCAATGACAATTATTAAAATAACAATAATATAAAATATCAACGCAGCAATTATTGAACCAATAAAATAAAATATTGAACATTAATTACTGTAACAATTATTGAGTAGTGCCTTTATACGTAAGAATCAATAATTCAAAAATCATGCAATACTGGTAATGCTTCTTGTGTCACCACGCTTATTAATGTATTTTAACCACCAGGTAATCCAATAATGTTAATTGGTAATAATTACGTTAGTTATTTATAAAAACTCAAACTTGTCGTTTTTTTCATCCAATAGTTATTACATTATGGGGCCCATAAATGATCGCTACTGGCTGGCGCATTAAATACGAATATTCCCAAACAATAAGAATATTCCACGACCAAACGAATATTCCAAAACAACAATGAGTATTTTATAACCACTTTCGTATTTTGTAAACTTTACATATATCACCCTTAACTTTAACTTTTTATCAATTTAATCATTTACTGAATAATAATTATAAAAAAATTGAATACTTTTATTTCATAAAATTCATGGTCTTACAATCTCCCCTCCTTATGAAATTTCGTCCCTGAAATTTACGTACCTGGTATTTCGAAGAGTTGAGAATACCTTGCTTTCATTTCAGATTCTATATCCCCGGTCATCATGATTTCTCCATTCTTTCATCTCTCCGTATTTCGGATATCATTCTAGAATACAGCTTCAAAACAAAGGTTAATTGACATATCACAATTTGTCAATTTATTAAGTAAGAAATTTCAGCTTAGGTAAGTCACATATTAGCGAAGTATATTACTCGTCTCTCCCCTCATAGTTCTAGACTCAGATCTCCACCAGCGACCATATCCCTAAGCTCTGATACCAACTGTGACGCCCCCAAAAAAGGTCCAATCCATCCAACCTATTCTGAGTCGCCAAATACATGGTACAGAAAACAACTACAACTTTATTACTATAATTGTCGTGAAAATTACAACAACACATATGTTGTAAGTTTTGATACAAATATATACAAACTGTGACTCTCATCCCAACCTTGGATATCACATCACAATGGCACCTTACATAACGGTACAGTCAATAACTGTTTTAGAAATTAAAATCTTTGGGAAAGTGCTCAAGGAAACCTTCGTACATGGGAGGCCATGCGTCTAGGTTATGATAGATATCATATGTCCACAGAATTATCCTTGGTTGACCCAATAGACCCCAAAGAAAAATGAGAAGATTACTATCATGTTCTTTCCAATGGTGAGTCCTCTCTTGACATATAACTATCTCCACTGTCTGCAATTGAAAATTATATTTCAACCAAACTCCAAGATTATATAGGTAGTGCTCGTAGATATACTCAGCAAGTGGATGTGCACATCCCTGTCTTATGATAACATGAGGTTGTATGTCATTAGACATCTTGTATGATAGTGGCAAAACACCCTTCCAACGTTGGGTTCGCCTCACTCTATTTGATTCACCAAATATAACTATTAAATGACGTATAAAATACAACACACTTATCTAAAGTTCTTAATAAAATTATTTTCATACTATTTAGGGAGAATCTCAACAACTATAGACCACCGTTCTATTCCCCTGTTATCCCTGTTCGACCCAACTACACTCTTATTACCTGAAAGGAATTGGGAAGCAAAAGGGTGAGCACAAATAGCCCAGTAAAGAATATCATGACTAAAGATAATTAAATTATCAATAGCCTTCGTCAGTAATAAATCAGAGATTTAGAACATATGGTAGATGATAAAACTTTTCAACCATAGTTGCAGTGAACGAAGCAATCCATTAGAAGAGTCAAATAGACCATAAAGTCTATTATCTTCTCCATGTTAAAAGTCTACCAACAATGTTTTATCCCTGTAACATCAATCAACAGTTCCTGTCCACAATCATGTGAATAACTCATAATCATATTTGTGGTTCTAAATTCCTCTTCTCATCCAGGACGAAGATAATTTTCATCACATGTCTTTACCTGAAACATCAAAGATCATGGTCATACCAAATCACAGTTCCTGTTCATAATCATACTAATAGGTTCATCTTTGCACTATGGGCCAAAAATATTCATTAACAGTTCATCTTTGCACTACAGGCCAAAGATATTCAACATCATGTCATCTTTACACTACAGGCCAAAGATATTCATCAACATGTCATCTTTGCACTACGGGCCAAAGATATTCAACAACAGGTCATCTTTGCACTACAGGCCAAAGATATCAATCAACAGTTCTTCTTTGCACTACAGACCAAAGGCATACAATTGTAAAACCAATAAACAACAGTCCATCTATGCACTACGGGCCAAACATTGACTTTGATCACAATATAAGTATGAGGATCATGACAATGATATAAAGAATCAATCACATGAGATAAAGGATAAATTTTTAAAGACTAACAATTTAATTTATCCAGAATTCAATAATATCCAAATTGTCAATATGATACTGCTTTGTGGAGTAAAATTCAAGAATAATATTATATCAAAAATGATTTGAACAGAAAATAATATTTCAACGAATATTTAACGAAGATAATAACATTATTTGTAAATAACCTTTTTATTAGAAAAATATGAATTTTATGTCCATTTCATATGAAATCGAATTCTCTACAACTTTGTAGCTTTAAGTTTTTCCAAATTCCAAGTAGATAATATCCGAATTCCACAAACGGATAATTTTCAACACCTCTTAAAATTCATAACAAATCATACGTTAATTTCTAACGGTTCAAAATTTATGGACATATACTCAACTTATATATGTATAACATATCCAAAAATCACAACGATCCAACGGTCGGATTAAAATTATAACTCACGCAATTGAGCTTTAAGAACACCGATTTGATTTTTTTTTTAATACCTCCAATCCGACAAAATACTCATAAAACACCTCAACATTAATTCCTTCATTTATAACCACATAAAATAAATATTTTTCTATCCATCATTTATGTCCGCATAAAATAAATATTTTCTTATCATATAAATCAATAATTAATTATTCACAAATAATATTACAGAATCACAATAATGACAACCAGGCCGTTCTCAGGAAAGAGGGGGCTTTTCGATAATGATTTCTCCTTACTAGCGCGCAATTAGGTGACCAAACCTCTCATTGACAGAACTTTCTAGACATTGCCAATAATGCTATCTAATAATATTATTCAAATAATATGAATTATTGATCTGATAATGGAAAATACTGTGAAATGACAATTATTGAAATAACAATAATATAAAATATCAACGCAATAATTATTGAACCAATAAAATAAAATATTGAACAGTAATTATTGTAACAATTATTGAGTAGTGCCTTCATACATAAGAATCAATAATTCAAAAATCTTTGTGCAATACTGGGTAATATTTCTTCGTGCCCACGCCGTATTATTGTATTTTAACCACTGGTAATCCAATGATTGTTAATTGTAACAATTCTGTCAATTATTTATAAAAACTCAAACTTGTCATTTTCTTCATCCAATAGTTATTACATTATGGGTCCCACAAATGGTCTGCTTGGCATTAAATATTTAATATGCCCCGATAATAAGAATATTCCACGACCAAATGAATATTCCCCGACAACAATGAATATTTTATAACCACTTTCGTATTTTGTAAACTTTACAAATATCACCCTTAACTTTAACTTTTTATCAATTTAACTATTTATTGAATAATAATTATAAAAAAATTGAATACTTTTATTTCATAAAATTCGGGGTCTTACACTAATCGATGATGAATTTAATAAATTGCGGATAAATTTAAATAGCTTTTACAATTTTCTTGTATACACTAAATTTTCATCAAAATACCACCTTATTCTTACTGTATATAACAGACAATATCAATATAAATATTAAAACTTAGCAATTTCAATCTTAATTTTTTCAGTTTCAGGATTCGCAACCGTTATCATCTGTACTTATATTCACGATTGTTTTTTTTTATATATATATATATATATATATATATATATATATATATATATATATATATATATCTGTTTCCAAATGTCATATATGAACGTAAGGTTCAATCTTTGACTTGAATTATTCCCTAGATATATATTCACAATGTAATCCCACGAATTATATATTCACTTAACACTATTCTTTACACATCATTGTCATAGTATTAATCTAAATTTTAAAATAATTATAAAGTTACATCACATATTGAAATGAATACTTTTGTTCTAACTCTATCTATTGAATATCTTGCAATAGACACAACTTAGTCAAATTACAATATAACAATTCGCTATGGCTTAGTACAAGCTAACTTAACGAAACGAGCGTGCTGAACCTCGAACCTTCATTGCTATGATCATCTAATAATTCAACTTTTATATACAAATTTTATATTTTGAAGGTTGAGCACAACGACCCAACAAGTCTAACAGATAACAGATAACACACATATTTACATTTCATACATGATTTACAATTATCATATCTTGTATTTTATTAAAATAATTTCCAAAAAATTCGGGTTGTCATTTTCCCCTCTTATAAGGATTTCGTCCTCAGAATCACAAATATCGAACCTCTCTTACTCAATTTTGATCTAATTTCTTCTGAAATTTTATCGTTGAATAATTTCAACGTACTATTTCCACTTAGGTGCTATATTACATATTTAATCCATTTTCGTCAACAAATTCTTGTAGGTTTTATTTCATAATCTTTATTAGATTTGATTATATTGCGAGTATTATACATTATTTAACCCATCAACATCCTTTTTTACAGATCATTGTAAGCCTCAATTTTTATAATAGTTCAATATCATCATTTACTAAACTTATAATTATTTAGGATATAACAGATGCATTGTTAGAATCATAGTTTCGTAGAGTCATAATCGAAAAAATAATTGAAAAACATGACACAGGTAATCCATGTCCTTAAGGTCGTTATCGCCTTCACCACGAATGGTTTGATATGAGTTACATGCGATATATCTCCAAGATATATGCCAAGTTTCGGAGTTGAACAATTTTGTTATAGCAATTCACAAATGTTCTAGTCGAATATTTTTTTGTGATAGTTATATGTTTATAGAAAATATTAAGTGAGAGAAGAGAGAATTTCATGTGCAAGTTTTCTTCTTCTCATGTAAATATTCTTCATTCTTCATATATGTATATCTCTTCATATATATATACACAGATATATATGTATACATATATAATAGTAACAACTATTATCTATTTTAATTACACATTATTATAGATATAATGTTGTAAGTTGTAAGTTACACATTAGTCATAATGATGTACGTTACAAATTATTAATAATAATGTAATTTAAATAGAAAAATAGAGAGTCACAATCAAAGATTAACTAGTTGTCAAATCCAAAATATATTGGACCTCTTTTCTTTTGTTTCACATAATTAAATAAGATTACACCTCTTATGCTTATAAAGCAACTAGTAATCTTTTATTAATCATAATGAAACTAAGACAATTTAAACTAGTTTTTACAAATAACTTCCACTTTATCCAATATTTCACTTAAGTTATTGATAAACACAAGTCATATGATTACAATTTGAACAAAATGAATTACTCTCATTCTCCACATATAGTACATTAAGTGACACCTTTTATATTTACTTAAATTATGTCCACAAATGAGTTTTATCAAACTAAAATATGACAAATAATAAGTCTCAAAAGTATAAAATAATTAAGGTGCAATATATAACAATCCCCCACTTGTTTGAAAAAACTAATTTTCTTTCAAACACTTTTCTATCAAACAATTCCAAGGCTTGTATGCATAAAAGAAGGTGTGACGAACATTGAACCTTCCCTTAGTGTAAACAACTCAAAGTTATATCGAAGTTGATGGTGTCCGTAGATTGAACCTCTACTTCTATATGATATGACCGAAGTTATCACACACACACACACACAAAATCCTCATATCACGGTGAATATTCTCAAAGCATTGCGCTATTATGGCCATGCGCAATATCCTATTTCATGAACCTCTAAGAGAGTAAACCACAACCCTCTATAAGAAGCGGCTGAACTTCTAGTTCATACAGGCTAAGTGTTTCACATGTATTTTTGTTGCTAAGAACACAATAATTTTGTTAAGAGTATAACTCAACCTAGGTCTTGCAACAGACGTTACTATCTTAGACTATATTTGGAACCACATCGATAGTAACAGAGTCAGCAACTGTGACTTATTTTTCCCATTGAACCTATAAACTAGGGCTAACCTACGAATAGGTTGGGTTCCTATCACCCCTGACTCAAAGTGATTTAAGTTCCATATCACAAGTAGTTAAACTTACTAAGCTCTCGTCAAAGTCTTAGTAAAAAGATATATAAGTCAAGTCATCACTTGGCTTTCTCGTAGATAAATATTATAATACATTCTTGTATCAATTATCTAACAAAAAATATGTCTATAACCAACATATTAAAACTTACCATTAAAGGTAATCTCATATGCTCTATACAAAACAATTTCATTATCACATCATAATGTACTAAGCAATTGAAGTGGCCACACTTTGATGTTTTAACAACAAATTTCGATTCCATTTGCTTTCTCCATCATATAAAGTAATAGTATTACTTGCTGCTCTAAGTAAATTATCCCCTCACTAAGGGTAATAATATATTCACCTACTTGTGAATATAATTATATATTCACCTACTTATTCCCTCACTTCCATTGTGAATATTTTCTTACTTATTCAAGATCACAACCAACTATGAATCCAAGATTAATAATTTTTACTATATAAAATTTTCACTAACACAATATTGTGAAATTGGATGCTTTAGACTAGGCTACAATCAATGTTTAACAAACACCCTAATCCATAAAACTTCCCTCATAAAATAATAAAATTAGATCTATATTGTGAAATGGAAAATACTTATTTGTTTCTTACTTATCTAAGAAACAATACCCAAGATTGGGTGAAAATTCATCTACTTGTAAATTTATAATTTCTTTCACTAAAATATAAGTGAAATTTATGTGATCTATTAAAACATTAAGAAATCTAACAAAAACCAATTTTAAATCATTGATATACTAAGTTTAAAACTATAGGTAATATCTGATCTCGTGCATTGCATATCAAACATAAGGCTCCCACTAGTGCATGTGTACATCAAATTTATAATAACAATATCAAAATTAACTTCCAGTGTACCACCACTATTAAAGAATTATTAAATTCTTCAATCTCATGGTTATCAAACTTAGTTTAGTATAGGCCCTCAATACAATTAAACTGGTTTAGTTGAAATCCTCACTATGTTTTCACATGCTAATAAGATAACATCTATTTTACAAGTCTTTCAACATAAAGACAAAAAATAGATATGTCTTAAACTCGTTTACGTTGACAATACTATGTAAAATGATCAACATATTATTAATATACACAAAAACTATCACATTACAGTTTATACAATTATATTGTTAGTGAAAACATATACATAATTTTAATATACACAAAAACTATCACATTATAGTTTATACAATTATATTGTTAGTGTAAACATATAAATAATTCTATATTTGATATAATCTCAAGGTAAATATGCACATATATATTATCACCTAATATGTATCCATTTTAATATTTATAACTTAGTTTCAATCTCATTATTGAACTAAATAACAATAAATATTTTGGATCATATTTAGGCTAATAAAATAGGTATTTTATTTACCAAATTATTATATTAATTTCCTTCACCAAATCAATATTGTTCTTTCTAGGTTCAATTTATAACTTTGTAGAACCTTAGATAATTAATTAAGTGAAATAAGTTCACACTTCAATATTATTCAAAAATTTGTGTTTCAAAGACTTTCAGTTCATAGCACTACACAATCAAATTGAATTTCGCAACAAGAAATCCATAAGCCTTACTATTTCTTACATAAATAAAATTATACTCTAAATAGTTCAAAGGCCAATTTTAGTCAATAAATTAAAATCTTAAAGAATCGCCCCCACACTTTTAAATAATTGAAATCTCATTGAATAATTTCACTTCACAATATTATGCTCACTACTTAAATAAATTATAGATTAATTGACATTTTATGTGACAATGTTCCTATAAATATTACTTCCACATGAGAATATTAAGGAGCACTTCTCAAAACAAAAAAATAAGTTATTGTATATTTTATGTATTAGTTATTCATATAAAGATTGCTTCAACTTAAGAATATTTTAGAACACCCCCACATAAGAAAACAAACTCTTATTTTTTGAATTACATAAAATCTCAAATTCCAAAAATTATTTAATAGAAGCACTTAAAATTATACATGTACAATTTTCAAGTATACCAACACGTAGCACTTGACTCTATGTAAATAATATAAAATTCATTATATACAAATTATAGCACAACTCATCATATTGCACAAATTTATTTGCATATAAATCATAAAATATATAAATTTATATTTAATTTCTAAGAAATTAATTTATCACAAATAAAATTAATTTATGTAGAAAGCAAATAAAATTTACACACATGAATTAGTATATCCTCAAGTATTTTTGTGAGACCCCGAATTTTATGAAATAAAAGTATTCAATTTTTCTATTTTGGTAAATAGTTAAATTGATAAAAGTTTAAAGTTAAGGGTCATATTTGAAAATTTTTCAAAGTAAGCAAGTTATCATAAAATAATCGGTAGTAAAAGTACAGTAATATGTGTGGTTGCATAGTAGCACACGATATTGATTATTGATGCTTACGTGAGAAGTCACTCAGTTATACTCAATTATTGCTACAGTTATTGCTGCATCATATCTCTCATATTATTGATTCAATTATTGTCACAGTATCATCTGCATAATATTTTATATATTATTAAATCAATAATTGAGACGAAAAAGTTATTCATATTATTATTTGCAATATTAACAATGTTTAGAAGTTCTGTCAAGGAGAGGTTTGTTCACCTAATTGCGCGTCAATAAGGAGAAATCCTTATCGGAAAGCCCACTCTTTCCTGAGAACGACTTGATTGTTAAATATTGTGAGTACTTATAATATTAAAGATGAATGTTATTAAAAATAGAATTTGAGTTCAGAGTTGAATTTGGAGACGCGGACGTGATATTTGAGTCCGGAACGATGAAATTAGTAGAAATAGACTATAAACACAAAATTTGTCGGGGGTTGACTATTTGGTCAAAAAAGTCAACATTTGACTTTTTCAGAAAAAGTCAAACTTCAAAAATAAAATTTTTGAGAAAAATATTTCCATTGTGTTGGGATTGTTAGTGTTAGTGGAAATCGACATTTATTTCGATAATAATTGATGTCTGGAGGTTATATTGATCAATCGGGTAATTAAACGGATAAATGAGCAATTAATTGCTATTGATTCACATGATTATAACTATTTGTCCACATGTGTGTACTATTGATTCACATTCATTTACTATTAGGGGAGTTGGTGCAAGATTGATAATACTTCAATGACTAAATTAAAAATAGAGGTATAGATGGAGGTACTTTACTGTAATTCGTATTTTCACATGATTATAACTATTAAGTCACATGAATTAACTATTAATTCACATGATTTACTATTAGGGGAGATGGTGCAAGTTTGATAATACTTGCAGGACTAAATTAAAAATGAAAGAAAAGTTGAATGTATTGTGCTGTAATATTTCGAGCCCCAAAACGTGCAATTATCGAAACTATATTTTCCTATAAATAGAAGCTCATTCTTCCTTCATTTCTCACCAATTCACTAAAGCTATGGAGCAATTATTATAGAGAGAAATTATAGAGAGAAAGAAGAAGAGAAGTCTGCTACCTCAGTATTCCAGTGAAGGGGAAGGGCAGTCTATCGCGGACCCTTAGTTTAGTAACCACCACCAAACAATCTATCATCCAGCAGTGAACAACCAATTCAAGTTGCGTTGATTATTCAATGAGAAGATTGTGGCACGAAAATACCTAAAAGGATTGGGCCAGACACTTCAACCCGCCTGCTGTTCCATTCAATTACATTTGTTCCTGTAATCCATAGCCTAAATATGGCCCTTATCTCTTTATTTGTTGGTTCGATGGAAGGCCTTCTGCTGCTCCCCTCCAATTTGCAGAGTGCATTTCTTTCTCTATTCTACTGGAGAGAGCCGGATTATATTATTTTCTTTTCGATAACTATAGATTTTGAGCCAATCGGTATCACCGCGTGTCCACTTTTGTCGGTAAGAAGAAAGAGAAAGAAATCTCTTCGCTTTTTTCTATTAGACTAAGTTCATTAACAAAGCGTTCAAGTGGGCGTGTTTTCTTTGCCCAAGGTAGCATTCTTGAATGGGCGATCCTGTCTTGTTTATCCAAATTTAGCTTTTCTCCGTGGTACTCAAATTCTATTTGTGAGAGCTCCTTGACTTCATTTACCTTTTTCTTTTTTTTTTTTTCTTAGAGCAATACCTTGGATTTCCGATCTTCTTTTGAGGTAAGGGATATTATTATTATAGTAAGGGTATTATTCTTTCAGATTCGTGAAGAGAGCTTACATTATTCCATTCTTTATTATTATGTTGGAATAACTTTGTCATTCAAGAACTGCATACATGGTGAAATTCTTCATTATTTCATTCTTTATTATTACATTGGAATATCACATGCATGCGGATTACGCTAGACTGGTTCCATTCTTTATTATTACATTTGGAATAACTCCATGCATGCGGCCTATCGCATGCATGGTGAATTCTTTGTTATTCCATTCTTTATTATTATTTGGAATATCACATGCGTGTGGTTTACGCATGACTGGTTCCATTCTTTATTATTACATTGAATATCCTCGTCATGCATGCGGCTTTACGCATTTGACTGGTTCCATTTTTATTATTCATTGAGAATAACTCACATCATCTTGGTCTATCGCATGCATGGTGAATTAAATGCATTATTCCATTCTTTATTATTACGTTGGAATAACTTTTGTCATGTGGATTACCTGCATGCATGGTGAATGATCCTTTGTATTCACATGAATAGTATTTTCATTCAAAAGGGGTTTCTGCCAGGGTCAGTTTTATAATTTTTTTGACCCTCAAAAATTTGGAAACATTTGAAATGAGAATTTGATGAGTTTTCTAGATTGTGTCCAAAAATGACGATTTTTGGATGTATAGAGTAGGAGTTATGAATTTTATGGGAAAAGACTATTTTAAAAGTAAACCCTTATAACTCTTTGTGGTTAACTCCAAAATTGGTGAAATTTTTATTAGAAGAACATGTATATAACAGGAGTATACCCTGTAAATTTCGGAATTTTTGGACAAAAGTACAATTTATGATAAATGTCTAAATATTCGGTAGTTTTGGCCATATAAAAAGTAGTAAATGAATTTTAAAAATTTTGAGAAAAATATATGTTCAATATGGGACTATATTCTACTAAATCCTAGAAAAGAAATATTTTTGGGATTGATTTGGTATTTTTCATGAAAATAAACTAGTTATGAGTAAATGAATTAAATATGTTATGTGAAGTAACAAAATTAGAAAATAAGATTTTATGGCTTGGGAATCCTATATAGGGTATATATAGATTTTTGATGAGAGATTTGATCATTGGTGATGAAATCTTATGAGTATGGCATTTTTGAATGATTAAATGCATTATTTGGTAAAGTGTAAACAATTGAAATAAATTGTTTATAAGTTTAAGAAGTGATTAAAATATTATTATAATATTAATAATATCAGATTATGAGTTTATTAAGTGATTGATAATATTTGGATAAATTTAAAGTCTTTAATATTTATCCTTATTTTCGTTTGATTAATGCTTATATCATTGTCATCATCGTCATGCTTATATTGTGATGAAAGTCATCTTTGGCTTACGTGCAAAGATGGACTGTTGATTATTGATTTTACAATTGTATATCTTTGGCTTACGTGCAAAGATGGACTGTTGATTATTGATTTTACAATTGTATATCTTTGGCTTACGTGCAAAGATGGACTACAATTGTATATCTTTGGCTTACGTGCAAGGATGGACTGTTGATTATTGGTTTTACAGTTGTATATCTTTGGTTTGCGTGCAAAGATGAACTATTGATTGATGATTATCTTTGGCTTATATGCATAGATGAATTGTTTATTGGTATGATTATGACCAGGGATCATTCGGTATAATCATGACCCGTAATGTTATAGATAATGTTGTAAAAGTCCTCATTGGCCTGTAGTGTATTGATGGACAGTTATTGGTATGATTATAACCAGGGATTATTCGGTATAATCATGACCATTGATGATTACATGAATATCCTTGGCTGTAGTGCAGGGATGATTCGATGATGTGGATTATTTATTAAGCTGAGTCTCAGCAATAAAATATTGAATATAAACTGTGAGACCCCGAATTTTATGAAATGAAAGTATTCAATTTTCTTATAATTATTCTATTAAGTAAATGGTTAAATTGATAAAAGGTTAAAGTTAAGGGTGATATGTGAAAATTTTTCAAAGTAAATAAGTTGTCATAAAATAATCGGTGATAAAAGTATAGTAATACGCGTGGTTACATAGTAGCACACGGTATTGATTATTGATGCTTACGTGAGAAGTCACTCAGTTATACTCAATTATTGCTTCAGTAATTGTTGCATCATATCTCTCATATTATTGATTCAATTAATTTCACAGTATCATCTGTATAATATGTTATATTATTAAATCAATAATTGAGACGGCAAAGTTATTCATATTATTAATTGCAATATTGACAATGTCTAGAAGTTCTGTCAAGGAGAGGTTTGGTCACCTAATTGCGCACTAATAAGGAGAAATCCTTATCGGAAAGCCCCTTCTTTCCTGGGAACGACCTGGTTGTTAAATATTGTGAGTTATAATATTAATGATGAATAAGTTCGTGTTGATTAAAGATTAATTTGATAGTTCCATTGTGTTGGGATTATTAGTGTTAGTGGAAATCGACATCTATTCTGATGATAATTGATGTCTAGGGGTTATATTGATAAATTGGGTAATTAATCAGATAAATGAGCAATTAATTGCTACTAATTCACATGCTTATATAACTATTTGTTCACATGTGTGTACTATTGAATCACATTCTTGTACTATTAGGGGAATTGGTGCAAGATTGATAATACTTGCATGACTAAGTTAAAAATAGAGGTATAGATGGAGGTACTATACTGTAATTCATATCTTCACATGATTATAACTATTGATTCACATGATTGAACTATTGATTCACATTATTTACTATTAGGGGAGGTGGTGCAAGTTTGATAATACTTGCAGGACTAAATTAAAAATAAAGAAAAGAGAAAGGTATTAATACTGTAATATTTTGAGCCCCAAAACGTGCAATTATTGAAACTATATTTTCCTATAAATAGAAGCTCATTCTTCCTTCATTTCTCACAAATTTACTAAAGCTATAGAGCAATTATTATAGAGAGAAATTATAGAGAAAGAAGAAGAGAAGTCTACTACCTTTATTCCAAAGATCCGGTCTTCTTTTGAGGTAAGGAGTATTATTTCTTTCAGTATTCATGAAGAGAGCTTACATTATTCCATTCTTTATTATTATGTTAGAATAACTCGTCTACATGCCAAGTACAAAGACATACATGGTGAAATTCTTACATTATTTCATTCTTTATTATTACATTGGAATATCCAAAATGCATCTGCGAGTTTCGCATGACCGGTTTCATTCTTTATTATTCTATTGGAATATCACATGCATGCGTATTACGCATGACTGTTCCATTATTTATTATTACGTTGGAATAACACATGCATGCTTGGTCTCATCGCATGCATGGTGAATTCTTCGTTATCACATTCTTTATTATTTTATTGGAATAACACATCATGTGGATTACCACATGCATGGTGAATGATCCTTTGTATTCATTCTTTATTAAATTGTGGAAATGATCATCTCACGTGGATTCTTGCATGGCGGATGAAAATCCATTTGCAGTTTCGTATTCTATTATACTCGTATGAAATATCATTTCTTTTGTACTCGTCATGAAAGTTTGATATTTTTCTGTTACGAATTACTATTCACCCGATTACTATTCACTCTAGTATTATTCACTCGGGTATTCGGGACTCTTTTCATGCCGGAGTACTATTCACGAGTTACTATTCATGGGTTACTATTCACCCAAATTACTATTCACCCGAATATTATTCACTCTGGTATTTGGGGTACTTTTCATGCCGGGATACTATTCACGAGTTACTATTTTCGAAGTACTATTCACGGGATACTATTCGCGGGGTACTATATACCCGAAAAATATATTTATTTTCTGTCCAAATTATTTTTGGTACATGAATATTATTCTTGAATTTTACTCTACAAAGCAGTATCATGTTGACAATTTGGATATTTTTAAACTCTGGATAAATTTAAAGACTTTAATATTTATACTTGATTTCGTTTGATTTGATTTCGTTTGATTAATGCTTATATCATTGTCATCATCCTCATGCTTATATTGTGATGAAAGTCATCTTTGGCTTACGTGCATAGATGGACTGTTGATTATTAGTTTTATGGTTGTATATCTCTGGCTTACTTGCACAGATGGACTGTTGGTTATTGATTTTACAATTGTATATCTTTGGCTTACGTGCAAAGACGAACTGTTGATTGAAAGCTTTGGCCCGTAGTGCAAAGATGGACAAGTGTATGACATGATCATGACCACTGGTGATACTAACAAATATCCTTGGCCCGTAGTGCATGGATAATTCGATGATGTGATTGGCAGGATCATGACCATTAGTTATCAATTGAATGTCTTTGGCCGTAGTGCACTGACAGACAATTGATTGGTATGATCATGACCATTGATTTTATAGTTGAATATCTTTGGCCCGTAGTGCAAAGGTAGACAACTAATTGGTTTGATCATTGTTATTACATTTGAATATCTTTAGCCTTTGGGATAAGAATTTTGAGTAAACGTTCTATTAAGCCTTTGTGGCAAGGAGGAACTATTGATTCACATTATTATAAACATGAATTGTGAATTTAACTAAAATCTTTGGTGGTTCAGGTGAAGACAGGTGATGCAAGTTCTCTTTATCTTGAGTATAATAAAGAACTGTTAATGGGTATTACAGGGATAAATTGATGATAAACTTTTAAATCATAGAAGATAGTAGATTTTATGCTCTACTTGACTCTTCTAATGGATTGCTTATTTCACCGCAAATTGTTGATCTAAAACTTGTTGTCTATTGTATTCTATCAGTTGTTATACTGTTGAAGGCTAAGGATAATTTATTTTGCATTATCTTAGTCATAATATTTCTTATTGGGCTAGTTGAGCTCACCCTTTCTTTTATTGTTCTCTTCAGGAAATGAGAATATAGCTGGGACAAGTCGGGAAATGGAGTGATGGCTTTAGTAGTCCTCACTATTCTACGGAATAATGTGATAATAATTGTAATGAGGACACCATTGAGTGTGGATATTGTCTAGATGATAATATTCTTGTTTAAACTCTCAACTATGTTTTGTCATATTTTACACGACTATTGTATAATTAAGTTGTATTTGAATTTATATACCATGTATCTGGCGACCCAAGATGGGTGATGGATACCTGTTTTGGGGGCGTCACATACACTTTTAATTCGTAAAAGATAGTAGATATCATGCTCTACTTGACTCTTCTAAAATACAATTGTATGTCTTTGGCATGTAGTTCAAATATGAATGGTTAATGAATATCTTTGGCCGTAGTGCAAAGATGAATTTATTAGTATGATTATGAGTAGGAATTTTGATTTGGTATAACCATGATTTTTGATGTTTCAGGTGAAGATAGGTGATGAAAATTATCTTCGTCCTGGGTGCGAAGAGGAAGTTAGAATCACAATTATGAATATGAGTTATTCATATGATTGTGGACAGAAATTGTTGATTGATGTTACAGGGATAAAACATTATTGGTGGACTTTTAACATGGAGAAGATAATAGATCTGGTGGTCTATTTGACTCTTCTAATGGATTGCTCGTTCCGCTGCAACTATGGTTGAAAAGTTTTATCATCTACCATATGTTCTAAATCTTTGATTTATTACTGATGAAGGCTATTGATGATGTAAATTATCTTTAGTCATGATATTCCTTATTGGGCTAGTTGTGCTCACCCTTTTGCTTCACAATTCCTTTCGGTGTAATAAGAGTGTAGTCAAATTGAGCGGGGTAATGAGGAGAATAGAGCGATTACTATAGTCATTGAGGTTCTCCTAAATAGTATGGAAATAATTTTATTGAGAGCTTTAGATAAGTGTGTGTTGTATTGTATCGTCATTTGATATTTAATTTTGGTGAACCAAGAATAGGGTGAGGTGAACCCAACTTTGGAAGGTGTTTTGCCACTATCATACAAGATGTCTAATGACATACAACCTCGTGTTATCATAAGGCGTGGTTGTGCACATCCACTTCTTTGAGTATATCTACTGAGCACTACCTATATAATCTTGGAGTTTGTTTGAAATATGATTCTCAATTGGAGACAATGGAGGTAATTATAAGTCGAGAGAAGACTCACCATTGGAAAGAAGATGATAACAATCTTCTTGTTTTTTCTTTTGGGGACTATTGGGTCAACCAAGGATAATTTCGTGGACATATGATATCTATCATAACCTAGGCGCATGGCCTCCCATATACGAAGGTTTCTTTGAGTATTTTCCAAAGATTTTAATTTCTAAAACAGTTATTGACTGTATTTTTATGTAAATTACCATTGTAAGGTTGTGCTCGAGGCACCATGAGAATTACATACATTTGTATATAAAACTCACGATTTAAGCGTCGAATTCTCGTATGACTTACGCTGACGATTCAACAATTATATAAATGAAGTTTGTAAATGATTTTTATAGTGTGATATCTGGCGACTCAGAATGGGTCGTGTGGACCTATTTTGGGGGCGTCACAGTTTTCTTATCCCAACTTAGACATGAAATACCATAAACATTATATCTTTTAAAAATTATAAATATAAAATTCAAGACAATTATCATAATAATATGAAATACTTGAACTTCACTATATTTATAAAAAGTTAAAAAATAAAATATTTATCTTAATTAGAATATACAAAATTTATATAATCACTTTAAAATTATGATTATTCCCAAAACACTACGAATATCATTTCTAAGTGTTTTCTAAACATCAAAATTTTATTGTATACACTATTTACTCAACCAAATCTACTTATACATCTTCTAACTATTAGTTGATAATTACTTTATTATCCACAAATAAAGTAACGTCTCAAAATTCATGCATACAAATACCAAGTAATATTACACACTAAATATAACCTCAAAATTTATATGCATAATTTTGTTTAAGAAGAACATAAATTTACTTTATTCTCAAAATAAATTAATTTACTAATAATTTGTTATACATAGAGAAAAATAAATTTCACAACTTTACTACAAACACTAATAATAAATTAATTACAATTAGTTTATAAGAATAATAATGTTCTTAAAACCCATGCATATACACATTTAGCAATATTATCTATTCAAAATATTACTAGTTAATATATATGCACAAGTTAAAGTTTGTTCCACCATGAACAATCAAATTATTTCTAAATCAAATAAAACTAATAAAATTAATTTATTATATAATTAAGATCATAAGTAAAATAATACTCACACATGAAAATATCATCAACACATGATATAGTACATCACATATATACCATTCATGTATATATACTTATAAAATGATAAACAAATATCATTCTCCAAAATAAAAAAAAAAATTCACAACATACATTTTTTGATAAAATCTGAAGAACACTGTATCAACTTTGGTGTTTTTCGTGATGACTCTTCATCTGCTCCACATCAATTTACAAACTTGTAAATTGTAACAACTCCTTCACTTCCATTTCTATAATTTCATTTTCTACTAGTGATTGTCAACAAAATAATTAGTAAAATACTCTCAAAATATAACTAATTATAATGATAATTTCATTGGTGAAATAGAAATAAGAAAAATAACACTTATCTTTGAAAACTGTGTTGTCTTCCATTTCACCAAAATCATGACTCCAACAAAAACAATAAAGACCTTAAGATTGTTAGAACCGTAGCTTTGTAGAGTCATAATCGAAAAAATAATCGAAAAATATGACACGAGTAACTCTGTCCTTAAGGTCTTTATCGCCCTCACCACGAATGGTTTGCTACGAGTTACATGCGATATATATCTCCAGGATATATGCCAAGTTTCGGAGTTGAACAATTTTATGATAGTAATTCACAACTGTTCCAGTCGATTATTTCTTTGTGATAGTTATATGTTTATAGAAAAAATTAAGTGAGAGGAGAGAATTTCATGTGAAAGTTTTTTTCTTCTCATGTAAGTATTCTCCATTATATTCCTCATATATGTATATCTCTTCATATATCTACACACACACACACACACACACACACACACACATATATATATATATATATATATATATATATATGTATACATATATAATAGTAACAACTATTATCTATTTTAATTACACATTATTATAGATATAATGTGATATAATGTTATAAGTTACACATTAGTCATAATGATGTAAGTTACAAATTATTAATAATAATGTAATTTAAATAGAAAAGTGGAGTGTCACAATCAAAGATTAACTAGTTGTCAAATCCAAAATATATTGGACTTCTTTTCTTTTGTTTCACATAATTAAATAAGATTACACCTCTAATGGTTATAAAACAACTAGTAATCTTTTATTAATCATAATGGAACTAAGACAAACTAGTTTTTACAAACAACTTGCACCTTATCAATTGTTTCACTTAAGTCATTGATAAACACAAGTCATATGATTCTAACTTGAACCAAATAAATTACTTTTATTCTCCACATATATGACATTAAATTACACCTTTTATACTTACTTAAATTACGTCTTCAAATAAATTTTATCAAACTCAAATATGACAAATATATAATAAATCTCAAAAAATAAAAAATAAAGTACAATATATAACAATCCTCCACTTATTATAACATGCATGTGTTTATATATCTAAAGGCTTAGATGCTATGCAAATGAGAGGACACATTTTTCTTTCAAGTTTAAGTAGTTCTTTTATCTACAAATAGGGTACTATGAGAATTTAGTGTTTAATGAGATCACAAATTGATATATTTAATTAGTTCCGCGAACGTACTAATCTACAACCAAAATGTTTTGCACTTATTCAAGAACAAGTTGGCATATTAAATGTTTCGCATTTATTCAATTTCTTGTATATAGTCGTGTTTGCTTAGACAAAGGTGTAAATGTTGATTTTCAAGAAAATATTCAAGATATGATAATGACTCATTCATGAACAAAAAACTCAATCTAAAAAACGATTGAAAAGAATTATATTCAAGAAGGGAATAAATTATATACGGAAGACCCGTAAAACTAGAGTTTTATATCCTCTAATAACAACATGTTATATAAAAATTTTAATAAAAAATTAAAATTTTTTAATTACATTGACAAATTTTGTGTTTACTATTTATCATGATAAAATTGTTTTATACTACTTATATTGGATTTCAAATCCCTTTATTTTCTCTTAAATTCCCTACATGACATGTTGTTATTGGAGAGTGTAAAACTCTACTTTTGTAGGCCATCCGTGTGTGTATATATATATATATATATATATATATATATATATATATATAAACCTATCTGTTGTACACCAAAGTTGATATGCAGAATATGTCAAGGCTAATACTTGGTACTATATCCTAAGACAATTATGCTTTCCTTATGCTCTCATAATTCGGTCCCTCAAAGTAATCGGACTTACAAATTGCTACATAAATGACTTAATTGCATGTAATGTCGACTCCAAAATAATTTTTAGGCAAAAAATGGCTGAAATACATGACCCTGCCGACACCCATAGTTGATCCGATTGGTTTTATACGATTTGACTATATTCAGATACGGACTGACTTCATCAAAAAATTTAAATTATTCTAAATACAATTTACATTAATCATTTACAACTTACAATTTCCATATAATGTGTATAAGAATTTTTTTAATATACTTTTTTGTTGGAATTATTATGATCAATTTTAAAAATATTTATAAAACTTAAAATGTCTTTAAAAATTTATATAACTATATTTGTATACACATAATTGTATAAAAAGAATATTCTATTATTAATTTAAAATAAAATATATAAAATAAAAAAAGTTTGTCACAATTTTCCTCCCAAACCCCGGTTCATCCACCGATTCCACCCCCACCCCCCCTTTTAAAAAAAAAAAAAAAAAAAAACCCTCCTTGTTCGTCATCTTGGCCTACAATTAATTGATGTCTGCCTTCCACTTTCAATTTGAAAGCTATGTAATATAACTCTGCTTTCAATGCTTTTCATAGTATTTGGTCTTGTATGTCTCTTAGTCTTCTTCCCTAAATTATTGTTCTTAAGTAGATTATTTATAATTTATGTACCTAGGGCTGAAAGGATGTTTCATGACATCTATATAAAGGCTATGATTGTGAAGTTAAAGGCATATTGAGTTATTTTGAGATTTTTATACAAATCAAGTGTTTTTCTTTGCTTTTACTCTCTCTTTGGTAGATTTCTATTGAGTGCGAGTGTTTTATCCCAAGTGTCCTCTCGCGTTTCCTTCTCTCTTTTCATCACCTGGTGTCGATAACCAACAAATCTTAGCATTTGGCTGGGGTTCAAGTAATTTTTATTGGGTTTCTTTTTTTAGTTACTAGTTAAGATGGAGTGTATATCTTTTCTGTTACTTAAGCAGATAATGAGTACTCTTCATGCGATGCAGTTGGTTGCTCAATATTGGATGAGAAACTGCATGTTTTTTTATCTCATGACCAAGTTTATACATGAGATGATTTATTGTTCACTTTTATGAGTGTTCCAGAGCTTAATGATTCACTAAAATATTGAAGTTGCAAGTTTTAAGAAGAACAACATAAACAACACAGCAATACAATCAATAAAAATTCATCACTACACAAAACTTTTACCCATTGTAGACGGGCACTGAAAACTACTACTCTTTTGATCTACCTAGCGTAGATAACAGTTTGAATGCCATTTGCTTTGTTCAGCATTATTTTAATAAAACAAAAAAGACTTCAAATTTGTCATAAGCACAACATCAGCTAATTCACATATCCACAAATGGTTCCGCTTTGGTTGTAGGTAAACATGTGCACAACTAGCTTATCTATATATTGGAGCATCTAACTCAAAATCAATTGACAATAAGTGAAGTAACCTATCAAGTTATATATCGAATTTTCAGATTTAGTTGGCTGATATAAGACATATTTTATATCTCAACACCATAACAAGGGCTTTTTTGATAGCCATATAGATATTATTACACCTATGAGATGTCCGTGGCCGTCTGTATAAAAAAATTTTCCCTCAAAATTATTTGTTGCATTGGAAGTTCCCCCTTTTCTTTTCACCTTGTCTCCCCCATTCTTATTTCCCCTACTCCTAAGCTAGAACACACGAGAGAGAACTGACTTGAACCACCTCATTTTTCCCTTACTCGTAAGCTAGGGCACACGAGAGAAAAAATTAATGTTAAACGTACGTACCCTCCTCCGCCTCCTCTTCCTCTTTCGGTATTATTTCTCATGTGATTAAACCATCTATATATTGTAGTGTAATTCTAAATGTTTATATGATGTTTATCTATTCTCTTTGTAAAGGAAGACAAATAAGCAACAACAATATATGCGTGAAATGTAAATAGCAACTGCAATACTAAATACCACACGTAATATATGTATTTTTCCAGAAGTCCAGCTATATGTGGCTCTAAGGTAGATCCTTCACTGCAGTTCGTTTCAAGTAAATTTTCAGCTCCTTTTTCGCAGTTATCTATATTTTTCTGTAATTTACAGTGTTCGATCAATCTCCTCTTTTGAATTTTTGGTAACTTTTTCTTTTACCTATTGATAAATCAACTCACTTGTTCTTCAGCCTTTTCACTCAAAACCAGTCTCCCTCCTCTCTCTAATTATATGCTTCTATATATGTTTATTATGGATCTGTATGCTTCTATATACGTATATGGATCTGTTTATAGTCTCTGTCATTTGATTAATTATGTATATATATGTGTGTATATGTTTCTTTTTATGGTTAAACATTTATTATCAGATATTTACGTGCACTAGAAATCTAATTAATTGCAGAAAGTTAGAATCAAATAAAATCAATAGTTATATCTTTTATTCAATTTTATAATTGTTCTTTTTCATAGTGAGGCAACCAAAGGTTTAAAGATTGTTGAGATGTTAGAGTCCCGCATTTGAGAGTGATATATATATATATATATATATATATATATATATATATATATATATATATATATATATATATATCTGATGCAGATCTTAAAGCTTCATTCTTATCCAACTCACTCGAAGCTCACTCTTCCTTTTTGACGGACCTAACGACGGTTCGATCATACAACCGTCGTCATACTTTTAACGACACTATATGTTGTCCGTCGCTAAAAGTATAGACATCTGAGTTATATGATGAAAAGCGTCGTAGAAGTCCGTCGCTAAAAAGGGGTGAACTCAAGTGAGTTGGATAAAAGTGAGCTTTAAGATCCGGACTATATATATATATATATATATATATATATATATATATATATATATATATATATATATATATGGGCTAAATATACTTCTCTTACACCAAGTTTCACCCTTCTCTTAATTTGGCCCTTAAAGTAATTAGACTTACAAATCAGTGCATAAAATATCAAATTGCATATAATATCCATCCCAAATTGAATTTTCGACAAAAATTGATCGAAATAAATTTTGTGTCGGGCTCATGATGTCGAAAATATGTGTTGATCGTAGTAAAATATGGGTTGACAGTATATTTGTGATAAAATAATAATAACGTTTCATATTTTATACATTTTCTCCGTATAAAAACATAAAATACAAAAAAAAGGAATAAGAATAAATGATAAAAGATACAAATTAAAGAGAAAGAAGAAGAATTAAATGAGAAATTAAATATAAAAAAATATATTATTACTAACCAAAATACAAGAAAAATAAATTAATAACTCACTATTTGTTAAACTAGTTTGAATATAAAGCAATAAACAAGTAGAATTTGAATGACTTCAATATATTATTCATTAACTGAGGAGATATATATAGCAGTACAGTAACACGCAAATCAGAAAAATAGCAAGCCTAATCCCTTTAGTAACAAACTTGTCAACCATTGGGATACTCCTAAAGAACTGGTAAACTCCTATTGACTAGGACTTATTGACTGAGAAAGAAATAACAAACAGTAAGTAGTAAAAATACTACTCAACATATCTCCCCTTAAACTGATGCCTTAAATTTCTTTAAGTAGCAGCTTACATAGAAAGCTCCAGCAACCTTCATCTGCTCCATTGTCGATCACTTCTTTCCTTGAACACACACCCATTAGACCTTGGAGTTTTACAAACACAGCTTACCTAAAAGGCTTGGTCAGTATGTCTGCAAACTGGTCTTCAATTTTACAATGGACCATATCAATCACACCATCCTTACACAGATCACGCAAAAAATGATATCTAACATCTATATACTTGCTTCTTCCATGAAAGACCAGATTCTTTGAGAGCTTGATAGCAGATATGTTGTCGCAATAAATTGTTGTTGGACCTTGTTGCTCATAACTCAACTCCTCAAGTAACTTTCTTAGCCAAATGGCCTGACTAGCACAAGCTGTTGCTGCGACAAACTCAGCCTCAATAGTTGATAAGGTCACAATTGGTTGTTTCTTTGAAGCCCATGAAATTGGCCTTGACCCCATCATAAATGTGACGCCCCCAAAATAAGTATACATCACCTATCCTGAGTCACCAAATACATGATACAGAATACAAATACAATCTTTAATATACAACAAAAGAGCTGTGAGTTTTAATACAAATATTGTCTTCTAGACAATATCCACTCTCGTAATAAGTCCTCATTACATTTATTGTCACACTATTTAATGAGAATAGTGAGGACTACTAATGCTATCCTCTGGACCGTCACTCGTTCCCGACTAGTCCTCGCCACGTTCTCATTTCACGAAGAGAACAATGAAAGCAAAAGGGTGAGCTCAACTAGCCCGAGAAGAAATATTATGACTAAGATAATGCGAATAAATTATCATTAGTCTTTAACAATGTTAAACTGAAAAAATACAATAAACATCAAGTTTAACTGCAGTGGAACAAGCAATCCATTAAAAGAGTCAAGTAGAGAATAAAATCTACTATCTTTTATGATTTAAAAGGTTTTTCATCTTTTATCGCTGGGACTCAGCTTAATAAATAATCCACATCATCGAATCACCCCTGGACTACGGCCAAGGATATTCTTTAGTATCACGACCACAATTATCCATGCACTACGGACCAAGGACATTCGTGTATTCATCAATGGTCATGATCATGCCAACAACTGTCCATCAATGCACTACGGGCCAATGAGGACTTTTATCACATCATTTATAACATTATGGTCATGATTATACGAATAATCCCTGGTCATAATCATACCAAGTCCATCTATGCACTACACTGCCACGAGATGACTTCAAAAAAAAATATAAACATGAGGATGAGGACAATGATATAAGAATTCAATAAAACAAGTTCACGAATTAATTTATCCAGAACTAATAACGTCCAAATTGTCAACATGATACTTCTTTGTAGAGTAAAATTCAAGAATACTCGGAAGAATATTTTCATGAAAAGATCTTTGGATGAAGCGCAAATATCAAGGATATTCTACTAATTTCATGGAGTATAGAAATTTAACTTTAAACAACCGAGTATAATAAGGAATGGAATAATGAAGAAATCACACCAAGCATGCGGTAGACCATACATGCAAGTTATTCAACAGAATAATAAAAATGAGAACTCCGGTCGGCACAGAAACGCAGACATGATATTCCAATGAATAATAAAGAGCGGAACCGGTCGGCAGAAAACGCATATATGACGAGGATATTCTAACAGAATAATAAAGACAGAACCAGGTCCGGCGTAAAACGCACAAACAGGATGTTCCAACAGAATAATAAAGACAGAACCAGGTTCGGCGTAAAGCACAGACATGATGTTCCAACGGAATAATAAAGACGGAACCAGGTCCGGCGCAAAGCACAGACAAGATGTTCCAATAGAATAAAAAAGAATGGAATAACAGAAGTTCTCTTCATGAAGACGAAAGAAAGAAATAATACCCCTTACCTTTGAAAGAAACTGGATATAGGAGTAGTGAGGTAGCAGACTTCTCTTATTCTACAGATTTTCTCTCTACAATTTTTATCTATAATAATTGCTCTATAGCTTTAGTGAATTGGTGATAAATGAAGGAATAATGAGCTTCTATTTATAAAAAATTATAGTTTCAATAATTGCACGTTTTGGGGCTCAAAAAATTACAGTACAATGCCTCCAACTTTTTCTTTATTTTTAATTTAGTCATGCAAGTATTATCAAACTTGCACCACCTCCCTTAATAGTAAATAATGTGATTCAATAGTAAATCATGTGAATCAATAGTTCTAGACATGTGAAAATACGAATTACAGTATAGTACCTCCATCTATACCTCCATTTTTAACTTAGTCATGTAAGTATTATCAATCTTGCACCAACTCCCCTAATAGTAACAAGAATGTGACACAATAGTATATACATGTGAACAAATAGTTATAATCATGTGAAATAATAGCAATCAATTGCTCATTTATCTGGTTAAATACCCGATTGGTCAATATAACCTCCAGACATCAATTATTATAGAAATAAATGTCGATTTTCACTAACACAAATAATTCCAACACAATGAAACTATTTTTACCAAAAATATAAATTTTGAAATTTCGAAGTTTGACTTTTCCTGAAAAAGTCAACTGTTGACTTTTTGACCAAATACTAAAATCCAGAAAATTTTGTGTTTATAGTCTATTTGTACTAATTTCATCATTCCGGACTCAAATATCACGTCCGCGTCTCCAAATTCAACTCCGAGCACAACTTTAATTTTAATAACATTCATCATTAATATTATAACTCACAATATTTATCAACCAGGTCGTTCTCATGAAAGAGGGGGCTTTAATAAGGATTTCTCCTATTGGCGGTATGCAATTAGGTGACCAAACCTCTCCTTGATGTGAACTTCTAGACATTGTAAATATTACAATTTAATAATATGAATAACTTTGCCGTCTCAATAAAATAACATATTATTATGACGGATGATCTTTGTGACAATAATCGAATCAATAATATGAGAGATGATGCGCAATTCTTTGTAGCAATAATTGAGTATAAGCGAGTGACTTCTCACGTAAGCATCAATAATCAATACCGTGTGCTACTTATGCAACCCCAGACATTCGCATTTTTTACTACTGAGTAGTTCACAAGATAACGGTAAACCTTCCGTAGTTATTTTCATAAATATATTTTTGTCGTTTTTCGATCAATCCGATAATTAATTTTATAGGGTCCACCAATGATTCTTGCCATTGCACGAATATTCCCTGCTAAAACGAATATTCTTCGACCAATCGAATATAATATAACAACTTGTATACTTTGCAGAATTTATAAATAATACCCACAACTATAACATTATAACAAATTCATTCCATAATATTTAAAAATGATAATTATAGAAAAATCATCTTTATTCATAAAAGTTGGGGTCTTACAACCTCCCCTTCTTATAAAATTTTGCCCTCAAAATTAGGGTACGTACCTGGTATGTCGAATAGGTGAGGATATCTTGACTTCATCTCAGATTCTAACTCCCAAGTCATTTCTTCCACGTCGTGGTTTCTCCACAAAACTTTGACTTGAGGTATAACATTGGAGCGTAGAATATGATCCTTCTTATCCAAGATTTTAACAGGTAACTCTTCATACGTTAAATCTTCCTCTATCACGTCCGGTTCTAATTCAATAATGTGGTTCGGGTCTTCCACATATTTACGTAACATGGATATGTGAAAAATGTTATGAACACGAGACATACTTGACGATAAAGCGAGTTTATACGCCACAGTTCCTACTCAATCGAGGATTAAAAATGGGCCAATGAATTGAGGATTGAGCTTTCCTCTCTTTCCAAATCTCGTAACTCCTTTCCATGGAGCAACACGTAACAACACATGATCTCCAATATCGAATTCCACTTCCTTTCGATGAAGATCAACATAACTCTTTTATCGATCTTATGAGGTTTTTATACGTTATCGGATTGTTTGAATCTTTTTTGTAGTCATACGTACCAAATCCAGTCCCAACAACGTTGCTTCACCCACCTCATCCCAACATATTGGAGAATGACACTTTCTTCCATACAACGCCTCGAATGGAGCCATGCCAATACTTGCTTGATAACTTTTGTTGTAGGAAAACTCCACCAATGGTAAGAACTTGTCCCAACTTCCCTTGAAGTCAAGGACACAGAGTCTTAATAAATCTTCAAGAGTTTGAATAGTCCTCTCCGATTGTCCGTTTGTCTGAGGATGATATGCCGAACTAAATTGTAAATCTGTGCCCATAGCTTTTTGCAAACTAACCCAAAATCTTGAAGTGAATCTTGGGTCTCGATTAGAAACTATGGATACTGGCATACCATGCAATCTTACAATCTCGTTTATATACATACTAGCAAGACGTTCAAGTGTATAAGTTTCTCGTATCGGTAAGAAATGAGCAGACTTGGTCAATCTATCAACAATGACCCAAATTTCATCTATGCCTTGAGAAACCTTGGGAAGACTAGCAACGAAATCCATGGTAATGTGCTCCCACTTCTATTCTGGAATTTCAAGTGGTTGCAATGGACCTTTTGGCACTTGATGCTCCGCCTTGACTCGTTGACAAGTTAAACACCTTGAGATAAACCCCGCTATCTCTTTCTTCATATTGCTCCACCAAAATGTATGTCGAAGATCACGATACATTTTGGTACTCCTGAGATGGATTATAAGCGGTGTGTTAGGCCTCCATCATGATTTTATACTTTAAATCAAAGTCGTTAGGAACACAAAGTCTGGAGTTGACTCGAAGTATTCCTTCTTCATCAATTCTTGCTTCCGGCATAGCACCTTCTTGCACTTTCTTCCTCATACGCATCAGCTCCGGATCTGTAACTTGAGCAGCTTTAACTTTATCAATTAAAGTTGGTTCTACTCGTATATTCGCCATCACCACGTGGGTCCCTAGAGTCTTTATCTCTATCTCCATCCTTTGCAAGCCACATAAAATGGGCCTTTGCATTGACAATATCGCACTCGTACCCGCATATGATCTTCTACTTAATGCGTCAGCTACCACGTTCGCTTTTCCAGGATGGTATTGGATGGTATGATCATAATCTTTCAACACTGATTCAAGCCAGCGTCATTGTATCGCATGTTGAGTTCCTTTTGAGTGAAGAAATATTTGAGGCTTTTATGATCCGTAAAGATCTCCACTTTCTCCCCATACAAATAATGCCTCCAAATCTTTAGTGCAAAATGATCTGCACGCTAACTCTAGATCATGAGTAGGATAATTCCTCTCATATTCTTTGAGTTGTCGTGAGGCATAGGCTATGACTTTCCCATGTTGCATGAGAACACAACCTAACCCTTTGCCCGAAGCATCACTGTGTATGACAAATCCCTCCGATCCAGATGGTATTATCAGAACAGGTGCTGAAATTAGTCTCCTTTTGAGTTCTTGAAAACTCTTCTCACATTCCTCACTCCAACCGAATTTTGTATCTTTTCGAGTTAGCTAAGTTAAGGGATTGGCGATTCGAGAAAACCTTTCTACGAATCTCCGATAATAACTAGCTAAGCCGAGAAAGTTACGTACTTCAGTCACTGATTTAGGTTGCTCCCATCTTTGAATAGCTTCAATCTTTGCTGGGTCAACAGATATTCCATGACTTGACACCACGTGCCCAAAGAATGCTACTTCCTCAAGCCAGAACTTGCATTTCTTCAACTTGGCATAAAGCTTATATTCACGAAGCTTTTGGAGTATCAGCCTCAAGTGTTGCTCATGATCTACACGGCTTTTGGAATAAATAAGGATGTCATCAATGAAGAAGACCACAAAGTGATCCAAATATTCCTTGAATACTCGGTTCATCATATCCATGAAGGCAGCAGGAGCATTTGTCAATCCAAAAGACATGACTAGAATTCATAATGCTCATGCAGAGTTTAAAGCCGTCTTTGGAATGTCATCGGTTCTAATCTTCAATTGGTGATAACAGGGCGAAGATCAATCTTTGAAAAGAATTTGGCTCCTTGTGGCGGGTCAAACGGATCATCAATACGTGGCAATGAGTACTTATTTTTGATGGTGACATGGTTCAACTCCCGATAATCAATACAAAGTCGCATACTCCCATATTTCTTTTTCACGAAAAGAACAGGAGCACCCCAAGGAGACGTACTAGGACGAATGTCTAACAATTCTTGTAGTTGGGTCTTTAACTCCTGAAGTTCAATAGGAGCCATTTGATATGGGGCTTTGGAAATAGGTTTTGTACCGGGTTCAAGGTCAATACAAAATTCAATTTCACGCTCTGGGGGTAGGCCAGGAAGTTCTTCAGG
This sequence comes from Panax ginseng, assembly GCA_020205605.1. NCBI lineage: Eukaryota > Viridiplantae > Streptophyta > Magnoliopsida > Apiales > Araliaceae > Panax > Panax ginseng. Next base: position 7,333,461 of record CM035134.1, on the reverse strand, counting down.
GATTACGTCAGGAAATTCATTAAGAATAGAAATATCCTTCAAAACTGACGTATTTTTATTTAGATCCGTGAGATGAGCTAAGAAAGCTTGACATCCGTTTTTCAATAAACGAATAGCTTTATGGCTTGAGATGATAATGATTGATTTTAATGGTTTGGTTGCTTGAATTCGCATAATAGGTTGGTTAGGAATATGAAAGCTAACAACCTTACGAAAACAATCAATTTTTGCATGATGAGTAGTTAACTAATCAATCCCTAAAATCACGTCAAATGCAAGTATTTTCAATGAAATAAGATCGACATGTAATGTGAGGGTACCGATTTGAACTAAACAAGATTTACAAACAGTGGATGTAATGAAGGTTTCTCCCAATGGAGTTTCAACAGATAAGTCAAAGTCCAATTTCTCCAGAGTCAAATTTAAGCGTTGAGCGTAAGTAGGAGAAATAAAAGAATGGGTAGAACCCGGTATCAAATAAGGTATAGACTTTGCTAGAGTTTATGATAAGCCACCGTGATGACCTCGTTCGGGTTCCTTGCTTTCTCAAGACGTCACAAAAATGCTCTCCCAGACTACTGAGCTTTGACTTTTTACAGGGATGACCTTTGGTGCCTCTATCCTAGTTGAACTTGTCTTCGATGAATGACAAAATTGGGCTAGGTGACCTTCTCTTCCACAATTATAACATGCTTTGGATGGGCGCATGCATGATTTAGACTAATGTGTCCTCCCTCCACATTTGAAGCATATAATAGGTGGTCGTTATCCTTCCTTCACAACTGGTCTTTGGTCTTGACGTCTTTCCATCATTGTTGAATCTCTCTTCTTAAAATGTCCATTCTTATTGTTTTGGTACGATTACCACCAAAAGTGGTTACCATTTACAGCATCTTGATTCCTCCACGCTTGTTGTCACCGCTTCGATGACCGCTCTCTTTGGTATTATCATTTTTAATTTGCTTTCTTTTGGTTGGGTTGACTCGTTATCGCGTTCCAATAATGAGCCCTATTAACAACATCCCGAATACAAACACGGTTTATGAGAGATAAGATATTGGCGTATCTCGGGTTTCAAACCTTTTAGAAATATTCGTGTCATTCTCTCCTCATTATCAACCAAATGGGGCCTTAAATCGGAACAAATTTCGGCAAACTTGGTTTAATCTGCGCGATCACGGTTATGTTGTTTTGCTCCAGTTTAATGAACTCTACCTCTTTCATATGATGAATACTTTCGGAAAAGTACTTGTCGTTGAAAAGTTCTTGAAACTTCTCCCAAGACATCTTCAGTGCGGCAAGTTGGGTACGCTTTACAGATTCCCACCAGTAATCTGCCTCTGCCCGCAACATGAAGGTGGCGAAGGGAACCTTTTTCTCCTCGGAGCAACCCGAGACATCAAATATCTTGTTGATCTGTTTTATCCACGTCTCAGCCTTAAGAGATTTTGGCTCTCCAAAAAACTCCGGTGGTCCCAACTCCTTAAACTGTTTGGCGGTGACCGTCCGAGAGTTGCCAGTGTTTCCACCTGTATTTTGGACAGGAGTTGCTCTCGTCTGATGTTGCATGAATTGCATGAAGCCTCGGAATATTCCATCATTCATCATTTGGTTAGTGTTGTTGTTTGCATGAGGATTGTCGCCTTCTTGATGCACATTGTCCTGGTTATTGATCTGTGGAGACTCAACGGTCTCCCGTGCTCCATTGATGTTCTCAACATTCTCGGATGCCATTTTCAAATAATGCCACAAAACAAGGGTTAATTAACATATCACATATTATCCCTATACTCGATCACCAATTAAATACCAAATAAACTTAGGTAGGTCATACTAGCGAAAAGAATTCCCGTCTCTCCCTCTTAGTTCTTGTCTCACATCTTAGCTTGAGGATCATATCCTAAGCTTTGATACCAACCGTGGCGCACCCAAAATAGGTATACATCACCTATCCCGAGTCGCCAAATACATGGTACAAAATACAAATACAATCTTTAATATACAACAAAAGAGCTGTGAGTTTTAATACAAATATTGTCTTCTAGACAATATCCACTCTCAGAATAAGTCCTCATTACATTTATTGTCACACTATTTAACTGAATAGTGAGGACTACTAATGTTATCCTCTGGACCGTCACTCCGTTCCCCGACTAGTCCCCACTACGTTCTCATTTTCTGAAGAGGACATTGAAAGCAAAAGGGTGAGCTCAACTAGCCCAGTAAGAAATATTATGACTAAGATAATGCAGAATAAATTATCATTAGTCTTCAACAATGTTAAACAGATAAAATATAATAGACATCAAGTTTAACTATAACGGAACAAGCAATTCATTAAAAGAGTCAAGTAGAGAATAAAATCTACTATCTTTTATGATTTAAAAGGTTTTTATCACTTTTATCATTTGGGACTCGACAATAAATAATTCACATCATCGAATCACTTACGCACTACTGGCCGAGGATATTCTTTAGTATCAAGACCACAATTATCCATGCATTACGGGCCAAGGACATTCGTGTATTCATCAATGGTCATGATCATGCCAACAACTGTCTATCAATGCACTACGGGCCAATGAGGACTTTTATCTCATCATTTATAACATTACGGTCATGATTATCTAGAATAATCCACAGTCATAATCATACCAAGTCTATCTATGCACTACATGCTACTGAGATGACTTTTCAAAAAATATAAACATGAGGATGATGACAATGATATAAGAATTCAATAAAACAAGTTCACGAATTAATTTATCCAGGAACTAATAACGTCCAAATTGTCAACATGATACTTCTTTGTAAAGTAAAATTTAAGAATGCTCAGAAGAATATTTCCATGAAAAGATACTGGATGAAGTGCAAATATTAAGGATATTCTACTAATTTCATGGAGTATAGAAGTGAAAACTTTAACCAACTGAGTATAATAAGGAATGGAATAACAAAAGAAATCACCAAGCATGTGATAGACCCTTGCGAGCGAGTTATTCAATGAAGAATAATAAAAACGGAACCAAGTCCGGCGTAAAACGCACAGACAGGATATTCCAACAGAATAATAAAGACGGAACCAGGTCCGGCGTAAAATGCACAGACAGGATATTCCAACAGAATAATAAAGAATGGAATAACAGAAGTTCTCTTCATGAAGACGAAAGAAAGAAATAATACCCCTTACATTTGAAAGAAACTGGATATAGGAGTAGTGAGGTAGCAAACTTCTCTTCTTCTACAGATTTTCTCTCTACAATTTCTCTCTATAATAATTGCTCTATAGCTTTAGTGAATTGGTGAGAAATGAAGGAAGAATGAGCTTCTATTTATAGAAAAATATAGTTTCAATAATTGCACGTTTTGGGGCTCAAAAAATTACAATACAATACCTCCAACTTTTTTTTTATTTTTAATTTAGTCATGCAAGTATTATCAAACTTGCACCACCTCCCCTAATAGTAAATAATATGATTTAATAGTAAATCATGTGAATCAATAGTTCTAGACATGTGAAAATACGAATTACAGTATAGTACCTCCATCTATACCTCCATTTTTAACTTAGTCATGCAAGTATTATCAATCTTGCACCAACTCCCCTAATAGTAACAAGAATGTGAAACAATAGTATACACATGTGAACAAATAGTTATAATCATGTGAAATAATAGCAATCAATTGCTCATTTATCCAGGTTAAATACCGATTGGTCGATATAACCTCCAGGACATCAATTATTATCGAAATAAATGTCGATTTTCACTAACACAAATAATTCCAACACAATGAAACTATTTTTATCAAAAATATAAATTTTGAAATTTTGAAGTTACTTTTCACGAAAAAGTCAACTGTTGACTTTTTGACCAAATACTAAAATCCAGAAAATTTTGTGTTTATAGTCTATTTGTACTAATTTCATCGTTCCGGACTCAAATATCACGTTCGCGTCTCCAAATTCAACTCCGAGCACAACTTTAATTTTAATAACATTCATCATTAATATTATAACTCACAATATTTATCAACTAGGTCGTTCCCAGGAAAGAGGGGGCTTTCCAATAAGGATTTCTCCCTATTGGCGCTCAATTAGGTGACCAAACCTCTCCTTGACTGAACTTCTAGACATTGTAAATATTGCAATTTAATAATATGAATAACTTGTTTGTCTCAATAAAATAACATATTATACGGATGAATCTTTGTGACAATAATCGAATCAATAATATAAGAGAGATATGATGCAACAATTATCGTAACAATAATTGAGTATAAGCGAGTGACTTCTCATATAAGCATCAATAATCAATACTGGTGTGCTACTATGCAACCACGCATATTCTTTGTACTTTTTACTACCGAGAGTAGTTCAACAGATAACGGTAAAACTTTCGCCGTTATTTTCATAAATATATTTTTGTCGTTTTCTCAATCCGATAATAATTACATTAATAGGGTCCACCAATGATTGCACTGGTTATGCGAATATTCCTCGCTAAAAGCGAATATTCTCGACCAATCGAATATAATATAACAACTTGCATACTTTGCAGAATTTATAAATACTACCCACAACTATAACATTATAACAAATTCATTCCATAATATTCAAAATGATAATTATAGAAAAATCATCTTTATTCATAAAAGTTGGGGTCTTACAATAAAAACATATGTAGATGTGCTTCTTCTATCATTAACATCACCAACATAATCACTATCTGTGAACCCAACAAGCTCTGACTTTTCTCCCCTCTTATAATGAACTCCAAAATCAAATGTACCTTTTATATAGCGCAAGATTCTTTTCACAGCAGAGAGATGTTGCTCGGTTGGATGTTCCATAAACCTGCTGACGAGACTTACTGAAAGCATGATATCAGGCCTTGTGGTTGTAAGATACATTAAACTTTCGACAATTTATTTAAAAAACGTGCTGCCAACTTTCTTGCCATCAGGATCCATAGTTAACTTCAGTCCTTGGTCTGCTGGGATTGGAACTGCATTACAATCCTTCATCTCAAATTTCTCCAAAACCTCCTGAGCATACTTTCTTTGTGTGATGAAAATTCCAGCCGATGATTGTAATACTTCTATGCCAAGAAAATAGTACAATCTTCCCAGATCAGTCATCTCGAACTCAGCCATCATGGAGTTCTTAAATTCAACGAACATCTCATCATTGTTGCCTATGTAGATGAGGTCGTCTACATACAAACAAACCACCAAGAACCTCCCTGTAATTCCAGATTTAATGGCTTGTTTTAGACTATATAGAGCCTTCTTTAACCCGTATACCTTCTCCTCACTTCCCTTTTTCACATAACCAAGGGGTTGATCAATATATACTTGCTCTTGAAGATCTCAATGTAAAAAGGCTGATTTCACATCAAGTTGATAAATAGGCCATGAGTGTTGTGCCGCCATTGAAATCACAAGTCGAATGGTATCCATCCTAGCCACCGGAGCAAACACTTCCTTATAATCCATTCCAAACTTCTGTTTGTACCCCTTAGCAACCGGTTGTGCCTTATGTTTGTCCACTGCTCCTTTTTCATTGATCTTAGTTTTGTATACCCATTTCACACCGATTTCTTTTTTCCCTTTCGGAAGATCGGTCAGTTCCCAGGTGTTGTTCTTCTCTATGGCATCAATTTCTGAGTCCATAGCTCTTTGCCACTTAGCCTCATTTGCTGCTTCTTCATATGCTATGGGATCACAATCTGCAAATAGAGCTAGATGGGCCAAGGTTTCATCATCTAAGAGCTCTCCACCACTCTCGTAATCATTCATCCATATCGGTCTTCTTCTCGTACGTTCTCTTTGGCTATGTGCACCTGATGATTTATCTTCATTTGGAGTAACCAAAGTTGGAGTTGTCGGCAAGGGAACCTCATTAACTGATAGTTGCTGATTTGACTTACCCTCTTCATCAAGAGTGACTGGTACTTGCTGCTGCTCAACACAATTCCATTCCCATGAAGTTTCTTCATCAAATAATACATCACGGCTGATTATGATCTTCTTTGTAATAGGATTAAATAGCCTGTATGCATTGGATTCTTCACTCACTCCAAGGAAGATACACTTCATTCCTTTGTCATCTAGCTTTTTTCTCTTCTGGTCAGGAATATGGGAATATGCGATACACCCAAAAATTCTGAAATGATCAATAGTAGGTTTCTTTTCACTCCATGCCTCTTCTGGTGTCATGTCCTTCACAACAAGAGTAGGACTCCTGTTTAACACATGAATGCTCCAATTAACTGCTTCTGGCCAGAAACTGATACAGATGGATTGAGGAATAACATCACCAAATTCGGGATATTGGATGACTGTATTGTTATGAAGGTTAGCTCTTTGTTGTTTTTAGCAATAAACTTTAGCTTTTTGATATGTTTTTTCTTTCTTCATATATTATATCTTGAAGAGTTCTTTTGACTGATGACGCATATTGGACAAGCAGTTATGTTAAATTCAATAATGTTGATTCTGATAAATTGTGTTTAAACCTAAACGTCTATGAATTATGTCCTAAAAATGAATGCACAAGTCCTGTTTGATAAAATTACTCTTAAAGCTGTTTTGTTTAAAAACAAAGAATTAGGCAAGGTTGCTATCAAGAAAGACTAAATATACGTATGTTGAAGCCCATTTTATATGTAGAAGGTTTTATGTTTAGCCCAATATAATTAGGTATGTTTTCCTTATATGGTTAAACTTTCAGATCTCCGTCAAACTTAAGTTTTGAATGTCATTGCTTCTCAGAGCATTAAAGACATGTACAGATTGCAAAAATGAAATATCTTGCGGTACTTAAATAGTTAAATTAAGATGTCTTACAATTACAGATGGAGAGAGCTTCAATTGTAAAAATTAATCTTGTTGATGAAGAATGTGATAAACTCATTCTAAAATTTGCATTTTAAATATATTTTGAAATATTAACTAGTTCAAGATGTGACGGTTTGTTTGTACACTAGTTTATCACAGGAAAACATCCCTTCTGAAAAGGGTCATGCACTACCCTTGACTTTGCAGCAACTAAATATGCCATAAGTGACAAGTATGGTGTTTTCTTTAAATTAATTACGAGTGTTAAGTTAAAAAATTATGTTTCATAAGCTGAACATGGAGACGTTGATATTTGAAGCTCATTTAATTAAATATAGATATCTTTTTCTTTTCTTTTCATGGAGAATTTTATTGGAAGGTGGTTGTTTGATTTAATTAATTACCTAGCTTTGACGCGGTCGTAGAAGTACTATTTTTTTGTTTGTACACCGAAATATTATAGGATTTTACAGCTATATTTTCTTAGCACCTTAAAAATGGAAAGAAAAAAGTACACATTTAGGTTTTCCATTTCATTTTTCATATTATACTGTATAGTATATTTTTTTAGCTATATTTAAAGAAATAATCTTTATATAGATAGGAAAACTAAGCACAGGCAGATCTGCAATGAATTATTTAGGTCTAATTATACCCGTTTTTGTCTAAAAGAATGTAACACTTGCTTCTTTTCCCTCTGAAAAATGGCTGAAGAGAGTGTGCATGTTGAAGGTGTATGTGTTTACATTTAGCTTTGTGTCATATCTTGCTGCATATGCATAAATATTGACAACAATTCTGGTTGCTTTGTTGGTGAAACCAATACACTATATTTTTCCCTATCTGATTTATGCAAAGTTATATTAATATAACGTGTCATTTCTATTTTATTTGGACCTACCTTATATTTTTGTTTGTCATCATATGGTTATGTATGAAGGTTACATAAACAAGATTCCTAGCTTAAGCTCCTACATGTAAACAAGCTTATGTATAATTGCAGCTAGAAGTTTAATGCTTTTAATATGGATGTTGGCTTTTTTTTATCATATTTTCAACAAAAGAAGATTTTAGTAGGAAAGAAAGAATACAGGGTGAGAAGTTCTCAAAAAATATGCATATCGAAAAGAAAAACAAAGTCGAATACAGGGTGAGAAGTTCTCAAAAAATTTGCTGAGGAGATGTAAGCAGTAGGTGAAGGTGGGATGTATTTATAGGAACATTTAGATGCGTGCTTTTATTTTTTCCACAAGGGACAAGGAAGGTGCATGTGATGGCTTGTGGGTGTTTTAAAATAATGCACATGTTTCTGGCCTCTTTCTGGCATTCGCTACAGGAGTATAATTACTTTATATATTAGCATGGAGGATATCAGATACATTAATTCTTACGTTAATTTTAATTGCTATCCACTTTTAATTTTCTTCTACTTCTTCTGATTCTAACCCTGTGTTGGAATTTGGAACATAAGATACATTTGGTAATAATGTATGCTTTACTACCTGTTAATTTGACAGGACTATCCGATTTACCCAACAACTTGTTATTTTTTCCCCACATGTTACTGTACATTCTCATGTGCAAAATCTCCTTCCTAATTTGTCCTCAAAACAGGTATTTTAATGTTTTTGATTGAATTTATTTCAATAGTAATCTATAGTTGGCACTATAACATATTGGTTTCTTATGCAACAGCCATCATTGAGGCATCTAACTGTGTCCACTCTACGACATCTCATAGGAAAGACCTGATTAGTACCAAAACTTTAGATTTTTTTCTTGTTTTTAATCTTATTTACGTCTATTGTCCCAGTATGAAGTTTTGAGTTTACAAGAATAGAAGTTTTTTGTGTGTTTGCATGTCTTCCTGACTGTCTATGTCTATCTGGCAGTCCATGCTCACTTGTGCTGCTGTTGTTTTCCTTTCACAATTGGTCTGACTTATTTCAATTTTTTATGTGGTTATAAGTCTATGCTCTTATCAGCTATGCTCTTATACTCTAATCAGCACAGCTGGAGAGACCTTCAAATATCAAACTCTTATAATTGCAACTGGTTTCCACAGTAAGCATGAACTCTTTATGGATTTTTATCATATCTACACGAACATCTTCTGTCTTTATTTTCATTGCCATTACGTTAATCTTCTATATTTTTGTAGCTGCTGAGGTTAACAGATTTTGGTGTACAAGGGGTTTATGCCAAAAATATTTTTTACTTGAGAGATTGATGACACTAATAAGCTTTTAGAAGCCATTAAAGCGAAGAAAAATGTGAAGTTTGTGATTGTTGGGGGAGGATACATAGGTTTCGAGCTTAGACCAGTGATGAAGATCAATAATTTAGATGTCAAAATGGTTTACCCAAAACCATGCATGGTGCAGTAAGTGGAGATTATTTTACTTTTTATGGAGTTGCATTTCATTATTATTCGACTTGGAGTTGACCTTTAATTGTTATTCGACTTGGAGTTGGTCTTTTTTTTAATGAAAAAAATTATATTTTACACTAAGTCTATTGTGTGCAGTGTTGCTCAGAAACATGCTTTAGGGGAGTCGACAGCTAGGGCTCAACTTTGTGACATGTTACATCTGTCAGAACGTTCCAGAATTTTTCTACATTAAGTTTACTTTTATTGTTTTCTTTCAGTTTTCTTTAGGTTATTGTGTCATTTTTTAACAGGTTAGAATCGCGATGGTTGACATTTAACAACTATGAATCAATTGAGGTATTTACTGATAGCTATATTTTTGTCTTTATCATTCATTAATCTCTCTCTTAATTTAAGTTCGTCAGTTTCATCTTTTCTTATTCCTCATCTTATTGAAATTGAATTTTGGTGTTTCTCTTGCAGCATGAAGTTTACATGCCCAACCTTGACTTTCTTGAAGATGATGAAGTGAATCTAACATGACACACTTTATTTCTTCTAGTTCATTGTTATTCTTTTAGTTTTCTTATGTTAGTTAATAAATTTTGTAGGTACTATGGTCCTTAGGAGACCAAGACACAATTACAAATTTTGTAGTTATTGTGACTCGAGTATTATCTATTTATATGTGAAATATTAATTTTATTAGTTCTTTATACATTAGCTTATCAATTAGTTTGAAATAGTATGACAATATTTATATTTACTTGAAATTTAAATTTAATATTTCTTATAGAGATTAATAATAATAATAATAATAATAATAATAATAATAATAATAATAATAATAATAATAATAAATATGAAATCAATGATTTGAGAATCAATTATAATTTTTAATGAATTTTGATTATTTAGCAATAAATTTTTTATTTACAAATTTATAATTTGTGAAGAAATTTTTCTGTCACTAAATTGAAGAAAGATTCTCAAATTATAATTAGTGAAGGAAATTATTCTCTCATTAAATAAATTTGTTCTTCACAATATATTATTTATGAGGGAATACAGGTGTTCACTAATTTCAAATAGTTCTTCTTAAAATATTATTTGTAAAGGAAACTAATCTTTCACTAAATAACAATATTCCATTACCAAATACAATTTGTGAATAAAAAAGTTATTCACAATATATCCTTCACAAAAAATATTTAGTTATTACTTAGCGAAGGATACCCAATTGCGAGGAGGTCTAATCACGAGCACTCGTGTGAAGGAAATATTTCTTCATGATAAATCACTTATGAGTGATATAGGGCCTCTAGTGAAGGATTTTTCCTTCACTAGAGGCCATTTTTGGTGTAGTGTAAGTTGCCTGCGAATTCCATACATTGCACAAAAACTTGCAAACTTTTGTGAATGGTATTCACCACCACGATCTGTGCGAAGAATTTTAATTGCTTTTCCCATAGATTTCTCAACTAAAGCTTTAAAGGTTTTAAACATAACAAGGGCCTCACACTTTTCTTCCAAGAAATGTATCCATGTTTTTCTGCTATAGTCATCAATGAAAGTAATAAAGTAACTCTTCCCGCCATTTGACACTGGCTTAATTGGCCCACAGATGTCAGAGTGAATCAGCTGTAATACTTCTTTAGCCCTCTATGCATTCCTTCTTGGAAAGGGGTCACGATGCTGCTTCCCTAAAACACATTCTTCATAAGTTTTTGATGGACAGATAATCTGAGGAAGTCCCATCACCATGTTTCTCTGCTGCAAAGTTCTTAGGCCATTGAAATTCAGGTGACCGTAGCGAAAGTGCCACAACCAAGTAGCATCTTGAATTCTTGAAGAAAGGCATGCCTGCATATCATCTCCAATATGTAGTGGGAATAGTCGGTTGGCCGTTATATTCACTTGTGCAATCAGACCCTTCTTTGGATGACGGATTTGACAGCATCTTCCTTGAATGGTAATAGCAAATTCCTTTTCTTGCAACTGCCCTATGCTAAGGAGATTACTTTTCAACTTCGGAACTTAAAAGACACCTGAGATTGTCACCGTATGATCTCTGACCTTGAGTTTGATGTCTCCTCTCCCCATAACAGTAATTTTTGTGTTATTTCCAAGCTTGACAGTCTCTGTAAGACTCATCCAGTTTAGAGAACAATGTTTTATTGCCACACATATGTGGTTGCTGCATCCATAGTCTAAGTACCATTTATTTGAAATTGGTACCTCGTTGTCATGATAAGCCATCAGCGGCACCTCTTCTTCTGTCTTAACAAAGTTAGAGTTCTCCTCCTTTGTTGTGTTAAACTTTATAAGACATTCAGAACGATAATGTCCTAACTTGTGACAACGCACTCAATACCTGATTTATCAAATGGATTGAAAGAATTTCTGTCTCTTCCTCTTCCTTTGTTCCAACCTCGGCCTATTCCTGATCCTCTCCAAGTGGTTGATTCTCCATAGGTTGCAACCTTCAAAGCTTGCTCCTCTGTGACGTTGCTGCCCATTCTTTGTTCATGCACTAGTAAATAACTTTGTAGCTCATCCACAGATAATTTATCAACACCATTTGATTCCTCGATCGAACATACCACATAAGCAAACTTGGTGGTCATGGATCGAAGAATTTTTTCCACTATCGTGACATCATCCGTTTTATCACCATGAATCCTCATCTTGTTGGCAATGATAAGCACCCTTGAGAAATAATCTGATACAGTCTCTCCTTCTTTCTATGAATGACTTCAAACTCTTTGCGAAGAGCTTGAAGCTGCACTCGTTTCACCCTTGCTGAGCCTTGATACTTTTTCTTCAGGGAATCCCAGATCTGCTTAGAGGTATCTCTTTCAAGGATGGTCTCCAGGATTGTTCGATCAATGGCTTGAAACATGTAGTTTTTTGCCTTAAGATCTTTCAGCTTCTGATCTTCCCACGCTTTCTTCTGAGTGTCTGACAGTTCTACACCACTGACTCCACCAGTTGGATCAACAATTCCTCTATCTATAAGACCCCAATACTCGTTTGATCTTAAGAAATTCTCCATAAGCATACTTCAGTGGTCGTAGTGGTCGTCAAATTGAGGAATGGCAGGTTGCACATAATTGCTATTGTCTAATGCCATAAGTCCTTGCTGCTGCAAGTAAGCTGCTGCTTATTTCTTTCTACCTCAGGCCTAATGGGGGCTCTGATACCACAATGTTACACTAGTTGAATATAAAGCAATAAACAAGTTGAATCTGAATGACTTTAATATATTATTCATTAACTGAGGAGATATATATAGCAGTACAGTAACAAGCAAATCAAAAAAAAAAAGCAAACCTAATCCCTTTAGTAACAAACTTGTCAACCATTGGGATACTCTTAAAGAACTGATAAACTCTTATTGACTAGGACTTATTGACTGAGAAAGAAACAACAAACAGTAAATAGTAAAAATACTACTCAACACTATTCCTCTCTTCCTTTCTAAAAATCATTCTATTCTCAGATAATCCATAATCATAGATAACGTCTTGACATCTGCTTTTTTCTCCTCCACAACCTTATCATCTAGCATCCCAACCAAAGGTGGAATACACCCACGTTCACCAAATTATTTTCAAGTTTTCGTATTACATCTCAAATCATAAATAACTTTAGTCCTAAGACTACAAAATTCAAAAACCTATGAAGAAAGTAAACTTAGATATAAAAGAAAACTCATGAAGAGAGTAAACTCAGATCTGAAAAACTAAACCTAGATATGAAGAAAGTAAAACGAAACCTCCTTGCTTCTAAATTATCGCCCCCAAACACCTGCCTCACCTCCGCCTTGGTCTTTGCACCACTTTTGGCAATCACGCTGACACCGCTACACAACTTCCACCAAAGAGAAGGAGAGATAAGATGATGTAAGCTTGTGAGATCTGAGGTTCGGTGGACTATGAAGCTTTAGATGGGGGGGGACTGATGTTTTGTATGAGTTTTCTCCAAAGATTGAGGGTTTGAAGATGGTGATGACCATGGATCTAGGTTTCATTTTGTTTTATTGCTTCATAATATGATGTTTGGTTGACTTCGCTTTTTTGTTTTAATTTCTTTTTTTATTATTTGGTTTATGAGATTGATGAAAAGGAAAAATATTGAAAATTTGTAGTGCCTAGTTATAAAACCTAAGCCTTTTTTGTTGTTGTATTTTTTGTTTTATTTTATATGGTCATTTATTATATTTTAATATTTTAATACTTGGCCAACACGCACTTTTCTATAGTGTATAAATCAATCGGATGCAACCTGGATTGCCCGATTGGATTTAGTATTCGGTCAATTTTTTGAAAAATAATTTTAAGGTCGACATTGTATGCAATTCGATACTTTATGTAGTGATTTGTAAATCCAATTATTTTAGGGACCAAATTATGAGGAGGTGAAACTTGATGTATCAAAAGAATATTTAGCACTATATATATATATATATATATATATATATATATATATATATATATATATATATATATATATATATATATATATATATATATATATATGGTCCTATTCTTGTAAAGGGAGCCCTTACTTTGTTAAAATACGGACTTTTTTTTGAGTTTTTTGGAAAATAACTAAAAAAGTTTAATTTTTATGGAATCGAATTTTTTCATAATACTGAGTGTTTTGGATGTGATTTGGATCATATAACAAAAGCCTCGCATATGCATGTGTAGACCGTATACATACATTTTTGGTATATGTATCTAAATCACGCCTAAAACATATTATTACATGGAAAAATTCGAGCCCATAAAATATTAAAAAATTTAGTTGTTTTAAAAACAAATAATTCAGTATTTTAACAAAAGTAAGGGAGCCCTCACGATCGATATATATATATATATATATATATATATATATATATATATATATATATAAAGTAAGGATCAGTCATACTTTATATATATATATATATAAATATAAAGTAAGGATTAGTGCATACCCTTATCTTACTCACATACTCATTTCCCTTTATTTGATCGGATGACGATTTGATTATACAATTGTAAATCTATACTTTTAATGACGGACAACATATAACGTCGCTAAAAGTATGACGACGATTGTATTAATCGAACCGAATCGTCAGTCCGTCTAAAAGGAGGTGGCTAGCATGTGTGAGTAAGATAAAAGATGATCTTGATCCTCGACCGTATATATATATATATATATATAGATATATGATGGAAAATGGATTAAATAAAATTCATTTCTCACAATCTCTAACCCATGAATCCTTCTCCCATACACTAAATCTTTTTGGGCAAAGCATCTAATTTTCTCATAGTTACCCTTAAGCGTCTCCCCCAAAGCTCAATCTTAACGATCAGCTAACCTATTGTCAGCAAATAAAATTTCTTATTAAACACAGATGAAAACAAACTCTGACCCAAAAGTTACACCCTTGTGAAGAGGGTATGACAGTCAAGTTTAAGAACTTCATGTTGTTTAATGTAATTGATTTGACGAAAGTAAGAAAAGAATACCATGTTGCCTATAGATGATGACCTTTATTTTTCAACAAAGTTTGATGACACCCATGTCAGTAATATCTGTAATAATCTAGTCAAAATATCTGCACAAATGGACAAGCAAATGCATGCCTCATGCATTACCCTAACTTGGTTGTATCCCACAATAAAAGTTTAGTTACTAGCTAATGGCATATTAATGACAAATTACCAAACTGAAATCACATGTTACGCTTGTTCGCCAGCTTTCATTGTGACGGAAGCATATTTATGTACATTGAAACTATCGTATGGATCGACCGCATAACAAATGGTTAGATGGTTATAACATTATAGTGAAAAGATTAACTTTTCTTCACTTATTTCAGTAGATTGCTTTGCATTCATGTAAAGATACCACTTTACCTGCAGAATTCCTAGATGTAACTCCTAGAGTCATGATGATGCATTTGGATTTGACATAGAAACCCTACACTTTCTTTAAAACATGTAAAATCTAACAGAATCAACATCTATATATAGACTTATCCAATACCATTAGAAGGCTTCAATTCCTAGAGAGTAACTTCAACTGGTTTCGAAAGACATTTGGGCAGAATCATATTCTTTAGCGACGCTTTAGAAAATGTCACAAACATCATTTCTTTTCTTGGATATACATTTTGAGCTATCATATCAAATATTGTTGTGCCGCAATCTAACAAAGAGATACAAAGACTTATTTAATATAGTTTTATCAATTCCTTATACTTGCATTGTTTAATACACTATGTACCTAACCAATATATGATATAAGAAATGCTAATATAATGATTTTCCCATTTCAATAGCTTGATATCGTCTTCTGAAAGAAATAAAAAATAAACAGAAAAATTCCTTTCTGTGCACTAAACTATCATTCCAATTAAATCTGGGACTCCATTCATTTCCCTAAATCTTTCCATGGTTTAAACAAACTTCATATACATTCAACATATATAGGAAACTTAAATTATAGCCAAATTTGGAACAGATTACTAGTAATTAAACTATCTATAATTAATAACAGGAAGTCAATTAACAAAAAGAGTTTTGGATTTTAGACAAAGTGAAACATGCATATTAATGTGCGTAGATAATGGGAGATTGATTCTGATCGGTTTGATATTTCAGAGACAATTTGATAAAACCTACAAGAGTCAAGAATTGAAAACACAAAATGATCTTTCAACTGATTTTCTTAATTGCATAGGCTTCCCAATGAATATTTTCGCAATTAAAAAACATAAATATACATAAATTAAATTACAACTTGATCTTACACGGAGTATTGGCCATTTTGTACCTCTCATGGGTTATGGTGCTCAAATACATACCAGGAAAAAGATTCTGCAAAATCAAAATACACAACAAAAACAAATATTAGTCAAATTTTATACAAAAAGGAAAATGGAAAAAAGAATTCTTAAAATTACTAGAAAAAAGATATACCCTTACTTCAAGAATTTCTTGAACATTTTTAGCCCTTTTTAGGAGCTTCCTGGATTCCCATTTTCGTTGGGTGAAAGCATAAAAGTCCTCCTTGATCTCACGTTTGGTAAGTGAATTGGAGGCATCTTGTGCCACTGGCATCTTGTTATTATTCTTCTTAGGTGGATTTGGGGTTTTTACTTTGCCTTTCCCCTTTGGCAATTTGGCATTTTCTGATTCTTTTATCTTCTCCGTAACTCCCATTTCATCAACCTTTGAGGGTACTGCATTACTTGCTTGAATACCCTCATTAAACTTTCCCTGAGGCTTTTCTACTGGCGCAGGCTCATGCTTGTTTGGTTCTTCCTCCTTCAAATCCTCAATTTTCTTTGGCAATTTGAGACGAATCTTCAATCCACTCCCAGATGGATTTTCAGCTAATCCTTTGTGAGATTGATTTTTCAAAACCTCTGGAGTCGATGAACTCAATTTTTCCTCCGAATTTTTCCCCATCAAATAATTCTTAAAGCTGCAAATTTAAAAAAAAAGTAATAATAAAATTAATGATCACAACAAATCATACATAATGAATGACACTAGAAAAGCTTTATACTTGATAAACATGAGTTGTAGAGGGAGAAAGCAAAAGAGTAGTAAAGTGAGTCAAAGAATGGAGAAGAACATTTTACTTGACTAGGCTTATGTAATCTAATCTCTAACTCTACCGACTAATTTTGTCACTTGTGGCTTAATAAAGAATGAGAACAGAAATAATAATAAGCTGATATTTATTATTGATTTTGTGTTTTCACATCTTACTTTCTCACGCATGATTGTTTATGACATTAGTTAATTCACTTGAAAATTTAATAGTTCCACAAAATTCATAAATATTAAAATTATACAAGTAGGAAAATTTAGGGTCTCTTAATCTCAATATTAATCAATAAAATCTAAATTTACACACATAATCTATAATAAAAATACAGTTGTTTAAGGTTATCGTTAAAACTCAAATGCGATGCATAATGATAAAATAATGCTTATTAATTTCATTATTTTACTCTTATTTTTTACTGCATACCCTTGAAAACTCGCATATATAAATAATTTGTTCAACTCAATAGAGAGAATAATTACATCATAATAATCTTTATTTTTAATGTAATAAATAATAAATACTCAATACAATTTATATTGGGATTAAATGGGACCAACTGGCAATATTGTTTCCGATTAATGCATTAAACTCTTCCTCCCTAGCCTTTCGCCCAATGTTTATGTTTGGAAGCAGCAAGATAAGTAGAAGGAACAAACATGTTATCAAGATCACAGGTTAGAACATATATAGAACTCGTAATTTTTTGGTTTTGATTTGGTGTTCTTTGTACCATAGAATGCTTAGGCATAGGAATTTGGTGTTTATATTTCAGTTTGTGGATCTAAGCTTTTTCGGTAGCCTAAATTATAAGGACTATAACTTATAAAAACACAAGGTTTAGATCGGAAATCTAATTGTGCTTGTTACTTATATGTTTGTAAGTATGGAAAACATAAGCATCCAAAAGCAAGAAGAAAATTACAATATGATAATTAAAATTCTCAAGAATACTTGCACGGGGGACTAATAGTTTATTACATGGGAGAGAATATTACTATGAGCCAAAAGGAATAAACTGAGGTGAATAGTGCAAGTAATTGAGTCCATTATTGTAATTCGATTATGTTAGAATTGTAGTCCTGGTTGTTGATCTTTAGTAGAAAATGATCAACATGTACTCGAAGTAAACTCATAACTAATTAAGAAGCAATTTGTATAAATAAATAAATAATAATACTATTTGCACAAACTGCATGTACACAAAAAGTTATTCGCAAAAAATAAGATTTATATATTGCATACCAATTAATGAAAGTATATAAAACATCTAATAATTTCTTTATTGTCCATTATAGGAACTAACAGATGTAATTAAAATTAGAATTCGTCATCTACTACTATTAATAGCGGATGCCGCTACTTCTACTATTAATAAGGGGGTTGACAAAATTACAATTTATCATCATTCGTTACTATTAGTAGGGGTGATCATTCGGTTATAACCGAACCGAATATGCTATTCGGTTATAACCGAAAACCGAAATAATGATGATTTTGCTATCCTAACTAATAACCGAAATTTAACAATAACCGAATTATCAGAATACCGAATTATCAATTATAATTTTGTAATTAGGAAAAACCAATTATTATTATTATTATTATTATTATTATTACTGTTATTATTATTATTATTATTATTATTATTATTATTATTATTATTATATTATTATAAAATTAATTTTTTTAATAAGTAAAGTTCGGTTATTCGGATACCCGAATAACCTATTTTTCCAAACCGAAACCATAACCGAATAGTGAATAATAATTCGGATATAACCGAAATTGTAAAAAAACCCGAAAAACCAAAATAATTCGGTTAAAAAATTTCGATTCGGTTCGGTATTTCGGTTTTATCCGTTTTGTGCTCACTCCTAACTATTAGTAGTAGATTTAAACCATCTGCTACTAATTGTAGAGGATGCAATACCGTCATTATTAGCTAGCGGATTTACCATCCGTTATTAATAGTAGCAGATAACGGGTTTTAATTTTTAAACTCAGGGGGTGTTTGATAAAAATTGAATGAATCTGAATATGAATCTGAATGAGTTGAATCTGAATCTGAACGAGTTGAATCTGAATCTGAATGAAAAAAATTGTTTGATAATTGACATGTCTGAAACATCTGAATGACAAAACTTTATTATTTTACCCTTCTGAAAAAATTCAAAATTGTTGTAAATTTATTTAATATTACTTAATATAATAGTTAATATTTTTTTTTTATTATTTTTATTTATTTTTACTTCATTCAGCTGCTCATTCAGCCATTCAGCTCAAAAAATCTGACTTAACCATTCAGCTCGTCCATTTTATCGATTCAACCATTCAGACCAAAACAAACGACCGAACCGATTCAAATTGACCATTCATTCAATTTCGATTCAAAGAACCTCTCAGTCGTTGGTCCTTATATATATATATATATATATATATATATATGGTCCCCATCCATGGTAACTCATTGTCATTGACACTATTTCAGCAACCATGATCCTAACCCTTGATCTCGATATTAAATGACTCAAATTAATTTAAATTTTTTCCTTGCCGCTAAAGGCCCGCTATAGTAACATCCCTTGTAGCGGCACAAGGAATTATCAAAAAGCCCCTCATAAGCCTTGTGCCACATTGTCTGCCGATACAAGATTTGGCGACAATGTGGCTGTTTTCTTTTTTATTCTCTTTTATGCTGTAATAACTTTGGAGCTCTATTTTAGTAGTATGGCATCATCATCATATTCATTTTTTTACCACTACCCTATTTAATTCATTATTTTAATATAAAGAAAAGATATGGATAGATTCATCGGTTTAAATCTTTCAAAATGGGTCACAAATACTTATTAATATGTAGTTTTGACCTAAATTATATAATTTTAAACAAATATTATTCCAATAGTTTAAATTATATAATTTTAAACGAAAATAATTCTTTCATAAAAAACATTTGACATAATATTAATATCTTTTTTTTATTTACAAAAAATCATACAAAAATAATTTAGATGATTTTTTGTATAATTTTTGACCTAAATTATTTTCATTTAAAACTATATAATTTAAATTATATAGTTTTAAACAAAAATAATTCAAATCGTTTAAATTACATAGTTTTAACTGAAAATATTTTAAAACTATACAATTTAAAACTATATAATTTAAATTATATAGTTTTAAATGAAAAGAATTTAAAACTATATAGTTTTAAATGAAAATAATTTAGGTCAAAAATCATAAAAATAATTTAGAAGATTTTTTACCTAAATTATTTTCATTTAAAACTATATAATTTTAAATTATTTTCATTTAAGACTATATAATTTAAACAATTTAATTTAAATTATATAGTTTTAAACGAAAATAATTCAATTGCTTAAATTACATAGTTTTAAATGAAAATATTTTAAAACTATATAATTTAAATTATCTAGTTTTAAATGAAAATAATTTAAAACTATATAATTTTAAATGAAAATAATTTAGGTCAAAAATCATATAAAAATAATTTAGGTCAAAAAAATCATACAAAAATCATCTAAATTATTTTTGTAAATAAAAAAAGATAATAATAACATTAATATTAGGTCAAATGTTTTTTATGAAAGAATTATTTTCATTTAAAACTATATAATTTAAATGATTTAAATAATTTACGTTTAAAACTATATAATTTAGGTCAAAACTACATATTAATAAGTATTTGTAACTGTAGGCCTAAGTGCAAAATTAGGGTTTACATGACCTAATTGAATGAAGACGAAAAAATTAAAAATAAATGTGCTAGAACCGAGAGAAATCTCCACGTGTCCCGAGGCAGAAGACTCGTGGAGGCGGCTCGTTTTAGGAATTGATTGAGGGATTTGATTGGTGGCTAGAAGGACAGGACAATATGGGCATTACTCTGATGATTAAAGGGTATTTTTAGAATTTCCCTAAAAGCATTTGCCTGGCATTTGACCACTTTTAAGAAAACCCTATAAATACCCCTTCCATTCCATTGGGAAGGGGACCTCTCTTCAGACTCAGGACTTGGACTCTTGGAAGATCAAAGGACTCTTTTGGTGACTTAAGGCTTGGATATTCCACCTAAAAGCACTAAAAGGGTTTGGACATCCTCTCAACTCGAAGGACTCAAAAAGGCTCTTGGAATCCCTGCTACCCTAACAAGGTTCCCGGATTCTAGGAGTTCAGCCACGCGTCGTTGGAGTAATTGCCCACCTTTTGTTCTCCCCTCTTCAATCAACCAATCAATTCCGTGCTCTTCGTGGATTTCTCTCCTCCTCAGCCAACACGAAACCCTAACTTGCAAGGCATGATTTCCTTGCCCATATTTATTTGGCGACTCTGTTGGGGAGGTGTAGAATTCGTGAAGGGTATGCCCACAACTCGAAGTGGGAGAACTACAGGAAGAGCTGCTTCACCAACAAATAGCATTACATCACCGGATCCAGTTCTAAGGCAAGCAAGTCAAGCTTTCCAAGGCGTGAATCTAAATATCGATCAACCCTGTAAGACCCTAACTTATTATAAATAAAATTAAATTTTCTTCTATTCATTATTCTAAATTAATAAGGTGTTAATTTGATATAATACTTTGGTTATGGGTGAAATGTGTAAATTTTGCAAAATAAGCAAGTGGTTATAAAATATTCTTTTTGTCGGGGAATATTCGTTTGGTCGTGGAATATTCTTTTTGTTGGGAATATCTGTACGACGACGCAGTCAATTGTGGGCCCCATAACGGAAAACTGTTGGATGAAGGAAAACGACAAAGTATGAGTTTTTATAAATAACGGTGTAATTATTACAATTAACATTGTTGGATTACACCGTGGTTAAAATACTGAATGTCTGGCGTGGTTGCAAAAGATGGCTATTGCGGTATTGCAGTGTTGTTGAATTATTGATTGCACGTAAGAAGACACTACTCAATAATTGTTACAATAATTCTATATTCAATATTTTATTTTATTGATTCAATAATTGTTGCGTTGATAGTTTATATTATTGTTGTTTCAATAATTGTCCTTTGCTAAAGATTTCTCATTATCATATCAATAATTCATATTATTTGAATAATATTATTAGATTGCATTATTGGCAATGTCTAGAAAGTTCTGTCTGAGGAGAGGTTTGGTCACCTAATTGCGTTCCAGTAAGGAGAAATCCTTATTGGAAAGCCCCCTCTTTCCTGGGAACTGTCTGGTTGTCATTATTGTGATTTTGTAATATTATTTGTGAATAATTAATTATTGATTTATATGATAAGAAAATATTTATTTGATGTGGATATTAATGATGGATTTATTTATGTGATTATAAATGAAGGAATTAATGCTGAGGTGTTTTATCAGTATTTTGTCGGAATGGAGGTATTAAAAATCACCCGTTTATGGATTTCAGATATTTTCTATTTGGAATTTGGAAAAACTCAAAGCTACAAAGTTGTAGAGAATTCAATTTCGTATGGAATGGACATAAAATTCGTATTTTTCTGATAAACGGGCTATTTTCTATGAATTCTTGAAGTTTCAAAAATAAAATGATATTTATTAAATTATGGGTGGGACCCACTTTTGGTTGGTGTTGAATGCATGAAATGAGTCATTGAAAATTTTTAGAATTGGTGGCTAGCTTGTTAAATTGATGTATGCGTAGTAGAAGAAAGAATGAGAAATAATATTATTTTATTATTTTAGTCTCCTATGGCGTTCTAGCATTTTTCTATAAATAGACGCTTAGGTTAGAATTGGAAATCACACCGTAAACAAGTTTTCTTTCTCTCTAGATTATCGGCGTATTTTTGTGAGTATTTTGATACTTTGAGAGTTCTTTATTCAGGTGCAAGTTTCACAAGACTATATCAAAAATTCATTGGAAACGGTTATTTTGAGGTAAGGATGTTATTTTCTTCTTAAATGATATTATTTTCTTCAATATCATTATGTCAAAATATTGGTTTGAACTTTTTAATCAAATTTGGAACTTTTTACGCCATTATTCACGTATACGGCACTATTCACGAATACGACACTATTCACCAAAAAATAAAATTTTCTTCTTTTTGTCCAAGATGTCTATTATGGTAATCTTTGATTGTATCCATGTTTTGATCTTTATTTTTGAATTCTGCTTCACAATTGGTTATTATGAAGTATTATTGATCTTGGATAACTGTTATACGAATCTCTAATATTTGTCCTTACATCTCCATTGGATTCGTTTTCTTTAAAATATTTTTCATCAACCTCAGTCTTAAATGATGATATTATTGAATATCTTTGGCCCGTAGTGCAAAGATGAATAGGTGTTGAGATGAACATGACCAACTGGTGATATAAATGAATATCTTTGGCTTATAGTGCAAAGATGAATGATTAATCGGTAAAATCCCAAATTTTACGAATAAAAAGATTTAATTTTTCTCGAAAATATTTTTTTGAATATTATGGTGTGGATTTGAGATAATGTTATAATTGTGGGTAGTATTTATAAATTTTTGCAAAGTATGCAAGTTGTTGTATTATATTCGATTGGTGGGGAATATTCGTTTTAGCGGGGAATATTAAATGCAATGGCGCAATCATTGGTGGACCCCCAGCGGAATTATTGTCGGATTGAGAAAGCGACAAAAATATTTTTATGAAAATAATGGCGGAAATTTTACCGTTAATCTTTGTTGAACTACTCGGTAGTAAAAAAATGCGATGTCTGGCGTGGTTGCGTAGTAGCTTTGCGGTATTGATTATTGATCTTACGTGAGAAATCACTCAGTTATACTCAATTATTACTCGATAATTCTTTGCATCATATCTCTCGTATTATTGATTCGATTATTGTCACGGTATCATCTGCATTATATGTTATATTATTAAATCAATAATTGAGGCGACAAAGTTATTCATATTATTAAATTGCAATATTTACAATGTCTAGAAGTTACATCGAGGAGAGGTTTGGTCACCTAATTGCGCGGCATGATAGGGAGAAATCCTTATTGGAAAGCCCCCTCTTTCACAGGAACAACTTTGGTTGTTAAATATTGTGAGTTATAATATTAATGATGAATAAGTTCGTGTTGATTAAAGATGAATTTGATAGTTTCATTGTGTTGGGATTATTTGTGTTAGTAGAAATCGACATCTATTAGATGATAATTGATGTACGGAGGTTATATTGTTGATCGGGTATTGGACACTTTTTGTGTTGGGATTGGTACTATTTGACTATTCACGAGTTTTATTCATGAGTTACTATTCATGAGTTACTATTCACGAGTTACTATTCACGATTCTTATTCACCGAACAATATATTTCTTTTGGTCCAAATTATTTTTGGATACAATATTATTCCATGAGGAGATGTGCTAATTTTTTTAGACCGTTGGTTGAATTTATAATAGTAAATCAATATGGATCATTTGGTTTAAAGTTTTAATAGTAAATCAATATGGATCATTTGGTTTAAAGTTTTAATAGTGAATCGGTATGGATAGTTGCTTTAAGTTTTAATATAAATCAATATGGACCGTCAGTTTAAAAAGTAAATCAATCTGGACCGTTCATGAATTAGTTACTATTCAATCCATTCTCCTATAAATAGAAGCTCATTCCTTCATTATTTCTTACGAATTCTTTGAAACTCTAGAGAGAAATTATAGAGAGAAAAAGAAGAGTATTACGCTACTTCACTTACTTCTATATCAGGTTTCTTCTTTATAAGGTAAGGGTATTATTCTTTTGTATTCATGAAGAGTATTAGAACTGAGAGAATTATTCCATTCTTTATTATTATGTTGGAATAACTTTTGTATCTGTGATCTACCCTATACTTGGTGAAATTCTTACATTATTCCATTCTTTATTATTACATTGGAATAACTTTGTATATGTGGCTGCTACCTATACTTGGTGAAATTCTTACATTATTCCATTCTTTATTATTACATTTGGAATATGAATATCACATGCATGCGTTTTGGCCGGACACAGATTCTCGTTCTTTATTATTACATTGGAATAACTTCATGCGTATCTGCATGGGACTGAAATTATTGTTCCTATACTTGGTGAAATTCATACATTATTCCATTCTTTATTATTACATTGGAATATCACATGCATGCATTTCTTTTGGACTGGTTCATCTTATTTATTATTACATTGGAATTGGAATATCTATGCATGCGTTTTCATGGGACTGGTTTAAAATCTTTATTATTACATTGGAATATCACATGCATGCGTTTTGTGGGACTGGATGATCCTTTTATTTATTATTCTATTGGAATAACTTTTGCTGTCTTGATCTATCACATGCTGGTGATTTCTTTTGTTATTCCATTCTTTATTATACTCGGTTGGTTAAAGTTTTGACTTCTATACTCCATGAAATTAGTGGAATATCCTTGATATTTGCGCTTCATCGATATCTTTTCATGGAAATATTCTTACGAGCATTCTTGAATTTTACTCTGAAAGTATCATGTTGACAATTTGGGCGTTATTAGTTCTGGATAAATTAATTCTTGAACTTGTTTTATTGAATTCTTATATCATTGTCATCATCCTCATTTTATTTTATTGAAAGTCATATGTGGCATGTAGTGCATAGATGGACTTGGTATGATTATGACCGAGGATTATTCGGTATAATCATGATGTAGTAATATTACAAATGATGTGGTAAAAGTCCTCATTGGCCCGTAGTGCATTGATGGAATGATTGTTGGCATGATCATGACCATTGATGAATACACGAATATCCTTGGCCCGTAGTGCATGGATAATTTGTGGTCGTGATCTAATGAATATCCTTGGTAGTAGTGCGGGGATGATGTGGATTATTTATTAAGTTGAGTCTCGGTGATAAAAGTGATGAAAAAAACTTTTAAATCATAAAAGATAGTAGATTTTATTCTCTACTTGACTCTTTTAATGGATTGCTTATTCATTGCTATGATTAAACTTGTTATCTATTGTATTTTATCGGTTTAACATTGTTGAAGGCTAATGATAATTTATCTGCATTATCTTAGTCATAATATTTCTTCTTGGGCTAGTTGAGCTCACCCTTTCTTTCCTTTGTTCTCTTGAGGAAATGAGAGCGTGGCGAGGGACTAGTCGGGGAGCGGGTGATGGTCGGATGATAGCATTAGTAGTCCTCACTATTCTATGAAATAGTGTGATAATAATTGTAATGAGGACTTATTACGAGAGTGGATATTGTCTAGAAGACAATATTTGTATTAAAACTCATGACTCTTGTTGTATATTTAAGATTGTATTTGTATTACGTACCATGTATTTGGCGACTCAAGATGGGTGATGTATACCTATTTTGGGGGCGTCACGGTTGGTATCAAAGCTTAGGGATATGATCTGGGCTGAGATGTGAGACAAGAACTAGGAGGGAGAGGAGGGGAATTCCTTCGCTAGTATGACCTACCTAAGTTTATTTGTTATTTAATTGGTTGGTGAGAGTATAGGGATAATATGTGATATGTTAATTAACCCTTATTTTGTGGCGGTATTTGAAAATGGCATCAGAGAATGTTGAGAACATCAATGGAGCACGAGGAGACCGTTGAGTCTCCACGGATCGATAATCGAGGACAATGTGCATCGAGAAGGCGACAATCCTCATCGAAAAACAACAACAACGACCAAATGATGAGCGATGGAATGTTAGAGGCTTTATGCAATTCATGCGACATCGGTGAGGAAGACTCATCCAAAATGCGCGGTGGAAACTGCTGGCAACTCTCGGGCCGGTCACCGCTGAAGCGAGTTCGAGGCTGGGACCACCGGAGTTTTGGAGAAGCAAAACCACTTAAAGGCGGAGGCGTGGATAAAGAAGATCTGCAAGATATTTGATGTCTTGGGATGCTCGAGGAGCAAAAGGTTCCTTGCCACCTTCATGTTGCGTGCTGAGAGGTGATTCTTGGTGGGAATCGTAAAAGCGTACTCGACTGCTTGCTTTGAAGATGACTTGGGAGAAGTTCAAGAATTGTTCAACGACAAGTACTTTCGAAAGTATTCGTCACATGAAAGAGGTAGAATTCATCAAGTTGGAGCAAAATAACACATAGTGTGTCGCGATCTGAAGCCAAGTTTGCGAGTTGTCGGTTTGCGTCCCATTTGGTTGATAATGAGGAGAGAATGGCGAATGTTTCTAAGAGGTTTGAAAACAGAGATCGTCGATATCTTATCTCTCATAAAACTATGTTTGTATTGAGATGTTGTTAATAGGGCTCGATTATTGGAAGCGCGATAATGAGTCAACCCAACCAAAAAGAAGCGGCCGGCAAAATGATAATACCGGTGATAGCGATCATCGAGCGGTGACAATAAGCGTGGAGGAATCGACATGCGAAATGGTAACCACTTGATTGGTAATCATGGCCAAAATAATAAGAATGGACATTTCAAGAAGAGGAAATTCAACAATGATGGAAAGGCGTCGGCACCAACACCGTTGTTAAGGAAGGAGAAGCGACCACCTATCATATGTTTCAAATGCGGAGGGAGGGACATATCGGTCCAAGCTAGCGTGATGCCGTCAAAGCATGTTATAATTGTGGAAGAGAAGGTCACCTAGCCCGATTTTGTCGTTCACCAGAAGACAAGTTCAACTAGGATGGAGGCACCAAAAGGCGGATCTGAGACAAAACAAAGTCGGTGGTTTCGGGAAGAGCGTTTTTCGTGACTTCTCAAAAGCGAGTAACCCAAACGAAGTTATGCGGGTTAGTTAATTATAAATTCTTATGAAGTCTATACCTTATTAGATACGGTTCTACCCATTCTTTTATCTCTCTTGCTTGCGTTCAGCGTTTAAATTTGACTCAGGAGAAGTTAGACTTTGACTTATTGGTTGAAACTTCGTTAGCGAAACCTTCGTTACCTCCTTTATTTATAAATCTTGTTTGATTCAAATCGACACTTTCACGTTACTGTCGATCTTATCTCTTTGAAAATACTTGCCTTTGATGTGATTTTAGAAATCGATTGGTTAACTACTCATCATGCTTTTCGTAAGGTTGTTAGCTTTCATATTTCTAACCAACTTTGTTATGCGAATTCAAACAACAAACCACTAAAGTCGATCATTATCATATCAAGCCATAAGTAAAGAGCCCCGATCCTTTCGTTGTTGACTTCCTTGTGTGGAATGCTGCAGAAGCGGACTTTACGTGGGGGCGTTGTGAATAACGATGGCAAGTTGATAGGTATCAATGTGACGTGTTATCCAAGTCTTGGATGAGAGTCATAGTTTTGAATGATATTTCTATTGTTAATAAATTTCTGGCGTATTCTTGAAGACTTCTTAGCCTACCCTAGGCGTGAAATCAAATTTTGTATTGACCCGAGTACAAAACCCATTTCTAAAACCTTAAATATTTCTTCAACCCAAAAGCGAGACATAACATGCGCCAAAAGCGTTGGCTCGAAATTTATTGAAGATTACGATCGTACCATTCAATACTATCGTGGAAAAGTGAGCGTGGTGGTGGCGCGTTGAGTAGAAGATCGTATCGTTTCACGAGTGTTGAATATCTGAACCTATGTGAAGATAATGAATATCTGAGTAGAATCGACTTTAATCGATAAAGTTAAAAAGCGCTCAAGCTACGAGACCGGGTGATGAACACGAAAAGAAGGTTCAAGAGGCGTTATTCTAGAAGCAAGAATCGATGAAGAGAGAAATCTCAATCCTCGATTTAATTGGCCCATTTGAAATCCTCGATCGAGTAGGAACTGTGGCTTATAGACTCGTTTTACCGCCAAATATGTTGCGTGTTCATAACGTTTATCACGTACCGATGTTACGTAAATATGTGGATGACCTGAACCACATTATTGATTTAGAACCGAACGAGATAGCGGATAATTTAACGTATGAAGATGTACTGTTAAAATCACTGGAATATATTTACGCTTAAAGGTTATACCTCAAGAGTTAGAATCGTGAAGTGTACTCATCATCATTGGCATACGAGTGTCATACGTAAATTTGAGGCGAAATTTCATAAGGAGGAGATTGTAAAATCCCAAATTTTACGAATAAAGATTTAATTTTCTCGAAATATTTTTTGAATATTATGGTGTGGATTTGAGATAATGTTATAATTGTGGGTAGTATTTATAAATTTTGCAAAGTATGCGAGTTGTTGTATTATATTAGATTGGTGGGGAATATTCGTTTTAGCGGGGAATATTAAATGCAATGGCCACAATCATTAGTGGACCCCCAATGAGAATTATTGTCGGATTGAAAGCGACAAAAATATTTTTATGAAAATAATGGCGGAAGTTTTATTGATTTAATCTTTGTTGAACTACTCGGTAGTAAAAAAATGCGATGTCTGGCGTGGTTGCATAGTAGCTTGCGGTATTGATTATTGATCTTTACGTGAGAAATCACTCGGTTATACTCAATTATTACTACGATAATTCTTTGCATCATATCTCGTATTATTGATTCGATTATTGTCACGATTATCATTTGCATTATATGTTATATTATTAAATCAATAATTGAGGCGACAAAGTTATTCATATTATTAAATTACAATATTTACAATGTACAGAAGTTACATCGAGGAGAGGTTTGGTCACCTAATTGCGGCATGATAAGGAGAAATCCTTATTGGAAAGCCCCTCTTTCACAGGAACAACTTTGGTTGTTAAATATTGTGAGTTATAATATTAATGATGAATAAGTTCGTGTTGATTAAAGATGAATTTGATAGTTTCATTGTGTTGGGATTATTTGTGTTAGTAGAAATCGACATCTATTTAGATGATAATTGATGTCTGGAGGTTATATTGTTTAATCGAATTATTCGGGACACTTTTTTTCGGAGTACTATTATTACTATTGAGTTACTATTCACGATTTACTATTCACGAGTTACTATTCATGATTACTATTCACATGAACATTCACGATTCTTATTCGAACAATATATTTCTTTTTGGTCCAAATTATTTTTGGGTACAATATTATTCCATGAGGAGATGTGCTAATTTTTAGAATAGTTGGTTGAATTTATAATAGTAAATCAATATGGATCGTTGGTTTAAAGTTTTAATAGTAAATCAATATGGATCATTTGGTTTAAAGTTTTAATAGTGAATCGGTATGGATGAATTGCTTTAAGTTTTAATATGGATGAAATCAGTTTAAAAGTAAATCAATCTGGACCGTTCATGAATTAGTTACTATTCAATCCATTCTCCTATAAATGAAGCTCATTCCTTCATTATTTCTTACGAATTCTTTGAAACTCTAGAGAGAGAAATTATAGAGAGAAAGAAGAAGAGTATTACGCTACTTCACTACTTCTATATCCAGTTTTTCTTCTTTATAAGGTAAGGGATATTATTTGTTGTAGGTAAAGGGTATTATTTCTTTTGTATTCATGAAGAGAACTTACATTATTCCATTCTTTATTATTACATTGGAATAACTTTTTGTATCTGTGATCTACCCTATACTTGGTGAAATTCTTACATTATTCCATTCTTTATTATTACATTGGAATAACTTTGTATATGACTACCTATACTTGGTGAAATTCTTACATTATTCCATTCTTTATTATTACATTGGAATATACATTCATGCATGCGTTTCTTGTGGGATTGAATTAAATTCTTTATTATTACATTGGAATATCATATATGCATGCGTTTCTACTTGGTGAAATTCTTACATTATTCCATTCTTTATTATTACATTGGAATATCACATCCATGCATGCGTTTTCACGGTGGGACTGGATTCCGTCT
The DNA here is from genome assembly GCA_020205605.1 of Panax ginseng. Lineage (NCBI taxonomy): Eukaryota > Viridiplantae > Streptophyta > Magnoliopsida > Apiales > Araliaceae > Panax > Panax ginseng. The sequence goes on along the minus strand of CM035134.1, from coordinate 7,302,827 downwards.
TTATTATTACATTGGAAATATCACATGCGGTGCTATTTCATTGCAGGACTTTGGTTATTCCATTCTTTATTATTACATTGGAATATCTTATGTCACATGCATGCGTTTCTGTGGGACTGATCAGTTCCATTATTTATTATTACATTTGGAAAAACTTTGTCATGCGATTCTATCACATGCCTGGTGATTTCTTTTTTTATTCCATTTTTTATTATACTCGGTTGGTTAAAGTTTTGACTTCTATACTCCATGAAATTAGTGGAATATCCTTGATATTTGCGCTTCATCGATATCTTTTCATGGAAATATTCTTTTGAGCATTCTTGAATTTTACTCTACAAAAAAGTATCATGTTGACAATTTGGGCGTTATTAGTTCTGGATAAATTAATTCTTGAACTTGTTTTATTGAATTCTTATATCATTGTCATCATCCTCATGTTTATATTTTATTGAAAGTCATATGTGGCTGTGTAGTGCATAGATGGACTTGGTATGATTATGACGAGGGATTATTCGGTATAATCATGGCCGTAATGTTACAAATGATGTGGTAAAAAGTCCTCATTGGCCGTAGTGCATTGATGGGTATGATTGTTGGCATGATCATGACCATTGATGAATAATACGAATATCTACGAATATCCTGCGTAGTGCATGGATAATTTGTGGTCGTGATACTAATGAATATCCTTGCGTAGTAGTGCGGGGATGATGTGGATTATTTATTAAGTTGAGTCTCGGTGATAAAAGTGATGAAAAACTTTTTAAATCATAAAAGATAGTAGATTTTATTCTCTACTTGACTCTTTTAATGGATTGCTTATTCATTATGATTAAACTTGTTGTCTATTGTATTTTATCGGTTTAACATTGTTGAAGGCTAATGATAATTTATCTGCATTATCTTAGTCATAATATTTCTTCTTGGGCTAGTTGAGCTCACCCTTTCTTTCCTTTATTCTCTTGAGGAAATGAGAGCGTAGGCGGGGACTAGTCGGGGAGCGGGTGATGGTCAGGATGATAGCATTAGTAGTCCTCACTATTCATGAAATAGTGTGATAATAATTGTAATGAGGACTTTATTACGAGAGTGGATATTTATCTAGAAGACAATATTTGTATTAAAACTCACGAGAGACTCTTGTTGTATATTTAAGATTGTATTTGTATTATTACCATGTATTTGGCGACTCAAGATGGGTGATGTATACCTATTTTGGGGCCTCAAACAAACATCATTCCGACCACTATCCCTGCATTTTTACAAGTGCAGATACCAACCATCCCAAGCCTCATCCAACAAACCAACCCACAAACACAACCAATACAGAATTTACATGATGACAGTGTACATCAACCAATTTTTGTACCATATATCACAACACCACAAAGAGTCCATACCACTAGCCAATATGTGACAATGGATGATATGATCAATGTGATCAATCAACTTCACATGCAAACATCCCGACCTTCGGAGTTAGACTTTACTCCACCTTACCCAACACATATTCGGAGACAACCTTACCCGACAGGGTATATCGAGCATCCCCCGCAATTTCCAAAATACAATGGGGAGAAGGAAATGCCAGGGAACACATTGCCAGGTTCGTGGAGTCGATGTCTCCATGGTTAGGATATGATGAAATGAATAATCACAACTTGTTGATGAGGGAATTCAACAAGACTTTGACGAATAATGCTTTCAGTTGGTACTACAACTTGGAGAAGGGATCAGTCCATGATTGGGATGATCTAAAATTGCAATTTTTAAGAAATTTTTTTCTATATGTAGAAATAGGTAGCAGGTCAGTAGAGCTCATGCGATTCAAGCAGAAGTCAAACGAGGAGCTGTCAGTTTATGTGGATAGGTTTAGGGCCCAAGCACAGAAGTGTATAGAGCCAATTAAAGAAAAGAACTTGGTTAGCATATGCAATAATGGTGCTTTAGACGCCTTCAAACCCCACCTCATTACCAAGGCTTGTGATTCATTTGCAACCCTCTCATCTTTTGCACAAGACTTACGGGAAATCATGACATTTCCCACTAGCCATGCGATGGTTACATGGAAGAACAAGAGGACAACAACTGTGGCTTTAGCGGATTCTCAGTCAAAATTGCAAAGGGGCAAAAGGGAGAAGAATTAGAAATTTGAGCGAAGTAGAGAAAAGCATGGGGACAAGTATACTAGAATGCCAGTTCGGAGGCTATCACATGCAGCGTGAAGGCAGGAGCCTGTATGAACAATGGGTTGAGCATGGAGTGGTGAAGCCTCCAAGGCCCCTGCTGTTTGTAACGGAAGAGATGAAAAGAAGACCGGACTTTTGTGTATACCACCAATACGCAAGACATTCCACTATGGACTGTTATAGTCTGTGGAGGATATACCATGAGAAGCTGGAGGCCGGGGAGATTGAATTAAGAGAAGAAACGTGCAACACTATCACCCATAGTGCAGTCCCGGAAGTCAAGAACCCAAATACTGGCTCTACCATCGAGAGAACTCTAAACTACAGATGAATTAAAAATCCATCCAAGATGGTGGTCCACCAAAAATGGTGGTTTAAGTCCTCGGGAATATCCCTTGCTAGGTAATTGGATGACCAAGGGAGGAGGCACAAGAATTGATGAATTAAAAAATAAAATAAAAAAAATCCACCCAAGATGGTGGTCCACTCTAAATGGTGGTCAAGTCCTCGTAGACTGTACTTGCCTAGAAATTGGATGGCCCAAGTGATGAGGCATTCGATTTCAAGTCCTCGTAGACTGCACTTGCCAAAAAAATTGGACGACTCAAGTGACGAGGAACCTGATTTCAAGTTCTCGTAGACTGCACTTGCCAAGAAATTGGATGACCCAAGTGATGAGGTACCCGATTTTAAGTTCTCGTAGACCGTACTTGTCAAGAAATTGGACGACCCAAGTGACGAGGCACCCAAGTGTTACACTTTATCATCAAAAGTGAATGGTGATTGAGGCACCTGAGTATAAGCCCTCAACCCCACAAGTTACACTTTATCTTTAAAAGTGGCGAACGTTATGCTTTATTCGACAAAAGCAAGAAAGTTGCACTTTATCTCTAAAAGTGGTGAACGTTATGCTTTCTTCGACAAAAACAAGATTTATTATATGAAACGTTATGATTTTTCGTTAAAATCAATTTGATTATCAATAAATTTGTCAAACTTTCACTTATACTTGATTATTTCTTCTGATTTATTAAAAAAAAGAAGAACTATAAATTCAAGTGTTAGTTTGTATGAAATATATGTACATGAATTTTCTGATACAGGAAATGGAAAAAACTACGAAAGTTCATGATCTAAAGGCCATGACCTGTCAAAATTGAAGAGAGGAATACCTAAAGCTTGGGTCTTCGTGGCTATCAGGCCTTCGGGGCTATCAAGTCTTCGGGACTATCAGGCCTTCGAGGCTATCAGGCCTTTGATGCTATCAGACCTTAGAGGTTATCAGGCCTTCATGGACTTCTTGATTCTCAATGACTTCTTGATTCTAAAGAAAAGAGAAATTTCAAGAGAGGGTAAGAAAGATTAGATTGAAGATTTTCAAAATATCCCAGGAGAGCTCCTCTAAGGCTCGCCCTTCTAGGGTTTTCTCCCTAGAGGTTCCCTCTCCTAGAACTTTTATTTTCGAGGCTTACAAAACATCAAGCCCCGCGAAGTGTTTAGACACTAGAATCAAGACTTCAACACTTACAATATTTTGCGCGATCATCTCACCAAAGGCGTGACTCACGCGTAGGGGGCAAATGCTTACCGATAGATGGCATAGACATCATCCAGGGTAAAGATGCATTCACCCCAAGCAGTGATGAATGTACATATAGAAGAACACCATGGTCCTATTGGATACGAATGTTCCTTCATAGCTGGATGCAAGAAGAATGTTAGCTATCCACATAATTAGCATTCCCAAGTAGCTCGTCGATCCAATGTTACTATTCTTGAAGGTGGTTAGATGAATCAAACAAGAAGTCATCCCAACCTCCACAAGACGTTGCATATAGAAACAAGCCTTCCTTCTCTGGTGGAGGAAAAGTTGTATGGTCATAACTCTGGACTTGTTTCCAAAAGACGTCGAAAAGACCAAAGGAGGGGAGCCCTTCCCCAATCTTTGAGAAACGGGGCCTCCTTGGTTGTTCCCAAGTCTGCAGAATGTTCAACGGGGAGGGCCTGCAAGAAAAAAAAATTCGGCATAAGGGATCTAAAGAGCAAGGAAATGAGGTATTTGAACTTGAAGTGTTCACCATGGCAAAGAGGAAAATCTAAGATTGGCAAAGAATTCAGCTATATAGGCTTTGGCCACCTAGGGCCTATTCGGCCATATAGGCTTCGGCCACCTAGGGGTTGTTCTCTTCATCCTTGAATATATATATATATATATATATATATATATATATATATATATATATATATATATATAGGCCTCGACCACCTAGGGGTTGTTCCCTTCATCCCTTAAAATAAAATCTATAGGGTTCAGCCATGTAGGCTTCGACCATCTAGGGCATGTTCGGCCATGTAGGCTTCGACCACCTAGGGGCTGTTCTCTTCATCCTTGAATATATATATATATATATATATAGGCTTCGGCCACCTAGGGGCTGTTCCTTCATCTCTTAAAAAAAAAAAAATCTTGGGCAAGTTATGGAAATATTTTTGGAGGATTTCCCAATATGTCCAAGGAAGAGCCCTGCTAGGTTTTGCCTCCCTAGGGTTTAACCTTAAGGGTTTGGCTCCCTAGGGATTCCCTCTACTAAGATCATTGTCTTCAAGACCTGTAAAGTGAAGTCCCGCAAAATCGCTCAAAGGCTTGAAGTATTCTTGCACAATCGTCTATTTGGGAATGCGACTCTCGCGTAGGGGACAAATGTAGGCCCAAGTGCAAAATTAGGGTTCACATGACCTAATTGAATGAAGACAGAAAAGTCAGAAATAAATGTGCTAGACCCGAGATAAACCTCCACGTGTCCCGAGGTAGAAGACTCGTGGAGGCGGCTCGTTTTGAGAATTGATTGAGGGATTGGATTGGTGGCTAGAAGGACAGGACAATATGGGCATTACTCTGATGATTAAAGGGTATTTCTAGAATTTCCCTAAAAGCATTTGCGTGGCACATGACCACTTTTCAGAAAACCCTATAAATACCCCTTTCATTCCATTAGGAAGGGGACCTCTCTTCAGACTCAGGACTTGGACTCTTGGAAGATCAAATGACTCTTTTGGTGACTTAAGGCTTCGATATTCCACCTAAAAGCACTAAAAGGGTTTGGACATCCTCTCAACTCGAAGGACTCAAGAAGGCTCTTGGAATCCCTGCTACCCTAACACGGCTCCCGGATTCTAGGAGTTCTGCCACGCGTTGTTGGAGTAATCGTCCACCTTTTGTTCTCCCGTCTTCAATCAACCAATCAATTCCGTGCTCTTCGTGGATTTCTCTCCTCCTCAGTCAACACGAAACACTAACTGGCAAGGCACGATTTCCTTGCCCACAGTAACCCATTTTGAAAGAATTAAACAGATGAATCTATCCATATCTTTTCTGTATATTAAAAGAATGAATGAAATAGGGTAGTGGTAAAACATGAATATGATGATGATGTCATATTATTAATGACAAAGAAAAACACTGCATGTGAATACAATAGAGCTCTTAAGTTATTACAATATGCATAAAAGAGAATTAAAAACGAAAACAACCACACTACAGTCAGAGCTTCTAACGACAGGTAATGTGGCACATGGGTTATGTTTTTGAGGGGCTTTTTGATAATTTTTTGTGTCACTATAAGGGATGTTACTGCTGCTAGAGCCTCTAGTGGAAGAAGGAAAATTTAGATTAATTTGAGCCTTTAGCAGCAGGGAAAAATTTAGATTAATTTGAGCCATTCAATATCGAGATCAAGGGTTAGAATTATGTTTGCTGGAATAGTGTCTGTGCCACCGGTTGTCACCGATGGGGATAAGGGCGGATCCAAAATCTTTGGTCAGTGAGGTCAAATTTGAAATAAACAATATTTCACAAAAAAATAAAAAATATAGTAAAATAAATCACAAAACTAAATAATGCCCAAATATTATTTATAGTAACAATTTTTAAAACTTCATTACTTAAAATTGTTGTATGATAGTCTTATTTTTATTAGTTACAAAAATTCACAAGCAATTACCAAAAAAAAACTGCAAGTAATTACAAAAAATCTCATAGTAATTGCTAAATTTAGAAAATTATAAATAAAAAAGTACAATATATTGAATTTTCTCTAAAGTCGAACTATTGAGAAGAATTAGGCCAAGCTGCTATATGAGAAACGGAGAGACAAAAATTATTGTAGTGACCAAGGTAGTATAAGATATGAATTTTGAAGAATTTAATACTACCTCCAATCTAAAAATTAGATATACATTTTGACTTTTTAAAGTCAATTCGCGAAATCTTAAACTCAAATTGAATTGATATAAATTCGTTCAAGTTTTGAAAACAACAAAGATACTCCCCCCCGTTCCTTAATATAATTCGTTTTAGATAAATATTTTTGTTTCTAAATATAAGTCGTTTGAAAATTTTAAGTAAGTATTAATTGCTTAGTTTCCCATATTACCCCAAGTATTGAATATAACTTTGGTTCTCTCACTATTTTTTGCCCAATAAATAACACTCTCTTTTTCCAATACAAGGGCAATATAGACAATTGATAGTATATTTAATATTTTACAATCATTTTCTTAATACTTGTGCATAACTCTAAAACGACCTATATTAAGAAACGAAGAGAGTAATAACTAATAGTATTTAATAGTTAGTTTACAATTGTTATATATGTTGTATTAAAATTAAATAACTTTATATCAATTTTGAATTTTAGAATTTTAATTGATTTTAAAAAGTCAAAATATATATCTAATTTTGGAATAAAAATAGTATTTTTAATTTAAACTTTAAATTTTTTATTAAACACTCTAAAATTTTATTCTTTTTTAATCCTTAAAATTTAGTGGGGTCAATTGATTGACCGCTTGCCCTAACCTAGATCATATATATATATATATATATATATATATATATATATATATATATATATATATGTTAAATAAAATTTTAAACACTACGTGTTCCATGAATTTAAACCTTAAAAAAATTATGACTTCAGCACTAACACCAATTACATGAATCTAAGTTTACTTTCCAACGCATGAACAATACTTTTAAAGCTCTTTTAGGTGAACATAAAAATTGAACATGAGTATTTAAATTTTATTTATTTATATTTTTAGTTATTATATATTGTGAGTCAAAATACAAATAAATAAAATTCAATCTCATGTCTAATTTTAATGTCTAATTTCCATGTCTATATAAAGTTTTTGTATAAAAAATAATTTGAAAAGAATAATATTCAAGATGCGATATATTCAAAACAATGACTGACTCCTTAACAAAATTAAGTATCAGTATACAAAACTATTTGAAAATAATATATATATATTATCTGCTGCCAAAAATGATAATTAATATGGCCTTCTTTGTTAATTATTATCGTTACGGTTTGTTTGAAATATACATAAACATAAGAGCTTGTATATTATTTTCAATTGCATAAATATTAGTCTAAATATCATCAATAAAACGAAAATTTCTAATTGTGCTTTTCCTAAAAGGTTGACCATATCAATATCATGCATTGATTAAGAATTGGATAAATTTATTAATATTTTAGTGGAAATGCATTTAATTAGAATAGAACAGAAAAGGGGTCATAAAGATTCTCAATATAATAATAAAATGTAAAACATAGTAAATTTGTAATAATAGAAGAGCCAATATACATTGCTTATCTCTATTAAATAACATATCATAGTGCATTAATACTTTTCACGATGCCCACTCAATATTAATGAAAATTCATGTAATGTCGTTATATATATTTTTACAACACTTTTTAATATTTTCACATGAAGAGTGTTGCTATAGATACATAGCGACGATGAATACCGTTGTTATAAAATCTATAGCGACTGTTTTCATATAAAAATATTTTTTTCTTTGTGAATTTATCAATTTCTTATATATATATATTTCTCTTCTCATTTTGGTAATAAGTTGTAAATCTTGGTCCTCATCTTCACTAAACTAAAAAAACATATGCTAATTTTTCATAATTTTAACTAATTCTTAGAAAAATCATTTGATCGAGCATTAGACAAATTAGATTACAAATTTTGCAAATCTCACCCTAAGCACAAAAAAAAAGAGAAGAAAAGTAATTGATCACAGGGCTTGTTTATACATGACGTAAATTAATGGACTGATCAATAGCAAAACTTATGCTTTCATTTGCATGACAAAAAATTTAGGGGAATAATATTTAAAGAAGTAAAAAAGTGATATTTGCTCGACGTCCTTCTCAAAACATTAGTAGGTACCTTTTAAATTGTGACTTTTCTAAATTTAAGGTCTTTAATTCTTTTGTCATTAATTAAAAACATGTGTAATTTTTAATGTTTTTCTAATTTAGTAAATTATTAACACAAATTTAAGAGCGCAATAAAGAATTAAAATAATATAATCCATGTCTTTTAATTTTCATCTCTGTCTCTCTATTAATTAAAACTTACTCTTTCAAGCTTTCTTCTCTAAAAATAGACAAAAATCTCTCTTTCTAGCCTTCTCTATTTCTTTATCAAGCTTACTAGCCAGATTTATGTAATCTTTGCCATAAACATGCGTGCGGAATCTATCTACGTGTGTATATATACCCCACTCTCTATTCTGACTATACTCAAGCTCTCTCTCTAAAAAGACTCTTTGTTTTAGATACAACTTTTATAGGGATTGCTCTTACTCTATCATCTTCTCGCACAATAAGAGTTGGTTCATACTTGACCTAATTTTGTTTCTGTCACTCATTCTATAGCTTTCTTTTGTTATGACTTCTGATTATTATATATATTTTTTTTCTTTTTTAATGACTAGTTTTGTTTTCAATCTACAGATGGATACATACAAAGAGAAAGAGGAAAACTCCCAATCCTTGCCTGATTTCCCTCTAAAGTGGACACCATTCCATAGCAGCAACTATTCTTACGCCGCCACGAAGCTGCCTTTTCAAAACTCCTCTATCAATTCCAAATCGGAGGATTTGCCATTCAATTTCTCCTCATCTAAATCACCAGTGATGGCAGATGGAATTACAAATGATGCTAGTCTTGAGAACCGATTAACTATGCCAGCTAGTCCCCCTAAATTTGTGCTGGAGAAATCTGACAGAAGAGTAAAGTTAACTGCAAGAAAAAGTTCAAGAATTGCTTCAACTGATAATGTAAAGAAGCCAACAATGACAGATGAACAAAAGACATCCAAAGTCGGGGTTAATTCCACGATGAAATCTCAGGAGGAGAAGCGGTCTGACCCGATGGTTAGGAACTTGAGGCCACCAAAGCCTCGCACAACCACGGATGAGATAATAATTGAGGAGAAAGGTAAAGAGAAAGCCCAAAATCAATCCAAGAAGAAGAATAATAAACCAATATGCGCAGATTTCAGTATTTCCCTTTCCCCAGACACAATTAGGAATGATTTGCTTCTTTTAACTGGAGAAAGGAGACCTAGCAGGAATCCCAAAAGAAGGCCCAAGAATGTACAGAAAAACTTGGATGTAAGAATTTCCTTTGTTTTTTCATTAGATTTCTATTTTGTTTTATGCGTTTTGTTTTTTCATGTCCTAATGTGTTATTGTGATATGATTTTTTTTGTAGACTCTTTATCCTGGTATGTTGCTACACACTATAACACCAGACGTGAACAATGTGCCTGAGGACAATTCACGCTCGCGCAAGATGTAGATTGTATGTTACGACTGCATTTCGTGGAGATCACAAGGGTTTGCTAACCAACCGTCCTTAGCATTTGGCTAGGGTTCATGTGTTTAGGTTTATTTAATAAGGATCGATGATGTTTAGTCTTTGTTTTAGTTGCTAGTTAAGATGGAGTATGTAATAACTATTCATGTGAAGCAGTTGGTTGTTCAATACAGGAAGAGTAATCTTATTATTATTATTATTATTATTATTATTTTATTTATTGAGCAAGCTTATACTTGTGAGGTTAAACAACTATTTTGGTTCTTATATATATTCTTAACTTATAAATGAGTGTTTTAGAGCTTATATTGATCCTTAGGATCCATTGTTGTTGTTGCTGCTTTATTTTTGACCAACAAAAATAAATTTTACTAAAATCCAGAAACAAAATACATAGGTGGTAGATTTAAAAGATAAGTTTAAGACCACAATAGAATTATAAAGGGTTAAATACACTGTTATTACATCAAATATCATCAAATTTGAAATTAGGCTTTCAAAATAATTGGACTTACATATTGCTATATAAACTACTTAATTGCATACATTGTAGACCCTAAAATCATTTTCCGATTGAAATTGGCCGGAATACTTCATTTTCCAATAACTCATTTGATTTTCAATGGTTTGACTGTATTCAGATACGGTTTGACTTCATTATATAATAAAAATATTAATTTAAGAAATTATTTTTATAATAACTAATTTAAAGACTTAATAATGTTAAAAAACTAAAAGAAATCACCACACAACTGCCGCCCCTTATCACCACCGCCCGTCATTGTCGCACCAACACTACCACCAACACCACCAACACTATTACCAACTCCTCCATCTCCATCATCAATAAAGCACACTTTTCTTTCCTAAATTTCAATCTTATCTCGAATTACTTCCCAATCACAACACAATTTACAAATTTTTCACCTTCAAATAAATAGATCTTAGCACAAAATTTAGCAAAGTGGGTATCAACAACAAAAATAAAATAAAATTGAACCCACCTCTTTGATCTTCTCCCGTAGTCAAAATTTAACCCAAATTTGGATGATTTTCGATCTTCTTAATTTCACTATGTGAAAATTTTGGATGGTGGTGATAACTAAAAGGGATTCCATGAAAGGTGAAGAAGAAAAAATTAGGGCTCATAAGGAGAAGGTGAAAGATGAAGATGAAGAAGATGATTTTAAAAATTTTTACCCCCTAGTTCAATAGGCACATTCTAGACGAAGAATAAGATTTGATGGCAGTCATGATTGAATCAGAGTGATGTGAATCTTTCCGTCACTTCAAATGGGTCCTCTAACGAATTCCTCCATAAGCACAAAATTGATTTGTGGCTCATAATTCTCTTTCTTACGTGATTATATTTAGAGCTAAAAATGATGTTTAATTTAGTATATGATTAGGATTGTAATGAATAAGTGATTTCAAATTTGGATATGGTGTATTTGAGAAAGGAGTTTGGAATTAGCTATGTGAAGGAGCAGAGCTTGGAATTACCGAGGAATAAATAAGAAGCGAATGATTTAACTATATATACAGTATTAATTAACATATTTTTAAATTTGTTTTTTATTTTTTAAACATTATTTGATATTACATCTATTCCATAATAATAGTCGTTTTAACTTCATGCACATGAATTAAGAAAATCATTTAATAATTAAAGTTTGTCTGAAATTCCATCATTACCCTTTTATGGGAAGTTAAAAACTACTCATATAAGGGAGAAAATTTCTTGGCACAATGAGAAAGGTTAAGGGTGATATAGGAAAGTAAATAATTTATTCTCCTAAAAAGTTGTAAACGACAAATAAATTGGAACAACTTTTTTCTTCTTAAAAGTCAATTATTATGGAATGGAGATAGTATAATTTTATATTTTAAAGTTAACATTGTTTGGGGTGAATTGTATTTAGAAGTAATTTAATTTGAGGTTAATAGGATTTATAAGTATTTTAATTTTTTAATTAAGTCAAACTATACCTGAATACGGTCAAACTATATAAAATCAATCGGGTTGCCAACCGTGTCTAGTATTCCGGCCAATTTTTGACGAAAAATGATTGCTTGGATTGTACAATTTGTAGCCTTTGGATCTTGCATCATAGCTGATGAAAATATGTTTCTCCCTTTTATCATCTAGCTTCGACCTCTTCTCATCCGGTAGATGCATATAAGCAATACTCCTAAAAACTTACAAATGAGAAACACTTGGCTTTCTCCCATTCCATGCTTCTTGTGGTGTCATGTCTTCAACACTTCCAGCCAGACAATGGTTTGACAAATATATGGCACAATCAATAGCTTTGACCCAAAATTCTCTTGGCATTTGCTTGCTCTTCAACATACTTCGAGCCATTTTAAGGATGCTTCTATTTTTTATCTCCGCCACCCCATTTTGTCGTGGCGATCTTGAAACCGTTAAAGGATGACGAATTCCTTTTTCTTCACAAAATAATTTAAATTCATTTGACATGAACTCGCCCCCTTTATTGGATCTAATGGCCTTGATATTATACCCGTTATATATGCTTCTCCACAAGAGCCTTGAATTTTTTAAATGCTCCAAACACCTTCGATTTTTCTTTGAGAAGATACACCCATGCCTTCCTACTAAAATCATCGATAAAGAGGAGGAAATAATTACTCTTACCAACTGATGATAGATGAATAGGACCAAACACATCCGAGTGCACAAGTTCCAAAGACATGGTTGCTCTAATAGTTGACTTTTTTGGAAAACTTTTTCGAGATTGCTTGCCAAAAAGACACCCTTCAAAAAGTTGATCAGGGTGGTGAATTAAAGGCAATCCTTTTAACATCCTCTTCTTCGACAAAACTTTCAAACCACCAAAATTCAAGTGCCCAAGTCTCAAGAGCCAAAGCTAAGACAAATCTTTAGAACAATCTTTTAAACATTTTGAATACTCATTAAGAACATTAGATTTCTTGTCATAGGCACCTTCACTGGTAAATTTCTGAATTGATCTCTTATTGAAAGGTTGTAATCTTTCATTAAAATATCATAACCTTTCTCTAAGAGCAGCCCCAAACTCAAAAGATTGTTCTTCATATTTGACATATAATAAACATTTGAAATAAATTGGTGCCTCTCATCTTTTAAGCGAATCAAAAATTTACCTTTTCCTTTAACTGAAATTTTTGACGAGTCTCCAAAAGTAACATTGCCACATATAGATTCATCAAGCTCAATGAACATATTTTTTTCTTCCATACATATGATTACTAGCACCCGTGTCAAGATACCATAAATTGTCATCTTCACTCATCTGTCCTTTGCACGTTAAAAGTAAAGTTGGCTCCACTTTATCAACATTTTTCTCCATATAATTTGACTTTCCTTCAACATCTTTTGAATCATTCTTACACTCCGAAGCATAGTGCTCATAATCGTGACAATTATAACATTGAACTCGAGATTTATCATACCTCATTTGATACGGTCGTGAATAATTTCCTCTTCCACGTCCCCTTGTGTGGTGAGACTCTTGACCCCTTTCTTCTTTGTGAGGAGAGTAGTGACTTCCTCTTCCATCTCTACCACAACCTCGTGCTAGGCCATGACCTCGACCTTGTTTGTAATAACTAAGAATTTCTAAGTTACATTGTAAATAAATATATTAATTAAATATTAATGATATTAAAAACTTTGTGACATGTAGTACAATTAAGTATATGAAAAAATGATCAATATTATGATTATTTATCAACGATGATAGATATGAGATAACCTATGTGAAGCATGCATATGATTTAATAAATATATGTGTATATATTTATAAAGAGAATTAAAAATGGAAAGTTACATAATCTGATTTATATATTGGGTATGAGAATTAAATAACCTAAGGGTTATGGTTTTGTAGAATACTAGTATTTAAGATATATACTAACCCTAAGAGATTTATTTTAAATATATCAATTAATTAATTTTATAACTTAATTAAAATAAGTTTAAATGTGTTATGAAATTAAATGTACATAAGTAATGATTTAAATTCCAAAATGAGTGGAATGAAAATCATAATTAAATAATTAGGGAAAGATAAAAAGTTAAAGTATTGGACCATGCCATTTGACATAGCCTTATTAAATTAATTTAAAAGCCCAAACCTTAAATTAAGTGGTCCAATTTTTAACCCAGCATGTAAGGGAAATGGGCATGTGATTAAGCAAAATTCAAGGCTCTTTTGGTCATTTGATTAAGCAAAATTTGGCATTTAAAAATAAAGCAAAAATGAGGCAATTATGGGGAGTACTCGGCCATTGTATAGAGAAATGGGCATGTGATTTATTTCCTTTTTCTTTATTTGGTCACTAACTCACTTAGGAGTCATTCCATGATTTAGCCACAATGTTTTGCTAAGATTACAAGTAATATGGAGAGAGAATACAAGAGATATGTTAGTAGATTATGCTTAGATATACCAAATATATCTATAGATTTTTCACTACAATAAAAAGGCTTATTTCCGACGGAATATTCCGTCGGTATTAAGGATATTTCGTCGAGGTTAACCTTATTCCGACGAAATATTCGGTCAGAAATTCGGTCCTATATAAGCAGGTCAAAATTAAGTCCGTTGGTCTTTCGGTCGGGGATACTTACTATCGACGGAATTATCGTCGACCGAATATTCAGTTGGTGTTAATATATTTCCGACTGAAAATAGTCTTTCGAGGATATTCGGTCGATGATAAGCATGCCATGTGGCAGCTTGTCAAAAATGGAAAATAACTTAAACTCGATGAAAATCCGTCGATATTACCACTATTCCGTCGAGAATATATGTGACACGTGGCACATGACCAAAATGTTAAGGACTTATTTTCGATGGAAATCCGTCGATAATAGTACTATTCCGTCGAGAATAGTGTGTTTTTTTAAATATTTTATTTGTTTTGGCAATATCCAGGAATTTAACCCACATCTTGTACATGTACCTGTACCTGTTTTCCCAACAGCACATACACAAGCTAACAATATGGCCAATAACATGAATTACAATTACCAAGGCCAATAATATATCAAAAACCAACTAAATGAGAAGTAAAAATGTCAAAAACATCCCATTAATCTAAACAAAACTATATCAAACATCCCATTAAGCTAAATTAAACTAAATGTCAAACCGCAACAAAACTAAAGTAAAGAGATATTTCAAACCAAAGTAATGACAAGGTTTAAACTATAATTCGTCAAAAATAATGTAAACTACAAAATAATGTAACTCAGAAGAATGTAAACTAAATCAAAAATAATGTAAACTACAAAAGAATGTAAACTAAGTCAAGCTAGTAGAGCCCCCGATGTAAGGAGGATCATCGGGCGGGCGTCGACGCTGCTCTGGAGTATGAAAATCGCCATCATCGTCATTCCGCTCGTTAGTCCGCTCGTCAACCTGCTGATACAATATAATGTAACTCATTAGTCCATATATATGATTCAGTTAAAAATAACTAAATGAAAATTAAATAACATGCAGAATATATATTTGTATTTAAAATGAATAGTATACC
The DNA here is from genome assembly GCA_020205605.1 of Panax ginseng. Taxonomy (NCBI): domain Eukaryota; kingdom Viridiplantae; phylum Streptophyta; class Magnoliopsida; order Apiales; family Araliaceae; genus Panax; species Panax ginseng. The sequence continues at coordinate 7,287,396 of CM035134.1, read as the reverse complement.
TGAGCAGTCGAGCGCTGACTCAACATCAGCCCAAACGCGTCCTCGACTAAGGTAACCACCATCTGAACAATCTCATCGCGTATCGCGACCCACTGCTCCGGAGGGATACCCGTACTCTCGGTGGTGGCACCATACTGCAACGTCCTGCATAAGCTGATGGAGGCGAGAACGGCTGGGCGGGTCCTGACGATGAAACAACGGATCGGTCTCAAACCTCTCCGACACCGCAGCCATAACACACTGGAACAAAGCATCATCTAAGCCAATGACCATATGTGATGTTCCCACGGGGGCTCTCGGACACAGACGCTGGCTAGAGCCTACAAAAATAAATATAACATGAATAATATTATAAGTTTACTTTATTTATAAACAAGAAATAAACTAAAATATTGTACCTCCTGGCAGTGTATAGGCTGGTATCCTCGGTAACCCTAGCACTCGATGCCGGCCGGTAGTACTAGTGGGAGTATCCTGAGACGTGACCCAAAGAGCCGTCTCCTTGTCCTGAGATAAACTAATCTTGGGTGGAGGGACCGTGGAATCTAACGTCTCAGCATCGCTCCTAGCAGCCTACAACTCCGTTATACGCTGGCTGCGGAGCTTCTCGATCAAACCGCTCCTGTAATTTGATATACAAGTGATTTATCTTGGTATCATCATATAAATTACGTAATATTACCCTAAATAATATTTATTATAGTAAATGTATTACCCGTATAGCTAGTGCTGCTGGAGATATCGTCGACCCCGAAGTAGAGCCCTTCGGCGTATGGACTCTATCCTAGAACTCGATCATAGTAAGAGGTCGGCCCAAGCTACTCCACATGGCCTAAATCATATACATTAAATAATATCACCTTAATTTACTATAGTTGCAGTTTAATATTAAACTAAACTAAAGGGAAATACATACCGACTTAACCTCCTGAAACGACTGCGAGCCTGAGGTATGTATAACTCGTAGCTTACCACGATTTTTCTTCATCTGCTCCGACTTGGTCTTGAACGCACCATCATCCCAATACGCACACATCGCGTTTTACGTCTTTGCATCGATACTTTGGTAATATGATGCTCGCAGAAAGTAGTCCCGGCGATTCTTCTACGACTGATCGCCTCTTTCGCATCTCGTACAGCCATCCGACATAATTCTTCGAGATATGGGCAATGAGAACAGCGTCACCATCCGCCTCAGTGATGCCAGCCTCGTATCTGTAGTATCTCTATCAAACAGACATAAAATACGTATAATTAATTATTTGAACAATATGTAAATAACATGGACCTTGATTTAATATATGTAATTTAATTTACGTGAAACTCCCCGCAACTCTTTGTCACCATGAAGTGGCTCAACCCGTGGCAGATACTAACTAAATCGCATGCATCCAGTAGGGAGATGCACCAGGCAGATGGCGTGTACGGTCGCCTTAGTGAGAAGATCCATAATAATAGAATATAAAATTTATTAAGAACATTTTAATTTATTAATCACATCATTTGTATCATTCTAATTGAACATAAGTGATATATTATAGTTGAAACCTACACAGATGAGCCGACATCAATCTGAAGCGTGTAGTGCAATCCTTTACTGGACGACCTAATCTCATCGAGGTTAGGCCTCGGCCGACAAAACGTCTAGCATTTGTAAGTTTAATATAGTTATGACATTGTCAAAAAATAGTAAATGGATGTATAATATAGTTATGAAAAAATGTTACTGAGCCAAAAAAGAAATCAACTCACTAGTATCTGAAGACGACCCGCCCTGGGAGCCGTCACCCGATCCGGAATGGCCGCCACCACGGCCACCTCCACCGCTATGTCGAGACATATATAGCTGTACTACTGAAATAACAGACATAGATACGTATAGTTAATTAAATTTCATTGCAATTATTATATATAATGATTGATTTTAGTTGTATAATATTTACAAAACACCAATTAGTGAAGAAGTAGTACGTCGTCAAACCCGTTAGAATCAAAATCATTTTCATCTTCTGATTTTGTCTCTTCCTCTTCTGTATCAATTTCTTCCTCAATATCATCTTCTACCATCACATACGGACTGACAACCACATCTTCCTCCACTTCGTCAACATCGAGTACGTTAACGACATCATCAACCAGCACATCGTCATCATATAACACAATATGGCTGGGATTGCTAACTTGTTCTTGCAATGGGTCATTCGTTCCAGACAAATTAGTATCATCAAATGACCGAGTCTTCATTGTCACAACTGTATACCAGGGGGTTCTATAATTTACAACATTAGGGGCATAGTACATTTGAGTTTAATTTCTTGGCTGGCTAACAAAAATACGTCATCAGACTGTAAATTCGATTTTATATCTACTGTGACGATTCTATTACGATAAACTTTAACACCCTTTGCAGTATCAAACCAGTGACACTTAAATGTAACGACCTTTTTATCCCCTGGATAATTGGGCACAACCACTTCCTTTAATCTTCCATAGTAATTGGACTCAGAATCTCCATAACAACTTCCCAACACGATAACGCCAGAGTTGACTGATGTCAATTCATTCAAGTCATCAACCTTGAATCTATACCCATTCACAATACAACCTGGAAATGAACTAATAAGTTTGTACGGGCCTAAAATGACATCTCTAAAATGCTCATACGCGTTCTCTTCTTGACCCTTCTCTTAAACCCATGGTGAAAATTTGCATTAGTGAATGCTTCCATACGTGATTCATTAACCCGGGTTTGAAGCATGCGCTTCCAATTCGAATGAACTGCGTACAATAATATATATGACAATTATTTAATTGTTGATTAAGGTTATATAAATCATTTTCAACTTGTAATAATATATATTTGATGTACGACGATACTTCAGGCATATTTAGAATCACGTATGTAGAGACAATCTTTAAATCTTTATCGGTTAGGTAAGTCTTCGTCTCATATCCAAATGGTTTAGCTGGATAAGTGAATACAACCAACTCATCATCAACACAACCAGACGGATCGGCGACCTCATTCCAACTTAGACGGTTGTGCTTCGTTGTGACTACATCGTCAAAGTACAACGAGCAGAAGTTGACAAGCTTTTCCTCCGTATATAGCGTTCAGCAATAGAACCCTCTACGCGAGCTTTGTTTTTAACTTTCTGCTTTAATCGATGCATACACCTGAAATATGAAAGTATGTGATATTACTTGATAAGTTAAATATAAAGATGACGAATATTGCACAATGTATATGATATTATCTCTCAAATGGACACATCCATCGATATTGCACCGGTCCTCCAAGCTTAAGTTCATATGGCAGATGAATAGGCAAATGCTCCATGCTGTCAAAGAACCCTGGTGGTAAGATCATTTCGAGCTTGCACATTATCAACACTATGTTTTTCTCCATCTGTTCCACATCACTATACCCTTATAATAGTTGAGAAAATATCCCAAAAGAAATTTGAAAGTGCGGTAAAAGTATCATTAATATTCCTGGGTAACACCTCACAAAATGCAATTGACATCAACTTCTGCAAGAATACATGACAGTCGTGACTTTTGAACCCAGTAATTTTCAACTGCTCAACCTTAGTGCAACGAGATATGTTAGAAGCATATCCATCTGGGAGCTTTAATGCACTAAGCCACTTGTAAATGTTTTCAACCTGTTGCTTGGTAAGACAAAATGGAGCTTTTGGTTTTGTGTTGTTAGGTCGGAGCCACAATTCCCACCTGATATTCATTTCCTCCAAGTCTTTACGTGCTTTATCATTGTCTTTTGTTTTACCACTCGTATCTAGTACGGTGTAAAACAAGTTCTCAAATACATTCTTTTCTCTATGCATAACATCTATACAATGACGAAGAGCTAGTGTGACCTATTATGACAACTCAAACCAAATCGGCGAGTGAGTCCAATTATGACTTTTCCCATATCCTATAGCTCTCAAATTACCATGCTACTTCCTAGGGGGTGAAAATGTTAGATCATTTAGCCAAATTGATATGTCATTTGCCAAACAAGCGACCAACAACCCCTTCTTCTCTCATCTTTTCGTTTGGTGTGTAGACATCTTTCTATAATCGTGCTCTCGCAGCAAAAATCTATGAGCAGGTTCAAAGAAACTAGTTTTTCTGGCCATGACATAGTTGAGTGCCTTGCACATCCCCCATACAGACTGGACATGACAACTTACCATGAGTCAACCAACCACTAATCATCCCAAGTGCCGAAAATTCAGTGATAGTCCACAACAAGGCTGCCTTCATCACAAAATTCTGCTCGACAAATTTATCAAAAGTCTGAACACTTGTTTCCCACAACATCTTAAGTTCATCGACTAACGGCCTGAGGTACACATTAATGTCTTTTGTAGGACTCTTATCCCCCGGTATAAGTAAGGTCAAGAAAAGATACGGATCCTTCATGCACATTGATGGTGGAAGATTGTAAGCTACCATAATCACTAGCCAAACATAATAAGGCTGACTAAAATTATTAAATGGACAGAAGCCATCTGTAGCCATGCCAAGCTTGACATTTCTAACTTCTTTGGCAAATTATGGAAAATTGGCATCAAAATTCTTCCATTCATCTCCATCTGCTGGGTGAGTCAGCTGACCAGGCACGATATCCCTTATTTTATGCCAACTCATATCTTTGAAGGTGTCTTGGATACATGAATATCATTGTAACCTCGGTAAGAGGAAAATACCGTAAAATCTTCTTTGGAACATGTTTCTCCTTCCCCCCACGTTTTGTGATCTTGTACCTTGGCGAGTTACATATATCACACTGCACCTTATCTTTGTCCTCCCCATAATATAATATGCAATCCTGCACACAAGCATCGATCTTTTCATACCCGAGATTCAACCCCTTAACCATCTTCTTCACCTCATAGTAATTCGCGGATAGAGTATTATCCCTTGGTAAGAACTCGTTGAGAATATTAAGCAAATCATTGAATCCTCTCTCACTGCAGTCATGCTCATTCTTGAAATGTAAAAGCTTCGTAACTGCAGAAAGCCTGGTACTTAGTTTACTAAAGCTCCTAATAAGTGTACTACATATGTCAAACATATTTAGTTTACTAAAGCTCCTAATAAGTGTACTACATATGTCAAACATATTTAGTTTCCTTTAGTTGTGGAAAACTAAGCAAATACTACTTAGTTTAGTAAAGGTTATAAGTATTTACATGTGTCAAACATATTCAGTTTAATTTAGTTGTGGAACACTAAACAAACGATACTTAATATTTTATTTTATTTTATTTTTTTATTTTTTTTTCAATTTATTTTATTTTATTTTATTTTTACTTTAAGTATTTTTTATTTTACTTTATTTATTTATTTATTTATTTTAATTAATTAATTTTATTTTATTTTATCAATAGACTTTATTTTGTTTTATTTTATTTTATTTTGTTTTATCAAAATAATTTATTTTATTTCAATTTATTTTATTTTAATTTTATTTTATCAATTTTGTTCCAATTTATTTTATTTTATTTTTATTTTATTTACTTTAATTAATTTTATTTTATTTTATCAATAGACTTTATTTTATTTTATTTTTTTATTTTTATTTGTTTTATTTTATTTTATTTTATCAAAAAAAAAAATTATTTTGTTTTATTTATTTTATTTTTTTAATTTTGTTTCAATTTATTTATTTTATTTTGTTTTTTAATTTTGTTTCAATTTATTTTATTTTATTTCATTTATTTTAATTTATTTAATTTAATTTAATTTATTTTATCAATAGACTTTATTTTATTTTATTTTATTTTTAATTTATTTTATTTTATTTTGTTTTATCAAAAGAATTTATTTTATTTTATTTATTTTTTTGTTTATTTTATTTTATTTTATTATTTTATTTTAATTGATTTTATTAGTAGGAAAATTAATAAGTAAATGTTACTTAGTATATTTTAATATTGGAAACTAATTAAAATCCATAAATAAAATAAATCAGGGCCCACTTATATTGTAATTGAAGAATTCTAATAAGAATTCCGTCCAGAATTCTGTCGAAAATAGAAAATATACCAAATTTGTAAGAACCATCAGGCAAGATAAAGACATAATATTGCAAACATAATTCATATATACACAACATAAGTAAGGTATTCCCAACTAATTAAGGCAGCCCCAAAATCAGTCCTACTGAGTCAATTAAGCATATCAGTACCCAGAATTTCCATAACCTAAAATCAGTACACAATATTTCTGTTACCCAAATGATTAGTAGCCAATTTCATGAATACATGAAAACATAAATCAGTAGCCACAATAAAACACAATTATTAGCTAATTTACGAAGCATTTATACCAATTTCTATTAATTTCCCAACTTAATAGCTAAAATTACACATATACAAACACAATCAAAATTCTAAAATTAAAACATAAATTAAACCTAACCTTAATGAGAAAGCGTTCTGAAATGTAAAAAGGCCGGTGGTTGGAGGTGGTGCTAACAGGTGGTGGTCAGAGGTGGTGCTCGCATATTGTTGCAGGTGGTGGATGGAGGTGGCACAGGTGGTGGTTGGAGGTGGTGGTCGATCGGAGAGATGAGAGATGAGAGATGAGAGAGTGGTGGTTGGAGTGATGAGAAATGAGAGAGTGAGAGACTGAGGAGAGTGAGAGATTGAGAGACTGAGGCGGCTAGAGAAAACGATAGGTTTTAAAGCATATTTTCGTCGGAATTCCGCCAGCCTTACATCCGTCAACTATAAGCTAATTTCGACGAACTATTCTGTCGAGAGTAACACATATTTCGTCGACCTTACTACTACGCTGGCAGAAAAGCTTGGCGCCAAGGTGAGGAATTAGTTCTAACGGATATCCGTCGAGTATAGCCTAAAGTCGACGGAATTACCATCGACGTAATATTCAGTCGGTCTTATATTAACCTCAACTGAATACATTCTGTCGGATTTAATCTGTCTGAGATAACATGTTTTCTTGTAGTGTTTTAACCAACATTTAAAACATATTTTCTCTTTCATCTCATTAATAATTTAGCAAACCAAACAAAAGAAAGAGAGAGGCAAGAGATAAAGAAAGGATTATGTCAATAAGGAAGAAAAAGGAAGGGAGTTGATTTTGATGCACCCAAAATTTATCAAATATTTTGGAAGATTAAGAAGGAATGCTCAAAGAACAAGGTATACATCCTAAATCCTAAACTTAAATTTTCATTTTTGATGGATTGTTTAAATATAAGGCTTGTGATTTTGAAGTTCAAAACCCTAGATCTACATGATTTGTATGGTTTCATGTTTAGATCTTACTTATTTGAGTGTTTAAAAGATGATTAAGAAGAAGGAAAAGAAACAATGTTCAAAAGTTTAAGAAAAACCCTAATCTTGTATGCTTTGTGTATTTTTATGTTAGATACATGGAGATCAAGCTTTAAAGAGCTAGAAGCATACTAAAATAGTAGATATAAAGTGAAATGGGTTTAACATATGTATTTGTATGTGTTTGTGTAGAAAAGTTTGGTAAAATGCATGAAAAGGAGTTTTACCGGAAAACTAATTAATCGGAAAATGTGATTTAAGTTTTTCATTTTGAAACTTACTAATAATTTTTTTGATTTTCTTTCTTGGTATGCTAGATATGTAAGTTAAGAACAAAATCCCTTTTGAAGCATGCAAAAATGTTTTAAAATGAGCAAGATGTGATTTTTTTTTCTAAAAATACCTCATTGTTGAAGGACTGTGCAAAATAGTCCGGTTTCTAGCAATTTTCAGTAACCAAAACATGTCCAAATTTGCATTTTGATGATGGACTCTTATAGTTCGAAAAGATACAAATCCAACAAGACCAATTAGACGTCAATCAGAGTTGTAGATTTTATTTTATTCAAGTTTTAGTGAAAGACCCCAAATCTGGAAAAATTAGAAAAATTAAGGAAGCTATCGCTTAGGTTTTACATCCATTGAAGCAAACCGATCTTCTTGGTTTAGGTTCACCACTTTTACGCCGATTCTTGGGCCAAATCTTGGACTAAATTATTTCTAAAATGATGAAGAATATTATAATATATTTAATTTGGAATTTTTTCAGTGTAATTAAGTAATTATTAGTGTAATTAATGGTTTAAATCCTTTTAAATCATTTAAAATTACTAACTAATAAATTTTTAATGCTACTAATTGATTATTAAACTAATCAAACATTTTTTAAAGTGTAATTTACTATTTGATTATTATTAAGTAATAATTAAATAGAATTAGTGTTATTAAACTAACTATTTATTATTTAATTAGGATTAAATAATAAATAGAGTTAATTAATTAATTAATTATTATTCAATTTATATTAAATAATGATTAAAGAATATTTAAGTAGACAAACTAATTATTTATTATTTAAGTAAGATTAAGTAATAAATAATGGTAATTATTTGCTTACATGTTATTTAATTAACATAAAATTAACAAATTATTTATTTATTATTTAATATTAAATAATAAATAAGGATAAATATTAATTAATTATTATTTAATTTATGTTAAATAATAATTAAAGACTAATAAGGTTAATAAGTTAATTATTTATTAGTCAAAGATAAATAAATAAATAATTATTATTTAATTAATCTTAAATAATAATTAAAGACAAATAAGATTCATAATTTGATTACTCATTATTTGATTAACATTAAACAATAAGTAAACATAATTAGTTATTATTTATTATTAAATAATAACTAAAGGTAATTAATTAATTATTATTTAATTAATATTAAATAGTAATTAAATGAATATGGAGATTAAAAATAAAGAGAATTTAAGTAACACATTAATTAAACAATTATAATAAATTGTTTAAAGATTTAATAAGTGTTTATCACTTAAGGAAAATATTATTTATTAATTAAATCATTAATCTAAGATCAATTAAATGTCTTGTAGGATTAATGATAGTATATTATATTATGTGTGGCTTGTGATTGATTTATTTGTTAGATAAATAACATGAGTAAGCGTATAAATATACAATTATACGCAGTACTAATTGATAGATCAACCTTATCAATGTTAGGTCATTCAAAGAGTATTAATTAAAGCTAAATAGCTGTAGCTCGTCAGACATGCAAGTCTCTAACCTTAAACTTCCTATGTTATTGCAAGTTCTCTAACTCAAACTCGAGTTATTATTTGCAAAGCATGTTAGTGGATAATTATTATTGATTATTCCACATCCTTAATTATTATTGTTAATCGCACTTTGTGCCATGGAATTCCTGTTCTATTATTATTGAACTGCGAATTAATTAAAGTTCTTTCATTTATGAACTATTTATGAGATGGATCTATGCTAGTTGTGTCAGCTAGATCGGATATGTTTAATTTTGTTAAATCAAATATGTTTTAAAAGTTGTTCTTAACCAATTGATTTGGTAAGGACTCGAGATTGAGAAAAAGAACAATTTTATTAAAGCATTATATATATTGGAAAACAATTGTTACTCAACTATTAAATGTTTATGCATAATACATCGGGTATGAAAGGTTGACCCCCTTGATTACCAAAACTTATTAAAAGGACCATTTTAAATACTGACAACCTTAATATATGTTCATGGTTATTTCAAACCACTCAGTATCTATTATTCAATTATTGAAACTTAATTCATGTTCATTCACAATCGATTCTATTGTTGAACATTGAAAGCTAAATTCATTTCTAATCATATATATATATATATATATATATATATATATATATATATATATATATATATATATATATCTCCTTTGTGTCTAAACTTTAATCAAACTAGTTGCTTACCCTTGCTATATTATGACATTTATTTCAGCTAAGCCAGAGACGTCCAAGAAGGATAAGGGCTAAGGAAAAGTCCAAGAATAGTTTACAAAAATGTTTATATATTATTTTACTTTGATGTAATTTGAATGTATAAACCTTTTATAATATTAAGGGTATGTTTAAGTTAATGTTAAGTAGACCTTGGGATATTGTTGTAAGACTTTATTATAATGAACAATGTATGTTTAGTATTCCGTAATAGTTATTGAATGCTTATGATGATGATGGATCGTGAGCACTGAATCCGAGGTTAGAGAACCCGAATTTGGGGGCGTCACATCGGTGACTATTTCCATGTTTTTCTTCTCTTTCCTTGAAAGAAAGTTTCTCTTGGAACACTTGCTCAATATATAGGCCCCTTCCTTTTCTTTTCAAGTCTCTTTTCATGGATTTGCAATGAACCCATAAGTTCATCAACGATCATGGTTTACAAGTCTTTATTTCTTGTGGCACTCAAAGCTTCCTTTTATGCTTGTGATTACAAATTTTCATCTTCGGGTTCTCCATAGCCTTTGGTCACAATGTCCCGTAGATCTTGTGAACCAAAAATTGCCTTCATGCGAATACACCAACTCTCTTAGTTATCTTTCTTCAATTGAAGTACTTGGAATTGGAGTGATCCATTTGTCATTTTCTAATGGGTGTTACTAGCAACCTAGCTCTGATACGGTGACAACCCGATAATTTAGATAATTAATAAAATTCCTAAAATGATGGATTAAAGGTTCAATAATAGACCTAGATAGGAAATAAGTGTATGGATTTGACATTTTTATGAAGGATTTTTATGGATTTAAAATTTTTGGTGAAGACTTATACAGTTAAGTGTATGAGTGTATATGAATCTGTGTATATGATCATATATGTGTACAGTTTATGGTTAAGGGTCAAGGGTTGATCAGATAAGCTATATTAGTGAAAAACCCTAAAGTAATGTTAAGAACATCAAGGTTCAGTTAGTAAACTCTAACGATTTGTTAGAAACCCTAATACCGGCTTTGGAAACCTTAATTTTAGTTCTGAGAATCCGGAACCCTAATTCGGAATATTAAAACCCTAATTTGGGAGCTCAAAGACTAAGTATAAAGGCTTAAGTGTTATTGATTATAAACCTAATTAGGGAAAACTCTAAAGATTAATTAAAAACCCTAATAGCTAAGTTAGAAACCCTAATGTTCAATTAGAGAAAACCTAATTGTTAATTTAGAAATTTTAATGTTAATTAGGAAACATTAATCCTAATTTGCAAGCCCGAATGTGATTAGGAAACCCTAATGTAATTAGGAAATACTAATTTCTAATTTAAAAAGCTTAAATTTCTATATTAAACCCTAATTGAAAATCCTAGAATTTAATTAGTAAAACCTAAGGGTTGTATCAAATGACAAGTATGCCATTAAAATGGTAAGTTAAATGACCAAAGTGCCCTTTTTGTATTCTTTAATTAGGAAGTGTGTGAATCTTGCCAAAATATTGGTGGTTCACGAACTTTTGGTTCACCATGTGCCTTATATAAAATATATCAGCCATTATTTGCCATCTAACAACACAAATTCAATGAATAAAAAAGATTAAAAAGTGAGAAAGTACTTGCTTTATTTCTCATATGAACCTAGACCATTCTCTCTCTAAAAATTTGGGACTGGGAGAGTGAAAGAGAGTCATGAGATAAGCCACTATCAAACCTTAACTCCCCATGATCAGCAACAAGGATCAGAAATCACGAATCAAAGCTTTAAAGGTATAAAACCCTAAGTCTTGCTTGATCCTTAAAATTTTATGTGATTATGTGTTTTGTTGTTTAGAACAGTGTTCACTACAAGAAAAAGGTCTATCAGCGACCATTACTATCAGCGACCGTGATTTAATCCAGTCGTTATTATATATATCAGTGACCGCATGCGGTCGCTGATATGTCGCTATCATAATTTTGCCTCCCAAATTTTGGCAGAAAATGTTGGCGCCAAGGTTTTGTGCGACCATTTTAAAATCAAAGAACCGCGTCGCGATCGCCGATAAGTCCTAATCATTAAAACATAGCGGCCGCATGCGATCGCGAGATGCTTGCGTCATTGATCAAACTAAATGTAATCGATTTACAGGTATTCGCATACGACACAATGAGACGGGAGGAAAAGAAAAGAGGAGTTCAGAGAGAGATGAGGAGAAAGGGGAGAAGAGGAGAAGGGGGAATAGGAGTCTCGCCGCCACCATCCCACCGCCTTATCGCCATCGCGCCGCCACGCGCCGCCACGCATTGTTGGTGTGTTATTTATTTTAGACTTTTAAGTTTGTCAATGTATTATTTTTTAATCAACTTAAAATTGTTGCAATTAGTTAGTTTGCACTATTCACGAAGATCCAAACTTTTTAATGAATCACTTACAATAATTCAACCCCTACGGATAAAATGTTGTTAAATTGTTTTGGATTTCACGATTTTTGTTTGCTTTTAGGGTCCTTGGAGTATTTTCATGTTTGTCCGGCTCATTTAACAATTTTGATATTCCATAAGATGGGTATTTAATATCTACCAAATTTTGCTAATAAAAACATTAACTAGAATTTAAAGTGTTTGTAATGCACAAAACTCCACTTCAGTTAACTTTTGTTGGAGTTTAATAGGTTCAATGTATGTAGACATATAGTGGAAACCATGTATATTGTGTGTATTATTTTATTAAGTTATCAAAAGTTAAAGCTCGAGGTTGTAATGAAAATCTGAACTATTTGGTGGTATACAAATGAGATGCCATAACTAGAAAGTTATAAAAGGTATGTAATGCAGAACACTAACAACTGGACTTTGAAAAGTATACTCAATAATCTGGCAAACTGGTCCATGTTCAAATTAGTGGTCCATATAGAAATTAATATATTAGTGTGTATACAAATTAATATATTTAAAGGTTTTAGTTCACCAGTCTAAAATCTTTTTTAGTGGATTCTGGATCTTTTAAAGTGGAGATATCATCTATTTTCAACCATTGTTTGGGTATCATTTCCTTAGTCCGCCACTAGTTTGATAACCTATTTTTTTTATAGGAATTGCCATGTTTCTACAGTGACTTGTTTATGTGTTATTATGCATCCTAGATTAGATTGTTTGGGTATTTTCCCGAGCAATATGATAAACTTGTACCTGTGATTGTAAAATAAGACTGCTAAACTTGTACCTATGCCTATATGAGAACTATACTTATGCAAGATCGTCTATGGGTAATAGTTAGGCTTTTCTTCACATTACTTATACTTATACAAGATCGTCTATGTGGACTCTTGGTTTATGTCTTGGGTGCCTAGAAATGACCTTATATACATGCCGTCGTGCATGTGGCTAGTCCATATTATATGGGAGACTCTAGAAAAAAATTTTTATTGGTCGGGTAGTTGCGAACATTTATACTATTAACGAGCCTATTGGTGATCTACTAGAGCCTATTAAGGAGCTATTGGAGCTGATGGGCTGGGCTTGGGGCCCCGAGGCCACGCCAAGCTTAGCCAAGCCTCACGGGGCCAAGCCAAGCTTGGTTATTAGCATGGTAAGCTATTGGGGGGTTGTTAAGCCAAAATAGGCAGTGCTAGGGAACTTTCTGATTCCAACTCCCAGGTCATTTCCTCAATAGCATGGTTCCTCCACAAAACCTTAACTTGTGGTATAACCTTGGTGCGTAGGACATGCTCTTTCCTATCCAAGATCTTAATAGGTACCTCCTCGTACGTTAAATCTTTGGCTATCTCGTATGGTTCTAATTCAATAATGTGGTTCGGGTCTTTCACATATTTACGAAGCATAGATATATGAAAAACATTATGAACACGAGACATGCTTGGAGGTAACGCGAGTCTATAGGCCACATTTCCTATTCGGTCAAGAATCTCAAATGGACTAACAAACCTTGGATTGAGCTTTTCTCTCTTTCCAAATCTTGTAACTCCCTTCCATGGAGCAATACATAATAATACATGATCCCCAATATTAAATTCCACGTCATTTCGATGAAGATCAACATAACTCTTTTGTCGATCTTGTGAGGTTTGAATACGTTGTCGAATCATTTGGATCTTTTCTGTAGTCATGCGTACTAATTCTGGTCCCAACAACGTTGTTTCGCCCACCTCGTCCCAACATACTGGAGAACGACACTTTCGTCCATACAACACCTCGAACAGAGCCATGCCTATACTTGCTTGATAATTGTTGTTGTAGGAGAATTCCACCAGTGGCAAGTACTTATCCCAACTTCCTTTGAAATCTAGGACACGAGTCTTAATAGATCTTCAAGGGTTTGAATAGTCCTTTCCAATTGCTCGTCTGGTTTGAGGATGGTATCTTTGAATCAATCAGATAAATCCGCGCCCATAGCTTTTCAGAGGCTAACCCAAAATCTTGAAGTAAATCTTGGGTCACGATCCGAAACTATGGATCTTGACATGCCATGCAATCTCACAATCTCATTCACGACATATATCTGAACAAGAAGTTCAAGGAATAAGTCTCACGATAGGCAAGAAAATGAGACTTGGTTAATCTATCAACAATAACCCAAATCGCATCTATGCCTTGAGAAAATTTGGGAAGACCCGTGAATGAAATCCATGGTAATGTGTTCCCACTTCCATTCCGAATCTCAAGTGGTTGCAATGGACCTTTTGGCACTTGATGCTCGCCTTTACTCGTTGACAAGTTAAACACCTCGAGATAAACTCGACGATCTCTCTCTTCATATTGTTCCACCAAAATGTGTGTCGAATATCATGATACATTTTGGTACTCCCAGGATGGATTACAAACGGGGTGTTGTGTGCCTCCATCATGATTCTATGCTTCAAGTCAGAATCGTTAGGAACGAAAAAGTCTAGAGTTGACTTGAAGTATTCCTTCTTCATCGATTCTTGCTTCTGGAATAGCTCCTTCTTGCACTTTCTTCTTCATACGCATCAGCCCTAGGTCCGTAGCTTGAGCAACTTTAACTTTATCGATTTAAGTCGGTTTTACTTGTATATTTGTCATCATCACGTGGGTCCCTAGAGTCTTTAATTCTATCTCCATCCTTTGCAAGTCATACAAAATGGGCCTTTGTGTTGACAATATCGCACTCGTACTCGCATATGATCTTCTACTCAATGCGTCAGCTAATACGTTCGCTTTTCCAGGATGATATTGAATAGTGTGATCATAATCTTTCAACAGCTCAAGCCAACGTCGTTCACCGCATGTTGAGTTCTTTTGGGTGAAGAAATATTTGAGGCTTTTATGGTCCGTATAAATCTCCACTTTCTCCCCATCTGGTAGTGTCTCCAGATTTTCAATGCGAAAAACGCATTCATTGTCAACTCTAGATCATGAGTAGGATAATTCCTCTCATATTCTTTGAGTTGTCGTGAGGCATAAGCTATGACTTTCTCATGTTGCATGAGAACACATCCTAACCCTTTGCTCGAAACATCATTCAGAGATAACAAATCCATTCGTGCACGGATGGTATTGCGAGCAGTGCTTAAATGAGTCTCTCTTAAGCTCTTGGAAACTCTTCTCGATTCTTCGCTCCATCACAATTTTGTATCTTTCCGAAAGTCATTTGAGTTAACAGAGTAGCGATTCAAGAAAATCCTTCCACGAATCTCCGATAATAACCAATTAAGCCCGTAAAGTCTGCGTCTTGATCATCGAACTTGGTTGCTCTAACTTTGTATTGCTTCAATCTTCGTCGGGTCAACAGATACTCCATGTTTTGACACCACATGCCCAAGGAATGCTACTTCCTCAAGCCAGAACTCGCATTTCTTCAGCTTGGCATACAACTTGTTTTCACGAAGCCTTTCAAGTATCAGCTTCAAATGGTGCTCATGATCTTCACGGCTTTTGGAATATATGAGGATGTCATCAATAAAGACAACAACGAATCGATCCAAATATTCCTTAAATACACGGTTCATCATATCCATGAAAGCAAAGTAGAGCATTAGTCAATCCAAAAAGACATGACTAAGAATTCATAATGCCCGTGTCGAGTTTCAAGGCGTCTTTGGAATATCCTCGCTTTTTAATCAATCGATGGTATCCGAATGAAGGTCGATCTTTGAAAAGAATTGTGTTCCCTGTAACTGGTCAAGCATGTCATCAATGCGAGGTAGCGGATACCTATTCTTGATGGTGACATGGTTTAATTCTCGGTAGTCAATACAAAGTCGCATACTCCCATCTTTCTTCTTTACTGAATAAAGCAGAGAGCACCAAGAGGAGATGTACTAGGACGAATGAAACCGATGTCTAATAATTCCTGTAGTTGGACTTTTAACTCCTGAAGTTCAATAGGAGCCATTCGATATGGGGTTTTAGAAATGGGTTTTGTACCCAGTTCAAGGTCAATAAAGAATTCAACATCACGTTTTGGGGGTAGACCAGGAAGTTCTCCAAGAAATACATCAGGAAATTCTCTAACAACAGAAATATTATCCAAATCTGACTTGTCTTTATTCAAATCCATAACATGGGCTAAGAAAGCTTGACATCCGTTTTTCAATAAATGAATAGCTTCGTGGCTTGATATGATAGTGACTGATTTTAGTGGTTTAGTTGCTTGAATTCGCATAACATGTTGGTTAGGAATATGAAAACTAACAACCTTACGAAAGCAATTAATTTTGGCATGATGAGTGGTTAACCAATCAATTCCTAAAATCACATCAAAAGCAAGTATCTTTAAAGAGATAAGATCAACAGGTAATGTGATAGTGCCAACTTGGATCATGCAAGATTTATAAACTGTAGATGTAACGAAGGTTTCACCCAACGGAGTTTCAACAAATAAGTCAAAGTCCAATTTCTCCGGAGTCAAGTTTAAACGTTGAGCACAAGCAGGAGAGATAAAAGAATGTGTAGAACCGGTATCTAGTAAGGTATAAACTTCGCAAGAGTTCAAGATTAGCTTATCTGTGATCACCTCATTTGGGTTCCTCACGTTTTGGCCATTCACGACAAATGTTCTTCTAGGAATCGCTGATTTTGACTTATCCGGTGCAGCCCTTGGAGTCACCATCCCCGCTGAACTTGGTTTTGCTATAGTACAATCTCGAGCAATATGTCACTCCTTTCCACAATTATAACATACCTTGGATTGTTGTGGGCAGTTTGGGCTGATATGTCCCTCTTTCCCGCATTTGTAACATCTAATGGCGGTGGTTCTTCTCTCCTTAGAATTTGTTGTTTGTCTTTGGTCTGTCTTCTTGATGTCTTCCCGTCGTTGTTGAATCTCCTCTTTCTGAAATTTTCACTTGATTCACCTCTCCTATTATCATGGCCACGATTACCACCCGAGTGGTTACCGCCTTTGTCCGTATTTTTCCCTCCTCGCTAGTTATCATCGTTCTGATGACTGTTGTCATCGGTATGACCCTGGTTGTGGTCCATCGGTTGAGTATACTCATTATCTCTCTCTAATAATTGAGCCCTATTGACAACATCTGAATACAGAGAAAATTTATGAGAGATAAGGCATTGACGAATCTCGGGTTTTAGACCTCTCAGAAACATCCGCGTCATACGTTCCTCATTCTCTACCAAATGAGGTGCAAACCTGGATAACTCCGCGAACTTCGCCTCGTACTGAGTCACCGTCATGTTGTTCTGTTCCAGTCTAATAAACTCTACCTCCTTCATATGACGAATACTTTTAGGAAAGTACTTATCATTGAAAAGTTTCTGAAATCTTTTCCAAGACATGTTGAGTGCAGCTGGATGGGTACGCTTCACAGATTCCCACCAGTAATCCGCTTCACCATGGAACATAAAGGTGGCGAATGGAACCTTCTATTCCTCCGTGCATCCCAAGACATCGAATATCTTGGTGATTTGCTTGACCCATGTTTTCGCCTTAATCGGATCGGCTTTCCCGTAAACTGGTGGTCCCAACTCCTTGAATCGCTTGGCTTGTTGCGATGACAGACTTACGTTGCCATCATTTCCACGTATTTTGTACACGAGTCTCCTAAATCTGATTTTGCATGAACTACAAAAAGCTCCTAAACATTCCATCATTCATCGTTTGCTCGGTAGTGTTGTTTACAGGAGGAATATTGCCTTCCTGGTGCACGTTCTCCTGGTTTGTGACTAAAGGTTGTTCCACAGTCTCATACACTCCATTGTTAACGTTCCGCAGACTATTCTTAAATCATCGCCATAAAACAAGGGTTAATTAAACAAATTAACACATCACATAATATCCCTATATTATGATCGACCAACAAATAAGCTTAGATAGGACACACTAGAGAAGGATTTACTCATCTCTCCCCTCCTAGTTCTATTCCCCGATCTCCGCCAGAGACCATATCCCTAAGCTTTGATACCAACTGTGACGCCCCCAAAATATGTATACAACACCCATTCAAAGTCGCCAAATACATGGTACAGAAAGCAAACTATAACTTCAATAATACAAATGTCGTGTAAAATACGACAACACATACTATGAGTTTAAATACAAATATTATCTTCTAGACAATATCAACACTCAAATAAGTCCTCATTATAATTATTCATACACTATTTTTGTGAAATAGTGAGGAATTTGCTAAAACATCTTTCTAGAACCATCACTCCATACCCGACTCGATCCTGCTATGTTCTCACCTCACGAGAAGAAAAATGGAACAAAAAGGAAAAGGGTGAGCTCAACTAGCCCAGTAAAGAACATTATGACTAAGATAATATACAACAAATTATCATTAGTCTTCAACAGGAAAAAACGATAGAATATAATAGACAACAAGTTTTAGATCAACAAATGCAATGGAAGCAAAGAATCCATTAGAAGAGTCACGTAGAGAATGAATTCTACTATCTTCTAAGATTTAAAAGTCCATCATCAATATTTTATCACTGTAACATCAATCAATATATATCTTTAATCAAATATTCATCTTTGCACTATAGGCCAAAGATATTCATTTATATCACCCGATAAATCATGTTCATCTCAACACTCGCTCATCTTTTTGCACTACGGGCCAAAGATATTCATCGATTAATCATTCATCTTTGCACTACGGGCCAAAGATATTGATAATATCATCATTTAAGACTGAGGATGATGAAAAATATTTTAAAGAAAACGAATCCAGTGAGACAGAAGGACAAATATTAGGGATATATTTGTATAATAGTTTATCCAAGATCAATAATACTTCATAATAACCAATTGTAAAGCAGAATTCAAAAATAACGATCAAAACATGGATACAATCAAAGATAGTAGCCAAAATAGACATCTTGGACAAAAAGGAAAATTTTTATTTTTCGGTGAATAGTGTCGTATTCGTGAATAATGCCGTACACGTGAATAGTAACCCCGACACAAAAAGTTCCAAATTTGATTAAAAAGTTCACCAATATTTCGGCATAATGATATTGAAAAAAATAATATCATTTAAGAAGAAAATAACATCCCTTACCTCAAAATAACGGTACTTCTGATCGGAATATCGGATATAAAGTCGAAGGAAGCTTGTACCGAACAACTCTCAAAGTATATAAATACTCACAAAAATATGCTCGATAATCTAGAGAGAAAGAAAACTTGTTTCTGGTGTGATTTTTAATTCTAACCTAAACGCCTATTTATAGGAAAATATTAGAACGTCATAGGAGACTAAAATAATAAAATATTTTTTTCTTTTTCTTCTTTCACTCCAACCTTCACCAACTAAGCCACCAGCAGCCATCTAGGAAGAAAATTCAGCAGCCCACATGTTTATAACATAAGTGGGTCCCACCCATAATTTAATAAAAATTATTTTATTTTCTGAAACTTCAATAATTCATAGAAAATAGCCCGTTTATCAGAAAAATATGAATTTTATGTCCATTGTGCCTGAAATTGAATTCTCTACAACTTTGTAGCTTTGAGTTTTTTCAAATTCCAAACAGAAAATATCCGAAATCCACAAACAGATGATTTTTAATTCATCCATTCTGACAAAATACTGATAAAACACCTCAGCATTAATTCCTTCATTTATAATCACATAAATAAATCCATCATTTATATCCACATCAAATAAATATTTTTTTATCATATAAATCAATAATTAATTATTCACAAATAATATTACGAGAATCACAATTATGATAATCAGGTAGTTCTCGGAAAGAAGGGCTTTCCAATAACGATTTCTCTCCTTCTCGCACGCATGATTAGGTGACCAAACCTCTCCTTGATGTAACTTTCTAGACATTGCCAATAATGCTATCTAATAATATTATTCAAATAATATGAATTATTGATCCGATAATGGGAAATCTTGTGCGTTGACAATTATTGAAACAACAATAATATAAACTATCAACGTTAAACAATTATTGAATCAATAAAATAAAATATTGAATAGTAACTACTGTAACAATTATTGAGTAGTGTCTTCTTACATATGAATCAATAATTCAACTATACTGTGCAACTATGCATATTACTATATTTTAACCACCAGGTATTCTAACAGTGTTAACAGTAACAATTACACCGTTATTTATAAAACTAAAACTTTGTCGTTTTCCTTCATCCAACCGTTTTCCATTATGGGGCCCACAATTGACTACGCCGTCGTACGGATATTCCCGACAAAAAGAATATTCCACGACCAAACGAATATTTCCCGACAAAAGGAATATTTTATAACCACTTGCTAATTTTGTAAAATTTGCACATTTCACCCATAACCAAAGCATTATATCAAATTAACCCTTATTAATTTAGAATAATGAATAGAGGAAAATTTAATTATATATATATATATATATATATATATATATATATATATATATATATATATATCTGAACCCGTCGGTGAGGACTCACTTACTTTGTTAAAATGCGGACCTTTTTTTTTTTTTTTTTAAAACAACTAAAAATATATTTAATATTTTATGAATCGATATTTTTCCATAATATAATGTTTTGGGCATAATTTGAATACCTATACCAAAAATGGTGAGTACGATGCATGCACAATGTATGCACTGCTTTTGTTATAACGTATCCAAATCACATCCAAAATATTGTATTATGAAAAATTTCAATTCCATAAAATATTAAACTTTTTTTTAGTTATTTAAAAAAAAAAAAAAAAGTCCAGATTTTAACAAAGTAAGTGGAGTCTTACTGATCTTGAATCTATATATATATATATATATATATAAACTTCCGTGACTTTATATAAAAGACACCTCAATATATTTAACAACATTTATCATCATTATTATAATTCACAATATTAATCGACTGTGTCGTTCCGAGGAAAGAGGGGCTTTTCAATAAGGATTTCTCCTTATTGGCGCCAATTAGGTGACAAACCTCTTCTTGTAAGAACTTCTAGACATCGTTAATATTGCAAATAATAATATTAATAACTTTGTTATCTCAATTATTGATTTAATAATATATAAAATATTGACAATAATTAAATCAAATAACGTGAGATACTATGCAACAATTTCTGTAGCAATAATTGAACAAAACTGAGTGACTTCTTACATAAGCATCAATAATCAATACCAGGTGTGCTACTATGCAACCACGCAGCGACATCAGATTTACTTTTTTACTAAGGGTAGTTCAACAAGATAACGGTAAAACTTCCGCCGTTATTTTCATAAAAATATTTTTATTATTTTCTCAATCCGACAATAATTCTGTTGTGGTTTCCACCAATGATTGTACCGTCGTACGGATATTCCCCTACAAAAAGAATATTCCCCGACCAATCGAATATAATACAACAACTTGCATACTTTACAAAATTTATAAATATTACCCACAACTATAACATTATATCAAATCCACACCATAATATTAAAAAAATATATTTCGAGAAATTTAAATCTTTATTCATAAAATTTGGGGTCTCATAAATTTGATATTGTTTATCAATGCTTACAAAATTTATTTTTAACTATTTAATTGTTAACATGATGACAAGATACTTATAAGCGTTTATTAAATGAGCACTATCCTGAAGGCACTCCACGTCCGCCTATTGATCAAGAGTTGTGGGAGAGGGCGTCTGTTGTGAAGAAGAACTACATTAAAGGTCAAGGACAACGACGACGCCCATCCTTGATGGGCTAAGGCGCGCTTCTTCTACCGATCTTCACGATCATCGAGCCATCCAAATTGCTTTCATACTCCTACCGATTGTGTGAGAGATATATGTCAAGATCAAGATCTTACAAGATATCTTGGTAGGGCATCTGGGGGCTCTAAGTCCGAGGAGTTAATCAAAGCGATAAAGAATGAACAATGAGGACATCATGGGGATGGCGACGAGGTATAAAATCAATTTGTTGTATATATTGTCGTAATATACCAATATTAACATAGTTAGTATATATTTGTAACTTGTTTTATTATTTTGTTAATTTGAACAGGTGATCGAGGAGAAGTTTAATCAAGACGCCGATGCTTGACGATTGATCGATATTGTGTTTTGTAGTTCTTTGAGAATTTTGTACTTTTATATTCATTCATGTTACTTAAACATTAGATTTGTTTATATTTATTCAATTCATATTGGTTTAAAGGTTTATATAGTTTATATACTAGTTTGGGTGTATGTGTTTGGGACGATTGATGTTTACATTGTTGTGAAAGATGTTTATATTGTTGTGTATGTGTGTTGGGATAAAGCAGGTACAAAAGCAGTATGTGTTTTTTGGGAATTCGCTAAACAACCAAAATCTGGTTTTTTAGTTTTTTTCAAATCAATGATCGCATGCGATCGGCGATATTCATTCGCTTGATCGCTAAACATTCGAGGGGTATCGACATCGACGCGGTCATTGATTCGCGATCACCGACACGTAGACTACGTCGACCTTTTGGTACGAGCCACGTCTTGACTCAGATTAGCGACCAAAATGATGAAGTCGGTCGCTATTAGCTAGTCATCATGAGATATATCGATTCAATGGTGTGCACATTAGCGACCGTTTTTTTATCGACGACGACTATCGGCCGATCGATCAATTATTGATATAGTATCTGCGACAACGGTGATCACCGATAGACCCTTTTCTTGTAGTGGTTTAAGGATGCTATTTAGTGATCTAAGATATTACATCAATGATCCATAACATCTAGATGCAAGAAAATAAGATTTTAAGGACTGATCACGAACCCTATAAATATCGTCTGACAGCCATATATCAGGGCTCATAGATCTCTGTGTGTTAGTTGTTATGTGTGTTAGATGTTATAGAGTTGTTCTTTGTCATGAGGAGCGTAGACTGGAAGTGGAATCAAGTCCATACCATGTCTAGATCTCAAGATATGAGTGGTCAAACATGGTTGACCAACCTTGGAAACTGTTTCTGGAAAACCCAGAAAATTCCCAGAAAACCCAGAATTTGTGACAAGCTTTTCAAGGGCTTTGATCTTGTAGTGGTTAATGTTTTAGGTTATTTTGTTGTTTGGGACTTGTAGTTTGACATGTAGACTACACATCCATGCCCCTAGAACACTTAGATCTTACATAAAATCTAAGTTATGGGTGGTCAAAGTAGGGTTGACCAGCAGCCGGATGAACATTTCTGGAAAACCCAGAAAGTTCAAGAACAGGTGTTCTGACATGGTTTGACCGACCTAGATCTCTCACTTGTGATGTTGTTAGACTAACCTAGTATGTGATATATGTTCCTTGACATACATACTACATGTTTGAACCATTAGATCACACTAAGAAAGCCCAGACTTCAAGATTCAAGCCTTGGAAAGTAGCAACTTGCAACTGTTCTTCATTTCTGGGTAACCCATAAATGAAGAACAACTTCTTACAAGTTTTGTATGGCCTATATATCACTGATTTGATGTAAGATGGCCATGAACTTTGTTTAGAGTTGTAGTGTTACACCAGTACTACAACATTAACACCATTACAAGTCCAGAAAACATCAAGATCAAAGATCTATTGATGGTCAAACCTAGTACCCTGGTAACTGGCTATGAAGGTTCTGGGTTGGCCAAGAACACCTATAGCGACAGTTTTGTAGCTATAGCCAGATTTAGCGACAGTTTTAATATTTATTAATTATTTTTATTAAATAATTAGAGAAAACTGATTTTTAATTATGAAAAATTCATAATTAATTTTTAAAAATTATTTAAAGCCTAAAAATGGGCTTTTAATAATTTGGAATATATTTCATTAATATTTTAATATTTTTAAATATTAATGGTATTTAATTTATTTAATTATTATATTAAATAAATTGCTTAAAAATAATTTTAATACATGAAAAATCATTTGAAATTATATTATGGTGTTAGAAAATATTTTAAGTTATTTTAAATAACTTTTAATATTTTAGGATGAATTTTATTAACAAATTAATATTAATGATAATTGATTTGTTTAATAAATATATTAAATAAATTATGGAAAATTAGTTTTAATGTTTTAAAAATCATATAAAATATTTTAAGTTATAAAATATAACTTTTGATATTTTATCATGAAAATATTAATATTTTAATATTAATGGTAGTTATTTGATAACAATTTTAATTGTTTAAAAATCGATTAAATTTGAAATTAATGTATTAAAAATACTTTGAGATATTATAAATAATTTATAATATTATGTTGAGTATTTCATTAATATGTGAAATTAAATAAATATTAATTATAATGGAATTAGGTGGTATTTAAATCATATAAATATGATATTAATGATTGAAAAATTATGATAAATGGTAATAATTACTTGAAAATTATTATGAGTTATTGAAAAATATTTTGACTAAATTAAATTATCTAAGATAATTGTAAAGCGTTTAGGCAGAGTCTTATGGAAAATAGGTTCGATATTTATCCGATTAGGCAATCAGGAGGTCGAAATAGTACCAAATTCAACTTAGACTGAAATAGTTTGACTTAATACTAGGTTCTTATGTGTTGATTGACTGTTAGGGATATGTGGTAATGTGTTTAGGTTATTTTATAACTGTAATTAACAGTGTTATACTGTGATGATATTATTCTAATGTGGAGATCGGTATTATCAATATTAGGTCTCTTCAGACAAAGCTAAATAGATTGCGTAGCAGTAGTCGGCGATAAAGGCAAGTTTTCTAACTCGAACTCAAGTTGTTATTGTATAATATATTCGTGATTAATCATTGTTGATTACATCACATCTTTGATTATTGATTCGCACGTTGTGCATGTTGCATGTGTTCATCAAGTATGAAAGGCTGATCACCTTCATTACCATTTAGTCTAGTTAATTTATTCATGTTCTTTACTGACCATTCATTTTTATTTTCTGGGTCATTCAGTTATGTAAACTTGATTCATGCTATTTCACAATTGTTATATTGTTAAAAGTCAGCCAGCTTATTGTTCATTCTTTTTAATTATGATATATCTTTTCTTGAACTTAAACTTGTTGGGCAAAATTGTTGTTCACCCTTGCTATATATATCATGATAAAAATTGCAAATTAGGACGAATACGTCGGATACAGGAAATGTCAAAGACAGTTCCAGCATTGGTTTATCGTACAGATAAAGCTTGTTATAGTATTGTATGCTAATGACATTGTATGTCGATTAAGATATGGAATTCAAGTATTAAGAGAGGGTTCTCAACCTTGGGGATAATGTGTAAAGTTTAATGTATAAACAAATTATGTTTATATCTTCCGCAATAGTTATAGAATTAGTATACCAGATTCGTGGTGATTAGTACTCGGATTTGAGGATGTTACAGTTGGTATCAAAGCTGTAGGTTGGGGATATTACAAATACCAATTTATTGGAAAATAATAAACTTTCACACACTAGAGAAAATGGAGAAGATATTATCACAAAGGAAGTCTTATATTTCTTGTTTGTTTCAAATGAGTTGAGTACATATGTATTTATAGGAATCTCCATACATATATAAACCCAAATACATGAATAAACACTTACCGAAATAACAATTCCCTAGACATCTTTTCAACTAGCTAAATGAACCTTCACATACATGAACCAACAACTACATAAATATTAATTAAAACATAAAACATGCTAAATAAAAATACTTAATTATTTTTGGACAAGTTTGCTTTTCAACAATACATGCATCTGACATATATTGTTATCCCTGAGACGGTAGATATCCTTACCAATACCAACCTTTTCTAGATTATATTTGGAGCCTCGGCTGAATACATTTGTTAACTCCATTTCCAGTTAGGGAATTATCAAAATCTAATGGAAGATGGAGGTTAATATGTAACCCTAATTGAGAAAACATAATTCAATATGTTAGCTGTATGATGTTCTTGTCCCACTATTGGCAAATGAATTATATTAAACTCAACATTTAGTCTTGTTGGATTCTCTAGCACTTCAGTCAAAAAATCAAATGGGATAATGTGAATGTTATGTCAAAAATAGTTAGAATATATAAGGACTGTAGAAATGTCGGTCTCCATGAATGGAGTGTTGGCCTTCATTCTCTTGTCCTTATTGATGAGGTTCAACAACTTCTTTTGGCCAAACCCTAGCTTGGAGTGTGTGATAATTAGGTGAATTTTTCTTTAAGAGGCTTACGAGAAAAAATGATTTTCCTTCCAAAAATAATGAAGAAACAAAAGGATAAACGCTGAGACAGTGAGAACAACCTGAGGAAATGACAGGAATAAAAGGAGAAGGACGAATAGACAAAAAAAAAAGAAGAGGATGATTAGAATAATAAAATTAGTCTGAGATACACACAGCATGTATTGTCAAAAAAAAAAAACTCGCCAAAAAGTAAAAATGTCACATCAAAAGGAAATATGAATGGATGGGCATCGGATGGGGCTTCAAAATCAAGGGGAATTGATAATCATGTAGGTATTTATGTGGAGGAGGTTGCAAGAACAGAGAACACGAGAGAAATTGCTAAATCTGCAATTCGTAAATCAATGTACAAGTCATGTTGAAAAGAGTTAAGATTGAGAAACCTTTTTTTCAATTCAGGTTACCAAATTCAGTAAAGGAGGATTCTTGTGTGAAACAAGAAATATGGATAGAAAAGAAAAACAAGAAAGGAAGAAAGAAATTTGAGAGGAAAAGGATCTTAGTAAATTCCAACCTTCATTATCTCAACATGACTTATACATTGATTTACGTAAATTAAACAGAAGAGATAATGGAAGCATTTAAATCTCTCTTTTCTCAGTTATTTTTTTGTTGTAGGAAATTAGATTTTGTTTTCAATGCTGTTTGAAGTGGGATTTCTTTTTTATACTCATATATGAATGGGTATGGTATGCTGGTACTAGTGTAGTAGCATGGGAGATTTTTTAGAGGCAATTTAATTAGACAGGACAGGGATGGATTTTTTTTTTGGTTTAGTTTATGTTTGTATTTTAGATCTAGTTTCAACAGTATTAATTGAGGTCTATATGGAGATGTTTTTGCAACTCAGTTGTTATGTCTTGTATGTTATGCATTTATTCGGATACTTTCTGTGTTTTATATATTGACCTAGTTATATCTCTTCGTAGATTTTACTATTTTTGCGTCATATACTCAGTTTCATAGCGAGGCTATTGTTTATGCCATTTTTACAAGGATTGAGTATTCTTTTTGTGGAGAAGCAACTTGCAGTTTTTGGGCTTTCTTAGTATCGTCTACTTAAAAGATGAAGTTTTGCAGTAATTTGGATGTCAGGAACAAATAGTTGGTTGGTTTTGTTGCAATGGGGGTTTGACGGTAAGCCCTACTCAAAGAAAAGAACAAGGTTCTCTCTTACTTCATGCTTTTTCGGAATATTTGTACGTACTCATCTCTGAGCTCTTTTCAACTTGTAGGGTCTTTTTTCACAAGTTCAATTCTATTGTGACCCTATCCATTTTTTTTGAATTTGTTAGGCACATTATGTATGAATTTGGATTTTTAATAAAAATTCTGTTTGTTGATAAAAAAATCACAAACCAAGAAATAATTAAGGATAAGGAAAATGTGAT
Source organism: Panax ginseng (assembly GCA_020205605.1). Lineage (NCBI taxonomy): Eukaryota > Viridiplantae > Streptophyta > Magnoliopsida > Apiales > Araliaceae > Panax > Panax ginseng. Next base: position 7,259,540 of record CM035134.1, on the reverse strand, counting down.
GGTTAGCTATTAATTTTATGAGTTAATTAATATTATTCATGGGGCTTTAGGGTCATTTATTCCATTTTTAATAGATCAGATTTTGTTTACAAGGACGAAATAATACTAATGAGCTTTAGTTCAGAACTCGAAGGTGTTACTTTAGTGGTAGTATGTTAGGATAAGGTATATATTGGCGAAGGGTTCAAACTTCAAAGCTCCATAGAGGCGCTTTGGGTTAGAGTTGAAACTGTACGAGTGCACACCTAGAAATGGATGAATATGTGTGTATATGTGCTTGTTAACATATTGTAGGAAATTTTAATTTTTTCACAGATTTAATCACAGGTAAATTAGTCCTTTGTTTTTGAGTTGTCTGTTTTTAGTTGTATTGAGTTATTTTTAAAGCTCTTTTTCTGTATAACTTCATACTAAATTAAACCGGGTATGCACTGATATTTTTCGAATTTTCTAATGCATAAATCAAATGGCAAACATAGTTAAATAAACAGAAAATATAAGGCAATAATCAAGTGCACATCACACCAAGAATTATACTTGGTTCGACCCTTTAAACCTCTATTCCATGGCCTACATTCAAGGTCAGGTATCAATTGATACAGGTTTCTTTAATATTAATAAATCAATTACAATAATATCAACTCACTGTGTAATAGAATTCAAAAAACTTCCTGAGCACGCAACTCCCTTGAGGAAACTTTCTCTCTTGAGCACCTATGCTCCCTTTGAGTACCATTTCTTTTTTGGACACTTCTGCCCCCCTTGAACTCTCATTGTACAATATTAAAGAAAACTCCTTACTTCACTCCGAAACCCCTTTTAAAAGATATGAACTTTAATACAAAAAGGGGATTACAACCGATCACTATAGATATCTAGTAAGAACAACATAAGAACAAGGCAATAAGAATTTGCTAAAAATTTTACTCGACTATATCAATTGTTGTATAGATGATAGAGTTATTGATTTTAGCAACGTAGTCCTGTATAAATATAGAACAGTGATGTCCAACTGCTAGTAAAAAATTTGACTGTTGAAGTAAATCAAATTTTTGAATGACATGGAAAGATTTTATCAGTTTTGATATCAGTAAAAAAAAATAGACACCTGGACAAAATCTTTGAGAATATAAAATCAAGAGAATTTTAAAATCTGTTTTGAGAAATAGTAGGAAGCATAATATGTTTGAAAAGAAATTGGTTATTAATAAAATATTTAGAGAAAACTTGATCAACATATTTTTAGGAACAAACTTTAATTTAGTTACTCCATATAATAAGAGTTCTATTATGATAAGATTACTAACTGGTGAGAAAAGTTTTAAACCAACGAATCTTTTTGGAAATAAAGACTATTTTAAATGATTTCTTGCAAAGATAAAACTCCCTTGGAGTTAATTATTAAGACTAGAAAACTTACACTGATTTTCCTAAAGACCTAAGCTAGTAGGATTTCTTTGTCTTTAAAACTTATAGTTGAGCCTCCTACAATTTCAACAATATTCCAGCAAATAACAACAATCCTTGAGAACTTTCAGCTCAATCTCTATATCTGTGACAACATACAAGATACTATAAAAATCCAAGTTGTAATCATTAAAACCAAAAACATGCATATAATTTAAACCAACATTCTCCCTATTTTTTATAATGACAACCTACAATATATAACTTCCCCTAAATATATGGCAGTACTCTTTAAAAAATATACATATTAATCATTAGGCACAATTTGATGTATTTAGCTCCCCCTTAATATTATAGCATATCAGTTTACTTTTCTCTCTTCCTTCGTCATCAACAAAAAATTATTCCCCTTTTGTCATCAACAAAAAATAAACTTATAAAAATAACATATATAACAAGTGATCATACATTTTAATATTTGTATTTTGTTACTTATATATCAATACCTTATATACCTTGCTATGCAATGAATATCCAAGATAGATAGTCTCAGTAGATCTATTGAAGTAAATTGTTCGTCATCCATATTTACAAAATAAATAAATAGTCTCTATCTTTTTCGTACCTAAATTTTTTTGGGTCCTTTGGTTTAGTAGCATATATATCACCTTTTTTTTTACCCAAATTTATTTTATTTTGATTTTATTACAATTAGAATCAAAGTGCCCTTTAAATTACATTTTTAGCAAGTAACAAATGATGAACGATAAAATGGTTTATGCCTTGGTTTATGATTAATCATTCTAATATTAGTATTCAATTTATTATCAACATTTGCAATAGGATTATATTTAGTTCCTTGCTTTTCAATACTAGATCTTTTAGCTCCTAGATAAATATTAAGATTCTCTTATCCCTTCAAAAATTTATTAAGATCCCTTTTTAAAGATGTTATTTCTTTATTTGTTATATTATCATCATGTTACACATTCATCATTTTTCCATCATTAAAAGCATCTATGCATGCATCTCTCATATTCAAATTTTATTTTAAAACTTCATTTTCATTTTTTAAACATTCATTTTCTTTTCTCTTTCAGTCATTAGCTCATTTATCCAATTATTTAAATAGGTAGTTTTCTTTTTGAGCTGTTGATTTTCATTTTGTAAAGCAAGATAATCAGACGTAGTTATTTCAAAAGCTTCATTAAAATAAAAATTGTTTACCTCAAGTTGATCATAATCTTCTAGTCCTATGAAACAGAGTTGGACAATTTCTTGTTCTTGTTATGTTTTGTGTAACGTCCCAAAATTCGGGTCCCTTGAACCTCAGGCTTGGTACGTCACGGTACTACCTTCACCTCAATACATACAACCTTTATTCATAAATAATTGAACACAACTTGGCTTATATACCAATTAATACATTATTCTCTTCTGTTCCAGAATCTATAACCTTTACAGTCGGTTATTACATCTGTTGATCATTCCTGATCTTTACTGATACATCTTAAACTATAAACAATATAATATGTTTTATATTGTTACATATATGGATTTACAATCCAAATTTTTTAATATTCTTCTGTATTGTGTTCTTCAACTACACAACTACAATGTATATTATTAACATTCATCTAGCTTAGCTGGAAACTTTATCATCAAGTGTTTTGGCATAAAATCTTACCAAATATAAATACTCTAAAGAAATTACACCAACCATCTTCAATCACTAATTCTTTTCGTGATCCTTTGTCTATATATATATATATATATATATATATATCCTGAATCCTCTGATGCTATGGTCATCTGTTTATATCAACTTTTATCTGCAAAATTTGTTTGCAAGGTTGAGCACAACGGCTCAGCAAGTCCAACAGTTTACACATTTCATGCTTCACATAGCATAGGAATTTCATATATTCGTGCATCAAAAATTTAGGTCAATGCATCTACACATGCTTCATACATCTCTATATGCATCATACATTTCATGATATGCATCTCTATATGAATCATACTTATCATACAATACAATATAATTTTCATATTGTATATTTAACCCATACTTCACAAATTTCATGCTTTGCATTTAGTCACATAACATTCATGTAATCAACGATTTCACATAAAGCAACATATATCATTAACTACCGTAAACATGATTTAATACACATTATCACATAAGAGCAAGTTATTGAAAAACTTGCCTCGAAGCGTTCCTTGCGCGGTTATGAAAATTCATCCTTCCATTGTCCTACACGACATCGATTAAGGGTATATATAACCACCATTAGTCACATAATGATGCTTGGTAGTCATTTATGTTAATTTCACTTTACTTTTCATCATTCTTCCTTTTTAAATCTTGATACACAATGCTTTAATCATGTGTTTAAGACTTACTAAAACACTTTATTGTCCATTTGATTTATTTACATAAAACTTCCTTTGAATGATAACCTACACCCTCCATGAGAATTTAATTGATTAGGTTAATCATCACCTCGTAATTAAATCTGATAATCATTCTTTAACTCTCGTCTAATATTATTAATCACTCTACAAATATTATTAATCACTTAATAATATCTTAATAACTAACAAATATTATTAATCATTTAATAATATTTTATTCACTTTCTAATATTATTAATCACTTAATAATATCTTCATAACTTACAAATATTATTAATCATTTAATAATATTTTATTCACTTTCTAATATTATTAACCATTTAATAATAATAATTTATTTACTTACTAATATTATTAATCCTTTAATAATATTTTAATCACTTACTAATATTATTAATTCTTTAATAATATTCTAATCACTTCTTATTATTATTAATCTTTTAATCATTTACTAATATTATTAATCATTTATAAATAATTAATTTAATTTAATTTTTTATCTCTTACTATTTAATTTATTTAACACGCACATCGTGCCGTTCTTATATCATTTTATTAAAAATGACCATATTACCCTCATAAAGTCTTAATGCATGCATCATATTAATTGTAATGACTCAAAAAATTCTATGTAATATTCAATTATTATAATGTCAAATTTTGAGTATATTTTTTTTTATTACTTCTCATTGTGATAAAAATTTTATTTACTAAGTTTATTAAGTATCCTATATTATAAATGATAAATAAAGTTATTGATGTTCTATCAAGAATTATTAAAAATATGTGGGATCACTATTTTAATGATATGGGTACTATTTTGTTAGTCTAATCGAATTTGGTAAATAAGAGATTATGAATATTTATAATCCATTTTAAATATGGGACTCCTTTAATTGCTATATAGGCTTGCAAGTCATTTTTGGGTCTATTGCCTATTTACATGTTGTAAGCCCAAGTTAAATCTAATCCTTGCCTTATGTTCTAGCCCATCTGAAGTTTAAACTAGAGGGGCTGTTAAGCCCAAATGAAATGAACAGGAAGGTAGTTAGTTGTATCAGTTACATTAGTTAATTAGTTAACAAGTTATGCAGGTCCCAAGTTACTTCTTAGTTGGTAAGATTAGTTTAGCTAGCAGACAACCAGCAGGTAAGACAGAACTGCAATGGATAAGGTGTAGCAGGTGTTATGGGTTAGTAGGGTGGCGGTATAGGAGCCACTGTAGAACAGTCTAACTACTAGAGGTATTGGAGTGTATGTTAGTGGCCAACTAAAGGTGATGCAGTTAACAGTAGAAGGAGCCCAGCTCAGCCATAAAAAGGGCCAAACTTATTGACTAGTTTAGCTTCATCACTTAACAGAGGCCAAAAGCTATATCAATTCAATCATATAGAGTGAGAGTGGAAGAGCTTTGGCTATAGGAGGAGGAGGAACTGTAAGACCCCAATTTTTATGAATAAAGATGAATTTTCTATAAATATCATTTTTGAATATTATGGAGTAAATTTGATATAATTTTATAGTTGTGGGTAATATTTATAAATTTTGCAAAGTACGCAAGTTGTTATATTATATTCGATTGGTCGGAGAATATTCGTTTTAACGAGGAATATAAATGCGATGACACAATCATTAAGTGGACCCCTAACGGAATTATTGTCGAATTGAGAAAAGCGACAAAAATATTTTTATAAAAATAACGGCGGAAGTTTTACAGATTAAGCTGTTGAAGTACCGGTGTTAAAGAAATGCGATGTCTACGCGTGGTTGCATAGTAGCACACGATATTGATTATTGATGCTTACGTGAGAAGTCACTCAGTTTTGTTCAATTATTGCTATAGTAATTGTTGCATAGTATCTCACGTTATTTAATTCAATTATTGTCAATATTTTATATATTATTAAATCAATAAGTGAGATGACAGAGTTATTAATATTTTTATTTGCAATATTGACGATGTCTAGAAGTTTTGTCACGAAGAGGTTTGGTCACCTAATTACGCGCCAATAGGGAGAAATCCTTATTGGAAAGCCCCCTCTTTCTTGGGAACGACCTGGTCGATTAATAGTGTGAATTATAATAATGATGATGAATTTTGTTTTATTATTATTATAAATGTAATAAAACAAAAAACTTTTTATATAAAACAGAATACTTTTATAAAGTTATTTGTTTTATTAGATTTTAAATAATATACATATATATATTTTATAAATAGAATATATTATATTTTATTATATAGTATCCTTTCCATTCTCCTATAAATAGGATGCTTAGTTAGAATTGAAAGTACACAAGAAATTCAGAGAATTCTTCTTCTATAATCTTGAGCGTATTTTTTTAGAGTTTTAAGAAGCTTTGAGCGTAAAAAACAGTATAAGTTTTCTTCAAGAATATCCTCGCCAGTCGGAATACTCTTCTTTCTAAGGTAAGGGGTATTATTTCTTTCGTATTCATGAAGAGAATCATTTTCTTTCAAATAAGAGCTGTTATTCCATTCTTTATTGTTATGTTGGAATAACTTGTCTATGCGAAGTACCGCATACATGGTGAAATTCTTCTGTTATTCCATTCTTTATTATTCTGTTGGAATAACTTTTGCATGCATGTCTATCGCATGCATGCAGTGAATCTGTTGTTATTCCATTCTTTATTATTACATTTGGAACATCACATGCATGCGGATTACGCATTACACAGTTCCATTCTTTATTATTACATTGGATCATCATGTTTTGTGCGGATTACACGCATTGACCTAGTTCCATTCTTTATTATTACATTGGAATATCACATGCATGCGGATTCGCGCGTGACACAGTTCCATTCTTTATTACTCTGTTGGAATAACATGTACATGTGGATTACCGCATGCATGGTGAATGATCCTTTGTAATCATTCTTTATTAACTTGTAGAAATGATCTGTCTACGTGGATTACCGCATGGCGGGCGAAAATCCATTTGCAGTTTCATATATTCTATTATACTCAGTTGGTTAAAGTTTTGGCTTCTATACTCCATAAAATTAGTAGAATATCCTGGATATTTGCGATTCATCTAGTATCTTTTCATGGAAATATTCTTCTGAGCATTCTTGAATTTTACTCCACAAAGCAGTATCATGTTGACAATTTGGACATTATTGAGTTTAGGATAAATTAACTTATAAATCTTTAAAAATTTATTCTTGAACTTGTTTTATTAAATTATTATGTCATTGTCATTATCCTCATGTTTATATTATGTTGAAAGTCATCTGTGGCCTGTAGTGCCTAGATGGACTTGGTATGATTATGCCCAGGGATTTTTTGGTATAATCATGACCGTAAAGTTACAAATGATGTGGTAAAAATCCTCATTGGCCCGTAGTGCATTGATGGACAGTTGTTGGCATGATCATGACCATTAATGAAAACACGAATATCCTTGGACCGTAGTGCATACATAATTTGTGGTTGTGATACTAATGAATATCCTTGGCCGTAGTGCAGGGATGATGTGGTTTATTTATTAAGCCGAGTCTCAACGATAAAAGTGATGAAAAACCTTTTAAATTATAGAAGATAGTAGATTTTATTCTCTCTTGACTCTTACAATGGATTGCTTATTCATTAATTAAACTTGATGTTTGATATATTTTATCGGTTTAACACTGTTGAAGACTAAAGATAAATTTTTCTGCATTATCTTAGTCATAATATTTCTTACTGGGCTAGTTGAGCTCACCCTTTTTGCTTTCATTGTTCTCTTCAGGAAATGAGAACGTAGCAGGGACTAGTCGGGGAATGGAGTGACGGTCCAGATGATAGTATTAGTAGTCCTCACTATTCTATAAAATAGTGTGATAATAAATGTATTGAGGACTTATTTTGAGTTTGAATACTGTCTAGAAGATAATATTTGTATTAAAACCCACAACTCATGTTGTATATTTAAGGTTGTATTTGTATTCTGTACCATGTATTTGGCGACTCAGAATAGGTGATGTATACCTATTTTGGGGGCATCACAGGAACTAAGCAACTCTACTCATCCGAAATTATTGCACCAGAAAGGTAAGCTAATTATGATTATTATCAATCCTTTTCATTCCATTTTTTCTATTGAGGATCTGTTATGGCCGAATGGCTTGGAATGGTCACGTAGCACTATATTTTTAATTTACTATGTTGTTGCTGTAAAGGTTATTCACTAGAATGCTACTGTGATGTATGTAAATTAGGCACAAGGAGATAGGTGGCTGTGGAGTAATAAGGAGGCTAAAATGGGACGATAGAACAAATCAATAGCTATAAAAAAAGGCATTAGAAAACTATGCAAACTAGGTGTGAGACCCCGAATTTTATGAAATTAAAGTATTCAATTTTCTTATAATTATTTTATTTAGTCAATGGTTAAATTGATAAAAGATTAAAGTTAATGGTGATATGTGAATTTTTTTTCAAAGTAAACAAGTTGTCATAAAATAATCAGTGATAAACGTACAGTAATACGCGTGGTTGCATAGTAGCACACGGTATTGATTATTGATGCTTACGTGAGAACACACGGTATTGATTATTGATGCTTACGTGAGAAGTCACTCAGTTATACTCAATTATTACTACAATAATTGTTGAATCATATCTCTCATATTATTGATTCAATTGTTGTCACGGTATCATGTACATAATATGTTATATTATTAAATCAATAATTGAGACGACAAAGTTATTCATATTATTATTTGCAATATTGACAATGTCTAGAAGTTACATCGAGAAGAGGTTTGATAATCTAATTGCGCATGATAAGGAGAAATCCTTATCGAAAGCCCCCTCTTTCACAGGAGCGACACTGATTGTTAAATATTATGAGTTATAATATTAATGATGAATAAGTTCGTATTGATTAAAGATCAAATTGATAGTTCCATTGTGTGAGAATTATTAGTGTTAGTGGAAATCGACATTTATTTCAATAATAATTGATGTCTGGAAGTTATATTGACCAATCAGGTAATTAACCGGATAAATGAGCAATTAAATGCTATTAATTCACATTCTTATAACTATTTGTTCACATGTGTGTACTATTGATTCACATGCATGTACTATTAGGGGAGGTGGTGCAAGATTGATAATACTTGCATGACTAAATTAAAAATGGAGATATAGATGAAGGTACTATACTGTAATTATTTTTTTCATATGTATAGAACTATTGAGTCACATGATTGTACTATTGATTCACATGATGTACTATTAGGGGAGGTGGTGCAAGTTTGATAATACTTGCGAGGACTAAATTAAAAATGAAGGAAAAGATGAAGGTATTATCTTTGTAATATTTTGAGCCCCAAAGCGTGCAATTATCGAAACTATATTTTCTATAAATAGAAGCTCATTCTTCCTTTCATTCTCACCAATTCACTAAGTCTCACAAGAGCAATTATAGAGAGAGAGAAGCTAGAAAGAGAGAAGTTATAGAGAAAGAAGAATATTAAAAATGATATTATTACTTCACTATTGAATATTATTTTAAGTATATCTAGTCTTCTTACGAGGTAAGGGGTATTATTTATTTCAACGATCGTAAATATTTTGAAGAGATATTATTTTTCATATTCGTATGAATATTATTTTCGATTCAATATTCATAAAGAATATTATCTTCGTTCAATATTCATAGGAATATTATCTTCGTTAAATATTCGTTGGAATATTATTTTCGTTCAACAGTTGTAAGGGATGTTATTTTTGTTCAATATTCAAACGCTTGAAATAATATTTTCTTCCATACTCTGTAGTATGTAAGTAATATTATTTCGTTTAGGATTTTGATTTCTATACTCATTTTGTTGAAGTTTTGGCTTCTATACTCCATGAAATTAGTAGAATATCCTTGATATTTGCGCTTCATCAATATCTTTTCATGAAAATATTATTACGAGCTTTCTTGATAATTATTGATCTTTTCATGACGAATACTATTCATGAGTTACTATTTATGAGTTACTATTCATGGGTTACTATTCACTCAAATATTATTCACTTTCGGGTATTCGGGGCACTTTTATTCGAAGTACTATTCACGAGTTACTATTATTCTATTCACCCAATTACTATTCACCCGAATATTATTCACTCGGGTATTTGGGGTACTTTTCATGTCGGGGTACTATTCACGAGTCTTATTCGAAAGTACTATTCACGAGTCTTATTCACGTGGTCTTATTTACCCGAAAAATATATTTCTTTTTCTGTCCAAATTATTTTTGGTACATGAATATTATTCTTGAATTTTACTCTACAAAGCAGTATCATGTTGACAATTTGGATATTTTTAAACTCTGGATAAATTTAAAGTCTTTAATATCTATCCTTGATTTCGTTGGATTTGATTTCGTTTGATTAATGCTTATATCGTTGTCATCATCCTCATGCTTATATTATGATAAAAGTCATCTTTGGCTTATGTACATAGATGGACTGTTGATTTATATGATTATGATCAGGGATCATTCAATATAATCATGACCCGTAATGTTACAAATGATGTGGTAAAAGTCATCATTGGCCCGTAGTGCATTGATGGACAGTTGTTGGTATGATTATGACCATGAATTATTCGGTATAATCATGACCATTAGTGATTACATGAATATCCTTGGCCCATAGTGCAAGGATGATTCGATGATGTGGTTTATTTATTAAGCTGAGTCTCAGCGATAAATTTGATGAAAAACTTTTTAAATCATAGAAGATAATAGATATCATGCTCTACCTGACTCTTCTAATGGATTGCTTATTCCGCTGTAGTTGTTGATCTAAAACTTGTTGTCTATTATATTCTATCAGTTGTTATACTGTTGAAGGCTAAGGATAATTTATTCTGCATTATCTTAGTCATAATATTTCTTACTGGGCTAGTTGAGCTCACCCTTTTCTTTCATTGCTCTCTTCAGGAAATGAGAATATAGTTGGGACGAGTCGGGGAACGGAGTGATGGTCCATGATAAATGGCTATAGTAGTCCTCACTATTATGTGAAATATTGTGATAATAATTGTAATGAGGACTCCATTGAGTGTGGATATTATCTAGAAGGCAATATTCATGTTTAAACTCTCAGCTATGTTTTGTCGTATTTTGCACGACAGTTGTATAATTAAGTTTGTAGTTGATTTTTGTACCATGTATTTGGCGAAACAAGATGGGTGATGTATACCTGTTTTGGGGGCATCACAATTGGTATCAAAGCTTAGGGATATGATCCCTAGCTGAGATGTGAGACAAAAACTAGGAGGGGAGAGACGGGAAATTCCTTCGCTAGTATGACCTACCTAAGTTTATTTGGTATTTAATTGGTCGGTCAGAGTATAGGGATAATATGCGGCATGTCAATTAACCCTTATTTTGAAACTATATTCTAGAATGATATCTAAAATATAGGAGATGAGAAATGGGAAAATCATGATACAGAGGAAATAATCGGGAAGGTACAATCTGAAAAGAAAGTAGGGTATTCTCATCTCTTTGAATATCAGGTACGTACGTAAATTTCGAGGGCGAAATTTTATAAGGAGGGGAGATTGTGAGACCCCGAATTTTATGAAATGAAAGTATTCAATTTTTTTATAATTATTATTTATTTAGTAAATGGTTAAATTGATAAAAGGTTAAAGTTAATGGTGATATTTGAAAATTTTGCAAAGTAAGCAAGTTGTTATAAAATATTAGATTTTATAAAATATTAGATTGGTGGGGAATAATTTTAACGGGAATATTAATGCGTGGACACAATATTAGTGGACCCTAGCAGTATTATTATTGTCGTATTTATAAAAGCGCAAATTATCTTTTTATAAAAATAATGGCGAAAGTTTGTCAGATTAAATTGTTGAACTACGGTTAGTAGAAATACTGATGATGCGTGGTTGCATAGTAGCACGGTATTGATTATTGATGCTTACGTGAAAGTCACTCGAGTTATACTCAATTATTGCTACGATAATTCTTTGCATCATATCTCTCGTATTATTGATTCAATTATTGTCGTAGTATCATGCATAATATTTTATATTATTAAATCAATAATTGAGGACGACAAAGTTATTCATATTATTATTTGCAATATTGACAATGTCTAGAAGTTACATCGAGGAGAGGTTAAATCATCTAATTGCGTGCATGATAAGGAGAAATCCTTATCGGAAAGCCCCTCTTTCACAGGAGCGACTGATTGTTAAATATTGTGAGTTATAATATTAATGATGAATAAGTTCTTGTTGATTAAAGATGAAATTGATAGTTCCATTATGTTGGGATTATTAGTGTTAGTGGAAATCGACATTTATTTCGATAATAATTGATGTGCGGAAGTTATATTGACCAATCGGGTAATTAATCGGATAAATGAGCAATTAATTGCTATTAATTCACATGCTTATAACTATTTGTTCACATGTGTGTACTATTGATTCACATGCATGTACTATTAGGGGAGGTGGTGCAAGATTGATAATACTTGCATGACTAAATTAAAAATGGAGGTATAGATGAAGGTCTTATCTTGTAATTATTTTTTTCACATGTATAGAACTATTGAGTCACATGATTGTACTATTGATTCACATGATGTACTATTAGGGGAGGTGGTGCAAGTTTGATAATACTTGCGAGGACTAAATTAAAAATGAAAGGAAAAGATGAAGGTATTATATTGTAATATTTTGAGCCCCAAAGCGTGCAATTATCGAAACTATATTTTTCTATAAATAGAAGCTCATTCTTCCTTCATTCTCACCAATTCACTAAGTCTCACAAGAGCAATTATAGAGAGAAGCTATAGAGAGAGAAGTTATAGAGAGAAAGAAGAAAGTCCTTACTTCCTTTATTCGATATATCGGTCTTCTTACGAGGGTAAGGTAGGGTATTATTTATTTCATATTTTGAAGAGATATTATATTTTTCATATTCGTATGAATATTATTTCAGATTCAATATTCATAAAGAATATTATCTTAGAATATTCAATATTATCTTAGGAATATTATCTTTATCTTAGTTAAATATTCGTTGGAATATTATTTTAGATTCAACAGTTTGTAAGGATGTTATTTTTGTTCAATATTAAGCTTGAAATAATATTTTCTTCCATACTACGTAGTATGTAAGTAATATTATTTAGTTTCGATTTTGAATTCTATACTCATTTTGTTGAAGTTTTGGCTTCTATACTCCATGAAATTAGTAGAATATCCTTGATATTTGCGCTTCATCAATATCTTTTCATGGAAATATTATTACGAGCTTTCTTGATAATTATTGATCTTTTCATGACGGAATACTATTCATGAGTTACTATTCATGGTTTCTTATTCACTCGATTACTATTCACTCAAATATTATTTCACTCGGGTATTCGGGGCACTTTTCATGCGAGTACTATTCGAGGATTCTTATTCACGAGTTCTTATTCACCTGATTACTATTCACGAATATTATTCTTTCGGAAGTATTTGGGGTACTTTTTTCATGTCGGGTACTATTCACGAGGTACTATTCCCAAAGTACTATTCACGAGAGGTCTTATTCACGGTACTATTCACCCGAAAAATATATTTCTTTTTCTGTCCAAATTATTTTTGGTACATGAATATTATTCTTGAATTTTTACTCTACAAAGCGATTATCATGTTGACAATTTGGATATTTTTAAACTCTGGATAAATTTAAAGTCTTTAATATTTATCCTTGATTTCGTTTGATTTGATTTCGTTTGATTAATGCTTATATCATTGTCATCATCCTCATGCTTATATTGTGATGAAAGTCATCTTTGGCTTACGTGCATAGATGGACTATTGATTGGTATGATTATGACCAGGGATCATTCGGTATAATCATGACCCGTAATGTTACAAATGATGTGGTAAAAGTCCTCATTGGCCCGTAGTGCATTGATGGACAGTTGTTGGTATGATTATGACCAGGGATTATTCGGTACAATCATGACCATTGGTGATTACATGAATATCCTTGGCCCGTAGTGCAAGGATGATTCGATGATGTGGTTTATTTATTAAGCTGAGTCTCAGCGATAAATTTGATGAAAAACTTTTTAAATCATAGAAGATAGTAGATATCATGCTCTACTTGACTCTTCAATGGATTGCTTATTCCATTGCGAGTTGTTGATCTAAAACTTGTTGTCTATTATATTCTATCAGTTGTTATACTGTTGAAGGCTAAGGATAATTTATTCTGCATTATCTTAGTCATAATATTTCTTACTGGGCTAGTTGAGCTCACCCTTTTCTTTCATTGTTCTCTTCAGGAAATGAGAATATAGCTGGGACGAGTCGGGGAATGGAGTGATGGTCCAGGATAAGTGGCTTTAGTAGTCCTCACTATTATGTGAAATAGTGTGATAATAATTGTAATGAGGACTCCATTGAGTGTGGATATTGTCTAGAAGGCAATATTCTTGTTTAAACTCTCAGCTATGTTTTGTCGTATTTTTTGACGGTTGTATAATTAAGTTTGTATTTGATTTCTGTACCATGTATTTGGCGACTCAAGATGGGTGATGTATACATTTTGGGGGCGTCACGATTGGTATCAAAGCTTAGGGATATGATCCCTGGTGAGATGTGAGACAAGAACTAGGAGGAGAGGCGGGAATTCCCTTGCTAGTATGACCTACCTAAGTTTATTTGGTATTTAATTGGTCGAATTCGAATATAGGGATAATATGTGGCATGTCAATTAACCCTTATTTTGAAACTATATTCTAGAATGATATCTAAAATATAGGAGATGAGAAATGGGAAAATCATGATAGAGAGGAAATAGCAGGGAAGGTACAATCTGAAAAAGAAAGCAAGGTATTCTCATCTCTTTGAACTATCGAGTGCGCACGTAAATTTTGAGGCGAAATTTTCATAAGGAGGGAGATTGTGAGACCCCGAATTTTATGAAATGAAAGTATTCAATTTTTTATAATTATTTTATTTAGTAAATGGTTAAATTAAAGAGGGTGATATTTGAAAAAAAGGTTTAAAGTTAATGGTATAATATATTGGTGAATATTTTTTCGGGAAAGTAAACAAGTTAGTGGACCCCATAAAATAATAAAAGCGGAATTATCTTTTTATAAAAATAATGGCGAAAGTTTTCTTAATTAAATTGTTGAACTATGCGTAGTAAAAATGCGATAATGGCGTGGTTGCGTAGTAGCTGCGGTATTGATTATTGATGCTTACGTGAGAAGTCACTTTCGGTTATACTCAATTATTGCTACGATAATTCTTTGCATCATATCTCTCGTATTATTGATTCAATTGTTGTCGTAGTAGTATCGCATAATATTTTATATTATTAAATCAATAATTGAGGCGATAAAGTTATTCATATTATTATTTGCAATATTGACAATGTCTAGAAGTTACTGTCGAGGAGAGGTTTGGTCATCTAAATTGCTTTGATAAGGAGAAATCCTTATCGGAAAGCCCCCTCTTTCACAGGAGCGACTTGATTGTTAAATATTGTGAGTTATAATATTAATGATGAATAAGTTCGTGTTGATTAAAGATGAAATTGATAGTTTCATTGTGTTGGGATTATTAGTGTTAGTGGAAATCGACATTTATTTCGATAATAATTGATGTCTGGAGGTTATATTGACCGATCGGGTAATTAATCGGATAAATGAGCAATTAATTGCTATTAATTCACATCTTATAACTATTTGTTCACATGTGTGTACTATTGATTCACATGCATGTACTATTAGGGGAGGTGGTGCAAGATTGATAATACTTGCATGACTAAATTAAAAATGGAGGTATAGATGAAGGTACTTATCTTTGTAATTATTTTTTTCACATGTATAGAACTATTGAGTCACATGATTGTACTATTGATTCACATGATGTACTATTAGGGGAGGTGGTGCAAGTTTGATAATATTTGCAGGACTAAATTAAAAATGAAGGAAAAGATGAAGGTATTATACTGTAATATTTTGAGCCCTAAAACGTGCAATTATCGAAACTATATTTTTCTATAAATAGAAGCTCATTCTTCCTTCATTCTCACCAATTCACTACGACTCACAAGAGCAATTATAGAGAGAGAAGCTATAGAGAAGCTATAGAAAGAGAGAGATCGATCTTATAGAGTGTATTAAGAGAATAAGAGAAGTAATATTGCTACTTATTTTATTCAATATTAAGTAAGGAATATCCGATCTTCTTACGAGGTAAAGGGTATTATTTATTTCATATTACGAAGAGATATTATTTTTCATATTCGTATGAATATTATTTTGATTCAATATTCATAAAGAATATTATCTTCGTTTAATATTAAATACGAATATTATTTTTAGATTAAATATTTCGTTGGAATATTATTTTTTGTTCAACAATTGTAAGGGATGTTATTTTTATTCAATATTAAGCTTGAAATAATATTTTCTTCCATACTACGTAGTATGTAAGTAATATTATTTCGTTTGATTTTGAATTTATACTCATTTTGTTGAAGTTTTGGCTTCTATACTCCATGAAATTAGTAGAATATCCTTGATATTTGCGCTTCATCAATATCTTTTCATGAAAATATTATTACGAGCTTTCTTGATAATTATTGATCTTTTTCATGATAGAATACTATTCACGAGTTACTATTTATTGAGTTCTTATTCACCGATTACTATTCACTCAAATATTATTCACTCGGATATTAGGGGCACTTTTCATGCGAGTACTATTCACGAGTTACTATTCATGGGTTCTTATTACTATTCACTATTCACCCGAATATTATTCACTCGGGTATTTTTTGGGGTACTTTTCATGTCGGGGTCTTATTCACGAGTCTATTCTTATATTCAGAAGTACTATTCACGGGGTCTTATTCACTAGAAAAATATATTTCTTTTACATCCAAATTATTTTTGGTACATGAATATTATTCTTGAATTTTACTCTCTACAAAGCGATATCATGTTGACAATTTGGATATTTTTAAACTCTGGATAAATTTAAAGTCTTTAATATTTATCCTTGATTTTCGTTTGATTAATTCTTATATCATTGTCATCATCCTCATGCTTATATTGTGATAAAAGTCATCTTTGGCTTACGTGCATAGATGAATTTGTTGATTGGTATGATTATGACCGAGGATTATTCGGTATAATCATGACCCGTAATGTTACAAATGATGTGGTAAAAGTCCTCATTGGCCCGTAGTGCATTGATGGACAGTTGTTGGTATGATTATGACCAGGGATTATTCGGTATAATCATGACCATTGATGATTACATGAATATCCTTGGCGTAGTGCGAGGATGATTCGATGATGTGGTTTATTTATTAAGCTAAGTCTCGTGATAAATTTGATTACATCACCCATTACGAGTTGTCGATGATGCAGTGCAACAACAACTTTATTATTACAACGAATAAAGCTGTGAGTTTAAATCTGAGATATTGCCATCTAAACAATATCCACATACAAATAAATCCTCATCATAATTATTGATACATTATTTTACAAAATGGTGAGGACTACTAAACAACTCTCTAAAACCATCATTCCATACCCAGGCGTACTTTGCTACATTCTCGCCTCACGAGAAGAAAAATGGAACAAAAAGGAAAAGGGTGAGCTCAACTAGCCCGATAAAGAATATTATGACTAAGATAATATCTGAACAAATTATCGTTAGTCTTGACGAGGAAAAAAAAATCTAATAGAATCTGATAGACAACAAGTTTTAAATCAAATCAATATCGCGTGGAAAATATTAATTCATAGAAGAGTTACGTAGAGGATGAAATCTACTAATATCTATGAATTTAACAGATCCATCATCAATATTTTTATCACTGTAACATCAATCGATATATATACGGAATCATATATTCATCCTTTTACTTTCTGAGGCGAGGACATTCACCCGATTAGTCATGTTCATCTAAAACACTGTTCATCTTTTTTTCTACGGGCCAAAGATATTCATCGAAATCATTCATCTTTTACTTCTGGGCCAAAGATATTCATCGAGAAATCATTCATCTTTGCTTTCTGGGCCAAAGATATTCCATAATATCATCATTTAAGGCGAGGATGATGAAAATATTTTTTAAAAAAAGCGAATCGGTGAAACAAAATGTGAGGATTAAGGATTAAGGATTAGTACTTTGTTTTATCACGTCCAAAAATACCTCAAAAATAATCATAGTGGTGTAAAATTCAAGAATGATCAAAACATGGATACAATCAAAGCTAGTATCCACAATAGATATTTTAGACGAAAAGAAAAATTTTCATTTTTAGATGAATAGTCTTGCGTATAATGAATGAATATCTTAGTATCGTGAATAGTCTTAGTATCGTGAATAGTAACTCAGAACACCAAAAGTTCCAAATTTGATAAAAACTTGGATCAATATTTGACATAATGATATTGAAGAAATAATATCATTCTGAAAAAAAAATAATATCACTTACCTCGGGAAGGCGGTACTTTAGCTGGAATCTTTGGATATAGGCTATAACGAACTTTCATAGTATAGCAATACTCAAAGTATACTCAAAATACTCACAAGAATAATTTCGATAATATAGAGAGAAAACTTGAGTTTACGGTGTGATTTTCAATTCTAACCTAAGCACCTATTTATAGGAAAATGCTTAGAACACGAAAGCGAAAATTTATTAAAATATTATATATATATATATATATATATATATATATAATATAATCTTACACACACCTTGGACAATCTGATCTCGACTCTTTTTCCATGCTAGTGGGCACACCTACCTTATTAAAAACGTTTTTATTATTTAAAATAATTTAAACTTCCAAAAATCAATTATTTGAACTTGAACTTCAATAATTCACAATAAATAGCCCTTTTTATCGGAAAATTCAAATCTCGCAGTTTTTATAGGAAATTCAATTCTCTACAACTGCGAGAAGAAAGTTTTCCAAATTCAAGCGAAATTGTAAAGAAATCCACAAGCAGGCGATTTTAGAAATTTATAATCAAATTTCGGTCGATAAATGGGGTCCATGAGCATGTTTAACATGTTTTAAACATTTATTGCAACAAAATACTACTTCTCCTCGTATACTCATATATTCCACATTCGTTGTAAAAAATATCACCATTATTATATTATTAAAATATAATAATATATATATTTAAATGAATTATTTTATCGAGAAAAAGATAAAATTTCAATTTTCAACAATTGTCACATTAAAATTTTCTCCATCTATATCCACATAAAATCAATATTTTCCTCATCATATGAATCAATAATTAATTATTCACAAATAATATTACGAGAATCTGATATTGTGATGAGGCGGTTCAGGAAAGAGGGCTTTCGATAAAATTTCTCTCTTCTTGGTGGCTTGATTAGGTGACCAAACCTCTCCTTAGGCAGAACTTTCTAGACATTGCCAATAATGTTATCTAATAATATTATTAGGATAATATGAATTATTGCCGATAATGAAAAAATCTTGTGTAATGACAATTATTGAAACAATGACAATATAAAATATCAATATGACAATTATTGAACCGATAAAATCTTTGAGCGATAATTCTTTGTAACCATTATTGAGTAGTGCCTTCTTACGTAAAGTCGATAATTGGTGCGATCTGAGTGTCTTCTTGTCTTGACAATGCAGCGTATTCTTGTGTTTTAACCATAGGGTATTCAACGATTATAGCGGTAACAACTTCTGTAGTTATTTTTAAACAACTTATATTTGTCGTTTTCTTCCTCGATCGCTTTTTAGTTATGGGGCCCACACATGCATGGCATTTGCTTGAGTAAATACGAATATTCACAAGCGATCTGAATATTCCACGACCAAACGAATATTCCCAAACAACAATGAATATTTTATAACCACTTGCTTATTTTGAAATATTTGCGTATTTTACCCATAACTATCCACATTAATCACATCAACCCTTACTATTTCAAAATAATAATTAGAGAAATTAAATTTCATTTATTAATTATTTGGGGTCTTCTGACCTCCCTCCTTATGAAATTTTCGTCCTCGAAATTGACATACGATACACAGTGTTTGAAAAGGTGAGGATACCTCGCTTTCATTTCGTTTCAATTCGGTCATTTCTTTATAGCATGGTTCCTCCACAAGACTTTAACTTGTGGTATGACCTTCGTCGTAGGACATGCTCCTTCTATCAAGATCTTGGTGGTACCTCCTCATACGTTAAGTCTTGGCTATCTAAATCGGTTCTAACTTCGATAGCGTGGTTCGGGTCTTTCACATATTCTGAAATCGGATATATGAAACACATTATGAACACGAGACATACTACTTGGATGTTGCAGCGAGTCTATAGGCTACATTTCCTACTCGGTCGAGAATTTGAAATGGACCGATAAATCGTGGATTGAGCTTTCCTTTCTTCCCAAATCTTGTAACTCCCTTCCATGGAGCAACTTCATGACAATACATGATCCCCTATACTAAATTCCCGTCCTTTCGATGAAGATCGCATATAACTCTTTTATCGATCTTGTCTTGGTTTGTATCGTTGTCGAATCATTTGGATCTTTTCGGTGAGTCATACGTACTAACTTCGGGTCCCAACAATGTTGCTTCACCCACCTCATCCCAACATATTGGAAGCGACACTTTCGTCCATATAATGCTTCATATGGAGCCACACTATACTTGCACGATAGCTTTGTTGTTGTAGGAGAATTCCACCGATGGTAAATACTTATCCCAGCCCAGCGCCCTTGAAGTCTAGGACACGAGTCTTAATAAATCTTGAGAGTTTGAATAGTCCTCTACGATTGTCCGTCTGGTTTGAGGATGGTATATGCGGCCAGATAAATAAATCCGTACCCATAGCTTTTTGCAAGCTAACCCAAAATCTTGAAGTGAATCTTGGGTCACGATCCGAAACTATGAATCTTGGCATGCCATGCAACCTCACAATCTCATTTACATACATACTAGCAAGGCGTTCGAGAGAATAAGTCTCCGTATCGGCAAGAAATGTGCGAGACTTGGTTAATCTATCAACAATAACCCAAATAGCATTTATGCCTTGAGAAGCAAGTGGGAAGACATGTTGAAATCCATGGTAATGTGTTCCCACTTCCATTTCGGAATCTCAAGTGGTTGCAATGGTCCCTTAGGCACTTGATGCTCGCCTTTACTACGTTGACAAGTTAAACATGTTGAGATAAACTTTGCAATCTCTCTCTTCGTATTGTTCCACCAAAATGTATGTCGAAGATCACGATACATTTAGTACTTCGAGGATGGATTGCAAAAATGGTGTATTGTGTGCCTCCATCATGATCTTGTACTTCAAATCGAGAATCGTTAGGAACCTGAAAGTGCAGGTGGACTCGAAGTATTCCTTCTTCATCGATTCTCGCTTAGGAATAGCACCTTCTTGTACTTTCTTCTTCATATGCATCATCTCTCGATTCGGTGGCTTGAGCAACCTTAACTTTTCTATTAAAGTTGGCTCTGTCGTATACTTGACATCATCGCTTTTCGTTCTGCATATGATCTTCTACTTAGCGTCGGCTACCACGTTCGCTTTTCGGGATGGTATTGAATAGTGTGGTCGTAGTCTTTCAATAGCTCGAGCCCAGCGTCATTTGCCGCATGTTGAGTTCTTTTGAGTGAAGAAATATTTAAGGCTTTTATGGTGCGAATATATCTCCACTTTCTCCCCATATAGATAGTGCCTCCGGATCTTTAAGCGAAAAAAATTGCTTTGCTTGACTCTAGATCATGAGTAGGATAATTCCTCTCATATTCTTTAAGTTGTGTCATGAGGCATAGGCTATGACTTTCCCATGTTGCATGAGAACACATCCTAACCCTTTGCGAAGCATCATTTGTAGATAACAAATCCATCCGTACCGGATGGTATTGTTAGAAACAGTCTTAGAAATGAGTCTCTCTTAAGCTCTTGGAAACTCTTCTCGCATTCCTCGCTCCATATGAATTTTGTATCCTTCGAGTCGGATGAGTTAGCGGATAGCGATTAGAAAACCCTTCCACGAATCTCAGATAATAACCGGCTAAACCCAAAAAGCTCGTCTTGATCCGCAGAGCTTGGTTGCTCCCAACTTTGTATTGCTTGATCTTGGTAGGGTCAGCAGATACTCCATGTTTTGACACCACGTGCCCAAGGAATGCTACTTCCTCAAGCGAACTTCGCATTTCTTCAACTTAGCATATAGCTTGTTTTCACGAAGCCTTTGGAGTACTAGCTTCGAATGGTGCTCATGATCTTCACGGCTTTTGGAATATATGAGGATGTCATGATAAAAAACAACAACGAATTTATCAAATATTCTTTGAATACTCGATTCATCATATCCATGAAAGCCGCGAGGAGCATTAGTCGATCAGAAAGACATAACTAAAATTCATAATGCCCATCACCAGGAGTTACGAAGGCGGTCTTTGGAATATCCTCGATTCTAATTTTGGGATGATGATATCGAGCGAAGATCGATTTTTGAAAAGAATTGTGCTCCTTTTATTTGGTCAAACAAGTCATCAATACGAGGTAGAGGATACCTATTCTTGATGGTGACATGGTTCGATTCGATAGTCGATACAAAGTCGCATACTCCGTCTTTCTTCTTTTCTGAATAAAGCAGGAGCACCCCGAGGAGATGTCTTGGGGCGAATGAAGCCGATGTCCAACAATTTCTGTAGTTGGACCTTTAACTCTGAAGTTCAATAGGAGCCATTCGATATGGGGTTTTAGAAATGGGCTTTGTGCGGGTTCAAGGTCGATAAAAATTCAACTTCACGTTACGGGGTAGGCAGGGAAGTTCTTGAAATCGTCGGGAAAGTTAATAACAACGGGAATATTATTCAATTTTGGCGTGTCTTTATTCAAATCCATAACATGGGCTAAGAAAGCTTGACATCAGTTTTTCAATAAGCGAATAAGCTTTATGATTAGATATAGCGGTGATTGATTTTAATGGTTTAGTTGCACGAATTGAACAACGGGTTGATTAGGAATATGAAAACTAATGACCTTACGAAAACAATCAATTTTGGCATGATGAGTAGTTAACAATCAATCCCTAAAATCACATCAAAAGCAAGTATCTTTAAAGAGATAAGGTGAGCGAGGTAAGATAAGGGTGCCAACTTGGATTAGACAAGATTTATAAGCGAGTGGATGTGATGAAAGTTTCTCTAGCGGAGTTTCCACGAGATAGGTCGAAGTCTAATTTTTAGGAGTCAAATTTAAGCGTTGAGCACAAGTAGGAGAGATAAATGAATGGGTAGTACCGGTATCTAGTAAAGTATAAACTTCACAAGAATTTATAAATAGCTTTACCGTGATCACCTCGTTTGGGTTCCTCGCATTTTGACCGATCCTGACAAAGCGCTCTTCGAGGCAGATTGACTTTGACTTTTACGGGACGATCTTTTGAGTCATAGTCCCCATTGAACTAGGTTTATTACCGTGCGATCTCGGCGATATGTCCTTCCTTTCCACAATTATAGCATACACAGGCTATTGTTGTGGGCGGTTTGGTGATATGTCCCTCTTTCCGCATTTATAGCATATAATGGGTGGTCGTTCTCCTCCCTTGGAACCGATTCTTCTTTTTGTGCTTGTCGTCTTCACATAGTCGTTGTTGAATCTCCTCTTTTAAAATCTCCTCTAACTTCGCTTCTTCTATTTTTCATGGCCATGATTACCACGGAGTGGTTACCATTTTTGTCAAGTCTTTTTTCTTTTCTCCTTTGGTTATTGTTGTTTTGTTGTTGCTATCTCGGTATGATCTGATTGTGGTACCTCGGTTGGCCGTACTCGTTATCTCGCTCTAACAATTGAGCCTATTAACAACATCTGAATAAAGAAAATTTATGAGAGATGAGATCTTGGCGTATCTTAGGGTTTCAAACCTCTCGAAACATCCGCGTCGTCATCGTTCCTCATTCTCCACCAAATGAGGTCTGAACACTGGATAACTCTGCAAACTTCGCCTCGTCTTTGAGACACGTCATGTTGTTACTGCTCTCGGTCTAATAAACTCCACTTCCTTCATATAATGAACACTTTCGGGAAAGTATTTGTCATTAAATAGTTCTGAAAGCGTCTCCCAAGACATCTTTGAGTCTTAATTTGGATGGAGTGCGCTTCACTGAGACTCCCACCGATGATCTGCCTCGCCACGGAACATAAAGGTGGCGAATGGAACCTCTGTTCCTCCGTGCATCCCAAGACATCGAATATCTTGGTAATTTGCTTGACCCCGTGTTTCGCCATGATCGGATCGGGCTTTCCCTTAAATTACGGTGGTCCTGACTCTTTGAGCGCTTGCTTTTTGTGACAACTTGGTAATTGCTATCATTTCCTCTATGTTTTGAACACGAGTCTCCTAAATGCGATTTTGCATGAGCGCAAAAAGCTTCTAAACACATCCCTCGTTCATCATCTGCTTCGTGGTGGTGTTGTTCACGGGAGGAACATTACCGATCTGTTGCGTTCTCCTCGTTGGTGAAATGCAGGCGTCTCCACGGTCTCATTTCCATTGTTAATATTCTCGGTCGACATTCTCAAATCTTGTCATAAAACAAGGGTTAATTAAGCAAATCAATATATCACATAATATCCTTATATCTTGACCAACTAACAAATAAGCTTAGGTAGGACACCTTTAGCGAAAGATTTACTTCGTCTCTCCCCTCTAGTTCTATTCTAGATCTCATGGGAGATCATATCCTAGCTACGATACCATTTGTGACACCCCCAAAATAGGTATACATCACCCATTACGAGTTGTCGATACGAGTGCGAAACAACTACAACTTTATTATTACAACAATAAAGCGTGAGTTTAAATCTGAGATATTGCCATCTAAACAATATCCACATACAAATAAATCCTCATCATAATTATTGATACATTATTTTTTAAAAATGGTGAGGGACTACTAAACAACTCTCTAAAACCATCATTCCATACCCCAGGCTCGTACTTCATTTACATTTCTCGCCTCACGAGAAGAAAAATGGAACAAAAAGGAAAAGGGTGAGCTCAACTAGCCCGATAAAGAATATTATGACTAAGATAATCTGAGAACAAATTATCGTTAGTCTTGACGAGGAAAAAAAAAATCTAATAGAATCTGATAGACAACAAGTTTTAAATCAATACTCATGACGGAAAATATTAATTCATAGAAGAGTTCGTAGAGGATGAAATCTACTAATATCTATGAATTTAACGGTCCATCATCAATATTTTTATCCTGTAACATCAATCGATATATATACGGAATCATATATTCATCCTTTTTTCTGAGGGCGAGGACATTCACCGATTAGTCATGTTCATCTAAACACTGTTCATCTTTTGCACTACGGGCCAAAGATATTCATCGAGAAATCATTCATCTTTCTTTCTGAGGCCAAAGATATTCATCGAAATCATTCATCTTTGCTCTGAGGCCAAAGATATTCCATAATATCATCATTTAAGGTGAGGATGATGAAAAATATTTTTTTTTAAAAAAGCGAATCGGTGAATCAAAATAATGAGGATTAAGGATTAAGGATTAGTACTTTGTTTTATCCGTCAAAAATACCTCAAAAATAATCATAGTGGTGTAAAATTCAAGAATGATCAAAACATGGATACAATCAAAGCTAGTATCCACAATAGATATTTTAGACGAAAAGAAAAATTTTCATTTTTAGATGAATAGTCTTAAAGTATTAAGTGAATAATCTTAGTATCGTGAATAGTCTGAGTATCGTGAATAGTAACTCAGACACCAAAAGTTCCAAATTTGATAAAAACTTGGATCAATATTTGACATAATGATATTGAAGAAATAATATCATTCTGAAAAAAAATAATATCCCTTACCTCGGAAAGGCAGTACTTCTTAGCTGGAATCTTTGGATATAGGCTATAACGAACTTTCATAGTATAGCAATACTCAAAGTATACTCAAAATACTCACAAGAATAAACTCGATAATATAGAGAGAAAACTTGATTTTTACGGTGTGATTTTCAATTCTAACCTAAGCACCTATTTATAGGAAAATGCTTAGAACACAAGCAGAAAAAATTAAAATTTATATATAATATATATATATATATATATATATATATATATATATATATATAATCTTCACGCACACCTTGGACAATCGATCTCGGCTCTTTTTCCATGCTAGTGGGCACACCTACCTTATTAAAAACGTTTTTATTATTTAAAATAATTTAAACTTCCAAAAATCAATTATTTGAACTTGAACTTCAATAATTCACAATAAATAGCCCTTTTTTGTCGGAAAATTCAAATCTCGCGAGTTTTTATAGGAAATTCAATTCTCTACAACTTTGCGAGAAGAAAGTTTTCCAAATTCAAGCGAGAAATTGGCCAAAGAAATCCACAAGCGAGGCGATTTTAGAAATTTATAATCAAATTTCGGTCGATAAATGGGGTCCATGAGCATGTTTAACATGTTTTAAACATTTATTGCAACAAAAATACTCTCTTCTCCTCGTATACTCATATATTCCACATTCGTTGTAAAAATATCACCATTATTATTATTATATAAAATATAATATATATATATTTAAATGAATTATTTTATCGAGAAAAAGATAAAATTTCAATTTTCAACAATTGTCACATTAAAAATTTTCTCCATCTATATCCACATAAAATCAATATTTTCCTCATCATATGAATCAATAATTAATTATTCACAAATAATATTACTGAGAATCTGATATGTGTGACGAGGCGGTTCGAGGGAAGAGGGCTTTCGATAAAAAATTTCTCCTTCTTGGTGGCGCTTGATTAGGTGACCAAACCTCTCCTTGAGGCAGAACTTTCTAGACATTGCCAATAATGTTATCTAATAATATTATTAGGATAATATGAATTATTGCCGATAATGAAAAATCTTGTGTAATGACAATTATTGAAACAACAATGACAATATAAAATATCAGCATGACAATTATTGAACCAATAAAATCTTTGAGCGGTAAATTTGTAACCATTATTGAGTAGTGCCTTCTTACGTGAAGTCGATAATTGGTGCAATCTGGTGTCTTCTTGTGTGACAGCAGCGTATTCTTGTGTTTTAACCACCAGGGGTATTCAACGATTATAGCGGTAACAACTTCTGTAGTTATTTTTAAACAACTTATATTTGTCGTTTTCTTCCTCGATCGCTTTTAGTTATGGGGCCCCACATGGGTTTTTGTAGTAAATACGAATATTCACAAAGCGATCTGAATATTCCACGACGAAACGAATATTCCAAACAACAATGAATATTTTATAACCACTTGCTTATTTTGAAATATTTTGCGTATTTTACCCATGCTTATCCACATTAATCACATCAACCCTTACTATTTCAAAATAATAATTAGAGGAAATTAAATTTCATTTATTAATTATTTGGGGTCTTTATTAAATGTGTAATTGATTTAAGCATGCAATTGAATGTTTTGTCTTTGGAATTAGAGCAAAAGGAAGTTAGCATGTCAACCCTTTGCACTTTGAATTGAGTCGGTCTATGGGAATTTGTCTCGATTGTGTTACAAGTTCTAAGAGTACTTTTAGGTACTAATATATCTAAAATTCAAGTATAACTAAGTTTTGGGTTTAAAGACTAAGACTTAAAAGAAAAAAAGCGAGGAAGGATAGATGCTTTGCCTAAAGCGATAGCGGTGATATGAATTGACTACTAAGCGCTATGTTAACGATTAGAGTTCAACCATCGTGGGTCAAATCACGATTATATTAAGGTTAACCAAAAATCTTACTAAAGAATTTATGCACAAAACTTATAAGAATGTAATACTTCATATGTCAAAGCCAAAAGTGGTACATTAACATGATGAAAGATAAAGGGATTTGTTGAAGTACTAAAACAAAGCTGCTAGACACACTTAGCCTCTAAATTCACTTTAGTATAGAAGCGGTCTTGTTGGTTGAACCTTAGACCAAGATCAATTTTAGGCTAACTCTAGTAGTAAAAAGCACTAGCTTGATCATTCCTTTACTACTCTGTTGAAACAATGGTGAACCAAGGAGCCAAAGCTTAATAAGCCCAGTAGGATAACCTTAGAACTCTAAAAGATTATAGCGAGAGGTTTGTTCTAGAAATCTAGCAAAAGCGAGGTTAGAGGATTGTTGGGAATGGGTAAGAAGAAGTAAGAAGCTAATGTGTGATAGTGAATAACCCGGATATTTGTTGTCCTTGGCAACTTCAAGTAAATATTTGCATTGTCATTTTAGTAGCTGAAGTTTGTTTTCTTTGAAATTTGCGATTAGTAAAAGTTAAGTTCATGCACTTTTGTTTATTTACTATAGTTGATGTAGCATGATGACATGTGTATTTGCGACACTTATAAGCAGACCAAGCGACTTATGGTAATAGGTATCCAAGAAAATAATAGTTGGCAAGCAAACAACAATAGCGATAGTAGTTGGCGGTGCGATATCATACATAGAAAAAATTAATGGGATAACAAAGTTAAAGAAGAATGGCGAAGCTGCTACATATTTGTGGCGGCGATTTGCCAAGTTAGCATTGCTGATAACAACTTTATGTTTGACTTAGGGGTAGTGAGCTGACGAAACCACACCAAGCTTAATTGAGCCTCTGAGGCCAAAGCCAAGCTTGGGCTGCTAACATAGAAAAACAACAAGAAGGCTGTGGAATGTTGAGCTGGGCATGCTTTCTTTTATTTTACATTAGCATCATGCGATTAGTAAGATAAAATTTTTAAGGGAAGCTATAAACTAAACAAGGCCAAAATGAAGGGGGCTGCTGCCTATAAGCAACAGCAGTTGATGTCATATGACTGCTAAAGAAGTCTAAGTAACCATTTTGGTTGAGAATTGAAATTTCTAAGAAGCTAATCATCATGTATAGCTTGGGTATGTGTTTAAAACATATATGTAGACTTTATAATATGTTTACAAATTGAGGATGAAAATGTGATAAGAGAGAATTATAGGGCTGCTAGCAATTAAATATAATAGGTAACCTCAAATAACTGCTAATGCAGTGTTGAGCTTGTTAGACCTAGTTGAAACTAAGGTCAATTAAAATTGTATTGAATCCCTCATTATCCAACCCAAATAACTGTTAATAATACCAATAGGCAGTTAAGCACCTTCTATAAATGATCCTAAATTGTCCAATAAGGTGAACTTATATAAATTATATATGATAGTTAACTTGAGAGCGAAATTATTATAAAAGGGGGGGGGGGGGGTGAACCCAACCTATACTTGGTAAACCTAAAGGAGTGTTAGAACTAGCTAGTTCTAACTAGATATAATTCAAGTGTTGGAATGAACCGAAGTGGTTAGAAATAATTATTGTAATCTGATTCCTATTACTTGTTTTAAGCATGTCGAACCCCATCAAAGTGAAAAATGTTTATTGTGAAAGCATGGATGAGATATTTGAAAAATGTATCAAATGTAGGAATCTAACTACAAACTTGACCACTGAATTATGTGATGTGTAAATCTCCACAAACTATATGACTTGGCTATTTGGCTAATAGGCTTGTAAATGCAAATAAAAAAGGAAGGGAATCATGAGGAAGGATGGGACACAGAATAAGGACCTAAAGTAGGTGTGGGATGAGGCCGAGAAGCAGAAAGATGTCTATCAAAGAGCGAGAGGGATCGGCCTGATGTCAACCAAAATTTCTGAAGGTTCAAAGCCTTTAGAGTGCCCACTGAGCGGAAGGAAGGAAAGGAGGAGAAGAAATACAGATGAAAGCAGGCAATATGTGAATCCTCTTTCTTTTAAACTTCACTATATGTGAAAGCTTAGACAATAGACTGTCTCTATTTATAGTCTTCATTGAGTTAGTTAGGTCTAATTTAGAAAGTATAGATACATTCACTCTCGAACATACTATACCTAGAGAATCCTTGAGAAGTGTTTTCAAGCCTAAGGAATTCTCCATGTTAGGCTCTGTGAGAACATATTAAGCTGAATCCTATCAATAGTCTACAAACAAGGCAAGTTTTTAACTTTTACTCCTTATTGAGCAACTATTCTGCAGTAGACAGGTTCTCTAAATTCTGAACTGTCTCTCCTTATTTATGAATAACATAAGGTTAAATAGCCTTTTTATTCCAATCAGCTTCAAAAGAATATAAGGTTAAATAGCCTTTTTATTCCAATCAGCTTCAAAAGAACAGTATATCAAACTTTTTTATCTCAATGAGTTTACATTAAAAGTATGTCAATATCATTACTTCGGTTAGACAACTGTTGAGATATATTGATATTATTCATAAAATTATCAGTTAATGCTTTCCAAACCATTTTTTTGTGGCATGGATTCTTATATAATGCTGTGAACGAACAACCCTTTTATAGGGGCATATTGTACCGAACATATGATTCCGAAGGACATGTAAAGTGTTATTAGACTATTATGTTGTGCACAATATAGGTACTTAGGTTGATCCCCTAAAGTACGAGTCTAGGATATAAATGTTAGAGTTTATGCCCTAGAGGCCAATTATTTGATATAATTGCTTAACGTTTTGATATTATATTTGATTGAATAAATGAATGATTTTATTATGGTTTTATTTACTGCGTTATATAAATGTTAACATAATAAAAAATCCTTAGAATAGTGATACAAATTATATAGTTTCAAGTATGTGACTTGAACATGAGATTATATAATTATAATTAGTATCATTGTTCTTAAATGTCCCTAGTTGAGTATCATTGTTAATGGGACAACAATGATGCATTGAGACTAGTATGTGGATTGACTGATGACCAAATCTCATTGGTCATAAATATATGAGATATTAAGTCGATGCATAAAGGTACATGTTGAGAACGATGTAATCGGACGGACCCCACCATGAGAATTCTATGTGGAGCATTATGTGAAGTGTCATTAGAAATTCTCATAGTGACAATGATGTAATGGTCCTCCGACCTGAAATCGCTATATTACTACACAGGAATTTATGTACTTTAATATCATCAAATGTCACCTTTAATAGGGTGGACTATAAAGGTGATTATTGGGTATATCATGAATCGTGTGAGGAATATGAGTGATCTAGATGGAATTTAACCCTCCTATTTATTAGGGGTGATATCCATAGGCCTCTTGATTGAGTAGGACTATGAAATGCATGGCCATGCTCAAATAGTGATTTGTTTCATATAGTCTACTCATTGATCAAGAAAACTCAGATTAAATTATGAAGAGTATGACACATTCCATGACTCGAGTTTAATCTAGGATATTAAGGTTAAAAGGATTAAATTACATTGAAACATTGGTCACAAAAAGGTTGCATCGAATCATCGATCTTATTATTACTTGGGTAGCGATGATGCATTATTAGATGTCGCTCCTTTGTTTATAATTTTATAACATGATTTTAAAATTATTGCCAACGTAATAATAACCTATAGGTCACACACATAGAACGTTATTAAAGGGAATTAATTTAAATTATAAGGATTTAAATATATTAATATGATTAATATTATTTAAATCACAAATTTAA
Source organism: Panax ginseng (assembly GCA_020205605.1). Classification (NCBI taxonomy): domain Eukaryota; kingdom Viridiplantae; phylum Streptophyta; class Magnoliopsida; order Apiales; family Araliaceae; genus Panax; species Panax ginseng. Next base: position 7,228,084 of record CM035134.1, on the reverse strand, counting down.
ATTAAAGGATAATTATATATATATGTATATTAATTAAGTAAGACTTAATTAAGATATATATATATATATATAATTCAGATTTTATGAAATTAGGTTTTGATTTGATTAATTCATTTTAACTACTATTTATATGATATATAGCAGCTATTTAGGGTCATATCATAATCAAAACAAAAACCCTAGCCGCTCTTAGAGAGAGACTAGAGAAAAACAGAAAATCCATTCCTTTTGGTGGCTAGTACCGCAATTCCTTCTTCTGCGAGATCGTAGGACGATTAGATGCGGAGCGTTAGATGTGAATACTAGTAGAGTCATGATCCGTTTGAATTGCGTTGGAGATTCGACCGCATCGATTCAACCAAAATAATTGGTATAATTTCTAAACCACTGGATTAATTTCTGTTTTGTATGGATCCTGTTTTTGGGTTTCGGAAATTGCTTTGAATTGTTCTATTTCCGCTGCGTTTTATGTGCCAAATCCCTACAATAAAACAACTTTTATAACTGTTTGTATTCATGGATTACAGTATTATTACTGTTAATTCTAGTACAGAGTTCATTGGTCATTTGACCTTACAACATGCTAAAGTCTGATTTTTATACTCAACACTCTTAAAGAATTATATTGCTCAGTATCTATTGCATTGTAACCTCTTTGATATAAATATTTCTGTTCCATTATATTTAACTGCTTATTTCCTTGCTGAGCAAGCTGTTGCTCACCCTTGCATTAAATATAATATTTTCAGTTAAAACTGAGGTTGCTGGTCCATCTGGAAAAGACAAAGGAAAAGACAAAGTTATTGAGTAGTCATTTATTAAGCGCCTGTGCTTAAGTGAACTTAAGAAATGAATGTAATAAATACTGTTAGTACTATGTCGTGTAATAAGATTTGAGTTGTATTGTATGTAAAGGTCTATAGAACCTGGGATTTAAGTACAATGTTTATGTAATATAAGACAATTTTCTTTTAGTATGAACAGGTATTCTAGTATCGTGAGCACCAAATTCGAGTTAAAGATAACTCGGATTTGGGGGCGTCACATTAATGATTATTAGTCAATAAAATCACCTTATAAAATTTTATGACTTAATATATAACTTAATTTTCTTATTTATTCTTAACGCATTCATAGGTATTAAAAATATCTAATCAAATTATCATTTTCCTATCTCCTGGAAAACTTTAATATATAATATTTTAGTCACAAAATAATTTTCTTGAAATTTTCCAACTTCATTTCCTATTTTTAAATAGGCCATTTCTGTCCATAACTACCACATTTATTAAAAATTATCTTTTTGACTTATACCAACGTACACATACCCTCACATTATTTTTATAACATTCGCATAAAATTATGTGATTAACCTTTTCATAGTCTCATATGTCACATGTCGACATACTCTAGTCCATAGAAATTATCTCGACGATTCCCGACTCGTCGGTAATTATTAGTTTTTAATCCGTTGAAAGCCTAATTCCCCCATTAAGCCTCCGTAATCATTTTATTATTATTTTTTATTTTTTGTTCATACATACATACATATATTCCATACACAAAAATAATTTTTCTGAAATTTTTCCTTTTTATTAAATATTTTTCAAAAACCAATTTTAGTTCGTAACTTAGAAAAATTAGCTATATCACGCTCAACTCTGAAAATTCCCAAAGTTTTACAGAATCTTACATATATTAACGCGAACTTCTAGTTTAAATTTCATGGTCATCAGAATTATAGAACTCTAGTTATAGCCGTTTCCGTAAGAAAAATTCTAAAAATGAAATGGCCATAACTCACTCGATTTAAGTCGGAATAAGCTCAACTTTGGACAGGAGCTTTTTTATATCATATATTTTCATGTCCCAAAATCTCAGAATTTATTTCAAAAATTAAAAGGCCGAAAATGCCCTTGGAAAGTTTTGGACAAATTGTTTTTTGGTATTCCAGATTTTGAATTACTAAAAACTGTCCATACGAAAATCTACAAGGAATTTTTTAGTGATTCCACTTGGAGATGTTAGATATCTCATGGATGTAACACATGTCTTTGGCGGATCTCAAAAATAAGTTGTAGATTTCAAATGGTGAAGGTCCAAAGTGGACTGCAATTTAGGGTTTTTTGTACCAAAAACTATTTTTGATCTTCTTCTTTGTTCAAGTTCATCAACCCTTAAATTGACAACATCCAAGCATAAAACATAATAATACATCCTAATACTTCTTATACTCAATGATCATCATGATCCATGATTAATTCCATCAAACTCCCATAAAAATAAGATTAAACTATAAACATAGTTTTGGGGTTAGAATTTCTTATACCTTCTTGTTTTCTTGCTTGGCTTCCCCTTCCATGCTTCCATGGCTACCCACCACTTGAGGCATAAATAAAACACATAAACATGATAGGAATTTCAGATTTTAGAAGAAATCTATCTAAGAAAATTCTATGGATTTAAGTTTAGGAATTACCTTTAGTAAGTTTTCTTCATTTTCTTTCTTCCTCTTCTTTCCTTTTCCTCTCTCCTCTTCTTCCTCTCTTCCATGGCTGCCTTCTCTCTCTTCTTTTCTCTCTAAGGGGTGGGTATGTGTTGGAGTGTGAAAGAAGAATGCTCTTTTATTTAACAAAGTAAAATAACATTTAGGAGAGAGAGTGTGGTTAGGAGTTGGTAGGATTAGGTGAGAGTTGGTGGGAGTGGTTGGGAAGTAGGTGGGCTGCCCATGTGATGGAAATCTAGTTGATTTTAGTCTTTTGGGTCCCTATTTTATTTTCTCATTTTGCGTGTTTAATTTCTTCTTCGACTTTTGAACCCAAAAAATCAAATTTTCGAGTTTATAGTCGATTCCTACTAAAGTTGACGCTCCCAACGTCATGGACACATCCGTTTCTTCAAATTCATCTCTGAATTTTAAGGTTGACTTTTTACCAAAAAAGTCAACTATTGACTTTGACAAAAAAATCAACCTAGACACATTTTGTGTTTACAATTTATTCTTACAAATTTCGATGTTTCGGAATTAAATATCCAATTCATGTCTCATGATTCCACTCCTAACTCTAATTTTGACCTTTCTCCATAAAAGTCAATTGTTGACTTTGACTAAAAAGTCAACCCCGACATATTTTGTGTTTACAGTCTTTTTTGACTAAACTTGACGCTCCGGATTCAACAGAGCAGTCCGTACTTTAAAACTCTATCCCTAACTCAAATTTTGAGTTTTAACTTGCTTCCTTTTTATTGATTAATCATATTAGCTAATCATTTATTGATTATTATTTATTTCACTTGCCATTCAAGGCCATCATTCAAACTATGTTAATTTATAACATAGTTTTATCTTGTTTCTCACATACTTAACTTAATTAACCATATAGGTTTATCTGTTCATCCTTTAAACTCTATTTCTGAGTTTTGAACAGAGAGAAAATATTAGAAAACTTAAATTAGAACAAAAAAGAAAAGAATAGAAAACTTGAAGTTTTCCTTTGTGTTGTTTCTGAGTTTTTAATAGAAAAGAATAGAAAATTTAAAAATTTTCTTTTCTTGCGTTTTTGAGTTCTAATGAAATGAAAAGAAAAATATCACTTTTATAAATTTACCCTTATATTAATTATAATCATTGAACCATGAACAAACGAACAAAATCACTGCGCAAGTAGAGGCTCATGGAAATATGAATAACCCATAAAATTGTTAGATATTTATTCAACCAGATAACACAATATACATATATTGGCAAATATATGTGTGAGTTGAAGAGAGATTGCTAAGAGCAAATTGAGGACTATATTTAGGCATGAGTTTTACTGAAATAGGAGACAGATCTGGCCGAAAAGTAACTGAAAAGGGGGGAGATTTGGATGCCAGAGCGCCGACAAGAAAAATCTGGAGATGAATTTGTTCAGTTACACTGTTGCATAGAGCTTTGGGCTTGAATCGAAGAAGAGAACTTGTTCGCGGTAAGTTATTCGCGCACGCCTATACTTCTCTTTATCAAATTAATTAGGTTTAGTAGATAAAAACAAATTGAGGATGTAACGCCCCCAAAATAGGTCCATACATAACTCATTCTGAGTCGCCAAATACATGGTACATAACTTAAATACAAACTTAATTTATACAACTGTCGTGCAAAATACGACAATACAATAGCTGAGTTTCAATACAAATATTGTCTCATAGATAATATCCAAACTCAAATGAAGTCCTCATTACAATTATTATCACACTATTTCATATAATAGTGAGGACTACTATAGCCACCATCTTGGACCATCACTCCATTCCCCGACTAGTCCTAACTATATTCTCATTTCCTGAAGAGAACAATGAAAGAAAAGGGTGAACTCAACGAGCCCAGTAAAAAATATTATGACTAAGATAATGTAAAATAAATTATCCTTAGTCTTCAATAGTATAAAAACTGATAGAATATAATAAACAACAAGTTTAACTGCAGCGGAACAAGTAATCCATTAGAATAGTCAAGTAGAGTATGATGTCTATTATCTTTTATGATTTACAAGTTCATCATCAATGTTTTATCTCTGTAACATAACTCAATAAATAATCCACATAATTGAATTATCCATGCACTTCGGGCCAATGATATTCGTTAATATCACATTCACGAATTATCCATGCACTACGTGCTAAGGATAATCGTTATTATCACATCCATGAATTATCCATACGCTACGGGTCAAGAATATTAGTTAGTATCACCAGTGGTCATAATCATTCCAAACAACTATCCATCAGTGCATTACGGGCCAATGAGGACTTTCACCACATCATTTGTCTGTAACATTACAGGTCATGATTATACCAATACATAATTTCTGATCATAATCATACCAATCAATAGTCCGTCTATGTACTACGGGCCAAAGATGACATTCATCATAATTTAAGCATGAGGATGATTACAGTGATATAAGAATTCAATTAAGTGAGATCAATGATATATATTAAAGATTTATAATTCAATTTATCCGGAGTTTAAGAATGTCCAAATTGTCAACGTGATAACTATTTTGTGGAGTAAAATTCAAGAATAATATTCATGTATCAAAAATAATTTGGACAAAAAAGAAATCAATTTTTATCGTGAATAGTACCCGAGTGAATAGTACTTCGTGAATAGTACCCCATAAATAGTACCGTATGTATGAATAATATCGTATGAATGAATAGTGTCGTATGCATGAATAGTATCCATGAATAGTACTCCGGCATGAAAAGCTTAAAATTTAATAAGAATGTTCAGAAAAATATTTCAGTGAAATGATACTAGATGAAGTACAAATTTCAAGGATATTCTATTAATTTCAAGGAGTATAGAAGCAATACTTATCAAAATAAGTGTAGAATTAGGAATATGAAATGAAATAATATTACTTACATACTACAGAGTATGGAAGAAAATATTATTTCTTACGAATATTGAATGAAAATAATATCCCTTATGAATATTGAACGAAAATAATATTCCTTACGAATATTGAACGAAGACAATATCCCTTACGAATATTGAACGAAAATAATATTCCTTACGAGAATTGAACGAAAATAATATTCTTACGAATACGAAAAATAATATCTCTTCTGAATATGAAATAAATAATACCCCTTACCTTAAAAGGAGAGTAATTCTGACTGGTATAGCGGGGATATTCTTGAAGAAAACTTGCACTATTTGTTATACTCAAAGTTTCCTTAAACTCAAAAAAAATACGCTCAATATTATAGAAGAAGAATTCTCCAATTCTGGTGTGATTTTTATCTCTAAACTAAGCATCCTATTTATAGGAGAATGACATGGTACTATTTGAATTAGAAATTCACGAGTGAACAGAAGAAAACTCACGGACGAATTCGGCAAAAAATTTGATTTTACTATGCTGCACTATGCAACACTATGCAGTACTATGCAGCACTATGCAATATAAAACAAAAATTGAGATAACTTTCTACCGATGATTTTAAAAAATGAGTAAGTGGGGGTCCATGTAATAAGCCAAATTTATAATAAATATTTCCTGACAAACCCCTTTTATTTATCACAAATCACTTGACTAAACACATTTTTAATCTTTCAACAATTATTCATCATTAATATTATAACTCACAATATTAACAACTAGATCATTTCCAGGAAAGAGGGGGGCTTTCCGATAAGGACTTCTCTTTATTGGCGCGCAATTAGATGACCAAACTCCTTTACTCGACAGAACTTTCTAGACATTGTCAATAATGCAAATAATAATATGAATAACTTTGTCGTCTTAATTATTGATTTAATAATATAAAATATTATGCAGATGATATTGTGACAATAATTGAATCAATAATATGATGCTATGCATCAACTACTGTTGCAATAATTGAATAAAACTGAGTGACTTCTCACGTAAGCATCAATAATTAAAAATATTGTACAATATCAAATTGTCTATTATGCAACCATGCGTATCTTGTACTTTTATTCTTTGGGTATTTTCAACGATTAGCGGTAAAAGTTGTCATTATTTTATAAAAGGTTATTTACGTAAACTTTAAATCGACAATAATTCCGTTGTGGGGTCCACCAATGATTGTGTCGTCATACGAATATTCCCTGATAAAACGAATATTTTATGACAACTTACTTACTTTGTAAAATTTGTAAATATTACCCACAACTATAATATTATATCAAATCCACACCTTATTATTCAAAATAACATTTAGAGAAAATTAAAATTTTATTCATAAAAAACTGGGGTCTTACAGAGGACATGAGTTATACGTAATTTAAAATTTATTATATTAAAAGTTGAGGATAATATGTGAATTATAAAAATATTATTTATTCAATTTCTTTTTAGTTCAAATTAAGCCGATTCTCAGACGGAAAACTTTCTATGAAAAAAGTGGCCAAGTTTTCTATCCATTTCTTTTCTTTTCCGTTTATTAAAAAACTCAGAAACATAAGAATTGAAAAGAAAACTTAATTTTTTGTCTATTTTTTTCTTTTCTGTCCATTTTAAAACTCAGAAATAGAACGTTAGTTATTACTTTCTTCCCATTTACATGGATTCCATACTAGAATCACTATTACTGCAACTTTCTAGTTTAGTTTACTACTAAACCCTTATATAATTTTCTTAATCAACTTATCTCATCAACTTACCTCATCATAGGTATTATCTCCATCTATTTCTTTTATCCCTTGTTATCCCATTCAAGGATAGAATTCCATTCTTAACCCAAGTTTTATCTGACTTATTTTAGTTCTTGATACCTGCTAATCTTAGGTATCAATTCCTTAATTATTTATATCATCCACCATCAATTTTCTTTACATTCTTTCAGATATTAAACCATATATGTTTTTCTTAAAAAATTTAATCATTCCTTTACTTTCAATCTAAGTTTCTTTAAACCTTTATTTATTTATTCGAGACAAGTCTATGAATCTAGGTTTTATTCTTTAAACCTTTATTTATTTATTCGAGACAAGTCTCATAAATTTGTGGGTTATCACATTTTGCACTTGCTCGCTGAGTTGAGGTAACTTTTTGATTCTTCATTTGTTTATTTCTTTGGAGTAGTCTCTCGAGTTTTCTTGAGAGCATTTCAATTTCTTCATTGAAATATTCGATCGTATTGATCATTATGACCGCTCTCAGCTTGAAATACCAATTTCTTCTTTATTGGTGTCTCTTCATCATCATCATACTTCTTGAGTTGATTTTCAAACTCTTCAAGTTCACCAAACAATTTAAGAGTCTCCATTGTGCTTATTGTTGGTGAGTCTTGTAGGTTGGTAACTTTTAGAGTAAATCTTTTTGGCATGATTCTCAACAGTTTTTTATTAATTTTTCTTTTGATAAATTTTTCTCCTAAGCATGCTGAGTGAGTTTGTAATAATTTAAATTTTAAGATAAATATTAAAATAAAAATTTAATAAATAAAATTTTTACTTTGATATTATTTATTGTTGTTATATTGCATGGGTGAATATTTGAGTAATGAGAATATAATATATGTAATGTTATATAAATATGTATTATGTAATTTATGTAATAAATGTTCATATTGGAAATTAAAAGTTAGCTATAAGTGCTGAGTCATTAGAAAAAAGCAGAAGGTGTTAAATTTTAAGCATACCATCAAGACACTAAGCAGTATCTTTGCATGAATAAGAGAGCTGCCAAAAAATAAAATAACACAATGCATTCCCCTGCTTCCTTATTTATGTTCCAAGCTCTCTCCATATTGGGTTTCGATTGATTATTCCAGGTGACTCGTATTCTTCATTACTCCATGATTGGTTATATTGATTTTACAAGTTTATTTTTGGGAATTCCAAATTGGGTATGTTTGAAATACCCATTTGAAACTAAATTTGTATGGTAATTCTGAATCCTTTGTTCAAAATTCGATATGGGTATGTTTGATTTCTTATTCTATCGCAACCCTTTTTGCTACATTTAATCTATCATGATAAATCATCAATTTGGATCAGGTAGTCCCAAGTCTTTCCCTGCTTACCCTAGAGGTGACTTTGATTAGAATCTGAGGGTAAAAGCCTAAAAGAAATCAACCCTTTATCCCATGAAAATGTTTAAAAATCTTGGAAACCGTATTCAAACATATTACAAGCTGCAGCCAATTATAGTTTTCTTCATTATGTTGTGTTTTGGGCTTACTGCATGTTCTCTTCATAATCTCTTTTTTTAAGAAATATGATATGGACATTGGTACTTATCCGTTTGCCAAGTTGCGGAATCTTGTAATGGTTGCGGGGTATTCTGTTTATACAAGTAGTTGTATGAGATTTCAAATTACTAACCTTTTAAGCTCCTTTTGAATCTCAGAGTCTCTGTAGAACGAACGAACTGAACATTAGTTAGAACGAACGAACTGAACATTAGTAAATTATTAAACATTGAGAATATAGCGGCGTTTCATTTTTGGACAACATAGAAGGATTATTTTTGGTGTTGTTTGTTGTGAAGATTCCATTCCATATAATCCCTTTTACGAATTTTTTTGAACATTTTCATCATTGAAATGCTTTATCAATCATGGCCAAGGTATAATACATCGGGCGTAGGATGAAATAAAGAATATTAGTACGCTAATCTAGAAATATATTAAATCTCAAATGAGACGTGTTATAACTTGATTTTATATATATAGCTTATACGACGAATGAAAACGGATATTTGAATTATGTCAACTGACGATGTTATGTATCAGACATTTGATTTGCGTAAAACAACGAACAAGACAAGTCTTTCAATTCTTTTGTGTTATATGAACTTGATATTGTGATGAGATCTATATGAATATGTTGAATTACATAACATGCGTTATAAATTATGAAAGTCATATTATGATTATGAGTGATTGGGTTATGGAACTCAATTCATACTTGTTAGGTGATATGTTAATTGTTATGTATATGAACTCACATTGTTTAGAGTTATGATGCATGTATGTTATACATATTATAAAGATTATGATGTATGAAATAAGCATGAAACTATGTGTTATATGAGGTATGGAAACTGTTAGCTTTGCTGGGTTGTCGTGCTCAGTCTTGCAAACACTTTTGCAAGTTTGATATGCGATGAGATCTCTTGTTGACCAGATGATAAAGACTAGGAGCATGTTCAGGAAAATTATTTTTTTATTTAGAAATTGTATTATACCATGATGGCAATTTTGCGATGTTATAAGTGAAAGATATGTAAATATTGAATTATTTAATAAATAAAGAAAGTTTGTTTTGAGAAGAGAATGTGTAGTGGTGATTACTATGTATTGAAAAGTAATAAAGTAATTATACTATATACAAAAAGATATGTTTGAAGAGATGAGTTGTATATATTCATATCTTACTCTGATAAAATAAATCATAAAATAAATTTGATTCTGAGATAAGAGAAATCGTAAAGGTTGCGATTCAGGGAACAAAAGAAAGATAGAAAAAATTTAAATTATCCAGATCTGCAGCTATTATTTCATCTTAGTATGACGTAAAGTTGAATCAAGATAATATTTAACGCACAAGATAGGAAAAGAAAATAGTCTCGATTTTGGGGTTGTTACAAAACTCGTTAGTTATTATAAAAATTGTTTGGTGTATGGATCATTGTAGAGCGTACGAGATATCTTATGAATACATCAGAAAAACAGGATTATCCAAATTGGTAAACCTAGGTATATCTCGTGTTCTTATTTTTTCGTTCTTCATATAATATCTGTGTTAGTGTGCTATTATTCGTTCTTAAATTCTTACAGGCATGGCAAGTGGTTTTTGTTAGTCATGCCTAGCCTTCCATGAGTATATGACATTCTTTTGCTAGACCATATTCTTTCCCAGTAGATGTTTTTAGTCATGCCTAGCCTTCCATGATTATATGACATTCCTTTGCTAGACCATATTCATTCCCAGTAAATGTTTTAGTCATGCCTAGCCTTCCATAAATATATGACATTCCTTAGCTACACAATATTCATTCCCATTGGATGTTTTAAATGTTTCCAAGACTCCGTTCAAATATAATGGAGCTCCGGCAGTTCAACTCTATACCATCAACTTTCACAGGACAGAAAATTTCCTAATCAATGGATTTAAGACAACATGATATATGGTATGTGAAACTTATGAGTACATGTGTAATGTAAGAACCCCGAGTAGGAAAAGTACCGAAGGAAAATCTAGTATTATATAGGAAAAGACTTGACAACTAAAGTATACATGAATGCACATCAAAATCTAATGACTTAAAATTTTTGAGTCGAGTTGAATTGCAAATCAACATGTGTATTGAGGCCCTATATCGTGCACGCATTACAAAATAGCATGGCATAGACAGTCCCTTTTACCACCAGTCATAAGAAAGAAAATAAATAAATAAATCATAGAACTCATATCCAAAAGGTTTGGATATGGAAATACATAACTATCTTACACTACCTAAATTACACTTGCATTACAACCCAAAACATAACCATGGTTCCTGATTCCATTTGTGACTACAAATTTAATCAAGTTTCCATATAAATTTTATCAACATCCTAATGAGTAGATTAAATCCCTCGAACTTGAGGGTAGTCAACTTATCTCTAGATCATGTCACTTGCTAAGATTTTAGCCAACAAAAACGAATCCACAAATAAAATAAATATAACGCACCAAATTTAATGTGGTTTACTCCTCAATCACCTAATCCCAAAACAACTTCATTATAATAACTTGAACGTACAAAAAGTAGAAAAAAAATCTATCTCACCAACCCAAAACCAAATTACATCCTCTCTAATTCTCTAGGATGTTAAAAGACTTCGGTTGCTCTCTCCCCCTCTCTTTCTCCTTCTCTCTCTATATATATAATTAAGGCTGACATTTTGAATTTTTTTCATTTGGGGGGTGTGTTTGCAAAATACTATAAGGTCATGACTAATTTAATGTGATATGAGGTTACCGCCCTTGGTCCAATTTTTATGCACAATTAATGTTTACTTAATTTCTTGTTTAAATAAGATTTCTTTGTATTTCAATATATATATATATATATATATATATATATATATATATATATATATATGTTTGTGTGTGTGTGTGTGTGTGTGAACTTTATAGTTCAAAAAGGAGAGCAAAAAGTTACCATAAAATTTGATATTCATATAATGATATATTCATGAATTTTCCTATATTTAAAATTGACTTGAAGAAACCTAAAATAACTATTATATTTAGAATAGAGGAAGTACTTTCTAATATTTTTTTCAAAGAGTATTACATATACTTTTAAGTTTTACAAAAAAAAAATAATAATCAAGTTTTGAGGAGAGAAAAACCATAAAGTTTATTATTTATTGTACTTTTTAGATATAAAATAAAAATAATTCATAGAGTCGGTGCTGCTGTTATATCAATTTAATTACAGCAACATTATTAGGATTGTTTTGATGTTTAGGGTGATTGGTGGACAGATCTTGAAACTAGGCGGGGCGGGAAGGGGCGGGGGGGAGGCGAGGGCAGCCATGGCGTGGCCAACAACTGATCTTCTCCGATCTTCACAAAGGCAATGCAAGACTTAAGCACTTCTAAGACTGCAAGACCTATGATCATGGGTTCACTGAGAGTTCTTTCCGATCTTCTTCTTTTTTTTTTTTTTAAACTACAGTGAAACGACGTCGTTTCAATTAAAAACATTTTAAAAAAATATATATTTTTTTATTAGGTATTTAGGTTTTGGGTTTAACTGTGCGTCTTTCCCCCCTTTTTTCTTCAGCTTCATTGTGCTGTGCGACTGTGAGTCCGTCTTCTGTCTTCACTTAAATCAGGCGATGTTGTCGCTTCTCGGCGCCTCCCTCTTTCAAGGCGGTCTTCCTCTTCTTCGCCTCATCTCTCGTGACGCCCCCAAAATAGGTATACATCACCCATTCGAAAGTTGTCAATACATGGTGCGTAAACAATCGCAACTTTATTATTACAACAGTAAAACTGTGAGTTTGAATACAATATTATCTTCTAGACAATTTCTATACTCAAATAAATCCTCATCACATTTATTGATACATTATTTTACAAAAATAGTGAGAACTACTAAATAACTCTCTCTAGAACCTTCATTCCATACCCCGACTCGTACTCGCTATATTCTCGCCTCACGAGAAAAAAATGGAACAAAAAGGAAAAGGGTGAGCTCAACTAGCACGATAAGAAGAATATTATGACTAAGATAATATACAACAAATTATCGTTAGTCTTTAACGAGGAAAAAAATCGAGAGAATACATTAAACAACAAGTTTTAGATCAATATTCATGAGCGGAAAATATTAATTCATAGAAGAGTTACGTAGAGGATGCAAACTACTATCTTCTATGTATGAATTTAAAAGTTCATCGCTCATCTTTTATCCTGTAACATCAATCAATATATATCTCGAATCAAATATTCATCTTTGCACTACTGGGCCAAAGATATTCATCGACCGGGTCATGTTCATCTAAACACTGTTCATCTTTGCACTACGGGCCAAAGATATTCATCGAAATCATTCATCTTTTGCACTACTGAGCCAAAGATATTCAATAATATCATCATTTAAGAATCGAGGATGATGAAAAATATTTTAAAGAAAGCGAATCCGGTGAAACAAAATAACAAGGATTAAGGATTAAGGATTCGTACTTTGTTTTATCCATGTCCAAAAATACCTCAAAAATAATCATAGTGGTGTAAAATTCAAGAATGATCAAAACATGGATACAATCAAAGCTAGTATCCACAATAGATATTTTAGGCGAAAAGGAAAATTTTCATTTTTCAATGAATAGTCTTAGTATTCGTGAATAGTGTCGATATCGTGAATAGTGCGAGTATCGTGAATAAAGTAACTCAGACACCAAAAGTTCCAAATTTGATAAAACTTCAGATCAATATTTCAAAGATAATGATATTGAAGAAAAAATATCATTACTGAAAAAATAATATCCCTTACCTCGAAAGACAAGATTTAGTTAAAAACCAGTATATAGGCTATAACTTGCACCGTATAACAACACTCAAAAGTATACTCACAAGAATACGCTCAATATATCGAGAGAGAAAGAGAGAAGTTTTCAGTTTCTGGTGTGATTTTCAATTCTAACCTAAGCACCCTATTTATAGAAAAATGCTTAGAACACCAAAGTGGAAAATTTAATAAAATATTAATATATATTATAAATTTCCTTAGCCCACCTTTGATGATCTGAATTCAGCACATTGATAACACATGTGAGCCCACTAATTGTACAAAAAACGTTTTTCTCAAAATAATTAACTAAAACTCCCAAAAATTAATTATTTCAAAACATCGGAACTTCAATAATTCATAATAAATAGCCCTTTTATCAGAAAATTCGAATCTCGCGATTTTGTATAGGAAATTCAATTCTCTACAACTTTGCAAAAGAAAGTTTTTTCAAATTCTAAACAGAAATTGACCGAAATCCACAAACGGGCGATTTTACAGGCTATAATCAAATTTCGGTCAATAATTGTGTACAAAACATGTGTTAAACATTTAATGCCACAAAAATACTCTTCCTCCTCATATACTCATATATCCCACATTCATTGTAAAAATATCATCGTTAATATATTATTAAAATAATATATTTAAATGAATTATTTTATCAAAAAAAGATTAATTTTCAACAATTGTCACATTAAAAATTTTCTCCATCTATATCCTCATAAAATCAATATTTTCCTCATCATATAAATCAATAATTAATTATTCATAAATAATATTACAGAATCACATTATTGACAACCAAACAGTTCCCAGGATAGAGGGGGCTTTCCAATAAGGATCTCTCCTTACTGGCGCACAATTAGATGACCAAACCTCTCCTTAGACAGAACTTTCTAGACATTGCCAATAATGTTATCTAATAATATTATTTAGGATAATATGAATTATTGCTCGATAATAGAAAATCTTTGTGCGGTGACAATTATTAAAATAACAATAATATCAACGTAGCAATTATTGAATCAATAAAATATAATATTGAATAATAATTACTATAACAATTATTGAGTAGTGTCTTCTTCACGTAAGAATCAATAATTAGTACAATACTGCATAGTGTCATCTTGTGTTTTTAACCAACGGTATTCCCTGAAGATTAATAAAGAAGAATTCACGCCAATTATTTATAAACCAACTTATTCTTGTCGTTTTCTTTCCTCCAATCGCTTTCGTTATGGAGCCCACATATCGGTCCGGCCGTCATGCATTTAATATTTCCCGAACGGTGAGGGAATATTCCACGACCAAACGAATATTCTCCGACAATAATGAATATTTTATAACCACTTGCTTATTTTGAAATATTTATGTATTTTACCCATAACTATCCACATTAATCAAATCAACCCTTACTATTTCAAAATAATAAATAGAAAATTAAATTTCATTAATAATAAGTTGGGGTCTTACAACCTCCCCTCTTTATGAAATTTCGTCCTCGAAATTAACGTACGTACCTGATGTTTCGAAATGGTGAGGATACGTCGCTTTTATTTCTGTTTCCAATTCCCAGGTCATTTCCTCTATAGCATGATTCCTCCACAAAACTTTAACTTGTGGTATGACCTTTGTGCGTAGGACATGCTCCTTCCTATCCAAGATCTTGACAGTACCTCTTCAGACGTTAAGTCTTTGGCTATCTCGTCCGGTTCTAACTCTATAACGTGGTTCGGGTCTTTCACATATTTACGAAGTGCAGATATGTGAAACACATTATGAACACGAGACATACTCGGAGGTAACGCAAGTCTATAGGCTACTTTTCCTACTCGGTCAAGAATTTGAAATAGACCAATAAATCGTGGATTGAGCTTTCCTCTCTTCCCGAATCTTGTAACTCCTTTCCATGGTGTAACACGCAACAATACATGATCTCCGATATCAAATTCCACGTCCTTTCGATGAAGATCCGCATAACTCTTTTGTCGGTCCTGTGCCATTTGTATACGTTGTCGAATCATTTGGATCTTTTCCGTAGTCATATGTACCAAATCGGGTCCCAATAATGTTGCTTCCCCAACCTCATCCCAACATATTGGAGAGCGACACTTTCGTCCATATAATGCTTCGAATGGAGCCACCCCTATACTTGTCTAATAACTGTTGTTGTAGGAGAATTCCACCAATGGTAAATACTTATCCCAGCTCCCTTTGAAGTCTAGGACACAGAGTCTTAATAGATATTCAAGAGTTTGGATAGTCCTCTCTGATTGTCCGTCCTTTTGAGGATGGTATGCCGAACTAAATCGTAAATCCGTGCCCATAGCTTTTTGCAAGCTAACCCAAAATCTTGAAGTGAATCTTGGGTCACGATCCGAAACTATTGATACTGGCATGCCATGCAACCTCACAATCTCATTCACATACATACTAGCAAGAGGCGTTCAAGGAATAAGTCTCAGATTTCAGCAAGAAATGAGCGGAGACTTGGTTAATCTATCAACAATAACTCAAATAGCATTTACGCCTTGAGAAACTATGGGAAGACCCGTAACGAAATCCATGGTAATATGTTCCCACTTCAATTTGGGAATCTCAAGTGGTTGCAATGGACCCTTTGACACTTGATGCTCTGCCTTTACACGTTGACAAGTTAAACACCTCGAGATAAACTCCGCGATCTCTCTCTTCATATTGTTCCACCAAAATGTATGTGAAGATCACGATACATTTTGGTACTTCGAGATGGATCGTAAATGGTGTATTGTGTGCTTCCATCATAATCTTGTACTTCAAATCGTAGTCGTTAGGAACACAAAGTCCAGAGTGGACTCAAGTATTCTCGCTTTATCGATTCTCGCTTCCGAAATAACACCTTCTTGTACTTTCTTCTTCATACGCATCAGCTCCGGGTCGGTGGCTTGAGCAACCTTAAATTTTTCTATTAAAGTTGGCTCTATGCGTATACTTGACATCATCGTACTCGTTCCTGCATATGTTCTTCTACTCAACGCGTCAGCTACCACGTTCGCTTTTCCAGGATGGTATTGAATAGTGTGGTCATAATCTTTCAACAACTCGAGCCAACGTCGTTGTCGCATGTTGAGTTCCTTTTGAGTGAAGAAATATTTAAGGCTTTTATGGTCTGAATATATCTCCACTTTCTCCCCATATAGATAGTGCCTCCAAATCTTTAGCGCAAAAATGACTGCTGCCAATTCTAGATCATGAGTAGGATAATTCCTCTCATATTCTTTAAGTTGTCGCGAGGCATAGGCTATGACTTTCCCACGTTGCATGAGAACACATCCTAACCCTTTGCCCGAAGCATCATTTCAGAGATAACAAATCCATCCGAACCGGATGGTATTGTTAGAACAGTCTTAGAAATAAGTCTTCTCTTAAGCTCTTGGAAACTCTTCTCGCGTTCCTCACTCTCAAACGAATTTTGTATCCTTCGCGTTAAATTTGAGTTAATGGAGTAGCGATTCGAGAAAACCCTTCCACGAATATCCGATAATAACCAGCTAGGCCCAGAAAGCTACGTACTTCGGTCACCGACTTCGGTTGCTCCCAACTTTGTATTGCTTCAATCTTCGTCGAGTCGACAGATACTCCATGTTTAGACACCACGTGCCCAAGGAATGCTACTTCCTCAAGCCAGAATTCGCATTTCTTCAACTTGGCATATAGCTTGTTTTCACGAAGCCTTTGGAGTACCAGCTTCAAATGGTGCTCATGATCTTCACGGCTTTTGAAATATATGAGAATGTCATCAATAAAGACAACAACGAACCGATCTAAATTGTCCTTGAATACTCGGTTCATCATATCCATGAAAGTCGCAGGAGCATTAGTCAATCCAAAAGACATGACTAAAAATTCATAATGCAATACCGAGTTCTGAAGGCAGTCTTTGGAATATCCTCAGTTCTAATCTTCAGCTGATGATATCCAGAACGAAGATCGATCTTTGAAAAGAATTGTGCTCCTTGCAACCGGTCAAAAAAGTCATCAATACGAGGTAGTGGATACCTATTCTTGATAGTGACATGGTTCAATTCCCGGTAGTCGATACAAAGTCGCATACTCCCGTTTTTCTTCTTTACAAATAAAATAAGAGCACCCCAAGGAGATGTACTAGGACGAATGAAACCAATGTCCAACAACTCCTGTAGTTGGACCCTTAACTCCTGAAGTTCAATAGGATCCATTCGATATGGGGTTTTAGAAATGGGCTTTGTACTAGGTTCAAGATCAATAAAGAATTCAACTTCATGTTCTGGGGGTAGACTGGAAAGTTCTTCAGGAAAAGACGTCAGGAAAATCAATAACAATAGGAATATTATTCAAACCTGACGTGTCTTTATTCAAATCCATAACATGGGCTAAGAAAGCTTGACATCCATTTTTTAATAAACGAATAGCTTTATGACTAGATATGACAGTGATTGATTTTAATGGTTTAGTTGCTTGAATTCGCTGTAACACAGTTGGTTAGGAATATGAAAACTAACAACCTTATTTAAAGAAATCAATTTTGGCATGATGAGTAGTTAACCAATCAATCCCTAAAATCACATCAAAAGCAAGTATCTTTAAAGAGATAAGGTCAACGGGTAAGGTGATGGTGCCAACTTGAATCAAACAAGATTTATAAAAAATTGGATGTGATGAAAGTTTCTCCTAACTGAGTCTCCACAGATAAATCAAAGTCTAATTTCTCCGAGTCAAGTTTAAGCGTTGAGCACAAAGCGAGAGATAAATGAATGGGTAGTACCCCAGATCAAGTAAGGTATAAACTTCGCAAGAATTTATAAATAGCTTATCCGTGATCACCTCGTTTGGGTTCCTCGCATTTTGACCATTCATAACAAACGCTCTTCCAGGAACCGTTGACTTCGACTTTTTTGGGACAGCCTTTTGAGTCACCATCCCCCCTGGACTTGATTTCGCTACCGTACAATCTCGAGCGATATGTCCTTCCTTTCTATAATTATAACATACCTTGAACTGTTGTGGACATTTTGGACTGATATGTCCCTCTTCCCAAGATTTGAAGATATCTTGATAGGTGGTCGTTCTCCTCCTTGGAACCGGTTGTTCTTTGGTCTTTGTCTGTTTCACATTGTCGTTGTTGAATCTCCTCTTTTTAAAATCTCCTCCCGATTCGCTTCTTCAATTCTCATGGCCATGATTACCACCAGAGTGGTTACCATTTTTTTCCTTCTTTTTCTTTTTCTCCGTTGGTTATCGTTATTACATGAGATCGCTATCTCGAAAGATGATCCTCGGTTATGATCCCTCGGTTGACCGTAATAGTTATCTCGCTCCAACAATTGAGCCTCATTGACAACATCCGAATAGAGAGAAAATTTATGAGAAATGAGATATTGGCGTATGTCGGGTTTCAAACCTCTCTGAAACATCCGCGTCATCGTTCCTCATTCTCCACCAAATGAGGTGCTGAACACGGATAGCTCGCAAACTTTACCTCGTCTTCGGGACACCGCCATGTTATTTTGTTCCGGTCTAATAAACTCCACTTCCTTTATATATGACGAATACTTTCGGAAAGTACTTGTCGTTGAACAGCGATTTTGAAATGTCTCCCAAGAGACATCTTTGAGTCTGCAATTGGATGGAGTGTACGCTTATGATTCCCACCAAGAATCGCCTCATTACTGGAACATAAAAGTAGCGAATGGAACCTTCGTTTTTTACAGACATCCCAAGATATCGAATATCTTGGTAATTTGTTCGACCCACATCTCCGCCTTAATCGGATCCAAATTTTCCCTGCAGTGCAGTGGTCCCAACTCTTTGAATCGCTTGGCCGTGACAAATCGTGCGTTGTTATCATTTCCTTTGTAGTTTATACACGTGTCTCCTAAATTCGATTTTGCATGAACTGTAAAAGCTTCTAAACATCCCGTCGTTCATCATCCGCTCGTTGGCGTTGTTCACGGGGAGGAACAACATTGCTTACTTTGCCGCGACGTTCTCCCTCATTGGTGAGTACAGGCGTCTCCACGGTCTCATTTACTCCACTGTTATCATTCTTAGTCGACATTCTCAAATACTGCCATAGAACAAGGGTTAATTAAGGAAATCAACATATCACATAATATCCCTATATATTGACCAACTAACAAATTAAATAAGCTTAGGTAGGACACACTAGCGAAGGATTTACTCGTCTCTCCCCTCCTAGTTCTATTCCCCGATCTCGCGGAGATCATATATCCCTAAGCTCGATACCAACGGTGGCGCCCCCAAAATAGGTATACATCACCCATTACGAGTTGTCAATACATGGTGCGTAAACAACTACAACTTTATTATTACAATGAAGAAAGCTGTGAGTTTGAATACAATATTATCTTCTAGACAATATCTATACTCAAATAAATCCTCATCACATTTATTGATACATTATTTTACAAAAATGGTGAGGACTACTAAACAACTCTCTCTAGAACCTTCATTCCATACCCCGAGTCGTACTCGCTATATTCTCGCCTCCTGAGAAGAAAAATGGAACAAAAAGGAAAAGGGTGAGCTCAACTAGCCCAGTAAAGAATATTATGACTAAGATAATATACAACAAATTATCGTTAGTCTTTAACAGAAAAAAATCTGAGAGAATACATTAAACAACAAGTTTTAGATCAATATTCGCAACGGAAAATATTAATTCATAGAAGAGTTACGTAGAGGATGCAAACTACTATCTTCTATGTATGAATTTAAAAGTTCATCGTCTATCTTTTATCCCTGTAACATCAATCAATATATATCTGGAATCAAATATTCATCTTTGCACTACATGTGCCAAAGATATTCATCGATTGGTCATGTTCATCTAAAACACTGTTCATCTTTGCACTACGGGCCAAAGATATTCATCAGAAATCATTCATCTTTGCACTACAGGCCAAAGATATTCAATAATATCATCATTTAAGACTGAGGATGATGAAAAAATATTTTTAAAGAAACGAATCAAGTGAAACAAAATAACAAGGATTAAGGATTAAGGATTCGTACTTTGTTTTATCTATGTCCAAAAATACCTCAAAAATAATCATAGTGGTGTAAAATTCAAGAATGATCAAAACATGGATATAATCAAAGCTAGTATCCACAATAGATATTTTAGACGAAAAGGAAAATTTTTTATTTTTTTGATGAATAGTGCCGTATTCGTGAATAATTGTCAGATATCGTGAATAGTGCCGTATACGTGAATAGTAACTCCGACACCAAAAATTCTAAATTTGATAAAAACTTCAGATCAATATTTCATAATGATATTGAAGAAATAATATCATTACGAAAAAATAATATCCCTTACCTCGAAAGACAGTACTTTTAGTTGAAAACAAGATATATAGGCTATGACTTGCACCAGTATAGCAACACTCAAAAGTATACTCACAAGAATACGCTCAATATATCGAGAGAGAAAGAGAGAGAAGTTTTCAGTTTCTGGTGTGATTTTCAATTCTAACCTAAGCACCCTATTTATAGGAAATGCTTAGAACACCAAAGTAAAAAATTTAATAAAATATTAATATATATTATAAATTTCCTTAGCCCACCTTTGATGATCTGAATTTAGCACATTGATAACACATGTGAGCCCACTAATTGTACAAAAAATGTTTTTCTCAAAATAATAAACTAAAACTCCCAAAAATTAATTATTTCAGAACTTCGGAACTTCAATAATTCATAATAAATAGCCCTTTTATCAGAAAATTCGAATCTCGTGAATTTTTATAGGAAATTCAATTCTCTACAACTTTGCAGGAGAAAGTTTTTTCAAATTCCAAATGTAAATTGGACCGAAATCCACAAAGCAGACGATTTTAAAGTTATTATCAAATTTCAATCAATAATTGTGTACAAAACATGTGTTAAACATTTAATGCCACAAAAATACTTTTCCTCCTCATATACTCATATATCCCACATTCATTGTAAAAATATCATCGTTAATATATTATTAAAATAATATATTTAAATAAATTATTTTATCAGAAAAAGATTAATTTTCAACAATTGTCACATTAAAAATTTTCTCCATCTATATCCTCATAAAATCAATATTTTCCTCATCATATAAATTAATAATTAATTATTCATAAATAATATTACTGAGAATCACATTATTGACAACTGTGTAGTTCCAGGATAGAGGGCCTTTTCAATAAGGATCTCTCCTTCTAACATGCCAATAATTAGATGACAAACCTCTCCTTGACATGTAACTTTCTAGACATTGCCAATAATGTTATCTAATAATATTATTAGGATAATATGAATTATTGCTCAGATAATAGAAAATATCGTGCGGTGACAATTATTAAAACAACAATAATATCAACGTAGCAATTATTGAATCAATAAAATATAATATTGAATAGTAATTACTATAACAATTATTGAGTAAGTGTCTTCTTACGTAAGAATCAATAATTGGTGCAATACCTGCAGTGCTACTTGTGTTTTAACCACGGGTATTCCCACAAGATTAACCAGAAGAATTCACGTAGATTATTTATAACCAACTTATTCTTGTCGTTTTCTTCCTCCAATCGCTTTTCAGTTATGGAGCCCCCACACATCGGTCACTTGTAAATGCATTTAATATTCCCCCGACAGTCATTGAATATTCCACGACCAAACGAATATTCCCCAACAATAATGAATATTTTATAACCACTTGCTTATTTTGAAATATTTGCGTATTTTACCCATAACTATCCACATTAATCAAATCAACCCTTACTATTTCAAAATAATAAATAGAAAATTAAATTTCATTAATAATAAGTTGGGGTCTTCTAATCTCTTTCGGTCTTTCCTCAAGGCCATCGCATTGCAATTCATCCGCCTCTAGCCTCATCTCTTCCTCTTTGGTTTGGTAAGTAATTTAAGTAATTTTACTTTTAATTTAGCCTAAATGTCTTTCAAATTTGGTACTATTAATTTTAATTTAGCCTAAATATGCATACTATTAATGTTTTCTGTTAATTAGGTCTCCACTTTTTATTCTTAATTTATTTTCTGTTAATTTAGGAATAATTGATTTTATTTTTAATTATAAAAATTAAGATGGTTTAATACTTTAAATTAAGAAAGCCTTGTTTAAAGATTAAAGTGTTGATCTCACTCATTAAAATTAACTTGGACCATATTATGAAATGTTTAAAGAAAGCCTTTCTTAAAGCTATTAATATGCATACTATTAATGTTTTCTGTTAACTTGTATGCTTTTATGGTATAAATCAGTTAGCTTTTGACTGAATTAGTGACACAGTCACACAGAGTATAATTGTTAATGTGTGGAGTAATAAGGATGGCGAATTCGGGTTGGAACACAAAGAAATGGCTAAGAAATCTGATTGTTAAAGTGGCGCACATAACATGTTCGCTAAAAGTCCTCTTAGGACTGTTTTTCCTAAAAACTAGGAATTAAGCAAAGCCAAGATGTGACGCCCCCAAAATAGGTATACATCACCCATTCTGAGCCGTCATTAACATGGTATAGAAACAACTACAACTTTATTATTACAACAGTAAAACTATGAGTTTGAATACAAATATTATCTTCAAGACAATATCTATACCCAAATAAATCCTCATCACATTTATTGATACATTATTCTACAAAAATGGTGAGGACTACTAAACAACTCTCTCTAGAACCTTCATTCCATACCCTAACTAGTACTCGCTACATTCTCGCCTCCTGAGAAGAAAAATGGAACAAAAAGGAAAAGGGTGAGCTCAACTAGCCCAGTAAAGAATATTATGACTAAGATAATATACAACAAATTATCGTTAGTCTTTAACAGGAAAAAATCTGAGAGAATACATTAAACAACAAGTTTTAGATCAATATTCGCAACGGAAAATATTAATTCATAGAAGAGTTACGTAGAGGATGAAATCTACTAATATCTATGAATTTAACGTTCCATCATCATTATTTTATCCTGTAACATCAATCAATATTCATCTTGAATCAAATATTCATCTTTGCACCACAGCCAAAGATATTCATCGATTGGTCATGTTCATCTAAACACTGTTCATCTTTGCACCACACGGCCAAAGATATTCATCAAGAAATCATTCATCTTTGCACTACTGGGCCAAAGATATTGATAATATCATCATTTAAGACCGAGGATGATGAAGAATATTTTAAAGAAACGAATCCAGTGAAACAAAAGAACAAGTATTACGGATTCGTATTTCAGCTATTTCATGTCCAAAAATACCTCATAAGTAATCATAGTGGTGTAAAATTCAAGAATGATCAAAACATGGATACAATCAAAGCTAGTATCCACAATAGATATTTTGGACGAAATTTTTTTTTTTATTTTTCTGTGTATAGTGCCGTATTCATGAATAGTGCCGTATACGTGAATAGTGTCGTATACGTGAATAGTAACCCCGACACCAAAAGTTCCAAATTTGATTAAAAGTCCAGATCAATACTTCGGCATAATGATATTGAAAGAAATAATATCATTTAAAAATAATAATAATATCCCTTACCTCACAAAGACGGTACTTCCGGTGAAAAAGCTGGATCTGAAATTTGAAGGGAACTTGCTCCGTATAACGACACTCAAAGTATACTCACAAGAATACGCTCAATATATCGAGAGAGAAATCGAGAGAAAACTTTAGTTTCTGGTGTGATTTTCAATTCTAACCTAAACACCTTATTTATAGGAAAATGCTTAGAACACCAAAGTAGAAAATTGAATATAATATTAATATATTTTTCACATTTTCCTTAGCCCACCTTAGACAACTGATCTCAGCCCATTTGAATCACATGTGAGGCCAACTTAGTTGCAAAAAACGTTTTTCTTTAAAAAAAATAACGAAAACTTTCAAAAATCAATTATTTCGGAACTCCGGAATTTCAATAATTCACAATAAATAGCCATTTTATCAGAAAATTTGAATCTTGCGAATTTTTATAGGAAATTCAATTCTCTACAACTTTTCAGAAGGAAGTTTTTCCAAATTCCAAACAGAAATTGACCGAAATCCACAAACCGGGCGATTTTACATGCTATAATCAAATTTCGGTCAATAATTGTGTCCACAACACCACAAAACATGGTTAAACATTTAATGCCACAAAAATACTCTTCCTCCTCATATACTCATATATCCCACATTCATTGTAAAAATATCATCGTTAATATATTATTAAAATAATATATTTAAATAAATTATTTTATCAAAAAAAGATAAAATATTATTTTTTAACAATTGTCACATTAAAATTTTTTTCCATCTATATCCTCATAAAATCAATATTTTTCTCATCATAAAATCAATAATTAATTATTCATAATATTACAGAATCACATTATTAAGAATCGTGCGGTTCCTCAGGATAGAGGGGGCTTTCAATAAGGATCTCTCTCTTCTCATGCGGCGTAATTAGATGACCAAACATCTCCTTAGACAGAACTTTCTAGACATTGTCAATAATGTTATCTAATAATATTATTCAGATAATATGAATTATTGCTCCGATAATGGAGAATACTATGTAATGACAATTATTGAAACAACAGCAATATAAAATATCAACGCAGCGATTATTGAATCAATAAAATAAAATCTTGACGATAATTATCGTAACCATTATTGAGTAGTGCCTTCAATAATTGGTGCAATACTGCAGTGTCTTCTTGTGCAACAACGCATATTATTCGTGTTTTAACCATCGGGTATTCCAACAAAGTGTTAAGCTGGTAAGAACTACTGCCAATTATTTATAACCAACTTATTCTTGTCGTTTTCTTCATCCAATCGTTTTTACATTATGGGGCCCACACAAGGTCACGCTGGTCGTCATACGAATATTCCCCGACAGTACGAATATTCCACGACCAAACGAATATTCCCCGTCAACAATGAATATTTTAAAACCACTTGCTTGTTTGAATTAATTTTGCATTTTACTCATAACTTACCACATTAATCAAATCAACCCTTACTATTCCAAAATAATAAATAGAAGAAATTTCAATTTTATTAATAATAAGTTGGGGTCTTACACAAGACCCAAACTATATACATATATGCTTTATATAGCTAATTCAAGAGCTTGGGCAAATCGAATCATGAAAAGACATTTTAAAATCAAAATAAAAAATTAGTGTGTCCGGTCATTTTTAGGACCTATTATGACCTGTCAAACGAATGTAAAAAATTAGTGTCTGGTTAAATTTTTTTCCCCCCTACAAAACCGCTCTGGTTCCGCCACTGTTGGTGGACATCAAGAGATTTGGGATATAAAAAAAATGAGAGAAAAAACATTTATTGTCTCAACGTCTCTTTAATTTCAAATTTTCTAAATGTTTCATCCAGAAATCTTACAATTAATTTGTTACCATTTGTGATGAGTTTTCTTAATACCATAAACAAACACAACCGTCAATATTTGAGCCTATAAATCCAACACAATACCCCCTTTTACTCTCACAAGAACACTTAGCATTTCTCTCCTCCCAAGCTCTCCCTTTCTCTTGTTTTCTCTATCCATTTTCCCTTTCTTCCTACAATGGAATCCCCTAATTATGATCAAAGGAAGCAACTCTTCGATAAATTGACCTCTATGGGTGTTGCCTCCAATCTAGCCCAGCTGATACTTGCATTCTGGCTGTGGTTGGAATCCAAGGGTCTCGAAAATGTCGTGGTCAAGTTTGCATCTCTAGAAAGTGATCTTTTGGATGATGTTGCACTTGAGGCCGAGCGTATATTGAGTTCCCTTCAGGCAAATGCTTCTTCTTCTAGTGTCCATTTAACCGCGACTCTACTTATTTCTGATAACAAGTCTTTTTTTCTCAAAGATGTTCTTGAACAAGGGCGAGCCAGTGCCATTGTTGATATTAATCAACTCATGACTGGTATTTGTAATGAGATTTGTGGTGGGAGAATTGAAGAAAATAGCGAGTTTCTAAAGGATTGGAAGCTAGAGGAGGAGTACAGATGTTTGCATATGACCTTTTTACATGGTCCTGTGCCATTTCAAGCTCAAATCGGTGTATACTTTTCAGAGTATGTGTACCCTTTTCTTTTATCGATAAATTTACATTAACGGTGAGAAATTAATGTAGCTAATAGCTCATTACATCATTATAGCAAAGAAGGAACACTTACATTCTAATTGTGACATTTTTATTATACCCTTTTTCATATGGATTCATGTATAATTTTTTTTATAATTCTATTGGACCGGGAAATTGGAACCGATTGCGTTGAGAAGGTGTACATTCATAAGGAAAGGACTGGACCAGCTAAATGGGGTAAAGTTGTGTTCAGGAAGTGCCTCACTGGTGTGCTAGTCCTTGAAGCAAAACAACAAGAAACTCTTTGCATTTTTGGATGTTGGCTTCAGTTCAGGTGGTTCATGAATAATCAGATTGACTTGTCTGATTGAGTGTCATCAACGTTCATATCTTAATTAGTTCTTATCAGCGTGGCTTATTGTTAGGAGCAATTTTTGATTAGTAATGGAATTTCTCTCTCTCTCTCTCTCTCTCTCTCTCTCTCTATATATATATATATATATATATATATATATATATATATATATAAAATTTGGATGAAAGTAATGACTAATGACAATTTGTTTACCTAAACTTCACATAAAGAGTATCATTTCTAAAATTTGTAAATATTAATAATGTAATTTTGCTGAATATTTACCTCTAAAAATAATATAGTTAATAACGATGGTATGATCATTAAAATATACAGTAGAACATTTATAAATTAATATTATTGGAATTGGAAAATTTTATTAATTTTAGAGTTATTATTTAATCGATAAATTAATGATTTATTAATTTAAAGAGTATTTTTCTATTCGGTGAACATAAATTTAGTTACATTAAAATTATTGCATTTTATTGATGTTTATATCATACTTTTTTTGATACAATGTATCATACTTATTAAATTAATGTAATAATAGAATTCATTGTAAGTTATATTAATTATTTTTAATAATTAAATAATGTTTATTGTATCCACTTTTTCATATTACATTCACATTTTATTTCAAAAATATATATATAGTAACACTAAGTTTAATTAATTTGTATATATAAGTTTATTGTACTAGAATTTAATACATTCCATGTATGATGATAAAGAGAACTATTATATAAACATCAACAAAAAAAATTCTTTAAATCATACTCAATAATGTCTTCTCAATTAAAAGGTGTCCATAAATCCTGAACTTTTGGACACAATGAGAAAAATTATGGATGAAATTCAATTAGATTTGAATTTTAAGACAAAACAAACGAGAATAGAATCATATTTTACAAGATTACCCTAGATATATTTGTAATTTAAAAGAATTATTAATTTATGATTTTGATGGGACCATATATTTATATAAGAGTCTTTTTAAAAATTATTATTTTATTATTTTATCGAAATTATTAATTTATCCCATTAGTCTAAGTCGGGACTGAAAAAAAAAATTATTTTAGAGAGATTATTAATTTATCGAGTATTAATTTATAGATGTTGTACTGTAATATCAAACTTACAGAAATTATGTTATTTTGAAATACAAGACACATGTTTTTTTGGGACAGCAACTTCTTCTCTTCTTTTTTTTTTTTTTTACAATTATTATTTTTATTTTTGGAATATATAGAGTACCTGTAAGCCATGGTCACTAAAAGATAATTTGAACGAACTGCGTGACTTGTTAAAAAAGCTAGTTTAGGTACTCAAGGGGAGCACACAAAATTGAGTCTTCTGGACTAACTATGAGAAGCCATTGTTTTTTAAAAATGAACAATTTCTTATACCTGTGTAAGGTTCCACAAAAATCATTTCAATTGAACTTAGTTTTGATAGCTCAATTCGTGAACATTTCAAATTAAAAATTTAAATAAATTTATTTTATTTTATTTTATTTCGACTAATAATTACTAACAATTTGATAATTTCAAAACCCACTCCGATCTTAAATTTTCAAATTTCAAAATTTTAACTCAAAAAATCAAAATAAAACTCTTTCTACAAAACTTATATAACATTAATTAAAGATTCCTCGCAGATGGCGTGTGTCTATATATATATATATATATATATATATATATATATATATATATATATATATATATATATATTAAATGATACTTTCACTACTTCGACAAAAGTAGTCTTATTTTGACTTTATAAAGCTAATTTAAAATATTTTAAAATTTAAAATTAATACTAATTTATTATATGTTAGTTAATACAATCGTATTTATTGTACAATAAATAGTCAAAGGCAAAGAAAGGACCTACATATTACTGTTTTATTTTACCGTTTGTAGTGCTGCATGAGTCGATCCACATTTTACTTGAAATTAGTCAATATATATAACTCATTTTCCCTACAAACTTATCTCTTTTAGAACTCATTTTGAATTCGCATCAACTTTAATGTATTAAATTTCACAAATTAAACTCTAAAAATGAGATTATTTTTTCTTCGTTTCTTTTTTAGAAATGGAGAGAGAACGGAGTAGCACATACGAATCCCTCATTTAAAATTGCTTAGTCCAGCTCATACAAATTAAAGTCCACGAGGCAAAGTTATAACTCGGATGCTGCTTTAAAAACTGAGATTTGATCATTGTAATGACACAAATTTGTCACAATTTTAGGGAAGATTATTAAATTTGGCACTTTCACAATATTTGAATGATAAATATGTAGTTAGAAAGTTATTAGAACTTGTTAGTAGATAAAAAGACTCATGGTTCTCCATGTGCATGTTTCCATAAGAATAAACTTAATTTTTCCTTTTACAGATGAGTTTAAGTTTTTCACAAGTGTGCCAAATTCAATTTACAGATGAGTAAGTTTTTCACAAGTGTGCCAAATTGAGTCCTGAATTTCAAAAGAAGGTCTAGTCAACCAGATGAAAAGATTTGGACTATATGTGGCAAAGGTATAACACTTGATTACTGATCTTCACTTGGTGAACTAATACCCTCATATGTTCTTGTTCTTTAGAACAAAGCAGTTATTTGCAGATAAATTAGTCACTCATTGCGACTTATATTTTGGTATGAACTAACTTTCTTCACTTGTTCAAATATTTATAACTGAATCAGATCGATATACTTCTTAAAATTTTCTTTAGGTTAAAAAAAACCCCAGCATTTTATTCATAGGGCCTTCAGAGAATATATTGGTCTGGATGCATCAAACAATAACTTTAAAATTTTTTTAAAAAAAAAAAGAAAAAGAAACCAACACCATTTTATTCAATAAGGCCTCCAGGCACTACAATATTACGGATACATCAAACATGAAACAACATGACAATTTGGGACAACAATGTTTGAATGACCAAACTAGATAATAAAAGCAAAACACATAAATATTATCCCATGAAGTCCAGAAACTAAGAATTCCAATCAACTGTCACAATTACTACCTCATCTCCTATCTGATCGTATGTATTGGTGTCAGGTAATGCTATTTCATTTACACAATTAGCTATGAAAATGTAAATAGGTTATACCTAACAACAATACATGGATCGATGGGTAGGAGATGAGACAAGTGATATGGAACAGTAAATTAGACTATAGACTAATTATCTCTATTGGGACTCTGGTGGAGGAAGCTCGTTCAAATCTGGTAGGATAGGTCGTCTGGAACTTTCTTGTTCGGCTACCGGAGCAGTGGCATTCTCAACCACCTCACCTTGCGGCACAACCACTTGTCGCACCTCCGGTGCCCTTTCAGTTTGATCACCAAAGTTATCAAACTCAGCACGAGAAAAAGCAGGTGGGGGAAAAACCCCACGCCAGTTCCTATTAGGGTGGGATCTCATGTGGTCCGAGAGGCCTTGTCGATTGGAAAACTGGCGGTGACAAATATAACATTCAAAAATCACCGGTTGTGGTGGCGGTACACCTATGTTGGCATTAGCATTGGGGTTGTTTTGTTGGTTCCCTTGACTGGCCATTGATCTGAAACTGGACAAGGGATTTAGGACAAAAGAAAAAGGGTAGAAAATTACGATAGAGGCAAGGGCAGACTGAGAATGTGAGGACCAGATCTCTATCAGTCCAAATTATATATAGAGGTGAAAATGTGGTAAAATATATTATTTTCACATTCCTTATTAATGTCAGTACTGCTGCAAGGAACCAACCTGGATCGGAATGCTGATGAAGTTTGGTAAGCTGATGGCAAACAATTCATAATACTGATGTACTTGGTCAGTGAAATCTTTAATAATTAATTTCTAATAAAGAAGCAAGATGTTTAGTTTTTATTATAAATAATCTCTTCATGTGGAATTTTTAGATAAAAAAGAAAAAGTTAATATAAGTGTCCACTAAATTAATATTATTTAATTATTCTAACAGTATTAGTATTGTATCGCATTATCAATCACTTTTAGCTATAAATTTTCATCAAATATATTTATAGCTTTGACCCTATGTTGCAAAACTTTTTTTATTTTTAAAACAAAACATACCCTCCACTGCCAATTTTTTTTTATATTTGTAGTTTTATTCCTAAATAACAAACATACCCTAATAAATATTCCAATAGTTTGTTATCAACATTACTGTTGGAGATGAAGAAAAAAAATATTAGAATAATACAATATCAGATTGCATCACAGTTGACAAAAAGCATATGTTCCTTTAGTTTGTTATCAACATTGATAGAGATAGAGACCATATTATAGAATAATACAAAATCACTACAGTTTGACCAAAAGCATAAGTAACGCTCTTAAAAATTATACTACCAAAATGAAGGAACGACAAAACATATTTAAACATCAAGATAGTTGACTCAAGCGCTCCAATGGATGAAGTTTTGAAGTGATTGGGTCAACCATTAATGCATTTATACAAGCCGTTGTTTCTTTTACCAAAGATATAAAAAATTCCCTCTATATCCCCGTATGAGGTGAAAATCTAATGTAGGTTTTTTTAGAGCGACAATAAAAATGACTTATTTGTCAACTTATTCATTATCATTTAACCAAACAGTTAAATCAATGAATTTAAAATCACCAATTTTGTTTCAAAATTAGAGATAAAGATTTAATTTTAAACTATAAAATTATATATGAAGATCATCCTGATAGCTAGAGGCGGATCCACACTGAGGCCAGATATGCCATAGCTGGATTTCTCAAGTTTTTTTATTGTATATTTACTACTTTTACAAATAACTTGGTGTTTAATCATTATGTAAGCATAAAAAATATTTTTTAGGAGTTTTTTTTAACATTTAAGCTTAACGAAATTCTTCTACAATTTTATTTTTTATACGATCTTCTCTTAGATATTACCATCTTTCCATGATACGACTTTCTTTTATAAAATTAATTTACAAATTAAAATACGATAATGAGTTTAGCCAACGGGGAAGCCGTTAGAGAGGTGAAGGGATAGTTAGAGATTCAAAATTCTCTTTACTGAAGGAGAAGAATATGAGGTTTCCAACATAACCCATAGCTTTTTTTTTTGTTAGTTTAAACACGCACACCCTTCTTTAGCCACTGTCAATGTTTGAGCTCTCACCCTTTTGATCACTCAAGGAATAAAGATAACTAGTGGGCCAAGACCCTTGGTTTAACCCAGAGCTCCCTTGGCGTCTTAGCATCAATAATTAAGGAAATGAAAATCCCTGACAGAACTTGGCCTTGACAAAACCATGGAAGAAAGTCAGGATTGTAAAGTTGTTTAGACCTTCCTTCTTGTGGCTTGTAGGGGGACACTTCTTTGTTCATCAACACACTTGAGCAAGATATTGTCATGGAAAATGGGCATTAGTGACGTTCGCCGAGCAATGTAATTAATTATCTAGGTTCAATTTGACTGTGAGAATGATGGGGGTTGTTCATGGGGTTGGAAATGGAAATGGGTTGTTGATTTTCTACCAGAGTCGACCAAGAAAGAGATTGACAATATTTCTGTCCAGAAGCTCTGATACCATACGAAAGATAAATTGATGTATATATAAGGAGCACATTTCCTCAATGCCATAGTTGGATTTTTCAAAGAATTTTTTTTACACTGTATATTTAGTACTACAAATAAATTGGTGTTTAATCGTTAATTACACATAAAAAAAATTATTTAGGAGAGCTTTTTAACATCTAAGCTTAATGAAATTCTTCTACAGTGTGGTTTTATATGAATTTCTCTTCAATATCGAGTTAAATAAACTTTTGGTACTAGTTATGACTTACATATTGATCTCTAAATTAAAAAAGTTGAAAAACGTGTTTTTATTTAAATTTTGTTTTAAAGTAGCACCTATACTAACGACGATAATATTTCATCCAGTCAAAAATAAATAAATAAACATTGACAGTCCAAACGAAAAAACCATGGATGCATTTTGTGCTTATGTGGCTTCAACATGGAGCTGATTTGGACGCTGACATGGGCATGTGGACCTATGCATATTAGGAGACAGAAAATACTATATTTCAAATGAATTGTGTTAAACATGACCCATCACAATTTCTTTGAACTTTAAGATCAAATTCATAGGGGTTTAATTTTTCCAAACATTCTTCAAAACCACAAATCTGAAAACTTTCTTCTTATTCCCTCATCCCCGTCACTCAATCCATTAAATTTTATATCCAAAAAGCAGTTCCCAATGTAATCAAACCCACCTTCTAGCATTTTTTCCCCTATGAATGTGTATTTACAAGATCAAATATACATCTAAATGAATTTCTTTTTTAAGAGAAGACAACAATCATCACAACACATCTAATGATCGAGAATGTAGCATCCTTGTAATAAGGGTTATTAATATTTATTAGATAAAATATATATTTTTATAGAAATATTTGCGTTTTATGTGATTGGAGGTTGATTTTTGACCTAGATTTCGTGTTATGTGATTATGACTGTGCGTTGCAATTTTTCGACGAAATAAAAATTTTCCGAGAAAAAAGCTAAATCACTATTCATAAAACGCAAAAACGCTTTTTCATTTTTTGAACTTTTCGAATTACGACATAGCGTTTATTTGAAAAAGGGAGACAAAATCTCCAATAAAAATATTTTTATCAGAAAATACGTAACTATTCACGTTAAAAACACGTTTTCATATTTTTTTTGAATTTTCGAACTTTGACATATTGTTTGTTCGAGAAATGGGGACGAAAAGTGAAATCAAAACTTGAAAATGAGAAAGTAAATATTTTTTACTAAATGTAAAAGTTAGAGAAGCTAACTAAAAAGAAACTAGAAAAAAATAATAAGTTAAGAAGTAACCAAGCCAAGTGAAGCTTAGGAATTAAAATTGCTTGGCTAAGAATTAAAATGGCTTCGCTAGGAATTAAAATAGCTGGATTAGGAATTAAAATGACTTGACTTGGACTCTTGAAGTCAAGTGGGGCAAGTATTGGAGTCGAAGTATTGGTTGTTCCATGTGTCACTTGATTAATCAACTTAATGGTCATGTGTCATGTGATGGCAAATTAAACATGAGGTGAATTGAACTTAGAAAAGGTAAAGGAGAAGGGGGGTGGCCGGGCAAAGGAAGGAGTGGGAACCAAATTGGTGAGTCACTTACCATAAGTGGTAAGTTTTTGTGACGACTCGAAAATTTAAAAAATTTTAAATGATTAAATTAAGGGTTAAAGTTTAAAACCTAGAGTGGAAATAAATGATTTATTTAAAATTTTTAAGAAAAATCTATACGGTTTAATATTTGAAAGAGATTATGTAATAATATATATGGGTTACAAAATTCAAAACCTAAAATGAGATTAAGATTATGACAAGTCAAAATAATACATATGACAAGCCATATGAAAAGGGCTTATTGAATGTAGCAAACCGTATTAAAAGGTTTAATAGACATTAAATTAAATGTCTAGTCTAATATATGAATATATAAATTATTTTATATATATGTGATGTGTACATGTTGGGTGAAACATTTTGATGTAGGTGGATTAGTAACTTGAGAGTGTAAAACCTAATTACTAACTATTGGGTAAATTATTTATTCAACAAGAGCATTATAATAATATTTGGGTAATTTATTTAATTAAGCTAAGTTGGTTAATTCCTTAAATGCCCAAGTTACTATTGCAAGATTTATCTCCAAGCTATTCTTCTTGCTTTGACGGGTGGAAGGAAAGATCATTAAGCATGTGTAGTAAAATTTTTGTCAAAGCTTTATCTAACACTCTAAACATGTGTCACCCTAAGGCTAGCCCAAATTATTTTGCCAAGATTGCAAGTAGTGTAAGAGAGAGAGAATGAAGATTGTGGGAGATATTATATACATACAAGTTATATATATATATATATATATATATATATATATATATATATATATATATATATAAACTTCCACCACACAATCAAATAAAAAAAAACTTAATTTCTCTTTCATCATTTACATATTTGCAAGAGAGAAAAGGAAGGAGAGAGAAAGAGAAAACAAGAAAAAAAATCAAAAAGAGAGAGGAGAGAGGAGAGAGGTTCGGACCAAACAAGAGGAGAGAGATAGGGGTTTGATATAGGGTTTGATCTTCCATGTTAACCAAGTTCATTACCTACTTGTGGAGTAGAAGAAAGATGATCTCAAAGCAAAGGCCAGTATAAAACCTTTAATTTTAACTAAGTTTATTTATTTTATTTTGCTTGGCTTGAATCCAAAGAAGGAGTTGTGATCTTGAACATTAGAACACTAGATGTACTAGTTAGATGGTGTGTTGTGTGTAGATCTAACCATTTTAGGTGTTAAAAGTTTGATTCAAAGAAAGAAAAGTAAAACTGTTTTTAAACTTAGAAAAATTAGTATATTGTTGACCATAAAAGGAAAATCCGGGGTTAGTTAGATGTTTCAGAAAATTCTGGACTTTTGTTATGTTGTAGTACACTGAATAAGATTTTCATAGACTTTAAAACGGACTAAATCTGACTTCGGAGGAAAGAGTTATGTCATTTTAAAGTAGCCAAGTCAAAATTGGAAAACTCATTTCGGTTCAGTCCTTTGCATTTAATTTTGGGGTGATATGTTGAATCTGGAAAAAAAATCAAGAAGGAAGAGTTGTAGTCCGGAAGTTAGCCGCTTTGGGCTCAAGAATCGCCTAAAATGTTTTAAAACGAAAAACGTTATGATCGTTTCTAGCGAAAAGAGGGTAATCTGGGAAAAAGATGAAAAGCTATGCAGTGAACATTTTTGGGGCTATTTTAAGGTCGCCTAAGAGGTCCGAAATTCTTGGGTGATATTTTTTAAAAATACTTTGGTATACCATGTATAACATATCATAAAATTAGATTAATCGGAGATACTGTAAGAAAATTGTGAAGTGGTTGCCTCAAGATGCAATATGAGCAGAAGCAGCAGCAGATCTGTGTGCTACTGGACTGGGTTGTGCTAACTGCTGCTTGTCATCCTTTTCGCGCACTGTTTTGATGAGCTTCCGTGATCCGTTTTTGCGGTGTGAAATTTTTTTAAAATACTATGACATGAGGTCTATAACATGCCCAAAATTTACTGTTATATGATTTACGATTTGAGAATTAAAAATGAGCAAATAGGTATGTCAGAACTTGTAAACGAGTGAACGCCGAGCGTCGGCGCGTCAAGCGACTTTGACGTTCGATGTTCCGATTCGCGTTCCGGCAAAATAATAGGTTATAATAAATCTAATAAAGTCCTACGGAGTGAGATTTGATGTGATAACCCAGATTTTTTGGGAATTATTAAAATAAGAATTTAACAAATAAAATTCTTATTAGAGGATATGTTATGTGAGATTGTATTGCATAAGTGCGTATGAACTATGCAATATGTGATTTTTTGTGTATAACAAATATATTGATATTATATATTTATTATATGTAAATAAATTGTAGGGGTAATTTATTAAGTGAAATGAGATGGGAATTAAAATAATTTATAATATTAAATTATTTTAATGTGGTAAATTGGTGGTATTAAAGATATTTAATGTATAACCACCATTTTATTGAAAAAAAATAAAATCAAATATATATATTATCGAGTGTAATGTATGCGAGACTTTTATTGTAGTAAATATATTAGTATATTTATTACTGACTAAATTGTTAAAAACAATTATTAAAAGGAAAAAGAAAATAATGGGTATACAATAATTTATTGTATACATTAAAGGAAGGGTATTAAAATAATTTATAAAAGTAAATTATTTTAATGAAGAGAAAGTATTACATTAGATATAATATTTTATTTAATGACTTTAATATGGAATGATATATGTATATGTATGTCATAAAGTGCAAGCCAGGATAAGGCTTATGACGAGAAAGTGAATGATGAGAGATTAGAGAGTTGAGTCAGTTGGGTTTTAGTAGGAGGTGCTCTCATTTAAGCAAACTAGGATCATGACTAAGCAATCAAGGTTGCTATTTTCAAGAAGGGCTGGAAAGTTCAATTTTCAACCACCCGTCCTTTCTCTCCCTCTTTTCTTTGCAATTGCCCAAAAATATAAGTATTCATGAAATTGTGTGAGAATGTTTCTACACTCTTTGAAGCTGAGGTTTGTATTTAAATTAAAGAAGGTTGATAATCCGTATTTGAACTCAAGCTCCCTCGGTTTAATTTGGAGCAGATAAAATAGTCATTTAACGGAATTGTAAGCTAATTTGAGAGAGAATTTGAGAAGCGCTGACAAGAGAGTGATAGATAAATTATAAGAATAAAAATTCAGCCCATTAGACGGTTGAAGCAAGCTGGTAAGTTTTAATTTTTATTTTAGTAGCAAAGATTGAATGTTTTATGTAAAATTGAAAGTAGAAGATTAATAAGAAGTTCTATATGTATAATTTGGTCTCGGTTATGAATTAAACCATAATTGGGTATATGAGAGCATGGATAACTAAACTATGTATGGAAATCATATCAATTCATATTGTATACATTGGAATCAAGAAGTGATAGTATAAAATAGTAGTAAACTAGTTAGTTTACAAATTTGTTGGTTGTCATATATATGTGGTGAATATTGGTCTGTTATTACTTGAGTTAGAATCATGGAGATAGGTTGGGATTTGAGGAGTAATAAGGTGGAAAAAGGAGGCTACAAATCAAACTTCAAGAAATCTGAGCTTTAAAAATAGTGCACACATAGTGCTTGACAAAAGTCCTATATGGACTGTTTTGGTTAAAAACCAAGTAATAGATAAAATCAAGGTCTGGGCTAGATATATGTATATTATATGATGATAATTAGAAAGATTGGGAAAATCAAATTAGAACAAAAAGTGTTTTTAACTCTTAACGAAAAATTAAAATTAGTGAGTCGGGCAACTTTTGGGCTAACTATTTCGGCTAGTTAGACTTGCTGAAAAATTATAATTTTCTGGGGTCCTATAGTATGCAATCCCAGCTAGCCATAGCCTTCAGAATGGATTAATTTCGTGTTCGGACGACCGAGTTAAGATATGCCAAAGTGGGTGCGTCGAAACTGCCTAAATCTGGAAAATAGATTCGAAGCAGCCCCCTTGCACGAATTTTTTGGAATTCTGTGATTTGAATTTGGAAATGGTCAAAGAATGAAAGTTTCAGCCTCAGAAGTTAGCTTCGCGTGGGCTCAAGAATCGCTCAAAAATGTTTTGAAACGAAAAAGTTATGACTGTTTTAGCGCAACAGGGTCAAGCTGAAAAATAATTAAAAACTGTTATGACAGAGCATTTTTGGAGCTTTGTTTGGACTGTTTAACGTTCTGAAATGGGTGGCTTATATTTTCTAAATATAGTCTACTAGGGTGTTTTCAATATATCAAAAATTGGTTGCAATCCGAACTACGAGCGAAAAGTTTAAAATGCGCAAACTAAGCATTTCGTTATGGAGAAGTAAGAACCCAAATTGGGCACGCGAGGCTCAAAAAAAGCGCACGTCGTCTTGGCGTTGTGTTGGGTAGTTCACCCAATTGATTTTTGGCTCATGGTTTTGACAGTCTGGGTAGCTTGTAATGCTTGGATTATAATTTTTATAATTAGATGGATATACTACCTAAAACATATCCAAAATTCAAATCATATGAACGAGTGGTTTAAAAGATATAACATCGTGAAATGAGTGTCAAAACGAGGAGGTTGTCAGAACGCATTGAAACCCTTGAGCCACTTGAGCCACGCGAGGCCCAAATTGCTAAAGCAAATACACGTTGTCTTTGTTGTCGATTGATTCCGCGATGCGATTCTTGGTTGGCTTTAATGATTTGGCATGTAGCAAGACACCGGAATGGAAGTAAAAATGTAATATAACAACTTTATGTTATGAAAACTCATCTTGAACGTAAGGAAAACAATAAACATGTAATGTAAACATAAGTTTACATGTTTACGCAAACATAAGCCGAGAAATAATATGCAAAACGGGTATAAAGCTAAATGAAATGCACGAAACCGTTTAAAATTATATTGGACATAAAAGTGTTAAAACGAAGGTGTCTGGAGTTCGAAACGGAGATTTTGAACACAAATTACATAATGCTATATGTATGAATTTAAAGTACAAGCGAAGTGAAAATGTAAGTCATTCGCGGGAATAAATGCGACTACAAATAAAGCGAAGCATTCGCGTACGTGGCAATAACGTGATTTAACACATGAACTATCGAAAAGGTATGAAAATTATCAAAATTAAAGAAATGATGTAGTAAGCCATGTTTATGCAGTAAAAATCATTCATAAGCCATATGGTTCCAAATTTACTATAAAAGAGGAATATAAGTGGTTTATGTTTCGAGATGTAAAGTATTTATACACTAAAGTCGTGAGAACCTTATTATGTATAAAAAGGTTTAAACAAATAAAGTTTCTAAAGAAACCGAGAATGATTATAAGACAAGAAAAAAAATTATAGGTTAAGGTAACTAATGTCATGACTTATATGATTATTTAATATGCACAGGTCATGTGACATAATTGGTTATCTAATATACGTGTATGTGAACACGATTGTGTAGGATTCGTGAGAAGAAGTTAAAGTAAACTATAGCGGTAATCCTCAATTAAGGCAAGTTTTTCAGTTCTATTATGCTTGTGGATTAAATGTGGTTATGTGCTAAATTACATATCATACTCTATGAATTGTTAAAGTCAAAATATGACTAAGTTAATTGGGTATGGAACTCAATTTATGTGTGATATGTGATAACACATGTTGTATGATGTAACACGATAATTGAAAATGTATAATGCAAGAATATATGCATCGCATGAATTCATCGATGCATGTAGAATATGCATAGAAAGAAAGTATATGTGTGTGGTGAATATAAAGTTGTGTGCTATGTGAAGCATGATAGGTATTAAATTCTTTGAATTTCATCGAGCTCAATCTTGCAAACACAAACTTTTTGCAGGTTAATGACGTTATGCAATATTATTTGTTATGCGGATGATGAAGGATGAATGATGGACGAATTGAATACATTTTTTTTGAATTAGAATGGTATAAAGCTATGATTGATAGTTGCTAAATATATGTCAGTTATGTATAGTTTGAAATGTTGAATAGATAAAGAATGTTTATTCTGAAATAAGAATAAATATGATTCTGAAATAAGTGAATCATTGATAGAAAAGATATTAAGTATTGAGACTTAAGTTTTTAATATGTTTACTCAGATTATTCAAATCATATAATAAATATGATTTTTGTATAAAGAAGAATCGTAAAGGTTGCGATTCAGGGAACGATGAATGACAAAATGGAAAGAAAAAAAAAATTTATTCTGCATTTTTAGCTATTTTAACATTAAATAATGTTTTAAGCTATAACAAGATAATATTAACGCACAAGATTGGGAAGGGAAATAGTCCCGATTTTGGGGTCATCACATTTGACTACAAGTGATATTTTATGCCGAGAAACTTTCTTTCGGGCATAAATAAAGTAATAAAAATATGTAATAAATATAAATTACATATTTAAGTAAAATAAAAAATATAGTTGCCTATAAAATTATGTTGTGGTGCAACGAAGAATGTAAAACCTTTGAAAAATTGTATTAATCATAAAAATGATATTTTGAGGTTTTAGGTGCTCAAAATGAAGTTTTTGAGCTGAGATTTATGTAACACAATATATATATATATATATATATATATATGGAGCAAAAATGCGAATAATCGTAAAATGAAAAATAAAGTGAATGTGCTAGTGAGATAAAATAGTTATATATAAGGAGACATCCAATGTTGACTCATGAACGGACAAACTGATGTAAAAATTATTTAAATTAAAGAAATATTATAGTAAATTGAGTTTTACTATAAAAGCTATGCATTAGCTGTTTAAACTTCGAATTTGCGAGTAAATATAAAAGATATTTCTGAAATAGGATATAAATGGTTGAAGTTTCAAGATGTAAAATATTTACATATTAAAATGTATGAGACCTTTATTATTTATATTAAGAAGTGATTAATAATATTAGATAATGAATAAAATAATATTAAATGATTAATAATATTTGTAAATGATTAAGATATTACTAAGAAATTGAGAAGTAAATAAAATATTATTAAAAGATTAATAATATTAGACGAGAATTTAAGATTATGGTTATGTGATAATAATATTATCAAATGACGATAATATTACTAGTGAGTTAAAGAATTATTCAATGTTTGATTATGTGGCTAAATGTTAGCTAATTTATTATTTGAGTAATAGTGTTTCCAAATAAAATGTATTATGCTAATTAGAAGATCGATCTTATAAATGATAGGTCTTTCATAAGAGATTAAATTATACTGCTTAGCGGTAATCGACGGTCAAGGAAAGTCTCCTAACTCAAACTCGAGTAATTATTATGTTTCAACATGCTAGTGGATTAATTATTGACAATTATTCCACATCTTTGATTATTGATTCGCACTTAGTGCATGTTGCATATGTTCATCAGGTATGAAAGGCTGATCACCTTCATTACCATAAGGTTCAGTTAAATTTGTTCATGGTCATTGTTGACCACTCAACATAATTATTCAGTTATTCAGTTATTGAAGTTTTGATTCATGCTCTTTCACAATTATATTACATTATTGGAAACTTGAAAGCTTATTCATTTTCAATCATGATATATCTTCATTGTACTTAAACTTGCTGGGCAAAATATATAGTTGCTCACCCATGCTATATCATGATAAATTTTTTAGATTATGATGAAGGTTTGAATAAAGACAAAGGCAAAGGAAAATTCCAGAATTTATGCAGTTAAAATTGTAAAAGTATTTGATGCAAATAGTATTGTAAATCGTGTAGGATATTGAAGTTATGTATTAAGTTAAGGTTACAGACCTTGGGGATTATGTGTAAAAGTTTATTGCATACACAATTTATGTTTATATCTTCTGCAATAGTTATAGAGATTATGTTTCGTAACGTACTAGGTCCGGGGTTCAAGGGAGCCGAATTTGGGGGCGCTACAGTTTTTATCCAAATGAAGCAAACAATTAATGCTTTGTTCCCTTAAACCAATGAATCTAGTCAAACAAGCCCTTATGATGTCTAGCTTTAGTTAGTTTAATTAAAGTTAGGTTAGTTAACCCAAGCTTGGTTAACTTAAGTGTTGGATGAGTCATTTAATCATCCAACACTTAGTCATTTCATTCATCTTCATTTCACAAGATTAGAGAGATAGAAAGAGAGACCAAGAAATAGAAAAGCAAGAGAGAGAGAGCTTGGATTCGGATTGAACAAGAGGAAGAGAAGGAGAAGGAAGCTTGGATTTTGATCATCTAGCCAAGATCCAGAAGAAGGATTAAAAAAAAAAGGTCAGAACCCTAACTATTTCATCCTTTTAATTTTCTTTATTTTAAAAAGCTTTCTAGTATGTTAGGAAGTGCTTTATTGGTGGTTGGTTTTTAACGAAAGATCATGGAAGGATCTTGAATTGATAAGGATATATATAATATGTTAAACTACTTGTAAATTACATGAAAAGTGGAAACAAAAATGAAATATACAAACCTATGCATACGTAAAGGAATGGAAGAAGGACTAAATAGTGGACTAGGGGCTATTTTGGAACCTTTTTGTGTAGGGTTTCAAATATAAAAACTAAGTTCTAGGGTGTTGTAATATGCTCTTAGGAGTTATGAACATCACTCTATTGGAACGGAAGAAAAAAATTGTGTAACGAAGCCATGACGATTTATTTTTGTAAAACTAGTTAAAAGCTAAAAATAACTAGTGTGAACCCTGACTTTATGACAGATTTCTGTTCTAATTGGCTTGCTGGAAAATTTTCTGTTTTAGGGATTATGTAGTATGTTAAGTAAGGAGTACGTGGACGTAAGAATGACCTTATTTCGAGTCTGGAGGTGGGAGTTATGCCTTTCGGAAGGAGAGTAGTCAAATCTGCCAAAAATAGTAAGCTAGTTGTCATGAGGTTTTAGGGCCACCGTTTCGGCCAGGAAATAGGTTTGGAAAAAATTTCGTTTGAGGGATTTGAGTAGAGGTGTGACGCCCCCAAAATAGGTATACATCACCCATTCTGAGTTGTCAATACATGATGTACGAAACAACTACAACTTTATTATTACAACAAAAAAGCGTGAGTTTGAATACAAATACTATCTTCTAGACAATATCTATACTCAAATAAATCCTCATCACATTTATTGATACATTATTTTACAAAATGGTGAGGACTACTAAACAACTCTCTCTAGAACCTTCATTCCATACCCCAGGCACTGCACTCTTTATATTCTCGCCTCCCGAGAAGAAAAATGGAACAAAAGGAAAAGGGTGAGCTCAACTAGCCCAAGTAAAGAATATTATGACTAAGATAATATACCACAAATTATCGTTAGTCTTCAAACAGGAAAAATCTAATAGAATACAATAGACAACAAGTTTTAAATCAATATTCGCATGATGAAATAATAATTCATTAGAAGAGTTAAGTAGAGAATGCAAACTACTATCTTCTATCTATGAATTTAAAAGTTCATCGTCTATCTTTTATCCCCGTAACATCAATCAATATATATCCGGAATCAAATATTCATCTTTGCACTCTTCTGGCCAAATATATTCATCAGGTTGGTCATGTTCATCTAAACACTGTTCATCTTTGCACTACGGGCCAAAGATATTCATCGAAATCATTCATCTTTGCACTACGAGCCAAAGATATTCAATAATATCATCATTTAAGACCGAGGATGATGAAAAATATTTTTAAAAAGCGAATCCAGGTGAAACAAAATGACAAGGATTAAGGATTAGTACTTTTGTTTTATTCATGTCCAAAAATACCTCAAAAATAATCATAGTGGTGTAAAATTCAAGAATGATCAAAACATGGATACAATCAAAGCTAGTATCCACAATAGATATTTTAGATTTAAAAGGAAAATTTTCATTTTTCGATGAATAGTCTGAAGTATTCTTGAATAGTGTCGATATCGTGAATAGTCCGATATCGTGAATAGTAACTCTCAGACACCAAAAGTTCCAAATTTGATAAAAACTTGAGATCAATATTTTAGCATAATGATATTGAAGAAATAATATCATTCTGAAAAAAATAATATCCCTTACCTCGAAAGATCAAGACTTTTAAATTTAAAACAGGATATAGACTATGACTTGAACTTGCAATCAGATAGCAGCAAGACTAAAGTATACTCAAAATACTCACAAGAATATTTCGATAATATAGAGAGAAAACTTGATTTACGGTGTGATTTTCAATTATAACCTAAGCACCCTATTTATAGGAAAATGCTTAGAACACCAAAGCAGAAAATTTAATAAAATATTAATATATATAATTTTTATTCAACGCACACTTATTTTGCTTCAAAACCTCGGTCACCAAAATGACCCACCTCACAAGACTTGCACAAAAATGTTTTTGTTATTTAAATTATTTTAAACTTCCAAAAATCAATTATTTCGGAGCTTCAGAACTTCAATAATTTATAATAAATAGCCCTTTTATCAAAAATATTGAATCTTGCGAGTTTTTATAGGAAATTCAATTCTCTACAACTTTGCGTAAGAAAGTTTTTCCAAATTCCAAACAAAAATTGACCGAAATCCATAAGCAAGCGATTTTAAATTTATAATCAAATTTCGATCAAGAAATAGGGTCCAATGAGCACATAAAACATGCTTTAAATATTTTTGGTAAAAAAAATACTCCTCCTCCACATATACTCATATATCCCACATTTATCGTAAAAAATATCATCATTATTATATTATTAAAATATAATAATATATTTAAATGAATTATTTTATCGTAAAAAGATAAAATTTCAATTTTCAACAATTGTCACATTAAAAATTTTCTCCATCTATATCCACACAAAATCAATATTTTCCTCATCATATGAATCAAT
Organism: Panax ginseng; assembly: GCA_020205605.1. NCBI lineage: Eukaryota > Viridiplantae > Streptophyta > Magnoliopsida > Apiales > Araliaceae > Panax > Panax ginseng. Next base: position 7,183,092 of record CM035134.1, on the reverse strand, counting down.
AATTAATTATTCACAAATAATATTACAGAATCACAATATTTACAACCAGGCAATTCCCAGGAAAGAGGGGGCTTTCCAATAAGAATTTTTCCTTAGACAGAACTTTCTAGACATTGCCAATAATGGTATCTAATAAAATTATTCAGATAATATGAATTATTGCTTCGATAATAAAAAAATCTTGTGTAATGATAATTATTGAAACAACAAAGAATAAAAAATATCAACGCAAAGAATTATTAAATCAATAAAATAAAATAATTGAATAAAGAATTATCGTAACCATTATTGAGTAGTGCCTTCTTACGTAAGAATCAATAATTGGTGCAATACCTGAGTGCTTCTTGTGTTTTAAACCACCGAGTATTTTAACAAGATATTCTGCAGTAACAACTACGCCTGTTATTTTTAAACAACTTATATTTGTCGTTTTCTTCATCCAATCGCTTTTTCGTTATGGGCCCACACATGGTGGCTTCTTGTGCATCTGAATATTCACGACGATCATTGAATATTCCACGACCAAACGAATATTCTATAACCACTTGCTTATTTGAAATATTTGCATATTTTACCCATAACTATCCACATTAATCAAATCAACCCTTACTATTTCAAAATAATAAATAGAGGAAATTAAATTTCATTTATAATAAGTTGGGGTCTTACAACCTCCCCTCCTTATGAAATTTTGTCCTTGAAATTGACGTACGTACCTGGTATTTCGAAAAGGTGAGGATACCTCGCTTTCATTTCCATTTCCAATTCCCAGGTCATTTCCTCTATAGCGTGATTCCTCCACAGAACTTTAACTTGTGGTATGACCTTTGTGCGTAGGACATGCTCATTTCTATCCAAAATCTTGACAGGTACCTCTTCGTATGTTAAGTCTTCGGCTATCTCGTCCGGTTCTAACTCTATAACGTGGTTCGGGTCTTTCACATATTTACGAAGTACAGATATGTGAAACACATTATGAACACGAGACATACTCGGAGGTAACGCGAGTCTATAGGCTACATTTCTTACTCGGTTAAGAATTTGAAATGGACCAATAAATCGTGGATTGAGCTTTCCTCTCTTCCCAAATCTTGTAACTCCCTTCCATGGAGCAACTCGCAACAATACATGATCCCCTATACTAAATTCCACGTCCTTTCGATGAAGATCTGCATAACTCTTTTGTCGATCTTGTGCCGCTTTTGTATATCGTTGTCGAATCATTTGGATCTTTTCGGTAGTCATACGTCTTAACTCGGGTCCCAACAATGTTGCTTCACCCACCTCATCCCAACATATCGAGAAGCGACACTTTCGTCCATATAATGCTTCAAATGGAGCCACACCTATACTTTACGATAATTTGTTGTTGTAGGAGAATTCCACCAATGGTAAATACTTATCCCAAGCGCCCTTGAAGTTCAGGACACGAGTCTTAATAAATCTTCAAGAGTTTGAATAGTCCTCTCTCGATTGTCCGTTCAGTCTGGTTTGAGGATGGTATGCCGAAGCCCAGATAATCAGAATCTGTGCCCATAGCTTTTTGCAAGCTAACCCAAAATCTTGAAGTGAATCTTGGGTCATGATCCAAAACTATGGATCTTGGCATGCCATGCAACCTCACAATCTCATCTACATATATACTAGCAAGCAAGGCGTTCAAGGAATAAGTCTCTCGTATCGGCAAGAAATGAGCAGACTTGGTTAATCTATCAACAATAACCCAAATGGCATTGATGCCTTGAGAAACCGTAGGAAGACCCGTAACGAAATCCGTGGTAATGTGTTCCCACTTCCATTTCGGAATCTCAAGTGGTTGCAACGGACCATTAGGTACTAGATGCTCCTCCTTTACACGTTGACAAGTTAAACACATCGAGATAAACTTTGCAATCTCTTTCTTCATATTGTTCCACCAAAATGTATGTCGAAGATCACGATACATTTTAGTACTTCCAGGAAGGATTGCAAATGGTGTATTGTGTGCCTCCATCATAATCTTGTACTTCAAATCAGAGTCGTTAGGAACACAAAGTCTGGAATGGACTCGAAGTATTCCTTCTTCATCAATTCTCGCTTCAGGAATAGCACCTTCTTGTACTTTCTTCTTCATACGCATCATTTCCGGCCCAAGTGGCTTAAGCAACCTTAACTTTTTTATTAAAGTTGGCTCTATGTGTATTCTTGACATCATCGCACTCATTTCTGCATATGATCTTTCTACTCAACGCGCCGCCTACCACGTTCGCTTTTCGGGATGGTATTGAATAGTGTGGGCGTAGTCTTCAATAGTTCGAGCCAACATTTCGCCAAGATGTTGAGTTCTTTTTGAGTGAAGAAATATTTAAGGCTTTTTATGGTCCGAATATATCTCCACTTTCTCCCCATATAGATAATGCCTCCGGATCTTTAGCCATGAAAACATTGCCGCCAACTCTAGATCATGAGTAGGATAATTCATCTCATACTCTTTAAGTTGTCGCGAGGCATAGGCTATGACTTTCCCATGTTGCATGAGAACACATCCTAACCCTTTGCCCGAAGCATCGTTGTAGATAACAAATCCATCCGCATCGGATGGTATTGTTAGAACAAGTCTTAAATGAGTCTCCTCTTAGCTCTTGGAAACTCTTCTCGCATTCCTCGCTCCATATGAATTTTGTATCCTTTCGAGTTAGATGAGTTAGCGGAGTAGCGATTCGAGAAAACCCTTCCACGAATCTCCGATAATAATAACCGCCTAAACCCAAAAAGCTACGACTTGATCCACCGACTTGGTTGTTCCCAACTTTGTATTGCTTCAATCTTGGCGGGTCAACAGATACTCCATGTTTTGACACCACGTGCCCAAGGAATGCTACTTCCTCAAGCCGTAACTCGCATTTTTCAACTTAGCATATAGCTTGTTTTCACGAAGCCTTTGGAGTACTAGCTTCAAATGGTGCTCATGATCTTCATGACTTTTGGAATATATGAGGATGTCATCAATAAAGACAACAACGAATTGATCCAAATATTCTTGAATACTCGATTCATCATATCCATGAAAGTCGCAGGAGCATTAGTCAATCCAAAGACATGACTAAGAATTCATAATGCTCGTCATCGAAGTTCTAAAAGCGATCTTTGGAATATCCTCGTTCTAATCTTTGGTGATGATATCCAAAACGAAGATCGATCTTTGAAAAAATTGTGCCCTCTTGAATTTGGTCAAACAAGTCATCAATACGAGGTAGAGGATACCTATTCTTGATAATGACATGGTTCAATTCCCGATAGTCAATACAAAGTCGCATACTCCCGTCTTTCTTCTTTATGAATAAAACAGGAGCACCCCAAGGAGATGTACTAGGATTTAATGAAAGCAGATGTCCAACAACTCACGTAGTTGGACCTTTAACTCCCGAAGTTCAATAGAGCCATTCGATATGGGGTTTTAGAAATGGGCTTTTGTACCAGTTCAAGATCAATAAAGAATTCAACTTCACATTGCGGGGGTAGACCGGAAGTTCTTCAGAAATACGTCAGGAAAGTCAATAACAACAGGAATATTATTCAAATTTGACGTGTCTTTATTCAAATCCATAACATGGGCTAAGAAAGCTTGACATCCGTTTTTCAATAAACGAATAGCTTTATGATTAAATATGACAGTGATTGATTTTAATGGTTTAGTTGCTTGAATTCGTACAATAGGTTGGTTAGGAATATGAAAACTAACAACCTTACGAAAATAATCAATTTTGGCATAATGAGTAGTTAACCAATCAATACCTAAAATCACATCGAAAGCAAGTATCTTTAAAGAGATAAGGTCAACAGGTAAGGTGATGGTGCCAACTTGAATCAAATAAGATTTATAAACAATGGATGTGATGAAAGTTTCTCCCTAACGGAGTTTCCACGAGATAGGTCAAAGTCTAATTTCTCCGGAGTCAAGTTTAAACGTTGAGCACAAGCAGGAGAGATAAATGAATGGGTAGCACCGGTATCAAGTAAGGTATAAACTTCGTAAGAATTTATAAATAGCTTACCCGTGATCACCTCGTTTGGGTTCCTCGCATTTTAACCAGTCACAACAAACGTTCTTCCAGGAACCATTGACTTTGACTTTTTCAGGGACGATCTTTTTGAGTCACCGTCCCCATTGAACTAGGTTTCGCATCAGCACAATCTCGGCGATATGTCCTTCCTTTCCACAATTATAGCATACCTTGAACTGCTAGGCGGTTTGGACCGATATGTCCCTCTTTCCGCATTTAGATATATATGATGGGTGGTCGTTCTCCTCCCTTAGAACCCGATTCACGCTTAAGACCTTTGTCTTCACATGGTCGTTGTTAAATCTCCTCTTTTAAAATCTCCTCCCGACTCGCTTCTTCTATTTTTATGGCCATGATTACCACGGAGTGGTTACCATTTTTGTCCGTCTTTTTCTTTCTCCGCTGGTTATTGTTGTTTTGTTGACTACTATCTCCGGTATGATCCTAATTGTGGTCCCTCGGTTGACCGTACTCGTTATCTCGCTCTAATAATTGAGCCCTATTTACAACATCTGAATAGAGAGAATTTATGAGAAATGAGATATTGTCGTATGCCGGGTTTCAAACCTCTCAGAAACATTCGAGTCATACGTTCCTCATTCTCCACCAAATGAGGTGTGCAAACACGGATAACTCGCAAACTTTGCCTCGTCTTCGAGACACCATCATGTTGTTTTGTTCTAATCGATGAACTCCACTTCCTTCATATATGACGAACACTTTCGTGAAAGTATTTGTCATTAACTAGTTTTTAAACGTCTCCCAAGACATGCCGAGTGCAATTTGGATGGGTACGCTTCATGATTTCCACCAAGAATCGCCTCATTACGGAACATAAAAGTAAAAGCGAATGGAAACTCGTTTCTTTCGTACATCCCAAGACATCGAATATCTTGGTAATTTGTTTGACCCACATCTCCGCGCTTTAATCGGATCCCGCTTTCCCTGCAGTCGGTGGTCCCAACTCTTTGAAGCGCTTGGCCGTGACAAATCGTGCGTTGTTATCATTTCACACCGTAGTTTGTGCGTGTCTCCTAAATCGATTTTGCATGAAGCGCAAAAAGCTTCTAAACATCCCGTCGTTCATCATCTCGCTTTCGTTATGGCGTTGTTCACAGGGAACAACATGCTTACCGCTACACGTTCTCCTCATTGGTGAGTACAGGCGTCTCCACGGTCTCATTTACTCCACTGTTATCATTCTTAGTTGACATTCTCAAATACTGCCATAGAACAAGGGTTAATTAAAGAAATCAACATATCACATAATATCTCTATATATTGACCAACTAACAAATTAAATAAGCTTAGGTAGGACACACTAGCGAAGGATTTACTCGTCCTCCCTCCTAGTTCTATTCCCGATCTCCGCCAGAGATCATATCCCTAAGCTCGATACCAGTGTGGACGCCCCAAAATAGGTATACATCACCCATTACGAGTTGTCAATACATGGTACGTAAACAACTACAACTTTATTATTACAACAAGAAAAGCGTGAGTTTGAATACAATATTATCTTCTAGACAATATCTATACTCAAATAAATCCTCATCACATTTATTGATACATTATTTTACAAAATGGTGAGGACTACTAAACAACTCTCTCTAGAACCTTCATTCCATACCCCAGGCTAAATGTACTACATTATATTCTCGCCTCACGAGAAGAAAAATAGAACAAAAAGGAAAAGGGTGAGCTCAACTAGCCCAAGAAAGAATATTATGAATAAGATAATATACAACAAATTATCGTTAGTCTTCAACAGGAAAAATCTAATAGAATACAATAGACAACAAGTTTTAAATCAATATTCGCAATGAAATAATAATTCATTAGAAGAGTTAAGTAGAGAATGCAAACTACTATCTTCTATCTATGAATTTAAAAGTTCATCGTCTATCTTTTATCCCCGTAACATCAATCAATATATATACGGAATCAAATATTCATCTTTGCACTACTGAGCCAAAGATATTCATCGATTAGTCATGTTCATCTAAACACTGTTCATCTTTGCACTACTGGGCCAAAGATATTCATCAGAAATCATTCATCTTTGCACTATAGGAAAAAGATATTCAATAATATCATCATTTAAGACTGAGGATGATGAAAAAATATTTTTAAAGAAACGAATCCAATGAAACAAAATAACAAGGATTAAGGATTAAGGATTTGTACTTTGTTTTATCCATGTCCAAAAATACCTCAAAAATAATCATAGTGGTGTAAAATTCAAGAATGATCAAAACATGGATACAATCAAAGCTAGTATCCACAATAGATATTTTAGACGAAAAGGGAAAATTTTCATTTTTTGATGAATAATGTCGTATTCGTGAATAGTGTCGTATACGTGAATAGTGCCGTATACGTGAATAGTAACTCTGACACCAAAAGTTCCAAATTTGATAAAAACTTCAGATCAATATTTCAGCATAATGATATTGAAGAAATAATATCATTACGAAAAAATAATATCCCTTATCTCGAAAGACAGTACTTCTAGTTGAAACACCGTATATAGGCTATGACTTTTACCGTATAGCAACACTCAAAATTATACTCACAAGAATACGCTCAATATATCGAGAGAGAAAGAGAGAGAAGTTTTCAGTTTCTGGTGTGATTTTCAATTCTAACCTAAGCACCATATTTATAGGAAAATGCTTAGAACACCAAAGTTGAAAATTTAATAAAATATTAATATATATTATAAATTTCCTTAGCCCACCTTTGATGATCTGAATTCAGCACATTGATAACACATGTGAGCCCACTAATTGTACAAAAAACGTTTTTCTCAAAATAATTAACTAAAACTCCTAAAAATTAATTATTTCAGAACTTCAAAACTTCAATAATTCATAATAAATAGCCCTTTTATCAGAAAATTCGAATCTCGCGAGTTTTTATAGGAAATTCAATTCTCTACAACTTTACAAAAGAAAATTTTTCCAAATTCCAAACAGAAATTGACCGAAATCCACAAACGGGCGATTTTACAGGCTATAATCAAATTTCAGTCAAGAAATGGGGTCCACCGACACATAAAACATGCTTTAAATATTTTTGGTAACAAAAATACTCCTCCTCCACATATACTCATATATCCTACATTTATCGTAAAAATATCATCATTATTATATTATTAAAATATAATAATATATTTAAATGAATTATTTTATCAAGAAAAAGATAAAATTTCATTTTTCAACAATTGTCACATTAAAATTTTCTCCATCTATATCCTCATAAAATCAATATTTTCCTCATCATATGAATCAATAATTAATTATTCACAAATAATATTACAGAATCACAATATCGATGAACTGTGCGGTTCTAAAGAAAGAGGGGCTTTCAATAAGAATTTCTCCTCATCTTGGCAAGCGCAATTAGGTGACCAAACCTCTCCTTGATGTAATTTTCTAGACATTGCCAATAATGTTATCTAATAATATTATTCAGATAATATGAATTATTGCTTCGATAATGAAAAAAATCGTGTAATGATAATTATTGAAACAACAAAGAATAAAAATATCAACACAACAATTATTAAATCAATAAAATAAAATCTTTGAGCAATAATTACTGTAACCATTATTGAGTAGTGCCTTCTTACGTAAGAATCAATAATTGGTGCAATACTGCAGTGTCTTCTTGTGTTTTAACCACCAAAAGTATTTTAACAAGATCTACTTGAGTAATAACTACGCCTGTTATTTTTAAACAACTTATATTTGTCGTTTTCTTCATCCAATCGCTTTCCGTTATGGGGCCCCACACATTTTGCTGTCGCATTTAATATTCCCGACGATCATTTAATATTCCACGACCAAACGAATATTCTATAACCACTTGCTTATTTGAAATTTGCGTATTTTACCCATAACTATCCACATTAATCAAATCAACCCTTACTATTTCAAAATAATAAAAAGAGGAAATTAAATTTCATTTATAATAAATTGGGGTCTTACAAGAGGTTTCAAGAAAGAAAAGGACACGAGAATGAACTAATTCCGACTTATAACGATGAAGTTATGAGGTTTGAAAGGAGGGGGTTAGAACATTAAGTAAGGGCATGTTACGCAACGCCGCATGACGTGATGCGTGTCGAATAATGTCTAGGGACGCTGAGCGACGTGACGCACGTCAGGGCTTGTTGGGCGACGTTTTTTGTCATCGGGCGTGTCGGGCATGTCGAGGTGCCGTCTCGCGACGATAAGATATTTTGACAATTATTCTAAAATATTCCAACTTAAAAATAAAAGTAATAGTAGAAATAATAAAATAAATATTATAAAATGAATATTAATGGATATAAACCTTCCTAGGGAGTGGTTAGGAGGGTTGTGGCGTTCCTGAATGCCGCAACGCCATAAGACGTTTTTAAAGAACATTGACGCGCTAATTAAATTATAAAATGCAAACAATATAAAATTAGTAATAATGCGATGTAAACCAATGTGTGGAGTTTTTATGTGACTAATTTGCATATTATTGATTATTAAATGTGTTGGATAATTGAAGAGCGTTTTTAAAGTAATTAATAAATAACGCTTCAGGCAAGTATTCTTAAACTCTTTCGCGAGTTTTATTTCCACAAATTATATTATTGTGCGAGTTTTTTATCTTCCGTTACTGATTATATTAGAATGTCAATTTACATAGTATTTACATATTGTGTGAAATCAAAATTTATGCAATAAAATTTTATAAATTGCACAAGTTATTTGGTATGCTAAAACTCCATGTTATTTAAAGATTTAAAATTTGATATTTTCTAAATTATTATAAAATTAAGTTGATGCCTTGTTGTTCCGGCAAAACACATGTTAAGACATGATTTGAATTTATTAAATTCTTAAATACTATCTAAACCAAATTAAATTGGTAATGACTCTAATTTAAGTCTGAGATGAATAACCCTATTATTAGGAAAACTTTTGGTCGAATTTTTGATTGGCCTTCGCGGTGTAAAAGTAAACGCAAATAGTCGTTTAAAAAAAATAAGTTGTGCACAACATGAGTACAATAGGCTGATCCCTAGCATACTTAGAAAATGAATATCAGCCTATTGCACAAGTTATTTGGTATGCTTAAATAGTATTTCTCTTCCTGTCACTACAAATCCTTTCCCCACAACCATGGTTTCGACAAAGAAGATCAAATCTGTGGATTTTTACAGGTCTGTTTCTTATCTTTAATTTTCCCCCAACTTTTCATTATTTCTAATTTTATTCTTTGATCCAACTGTATAGCTCAAATCCTTAGTAGATTTGTTATAAGATGTCATCTCTGTGAAGTGTATACGAATGTATATATGAGTTTTATTTATTCGTAGAAGTAACAGTATTTAGTCTATATTTGATATGTTTCATGCCGCGGTATTCACTAGTTGGTACTGTTAAGAAACCTGTTAGCTTATTTGTGAATTTGTCTGACTTTTAGGTTTCATTATTTAGAGAAGTACATTTTATCAAAGTTTAATTTGCTAGTTAGTTAAACATTGCTTTTACTGAAATTTGTGGTAAATATCTCTAATCGTTCTCTGAACCAGAGTGACAAAAGCTTGACGTGCTTCTATAATGTTAAACGACTTTCTTCCCTTGTTTAGGAATATCAATGTAATGAGAAGTTGCTAAAGCTTCTTTAAAATTAGTGAGGGCTTGAAATTGTGGCAAAACATTCAGCAACGATACAGAAAAAGTCATTTAATGTTGCATAAACCAAGGTCTTTTTAGCCTTTTTTTACCCAATCAGCTTTGGCGGACACTCACTAATTGGTAGAGCTTGGGTATAACACAGTTGTACAAATTATTTCATGGTTCCACATAGTTACCCAAAGCATTTGGAGTGAGTATATATAAGTTTTGGGTAAAATTGGAATGACAGACGCAAGAAATATTGTTTTTATATTCATTTCATTATTATGTATCCATCTCTTTTTGTTTCAAATTAATTTGAATACTTGAACTTATGCCTTTAAATGCTACTCCCTCCGTCCCAAATTAATTGCTCAGTTTTGACTTTTTTAAGTCAAATTGACTATTTTTAGAATTAATAATTAAGCATATATAAATATATTTCTAAAATTATAAAAATTGGGGTTAGTAATAAATTGTACATATTTTCTTTTGGTTATAATCTCTTCACCTATATTTTAGCAAAAATAGTAAAAATATTAATTTTAAAAATGGTCAATTTAACTTTAAAAAGTCAAAACTGAGCAATTAATTTGGGACAGAGGGAGTATGTAATACTGTAGGGTACCATATCATATTATTAAGCAATTACGATGAGATACATTGTACATACTAGTCTAAGATACATTGTAAATACTATGATAAGTAAAGATTATTTATAAGTTATAGAGTTAGATAATGTTTATTTCCCTATAAAAATAGAATGTGAATATGCGGATACTAAAAGATAGGATTATAGATAATGGGAGAGAAAAATGTGATAAAAGGGAAGAGAAAAATAAGTAAAATAGTTTAATATCATTCGACGTGGTATGAATCACCGAACCTGCAGTTAGAAATAGTAAACCATTTCCTACTACTACTATTACCACCACCACCAGGGCCGTCCAACTCGTGATATTTGGCAGCAACTATCGAGTCCAAGATGAATAATATCATCACATCATCACCCAAAGATGCAAACATGGTTAAAGAGACCAAGTGACCAACTGAGAAACAACTCAAGTCTCTGGGTTAATATGAATAATATCATCACATCATCACCCAAGATTGCATAATTATATTCAACTGAGAAACAACTAAAGTCTACGGATTTTTAAACAGATGGTAGTTTGTGAGCCCAAGTATAAATTAGGGTTCGCATACGACCTAAAGAATTGAATGACAAACAGAAAAGTCGGAAATAAATGTGTGAGACCCTAGAGAAGCCTCCACGTGTCCCGAGGCAGAAGACTCATGGAGGCGACTCATTTTGTGAATTGATTGAGGGATTGAATTGGTGCCTAGAAGGACAAGACGATCTGGGCATTACTCTGATGACTAAGGGTAAATTTGGAATTTCTCTGTGGTCATGTGCTTACCCCTTCCACTGCATTGAGAAAGGGACCTGACTTTTGACTCTTGAACCTTTTGAAAGACTAGGAGACTTGGACATTCTCTCTCAACCCGAAGCACTCAAGAAAGCTCTCTGAATCCTTACAACAACTCTAACAAGGTTCTTGAATTCTAAGAGTTCTGCCACGTGTCATTGGAGTAATCGCTCACCTGTTCTTCTCCCCTCTTCAATCAATTAATCAATTCCGTACTCTTCCTGGATTTCTCTTCTCCCCAGCCAACACGAAACCCTAACTCTAGCAAGGTACGATTTCCTTACCCACAGTAGTTAATATGATGATAACGATTACACATCTGCCTATAAAATAAATAGGAATAATAATAATAAATTCTAGTTACAGATGAATATCTGTTAAACTTTTATGAAAAAAGAAAAAGATCTTTTGGCCGCTCAGTATGTAGTTTCAAAAATGTTAAATAAAAATGGAATTTATTATTATTATTCCTATTTATTAAAGATAGTTTCACAACTATTGTTCAGTTGTTGAAATGAAAACACGATTCTTAATTTTGTTGTTATTCAACTGTTATATTTGCTGAGCTTGTTAGCTCATTCTTGCTTTATATAAAAATGTTTTCAGTTAAGCTCGAGCAGGGCGAAAGCTCGGGTAAGAAAGACAAAGGAAAAGGAAAAGTTTCCGAGTAAAGATATTATGTAATAGTTTAAGTTATGAATGATATTTAGTACGTAGAATGGTGTAATAATTATTATATTATGATGCTTCCAAACTTATAAAGGTCTTAAAACATGGGAAGTTAGATTAATACGATTTGTAATAATTTAGTAATTATTTTTCTGTCTTTATGATTATACCTAGTAGATAGTACCATTAATACGGTTTGTAATAATTTAGTAATTATTTTTCTGTCTTTATGATTATACCTAGTAGATAGTACCATGATGCACCATTGTTGGGGTTTAAAGGTATCCGGAATTGGGGGCGTCACACCACCATCATTTCACCACCCTCATCTACATCTCATTGTGGAAGAAATTTCTATCAATAGCTGACCGTAGCCTCATGAGCGACATAAAACAAATGGAGAAAATATTATTTATTGATGAAATGTTTTTGTATAGATTTTGTAACACTTTTCTGATTTGAATTTCTTGAGAACTAGGTGATAGGGAGAAGGTAATGGTGGAGGGGATGATAATTTCATGTTTTTGGAGATTTGGAGATATGGATACATGTGTATGCATGTGTGTAGACAGATTTGAGATTCTTTGTAAGTTTTGGTAAAGGTAATGATAAAGGTGTGAAAACCATTCTGTGTTTGATCTTTGAAGGGGAAAGAAATGGGGTCTTTGTTTAACCGACTTGTACACTTCAAATTTATTTAACAAAAACTTTCAATTTTAACATATTGAAATTTATTTTTAATAAAGAACTCGTTTGAAAACTTTTCCGGTTGAGAAACCTATTTATAAGTGGAGCCCCACTACAGAGATCAAAACTTAATTTAATTCCTTAAATATTACCTTCTTTCCATAATAACTTTCATTTATAAAATTAATTTGTAAATATTAAGAACTTATTTTCGTTTCATATTTATTCCTAAAATTATGAGTACTTAGTTTAGTTTTGTGAAATACGATAATGAGGTATTCTTTTATATGATTCATGATTCACGAGTGTGGCATGGAGAACGTCAAAAGTTTAGGTGGCGTCGGTTTATTGACTAAGGACGGTATGATGGAGTGAAATTCCGGCCTTAAGCCTTTGAAGAAGATAACATCATTCAGATGAACTGGGTGATCCACTGACCTGCTATTGCAAGTTGATTAATTAGCCATAGATTTGGCTGCATACAAAAATTCCTGGATTGTTCGATCATTCTGTTTTGTCCTGTGATGGTTTAGTTGGATATTCAAAATTCTTGTAACTAAAAGAGAAGCATATGCGATTTCCAACATAACCAATAGTTCCCTTTTCTTAGCATCTATAACTAAGGGAGTTAGATCTTCACGCAAGGAAGAAATTAAAAGCCCCTAATCAAGCTTGGTCTTGATTAAATCATAGAATATAGTCAGGATTGTCAAGCTGCTTAGACGTTCCTTCTTGTACCAACTTTGCAGAGGGACATGCACTACTCAATTCCGTCAACATACTTGAGTAAGAGATTTCCTTGGAGAATAGGCATTAGTGACGTTCATCAAACAACGTAATTATTTGGGTTCAATTTGATAGTGTGAAAATGATGGGGGTTGTATTCAGGGGCGGATCCAGGAATAAATTAACTCACAATTCACAAACACAACAAATTCAAAAAAATTAAATTATAATGTGCTCAAGTTGTTCCAGTTATGTTCTTCCTTTAAATTACATTCAACGTTATGTAGATAACAATTAAGCATAGAATTTTAAGGCGGGTGAATCAAAGGCTCAATTCTTACAACCAACTCGTACATGTTCATATAATGCATAAGTACATAGTTATCCTACAAATGGAAAAGATCACATGAAGTAATTGTCATACAAAATTCATTACTTGAAAGAAAAAAAATTACTTCATCATCTACGACTTGGATAAATCTTAAATCAACTTTTACTGCATAAGAAATCATGTTCTAACTAACTGTAGTTATATGTAAACTTTGTTTATTCCCAGAGAGTGAAGAGTAAAAGTCAATTGTCTACTTACCCTGATTCTCTCAACCTTCTTTGATAAAGATTGAAAATCTATTCTATATTCTTCACCAATTCTCCTTTCATAACACACATATTTTACAAGCTACTTTTCCTAACATATAACGACTACTTAAGAAAAAAAAATCCCTAAAAATTAAAAAATTATTAAACAAAAAAACCCCAATTAGCTACCTCTTAAGTCCAATACAACAAATACATCAAATAAATTGAATTGGGTTTAACTCCAAGTCCCTAACCAACAACAAATTATAATTTTAAATTATCAAATAAAAAAGCCTTAAATTTGTTACCTTCTAAATCTCATATGCGCAAGGGGCGAGGGCCGAGGGGTAGCGACTACAATAGAATGAGAAGACGAGACGAGATCGCGGCTGAGAAGAGGAGACATTGTTGACTCGCGGACCAATGCTTTGCTTGGCCAAGCAGTGAAACAGTGAAGGAGAAGAGGGGTTTTTTTTTTTTAATTTGAAGTCTAAGCTCTCGCCCCTCTCTTATCTAACTCTCTGTACATACTTTGAAAAATTAGATTATAATGGATTTTTTTTGCCCCACCAAGTTTAACTTTTTTTAGTAATCTACCCCCTTAAATTTATTAACTTATAAATTCTGCCCCTTGAGTTTACCTATAAAAAATGAGCATATATAGGCAGTTGGCTATGTGATAACCTAAAAATTTATGAGACTTATAAATAAGATCTCGAATAATTAAATGAAGGTTTAAAGAATAAAACCTTGATTTGAAAATAGAGGAATGATTAACATTTTTGAAAAAGAACCTATATGGTTTAATATCTGAGAGAAGGTAAAGAAATTAAATGTGAACGATAGAAACGTTGAAGAGTAAGATATTACTAAGGGATTAAGAATATAGCAAGTCAAAATAATATATATGGCAAGTCATATGATCATAATAAATAAGCCTAAATATTTAATTATTAAGAGGACTTGTAAGTATGACACAAGTTATTAATATGGTATATATTCTAAATTTAAGAATATGACAAAAGATATTGAAAAGTTGGATTAATATAACCCATTATGTCAAGCCATTTGAAAAGGCTTATTGAATGTAGCAAACTAAATAAAAATATTTTAATAGACGTTGAATTAAATGTCTAACCTAATATATGAAAATATTAATTAATTATCAATGAACTAAATTTTTATGACTAATGTAGAGAATGTGCATGATTGAATGAGTAATTATTTAAAGTCCAATGTAAGTGGACTAGAAACCCTAATTGAATAATTAGGGTAATGTAAAAATTGATGAGATATGTCCCAAACAATTTATTGGATAGCCCAAACAATTAGTAAAGAAATAGCCCAAAATTTAGCCCAAACTTGTGAGGAATTTCAATAAGCAAGTTAAAACTCAAATTTTAAATTAGGGATAGAATTTTAAAGCATAAACTGCTCGGTTGAATCCGGAGCGTCAAGTTTAGTCAAAAAAGACTGTAAACACAAATGTGTCGAAGTTAACTTTTTGGTCAAAATCAACAGTTGACTTTTAAAAAATAATCTTATTTTCATTCTGAAGTTGGGCACACTTCTTATTATGTGTTGAACCGTGATGGGAATCTGTAATCCTTGGAAACTGAACATGGAGCCATAAGTTATAAAAGAGAAGCTCATAAGTTACAAACAACTTTGTTTTTTTGAAGGCGGTTTCGGGTCTATTGATGCTCTTAACTTGTCTGTTTGAGAACTAGATTACAATAACCACGAGTTCTTAACTTGCATTTTCTCAGCCAAATTTTGTTATGTACAGATTGCATTTGATTTTTCTTTAATAAATTAGTAACCAAATTAATGAAAGTTGTTATAATCTTTTGTTTTAATTTTATGGACCGATAAAATGTTATTAGTATTTTTTAGTTTTTTTTCCTAAAATTATATTACTAATAACATACTTCATTAAAAATTGTTCAAAAGTTTATATATTTGTTTGAGTCATAATTGAATTCTACCTGTTTGTTTTACTATTTATTTAAGTATATGCATATGTGTGCTCACTACAAGGGTATGTTCTGCCCTTACCACTTAAAAATTTCCAAGTTATCAATAAATGTGTATTTCCAATGTCTGTTGCAACATGTTGAATTCTTAGTAAATAAATCTATGATGTATGTGATTATAGCTAACATCTTTGGTGCATATACTGTATGAAAATTTGTCGTCTCAAGAAAAATTTTTCCGCATTAACTAATAGCCTCAACTTTTCTATAATTGTTGTTCTTTCTATATAAAAATCTAAACATTGTTATTTAAGATTGTGTGATGGTATTTAAGATTGTGTGATGCTTGTGGTTGTTGAATGTGACTAAATTTTGACTTGAGGTCAACATATAATAATAATCTAAAAGTCTTGTAACACAAAATATGTTTACCACTATGCTTACTGAAATTAATTCATGAAATGGCCGATTAAGATTCCAATTTTTTCTTGTAACAGAGCAATCATATAGTCGCACTGAAGGTTCTTTTTCTATTTGAATTTGTAGCAAATGATATTTTGACTGCCTATTTGTCTTTTTCTGTTTATGAGCAATACGGTGTACATTAGTACCACATAGCAACTCTATTATCTTTGTGTATTGATTTTGGCACTAAGTGCCTCTGGTGACCTATTTGTTTCATTTTCCGACTTTTTATTATTTTTTAAATATATGCAAGGAAGACCGCTTCTTCTCGACGCCTTTTACAATCTGGGTATCAAACTTTTGTGCTACGTTTACGGAAGACAAGTGACGAAATTATGAAGTGTACTCTCTCTATATATGTAGATATATACTTTGATTGAAGAACTTTGGTAGCTTCAGATGGTTAATTGTAAAGATAATGAATGATTATGTAGTTGATGATTTTATTAAGTTAATAATATTTTAGTTTTTTGTATTTTTGCCATTATTTACTATGGGGACATTGAGCCCGCCAGGTACACAAAAAGAATGTCAAATTTTGATTTGGCAACAATATAATTCGTTACCAAAGCATTGAACAAGTTTTAATATAGCAACAATTTTTTATACATTTAGCAACAAATTATCGTTGTTAATGGCATTAAAAATATAATATTTGGCCACGAAAAAAGTAACATAATAACAACGGAAAGGATATTGTTGCTAATACTAAAATAAAAGGCAACATTTTTTATCGTTGCAAATTATATCACCTTTCGTTGCACATATAAAGAAACGACAACATATAATGTTGTTACTAATCGACGACTTTCGTTGCTATTGAAAATAACCAAAGAACAAACATTTTTAATTCTTGATTCAAAATAATGTCGTTGCCAAATAATATAATCAGCAATGAAAATCGTTGCTAAAAAGTTTACATTCCGCAACGAAAGCAAGCTTAGGCAACAATTTTCATAATTTACTGCAACGAAAAATGTCGTTGTAAAATGGTGTCAATTGCAACGAAAATTCATGGTCATTGCAAAAAAAAAAAAGAGTTCATTTCGTTGCCAATTAGCAGGCTTTTGCAATGAAATGGGGTTTTTAGCAACGAAATTTTAATTATTCTCCAACAATACATTTTGTTGCTAAAGGGTCAATGTCTCTGTACGAAAGCTAAATTTCGTTGCAAAATGTATTACTTTTGGCAACGAAAAAAAAAAGTTCGTTGCGGAACAATTAGCAATGCTCATTGCGCAACGACAGTAAAGTCGTTGCCAAAACCCTTTTACAAAGAAATTTGGCACCTTTAGCAACGAAAATTAGTTATTTCTGAAGCCCCATTTTTTTGTAGTGTGGTTATGCAGCACAGTTCACTGTTGTAAGTAAGCTATTATTTTTCTTTTGTATCAAATATTTATGTGGTAGTGCATTATTTTTTAGAATAGATCTATTTCCTTTATCTTATAGGTTTCTATGCATCCAAATAATTTTTCTGTCTGTGGTTGCACTTCAGATATATGAGCAGCCTTGAAAATAAGAAAGTTAAACTTTTTGATATGGGGGGGAGCAAACCTACAACCGAAGACAATGTTCAAGTTTAAGTGGCATGAAGTAATCAGATGTCTTACATTTAACTGAACTATTGTATTGTAGTAATGATCGTAAAAGTTATTGGTTTAGCATGGTATAATATATTATCATCATATTTTAGGGATGAATTATCCTACTATTATATTGTAATGTTGTAATGTGAATGATTTGAAATGATGTATATAATATTGTTTATGGTTTTATTTTATATTGTTGCTATAAACAAAAGAAAAGGCAATATTTATATCGTTGCAAATCATAACAAATTCCGTTGCACATGAAAAATAAACGATAACGTATAGTGTCGTTGTTAATTGACAATAACTTTTGTTGCTCTCTAAAAACAATCACCATCGAATAGTATCATTGCTAATTCATCATAATTATCCATAAAAAAACCAACAGCAACGCAAAATTTTGTTGCAAATTAATATATAACTAGTTTATTTTGTACATTTAGCAACAAACATCGTTACCAAAAAGTACACAAGTAGCAACGAAAACCAATTAAGGCAACAATTTTTATATTATTCAGTAACGGTAAACTTCGTTGGCAAATGTGTATCAAATGCAACGATTTTAATCTTCGTTGGAAAATAAAAAGATTCTTTTCGTTGCCAATTAGGCGTATTTTGCAATGAGAATTGTTTTTCAGTAACAATTTCTTAATAAATTTGCTACAAAATATTTCGTTGCTAAATGATTTATGATTTTACATGAAAACAAAATTTCGTTGCGAAATATATTACATTCTGCAACGAAAAAAAAAATTTGTTGCTAGACAATTAACAACACTCATTGCACAACGAAATGTCCAATGATCGAAAAATCGTTGCAAATGGCATTTGGCAACGAAATTTCGCACATTTAGCAATGAAAACTGTTTGTTGCAAAATCACCATTTTTTTTGTAGTGTAACACATTGGTGTGATCTTGTTAGAGTAATTATACTCGGCAAACTGTTAAACGCTAGAACACTTGTATGTGTAGTCTATGTTAAATGAGTGTTATTATTGTTATATTGTAAATGTTGAGTTGAAGTACTCTATGCAGAAGATCATATTAAAAATTTGAATTGAGAGTTAATGAATACTCGCAAGTTAATATGTCAATATGAAACATATTGTTTATAGTTTAAGATGTATATATAGATCATGAATGATCTACAGATGTAATAACCGATTGTAAAGGTTACAGATTCTGGAACATAAGGGAATAATGTATTAATTGGTATAAAAGTCATGGTGTGTTCATTAATTTATGAACAAAGGTTATATATATATATTGAGATGAAGGTAGTACCGTAACACATCAGCTCCGAGGTTCAAGAGACCCGAATTTAGGGGACGTCACAGGTTGGTATCAGAGCTGATAAGTTATAAAGCTTAGGTATGAGTATTTTAGGTTATAACCGTAGAGATGATGATAAGGATGATAAAGAATAAACTCAGATAGTTTAAGTGATAAGAGATGAATTTATGAAATTCATTATAAAGAAGATTCAAAGAAGAATCTTGAAGAAATATAAAGATAAGAATCCAGAGTTACCTGACACCAATAATAAAGATGAAAGGTGATAATAAATAGAAGATATCTCTAAGATGAAAAGTGTAAGTAAAATCATAATATAATATTATTAAAGGGAAGAATAAGATTGTAGAATAAAACAATCGTAAGGATAAGGATAAATAATTACAAAATAAGATCACGATGTGATCAGATTGAATTAATTGTTGAATAACATATTATATGTTAAAGGATTAAGAAGATATAACATGACGCTATAAAGATAATGTACTATGAAATAGTACAAGGTAAACTCAAGAAAGAGTCATAAATGCTAAGATGTGGATTAGAGAAAATTCGTATTGGGCAAAGAGCAAGATAAGGCCGTTTGATAGGATCGTGTAGGATTTCAATTGAGGACTCATCTGATAGCTGAGTTGTACAAACCTTTGTATGGGTAAGAATTTTGTGCTTGGTCTAACGACTACTCAGTTTATCACATTGATAATCGTTTCAATATTGGTGTCGCGCTATCGATATACATATGGCGAGAAGGTGATTCTTTTCTCATATTTATATTTGATAGTTAGAGAATTTAAGATTAAGGTGTAAGTTCTTAAAACTCATGCTTATGGTAAGTTTGTGACTCATAATCGTATGATATGTTTTTGAACCCCTAAACGTATGGATAGTCCCTGATTGATTCTTGGACTACGTATTACTAGGACAAGTTCTTAAACTCATATTATTGTGGCAAGTTCCTGAACTCATAACGTGTGGTAAGTTTGATGAACTGTACTGGGATATAGAAAAGTTTTAGATTGTGAACTAAGAATTTACAATATAATAGGCACTGGTGATGATAGAATTTTTAAGTAATAGAGCATTGAAGAAAAGTTGGAGTTGATGGAGGAAGCATAGGTTTTCTAAATCTTTTAGTTATATACTGGATTTGAATTTATTGACATCATGCTGATATTTTCACTTTTGTGTTTTCGAAAAATATGTTGGATCAATTTTTGAACCAATAAGTTTAAAAACTGTCATATTATTCATATGTCTATGCTAATTGTTTCAGCTAGGTAAAATGATTTAAAAATATCAAAATATATTTTATATATCATTAATGCATTAATTTAGTGCAGAGATGATAAACGATGGAGTCATCAATGTAGAGTAATAACCTAGTGTTAGATGTGATCATAGTATCGCCAACCCACTATGGTATGATGTAGTATGACAAAGTCACCAAATAACGAAATTCCCAACGGACTGTGGAGACAGTGCGTTATCATAACGTCGTAAAATGATTTTCAGAATTTTGAACTATTTAAAGAAAAGTCGATGCTAATTAAAGTGGTTAGACAAATGTTTCGATTGATGTTCGAATGATTGGTACATGACTAAGCTATTTGATTAAGCTAGACAAATGTTTATGAAATTCAAGTATTCTTTGAAAATTTATGTCAAACCAAATTATTTTGGTACGAACTCTCGTGTTAAGTCTGAGGTGAACAACCCCGAAAAATGGGGATATACCATTTGGATAATATATTCCAATCTATGAACACATATAGTTGTTATAGAGTACAATAGGCTTATCACCTAGAGTACACGTTTTAGTGTGAATAACTGTGGTGAAACATTGTTACGTTTTGGTTTACATTATCAAGTACTGTGGTATAAGGAAGAGATTGTTACTTTTAGAAAGTGGCAAGATGATGCAACCGTGGCTCTATGCATCATGCTCGCATCCATGAGTAACGAGTTTCAGCGCCAGCATGAAACTATAAATGCTCATACGAACCTCAAAGATTTGTATGGTGAGCAAAGTAGGACTGCTAGATATGAGATATCTAAGGAGCTCTTTCAATCTCGGATGACCGAGGGTGTAACGCCCCAAATCCGGGTCTCTTGAACCTCGAACTTGGTACGTCATGGTACTACCTTCATCTCAATATATACAACCTTTATTCATAATTTAATGAACACAATCTTATTTTGAATACAAATTAATGCAATAATTCTTCTATTTCAGAATCTATAACCTTCACTACCTATTATTACATCTATAGATCTTACATGATCTAATCTATACATCTCAAACTATAAATAATATGTTATGTATTGATACATTAATTGCGAGTATTCATTAGTTCACAATCTAAATTTAAATATTCTTCAATGCAGTGTTCTTTAACTACACAACTACAATATATAATATTTACGTTCATTTAACATAGCTAGAGACTGCAAATAAGTGTTCTAACATTTAACAATTTGCCAGGTATATGTGTGCTAAAGAGATTACACCAAAATGTGAGTTTGTTACTAAAGCACAAATCATCTTCAGTTACTGTTTCATCTTGTATTTCTTTATTTATCTCGAATCCTTCGACATTATGGTCAGCTATTAATATTGACCTTTATCTGCAAAATTGTTTCCAAGATTGAGCACAACGGCCCAACAAGTCCAACAGTCTACACATTTCATGCTTTATATAACATACATATTACATTTAATCATGCATCATATATATGTTTTAGTCAATACATCTACATATGCTTCATACATCTCATGATATGTATCTCTATATCGGGTGTTGATTACTTTGAGGTTAAACTATGCTAGATTGTTTACCTGAGTCGGCCGAGAAAGAGATCGACGACATTTCTGTCTAGAAGCTTTGATACCACCCAAAAGATACAGCAAAGCAAGTTTTGGGAATTTTCTCTCACACTATATGCATGGTATTATGATCACCTATATATTGTAGTACATGGATTGTGTTTGTTGCAAGGATAACGTATCTTTATCTAGTAGTTATAGCAGAAGATTAGTACTTGAGATTTATAACAGATAGAGATGTGAGACTAAGTCGGCAATCTTATATGCAAATATATCATAACAAAAAAAATTCAATCTTCTCCTTTGCTTCTTCAACTTTATCTTCTTCAATTAATCCTATAAGTTTCTCATCCTCCAGAGTCTTGAGGATCATTTCATTTCTATCCACAATATCACCTTCAAATAGAGATGCGTTTGCTATTTTTGGTGGCCCCCTTTTCCTTTTAAGCCCCTTTATAATAATTTTTCCATTAAATATCTCCTTTTTGAATCCACTAAACCTTCCAACTCGTGCATAAATTTCTATCTTAATTATAAGATGCCCTTATTTTTTGAGCATTAAATTCTCTTCATTATGAATTTTTCTTCTCATTCCAATTCCAATTGGTCATCATCTTCACTATAATCCAGCCAAGCCTGATTGATCTACTTCAAGTTGATCCATTTGATCAATCCTTCTTGTATTATTATCGCAATCTTGGTACAATATTTCTTCCCGCTTTTTTTCTTCTTTTTTGTATTTTTTTGTTGATAATTTAAGATTTTGGAAGAATAATTCAGTTACTTGTTTATTTTTCATTAAAATTGCAGTAATGTGTTTAGACTCCGCCTTTTGATCTTCTCCATAGATGTGTGAAGCCTTTAAAAGAGCCGATTGATATATGGATATATGGAGATGCGATGTGCGCTTGTGTGAGAATTAATGTGAGAACAAAGATCAATTTGTAAGAAAATCTTTTAAGGTTTTGAGGATTAGGGTTTGAAAATATCTTTATAAAAAAAGGGGTAACAAATTAACTGATATATGAGATGTTTTTAGAATTAGTTAGGGTTTAGTTTTGCTCTATGTTAGGCCCACTCTTTGTCAGCTTAGAAAAATTTACTTAACAAGAACTACTAAAAGTGATTCACTGGTTGATTCATTGATTGCAGTAATTCATGCCAAAGATCGGACATACGATAGTTAAGTTAAGTCAATTATAGAACCTTTATAGATGAGGAGGAGTACCTTAGCAGTAGCTTCCAGTAGTGTCACTGGCTGTATAGGCAGGTTTTCCCTCTTTTTCCATCTTTTATACAGGCATCATCGGTTGTGTTTCTGGTCCTTATGATGGACCTTTAGATAGAATATGAAAGTCCTTTTGGACTCCTTAGGTTTGGCTCATTATCTTGACTTAGACCTAACGTGAACACCTTTAGCTTTTGTTATGAAGATGTATTTTTATCCACCAACAGGTCTTGGTCTAAGAAAAATCCTCTGCCTATGAGAACATGAAGACCATCCTTATATCTGTTATCTATAATATATAGTATTATTTAATATATATATATATATATATATATATATAAAATAAAATTTATGCAGAACATAAACAAATTATAAAATGAGTAAATCTGAGTCCTTTGAATTCACAAAGTCTTCTTAAAGTAAATTTATTCCCCCACAGATGCTAAGGGTTAATTGAATAATTGCTTCCCAAGATAAAACGGATTTCAATTCTTAATTAGTAGCATTACAAAATTAAGAATTCATCGAACCGAATTCTATGTTTATGTACTAAACTTTAATATGAATGTTAATGATGCATGCATGAAGACAAAACTTATCGCAACACAATTTTATTGCGTAGAAAGCGAGTTTGTATTGCTTAAAAGCGAGTTTTTAAGAGAAGCGAGAGCGGAACGGGAAAGGCGAGCGGGAAGCGGAAATTATACGCAGCGGTTTTTGTAGAAAAGAGAAGATGCGAGCGAGATTTTGCTAAGGAAAGGCAGGATTTTTTGAGCGGGGACGAGACGGAAAATATAGAACGAAAATTCTAGAACGGGATGGGACAGAAAAAATTATTTATCTTAAAAGCTTCCCACACCATTTATTTATAGAATCCGTTGGCGTGTAACCGTCGTCAAAACGATGTAGTATCACAAACTCGCCCGTCACGATCACGACCCGACCCGAGTCAATTTTCTCATTCAAATCCCATTTCAAACAATCCCTCACATGAATGTAAAATTGGCTTTACAATATGCAAAATATGTTATGAATATGCAGACACTAGTTCGAGTACATAAGAAAAGATATTTCATCAGGTTAAGTAACCTAGTGGCTTTGAACTTGCCCTAGTAAAATCTATCGGATTTACTTGGCAATCAGTAGACTTGATGTCTTTGAACTATCAGCTTTTTGTGTAAACCAAGACAATAGAATTCACAAAATATCTCTTCAGACATAGTTGGTTCTCACGTTTGTGTTCATTTTGGCCTTGAAACACCTCTTGGTTCCGTGAGTATATTAGAGAATTCAGCCTTCAAAATTCTCACAGAAGTGGCCCCCTTCTTACTCACGTAGGTGACTTCATCAAGAGTATCCTGCAATACCCCACTGGACCATATTTTAAGATATAAAAGTCATTAAAAGCGTAACTTATCACGATTCTCATGGCGGATGTACCTTTGTCTCATAATAGGAATGGTTAGGAGTAATTATCTCCTCAGTGCTTTACTGAGTACTACATAGTTCGATTTGCCCATTGAACCTAGATCTTGGGATCTCCAGTCAGCTAAGTTGGGTTGCCACTATGATGACTCTTATTTAAACAGTAGGTTTTAAACCCATTCCCTTCGATGATTTTTCCACTTGCTCTCTTGTTAAACCTTTTGTAAGCGGATCCGCAATATTATCTTTTGACTTTACATAGTCAATTGAGATAATTTCATTTGAGAGCAATTGTCTAACGATATTATGTCTTCGTCTTATATGGCGTGACTTACCGTTATATAAATGACTTTGTGCTCTTCCAATCGCTGATTGGCTATCACAGTGTATACATATAGCTTGCACAGGTCTTGACCAATTTGGAATATCCTCTAAGAAATTACGAAGCCACTCGACTTTTCTCCAAACTTTGTCTAACATAATGAATTCCGATTCCATTGTAGACCTAGCAATACACGTTTGTTTTGAGGATTTTCAAGATCTTCTTTGCACCTCAAGGGTAAAGACATATCCACTTGTGGATTTCGAGTCTCTATTGTCAGATATCCAATTAGCATCACTATATCCTTCCAATACTGCTGGATATCTTGTATAGTGCAGTCCATATTTTTGAGTATGTTTTAAATATCCTAAAACTCTCAAAATTGCTTTCCAGTGATCTTTACCCGGATTACTCGTATACATACTTAGCTTACTTACTGAATAAGCTATATCTGGTCTAGTACAGTTCATGACATACATTAAACTGCCTATTATACGAGAATATTCTAGTTGAGATATGCCATCACTTTCATTTTTAGCAAGATGAAGATTTATATCAACTGGGGTTTTATTCAGAATTATACTTGTTAAATTTTTCAAGTATTTTCTCAATGTAATGAGATTGAGATAATATAATTCCATCAGAGGTTCTAGAAATCTTGATTCCTAAAATTATATCAGCAATCCCCAAGTCTTTCATGTCAAACCTGTTTGACAACATACGTTTAGTAGAGTTGATAACTTCATTGTTGCTACCCATGATTAACATATCATCCACATAAAGATAAACAATGACATATTCCTTTTGAGTACTTTTGACATAAACACATTTGTCACACTCATTGATTTTAAATCCATTTGATAACATAACATTATCAAATTTCTCATGCCATTGTTTTGATGCATGTTTTAATCCATATAAGGATTTAACAAGTTTGCATACTTTCCTCTCTTGTCCAGGAACTATAAAACCCTCAGGTTGTTCCATATATATTTCTTCATCTAATTCACCATTTAAGAATGCAGTCTTTACATCCATTTGATGTATTTCAAGTTTATTTAAAGATGCTATTGCTATTAGCATTTGAATAGATGTAATTCTTGTAACAGGTGAATAAGTGTCGAAATAATCCAATCCTTCCTTTTGTCTATAACCTTTAACAACAAGCCTTGCTTTATATTTATCAATTGAGCCATCAGTTTTCATCTTCTTTTTGAAGATCCATTTATACCCTAAGGGTTTTGAACTAGGTGGAAGATCCACCAGTTCCCATGTATGATTTTGCATAATGGACTCAATTTCGCTATTTATTGCTTCTTTCCAATGAGAAGCATCTGGAGAGGATACTTCTTCCTTATAGGTTCGAGGATCGTTTTCTAACAAAAATGATAGAAAATCCGGACCAAACGACGTTGAAGTCCTTGCCCTTTTGCTACGTCTAGGTTCATCCACTACAGACTCTTTGTCTATATTTTCAGGATTATCACTAGTAGCATCCAAAGGTCTTTTGTTTGAATTTGAATCATTATTTCCATTGTATGGAAAAATATTCTCAAAAAATGATGCATCTCTTGATTCAATAAATGTATTAACATGAATATCGTTAATTTCAGATTTATGAACAAGAAAGCGATAAACTTCTTTATTATTTGCATAACCAATGAAAACACAGTCAATTTTTTTTTGTCCTATCTTAACCTTTTTAGGTTTAGGAACCATTACCTTTGCTAGACACCCCCCACACTCGTAAGTATTTATAGCAAGGTCTATGACCTTTTCATAATTCATAAGGTGTTTTATGAGTTTTCTTATGAGGCACTTTATTAAGAATATAATTGGCGCGAAAGTAAAGCTTCCCCACAAATTGCAGGGTGCTCGGAGGCTATTTAACATAACATTCAACATTTCTTTCAATGTTAGGTTCTTGCGTCAAACAATACTAGTTAGATTGAGGTGAATAAGGAAGCGATAGTTTTGTGAATAATACCATGAGTAGAGCATATCTCTTCAAATGGTGATTCATATTCACCACCTCTATCGCTTCTTATTGCTTTAATCTTTTGTTAAGTTGATTTTCAACTTCATTTTTATAAAGTTGAAACATTTCTACTGACCTCATCTTTGCTTCTTAGCAAAATATACATATGATATCTTGTGCGATCATCAATAAAGGTTATGAAATATTTTTTCCCACCTCTAGTTTGCACAAACTTTAAGTCACATATATCGATTGTGAATTAAATCTAGAGGTTCGATTTTCCTTTCAATGAGAATGAAAGGGTAATCTTGTCATTTTGATTCCACACAAATTTTACATTTATGTTTTTGATTAATATCAAATTTAGGCAAGAATTCTAAATTAATTAATCTACGCAAAGTATTATAATTAACATGTCCTAATCTAGCATGCCATATGTTTGATGACTCTAACAAGTAAGCAGAAGAATTAATTTTATTATTATCAATAGACTTGATTTACAAATATCATAACATTCATCTTAAAGAGTCCATCATTCATGCAGCCTTTTCCTACAAACATATCATTTTTAGTAAGTACACGTAGATATAATAACATAAACAAATTACCTGTGTCTCAATTAATTGGTCGTATCCCAATTATGGGATATGTCGTATCCCAATTTTTGGAACGTAACCCAATTCCAACCGATTTGGAACGTAACCCAATTCCAACCGATTCTAATTTTTGGAACGTATCTCAATTCCAACCGATTCTAATATTAGCTTCCCAAATTCGAACCGATTCTAATATTAGCGTATTTTTGGCCCAACTCAATTTTGGCTCCAAATATTACCCGTTAATATTAACGTTGGAAACTACCAAATATTACCGTTGGCTCCCAACTTCCAATAACTGATATTACGGTTGATTTTATTACTGTTGGCCAAATAAAATTTTATTAAAATGTATACAATTTTATTAAAATATATATATAAAAATGTTGTTAGCATGACTTGAACCCAAGTCCTTAATATCAACACATCTCTCTTATCGAACTAAACCAATATTAATTATTGGTTACTTGGATGACATATAATATATTTATTATATACTTTTAGATAATGAAAATATCTAACACCAAGCTACCATTATGGCAATTGGTTCTGCTATTTCAGTATGATAGCCTCTTCTACGTTAACATGCAATTCATGTTAGCATGCAGTTGTTATGCTTATCATCAAGTGTATCTGGAAATTAATCGAATGATTGATCAAGGGTACTAGCATGCAGCAACTAAAACAATAACAATAAACTGTTATATGCAAACAATAACAGAATATTTTAATCAACTATCATGTAATATATATAATATTTCTGTAATACATATAATAACAGAATACTATATATTTAACATGCAACACAATATGTAAAATACAATGTAGTTTTATGTGGTAACATAAGTGACTGCAGCTTTCCAGAAAACCAATAAAATGGTCTTCTATCTTACAACAATAATGTCATTAAATTTCAGTAATTGCAGTAAATTGAACCCAATACAGACATTGCTGCAACTTCAGAATTGAGCCCAATGCAATGAATGACGATATTTTTTTTTCTCCAGTAATTTCAGTAATTATGTTAATTATGATATTAACATAAACACAAAACATGCATACTACTTATGATATTAATTGCAAAATATGCATACTGTTAATCATTACAACATGCAGAACAAAAATTGACAACAACATAAGCACTTAAAACACTTAAGTACATGCAGCACATGCAGAACATATATGCATGTTTTAATACACCATGCAATCATTGAACATGCAGTTTTACAAACAAAACTTGTTTTATAAAACAATTTTCTATTAACATAAAACAATTTTCTGTTCAAATAAACTGTATAAATTAAATACTACTATATTTACAGAATAATAAAAATAACATATTAGTATATGCTATCATTTACTGTACCATGCATATAAGATAATAAACTTTCATGCACTCATCATATAATATAATAAATATATACTAACAGAATTTTTCAAACAAAATTTATACTACTAAAGTTACATACTGCAATACAAACAGAATTTATCATATTTTGTTTGCACGTATAAATAAAGTATACTACTAAAGTTAATCTGTATATAAGTTATATTTAAGAACTTAAGACTTACAAACATATTAATACTTATGACCATACTTTTAACAATACTCATGAATTATTCATGACAGAATTGACATTCTTATACTCATGACATATGGCAAGAATGAATTTAAAATGTAATCAGTAAACACTGAAGAATGAATTTCATTAGAAAATTCGGTATTCCTTATCCCTTTAGAAAATTCGGAATATATTAATATATTAATCTATAAATAATATATATTAATATATCCTAGTTCAGTATATTAACAGAAATCTATTAATATGCAAACAAATTCCAGAATATTAACAGATCAAATAATACCACAATTACAGAATAGAGTAAATTTGCTTTAAGATTGTTATCTATAATATATAGTATTATTTAATATATATATAAAATAAAATTTATGCAGAACATAAACAAATTATAAAATGAGTAAATCCGAGTCCTTTGAATTCACAAAGTCTCCTTAAAGCAAATTTATTCCCCCACAGATGCTAAGGGTTAATTGAATAATTGCTTCCCAAGATAAAACGGATTTCAATTCTTAATTCGTAGCATTACAAAATTAAGAATTCATCGAACCAAATTCTATGTTTATGTACTGAACTTTAATATGAATGTTAATGATGCATGCATGAAGACAAAACTTACTGCAACACAATTTTATTGCAGAAACAGAGTTTGTATTGCCGAAACAGAGTTTTTGCAGAAGCAGAACGGAACGGGAAAGGCAGAACGGGAAACGGAAATTATCTGCAACGGTTTTTGCAGAGAAGAGAAGACAGGACGGGATTTTGCTAAGGAAGGAACGGGATTTTTCAGAACGGGACGGGACAGAAAATATAGAACGAAAATTCTAGAACGGGATGGGACAGAAAAAATTATTTATCTTAAAAGCTTCTCACACCGTTTATTTATAGAATTCGTTGGCGTGTAACCGTCGTCAAAACGACGTAGTATCACAAACTCGCCCGTCACGATCACGACCCGACCCGAGTCAATTTTCTCATTCAAATCCCATTTCCAACAATATCTATAGGCGTCAGATCCACGATGAGGCCTGCTATGGCAATTGCCATAGCTGGATTTTTCATGATTTTTTTTATTTTGCTTATTTAGAAATTTTACAAATGAATTGGAGTTTAATTATTAATGCAAGCATAAAAAAATATTTTATAGGAAATTTTACTGCACCGTTGCTCATGCCTTTAGATGAGCTACTTAAAACTTTTTGTACATATTTTATACTTGGTTTAGAATTTCTTTAGACATATGTATTAGATGTTTATGGATAGTTGTATATAAATACTTGTTTTTGATTATGTATGACATAGTTTAGATGTTTTTGGTTTATATGGATTGCTTTTAGATAGTTTTGGTTTGATTTGCTTAGTTGGGAATCTGTTATTTGGCCTCCATAGTTTAATTTAATTGTTGTGTTGTTGGGATTTTAACAGGTATACAAAAAATAGGGGAATAAGGAAAAACAACAAAAGTATTTTGAATTTTTAGACATTTAGCGACGGATTCTGTTGTTATTGCCCTTTGGCGATGGCAACCAATTTATTCTAAAAAACTAAATTTAATATTAGCGACGAACAGATATGTCGCTACTACGCTTTAGCAACGGATTTCTTTTATTGAAAATTATTTAATTAAAATAACATAGCGACGGATTTTGTCGCTAATGGCTGTCACTAATGGTCGTTGCTAAATCCACGCCACGTTAGTGACACGTCATCTAAGTCTGGCACGCTCTTACTCAGATTAGCGACAGCAACCGTCGTTATATAAACTGTCGCGAATGAGCCAGTTATAGATGGATGTCACTATTGATCATATGCCAGTGACCAATTTTGGGCGACGACTTTTAGCGACGGATTTTCGTCATTCATTTATCTTTAGCTAACGGAATCCGTCGCTAAAAGTCCGTCGCTGTTGGCACTTTTTTTCGTAGGATTCTTTCTTCAACATATGTGTAAGATGATTAGCAATCTTGCTATAGTCATGTATTAATTCTTCGTAGTATCCACAAAGGCCTAAAAATCTTCTCATTGCCTTGAGATTCAGTGGCTAATTTGGCCAATGAGTAATACATTCAATTTTTATCTAGATCTAATATGCCTAAGGTACATAACTTCCTTTTGCCCAAACTGACATTTTGATAACTTGGCAAATGTTCTTGCAAAATAATAAATACTTTTTATAAATGCTCTAATTAATTGCTCACCCAACGTCTTCGAATAAATGAGAACAAAATTCATGGAATACTCATTCATTAATGATTAGAAGCTTGATGGTGCATTGGTTAGGTTGAAGGGCATCGCCAAGAACTCATAATGCCCTTAGCGGGTTCAAAATGTCGTCTTGGTGTACCCTGATTTGATGATATCTAGATCTCAAATCATATGCAGTAAAATATTTTGCAACCCATGTAATTCAGCAAGAAGCTCATCAACAACCAGAATCAGAAACTTATCATTTAATTTTACCATAAATAAGGCCCGATAGTCTAAGCATATAAGCCATGAACTATCTTGTTTTTTAACTAATATAACAAGCGAGTACGAACTGTTACTTAGTTGAGTTACCCTATTTTTCAGCATATCAGTCACAAGCTTCTCAATTCTGACTTTTTAATAATGTGGGTAGCGGTATGGACAAACTGAAATTGGTTCGTTGGACTTTAATGGAAACTTGTAATCATGGGAACGTGGAGGAGGAAGCCCCACTGGCTCAGCCAACACCTCTTCGTATTTGTCTAGAATTACCTGCTCTTCACGAGATTTAACATAGTACATGCTTTCACTAATAGCCCTCTTGAGGACTTTTTACAAGCTTCAATAAATCTAACTTCTCCAAGGAGTTGTGAGCTTGAGTACCATGGAGTTGAATAAGCCTGCCATTATGCTCAAACTTAATAATAAGTTTAGAAAAATCCCAACTTGTAGGACCCGGCGTTTTAAGCCATTGGGTTCTTAGTACAACATCATACCCCTCAATTGGGAACACAAAGAAATCCACATATATAGTCAGTCCTTGCAAGGTAAACAGAGTGTGGGCACAAGTACCAGGACTAATTAAAAAGTTTTTCACTTGATGCAACAATTACCTCCACCCGACCATGTTTAGTAAGTTTCAATCCAACTCATTGAGCTAACTCTTCACTAATAAATTGTGGGTGCTTCCTAAATCAAATAAAATATGTATAGATTAAGCATTGAGCTTACCACGAATTCACATTGTGTTTGGCGCATCTCCACCAGAGAGAGCATGTAAGGAAATAGCTAGAATCGCGTCCGATGAGTCCTCAATCTACATATCTGAATCATCATCACTGTCACATTACAGTGATGCCCAGGTAAAAACAGATTGTTACACCTGAAACATAGTCCTTTCTACTTTCTTTCATTAATCTCTTCCCATGTAAGGTAAAAATAGATTGTTACTCACTGGATCTTCAGCGCCATCATACCAAGGAATTGTCTTGGGCTAAGGGAAGTGTTCGTGGAAGGCTTACAATATAGAGGGTTGCGGTAGATGATTCTCTAGCCTCATGATGGGTTTTGGAGCTTACCAGATTATCAATTCTGGTGTTGAATTTTTCGAATAAATCATAGCTTTGGGTGATGATGGTTTCTTATCCAACGGCAAGGGCTTGCACAGAAGACTCTAATTGTTCGACGTTGGTCCATATTAAGGCTCTGATACCAACGTGGGACGTACTAGACTCTTGGCTTGGAACCTATGGTGTAAACAAGCAAGGAAATAGTGGTTTATTAAGGAACCAACACACAAGTTGCTAATATGATTTAATCTCTGATGATTCTTTATTGTTGGCCAAAAGCCTTTAAATACAACCATGGAATATAAACAAGAAAATTCGAGCTAACTCTAGAGAATCAAGGAAAAATAAATCCTAAATCTTATCAGATAATTCTCATGTAATTAAGAACTAAATTATTTAAAACTAACTAATTAACTATTTCAAACCAGCAACAAGGTCTCTTATCCATGTAATAGTGTTATACAATTATAACTAACCAATTATGTTGTTTGCTTGTGCTTCTCCCTATACACCACTTGGAATAGGTGAACCAAACATTAAGCAAAGCTATTCATGATTTTTGATTCTTTTACGGTTGGTTTTATTGCATATTTTGTGATGTAAATGGACTTATTAGGTTGTTTACTGATTTCAGGTTAAAATGGAGCTTTAGTGATGATAAGTGACGATTTGGAGCTAAGCAGAAGCAAAAAGAAGAAAAATTAGAAACCTCTCTGTCCTAGACCACCCCGGAGCATTTTCAGGTGTAATAAATCAGCCCTGGCGGATTCGGTGGAAAATCTGGACAATCTAGGATTTTTGGAAAGTTTCTTAAAGCAGATTTTGACAGACTTCTATATGGACTTGGATTGACATTGCTATCAGATTTATGATTGCTTTAGACTGAGATTCTTTTCCAAATTGGATTCTATTTCTTTATGGAACTAGTTGTGAATTATAATTCCTTTTAGGATTTGAGTTTCTAGTTCTCATAGGATTTAGGTCTTTTTCTAACACTATAAATACATGGCAATAGTCAGTAGTTAGGGAGAGCTTGGCTACACGATTGTAAACCTTAGTCTTGGGAGATTGAAGATTGAAGACATGAGCTAATTAAGTTCTTTATATTCAATTCTGAAGGGATGTTGAACCTTATTCATAATTATCGGTTTGATTAAGTTTACTTTATTTTTTCCTTCGTGCATGAGATTTATTCTGATTATCTACTTGAAATTCTTGTATGTTATTCAATTTACTAATGTGTTTCTGCATGATTAAATTAGTGAATTGATATCATCTGCTAGATTGAGATATATATTAAGCAAATGATGTATATCTGATCAAAAGTAGCAATTAGTGATACTTGATTGTGGACAAGCTTTTCGGTATTATTAAGAATTTCAGATAAGTTAAATAATTCCTGATTGTGTAATTATTGCTTGGAATAACCTAATTCTCATTCTTCATGCTTCTATTGTATTAAATTTAAACTGATAGTTCTAGGATATATGATAGTTAGGATCTCTTGTTGGCGATCCTCGCATTAGATTTACACATAAGGAGAATTTTGAATAATTAGCGATCGCGATTATCTAGGGTTATTAATATCATTGAAGGATAAGTACTATAAAACTTGATTACTCCATAATTGTAAAAAGGTGATACTGAACTAAATAACTGAAGCTTTTTATTCATTGTTAATTCTTATAAGTTTATTCTTGTTAATTTAGTTATTCAACTCAAAATCCCCCTTTCATTAGAAATCATAGGATAAATACAAATTAAACAATACTCTCTGTGGGATCGACATTTACTTGTTATTATATTAATACTTGTGTTAATAGAGTAAAAGTAAGGTATTAATTTAGGAGTACTAATTAACGATAGCTCCCAATTACTAAAAAGTCTTCATTTATTTTTTGATAAGCGAATTTTTTTATTAATAATAAAGAAAAAACATCATATTTATGTCCAAAAGATTTGGATATAAGATCAAAACATACCACCCCTCAAGATGCATATAAGCTACATTTCAGAATCACTTCATAAAAAACATTCAACACAAAAATAAAATAAAGGTACTACTAAAACAGAAATACACAGCAGAGCACCGGACAATACAATATCTACGCAACACATAACCATGTCTGAATAAGCTATTTATGACTAAAAATCTTCATATGCTTTTTTGATTCTTCCACTTTATCACTACTTCAGATAGTGATTTGCTCGAAGCTCCGTCTTCACTTGGGGCTTTTTTGGCAGCATGTTTTAGTTCCTTCATTCGGTTGCAAAGATTATTCCTTTCTTCTCTCTCCATTAGACTTTTCACTACTTTTGAAATCAACTTGCACTCCACAAAACTATTTTCGTTAACTTTTGGTCTTAATGCTACATTTAGCCCCTCTACTAACATAATCGCGTTCATCTTTTCCTCCACAAAGACTGGCCAAGCGATTAATGCATGGCACCCCATGAGCAATGCTCTCTAGAGTTGAATTCCATCCGCAATGAGATAGAAAGCCACCAGTTGAGAAATGGGCTAGAATATCGATCTGTGGTGCCCAAGAGGGCACCACTATGCCTTGCCCTTTGGTCCAATCCAAGAACCCTTTTGGTAAAAAATATGGAAGAGAATCTGTGATATCCCGAATATTAGTAATATTTCTTTGAAGGAAAATATTGAATGATTAAATAAAGGTTAGAGATTTAACCTAATTTTTAATAAAGAAAATGTGAAAAGATGGGATTTTTTTTTATTTTATCTATGTGCTTATAAAGAGCCCATAGGGTATAAAATGATTGGGAAGAGAGACTTTTAATATAAAAGGCTCTAACTAAGAATGTACAAGACAGTATAAATATTACTTACTCATAATGAAAAGAAAGTAATATGTGGAGTTGAATAAATTTTATCAGATGTAGTAAGCATTGGTATTATTAAATGTATATCTTGATTGTTCAAAATAAAAAGGGAAGCCAATATGGCTTAATTGAGAAATATTCTTGACATAAATTCACATGTGAGATTAATGAAATAATTATATTATATAATTTTGTTCAAAAGTATTATTTAGTGACAAATAAGGAAAATGGTGGGTACTACCATAAAGTATTTAAATTACATAGAGCCATCATTTTTAATGATGTATGTGCTAACTATTTTACTAGAAATGTGGTGGATAAAAATTCATGTATATTAATATGTAATATAAGTCCATATTAAATATTGGATCATATCAAATTTGCTAGGTGTGCTTGTAAATAATTTAGTGTTATGGAACATTGCCTTACGTAAAGAAGGGTAATAAGAGTCCAAGTTATATAAATTGGGCCAAATTAATTTTTTCATGTAGGCTTTCAGGCCTTCTTTATTTTATTAATATGATATGAGTACGTTGAGCCCAAAACAAAGTGGTGCCTAGCCTTGCATTAGGCCCAATTTGGCAGCCCATATTGTAGAGAAAAGGAATTATTAGTTCAAATTAAAAGAGCAGTGAGATGGTTGTTGGTCAATCAGTAAGCTAACAATTAGTTAGCGATTTAGTTAGTAGCTATAAGGTGTAGAATGGTTGTAGGAGCCAAGTTCATTGCATGAGCCAAGTAGCTACTAGAGAACTGAATAGGGGCCAAGTAGACTGCAGATTATTAAGAAGCTACTAAGCCTTGTAGGGGTTGTGTAGTGGTAATGATGAAGGCCAATATAGGGGTCGGGTAGGAGCTAAAGAGAGCAGCCAAGTAGAGATAATGATGGAAAGTAGCAATAGGCCAAGTAGGCTGATTGAGAGAGAGAGAGAGAGAGAGAAAGCTCAGCCATATATGGTCATACAATGCGCCTAAAATCAGATAAATTCTATACTTATCTGAGTTCCGAAAGCAATATCAATAGCAGTCCATTAGATAGAGAGAGTAGCAAAGCTATGACTGGAAGGGAAGGAAGCATTGAGCAGCAAAGATACTTCAATTTCTAGAAGTTAGCAAGGTAAGCAAGCTTAGACTCTTTTCATTCCTTTTCCATTTCACATTTGATAGTAGAATGGGTTGTTAGTGACTATAGTATTAACTAAGACTATGGTGGTTATTGTGATAATATTATAGCTTTGTGTGGTTGTTAATGCATTATATAGAGACCCTTAATAAATTAAAAGCCAAAAGGATGGGGAAATTGGACAGAAAATTTGTGGTTACATGTAAATAAAATCATGCTCACCAACTGTTTGATTAAATGTCCAAGTAGGGGCTGTTATAGTATAAAAGCATGCTAGCTATGAATTAAAGTCCAAATTATGTCTACGGGCTCATACATTGAAATGAATGCCTCAAACATGCTTCTATGCTTAAAATTATCATGTTATAGTATAACTTACATGCTATGATAATTTTATTTTAGATAGTAGAGTACCTTACTCCACGATCGTAGATCTCTACTTAAGAGTCATCTGTGGACCCCCACTTTGAGTCTCAAATTGGAATACTATAAATTGATGTTCCCAAACCAATGAAAGAAGAATTAAAAGCCTATTAAGGACTGTTTTGAACAAAATATAGAATCCCGATGTTTAGATGTATTAAACCATGAACATATAGTATACATAAAGTACTTGTTGTGATAAAACTTGTACTTGAAAGCTGTTATGGTGATTTAGTACTAACTCATGCTAATAATGCCTAGAAATGAGTTGTTTTGGTATTGATACATGAGCAAAGTTTCAAGCTTGTTAAAGTATGTGATGATGAGTTTTAAGGATAATTTAAAATTTATATGAATGCTTAAATAACCCTTGAAACATAGCTTGGGGACTGTTTATGAGTAATAGCCAATACTGAACTTAAATTTTAGATTGGAGGACTATTTTGGTCAAGGGATGTACCTGAACTTTTGATTCAGTAAGGAGACCATAATATGTCCATAATTAATTAAAAGTTATTTCTTAACTTAGTTGAGGTCCATATTGAGTACTACTCAATTTTCATGTTTAGGGCCATGAAAAATAAGCTTTAAAGTGTCATCTAACACTTAAACGAAGAGAGGTCACATCTGAACCTTGTAGGTAAGTTTCAATAGCTATAATATGGCATAATTAAGTTACACAAGTTAAAGAAACCAATTCTAAATCGTTTTAAATATTGAACTTGTTAAAAATAATGTTTTAAGCCAAAAGTGGTCTATTTTGGAAAAAATTTAGTACCTGAATTTGTAAGACTATAATGAACTCATATAAAGTTACTAATGCATGTTTGTGATGATTCCTAATCATTGTCATGACCAAAGCTAGTAAGAAAATCAAGTTAGGATCTATTTTTCAAGCCTAAAGTGAGCTTTGATAGGTCAAATTTGGTTAGATGACTAAAAAAAGTGAGATGATGATAAAAGTAATCTTAGGCAACTAAAATACACATGCCTAGACTTTCCAAGTAGCCAAAACTGAAAGAAATTTAAGAAGTGTTAAAATCAGTTTTGGGGAAAAAGTGCTAAACTGTCCAGTTTGAGCCTCAGTTAAAGTAGGCCTAACTGATATGAATGAGGAACCTAAACCCTTATTAAAATATCTTGGTATATGGTCTAGAAGTAGGGCCTGATGGTAGAGCCAAAACCTTAACCAAGAAATTCCAACAAAGCATCAAAGTATGCAGTAAACTCAATTCTGCAACAATTAGGTAGTAGAGTGGCTCTGCAAATAGTAGTGGTTCAGCAGATAGTAGAGTGGAAATCGTAGAGTGAACTCTAAAAATCATAGATTGAAAATAGTAGAGTAAAAAAATCATAAAGTGAACTCTGAAAATCGTAGAGTGAATCGTAGAGTGAACTTTGAAAATCATATAGTGAAAATAGTAGAGTGCAGATAGTATAGTGAAAATGGATAAACACCCTAGTTTGTGCCCAATTTTGGTTAACTTCCATAACTGAATTTAAAAAACTAAACTCATGGAAAAATACTATGATATATGATCTAAATGCTTGCACAAACAAAAGATCAAATGGGCTAACTCATAAAGTCCAAAAGCATCATCAAAGTGGCATAAAAATTAACTTCTGTTGCAGTTGCTAGTAGAGTGGGTAGTAGAGTGAAAATGTAAAATACCCATTTTGAGGCACTATCTTAAGAAGCCTTAAGAGGTTA
Source organism: Panax ginseng (assembly GCA_020205605.1). NCBI lineage: Eukaryota > Viridiplantae > Streptophyta > Magnoliopsida > Apiales > Araliaceae > Panax > Panax ginseng. Next base: position 7,144,381 of record CM035134.1, on the reverse strand, counting down.
TTTCAGTTGACTAACTATGGAATTAAATACTATGATGTATGGTCTAAAAGCTTGTTCAAACATGGAAGTCAAAAGCTCATTATAAAGATTCATAAAAATTCCCAAAGTACCCTAGAAAATCATATTTTCTATTTTTGAAATATGATGGAATAATGGGATTTGATTCCTAGAAATGTCATAACATAATGTAAGATGATATTTGAAGTGTATAATGACCAATGATTTGTATTATGTTATGATTGGACCAAAATGAATATATTTGAGAATGTAAAAGAAATAAGTATGCAATGTATATCATTGTGTATGATCACAAAGTGATGAACGAAGGCTATATGTCTAATCTAAGTCTAAGGAACTTAGATGAGTTATGTTTAACCAAATATAGTATGATGTAGTGGTGTGATACACACACAGTAAACTACAAGTGCGATAAGTTAGCACATGTAGCGATGAAAAGGGAAATAAAGCTGAGTTATATAAATAACGAAGTTGAATATAAAGGTGGTACAAGGAAAATATAAGTTAAAGTAGGTTATTAAAGTAGGGTTAACCATGAGATCAAGTATTTATTGTGTTTATTATATATCTCGCATACCGTGTAGGTCATGCAGATGAACATGACAGGTTAGCGTAATGGTAAAACACCGGTACAGACAAGTTTTTTAGAACTTATTTTTATGTGTGAACTTGTTAATTTTAATGTGTACATAGTCCCTATATTATATGTACTCCTTGTGAATAAATTGAGATGTGCATTATGTGTTATACTGATATAAATCTATTGAATCAAGTTAATGATTGATGTGGATTGAGTTATGGAAACTTACTATATTCGTGATATGAGGTATATGATAAGCATGAAGCAGGTATAATTTCTGAGTATGAGCATTATGATGTCTGAATAAATGCAATGTATGAAAAATATGAATTATGTATAAACTGCGATGCATGAATAATTTAAGTTGTGTTTAAAATGTTAAAAATGTGTTATGTGATAACTATGATATACTGTCGCCCTTATAGGTTCCTTTTGCCTTCTCGCATGTAGGTACACCTGAGGATCTGTTCAAGGAAGCAGTCTTCCGTCTCTTGACCCAACTCTCGACTCTCCACTAGGCACACATCTCAACCTATATAGTCTGTATGCACCATTAGTGGTTATTCCCATGCATGTACTCCTCATCCTGTCCTGGATGGTCTATCCCTGGATGTACTCCAGTGTTCGTTGTTCGTTTACCGCAAGCATATGCCTTTGTATGAAATTCACAACCATTGATTTTGTAACAATTACTACTGACTTGGTCCCTGTCTAGGCCCATAGTTAGGACTTGTACATTATCCGAAATCGTTCCTTCAGTAAGAGCCTACAAAAACTCTATTACATTAAATGAAGTCATAAATTAATGTAGTATATATTTCATGCTTAATATATTTAACTTACTTTGTCCTTTAGCCACCTTGAAATTTTTTTATCACGACTGATTTGAACATCTTTATCAGTTATGCCAGGCTGATTCGCTTTTAACTCATCATCGTATGATCTATACAATTTTATAAACATTAACATATTGGAATGTATGTCATTACAGGTTAAGATATAGCTATGGCCAATAACAATTGAAATTTTACATGTGTACCTAACAAATTCGTCAATCTCCTCGCAATTAAGAATATTGTAAGTATGTGCAGCATGTAATTCTTGCTTAGAAAGGAATATGCGCTTCCCTTTTCCATAAACGTGACCCGATAGAACAAATACAGAAAGCTAACCATTTAGTTCAACATTGCCCCCATCATCATGTCTTGGGACTCGATTGGCCTGTCAAGACTTTGTCGGGAAAATAGTCTGCAAACATAAATTTCTCATCGAAACTGTATGCCTCACATATCGACCCCTCGACATGAGCTCTATCTTTCACCTTCCTCTTAAGTTTTTCCATCACCCTCTCAAAAGGATACATTCATCTATATTTAATTGGTCCCCCCAACACAAGATGCATAGGGAATATGAATTTGTAAATGCTCCACGGAGTCAAGAAAAAAACAGGCGAGAATATTTTTTCAAGCTTACACGTGATCTCAATGATGTTCTTCTCAAGTACATACATGTCCTTCTCATTTAATATATTTGAACATAATGTTTTCAAGATTTATCATTATCTTTCGTCTTTCCCATAACACTCAACACGGTGTTAGACACATTATCGAATACATTCTTCTCAATATGCATCACATCTAGATTATGCCAAATCAAATTTTTAGAACAATAAGACAGTTCGAAAAATCCCAAAAGATGCTTTTGCGAACCTAATTATGAGACTCGCCAAACCCACTGATTATGTTTGAGGCAAAAATCTTATCGAACGGGATAAATGACAATCTCATCACATGGTCACGCATCTTCGTCCCCAACAATCGCGGTGCAGGCATATCATTGTCTACTTTCTCTTTTCAGAAGTGTTCTCTGTTTCTTCGAAATAGGTGATCTACCAGAAAGAAACGAAGATTTCAGTCAAACCAACAAGGCTACCTTCTGATAGATTAAAAGACTTTGTATATGTTGCATACAATACGGACAAGCCAACTTCCCATGTGTACTCCATCCAGCTAACATACTATAAGTAGGGAAGTCACTTATAGTCCACATAATCGCAGCCCTAAGGTTGAAATTTGTTTTCCTAAAAACATCCCAAGTTTGTACTCCATCCTCCCACAATACCTTCAACTCATCTATCAGAGGTCTCAAGTAAACATCTTGGTTCTTTTTAGGATTCTTGGGACCAGGAATCACGAATGAAAGAAATAAGTATGATTGTTTCATACACATATAAGGAGGCAAGTTGTACGGAGTAACAATCATAGGCCAATAGGAGTACGGAACAGCAGAGTGGCCAAACGGGTTGAAACCATCAGTGGACAATCCAAGCCTCACATTTCTAGGTTCCAATGCAAACCTAGGAAGTGCTAAGTTGAAATCTTTCCAAGCTTTCCCATCTGCGAGATGATTTAGTTTTCCATCTTTAACTTGAGATTTCGTATGCCAATTCATATGTCCAGCTGTTCTAGAAGACATGTACAATCTTTTTTGCCGATGTGTAATTGGAAAATACCTTAAAATCATAAAAGGAAAATTTGTTTTTTTTGTTGTCACACCCTCTTTATTAGGCCTGAACCGATCATGATTGAAAAATGTGCACCTTATTTCATGTTCATTTTCCTTATAAAATAACATGCAATCGTTCGGACATGCATCGATCTTTTGGTATTCAAGACCCAACTTCTTCACCATTTTCTTAAAATAGTAGTAGTTTTCGGACAATTTTTAACCCTCATGAAACATACTCTTAATGGCCTTCAAGAGCGACTCGAAACACTCATGTCTCATTTTGTGATCAGCCTTGATGTTAAGTAATGTCGCCACTATAGAAAATGTAGTGTGTTTGGTGCAACCATGCCACAACAGCTCGCTACCCTCGTCTAACAACTTAAAGAACGCTTTGGCATTAGAATTCATAGGTAGCACTCTACCTTATTCCCAATCAAAATTGTAAGACCCCAATTTTTATGAATAAAGATTAATTTTTCTCGAAATATATTTTTGAATATTATGGTGTGAATTTGATATAATGTTATAGTTGTGGGTAATATTTATAAATTTTATAAATTATGCAAGTTGTTATAAAATATTCGATTGGTCGGGGAATATTCGTTTTAATAGGGAATATTCGTACGACGGCACAATCATTGGTGGACCCCAGCAATGTAATTATTGTCGAGTTAAAAAAGACGGAAAAATCTTTTTATGAAAATAACGGCGGAAGTTTTACCGTTAAGCTTGTTAAAATACCGGTGGTAAAAATACGATGTCTGGCGTGGTTGCATAGTAGCACACGGTATTGATTATTGATGCTTACGTGAGAAGTCACTCAGTTTGATCCAATTATTGCTACAGTAATTGCTGCATAGTATCTCACGTTATTTGATTTAATTATTATTAATATTTTATATTATTAAATCAATAATTGAGATGACAAGTTATTCATATTATTATCTTCATAATTAATAATGTCTAGAAAGTTCTGTCGAGGAAAGAGGTTTGGTCACCTAATTGCGCGCCAATAGGGAGAAATTCTTATCGGAAAACCTCCTCTTTCATAGGAACGATCTGGTTGTTAATATTGCGATTTATAATAATGATGAATAAATATTGTTAAAAATATTGAAGGAATTTTTATGAAGTATTTGTTGTAAATTTTGGTGTATTATTTAGACCTCCACTTACTGATTTTTTTTTAAAATAATCGGTAGAAAATTTTTATGAAGTATTTGTTGTAAATTTTGGTGTATTGTTTAGACCTCCACTTACTCATTTTTTTAAAATAATCGGTAGAAAGTTATTGAGTATATATATATATATATATATATATATATATATATATATATATATATATACACACACACACACGTAAATCCTCCCGTGACAAACAAATTATGCCACCCCCCCCAAAAGTCTTCCACGAGTGGGCCCTAGCATATGTCAGCATCACATGTGAGCCCCACCTTTTATAATATATATATATATATAATAAGTTTTGTTTTTTTATGAAAAATGGAATATATTATATTTTATTATGCATAGTGCTTGCATAATATTTGCATAGTAAATCCTAAAAAAAATCAGTCGATCGTTGCAACCCGTGAGACTTTACTGTGCAGTCCGTGATTTCTAAATTCAAATAGTATCATTTCCATTCTCCTATAAATAGGATGTTTAGTTAGAATTGAAAATCAAACCAGAATTAGAGAATCCTTCTTCTATAATATTGAGCGTATTTCTTTTGAGTTTTAGAAAGCTTTGAGCGTAGAAAACAGTGAAAGTTTTCTTCACGAATATCCCCGCCCTACCAATCAGAATATTCTTCTTTTTAAGGTAAGGGATATTTTTTTTCAATATTCGTATGAAATAATATTTTCTTCCATACGCTGTAGTATATAAGTAATATTATTTCATTTTAGATTTCGAATTCTACACTCATTTTGTTAAAGTTTTGGCTTCTATACTCCATAAAATTAGTAGAATATCCTTGATATTTGCACTTCATCCAGTATCTTTTCATGGAAATATTATTCTGAGCATTCTTGATAAGTTTTAACTTTTTTATGCTGGAATACTATTCACGGGATTACTATTCTCGAAGACCTATTCACGGGGTACTATTCACTCGGGTACTATTCACCCGGGACACTATTCATGACAAAAATTAATTTTTTTTCTGTCCAAATCATTTTTGATACAATATTATTCTTGAATTTTACTCCACAAATCAGTATCATGTTAGCAATTTGGACATTATTGAATTTTGAATAAATTAAATTATTAAAGTATTTAATATTTATCATTTGCTTTCATTTAATTGAATTCCTATATCATTGTCATCATCCTCATGTTTATATTATGATAAAAGTCATTTATGGCCCGTAGTGCATAGATGGACTTGGTATGATTATGACCATGGATTATTCGGTATAATCATGGCCGTAATGTTACAAATGATGTGGTAAAAGTCCTCATTGGCCCGTAGTGCATTGATGGACAGTTGTTGGCATGATCATGTCCAGTGGTAAAAACATGAATATCCTTGACCCGTAATGCATGGATAATTCATGGTCGTGATACTAATAAATATCATTGGTCGTAGTGCAGGGGTGATTCACTACTACAAAACAATAAATAGATAACGCGGAAAAAACATTGTGGTTTTAATCAGGAAAACGTCGTGGTTAAGGGTGTCATCTATTTGACACCCTTACACAACATTTTTAAAACGTTGTAGTTAGACATTATACAACGTTTTTAAGAAAAAAATGTTGTAGATTTGTTTTCCATAAATTAGTAGATGCTTGAAAACGTTGTAGAAGGTATGATTCCACAACTTTTTTTGGCTAAAAATGTTGTAGAAGGTATGATTCCACAATGTTTTTAAAATGTTGTAGATAAAAAAAAAGAAAAAAAAGGTTGTGGTTCACCTATATTACCAATGCACCTGCAATATGCTAATGCCATGGTATATAGCTAAAAGGTCTAAATTCTCATTTAAATTTAAAGCCAAAATATATCAACCATTCAAAATACATCCCAATAATACCATTCGTTTACAGTTTCAAATTACTATATCCATAAAATATATACCAAACTATCCTTATATACATCTCAAATTCACTTTTCAATCCACAAAATAAACTAAACTATCCATAAAATTAAGCTACTACCTAAGCATTACAATATGTCATTATCAAGAATAGAAAGATAGCAATGCCAATCTCTTTGAGCGATTCAATAGTTCCATTTCCATTCAACTGGGTTTTGAGCTTGGTTCATGTAGGTCTGCACAAGCTTGAGATTGCACATGATGCTATTTGAGCTTTATTATTGATCTAATCTACCATCAACACCTGAATGAAACACAGAACAAAATGGATACACAAAGGGAAAAAATCCTAAGAGAAGTAGGACACAAACGAGGATAGATAAAACTGAAGAGCTGCAAGAACAATCCAATATAAAAAACAATCCAATATCAAAAAGGAACAAGATACAAAAAAAATTTACTAGGTAGAAACTATGGTGTTACATACTTTTTGACAAGTTGTTGGACTGCATAAGCCCCAAGTGTATCATTATGTAGTTCATATGCATCAATGTACGTTTATGCACTTTTCATTTAGAATGGATGACATATGCATTCGAGAAAGGTTAAGTAAACATTCTCGATAAAACTCAATCTCTCGCCACATATATGTAAGATGAGACACAATATGAGACTCAAAGAATAATAACAAAGAATAATACACGAAAGCATAGGCGATATAGAAAGAATTTCATTTGAGCAGTTGAATTCAAATGACGACTACGAGCATCTTCCCCATAGAAATTGTCAATGGATCGCTTTTATGTCTACACTAGTGTACCAAAACTTGAACACTTTTTTGCTGCAATGGAGAATCGATAAAGGTCGAGAATTCATTCACTCTAAGATCAATCATAATCGCAAGACAAATGGTTAGAAGAGTTATTCAATCCTAAAATGGCGGTGAACTTACATGATTTACGGAATGTAGCCAGTAGCATCTGATCTAATGTTTGCTACAAATCTGCACCCAACAAATTCTAAGGGTAGCACAATACACATTCAACTATGATTTAAAAATGTAAAAAATGCCACATTAACATATGTCCATACAATATTAACTCAAAATGGGTGAAAATAGTATAATACTATCCAACTACAGTAACTTTTCCCTGAAGTAGGAAAAAAAGTGTGGGTGGGGAGGGGGGTACAACAACTTGAAAGGCCTCAAATGACTACCATTTTATAGAGTGAGAGCTAACTTAGTCCATATCAGTTCGCAAGTTTCAATAATAAAAACCACATTCAATTAACAATAGTAACAGACAGTAAAGCATAATTGCACTTACAATCATCCACTTCTTCCTTCATGTGCTCTTCCAACAGCTTTTCTTCCTCCGCCACCATATCTACTGAGATAAGAGAAGTATCTCCATTTACATCAAGAGCAAGATTTCCCTTGCAAATGTCCTTCATATTAAGTAACAAACTTTAGATTTAACGTACTGAAAGGATTACAATTCAAGATGAATAAAGCAAAAGATATAAGTGCTCAACACACAGAAACCATTTTTTCTTAGTACAAGAACAAACACCTCAGGCAACTCCAATAACAAGAAGAAACATATTATGATCCTTTAACATAACTGTAGGAATAAAATAACAATAGCATAGGCTATGTAAGCATATCCAATGGAAAAGGATATTACCAGACTTAGTCCCTGCTAAGGTAGCAACATTTAAACAAAGTACAACCCTCTACAGAACATTTCACTTAGACAAAGTACAACCCCTCGACCTTACATTTCATTTTGTTTAACAAAATGGCCCCAAAGAGAGCCTAAAACTCCATTTCTAATCAGGGTTCCTCAACCTCAAAACATAAAATGGAAAGAAGAAATTGTCATGAACGTAACCAAGCTCATTCCCATTTGTTAAAAGAGTTGCAGTCATATTGTTGGTGTAATTATTCTAACAACACAAAGTTTGCAGTAAATTTAAAAATCTAGCAAATGACCTACTAAAACCTTTAATCCACCCAGGTACCAGCAACACCATAAAATGAATAATAACAACAAATATTTGAGAAAAAAATAGATAAATATCCCAATCCTTGTGCTTAGTTCAATTCCTAAAAGGGATTTTTGACTATTAAACTAGTACCCCCACCCCGGCCCCAGGTATTATAACACTCAAAGACAAAAAGTTTCCCGCCCACAAAATGTTTTGGTCTTTCAAAACTTTTTTCCCCATTTTTTCCCATGATTTTTCATAGATATGAAGAAGAAAAAAATGCACTCATAGTACTAACTTCTTCATCAATAACAAATTTTTATATTTGCCAACAAAAAGGATACAAAACACAGTCTCACAGTAAGGGGGGAACAAAACAACAAAAGCTACAAAAATGTATAAAACCATACACAATACAAGTACAGGAAAAATGAAAACAAACCTCATCTTTGAGTACAGAAGTCAGAGAATCTGCAAGTGCTTCATTCTTCAGTTCGGTCTCGTTGGCCACCATTTCTTCGCAGTTATTTGAATCCAAAAGTCCTAAAAAATTGACAATAACCCAAACCATTCAAGAAACTAAGAAAGTAACCAAAAAGGTTTCTGGAACATAAATAAACCAATTTAAAAATCTATCCTGCTGGTTCTCCGGAGCTAAAAGCACCGCTCCGGTCACCGATTTTGCCTTCAACTGAGAAAATGCATTGTGCATGGTCAACCATGAATACCGATTAAACGGAAGTCCTTTCACCTGAAATATTCATCTCAAATCAAACACAAAACGATATACACATTAATTACTTAAACATATATAAAATGAAATGATTATACGAGTTTTATATACCTTTGAAGTCAGAATGAGAGGTTGAATTCACGTACAACGAGCCCATACATTGCCATTTGTGAGGCAAGTTTGGCAATGGCCCTGCGTCACAATTTTAGTTCATTATAATAAGGGTGTCATCTATTAGGAATGTTTGATCTAGAGATTTGAGAGTTACAGGAAATTTAGGCAAACCCTAGCTTTTGTTTTATTTCAGATGGAACGAAAAGAGGCTAAAGATGAGAGACGAAGACAGTCGATGACAAAGGAAATAGAGTACTTGAACCCTCTTTCTTTGCGAGATTTAATTTTAAGTTTTCATTTAACCACCGATTTTTGCTCTGTATTTTTTTAGATACATAACATTTTTTTTAAAAACTTTATCTAATTAAAATTTAAAAATATCTTTTTAAATAGATAACATTTTTTCATACGTATCTACAACGTTTTGTTAAAAAAACGTTGTGGAAAAAAATACCACAACGTTTTTTATAAAAACGTTGTGGTTTAAGTGTTGTCTATTTACTACTTTGTACTAGTGATTCGATGATGTGAATTATTTATTAAGCTAAGTCTCAGCGATAAAATTGATGATGAACTTTTTAAACCATAGAAAATAGTAGATATCATGCTCTACTTGACTCTTCTAATTGATTGCTTGTTCCGCTGCAGTTAAACTTGATGTCTATTGTATTTTATTAGTTTAACACTGTTGAAGGTTAACGATAATTTATTCTGCATTATCTTAGTCATAATATTTCTTACTGGGCTAGTTGAGCTCACCCTTTTGTTTTCATTGTTCTTTTCAGGAAATGAGAAGCGTGGCGGGACTAGTCGGGGGCGGGTGATGGTAGAGATGGTGCATTAGTAGTCATCACTATTCTATGAAATTGTGTGATAATAATTATAATGAGGACTCCATTTGAGTTTGGATATTGTCTAGAAGACAATATCCGTGTTAAAACTCTTAGTTTATGTTTTGTCGTATTTTTCACGACAGTTGTATAATTAAGCTGTATTTGAATTTTGTACCATGTATTTGGCGACTCAGAATGGGTGATGTATACCTATTTTGGGGGCTTCACAAAAAATGTAATATCATGAACCATTTCATTCATACGATGGATATTGCCATTCGGATTGTGTACTTGTGTTGTACCACTATCTCTTCTCTAATCATGTGCCCACCAACATTCTTCGTAATTTTTCATAAATCCAAAAACAAGTAAATGATAGTTTACTATGTCTCTATCTATATAATTTACATTCTTACACTTCAAACAAGGGTATCTTATCTTGTTATGACCATTCACACATTCTGGGTGACTATACACATAATTCATAAACACTTGAAAACCACTTCTAAATTCAGCTGTAGCACCTATCTGGGCATTTGACTTTTGTCATCTCATTCAACTTCAGTCTGAATAGAAGTCCATGATACCACGGAACCTACTACAGACAAGAATTATTATATTCCCCTTGTTAGATATTTACAATATTCAGCCCAATGTCATTTATGATGCTTATAAATACATATAGATGTATATGTAAATATATAACTTGAGTGTTAATCATAAATGCTGCTTTGGGCATTAAATAATGATATATACCAAAACAAATTTACATAACATGAGATCAACTACCCAAAGGCGTGATATATTGTTGTGGATCTCAAATTAGATCGAATGAAGTATGGTCCTATGTCATCCTACATATTTTAACTAAAACATCTGCACCAGCCTGCAGACAATAGATTCTTAGGGTTAGAATATGAATCATTACATCATGCATGGTCTGCATATGCATTGGGACAAGTCTACATCATTTGTTTTTGTATATACATAGGTATTATATAAATATACGCCTCTTTTCAGTTACCCGGCCAACGAAATTTTTTTGCCATAGTCTCCCCTATAATATGGACTATCCACATGCACGAGGGCATAAATATATGGCCATTTGTAGGCACCCAAGGCACAACCCTAGAGAAATATACAAATTCTCAATATAATACGACCAAAACAAACTAAAAAATAGTCTATAAGACTATTAATCCCCTATCATAAAATAAAACAGTCTGAAGTAATGCAACATTAAAATAAATAATAATTCAATCATTCACTTCTTGTCCGACTAATGCTACATATATAATTACTCATCTTCTTCAAATTACAAACATTCTCCGAAATTTCAATGATTTCATACTTTGAAATCTGATCACAAAATTAACAGAAAAAATATATCCCAATCAAACACCCATTCTATTCTCCCGCTCTCTTCTCCCTTTGTTCTCCCACTCTTCTCCCCCTCTTTTCACTTCGATATCCCTCTCTTTTTCCTCTCTTCTTCTGTTCTGAACTTGGTCTATTCGGCTATCTGGTATTATAGGATCACCGACCGCTATCCACGACTAGATTCAGTAAAGGCCGCCAAAAGCGGCCGCTATTGCTCATATCGGCGACCGCAAACGGCGGTCGCTAATATTATTGGTCGTTGATAGTTTCTTGTAATGAGGAGATCAAATTGATTGATTCATTACTGATCAAGAGATTAAGAGATGGGATTTATAGAGGAGGAGGAGATGAAGAGATGGGTCTTTGTACATATATTCTAATCACCTGAGTGATAAAATATAACCGGTGAACTACAATAAAGGATTACGATATGATATTTTTTTTATATCAACTTAAATCAACGTTCAAGTGTAGGCACTTAGTTGATCAGAATATCAAACTAGCTCCAACAAATTTAAGCAAAAGCAATTATATAAAGCTAACCACTATACATAATTTTCATCCTCATAAATCTCATTATAGCAATCAGTCTCCAAATAGGGTTCAAATGTCTACACCTATATTCAACTTAATCAACATCTCATAGCCAGACGTCTTTAAGAAGGCTTAAATCCCCTCCACTTCAATAGTGGCATGGAGGATCACCAATGAAGGGGGAATTGCTCATTTGAGCATTTGAAAATAGATAAATTATTATAAGTGTCATAATCATTCTTATTTCATCAAACACTTATAATCCCTAACCAACCAAATTAAGCAACAATGCTATATGAAAAAATCTGAAATTTTTTAATATTTCACTCCAATCAAATTATGAATACTCAAATAGTAATACAAAAAAGAAAATGGTGCTAAAGTTTGACATATATGTGGCGAACATTGAACTCTACTATGCATTGATGAAGTAGGCATCAATAATTAAGCCAAAACTCTCTGATCTGATGATCTACTGTTGAGAAGTATTAATTTGGGAAAGAAGAAAATAATCTGCTCGTCAACCATGGTTTATTTTTTATTGGTTTGTAGTGATTTTTTCTTTTTCTCTGTTTGTTACTCCTCCATTCCTAAATAATTGACGTTTTAGAAAAAAAAAATTGTTCCAATTTATTTGTCGTTTACAAATTTCGAGGAGAATACATTATTTACTTTCCTATATAACCCCTACCTTCTCTCATTGTCCCAAGAAATTCTCACCCTTACACTCTGTTTCTGAGTTTTGAACTGAAAAGAAAAGAATAGAAAACTTAAATTAGAACAGAAAAGAAAAGAATAGAAAACTTAAAGTTTTCCTTTGTGTTGTTTCTGAATTTTTAATAGAAAAGAATAAAAAATTTAAAATTGAGGACATTAGTTGTAATTTAAAATTTATTATATTAAAAGTTGAGGATAATATGGGAATTATAAAAATATTACTTATTCCAATTTCTTTTTCGTTCAAATCAGGCCAATTTTGGACGGAAAACTTTGGCAGAAAAAGTGGCCAAGTTTTCTATCCATTTCTTTTCTTTTCTGTTTATTAAAAAACTCAGAAACATAAGAATTGGAAAAAAAAACTTAAATTTTCCGTCTATTTCTTTTCTTTTCTATCTATTTTAAAACTCAGAAACAAAGCGTTAGTATTAATAGTTTTCAACTTCCCATAAAGGGCTAGTGATAGAATTTTACACATATTTTAATTATTAAATGATAGTATTAAATGACTTTCTTAATTCATAAACAAAAACTTTAAACGACACTTATTTAAGAACGGAAGGAGTACCTTTTAATAGAAACAAGGGAACAAAAAAACGGGAGAATTAAGGGAAAAGGGAGCGGAAGGTTAGGAGAGAGGGCACTAATTTTGATTTTGTTTAATTAATTTTTATTTCATTTTCTTTTGTTAATTATTTTATTTTTAATATTAATCTATTATGATTTATTACTATTTTTCTCTATCACTTACATAAATGATAAACCAAAATTTATAAAATGACTTATTTTTAACACATAAGCATCAAAACGCCAAGTGTATATATTTTAATTGTAACGCCCCCAAAATCGGGACCATTGTCCTTTCCGATCTTGTGCGTTAAATACTATATTGGTTCACATTTACATCATAATTTAATGAAATAACACAGTCGAAAATGCGAATAATTAAAACTTTTTTTTTATGTCTTTCATTCGTTCCCTGAATCGCAACCTTTACAATTCTTCTTTATACAAAAATCATATTCATTTTATGATTTACTTAATCTGAGTAAATGTATTAAGAGGTTCAAGTCTCAATACTTAATATCTTTTCTATCGGTGATTCACTTATTTCAGCATCATATTTATTCTCATTTTAGAATAAACATTCTTTATCCATTCAACATTTCAAATAATACATACCTGCCAAGTACATTTAACAAAACTATCAATCATAGATTTATACCATTTCTAATTCAAGGAAATGTATTCATTTTGCACATCGTTCAATCTTCATCATCCGTATAGCAAGTAATATCGCTTAACATCACTAACCTGCAAAAAGTTTGTGTTTGCAAGATTGAGCTCGACAATGACCTGACAAATTTAATATCTATCATGTTTCACATAAAGACACAATTCCATATGCACTACATTTTCCTTACTATGCATATTCGCATGCAACATATATTCATTACTATGCATATCCTACATGCATCAATAATTCATTACAAAGCATACATTCATGCATTATACATTTCTAATTTATCGAGTTACATCATACAACGTGTGCTATCACATATCACATATAAATTGAGTTCCATAACCCAATTAACTTAGTCATATTTTGACTTTAACAATTCATAAAGCATGGTATGTAACTCAACACATAATCACATTTAATCCACAAACATAATAGAACTGAAAAACTTGACTTGATTGAGGATTACCATTATAGTTTACTTTAACTTCTCCTTACGAATCCTTATATTTATAACCTTTAAATTTGATGAAGTTCAGTTTTCTTGATACCCAATTCCTGCAATCTCCCCCATTGTTGTTATTCGAAATCATCACCCAAACTCGCCATTACTTCACCCTTTAAAGAACTCGAGAGCTTTGGTAGCTTCTATGTAGAAACGGTGAGAAAGAAGAAATTTAATGGAATGGAGCGGAAAGGAGAAGAATGAATAGAATCTGAGAGTGTTTTTGGGTATAATCTCCTTAGGCTCTATCTCTCTCCCATAAACAAAAAAAATGCTTAGTGGAAGTTTGCTAGTCTAATGTTAAGCCACCTCTTGCTTAACTTCGTATTTATTTCAACATTCCACTCCTTGATTCTCAACATGATGTATTAATTAACTATTTAAGGACTCAAACCTTCTTTCCCAATACATATATATATAATACATTATTTTATCTTCTTTTTATATATATATATAAAATTTATGTATTTTATTTACATAAAATTCCAATATTAACCAAAATTGGATATTATTTATTTGCTTTTCAGAAATTATTTACATAATAAATATATTTTAATATATTTATCACGCCACCTCACACGTACATTATACATAATTATCATATAAAATGTATAATATAAATCAAATACAACAATAATTTAATTTCTTTTCCAACAATAAATTGTTTATAACAATGTACTAAATATAATACTATAAATTATTATATTTATCGTATCACATACATCCACATATTATACTTGCGTAATCACACATACAATACAATATAATAACTATTAAAATAAAAGTTTATTTTACTAAATCTTTATTTTAATATTATCTAAAAATTCAAAACGTCACATTAATTGTATTAAAGTGTAAAAATTAAAATTTTAATAATCTAATTGAAAAACTTGAAAAGTTTATCAGTGAAGTGAAAAAGGTGAGTAGTTAAGGATAATAAATTATACTTATGCCAAAATAAATAATAAATAAACTTTTTTTATGAACAGAGGGAGCAATTCTTAAATACTAAAATAAGCTTTGAAAATGAAAAGGATGCCAATGTAATTCTAACAAATATCACAAGGGACATGTATGTAATTTTAACAAACAACGTCGTACTATCGTCCTCTAAATATCTAGCTACGAAAATGGACCAAGTTCAGCTTCATATCTGCCGTCAGATCCATAAAAGGACGGCCTAGATTTCGCCCTGACCTCAAGCCCTAACTGCCCAAATATCCATTTTTTCTAAAATTCAAATATATTTTCAACTCCATAATCACCCAATCAGAGCTGATCGTCACCTGGTTAGATGACCAGCTGACACTATTAATATAGCCACCATTCTTTCCCAAGTAAGAAGAAACCTAACGGTCAATAGTTTGCGAAAGGGCAGAGAACTGGAGAAAGAACTTAACTTTCTCCTCTCTCTCTTGCGCCTCCATCCTTTTAGTTTGTAAAGGTGAGTTCTTTTTCTCTAATTTTGATTTAATTCTTTATTCTATGTAATTAATTCCTTTTCTTTGTGTGATTTTCCCCTTTTCTTGAAATTTTGATGGGTTTTGTTTGTTGGAAATAATTGATGATTTTATGGGTGAAGATGGGTTCGATTTATGTGATGGGTCCACTTCAAAATTACCTTTTTAGTTCATTTTTATTAGATTCAGATGTGTACAGGGTAGAATTAGATATTAATTTTGTTAGGATTTTGCTATTTTATGATTTTGTTTGTGGTCTTTGAGTTTGATTGACTACTTTTTAATACCAAAGATGCAATCCTTAGTGATGCAAATTTGCGTATTGGAATTCACATTTAGTTTACATGTTGGATATGTAGCCATTCTTGTGTATGTTATAGTTGATTTAGGGATTTGGAGAATTGTGGGTTGTTGTCAAGCTGATACAAACTTTAGGCATTTATAGGTGTATAATTGATTGATTGAAGAAGATAACTAATTGAGGTGGGAGAACAATTTTTAGACTTTCCTGAGGTGGAAGTGACGTATGGTTAAGGGCTGTTTAAGGGCTAGTAAGATTCTTAGTTGTAGATAGAAAGGGGATGGTATATTTTTGGTTTGTTTTGATGTTCCAGGTGTACTAGTTAGTTCTCGGTCATTGGCATAGGAAATTTAGTATTGCTACTCATTGAGAAGAAGTTTGGAGGATTGTTGTATGTCCAATCTTTGAAGGGCATATTGCTATTTTCAGCACTCTGTCTCTCTCTATATCTTGTGTGGGTCTCTCTCTATGTGTGTATTTTCTTTCTAGGTCGGGGTTGTAAAAGTTAGTTCTTGGTTCCTTGGCATATAAAATATAGTATAGCAATGTCTATCGGTGTTTCGAGCATTTGATGCGTATGGGAGTTCTAAACGAACCAAACCCACTTGAGAATCTTGTTTGTGTAATAGTTTATTTCAAATGCAGTTTATTTAACTCAAAAATGCAACGTTTGGGGCCCAAATGCATTCGCTCCTAATGCACCAAACGCTAGTATCTGAACAAACCCTTAGCGAGAAGTTTGGAGGATTATTGTGTCGGATCTTTGAAGGGCACATTGCTATTTGTAGTGCTTTGTCTCTCCCTCTCTCTCTATATATATATATATATATATATATATATATATATATATATATATATATATATATATATATATTTCATTGTCATCAATGCATCGCCTAGTCGTCAAGGTGTTGGATAGATGGCAAGATGAGGTCACACATTAGTGAAACTTAGCCCAACAAAGGTGAACTATCCAAAGACATCATCAAGTAGAGTCGAACAACATGAACCCCATAAATGGGATAGATCGATAAATTTCGTGTGTACTGGTATAAATCTGGTGATGATCTGAAACTTAATGCGCCGAAATGAGGAGGCGCGTCATCGCCGGCTAACAAATTCATCTTAACTGCTAGGTTTTAGTTGTAAAGAACTGAAATGATGAGTTTTTTCTCTTTATTCAGAGAGGTGAGTTGGTGACTTATTGTGTTACTTTGTTTATTGATTGTGCTGTTTCACTTTAGTAGATAACTTCAAATGGAGAACAGCTAGCTGCAGTTGTCTATTTGACCAGTATATTTGAATATTATAATCTCAAAAGGTTTAGCTTGGGGTTTGTGAAACAACCCGGGTCAAATTCTGATTTCGGAATTCCAAGTCCGAATCGAATCAAATCCATCCAAATAAAGCCTTAAACCACTGGCCGAATAGTATCTTCTTGGGTCATCTTAGTCCACCACAAGCTCACCCAAAAAGGTCATGACTGAAGGTACAATTGTTAGTAATTTAATTCCTTATATATAGTGAAATATTTTCCATATATTTCGATGTGGGACTTGGGGGTGTTACAGTCTGTTTGTCAATAGTCTTTAAAGACTTATAACAACTATATTTACTGATATCTTTGTTTCTTTTTATACTATTTTATTTAATAATTAAAAAAAACTAATTTTATGTACTATTAAGGTATACACATACTTTTCTATTAAATAATTAAAGTACATTTTGCTTTTTAACTGGTATTTAATAGCCTTTATTAGGAAATGGAAACATATTTGTTAGTAACATCATATGTTTAATATATTTTTGAAGCATATATATAATTATAAATATATGACTTACACATTACAAACGATTTGTTACCTTGTGGACGACTAGGCACCTGCCTTATCGCCTAGGTGTCCAAGTGCCTAGCCATAGCCTAGCCTGGCCTGGCCTAGCCTTGGTAACTATGATATATGTATGTCAAGTGGCTCGTAGATGAAACCTTCATTCCTCCTTCAATCTCAACAACCTAAATAGGGCGGCTTTCTACTTTCGTTTTTAAACTACCTCTAAACTATATATTTCATATCTCTATGTGAGCTAACAATTTCCTTTCACCACTGCTAAAAGCTAACCAAGGAAGAAGGAAGAGATTTTACCTTAAAAAGCTTGGGGCTTTCAAGCACTTGTTGACTTATCTAATGGTCTTTAGGGGGGCATCAAAGAGGATCTCAACTAGCTCTAAAAATCCCAAGAAGGTGTGACTTTCCTTGACCAGTTCAGTATATATCTCACCTCCTTCCCGCTTTCAATATAAAGTTAATATAGCCTAGCGGTTTTCTAGTTATTATACTACTTAGAATTCTAAGGCGAGGAGCAGACCCATAAGAAGGCTCTAAGCATACTATACTATAGTACTAAACTCTAATCTAGCAAGATCAAGATCCCGATGAAAAGAAAGATTAGAATCACGATAATGGATAATGAAAAAGGCCTGAAAGCAATAGAAAGAGATATCAAGATTTCGGGATATTAAGATGTAAGGATGGCTATCTAATCTTTAAACAAGACATCTAGGTCAAAGTCAAAAAAGGGGTCAAAAAAAGTGAAAATAAGAATCTTAATATCATAATTTTTATTACAAATGGGCTAAAGAGAATCCATATCAATAAATATATGACAATGCCACTAAAGAATACCTATAGCACTATTGGGGTGGTGTGGGGAAAGTTTACACGTGGAAGAAGCTCAACTTCTCCTTATACAGTAGAGAAAGGTAGGGTAGACACTACTCCTATTAAGGCGTATTACCTATACCCTGCAAGCACCTTCTTCCTATCAAAATGAAAAGAAATACTAAAGTAAGAAGGGAGAAACTTGACTTTGAGAAAGAAGTTGTTCCCGCCTTATTAGTAAGTAAGCTTGAAGCTTGTTTAGGCAAAAGGTTGCTTTACTAGGATTCTAATATAATGCGCGTTGTATATTTTCTTTCAATAGGTCGGGATGATGGAACATTTTCTGAACTTTTCTTGCTACATTATAAAGTTTTTTAATGTAGTGTTTTCTGATGTTTCATTTGCTTACCCATTTTTCTGGAGTAGGAACATAAAGATATGATAATTGCTTTGCTCGTATACATCTAAGCCAGGAAAAACACTAATGTCTATAAGTGGGTTGAATAAAATGAATTCTATTCCTGGTGGATTACTTTCAATATTTGGAGGTCAGTTGGAAAGGAACATGGAGGACATAAAATATTATGGTTCAGTCTTAATCGAACTGAGATTTTATCCTTTTGTAGTGATTGTTATTCCTATTCTGAAAATTTTAAGGCTGTTTCCTCTTCACTGGCAAATTGGTAGTGGGTTATGCCATCGTTTCAGCTCCATCACTGAGGACAATTGTTAGAGTAAGATTTAAGAGGCACATCTAAATTCTAAGCATTGATTCATGCGATGCAATTAAGGATTTTGAGGGATAATGAGGTTTACCACATCTAATTTTGGTAGACTTTGTGTGTATATGGGGCCTTTCAATTTTTTTCTGTGAAAATCTGTTCACTATATAATATATATGTAGCCCATAGTAAAAAGCAAAACTCATTACTTATTATTATGACATGATGAATTTATATGAAGGGAAATGAGGACAGTCATGGTTATAGCTGCTGTTACATGGTATTTCTACCCTCTAGTAGCATAGGCGTCGGTAGTTATCATATAATTCCTTGATGTACACATGTAACACTGCATATAAATGTTTTCTTGTACTTTTTAACTGGGAAGCTATCATAATGACTTTTCATTGTCTAAAGTTGTATATGATAGTATTCTGGTTTTACTTCCTGTTATTACTATCATGTAACTTTTAAAGTTTTGCAGCTCAAACATATGTTATTTTATCCAACTATACTATTTCCCTCTTCTCTCTTACTCTATCTGTATCACCCCTTTTTCTTTCTCCAATGAGTTGTCATACATTACTAGAGCATAATGACTAGTTACCGTGTTATCTGATGCAGTTTTGAAATTACATTCACAATGTTTGGTCGTGCTCCAAAGAAGAGTGATAACACCAAGTATTACGAAGTTCTTGGTGTTCCAAAAAGTTCAAGTCAAGATGAGCTTAAAAAGGCATATAGAAAAGCTGCCATAAAGAATCACCCCGACAAAGGTGGCGACCCTGAAAAGGTGAAATCTTTTAGCCTTCTTCATAATAGTACACTGTCATTTACATCATTTCCTCGGGGTCGCCTAAAATTTGGATACTGTATTTGAATTGAACTTGCATTGTGTTAAGTTTTTCATATTAAATACTGTCCTTGGTGAGGTACAGTAATACTATGGCACTTCATTGAAGTCATGTTATAGGTATGACGCATCAGGATTTTTTCAATCCTCTAGTCTTACTTTGGTTTTATCTTGGATCAGTTCAAGGAGTTGGCTCAAGCATATGAAGTTCTTAGCGATCCAGAGAAAAGAGAAATTTATGATGAATATGGTGAGGACGCTCTTAAAGAGGGAATGGGAGGGGGAGGTGGTTCTGCTCATAATCCAGTTGATATATTTGAATCATTCTTTGGTGGAGGTTTTGGGGGTAAGAATGCTATTTTTTTTCTTTTACTCCCCTCTGTCCAGAAAAGATATTGGGTTCTTTTTTAAGTCTGTTTGGCACGGATTGAAGAGGTGCCAAGAACACACATATTTTATTTAAAATACTTTCATATTTTATAATTTCTGCTATATTATAAAAAATTTAAAACATATAATGTATACATGTTTCTTTGGCACTTCTTAATTCTGTGATGAGAGAAAAAAATTACCTGCTTCTGGTTGGAGAAAGTATTTCTTTTGATCTTGGCTGTCTATTTTGTTTTGTGAATGTACAATATGTATATTGTTTAATGAAAATTATTATTTTGTAGGCGGAGGTAGTTCAAGGAGCAGAAAGAAAGGTGAAGACATTACGCAAGCTATGAAGGTTTCTTTGGAGGAGGTGTATAATGGCACAACAAAGAAACTCTCTCTTTCCAGAAATATCTTGTGTAAAAAATGCAAAGGGTATGTTTCTATCTCAGAGCTTTTATTATATTTTCTTTTAATCTAACTTAGGTTACAACTTGCAAATGGGTGGTTGTTAAACTTGTCCTGTTTATATGTTTCGAAAGGGGGTGGTTGTTACTCTTTACCTTTATATGTTTCAAAGTTTTTGCTGGATGCAAGTCTTTTTGGCCCATAAGCGCATTTCACTCTATGCTGTGGGGTTGTTATGGATTGGCCGACCATACGGGTAGGGAAGTCCAAGGATCTTGTTAGTGTCTATCTTGTATAGTAAACATGTAATTCTTTGTTCAAAACAGTTGCTCTAGCTTGATTACGTGGATATTAACTGATTAAGAACGCAGCTGATATTGATCCAAGACGTTTACTGTAACTTTTTTGGATGCTTGTCTATAAAAATTGCACATACATTAATCTAAAAAGTCAATGACGCGAAGGATGTGCTTCTGATGGGATTTTGCCTGGCTCTCTCTTGGGTATTTAGGATATATCAAAAAGCATATTAATCATGATCAACCTGGAAAATATATATAAAGGCAATACTTTTAAAACTATTAGGCTCTAAAATTCTCTTAATTTTCGTTTCCTTCACAAAATGCTAAGAATAGTGTGTTAACTGGCTGGTGCTCCTTGCCTTTCATTTCTTTCAATTATTAGGGTTCTTATATTCCAACTCCTTCCTTTCAACCTTTTTTATTGACCAATTTTTGCGTTCTCAACTTCTTCAATTCAAAAAAGAAAGTAAAAGAAAAAGAAAAAAGAAACAAGAAACAAGAAAAAAAAGTCTATGGTTAATCTTCTCTGTCAAAAAAATAATAATGAATGAATTAGGAACTACTTTTGAAAAATTATATCCTTAATCTTTTCATTTTGATTAAATTGTTTTTCATTTAATCAGTAGTTTTCTCATTAGAATTGGAGGCTTGGATTGAATGTTTGATTGTTTTTATTTGCAGTGTAATGAATTAAAATGGAACAGGAAAGGATTATTAAAATTAGTTATTACTTGTGTTTAAAGTCAGATTTTGGTCCTGTCGTCCTTTGCTGAATCTAGCAGGGGAGTGGCTGCTATGCCGGTCGCGTTATCATATTTCTTTATGTTGATATGCTGCCTAAGTTTCACAAGGCAGTTGTGATTGACTGAATTTTATATGCATCCTTCTCCTTCAGGAAAGGGTCAAAGAGTGGGAACTCTGGGAGATGTTATGGATGCCAAGGTAGTGGAATGAGGGTGACAACAAGACAGATTGGACCAGGCATGATCCAACAGATGCAGCATGTGTGCTCTGAATGTAGAGGCTCAGGTACTTATAAAATGCATACTTTGTATCATTATTTCTGTTTTGTTAATGAAGCCTTGTTTTAAGAGCTTTATATACTCATCTTTAATTAATATAGGAGAGGTTATCAATGAAAGAGATAGATGCCCACAGTGCAAAGGGACTAAGGTTGCACAGGAAAAGAAAGTATTGGAAGTGAATGTTGAGAAAGGGATGCAAAATGGTCAGAAGATTGTGTTTGAAGGAGAAGCTGATGAAGCGGTAAGTTAGATACGTACACAGATTTGGTATTGGTTTTCTGGTCCTCTTTATGTTAATAAAGCTGGTATTAAATTTCTATTATCAGGTTTTGACTTTGACTAGAATCATTCCCTCTGTGTGTGTGTCTATCTGTCTAGGAAAATTACCTATTTATAATTAATAAATAAAAAATCTAGGAAAAAGTACCTTAAAAGCGCTTTAAACAATTATGGACATTTCTGAAAAAATTGTCTGATTCATCCATTTATCGAGATATATTAGGACGGGGATAAAAAGTGAATATTAGTTTCAAGATTCCCGTGAATTTCATCCCTTGTTCAAAGAGAATGACGAGCAGATACCTTTCTGGGATTACATTTCCAAATATAATATTGAAAAAATTAATAAAAATAAGAGGGCAGACTTATGGGTTAATTAGTTCAATATTACTGCTGTATGAAAGAAAGCCATGCTTCTTTCCTTTGG
This sequence comes from Panax ginseng, assembly GCA_020205605.1. Taxonomy (NCBI): domain Eukaryota; kingdom Viridiplantae; phylum Streptophyta; class Magnoliopsida; order Apiales; family Araliaceae; genus Panax; species Panax ginseng. Next base: position 7,121,372 of record CM035134.1, on the reverse strand, counting down.
TTTTGTTTTGACATGTAATCTTCATGGTGTGAATTTTTTATTCATATTGACCAGTAACCAGTAACCAGTAACATGCCTGATGTTCTCTTTTTTTTTTGGGTAAATTTCACTTCCCCACCTGAGATTTGACCATTTTCTCACATGACCACCTATCATTTAAAAAGCTACACTTAAACATATGAGGTTTTGAGCTGTGACTTTAAATGGCTAAAGACATATTTGTCCAAAACAATGCTTATCCCCGGTTTTCACTTTTCCTAAACCCAAACCTAAAAATTAAACTCAAATCCAAAACCCCCAATCTGTTGCTGAATCCCTAACAAATTGATGATATAATTTGTAATAATGCACTAAACCGAAGTTTGTAGAATGCATGAATACCTCAAATGGCGGTGAATTGTCAAAAATTAGTGTTAATGTTTGCAGAAATAGACTTTGTGGACGACTAGGGTTATTTAGCACCGATTTCACCCCTTTTTGGTGTTGTTTGAGAGCAAATCTCAGCCTATATTGCTCGGAATTTGGCAAGGAACAAAACCCATTGATTCTCGATCTCAAATGGATGAATTAAGATGGATCTTTAGCTTGATTTTTCACGAAATCAAGCTAAAGATTGTTTAGTGTTTGTCAATTGTTTTGTTTCTTCACGTGTTTGTAGCGAGTGGCGCGCACACTGTTAAATTAGATGAAAGATTTAACTTTTTCACATCACCTAATCACCTCAAAACTTATGGTGTTTAAGTGTAGCTTTTTAAACAATTAGGTTGTCATGTGAGAAAATGGTCAAACCTCAGGTGTTGAAGTGAAATTTACCCCCTCTTTTTTTTTCCTGTTTCCAGCCTGACACCGTCACAGGGGACATTGTTTTTGTACTGCAACTGAAGGACCATCCCAAGTTCAAGCGAAAGTTTGATGATCTCTATGTGGAACACACCCTCACTTTAACGGAGGCTCTTTGCGGGTTCCAGTTTGCAATAACTCATCTTGATGGCAGGCAGCTTCTTATAAAATCAAACCCTGGCGAAGTCATCAAGCCAGGTAACACTACTCGACCCTCGTGCTTTTTTCGCTTTAATTTGTTTGTAAATAAATACCGCGTTTGCTCACTGACCTTTCCGAACTGCAGATCAGTACAAGGCAATCAATGACGAGGGAATGCCACATTACCAGAGGCCATTCATCAAGGGCCGATTATTCATTCATTTTAATGTAGATTTCCCAGAAGCCGGCTTTCTTTCCCCCGAGAAGTGCAGGAGTTTGGAGACCATTCTACCGGTAAAACCAAGCAAGCAGTCGTCCAATATGGCACTCGATGACTGCGAGGAAACCACTTTGCATGATGTCAATATGGAGGATGAGATGAGGCGGAAGGAGCATCAAAGACAGCAGGAAGCTTATGATGAAGATGATGATGATGAGCCGCATATGCCTCGAATGGCATGTAACCAGCAGTAAGGCTTTTTCCTATCTCATTGTCGGTCATATTTGTACTACAATGCAAATAACCAAATATTGCATAAGGGGGTGATATTCTAATTTGTATTTTTTCATGCTTTCTATCATATTGGAGTTTTGAGTTACAGCTACACTTTTTTCTCCCATATTGTATTTTGGTTTATTTGTGAACATGTTTTCTTCAGTCTATTTAAGAATCTCTTTTGTTAATTTGGTTGCATTGTTAATGAGTAACTATTTAAGAATCATCACCATTCTGTTCCACTCACTCAAATTTTTGACTGATTCCCTTTTAGCGTTACTCACAAAAGATTTTTTAAAAAAAAATAGAAAAAACCTTTGTATAAACTTTACTCAAAATAAAATAACCTTTGCATCCAGACAATCTTAGTCTATGGACAGGATTCCATCCAAGGCTCTTTTTTCCTCAATTTTTTCCAATACACATTGACACAAAAGTTATTGTTAATCATGAGGACACCTAGTACACAATTATTTGTGACAAATATTAATTATTATATTATTTTTATTAGTAAAAGTGTTTTTGAAGAAATTAGACAAAAGATGTAATAAAGGAAATATTCATCCATAATTATTTACTACAAGAAAAAGGCTTAATTTCGACGGAAGTAGTCCGTCGGAAATAATATAATCCGGACTAAAAGTTCAGTTGATAATAATTCCATCGACATTATCTCATCCTCGTTGATATTATAAAGGTCCATTGGCGCAAACAATTCCCGCGCGCGTGTTACGTTCTCGACGGATGCAAGATTACTGTCGACGGAATATCCCTCAAGAATATGGTATATTCGACGAACTTATGATCGACGAATATTTTGTCGGAAATAATTTTGTTTATACCTTAAATCGCTAAGTCTTCCCTCCACTGTATCAGTCTCTCTCTCTTCGCTCCCTATTCCCATCGACATCCCCTCTCTCTCCTCTAACAGCTCAGCTCCCCACTGGCGCCCCACCCCACCGGCACCACCTCATCATCCCTCCCCCCACCTCCTCTCTTATAGGGTTTAATTTTTTTGCGGCACCACTTCATTGAGCCTTATTGTGGCATAAGGTTTAATTTTTTGGCGGCGCGCGACAACTCCTAGCGGCAGCAACGCGACATCTCTTAGCGCGCGACGACACACCTCTTTCTCAGGTACATCCATTTCTCTGTCAAATTCAATTAGGGTTTCTTAGGGTTTCAAATGATATAAGTGAAAATCAATGGTTTTCATTTTATTTTAATTATATGAATGAATGTTGGTCTAATATGAGATTACTAATGAATGGGTTTAATCTAAGGTTAATTAGATTAGTGTGTTGAAATTTGATTTATAATGAGAAATATTTGGTTTAGAAGTTGTATATTTTTAACAATAGATATCAAAATGAATGTTGGTTTAATATGCAAGTTGAAATCAGTTGCATTTTTGGTATATATTTGGGAGTGCCTTAGCTTTGTTGCCTTATGATTCTTGCTACCTGATGATTCTTTTTTGTGTAATGGCAGCTAATGTATGTTGATTATATAATAACAGTGTAATATTTACTTTCAATTTCGGTTTGATTTGTGCAATTTGACTTAATTATATTACTGATTATTGATGAATCTTTAAATTGTTTTAATTTGGATTTAATTTGTGTAATTGCAGTGTATCTTCATATATAATTTGATATTTGATGCCACTGTCAGTTTATTATGTGATATTTGCTATTTTTGACGGAATTTCCGACAAAATTTTTGTCAGAATTGTTCAATTGTAAAATTTGTGGGCCCCTACTATATTTTTATTTAGGTATTTTAATTAGTTTTCAATATTGAAATAAACAAAGTAGCATTTACTTAGTTTCCTACTAATAAATTAAATTCAATAAAATAAAATAAATAAAAAAAATTAGATAATATAATATAATAAAAAATAAAATACAATAAAACATAATAAATTTAATAAAATAAAATAAAATAAAATTTTAAAAAATTATATAATATAATATAATATAATACAAAATAAAATAAAATACAATAAAACATAATAATACATTAAATTAAATTTAATAAAATAAATAAAATGGAATAAATTTAATTTAATTTAAATTAATAAATTTTAAGAAAATTTAAAAATTTATAATATAATATAATAAAAAAATAAAATACAATAAAACATAATATTAAATTAAAGGTAATTTAATAAAATAAGTAAAATAAAAAATTTAATAAAAAAAGTTAAACCAATTATATACTATAATATAATACAAAATAAAATAAAATAAAATACTAAGCAGTATTTGCTTAGTCTTCCACAACTAAAGCAAACTGAATATGCTTGAGAAAAATTTCAACATTTATTGTTGATTGGTATTGATATTGATATTGGTATAAGTATTTAAATAACAATTCTCATAAATTAAGTAACATTTACTTAGTTTTTCATCGATAAAATAAACTAATTAGCATTTGTTGAGTTTACCACAATCTTCAATAAACTCAATAATATTCTCTCTTCAATCTTCAATACACTCAATAGACCGCTTAGTTTGCTTAGTTTGAGATTATCCTTTCATTAACCTGCAAATATGTTGACCGACTTAATTGAGCTAGCAAGGGGTAGTTCGAGAGCAGTTGCAAGATGCAGGAGCAACATAAGTTGGCATCAACATGGTATTAGATAACTTATCACTCAACTCATTGTGAAGAAAGCATTAATTGTCTTGGCTTTCTTCACAATCCGTCCCTGCAACCGCATTTTGGGACATTTATAAGTTATCCTTCTCCATTTAATCTTCCTACTTAAAAGTATTTATACCGCTTTTTGGGACATGGTTTATGCTTAGTTTGCCACAATCTTCAATAAACTGAATATATACATGTGCATGTAGTATATATAGGTTGGATCTTAGAAACTCGTTTGACATTCACTCATTAGGAGTGAATGTCGAATAGTTCCCAGTTTGGGACTGTTACTAGATGTTATGTCTCTCACTTAGGCCGGTGCCAATTCACTAGGTACTTATTTTTTGTTTTGATGATATTTCAGCGGTTATCTCTACATGCTCTACGAGTGCATACTTAGATTAAGTTATCTTAGTATATTTTTTGTGTAATGACTTATAAAATTCTATGTAATATTCAGTTATTATAATGTCAAATTTTGAGTATAATTTTTTTTTACTTTATTTATACTTAATTGATGTAACATCAATTTATTTCTTTATTATATTAACTTATCAAGTATCTTAATAGTTTGTATAGTAAAGGAGATAGATTGAATTTACCTTATTATAATAATATTTAAATATCAAGAATGAAAAGAAAAGCCAACATGACTTAATTATTCTTGACATGAAGTTACATATATGTTTAAAGAAATAATTATATTATAATATAATTAAAATCATTCAATAATGATATTTATTGACAAATAAGGTTAAGGGTATGTACTACGTACCATGATTTGTGTAAATCACATAGAGTCATCATTTTAATGTTATATGTGCTAAATATTGTTGATAGCTTAAAGAAATGTGATAGATAAAATCCATGTGTGTTAATACTTAGGGTCCTTAACACTAATATACAACAATTAGAAAGTAATTACAAAGACAAATATCCACAAAATAATTACAAAAATAATGCAACACAATATTACGTTGCTAAAATTACGCGTCAATAATTCCCTACACGTCAGTTACCGACTTTCATATTTCCAACTAACCAGTCCTAAATTCACGCTAATGAAGAAAACAGGCAACTTTGAGATCAGAAAAAACAGAGCAACGACAGATCGGAGAAGACGACTTCTCCAACGGCGATGCAACTCTGAGATCGAATAATATCGAAGAAGATCAACAACAACTTCAAGATCAACAACAACTTCAAGATCAACGACAACTTCAAGATCAACAGCAACTTCAAGATCAGTAACCAGCCTCTGTAACAAATTTGATTGTTGATTGTTGATTGATCCGTAATAGATTTGTATACTGAGGTATTTTAGTTTAAAGTTTATATCCATATAGTTACCCCGTGGTTACTATATACTCGTATATTGGTTACCTTTCTTAAGTTTTTCGCTCTTTAATTGGTCGTAAAAGTCGATTATCTTGTTGTTTTGATTTCAAAATGCATGTAAAAATATATTTTATATTCTGGTTACTAAGTACATATAAATTGATTACTGTTTATTATTGATTTGATTACTGTATAATGTTTATTTGGTTGCTATATACTTTAAATGTATATTCTACTGATCTTTTTTATATTGATGGTTACTTATTAAATACATTGGTTACCTTCCTGTAACTGTTGGATCTTTAAGTACATATTGATGTTTTTTATATTGATATTTTTTATATTGTTTGTTTTTGCTATAAAATGCATGAAAAAATATATTTTATGTTATGGATACTAAGTAAATATATGTTAGTTCTTTATCTAATCTGGATTTGGTTACTATATAATGTTTGACTTGGTTCTTTGTGTAATATTACCATAGTTCTTGCATAATATTCTTTGTGTTTTTATCTTGATTTTTTTATATTGATGGTTCTTGATTAACTACATTGGTTACCTTCATATATCTCATTAGTCTTTAATTTGTAACAAAGTCATTACTGATTGTTTTGTTTGTAAAATGAATGTAAAAATATTTTTTATAATCTTAGCTACTAATTACATATATCTTGGTTACTGTATAATATGTATTTAGATACTGTAAGGTGTTTATTTGGTTACTGTATAATGCTATTGTGCTTTATAATTGTTTCTTTTATATTGATGGTTACTTATTGACTACATTGGTTAACTTCGTATAACTGTTAATCTGATTATATATATTGGTTGATGTATACTATTTAATTAGTTCTTTGTATAATATTTATTTGGTTCTTTGAATAATATTAATGTACACTTGTCTTGATGTTTTTATATTCATGGTTACTTATTACCTACATTAGTTACCTTCGTATAAACTGTTAGTCTTTAGTTGGTAACAAACACATTATCTTGGTTGTTTTTCTTTGTAAAATGCAATAAAAATGTGTTAATGTTACGGTTACTAAATATATATATATGTTGGTTCTTATCTAATCTAAATTTGGTTATTGTATAATGTTGTTATGATTACTGTATAATATTAGTGTATTTTTATACTGGTTTGTTTTATATTGATGATTACTTATTGACTACATTGGTTAACTTCATACAACTGTTAGTCTCTAGTTGGTAACAAATTGATGCGGTTGAAGAACAGGCGTGTCAGTTTATGTGAAGATTTGATCCAGTGAGAATTTGGTAATTTTTGTCAAGTTTGGAGTGTAGGATTTTGACGTTTTTGGAGCCTAATTTCATTGGAAACGGGTCAATGATCAAAAATCACCAGCTTTGCTGGTGAACTGCATGGTTTTTTGGTCAAATTTCATCATTTAGGCCTTCAAATTTGCATGTAAAAATTTTGTTTATTTTCTGGTTACTAAGATTATGTAGTTTGGTTACTGTCTAATATTGATTTGGTTACTCTACAATGTTTATTCAGTTGTCAGATAATGGAGGTAGCGATAATCAATACAACAAATTTAATTATTTGAGGAATATATAATTGTTTCTTGTTAGTAACCATTAACCACATGGTTGGTAACATTTTTGATGGTGTCTGATAACCAAAATTGATGTTGATTAATATTTTGATTTTTGATTCCATCATGAGTTGTCATATTAAAGTAAACATATACATTGAACAATTGGTAACTGTTCTGAAATATTTTTATGTAAATTTGGTTACCCATCTAAAATAAAATGGTTACCTCTATATTCATATTTAGTTACCAACTGGCATGGACCATTTCCAAATAACTTTTATAATTACGTAATTTAAAAGTATCCATCAGCTAGATAAATGGGAACCCTCACATATACATTAAGCACTTGATAACTGTTCTAATATAAGTTTTTAATTATTTGGTTACTAACAAAAACTAAAATGGCTACCCATATATGCAGGTTTGGATACCAACTGCACCTCTCAAACTATTTTTATTTTAATATGAGATCTATAAATGACTATCATATATATAAATAGGAACTCTTAATTGGAGTTTCTTATTCCATCATGATGACAGGACATAAATAAAATATATACATTTAACACTTTATAATAGTTCTGATACAAACTTATAACTATCTGGTTACTAACAAAAACAAAAATGGTTATTATATATATAGGTTTGGATACCAACCTAACATTTCATTGAAATAAGTGATGGATCTTTATTCGAACCAATTTTATGTAAATTTGGTTACTCAAAAAAATAAAATGGTTACCTCTATATGCAGATTTAAATACCAATTGTACAATTTCCAGATAATTGTTATGAGTATGTAACTTAAAAGTATACATCAGCTAGATAAATAGGACACTCTCACATGTACATTTAGCACTTGATGTTTATCACGATACAAGCTTATAACTATCAGTTACTAATAACTTGATAACCATAATGTAACATAATAAAACAGTAACCACATAATTATATGATAGTAACCAGAACAGGTTTTAATGGTAACCAAAACAGAAATATCATGTAATGAAACCCAATTTAGGCAATCCATGTATACTAAATAATTACATATTAACCAGAATAAAAAAATAAAAGTAACCAAAATTCCACATTGAGGACACAATAATGTAGTCAAACCATAAGGTAACAGTAACCAAAACATAATAAAGAAGTAACCAAATAGTTATATGAAAGTAACCAGAACATGTAGGATGTGTTTGTGAAAATGGAAGTAGAAATAGAAGAGCATAAACCTTGTAGAAGATATTTGAAAGAATTTACAAAAATAATACATCAATGTATACTAAGCAAATACATGGTTTATTATGACTTGGATTTATTATTTACAAAAATAATACATCCACAAACTAATGATGCCTTAAACTTCTCCAACTGACTTGGGTTCAATTTCTTGGTAATAGTGCTGGGGACTTCCATGTCACACCAATATATAACTTTTCCAATGAATTTTCTATTGCATTCCTCATGGTAAAGATCCAATATCTGCAAATAAACAAAATCAGATTTACACAGTCATTAGTAACCAGATATAAACAATATTTATACCATAAACAGTTACATAGTGACCAACAAATAATATCATACTAACCAAAACATAATATAACAATTACAAACCATTTTATATAGTAAACAAACAGTTATATATAATATTAACCAAAACATAATTTAAAGGTCACCAAAATAAAAAGGTGGCGAATGTAACCTTCTGTTCCTCCGTGCATCCCAAGACATCGAATATCTTGGTAATTTGCTTGACCCACGTCTCTGCCTTAATCGGATCCGGCTTTCCCCAGAATTCTGGTGGTCCCAACTCTTTGAACTGCTTGGTCATTTGTGACAAACAAACCGCGTTCTATCATTTCCACCTGTATTTTGTACACGAAGTCTCCTCCTCGATTTTGCATGAACTGCAAAAAGTTTTTAAACATCTCGTCGTTCATCGTCTGATCAGTGGTGTTGTTTGCAGGAGGAACATTGTATTCCTGTTGCACGTTCTCCTGATTGGTGAGTAAAGGTGTCTCCACGGTCTCATTTACTCCACTGTTAACATTCTTAAATACTGCCACAAAATAAGGGTTAATTAAAGAAATTAACATGCACATAATAACCCCATACTCTAACCAACCAACAAATAAGCTTAGGTAGGATATACTAGCGAAGGATTTACTCATCTCTCCCCTCCTAGTTCTATTCCCCGATCTCCGCCAGAGACCATATCCCTAAGCTTTGATACCAACTGTGACACCCCCAAAATAGGTCCAATCCACCCAACCTATTCTGAGTCGCCAAATACATGGTACAGAAACAACTACAACTTCATTATTACAATTGTCATGCAAAATACGACAACACTTATCTTTGTGAGTTTAAATACAAATATTGTCTTCAGACAATATCAACACTCAAATGAGTCCTCATTACAATTATTGATACACTATTTTACAGAATAGTGAGGACTACTAAAACAACTATCTTGAACCATCACTCCATACCCCGACTAGTTCCCGCTATATTCACACCTCCTGAGAAGAAAAATGGAATAAAAAGGAAAAGGGTGAGCTCAACTAGCCCAGTAAAGAATATTATGACCAAGATAATGTACAACAAATTATCCTTAGTCATCAACAGGGAAAAATTTGATAGAATACAATAGACAACAAGTTTTAGATCAACAACTGCAGAGGAAACAACAATTCATTAGAAGAGTTAAGTAGAGAATGAAATCTACTATCATCTATGAATTTAAAAGTCCATCATCGATATTTTGTCCCTGTAACATCAATCAATATACATCTTGAATCAAATAGTCATCTTTGCACTACAGGCCAAAGATATTAATCAGTCGGTCATGTTCATCTCAACACCTGTTCATCTTTGCACTACGGGCCAAAGATATTCATCAAGAAATCATTCATCTTTGCACTACAGGCCAAAGATATTTAGTTATATCATCATTTAAGACGAGGGTTATGAAAAATATTTTAAAAAAAATGAATCCAGTGAGACAAAAGAACAAATATTAAGGATTCGTACTTTAGACAATCCAAGTTCAAAAATACTCCATAATAAACTATTGTGGAGCAGAATTCAAAAATAATGATCAAAACATAGATCCAATCAAAGATAGGAACCATAATAGACAATCTTGGACACAAAAAAGAAAATTTAATTTTTCAGTGAATAGTATCGAATTCGTGAATAGTGCCGTATACGTGAATAGTGCCGTATCGTGAATAGTAACTCTGGCACTAAAAGGTAGAAATTTCACAAGAAAAATCATCATGCTTCGTGAATAGTAACTCATGAATAGTAACTCGTGAATAATAACTCATGAATAGTAACTCATGAATAGTAATTCGTGAATAGTAACTTATGAATAGTAACTCCGACATGAAAAGAACAGAATTTCACAAGAAAAATCTTACCAATATTCTGGCATAATGATATTGAAAGAAATAATATCATTTATAAAAAAATAACATTCCTTACCTCAAAAAGAATAGTACTTTTGGCCGAATATCGATATATATTTCAAGGAAACTTGCAATGTAAGTTTACACACTCAGGATATCAAAATACTCACAAGAATACGCTCGATAATATAGAGAGAGAAAACTTTAGTTTCTGGTGTGATTTTCAATTCTAACCTAAGCACCCTATTTATAGAAAAATGCTTAGAACACCAAAGTAGAAAATTTAATAAAATAATATATTTATAATCAAATTTTTCTTAGCCCACCACATCAAAAACACATTTACCACACAAAAAAATGAAAAACATGTTTAAAACAATTTTTGTAACAAAATCAATTCAGACTCAATATTCTGGAACTTCAATAATTCATAATAAATAGCCCTTTTATCAGAAAAATTCAAATCTTATGTCCATTCCATAGGAAATTTAATTCTCTACAACTTTGCAGAAGAAAGTTTTTTCAAATTCCAAACAGAAATTGACCGAAATCCACATACGGATGATTTTACAGGCTATAATCAAATTTCAGTCAAAATGGGGTCCATTAACACACAAAACATGTGTTAAACATTTTTTGTAACAAAAATACTCTTCCTCCTCATTTATTCATATATTACACATTCATTGTAAAAATATCACCATTATTATATTATTAAAATATAATAATATATTTAAATGAATTATTTTATCTGAAAAGATAAAATATCAATTTTCAACAATTGTCACATTAAAAATTTTATCCATCTATATCCACATAAAATAAATATTTTCCTTATAATATAAATCAATAATTAATTATTCACGAATAATATTACATAATCACAAAACTGACAACCAGGTCGTTCCCAGGAAAGAGGAGGCTTTTTAATAAGGATTTCTCCTTACTGGCGCGCAATTAGGTGACTAAACCTCTCCTTAGACAGAACTTTCTAGACATTGCCAATAATATTATCTAATAATATTATTTTAATAATATAAATTATTGATCTGATAATAAAAAATACTGTGCAGTGACAATTATTGAAACACCAATAATATAAAATATCAACGTAGCAATTATTGAATCAATAGAATAAAATATTGAACAGTAATTACTGTAACAATTATTGAGTAGTGCCTTCTACGTAAGAATCAATAATTGGTGCAATACCTGGGTGCTTCCGTGTTTTAACCAAGGGTATTCTAACAAGATGATAATCAGAATAACTACGCCATAGTTATTTATAAACAACTTATACTTGTGCTTTCTTCTTCCAATCGCTTTCTATTATGGGGCCCCACAAATTGCAAGGCATCGCATTTAATATTCCCCGACAACAAGAATATTCCACGACCAAATGAAAATTTCCCGATAATAATGAATATTTTATAACCACTTGCTTATTTAAAATATTTGCGCATTTTACCCACAACTAACCACATTAATCAAATAAACCCTTACTATTTCAAAATAATAAATAAAGGAAATTCCATTTTATTTTTAAAAAAAAAATTCGGGGTCTTACAACTAATGCTATCATCTGGACCGTCACTCCGTTCCCCGACTAGTCCCAGCTATATTCTCATTTCCTGGAGAGAACAATGAAAGAAAGGGTGAGCTCAACTAGCCTAGTAAGAAATATTATTACTAAGATAATGCAGAATAAATTATCCTTAGCCTTCAACAGTATAACAAATGATAGAATATAATAGACAACAAGTTTTAGATCAACAACTGCAGTGGAAATAAGCAATCCATTAGAAGAATCAAGTAGAGCATAAAATCTACTATCTTCTATGATTTAAAAAAATTTTCATCAACTTTATCACTGAGACTCAGCTTAATAAATAAAATCAAATCATCCTTACACCACGGCCAAAGATATTCATGTAATCATCAATGGTCACGATTATACCGAATAATCCCTGGTCATAATCATACCAACAACTGTCCACCAATGAACTACAGGCCAATGAGAAATTTTACCACATCATTCGTCACATTACGGTCATGATTATACCGAATAATGCCTGGTCATAATCATACCAAGTCCATCTATGCACGTAAGCCAAAGATGACTTTCATCATAATATAAGCATGAGGATGATGACAATGACATAATAATTCAATAAAACAAGTTCAAGGATAAATTTTAAAGATTTATAATTTAATTTATCCAAAAATCAATAACGTCCAAATTATCAACATGATACTGCTTTGTGGAGTAAAATTCAAGAATAATATTCATGTACCAAAAATAATTTGGACTGAAAAGAAATATATTTTTCGGGTGAATTGTATCCCGTGAATAGTACTTCGGGAAAAGTACCCTGTGAATAGTATCCCGACATGAAAAGTGCCTCAAATACCCGAGTGAATGATACTAGAGTGAATAGTAATAGGGTGAATAGTAACCCGTGAATAATAACTCATGAAAAGTACTCCAGCACGAAAAGTGCCCCAAATACCCGAGTGAATAATACTAGAGTGAATAGTAACTGGGTGAATAGTAACCCGTGAATAGTAACTCGTAAAAGAAAAATACCAAAGGAAATGATATTCCATGACGAGTACAAAAGAAATGATATCTCATACGAGTATAATAGAATATACGAAACTGCAAATGGATTTTCACCCGCCATGTGGTAATCCACGTAGATAGATCATTTCCACAATTTAATAAAGAATGAATACGAAAGGTCATTCACCATGCATGCGGTAATCCACATAGACAGGTTATTCTAACTGAATAATAACGAATGGAATAATGAAGAATTCAACAAGCATGCGATAGATCAAGACAGATAAAAGTTATTCTAACGAATAATAATAAAGAATGGAACCAGTCATGCGTAATCCACATGCGACAGGATATTCCAAATGTAATAATAAAGAATGGAACCAGTCATGCGAATCCGCACAGACGGGATATTCCAATGTAATAATAAAGAATGGAATAACAACAGAATTCACGGGCATCGCGATAGATCACATGCATGTTATTCCAACATAATAGTAAAGAATGGAATAATGTAAGAATTTCACCATGTATGCGGTGCTTGGCAGAGGCAGAAAAGTTATTCCAACATAATAATAAAGAATGGAATAACAACCCTTACGAGTATTAAAAGAAAATAACTCTCTTCATGAATACGAAAGAATAATACCCCTTACCTCAAAAGAAGACTGGATACTGGAATAGTGAGATAGTAGACTTCTCTTCTTCTTTCTCTCTATAATTTCTCTCTATAATAATTGCTCTATAGCTTTTGTGAATTGGTGAGAAATGAAGGAAGAATGAGCTTTTATTTATAGGAAAATATAGTTTCGATAATTGCACGTTTTGGGGCTCAAAATATTATAATATAATACCTTCCTCTTTTTCTTCATTTTAATTTAGTCCTGCAAGTATTATCAAACTTGCACCATCTCCCCTAATAGTAAATCATGTGAATCAATAGTTCTAGACATGTGAAAATACGAATTACAGTATAGTACCTTCAACTATACCTCCATTTTTAACTTAGTCATGCAAGTATTATCAATCTTGCACCAACTCCCCTAATAGTACAAGAATGTGAATCAATAGTACACATATGTGAACAAATAGTTATAATCGTATGAATCAGTAGCAATTAATTGCTCATTTATTCGATTAATTACCCGGCTGGTCAGTATAACTTCCAGACATCAATTAATATCGAAATAAATATCGATTTCCACTAACACTAATAATTCCAACACAATGGAACTATCAATTTCATCTTTAATCAACACGAACTTATTCATCATTAATATTATAACTCACAATATTTAACAACCAGGTCGTTTCTAGGAAAAAAGGGGCTTTCCGATAAGGATTTCTCCTTATTGGCGCGAAATTAGGTGACCAAACCTCTCCTTGACAGAACTTCTAGACATTGTCAATATTGCAAATAATAATATGAATAACTTATTGATTTAATAATATAACATATTATACAGATGATACTGTGACAATAATTGAATCAATAATATGAGAAATATGATGCAGCAATTAATGTAGCAATAATTGAGTATAACTGAGTGACTTCTTACGTAAGCATCAATAATGAATACCGTGTGCTACTATGCAACTACGCGTATTACTGTACTTTTACTACCGGGTAGTAAATAATGTGAACCAATAGTAAATCATGTGAATCAATAGTTCTAGACATGTGAAAATATGAATTACAGTATAGTACCTTCAACTATACCTCCATTTTTAACTTAGTCATGCAAGTATTATCAATCTTGCACCAACTCCCCTAATAGTACAAGAATGTGAATCAATAGTACACATATGTGAACAAATAGTTATAATCATGTGAATCAATAGCAATTAATTTCTCATTTATCCGATTAATTACCCGGTTGGTCATTATAACTTCCAAACATCAATTAATATCGAAATAAATATCGATTTCCACTAACACTAATAATTCCAACACAATGGAACTATTAATTTCATCTTTAATCAACACGAACTTATTCATCATTAATATTATAACTCACAATATTTAACAAACCGGGTCGTTCCTAGGAAAAAGGGGCTTTCCGATAAGGATTTCTCCTTATCAGGCGCGAAATTAGGTGACCAAACCTCTCCTCGATGTAACTTAGACATTGTCAATATTGAAAATAATAATATGAATAACTTTGTCGTCTCAATTATTGATTTAATAATATAACATATATTATGATGATGATATTGTGACAATAATTGAATCAATAATATGAGTGATATGATGCAAAGAATTAATGTAGCAATAATTGAGTATAATCGAGTGACTTCTTACGTAAGCATCAATAATCAATACCGTGTGCTACTATGCAACCACTCAGACATCATGTACTTTTTACTACCGGGTAATTCAATAGTTTTAACGGTAACACTTTCACCGTTATTTTTATAAAAAGATAATTATGTCGTTTTCTAACTACGACAATACTTTCGTTGTGGGGTCCACCAATGATTGTGCCGTCGTACGAATATTCCCTGATAAAAAGAATATTCCCTGACCAAACGAATATTTTATAACAACTTGCTTACTTTGCAAAATTTGTAAATATTACCCACAACTATAACATTATATCAAATCCACACCATAATAAAAAAAAATTCAAGAAATTTAAATCTTTATTCATAAAATTTGGGGTCTCACAGAATTAGCCCAATTAGTAGACCATTGAAGTGGCTTTGATAAGCAACTAGAGGGAACAGTCAGTAGTTGTAAGAAAGCTAAAAAGAGAGCATTTAATTTAGGTAGAAGCAAAATGAATAAAGAAAACAAATATAGAGTGGCTAAGATGATTATAGGGGTCAAATAGGCTATCATTTGATAGGTAATAGTTAAGCTAATAGAAGCCAATGTAGGGGTTAATTGACTGCTAGAATTAGAACTATCAGAGAAGTGTATAGAAGCCATGTAGAGTAATGATGATTAGTAAGAGACTCAACTATAAAATGGCCAAGTTTTGCATTGGAACCAACTAGCTAAAACAAGGGATTGAGATTTTAATATAGCAGTCAATACTCAGAGGAGGGAGATCTGGCTGAGAAGCAAGAAGAGCTAAGCATAGAACTCTACACTATTTTTCTCTAAGCCAGCAAGGTATGCAATGCAATCATTTCTCTATTTCTTTTAGTAGTAAATCATATTCATAGGATCTTTGAAAGATTGATTGGCTATGGTTGTGAGAGTGATTTTCATGCCTATAGCCACTGCCTTGTGATAATGTTTTGGTTATTTTGTTATTAATGTTATTGCGGTTGTATAAGTATGGTAAGGTAGCTGCCTTGTTGTTATTTTAATGGCCAAAAGGCTGGTAAATGGATATGAACATAAGTGTTTCATGTAAACCAACACTCATGCTCACCAACTGTTTGATTAAATTACTAAGTAGGGGCTATTTTGGTGTTAATGCATACTAGCTATGAATTAAAGTCCCAAATCATGTCTACTTACTTATATGATGAAACTAATTCTTCAAGAATACTTATATGCTTAAGTATGTTAGGTTTTTAATATAACTTACAAATCATGATAGATTTCTAGATGAACAAAAATCAGTCCTTGTAACTGTTATTTAAAGCTTGACTTATAATGATTGTGCCTTGTTTCTAGATTGGTTATTATGCTATAAATGAGGTAATTATACCAAACCTTAAAAGCTAAAAATGGTGATGTTTCAAGTCCCATTTTTAGTCAAAACATGGTAGTCTAGACCTGTTTAAAACAGGCCAGACCAGCCCCATTCTTGAGCTTAAATGACTAACTTAAATGAGTTGTTTATGGACTGTCAAGGTATATCATGTTTTAAACCATCTGAATCAAAGCTATACATGTTAAATGTTATGTAAAAGGTTATTCCATGTTCATATGTTGCATAACCATGTTATTTTGCTAATTAGATTGTTAAAACATGATTCTTATGGAATTTAAAGCTTATAGAGGGTTGTTTTAAATATAGAGTATAAAACATTGCATAATTATATTTTAAACCATGAATATAGTGCATTTAGCAAATTCATAATGTGATAATGTTTGTTTGTGAAGTCTTAGGACTGTTGTGTTGATTTAATGTTAAATCATGCCTAAAATGCATTGTATAGGCTGTTTTGGATGTGGAGAAGTTAGCTAATTGATACAAGCATGATAATGGATATAGGGTCATGTTATTATCATGTTTTAAAAGTTGTTTGAATACTTAAAGGTTTCTTTTGCTTACTTGTGGACTGTTTAGGAAGTTATAGCCAAAATTGTGCTTAAATTCCAATTTTGGGGACTATTTTGATCAAATCCAGAACCTAAACTTATGAGTCAGTTAAGGGACCATAAAAAATCCATCAGAAGCATTTAAAAGGTGTTCCTTAACTTAGTTAAGGTCTATCTTATGTGTGATTCAAATTCATATCTTAAAACCAAAGAAAATAAGCTTTAAAAGATAAATTAGCATTTAAATGAGGAACCATGCTACCTGGACCATGTAGACAAGTTTCAATAGTCATAATATGACATAATTAAGCTACACAAACTAAAGAAACCAAACCTAAACTATTTTGAGCATTAGACTTGTCAAAAATCTCATTTTAAGTACAAAAATGGATTGTTTTATGTATTTCTTGACACTTGAACTTATAAGACTAAAATGAACTCATATAAAGTTGCTAATGCATGCTTATAATAGTTTCAAATCATGGCCATGACCAAAGTTAGCAAGAAAATCAAGTTAGGATCCATTTTTCAAGCCTAAAGTGAGCTTTGATAGGTCAAAATTAGCTAGATTATTAAATAAAGTGTGATGATTCTAAAAGTATCCTTAAGTAAATTAAATACACATGCCTAGACTATCCTAGTGGCCAAAACTAGAAAAAATTAAAAAAAGTTCAAAAATAGTTTTGTAAAAAAGTGAGAAAACTGCCCAATTGGAGCCCTGTTTTGGGAAGCCTTATTGGCATGAATAACAAACCTAAACCTTGATTAAAATACCTCTATATATTGTATAGAATCATGGCCAATTGGTTGAACCAAGAACTTAACCCAAAAATTCAAACAAATCACCAAACTTGGCTATAAAATCATTCAAACTACAGTTTTTGAAAAATTTCTGAGTGTGAAATTTGAGATTTTGTCATTTTGCTTAGAACTCAGTTTTAACACCTTAAACAAGTGACTTAGAGGTATGATAGGCTATTCCAAGTGTTGGAATTCTAATGTATACAAGACTGAGAGAAATTAGTATGAAAGGCTTAAAAAAGCTAGGTTTAGCGGTTCAAAATCAAATATATGCTTAGCAAAGTCAAGGAATACTAAAACTAGTCTTAACTAGTAATAATTCTAGTTTTAGAATGAATCTAACAAATCAGAAATGAAAATGGCAAGAATTGACCAAAGTTGGTAAACTAAAAAAAATTATGGAAAAACAACTAGTTTGGGCATGAGTTTTAAGAAGCATAAAAGGCTTACTTGGAAACCTAAACCAAAACAAAAATATTTTGGTATATAGGCTAGAGGTATGTACAAAGTTCTTGTCCAAAAGCCTAATACAAAAATTCCTAAAAATCATCAAAGTAGCCTCGAAATTCATAAAAAGTGCAGTTTTCATAAGAAACTATTAAGAACAGCCCGTTTGAGGCTTATTTTTGAATGGCCTAACTTGTTAGTTTTTATGACCTAAATCAAGGATAAAACACTTTGGTATGGGTTCTATAAAAGTGCACAAATGATAGGTTTAAAAGACTCCCAAAGAAAATTCTAAAAATCCTCAAAGGTGTCTCAAAAATCATAATTTTGAGTTTTTGAAATATATTTTTAAAAGTGAAATTTAAGGCTTGTAAATGTCCTAGCATGACTAAATAAGTTAATAAAAGTATGTTATATTCTAAGATCTATAATATGACATGTTTGGACAAAACAAATATGCTTTGTGATATATATGAACTCTATATGTGATATGTGCCTATGTGTGCTATTTGTGTGAAAGTGTCATATAAACTAACTTATAAAAAGGTGTTGTGATAAACTATATGCCCATGTGTACTAAGTTATATTTGCAAATAAAAGTTGAATGTATACTTGGCTAATGTTAGTAAGTAACATAAATGTTAGTTAATTAGATATGACTCTAATAACCATAGTAAAGCTATGTGTATCCATAAATATGGACTTTGTGTTATAACATAACTAAGTAAACCGATACTGTATATATGTAGGCTACTCTGTGGAAAATCACATTATTTATTAAAAGGTTTAATCGACGTGAGAGGCAAATACATCAACCTTTCTTACTCAATTAAGTTTATATTGCAAGTACTTAACTCGAAGGCTTATCTTTTCAAGATATTGAAATTATTGAAATGTAATACTTTAAATTCAGTTATTCTTATGATATTGAAAGTATGTCAATGCCATTATTTCGACGAGATAATTGTTGAGATATATTGATATTATTCATTCATGAAAATCTCATTTAATGTTCTCCAAACTATTTTGTTATGGTGCAAACTCTTATATAATGTTGTGAACGAACAACCCTTTTATAGGGGCATAAGACCGAACATATGATTCTGAAGGACATGTAATGTGTCATTAGACTGTTATGTTGTGCACAATATAGGGTACTTAGGCTGATCCCCTAAAGTATAAGTCTAGGATATAGTTCAGTTTTTATAACTGTTTGTATCCATTGCAGTTTTAGTACTGTTAATTCTAGTACAGAGTTCACTAGTCATTTGACCTTACAACATGCTAAAGCCTGATTTTCAAACTCAAAACTTTTAAGGAACTGTATTGCTCAGTATCTCATGAGTGATATTCCCTCTATTATAAATATTTTTGTTCTATTATATTCAACTATTTATTTCCTTGCCGAGCAAGCTTTAGCTCACCCTTGCGTTGAGAATAATATTTTCAGTTAAAACCGAGAATGCTGGTACGTCCGAAAAAGATAAGGGAAAAGCATGATTTTTAAACTCAAAACTTTAAGGAACTGTATTGCTCAGTATCTCATAAGTTATATTCCCTCTATTATAAATATTTCTGTTACATTATATTCAACTGTTTATTTCCTTTCTGAACAAGCTTTTGCTCACCCTTGCGTTTAATATAATATTTTAAGTTAAAACCGAGAATGTTGGTACGTCCGAAAAAGATAAGGGAAAAGGAAAAGTGATAGAATAATTTATTATTAAGCGCATGTGCTTATATGAACTTAAAGACTAATTATAATAATTACCTTATTATTATTTTCTTGTATTAATATTTGGTATTATAATATGTAAAGGTCTATAGAACCAGTGTGAGACCCCGAATTTTATGAAATGAAAGTATTCAATTTTCTTATAATTATTCTATTTAGTAAATGGTTAAATTGATAAAAGGTTAAAGTTAAGGGTGATATTTGAATTTTTTTTCAAAGTAAGCAAATTGTCATAAAATAACCGGTAGTAAAATTACAGTAATACGCGTGGTTGCATAGTAGCACACGGTATTGATTATTAATGCTTATGTGAGAAGTCACTCAGATATACTCAATTATTGCTACAGTAATTTCTGCATTATATCTCTCATATTATTGATTCAATTATGGTCATAGTATCATTTGCATAATATGATATATTATTAAATCAATAATTGAGACGAGAAAGTTATTCATATTATTATTTGCAATATTGACAATGTCTAGAAGTTCTGTCAATGAGAGGTTTGGTCACCTAATTGCGCGCCAATAAGGAGAAATCCTTATCGAAAAGCCCCCTCTTTCCTAGGAACGACCTAGTTGTTAAATATTGTGAGTTATAATATTAATGATGAATGTTATTAAAAATCAAATTTGAGTTCGGAGTTGAATTTGGAGACGCGGACGTGATATTTGAGTCCGGAACGATGAAATTAGTAGAAATAGACTATAAACACAAAATTTAGCGGGGTTGACTTTTTGGTCAAAAAGGTCAACAGTTGACTTTTTTGGAAAAAGTCAAACTTCAAAATTTCAAAAATGAAATTTTTGATAAAAATATTTCCATTGTGTTGGGATTGTTAGTGTTAGTGGAAATCGACATTTATTTCGATAATAATTGATGTTTGGAGGTTATATTGACCAGTCGGGTAATTAATTGGATAAATGAGCAATTAATTGCTATTAATTCACATGATTATAACTATTTATTCACATGTGTGTACTATTGATTCACATTCTTGTACTATTAGGGGAGTTGGTGCAAGATTGATAATACTTGCATGACTAAGTTAAAAATGGAGGTCTTATACAAGAATTCAGATTTTCACATGATTATAACTATTGATTCACATGATTGAACTATTGATTCACATTATTTACTATTAGGGAGGTGGTGAATGTTTGATAATACTTTGAGGGCTAAATTAAAAATGAAAGAAAAGTTGAAGGTATCAGATCGTAAGATTTTGAGCCCCAAAACATGCAATTATCGAAACTATATTTTCCTATAAATAGAAGCTCATTCTTCCTTCATTTCTCACCAATTCACTAAAGCTTTAGAGAAATTATTATAGAGAAAAATTATAAAGAGAAAGAAGAAGAGAAGTCTGCTACCTCACTATTCCAATATCCAGTCTCTTCTAAGGTGAAGATAGGTGATGAAAATTATCTTCGTCCTGGGTGAGAAGAGGAATTTAGAATCACAATTATGATTATGAGTTATTCATATGATTGTTGACAGGAATTGTTGATTGATATTACAGGGATAAATCATTATTGGTGGACTTTTAACATGGAGAAGATAATAGACCTGATGGTCTATTTGACTCTTCTAATGGATTGCTCGTTCCGCTGCAACTATGGTTGAAAAGTTTTATCATCTACCATATGTTCTAAATCTCTGATTTATTATTGATGAAGGCTATTGATAATTTAATTATCTTTAGTCATGATATTCTTTACTGTGCTATTTGTGCTCACCCTTTGCTTCACAATTCCTTTCAGCTAATAAGAGTATAGGTGGGTCGAGCAGGGATAATAGGGAAATAGTGTGATGATCAGAGACTGTCGAAGTTTCTCAATACATTATAAAATGGCATGACATGCAACAGATAATTGTATTGAGGACCTAAGATGTGTGTGTCGTATTTTATACGTCACTTAATAAATGATTTTGGCGAACAAAAATAGGGTGATGAGAACCCGGCTTTGAAAGCGTCAAAAGTGCACCTCATTAGAATGAATATGATAGTAATCTTCTCGTTCTTCTTTGGGGTCTTAAAATATTTGCTGCTGTATTTTATATGGCATTATAGCAATTTGAGTTTGGATACTGTCTACGAGACAATATTGTATTAAAACTCATAGCTGATCTGTTGTCGTACTTCGCATTTACGATTCAGCGATTTGTATAAATGAAGTTTGTATTTGATTTTTATAGAGTGATATCTGGCGACTTAGAATGGGTCGTGTGGACCTATTTTGGGGGCTTCACAAATGGTATCAGAGCTTAGGGATATGGTCGCTGGCGGAGATAAGAGTCTAGAACTAGGAGGGGAGAGACGAGTTATATACTTCGCTAGTGTGTGACTTACATAAGCTGAAATTATTTACTTGATAAGTTGACAAATTGTGATATGTTAATTAACCTTTGTTTTGAAGATATATTATAGAATTATATCTAAAATACAGGAGATGAGCAATGGGAAAATCATGATACATAGGAAATAACCAGGAAGGTACAATTCGAAAAGAAAGCAACGTATTCTCATCTCTTCGAACTACTGTGCACGAAATTTCGAGGGCGAAATTTCATAAGAGAGGAGATTGTGAGACCCCAAATTTTATGAAATGAAAGTATTCAATTTTCTTATAATTATTCTAGTTAGTAAATGGTTAAATTGATAAAAGGTTAAAGTTAAGAGTGATATTTGAATTTTTTTCAAAGTAAGCAAGTTGTCAAAAAAATAACCTAGAAGTAAAAAGAATGATGTCTGGCGTGGTTGCATAGTAGTAGGACGGTATTGATTATTGATGCTTATGTGAGAAGTCATCGGATATACTCAATTATTGCTAAAGAATTCAAGATCATATCTCTCTATATTATTGATTCAATTATGGTCACAAGATCATCCGCATAATATGATATATTATTAAATCAATAATTGAGACGAGAAAGTTATTCATATTATTATTTGAAATATTGACAATGTCAGAGGTTCACATCGAGGAGAGGTTTGGTCACCTAATCGGCCGCTTAATAAGGAAAAAATCCTCTGAAAGCCCTCTTCCGGGAACGACAATTGGTTGTTAAATATTGTGAGTTATAATATTAATGATGAATGTTATTAAAAATCAAATTTGAGTTAGGAGTTGAATTTGGAGACCGGATGTTATATTTGAGTCCTAAACGATGAAATTAGTAGAGAATAGACTATAAACACAAAATTTTTCGGGTTGACTTTTGGTCAAAAGTCAACAATTGACTTTTTTGGAAAAAGTCAAACTTCAAAATTTCAAAAATAAAATTTTTGATAAAAATATTTCCATTGTGTTGGGATTGTTAGTGTTAGTGGAAATCGACATTTATTTCGATAATAATTGATGTCTGGAGGTTATATTGACCAGTCGGGTAATTAATCGGATAAATGAGCAATATCCAGTTTCTTCTAAGGTGAAGATAGGTGATGAAAATTATCTTCGTCCTGGGTGCGAAGAGGAATTTAGAATCACAATTATGATTATGAGTTATTCATATGATTGTTGACAGGAATTGTTGATTGATATTACAGGGATAAAACATTATTGGTGGACTTTTAACATGGAGAATATAATAGACCTGATGGTCTATTTGACTCTTCTAATGGATTGCTCGTTCCGCTGCAACTATGGTTGAAAAGTTTTATCATCTACCATATGTTCTAAATCTATAATTTATTATTGACGAAGGCTATTGATAATTTAATTATCTTTAGTCATGATATTCTTTATCTGGTTATTTGTGCTCACCCTTTGCTTCACAATTCCTTTCGTGTAATAAGAGAGGTATTTGGGTCGAGCTGGGGATAATAGGAAATAGTGTGATGGTCGAGATCGTCAAGTTTCTCAATACATTATAAAATGGCATGACATGCAACAGATAATTGTATTGAGGACCTAATATGTGTGTGTCGTATTTTATACGTCACTTAATAAATGATTTTGGCGAAGAACAATAGGGTGATGAGAACCCGACTTTGAAAGCGTCAAAAGTGTACCTCATTAGAATGAATATGATAGTAATCTTCTCGTTCTTGTTTGCGGTCTTAAAATATTTGCTGCTGTATTTTATATGGCATTGTAATAATTTGAGTTTGGATACTGTCTACGAGACAATATTGTATTAAAACTCACAAACTTATCTCATATCGCATCGCATTTACGATTCAACAGTTGTATAAATGAAGTTTGTATTTGATTTTTATAGAGTGATATCTGGCGACTTAGAATGGGTCGTGTGGACCTATTTTGGGGGCTTCACAAATGGTATCGAGCTTAGGGATATGGTTGGCTGGGAGATAAGAGTCTAGAACTAGGAGGGGAGAGACGAGTTATATACTTCACTAGTGTGTGACTTACCTAAGCTGAAATTATTTACTTGATAAGTTGACAAATTGTGATATGTTAATTAACCTTTGTTTTAAAGATATATTCTAGAATGATATCTAAAATATAGGAGATGAGCAATTGGAAAATCATGATACATAGGAAATAACCAGGAAGGTGCAATTCGAAAAGAAAATAAGGTATTCTCATCTCTTCGAACTACCAGGTACGTAAATTTCAAGGGCGAAATTTCATAAGGAGAGGAGATTGTGAGACCCCGAATTTTATGAAATGAAAGTATTCAATTTTCTTATAATTATTCTATTTAGTAAATGGTTAAATTGATAAAAGGTTAAAGTTAATGGTGATATTTAAAATTTTTTTCAAAGTAAACAAGTTGTCATAAAATAACCAGTAGTAAAAGTACAGTAATACGCGTGGTTGCATAGTAGCACACGGTATTGATTATTGATGCTTATGTGAGAAGTCAGTCAGATATACTCAATTATTGCTACAGTAATTGTTGCATCATATCTCTCATATTATTGATTCAATTATGGTCACAGTATCATCTGCATAATATGATATATCATTAAATCAATAATTGAGACGAGAAAGTTATTCATATTATTATTTGCAATATTGACAATGACTAGAAGTCCTGTCAAGGAGAGGTTTGGTCACCTAATTGCGCGCCAATAAGGAAAAATCCTTATCGGAAAGCCCTCTTTCCGGGAGAACGACACGTTGTTAAATATTGTGAGTTATAATATTAATGATGAATGTTATTAAAAATCAAATTTGAGTTGGAGTTGAATTTGGAGACGCAGACGCGCTTTATTTGAGTCGTAACGATGAAAATAGTAGAAATAGACTATAAAAATAAAATTTGTCGGAGTTGACTTTTTGGTCAAAAAAAGTCAACATTTGACTTTTTCAGAAAAAGTCAAACTTCAAAATTTCAAAAATGAAATTTTTGATAAAAATATTTCCATTGTGTTGGGATTGTTAGTGTTAGTGGAAATCGACATTTATTTCGATAATAATTGATGTCTGGAGGTTATATTGACCAGTCAGGTAATTAATCGGATAAATGAGCAATTAATTGCTATTAATTCACATGATTATAACTATTTGTTCACATGTGTGTACTATTGATTCACATTCTTGTACTATTAGGGGAGTTGGTGCAAGATTGATAATACTTGCATGACTAAGTTAAAAATTGAGGTACTATACAGTAATTCGTATTTTCACATGATTATAACTATTGATTCACATGATTGAACTATTGATTCACATTATTTACTATTAGGGGAGGTGGTGAAAGTTTGATAATACTTGCAGGGCTAAATTAAAAATGAAAGAAAAGTTGAAGGTATTGTACTATAAGATTTCGAGCCCCAAAACGTGCAATTATCGAAACTATATTTTCCTATAAATAGAAGCTCATTCTTCCTTCATTTCTCACCAATTCACTAAAGCTTTAGACCAATTATTATAGAGAAAAATTATAGAGAGAAAGAAGAAGAGAAGTCTGCTACCTCACTATTCCAATATCCAGTCTCTTCTAAGGTGAAGATAGGTGATGAAAAATATCTTCGTCTTGGGTGCGAAGAGGAATTTAGAATCACAATTATGATTATGAGTTATTCATATGATTGTTGACAGGAATTGTTGATTGATATTACAGGGATAAAACATTATTGGTGGACTTTTAAAATGGAGAAGATAATAGACCTGATGGTCTATTTGACTCTTCTAATGGATTGCTCGTTCCGCTGCAACTATGGTTGAAAAGTTTTATCATCTACTATATGTTCTAAATCTCTGATTTATTATTGACGAAGGCTATTGATAATTTAATTATCTTTAGTCATGATATTCTTTACTGGGCTATTTGTGCTCACCCTTTGCTTCACAATTCCTTTCGTGTAATAAGAGTGTAATTGGGTCGAATGGGGATAATAGGAAATAGTGTGATGGTCGAGATCGTCAAGTTTCTCAATACATTATAAAACGGTATTATATGCAACAGATAATTATATTGAGGACCTAAGAGGTGTGTGTCGATTTTTATACGTCACTTAATAAATGATTTTGGCGTAACAACAATAGGGTGATGAGAACCCACTTTGAAAGCGTCAAAAGTGTACCTCATTAGAATGAATATGATAGTAATCTTCTCGTTCTTCTTTGGGGTCTTAAAATATTTGTCTTTGTATTTTATATGGCATTATAACAATTTGAGTTGGATATCATCTCACGAGACAATATTGTATTAAAACTCAAACTTATCTGTTGTCGTACTCTTCACTTACGGTTTAACAGATTCTATAAATGAAGTTTGTATTTGATTTTTATAGAGTGATATCTGGCGACTTAGAATGGGTCGTGTGGACCTATTTTGGGGGCGTCACAAATGGTATCAGAGCTTAGGGATATGGTCATTTGGCGTGAGATAAGAGTCTAGAACTAGGAGGGAGAGACGAAGTTATATACTTTCACTAGTGTGTGACTTACCTAAGTTTGAAATTATTTACTTGATAAGTTGACAAATTGTGATATGTTAATTAACCTTTGTTTTAAAGATATATTCTAGAATGATATCTAAAATACGGGGAGATGAGCAATTGGAAAATCATGATACATAGGAAATAACCGGAAGGTGCAATTCGAAAAGAAAACAAGGTATTCTCATCTCTTCGAACTACCGTGCACGTAAATTTCAAGGCTTAAATTTCATAAGGAGGGAGATTGTGAGACCGAATTTTATGAAATGAAAGTATTCAATTTTCTTATAATTATTCTATTTAGTAAATGGTTAAATTGATAAAAGGTTAAAGTTAAGGGTGATATTTAAAAATTTTTTCAAAGTAAACAAGTTGTCATAAAATAACCAAGTAGTAAAGTAAGATAAAGAATATGCTGTGGTGGCATAGTAGAGTAATACCAGTATTGATTATTGATGCTTATGTGAGAAGTCATCGATATACTCTATTATTGCTCTAAAGAATTGTTGCATCATATCTCTCATATTATTGATTCAATTATGGTCACAGTATCATCTGCATAATATGATATATTATTAAATCAATAATTGAGACGAGAAAGTTATTCATATTATTATTTGCAATATTGACAATGTCAAGAAGTTCTGTCAAGGAGAGGTTTGGTCACCTAATTGCGCGCCAATAAGGAAAAATCCTTATCGGAAAGCCCCTCTTTCCTGGGAACGACCTGGTTGTTAAATATTGTGAGTTAAAATATTAATGATGAATGTTATTAAAAATCAAATTTGAGTTCGGAGTTGAATTTGGAGACGCAGACGTGATATTTGAGTCCAGAAGGATGAAATTAGTAGAAATAGACTATAAAAATAAAATTTGTCGGGGTTGACTTTTTGGTCAAAAAAGTCAACATTTGACTTTTTGGACAAAAAAGTCAACATTTGACTTTTTGGTCAAAAAAGTCAACATTTGACTTTTTCAGAAAAAGTCAAACTTCAAAATTTCAAAAATGAAATTTTTGATAAAAATATTTCCATTGTGTTGAGATTGTTAGTGTTAGTGGAAATCGACATTTATTTCGATAATAATTGATGTCTGGAGGTTATATTTTTACCAGTCGGGTAATTAATCGGATAAATGAGCAATTAATTGCTATTAATTCACATGATTATAACTATTTGTTCACATGTGTGTACTATTGATTCACATTCTTGTACTATTAGGGGAGTCAGTGCAAGATTGATAATACTTAAAATGACTAAGTTAAAAATGGAGGTACTATACAAAGAATTCAGTATTTTCACATGATTATAACTATTGATTCACATGATTGAACTATTGATTCACATTATTTACTATAGGGGAGGTGGTGTAAGTTTGATAATACTTGCAGGACTAAATTAAAAATGAAAGAAAAGTTCAAGGTATTAGATTGTAAGATTTCGAGCCCCAAACGCGTGCAATTATCGAAACTATATTTTCCTATAAATAGAAGCTCATTCTTCCTTCATTTCTCACCAATTCACTAAAGCTTTAGACCAATTATTATAGAGAAAAATTATAGAGAGAAAGAAGAAGAGAAGTTTGCTACCTCACTATTCCAATATCCAGTTTCTTCTAAGGTGAAGATAGGTGATGAAAATTATCTTCGTCCTGGGTGCGAAGAGGAATTTAGAATCACAATTATGATTATGAGTTATTCATATGGTTGTTGACAAGAATTATTGATTGATATTACAGGGATAAAACATTATTGGTGGACTTTTAACATGGAGAAGATAATAGACCTGATGGTCTATTTGACTCTTCTAATGGATTGCTCGTTCCGCTGCAACTATGGTTGAAAAGTTTTATCATCTACCATATGTTCTAAATCTCTGATTTATTATTGATGAAGGCTATTGATAATTTAATTATCCTCAGTAATGATATTCTTTACTGGGCTATTTTTGCTCACCCTTTGCTTCACAATTCCTTTCAGCTAATAAGAGTGTAGGTGGGTCGAGCGGGGATAATAGGGAAATAGTGTGATGGTCGAGATCGTCAAGTTTCTCAATACATTATAAAATAAAATAGCATGACATGCAATGAGATAATTGTATTGAGGACCTAAGATGTGTGTGTCGTATTTTATACGTCACTTAATAAATGATTTTGGCGAACAACAATAGGGTGGTGAGAACCCGGCTTTGAAAGCGTCAAAAGTTCACCTCATTAGAATGAATATGATAGTAATCTTCTCGTTCTTCTTTGGGGTCTTAAAATATTTGCTGCTGTATTTTATATGGCATTTTAATAATTTGAGTTTGGATACTGTCTACGAGATAATATTGTATTAAAACTCAAAGCTTATCTGTTGTCATTACTGCATTTGACAGTTCAAACAACAGTATAAATGAAGTTTGTATTTGATTTTTATAGAGTGATATCTGGCGACTTAGAATGGGTCGTGTGGACCTATTATGGGGGCGTCACAAATGGTATCAGAGCTTAAGGATATGGTCGCTAGCGGAGATAAGAGTCTAGAACTAGGAGGGGAGAGACGAGTTATATACTTCGCTCGTGTGTGACTTACCTAAGCTGAAATTGTTTACTTGATAAGTTGACAAATTATGATATGTTAATTAACCTTTGTTTTGAAGATATATTCTAGAATGATATCTAAAATATAGGAGATGAGCAATTGGAAAATCATGATACATAGGAAATAACCAGGAAGGTGCAATTGAAAAAAGAAAGCAAGGTATTCTCATCTCTTGAACTATTGTGCACGTAAATTTCGAGGGCGAAATTTCATAAGGAGGGGAGATTGTGAGACCCCAAATTTTATGAAAAGAAAGTATTCAATTTTCTTATAATTATTCTATTTAGTAAATGGTTAAATTGATAAAAGGTAAAAGTTAAGGGTGATATTTGAATTTTTTTAAAGTACGCAAGTTGTCATAAAAATACTTCCAGAAGTAGTAGTCAGTGCGGTCGTACAAGTTGCATAGTGCAGATTAATTATTGATGTTTATGTGAGAAGTCACTCAGATATACTCAATTATTGCTACAGTAATTGCTGCATCATATCTCTCATATTATTGATTCAATTATGGTCATAGTATCATCTGCATAATATGATATATTATTAAATCAATAATTGAGACGATAAAGTTATTCATATTATTATTTGCAATATTGATAATGTCTAGAAGTTACACAAAGAGAGGTTTGGTCACCTAATTTGCGGCATAATAAGGAGAAATCCTTATCGGAAAGCCCTCTTTCCTAAGAACGACCTGGTTGTTAAATATTGTGAGTTATAATATTAATGATGAATGTTATTAAAAATCAAATTTGAGTTCGGAGTTGAATTTGGAGACGCGGACGTGATATTTGAGTCCGGAACGATGAAATTAGTAGAAATAGACTATAAACACAAAATTTGTCGGGGTTGACTTTTTGGTCAAAAAAGTCAACAGTTGACTTTTTTGGAAAAAGTCAAACTTCAAAATTTCAAAAATAAAATTTTTGATAAAAATATTTTCATTGTGTTGGGATTGTTAGTGTCAGTGGAAATCGACATTTATTTCGATAATAATTGATGTCTGGAGGTTATATTGACCAGTCAGGTAATTAATCGGATAAATGAGCAATTAATTGATATTAATTCACATGATTATAACTATTTGTTCACATGTGTGTACTATTGATTCACATTCTTGTACTATTAGGGGAGTTGGTGTAAGATTGATAATATTTGCATGACTAAATTAAAAATAGAGGTAATATACTGTAATTCGTATTTTCACATGATTATAACTATTGATTCACATGATTGAACTATTGATTCACATTATTTACTCTTAGGGGAGGTGGTGCAAGTTTGATAATACTTGCGGGGACTAAATTAAAAATGAAAGAAAAGTTGAAGGTATTGTCTTTGTAAGATTTGAGCCCCCAAAAGGTGTAATTATCGAAACTATATTTTCCTATAAATAAGCTCATTCTTCCTTCATTTCTCACCAATTCACTAAAGCTTTAGAGCAATTATTATAGAGAGAAATTATAGAAAAGAAGAAGAAGAAGTCTGCTACCTCACTATTCCAATATCCGATTTTCTAAGGTGAATATAGGTGATGAAAATTATTTTTCGTCACAGGTGCGAAGAGGAATTTAGAATCACAATTATGATTATGAGTTATTCATATGATTGTTGACAGGAATTGTTGATTGATATTACAAGGATAAAACATTATTGGTGGACTTTTAACATGGAGAAGATAATAGACACGATGGTCTATTTGACTCTTCTAATGGATTGCTCGTTCACCGCAACTATGGTTGAAAAGTTTTATCATCTACCATATGTTCTAAATCTACGATTTATTATTGACGAAAGCTATTGATAATTTAATTATCTTTAGTCATGATATTCTTTACTGGGCTATTTGTGCTCACCCTTTGCTTCACAATTCCTTTTAGGTAATAAGAGTGTAGCTGGGTCGAGCGGGGATAATAGGGAAATAGTGTGATGGTCGGAGATCGTCAAGTTTCTCAATACATTATAAAGCGGTATGATATGCAATGAGATAATTATATTGAGGACCTAAGATGTGTGTGATTTTATATCGTCACTTAATAAATGATTTTGGCGAACAACAATAGGGTGATGAGAACCCGACTTTGAAAGCGTCAAAAGTGTACCTCATTAGAATGAATATGATAGTAATCTTCTCGTTCTTCTTTGGGGTCTTAAAATATTTGCTGCTGTATTTTATATGGCATTATAACAATTTGAGTTTGGATACTGTCTACGAGACAATATTGTATTAAAACTCACAGCTTATCTGTTGTCGTACTCTTCACGACAGTTTAACAGTTCTATAAATGAAGTTTGTATTTGATTTTTATAGAGTGATATCTGGCGACTTAGAATGGGTCGTGTGGACCTATTTTGGGGGCGTCACAAATGGTATCAGAGCTTAGGGATATGGTCGCTGGCGGAGATAAGAGTCTAGAACTAGGAGGGGAGAAACGAGTTATGTGACGAACGAGAATTTGTAATTAATTTTAATATTTATTGAATTAAATAAATATTTTTCGATGATTTAATTATTAGGTTAAATAATTAATTGATGCAATTGTGGTAGATTAATTTAATTATATGTGTTACATTTATTAAATTAATGTAGAGAGTTTTTATTATCGTAGTATGTGATTATGTGAGCTTATTGTATTAAAAGAAATATTTAATAAGATATTGGTATTTTAATTAATTTAATTATTAATTAGAGAATTAATAATTTGACATTATTAATTAATGAGGAAATTAATTATGTGACTATGTGAATTTATGAGAAGTTATTATATTTTATTTATATTAAATAAGATATTTGAAATGGGTGTGACATTAATTAAACTATATGATAAAGTTTTATTAAATTAAATGGTTTTTGAAACCTATTCTAGCTAGCAAACATGGCACTAAAGGGAGTTGGGGCCGATTAACCCACGACTGGGTAATCGACCACCAACGCGTCGGTTGTTATTATTTAGTTTACGTATTCTTTTATTTCATCTTCATTATTTGCCTAAGTCTAGAAATCATAACAGAGAGAAATACAGAGAAAGAGTTGAGAAGTCGAGTTTGTTAAGAGGATTGTGAGAGTCATCCGAGAAGGAATTCATCTTCCATTAATTATACACTAGGTAATTCTCTCCAACCCAATTTTCATTGTTACGTCATTTAGTTTTTATAAAAATGGCTTTCAAAGTTTTGGTTTAACATCTGTAATTGGGATAGGAGTAATGATTATGGGTTTTGTTTGTGTTATGGCATATCAAATCGTATTTTATTATATATATTTTGTAAACCATATCATCGGTTTCATGAAATTACGCCGTGTATGATTTCTACAAAATTACAGTAGTATGGGTTTTGGCCTTATGGCCTTATACGTGATATTTTATGTATTGATCATATATTATCCCTAAATTTTACACTCGTATGTTGTTATGCATGTTGATACTGAAGAGACCAAAGTTTAAATGAACGGATTGATTGTTATAACGAATCCGTAAGTAGGGACAATTTTCATGTTTTATTTTCAAAACCTTCAAGAACATCAAGAACAGTGGAAGTAAATGTGTTGATTTTGCAAATTATGTGTTGTAACTTGTTAAAAATTATGCTAGATGGGTTAAGTAATGATTATATATGTATTACAATGATTGGGTAAGTCTAAATTCGTGTAAAAATAACTAATTGGAAGTTATGACTATATTCATGTATAATTTTACCTGTGATTGATTTTTGGCCTAATTTGGCCTTGTTATGTTCATGAACCGCAGAAGCTAGAACTGCAGAAAATGAGCACAGGTAACTTCCCCTTTACGCATGTTACTAAACTAAATTACCCTACTACTAATCAAAAAAAATAAAAATAATAAAAAAAATAAAAAAAAAAATAAAAATAAAATAAAAATAAAAAAAAAATAAATATTAGATGAAAATTATTATTAAAATATTTATAAAATAAATTAAATATTTTAATTGAGATATTTATGGAATAAAATAAATATTTGATGAAAATTATTATTAAAATATTTATAAAATAAATTAAATATTTTAATTGAGATATTTATGGAATAAAATAAATATTTGATGAAAATTATTATTAAAATATTTATAAAATAAATTAAATATTTTAATTGAGATATTATGGAATAAAATAAATATTCGATGAAAATTATTATTAAAATATTTATAAAATAAATTAAATATTTTAATTGAGATATTATGGAATTAAATAAATATTCGATGAAAATTATTATTAAAATATTTATAAAATAAAGTAAATATTTTAATTGAGATATTTATGGACTAAAATAAATATTCGATGAAAATTATTATGAAATAATTTATTAGAGTGTAATAATAGTAAGAGAATGAAAATATTCTAATTTAATTAAGTAATTAAATTAGAAGGGTAATGATTTGTTAAATAAAGTGGAGTTTATATTAAATAATTAAGTGAAAATGTAACTAATGAATGTCGTGAATACATATGGTATGTGTGTAGGATTTGTGGTGAACTAAGTAGTAATCGTTTAGCCTACTTACGAGGCAAGTTTCTAACCCTACTTGTCATTATTGTTCAAGTTTATTAATTACCTCGAGTAAATTATCATTATTATTATTCATGTTCAAATGTTATATTAAAGATTGATTATCTTTTCAAAGCATGATTCAGTTATACAATAATTGTCCTTTTGTATACTTCCTAAGATTATTATTCAATTTGAATATCATTATTATTGAACCTTATTAGACTAGCGAACCTTATTGATTCGACTAGTCCATAGTTGATGAGCGTTCTAAATTTTCGAACCCTTGATGAATTGTCCAAACCAAACTTCCTTTGGTGCGGACTCGAATGTCAAACTGAGATGAACAACCCTGCAAAGGGATTTACTTATGCGTTAGCGTTAAGATATTGTGCACAAAGATGGTACTAAGGGGTCGATCCCCAAAGTACAGTAGAAAGGTCCATAGTCTTATGACTGTTAAAGGTTTCAAGTATAACCCTTGATAACCTAGGACATAGTTCAAGGTCTTATGACCCTCAGAAATCTTTTGATTCTTGTTATTCATTCTTGATTCAAAAGTTGAGCTTTTATTCAGATGTCTTTGATTCACTCGCATGTTATTATACTGTTATTTCATTGTTATACTTGTGGGCATTTGTGCTCACTCTTGCGTAATAATAACATTGCAGTTAAGAACGAAAAGAACCGATTTAACCTTCTACTAGTAAAGGCAAGGGCAAGGTTAATAAGTGATGAAGACTTGTTGTTTTATATGATGATGTATTTGTTTAAGACTTAAGTTAATGATGTTGTTTAAGACTTAATTGTTTATGATTCCGCACAGATGTTTAAGGTTAGAGTAACCTGGGATTGTATTTATTATGTAGTTGATGTAACCCCATAAGGGGAGATTTATTATTATTTCTATCTATTGCATGGTTTGCATTTATTATGGGTAGATAGATAAATGATATTTGTACAATGAACACCAAATCCCGTGGAATTGAAGTACCCGGATTTGGGGGTGTCACAAGTTGGTATCAAAGTTGTAGGTTATGAACCTTAGGTGGGGGAACAACCTTAGGTAGTAGCCTTATAGAAGAAGATAGTAATGGAAAACTCTTATCGAGTTCTAGGAAATGAATTTATGTAATTCATTGAAGATAATAAAAGACCTTATATGTTTATGTGTTAAAGTATGCGTTAGATGATACGACTTAGTAACTAAAACTTAAAATTTTATTGTCAGGATGTCGAATGTTGGAGAAGCTAGTCAAGCTGGGGAGGAAGAACCCCGTGTACCTATAGTACCGACAGAGGAAGAGCCCCGAGACATTCATGTCGTTAGGGAGCAGCTAGTATAGATGGAGTCATCTCCATTGATCACCGTTGTTGGTCAGGAGCATGAGCCCGAGACTGATCTTGAGGAGGATCCTGAGGAGGAATTTGTTGAGGAAGAGGAAGAGGAAGAAGAGGAGTTACCACGGTACACCGTTGATGCTGAGATGTATGACACGTTATACGATCGTAATGTGGAGTTACGAGACGAGGTCTAGGATTTGACTGAGTGAGCGGTTATTCAGCATATTACTCTAGAACAGAAGGAGAGGGAGATTTCGACTCTTCACTCTCGACTGGCAAATGTAGAATGGGATTTGGTCCATGAGAATGGTCAAACTGAAGATAAGACCGAAGAGATAGAGAAACTGAAGAAGGAACTGAAGGAAACCTCCGAAAGACTGAACATAGCAGAAGAGGGATGGGTAAAAGAATCGCGTCGAATGATCGATCGCGTAAGATGATAGTCATGCAAAGAAGGCAAAGCTTGAAGAGACATATTCTACACTTAATCATACAATGGATGAGGCCCAAGATCGAGTTTTGAGGTACCCTATTCGATTCAAGGACTTCCATCGTATATCTTTGGATCGCAGGACGATGTCTCAGATCATGGATGAGGAGGAGGGGCAAGGCTATTCAAAGACCTCGACAGAGATAGTGATAGAATTTGTTTAATTATGTGAAAGACTTAATTAGTTTTTATATGTAAATTCGGACGTGTTTATGAACGAAAGAATATTTGAATGTTTTAAATCTCGTGGATTCTTTATTCCGAATAGTTGATGTAAATAGCGGTTATGCTATCGTTTAATGTTAAAACTTTGATTTGAATGCAAATATATCAAGTTGTTTGAGATGATGTGTTAAGTGATATGTTAAATTGTTGAGTAATGTCTTAACTATTTAGAGAAATAAATAAAGTTCTAATAAAGTGTTTATTTAACGAGAAAAATGCCATGAGGAGAAGACAACAACGTCAACCTACGAGGAAGAGTCAACCAATAATAATAATTATGCTAACGCTAATCCGCGCAGCAGATTGGTGAACTTTCGATTGGAGCCATGAATAACCAACCTCAAGCTCCACCAAACACAACGTTTAAGGACTTCTGGCGGTGGGACCGCCAGAGTTCAAAGGTTCCATGAATGCAATCGAGGCTCAAACGTGGATTATGGAAATGGAGAAGGTTTTCGACGTTGCTAGGTTGTTAGAAGACCGGAAGACCGCTTTTGCAACGTTTTATGTCAAGTCCGAGGCTAGCTATTGGTGGCAAGCAAACAAAGTGCGAGGAGGTGAAGGTATAATTACGTGGGAGAGATTTAAAGAGATGTTTTTCGAAATGTATTTCCCAACTAGTTCACAGAACCAGATGGAGGTTCAATTTCTAGAAGTTGAAGCAGGAAATATGGAGTGCGTTCGACTATGCGGCTAAATTCAACGAATTGGCAAGGTTTGTCCGTGATCAAGTTCACACGGATGAGAGGAAGGCGAGACGGTTTGAGCAAGGACTAAAGCCTTGGGTATACAAAGAAGGTATCAATGTTTCAAACTAAACACGTTCTTTGGAGTATCGAAAAGGCCATCCTCGCTGAAGGAGGAAGCGATGCGGTGACCAAGTACAATCAAGATCAAAAGAAGAAGAAGAATGAAGGTGAAAGAAATAACAAGGTCAGTGGAAGTGGCACAGGAGGTGGAAATTTCAATCGGAAGAAAAGGTGGAACAATGACTCATCATCGGGAATCGCAAGGTAGTCAAAAGAAAAGAATCGAAGCATGCCCGACTTATGGAAAGCCCATCTGGGAGTTTTATGAAAAGAAAAAGAGTGTGCTACAATTGTGGGATGGGAAGGCCACGAAGCACCAAACCGCCCAAACCCAAAGAAGGGTGCTTGTTTTACTTGTGGTTCAAGGACCATCTGGCAAGAGATTGTCCCAAGAAGGGATCGGAGGGTCGGGATCGAGGAGGAAGCGGGAAATAACGGTGAAAATGCCTTAACCATCACGGACCAACCTCAACAAACCGACCAACCGCCGGACTTTCAATACGACGGCAGAGGATGCAATCCAGTCTCGTGATGTGGTGTCGGTATCATTCCGATCAATGAAATTAATGCTTATGTTTTATTTGATTGGTGCTACTTGTTCCTTTATATCAAGAAGACTTTGCTAATAGTTTAGATTTGCGTATGGATGAGTTGGAATATCCATGAATATAGAAATTGCGAATAAAGAGATAATTCCTGTTAAGTACGTGTTTAAGAACTGTAGAGTGGATATTAAGGGTAATATCATGAACGTAGATCTTATCTCTATTCGACTTGGGGAATTTGACGTTATTTTGGGAATGGACTGGTTATTCAATTACGGGTCGTAATTGATTGCCAAAAAAGCGATAACCTTATGACTCCGTCAAAGGTTATATTTTATGGTAAGAAGTCGCCTAGACAAGCGATGAGTTGTCGGCGACGATGATGTAGCCAGGAAGTTATTGAGACAATACATGTAGGATACTTAGTTTACATAGTCGATAGTCGAAAAGAGAATCTGAAGGTAAAAGAAATCCGATTGTGAGGGACTTCATCGACGTATTTCAGCACGATTTACCGAGGACTTCCACCGGATAGAGAGGTAGATTTCAGAATCGATTTGGGCGCCTTAATCGCCGCTTAATATCGAAGGCACCATACCGAACTTTTGAGAGAGATGAAGGAATTAATGGTACAACTACAAGAATTGTTGGACAAGAAGTACATTCAACCGAGCGTATTGCTTAGTGGGGAGCGCCGATGTTGTTTGTGAAAAGAAGGATGGATCGATGCGACTCTGCATTGACTACGAAGAGAGGCTGAATAAGGTCACGATTAAGAGCAGATATCCATTACTGAGGATCGATGACCTGTTTGATCAATTGAAGGAGCGAGATACTTTTCCAAGATAGACTTGAGAAAGCGGTTATCATCAATTGAAGGTGAGGTAGGAGGATGTACCAAAGAGGCTGCGTTCGTAACGCGATCTGGGTCACTATGAATTTTTAGTAATGTCGTTTGGTCTTACGTAATGCTCCTGCAGCATTTATGGGACTAATGAATGGTGTGTTCAAGGACAAGTTCGTAGTGGTATTTATAGATGACATTTTGGTCTATTCAAAAACCAAAGAAGAACACAAAGAGCATTTGAGATTAACGTTGGAAGTATTGAGAAGGGAAAAGTTGTATGCCAAGTTTTGAAATGCTAATTTTGGATTGAACGAGTGCAATTTCTTGGGCACGTGATCGATAAAATGGAATTTGGTAGATCCATCCAAAGTCGAAGCCGTGATTAATCGGGATCACCAAGGACGCCATCGAATCACGAAGTTTTCTTGGATTGGCGGGGATATTATAGAAGGTTCATACAAGACTTTTCCAAGATCGCAACTCAGATTAATTAATTTAACTTCGAAAAGTCGGGAAATTTATTTGGACGGATAAGTGTGAGGAAAGTTTTTAAGAATTGAAGAAGAGGTTGAGTACGGCCCATGTGTTATCTCTTAGGATGATCTGAGGAAATTTTGTTGTTTATAGTGATGCATCGCATAAAGGACTTGGTACGTGTGCCGATGCAAAACGGGCAAAGTCATTGCGTATGCATCACGACAATTGAAGGATTACGAGAAGGGATATCTGACCCATGACTTAGAGTTAGCTGCAGTTGTTTTTGCTTTGAAAATTTGGAGGCACTATCTTTATGGGGAGAAGTGTGAAATATATACGAACCATAAGAGTCTGAAATATATTTTCACGCAGAAGGACTTGAATATGCGTCAAAGAAGATGGTTGGAATTAATTAAGGATTACGACTGTGAGATTTTTTACCATCCGGGGAAAGCAAATGTGGTTGCCGACGCCTTAAGTAGAAAGGGTCGTGAGAAATTGATGATGTTAACTGCTCAGGAGGAGCTAATTACAGAAATGGAGAAACTGGAGTTGGAAGTAAAGTATCCTATGGAGATTGATGAGAAGCTATTTCAGATGCAATCTGGTACAACTCTACTAGATAAAGTAAAGGAGGCTCAGCTTCAGGACGAAGAATGTAAAAAGGTGACAAAGAAGATATCTGAAGGAACCGAACTAAGATTTAAGATGGATAAGGAAGGAATACTGAGATTTGAAAATAGAATCTGGATTCCACCAGTACAAGAAATTAAGGAAGAAATTCTGAGTGAGGCTCATAGTTCGAGATATTTGATTCACCCAGGTAGTACAAAGATGTATCAAGATCTTCGACAACATTTCTGGTGGTCGAATTTGAAACACGATGTTGCGAGAATGTGTTGCCAAGTGTCCGACTCGTCGAAAGTAAAAGCGTAACATCGAGGACCAAGTGGATTGCTACAACCGTTAGAAATCCCAGAATGGAAATGGGAACATATTACAATGGACTTCGTAGTTGGCCTTCCGACGACTCAGAAAGGCTACGACGCAGTATGGGTTATCGTTGACCGACTGACGAAATCCGCACACTTCCTTCCAATCAAAATCATATTCAACTTAGATCAGTTGGCAAGGTTATATGTGAAAGAGATTGTTTCGAGACACGGAGTGCCGGTGTTAATTGTTTCTGATAGAGATCCGCGCTTCACATCAAATTTCCGGAAAGCGTCTTCAAGAATGCATGGGTACGCAATTGCGAATGAAAGTCTGACTTACCACCCTCAAAGCATTTATTGGAGGAGAGAACGATTCAAACATTAGAAGATATCCGAGAGCCACGTGCGATGGACTTCAAAGGAAATTGGGATGATCACTCACCAAGATTAGTAGAGTTTGGCTACAACAACAGTTATCACGCTTAGTATTGGCACGCCGCCTTACGAAGCGTTATACTACTGAAAGTGCGAACTCGCGCTCGGGATGAAGTTGGTGAAAGACAATTGCTAGGGCCAAAATTGGTACAAAGCAGAGACTACAGAATAGTCAAAGTGATCCGAGCATGATTGGTAGCGGCTCAAGATCGACAGGAAGAAAAATACCGATCCACATCGTAAATATATCGAGTTTGAATCGGTAGTTATATTTTCTTGAAGGTCTCTCCCGGAAGGGAAGATCAGTTCGAAAAGAAAGGAAATTGAGCCCAAGATTTATTGGACCCTTTCAGTCATCGAGAAGAATAGGAGAAGTTGCGTACGAGGTAGCCTTACCTCCATCACTCGAGAATGTCCACAACGTCTTCCATGTTTCTGTATTACGACCCTACAAGGCCGATTATAAACATGTAATTGAATATGAACCCTACATTTTGAGAAAGACTTATCTTACGTAAGAAATTCTGTCTAAATTGTTTAATCGAAAAGAACAAGTTCTCGTAAATAAAGTTATACCTTCTATTAAGGTAATTTGGAGGAACCACAACGCTGACGAAGCTACGTGGGAACTCAAAGAGAATATGATGAAGAATTACCCTCATTTATTTACTTAATTATGTGTAACCGATTCCGGGACGAGTAATCTTTGTAAGGGGGGGAGAATGTAGCAGGTTGAATTTATTGAGTCGTGAATGGGGACATAATCCTTTTAAGGGGGAAAGATGTGATTTAACGAGAATTTGTAATTAATTTTAATATTTATTGAATTAAATAAATATTTTTCGATGATTTAATTAAATAATTAATCGACGCATTGTGGTAGATTAATTTAATTATATGTGTTACATTTATTAAATTAATGTAGAGAGTTTTTATTATCAAAGTATGTGATTATGTGAGCTTATTGTATTAAAAGAAATATTTAATAAGCATATTGGTATTTTAATTAATTTAATTATTAATTAGAGAATTAATAATTTGACATTATTAATTAATGAGGAAATTAATTATGTGACTATGTGAATTTATGAGAAGTTATTATATTTTATTTATATTAAATAAGATATTTGAAATGGGTGT
Organism: Panax ginseng; assembly: GCA_020205605.1. Taxonomy (NCBI): domain Eukaryota; kingdom Viridiplantae; phylum Streptophyta; class Magnoliopsida; order Apiales; family Araliaceae; genus Panax; species Panax ginseng. The sequence continues at coordinate 7,079,969 of CM035134.1, read as the reverse complement.
GACATTAATTAAACTATATGATAAAGTTTTATTAAATTAAATGGTTTTTGAAACCTATTCTAGCTAGCAAACATGGCACTAAAGGGAGTTGGGGCCGCTTAACCCACGATCGGGTAATCGACCACCAAACGTCGATTGTTATTATTTAGTTTACGTATTCTTTTATTTCATCTTCATTATTTGCCTAAGTCTAGAAATCATAATGTAGAGAAATATGAGAAAGAGTTGAGAAGTCGAGTTTGTTAAGAGGATTGTGAGAGTCATCTCGAGAAGGAATTCATCTTCCATTAATTATACACTAGGGTAATTCTCTCCAACCCAATTTTCATTGTTACGTCATTTAGTTTTATAAAATGGCTTTCAAAGTTTTGGTTTAACATCTCAGTAATTGGGATATGAGTAATGATTATGGGTTTTGTTTGTGTTATGGCATATCAAATCGTATTTTATTATATATATTTTGTAAACCATATCATCGGTTTCATGAAATTACGCCGCGTGTATGATTTCTACAAAATTACAGAGTATGGGTTTTGGCCTTATGGCCTTATACGTGATATTTTATGTATTGATCGATATTATCCCTAAATTTTACACTCGTATGTTGTTATGCATGTTGATACTGAAGAGACCAAGAGTTTAAATGAAGCGGATTCGGTGTTATAACGAATCCGTAGGAACAATTTTCATGTTTTATTTTCAAAACCTTCAAGAACATCAAGAACAGTGGAAGTAAATGTGTTGATTTTGCAAATTATGTGTTGTAACTTGTTAAAAATTATGCTAGATGGGTTAAGTAATGATTATATATGTATTACAATGATTGGGTAAGTCTAAATTCGTGTAAAAATAACTAATTGGAAGTTATGACTATATTCATGTATAATTTTACCTGTGATTGATTTTTGGCCTAATTTGGCCTTGTTATGTTCAAGGACCGAGCAGTAATCGCAGTAAATCGAAAATGAGCTCTGGTAAACTCAGCCTTCATGTATGCGTTACTAAACTAAATTACCTACCACCAATAACTAAAAAAAATAAATAATAAATAAAAAATAATAAAAAAAATAAAAATAAAAATAAAAATAAAAAAAATAAATATTAGATGAAAATTATTATTAAAATATTTATAAAATAAATTAAATATTTTAATTGAGATATTTATGGAATAAAATAAATATTCGATGAAAATTATTATGAAATAATTTATTAGAGTGTAATAATAGTAAGAGAATGAAAATATTCAAATTTAATTAAGTAATTAAATTAGAAGGGTAATGATTTGTTAAATAAAGTGGAGTTTATATTAAATAATTAAGTGAAAATGTAACTAATGAATGTCGTGAATACATATGGTATGTGTGTAGGATTTGTGGTGAACGTAAGTAGTAATCGTTTAGCCTACGCACGAGGCAAGTTTCCTAACCCTACTTGTCATTATTGTTCAAGTTTATTAATTACCTCGAGTAAATTATCATTATTATTATTCATGTTCAAATGTTATATTAAAGATTGATTATCTTTTTAAAGCATGATTCAGTTATACAATAATTGTCCTATTGTATACTTCCTGAGATTATTATTCAATTTGAATATCATTATTATTGAACCTTATTAGACTCAATGAACCCTTATTGATTCGACTAGTCCATAGTTGATGAGCGTTCTAAATTTCCGAACCCTTGATGAATTGTCAAAACAAACTTCCTTTAGTGCGGACTCGAATGTCAAATCGAGATGAACAACCTCGCAAAGGGATTTACTTATGCGTTAGGGTTAAGATATTGTGCATGATGATGGTACTAAGGGTTGATCCCTCTAAGCACGCAGTAGAAAGGTCCATAGTCTTACGATTTAAAGGTTTCAAGTATAACCCTTGATAACCCAGGACATAGTTCAAGGTCTTATGACCCTCGTAAATCTTTTGATTCTTGTTATTCATTCTTGATTCAAAAGTTGAGCTTTTATTCGAGATGTCTTTGATTCACTCGCATGTTATTATAATGTTATTTCATTGTTATACTTGTGGGCATTTGTGCTCACTCTTGCGTAATAATAACATTGCGATTAAGAACGAAAAGAACCGGATTTAACCTTCTACTAGTAAAGGCAAGGGGCAAGGTTAACAAGTGATGAAGACTTGTTGTTTTATATGATGATGTATTTGTTTAAGACTTAAGTTAATGATGTTGTTTAAGACTTAATTGTTTATGATTCCAGACGGATGTTTAAGGTTAGAGTAACTTCGGGATTGTATTTATTATGTAGTTGATGTAACCCCATAGGGGAGATTTATTATTATTTCTATCTATTGCATGGTTTGCATTTATTATGGGTAGATAGATAGATGATATTTGTACAGTGAACACCAAATCCCGTGGAATTGAAGTACCCGAATTTGGGGGTGTCACAAGTTATATACTTCGTTAGTGTGTGACTTACCTAAGCTGAAATTGTTTCCTTGATAAGTTAACAAATTGTGATATGTTAATTAACCTTTGTTTTGAAGATATATATTCTAGAATGATATCTAAAATACAGGAGATGAGCAATGGGAAAATCATGATACATAGGAAATTACCAGGAAGGTACAATTCGAAAAGAAAGCAAGGTATTCTCATCTCTTCGAAATACCAGGTACATAAATTTCGAGGGCGAAATTTCATAAGGAGAGGAGATTGTGAGACCCCGAATTTTATGAAATGAAAGTATTCAATTTTCTTATAATTATTCTATTTAGTAAATGGTTAAATTGATAAAAGGTTAAAGTTAAGGGTGATATTTGAATTTTTTAAAAGTAAACAAGTTGTCATAAAATAATCCAGTAGTAAAAATACGATGTCTACGCGTGGTTGTTGCGTAGTAGTACGGTATTGATTATTGATGCTTATGTGAGAAGTCACTCGGATATACTCAATTATTGCTACACGAAATTTTTGATAATATCTCTCATATTATTGATTCAATTATGGTCACAGATATATCTCGCATAATATGATATATTATTAAATCAATAATTGAGACGAGAAAGTTATTCATATTATTATTTTCAATATTGACAATGTCTAGAAGTTACGTCATCATGAGAGGTTTGGTCACCTAATTTCATGCGCAATAAGGAGAAATCCTTATCGGAAAGCCCTCTTTCACAGGAACGACACGTTGTTAAATATTGTGAGTTATAATATTAATGATGAATGTTATTAAAAATCAAATTTGAGTTCTGAGTTGAATTTGGAGACGCAGACGTGATATTTGAGTCGGAACGATGAAATTAGTAGAAATAGACTATAAACACAAAATTTGTCGTGGTTGACTTTTTGGTCGAAAAAAGTCAACATTGATTTTTTCGTAAAAAGTCAACTTCAAAATTTCAAAATGAAATTTTTGATAAAAATATTTCCAACGTGTGTTGGGATTGTTAGTGTTAGTGGAAATCGACATTTATTTCGATAATAATTGATGTTTGGAGGTTATATTGACCAGTCGGGTAATTAATCGGATTAATGAGCAATTAATTGTTATTAATTCACATGATTATAACTATTTGTTCACATGTGTGTACTATTGATTCACATTCTTGTAGTATTAGGGGAGTTGGTGTGTAAGACCCCAAATTATTAATAAATGAAATTTATTTTTCTCTATTTATTATTTTGAAATAGTAAGGGTTGATTTGATTAATGTGGATAGTTATGGGTAAAATACGCAAATATTTTGAATAAGCAAGTGGTTATAAAATATTTATTATTGTCAGGAAATATTCGTTTGGTCGTGGAATATTAAATGCTTGTCGGGAATATTAATATGACATTAGTAGCGATCTTTATATGGGCCCCATAACGGAAAAGCGATTGGATGAAGAAAATGACAAATATAAGTTGTTTATAAATAATTGGTAGTTGTTATTCAATTAATACTATTGGAATACCGGTGGATAAAAACACTAATCTGGCGTTGTTGAACAAAGTGACACCTGCGGTATTGCACCAATTATTGATTCTTACGTAAAGAAGACACTACTCAATAATTATTTACAATAATTACTTGCTCAAAGATTTTATTTTATTGATTCAATAATTCTTTCGCATTGATATTTTATATTCTTTGTTGTTTCAATAAATTGTCATTACACAAAGATTTTCCATTATCGAAGCAATAATTCATATTATCTGAATAATATTATTAGAAAATATTATTGGCAATGTCTAGAAAGTTACATCAAGGAGAGGTTTGGTCATCAATTGCCGAAGAAAAGAGAAATCTTTATTGAAAGCCCCTCTTTCCGAGAACGGCACTGGTTGCCAAGATCTTTGTGATTCTGTAATATTATTTGTGAATAATTAATTATTGATTTATATGATGAGGAAAATATTGATTTTATGTGGATATAGATGGAGAAAATTTTTAAAGTGACAATTGTTGAAAATTGAAATTTTATCTTTTTTTGATAAAATAATTCATTTAAATATATTATTATATTTTAATAATATAATAATGGTGATATTTTTACAATAAATGTGGGATATATGAGTATACGAGGAAAAAGACTATTTTTGTTGCAATAAATATTAAAAACAGATTTTGTGTGTCAGTAGATCCATTTCTTGATTGAAATTTGATTATAGCTTGTAAAATCACCCGTTTGTGGATTTCGGTAAATTTATGTTTGGAATTTGGAAAAACTTCCTTCTGCAAAGTTGTAGATAATGGAATTTCCTATGGAAAATCGCGAGTTTCAAATTTTTTTGATAAAAGAGCTAATTATTATGAATTATTGAAGTTCCGAAACTCCGAAATAATTGATTTTTGGAAGTTTAAAATAATTTAAATAAGAAAAACATTTTTTGTGTTTGGTGGGCATCTTTAACACATGTCAAGTTGCTGAATGCAGAAGCTTGATGCGTAGGAAGATGTAGAAAAAAATAAATAATATTAATTGTTGAAAATTAATATTTTATCTTTTTTTGATAAAATAATTCATTTAAATATATTATTTTAATAATATATTAACGGTGATATTTTTATAATGAATGTGGGATATATGAGTATATGAGGAGGAAGAGTATTTTGTGGCATTAAATGTTTAACACATATTTTGTGTGTTGGTGGACCACAATTATTAATAGAAATTTGATTATACCGTAAAATCGTCTAGTTTGTGGATTCGGTCAATTTTGTTTGGAATTTGAAAACACTTTCTTCTGTAAAGTTGTAGAGAATTGAATTTCCTATAAAAACTCATGAGATTCAAATTTTCTGATAAAAGGGCTATTTATTATGAATTATTGAAGTTCAAGCTCTCAAATAATTAATTTTTGAAGTTTAAAATATTTTTAATATGAAAACGCGTTTTTGGTGATTTGAGTGTGGTTCTTGCATGTGTTTTAATAATTTGAATTCAGATTCTTGGTGCGTAGGAAGTTGTGGAAAAATAATAATATTAGTAAATTAAATTTTCTACTTTGGTGTTCTAAGCAATTTCTATAAATAGGTGCTTAGGTTAGAATTGAAAATCACACCGTAAATCAAGTTTTCTCTCTATATTATCGAAGCGTATTCTTGTGAGTATTTTGAGTATACTTTGAGTATTGCTATACTGATTGCAAGTTCAAGTCATAGCATATATCAGGTGTTTCAACTAAATCTTGTCTTTCGAGGTAAGGATGTTATTTTATTCGAAAATGATATTATTTCTTCAATATCCTTATGCCGAAATATTGGTTGGAAATTTTATCAAATTTGGGACTTTTTTTATGTTAGGGGTTACTTATTCATGAATTACTATTCACGATTCTTATTCATGAGTTATTATTAATGAGTTCTTATTCACGAGTTACTATTCAAAAGTACTATTCACGAAGCGTGAAGATGTTTTTTGTGAAATTTCTATCTTTTGGTGTCTGAGTTACTATTCACGATACGACATTATTCACGATATATCGACATTATTCACGATCACGGTGACTATTCAATAGAAAAATCAAATTTCTTCTTTTTGTCCAAAATATCTATTATGGATACTAGCTTTGATTGTATCCATGTTTTGATCATTCTTGAATTTTACTCCACTCGATTACTTATGAAGTATTTTTGAACTTGGATTGTTTAAAATACGAATCCTTAATATTGTTCTTTTGTTTCTTTGGATTCGTTTCCTTTAAAATATTTTTCATCATCCTCGGTCCTAAATGATGATATTCTTGAATATGTTTGGCACTGTAGCAAAGATGAATGATTTCTTGATGAATATCTTTGGCCCGTAGTGCAAAAGATGAGCAGTGTTGAGATGAACATGACTCATCGATTAATATCTTTGGCCCGTAGTGCAAAGATGAGCAGATGTTTAGATGAACATGATTAATGATGAATATCTTTGGCTCAGTAGTGCAAAGATGAATATTTGATTCAGATATATATTGATTGATGTTCTGAGGATAAAATATCGACGATGAACTTTTAAATTCATATATAGAAGATAGTAGTTTGCATTCTCTAATTAACTCTTCTAATGAATTGTTGTTTCCGCTGCAGTTGTTGATCTAAAACTTGTTGTCTATTGTATTCTATCAGATTTTTCCCTGTTGAAGACTAACGATAATTTACTCTATGTTATCTTAGTCATAATGTTCTTTACTGGGCTAGTTGAGCTCACCCTTTTCCTTGTTGTTCCATTTTTCTTCTCAAGAGGCGAGAATGTAAGCAGTACTTAGTCGGGTATGGAATGAATGTTCTAGAGAGTTGTTTAGTAGTCCTCACCATTTTGTAAAATAATGTATCAATAATTATGATGGGGATTTATTTATGCGTGTGGATATTATGTCTAGATGACAATATCTCGTATTTAAACTCACAGTTTATATGTTGTAATAATAAAGTTGTAGTTATTTCTGTACCATGTATTTGGCGACTCAGAATGGGTTGGATGGAATGGACCTATTTTGGGGGCGTCACATGGTGCAAGATTGATAATACTTGCATGACTAAGTTAAAAATGGAGGTACTATACTGTAATTCGTATTTTCACATGATTATAACTATTGATTCACATGACTGAACTATTGATTCACATTATTTACTATTAGGGGAGGTGGTGCAAGTTGAATAATACTTGCATGACTAAATTAAAAATAAAAGAAAAGTTCAAGGTATTGTCTTTGTAAGATTTTGAGCCCCAAAACGTGCAATTATCGAAACTATATTTTCTATAAATAAGCTCATTCTTCCTTCATTTCTCACCAATTCACTAAAGCTTTAGAGCAATTATTATAGAGAGAAATTATAGAGAGAAAGAAGAAGAGAAGTCTGCTACCTCACTATTCCAATATCCAGTTTCTTCTAAGGTGAAGATAGGTGATGAAAATTATCTTCGTCCTGGGTGCGAAGAGGAATTTAGAATCACAATTATGATTATGAGTTATTCATATGATTTTTGACAGGAATTGTTGATTGATATTACATGAATAAAACATTATTGGTGGACTTTTAACATGGAGAAGATAATAGACCTGATGGTCTATTTGACTCTTCTAATGGATTACTCATTCCGCTGCAACTATGGTTGAAAAGTTTTATCATCTACTATATGTTCTAAATCTCTGATTTATTATTGACGAAGGATATTGATAATTTAATTATCTTTAGTCATGATATTCTTTACTGGGCTATTTGTGATCACCCTTTGCTTCACAATTCCTTTCAGGTAATAAGAGTGTAGCTGGGTCGAGCGGGGATAATAGGGAAATAGTGTGATGGTCAGAGACTGTCGAAGTTTCTCAATACATTATAAAACGGCATGACATGCAACAGATAATTGTATTGAGGACCTAAGATGTATGTGTCGTATTTTATACGTCACTTAATAAATGATTTTGGCGAACAACAATAGGGTGATGAGAACCCGACTTTGAAAGCGTCAAAAGTGTACCTCATTAGAATGAATATGATAGTAATCTTCTCGTTCTTCTTTGGGGTCTTAAAATATTTCTTTCTTGTATTTTATATGGAATTGTAACAATTTGAGTTTGGATCATCTACGAGACAATATTGTATTAAAACTCACAACTTATCTCATATCGTACTCTGCACGATAGTTCAAAGATTGTATAAATGAAGTTTGTATTTGATTTTATAGAGTGATATCTGGCGACTTAGAATGGGTCGTGTGGACCTATTTTAGGGGCGCCACAAATGGTATCGAGCTTAGGGATATGGTGTTGGCGGAGATAAGAGTCTAGAACTAGGAGGGGAGAAACGAGTTATATACTTCGTTAGTGTGTGACTTACCTAAGCTGAAATTGTTTACTTGATAAGTTGACAAATTGTGATATGTTAATTAACCTTTGTTTTGAAGATATATTCTAGAATGATATCTAAAATACAGGAGATGAGCAATGGGAAAATCATGATACATAGGAAATAACCAGGAAGGTACAATTTGAAAAGAAAACAAGGTATTCTCATCTCTCCCAACTACCAGGTACGTAAATTTCGAGGGCGAAATTTCATAAGGAGAGGAGATTGTGAGACCCCAAATTTTATGAAATGAAAGTATTCAATTTTCTTATAATTATTCTATTTAGTAAATGGTTAAATTGATAAAAGGTTAAAGTTAAGGGTGATATTTGAAATTTTTTTAAAAGTAAACAAGTTGTCATAAAATAACCGGTAGTAGTAGTAAAGAATACGATGTCTGTGGTTGCATGCAGTAGTAGCACTGCAGTATTAATTATTGATGCTTATGTGAGAAGTCACTCAGATATACTCAATTATTGCTACAGTAATTGCTGCATTATATCTCTCATATTATTGATTCAATTATGGTCATAGTATCATCTACATAATATGATATATTATTAAATCAATAATTGAGACGAGAAAGTTATTCATATTATTATTTGCAATATTGATAATGTCTAGAAGTTCACAAAGAGAGAGGTTTGGTCACCTAATTTACAACGCCAATAAGGAGAAATCCTTATCTGGAAAGCCTCTCTTTCCTAGAACGACCTGGTTGTTAAATATTATGAGTTATAATATTAATGATGAATGTTATTAAAAAAACAAATTTGAGTTCGGAGTTGAATTTGGAAACGCGGACGTGATATTTGAGTCAGGAACGATGAAATTAGTAGAAATAGACTATAAACACAAAATTTACCGGGGTTGACTTTTTGGTCAAAAAAGTCAACAGTTGACTTTTTCAGAAAAAATCAAACTTCAAAATTTCAAAAATGAATTTTTTGATAAAAATATTTCCATTGTGTTGGGATTGTTAGTGTTAGTGAAAATCGACATTTATTTCGATAATAATTGATGTCTGGAGGTTATATTGACCACTCAGGTAATTAATCGAATAAATGAGCAATTAATTGCTATTAATTCACATGATTTTAACTATTTGTTCACATGTGTGCACTATTGATTCACATTCTTGTACTATTAGGAGAGTTGGTGCAAGATTGATAATACTTGCATGACTAAGTTAAAAATGGAGGTACTATACTGTAATTCGTATTTTCACATGATTATAACTATTGATTCACATGATTGAACTATTGATTCACATTATTTACTATTAGGGGAGGTGGTGCAAATTTGATAATACTTGCAGGACTAAATTAAAAATAAAAGAAAAGTTGAAGGTATTGTACTGTAAGATTTGGAGCCCCAAAACGTGCAATTATCGAAACTATATTTTCCTATAAATAGAAGCTCATTCTTCCTTCATTTCTCACCAATTCACTAAAGCTTTAGAGCAATTATTACAGAGAGAAATTATAGAGAGAAAGAAGAAGAGAAGTCTGCTACCTCACTATTCCAATATCCAGTTTCTTCTAAGGTGAAGATAGGTGATGAAAATTATCTTTGTCCTGGGTGCGAAGAGGAATTTAGAATCACAATTATGATTATGAGTTATTCATATGATTGTTGACAGGAATTGTTGATTGATATTATAGGGATAAAACATTATTGGTGGACTTTTAACATGGAGAAGATAATAGACCTGATGGTCTATTTGACTCTTCTAATGGATTGCTCGTTCTGCTACAACTATGGTTGAAAAGTTTTATCATCTACCATATGTTCTAAATCTCTGATTTACTATTGACGAAGGCTATTGATAATTAAATTATCTTTAGTCATGATATTATTTACTGGGCTATTTGTGCTCACACTTTGCTTCACAATTCCTTTCAGGTAATAAGAGTGTAGCTTGGTCGAGCGGGGATAATAGGGAAATAATGTGATGGTCAGAGACTGTCGAAGTTTCTCAATACATTATAAAATGGCATGACATGCAATAGATAATTGTATTGAGGACCTAAGATATGTGTGTCGTATTTTATACGTCACTTATAAAAGCGTCAAAAGTGTACCTCATTAGAATGAATATGATAGTAATCTTCTCGTTCTTGTTTGCGGTCTTAAAATATTTGCTGCTGTATTTTATATGACATTGTAATAATTTGAGTTTGGATACTGTCTACGAGACAATATTGTATTAAAACTCACAACTTATCTGTTATCGTACTCTGCACGACAGTTCAACAGTTGTATAAATGAAGTTTGTATTTGATTTTTATAGAGTGATATCTGGCGACTTAGAATGGGTTGTGTGGACCTATTTTGGGGGCGTCACAAATGGTATTAGAGCTTAGGGATATGGTCATCATGAGATAAGAGTCTAGAACTAGGAGGAGAGGCAGTTATATACTTCACTAGTGTGTGACTTACCTAAGTCAAATTATTTACTTGATAAGTTGACAAATTGTGATATGTTAATTAACCTTTGTTTTGAAGATATATTCTAGAATGATATCTAAAATACAGGAGATGAGCAATTAGAAAATCATGATACATAGGAAATAACCAGGAAGGTGCAATTCGAAAAGAAAGCAAGGTATTCTCATCTCTTCGAACTACCAGGTACGTAAATTTCAAGGGCGAAATTTCATAAGGAGGGGAGATTGTGAGACCACAAATTTTATGAAATGAAAGTATTCAATTTTCTTATAATTATTCTATTTAGTAAATGGTTAAATTGATAAAAAGTTAAAGTTAAGGGTGATATTTGAAATTTTTTTCAAATTAAGCAAGTTGTCATAAAATAACCGGTAGTAAAAGTACAGTAATACGCGTGGTTACATAGTAGCACACGGTATTAATTATTGATGCTTATGTGAGAAGTCACTCAAATATACTCAATTATTGCTACAGTAATTGCTGCATCATATCTCTCATATTATTGATTCAATTATGGTCATAGTATCATCTGCATAATATGATATATTATTAAATCAATAATTGAGACGAGAAAGTTATTCATATTATTATTTATAATATTGACAATGTCTAGAAGTTCTATCAAGGAGAGGTTTGGTCACCTAATTGGCTACCAATAAGGAGAAATCCTTATCGGAAGCCTCTCTTCCTAGAACGACACGGTTGTTAAATATTATGAGTTATAATATTAATGATGAATGTTATTAAAAAATCAAATTTGAGTTCGGAGTTGAATTTGGAGACGCGGACGTGATATTCGAGTCCGGAACAATGAAATTAGTAGAAATAGACTATAAACACAAAATTTGTCTGGGTTGACATTTTGGTCAAAAAATTCAATAGTTGACTTTTTAGAAAAAAGTCAAACTTCAAAAATGAAATTTTTGAGAAAAATATTCCATTGTGTTGGGATTGTTAGTGTTAGTGAAAATTGACATTTATTTCGATAATAATTGATGTCTGGAGGTTATATTGACCAGTCGGGTAATTAATCAGATAAATGAGCAATTAATTGCTATTAATTCACATGATTATAACTATTTGTTCACATGTGTGTACTATTGATTCACATTCTTGTACTATTAGGGGAGTTGGTGCAAGATTGATAATACTTACATGACTAAATTAAAAATGGAGGTAATATACTGTAATTCGTATTTTCACATGATTATAACTATTGATTCACATGATTGAACTATTGATTCACATTATTTACTATTAGGGGAGGTGGTGTAAGTTTGATAATACTTGCAGGACTAAATTAAAAATGAAAGAAAAGTTGAAGGTATTATACTGTAATATTTCGAGCCACAAAACGTGCAATTATCGAAACTATATTTTCCTATAAATAGAAGCTCATTCTTCCTTCATTTCTCACCAATTCACTAAAGCTTTAGAGCAATTATTATAGAGAGAAATTATAGAGAAAAAGAAGAAGAGAAGTCTGCTACCTCACTATTCCAATATCCAGTTTCTTCTAAGGTGAAGATAGGTGATGAAAATTATCTTTGTCTTGGGTGCGAAGAGGAATTTAGAATCAAAATTATGATTATGAGTTATTCATATGATTGTTGACAGGAATTGTTGATTGATATTACAGGGATAAAACATTATTAGTGGACTTTTAACATGGAGAAGATAATAGACCTGATGGTCTATTTGACTCTTCTAATGGATTGCTTGTTCTGCTGTAACTATGGTTGAAAAGTTTTATCATCTACAATATGTTCTAAATCTCTGATTTACTATTGACGAAGGCTATTGATAATTTAATTATCTTTAGTCATGATATTCTTTACTGGGCTATTTGTGCTCACCATTTGCTTCACAATTCCTTTCAGGTAATAAGAGTGTAGTTGGGTCGAGCGGGGATAACAGGGAAATAGTGTGATGGTCCGAGATTGTCGAAGTTTCTCAATACATTATAAAACGGCATGACATGCAACAGATAATTGTATTGAGGACCTAAGATGTATGTGTCGTATTTTATACGTTACTTAATAAATGATTTTGGCGAACAACAATAGGGTGATGAGAACCCGACTTTGAAAGCGTCAAAAGTGTACCTCATTAGAATGAATATGATAGTAATCTTCTCGTTCTTCTTTAGGGTCTTAAAATATTTGTTGTTGTATTTTATATGGCATTGTAATAATTTGAGTTTAGATACTGTCTACGAGATAATATTGTATTAAAACTCACAGCTTTATCTGTTGTCGTACTCTGTACGACAGTTCAACAGATGTATAAATGAAGTTTGTATTTGATTTTTATAGAGTGATATCTGGCGACTCAGAATGGGTCGTGTGGACCTATTTTGGGGGCATCACAACCAGGGATTTGAGTTAAGATTAATATGTAATCTAAGACAGTTTTAAACTAGTAATATGTTGGGATGAATGGATATATTAGTATCGTGAGCACTAAACCCGAGGTAAAGGTAACCCAGATTTGGGGGCGTCACATCGTGTATTTGAAAACCATAGGGGGATGCTGCTGAAATTTTTTTGAAACAGAAGAAACGTGCTCAACGTGTTGGCACTAGTGAGGAGACGCATCCATGAATGGGAGAGAAGCCTAACCCCTGTAGAGTGGAGATACCTGTTCTGAATGTGTCTTATATGTCTTTTGTTTAGTTAAAGATGTCAGCCGATCGGAGTTGAATGTACAGTAGGATACTCATTGATGGGATGGGATTAGTCTTAACTTATCGTGATGGGGTGTGTAACTTTTTGAACAAAGCAATAGAACATGCTGATGATCCCAACAGAAAGATGAGATACCCGTGTCTTAAGTGTAAAAATTTGATCTGGAAAAAATCCAACGAGATTAAATTTGACTTATTTTCCCATGGGTTTATGGATGGGTACTCCATATGGATTCATCACGGGGAATCAGCTGAGTCGAGGGAACTGACCAGCAGTGCTCAGCAACCTATTCACGGGGATTCATATGCCGATAACTATGATGTCGTGGAGATGTTGGTCGATGCGTATGGTCCTAACAATATAAATTGGGCTAAAAATGAGCCTACATCAAGCAGTGCTCAACAAGACCCAAATGATACAATTGCTACCTTTTACAAGATGTTATCGATATCGGGGGTCCCACTATATCCTGGAAATTATAAGCACAACAGGCTATCTACAGTGACTAAGATCTTAGACTTAAAGAATGAGCATGACTGTAGTGAGAGAGGTTTCAATGATTTGTTTGTCTTATTAGTAAGTTGTTACCCAAGGATCACACTTTACCCACAAATTATTACGAAGTGAAGAAGATGGTCAAGGGGTTGAATATGAGGTTTTAGAAGATCGATGCTTGTGAACAGGATTGCATGTTATACTATGGGGTAGACAAAGATAAGGGGCAGTGTGATATATGAAGCTTGCCTCAATATAAGTTGACAAAACGTGGGGGGAATGAGAAACATGTGCCCAAGAAGATCTTACAGTACTTTCCTTTTGCGCCGAGGCTTCAACGACTATTCATGTCATCCCACACGACTCAACATATGACTTGGCATAGAACAAGGGACGTCGTGTCTGGTCAGCTAACTCACCATGCAAATGGAGATGAATGGAATAAATTTGATAAAAATTTTCCACAGTTTGCAGAGGAAGTCAAGAACGCTCGGTATGGCAACGGATGGCTTTTGCCCATTTAATAATTTTAACCAGCCTTACTCTATTTGGCCAGTTATAATGGTAGCTTATAATCTTCCACCGTTAATGTGCACGAGGTATCCGTATTTGTTCTTAACTATACTTATACCAGGGGATAAGTGTCCTACAAAAGAGACATAAACGTGTACCTCAGGCCGTTAGTCGATGAACTAAAGATGTTGTGGGAGACGGGGGTCCAGACGTATGACAAATCGATTGGTGAAATTTTTTTATGAAGGCAGCCTTGTTATGGACTATCACTGACTTTTCGGCTCTTAGGATGATTAGTGGTTAGTTGAATCACTAGAAGCTGTCATGTCCAGTATGTTGGGGGATGTGGAAGGCACTCAATTGTAGCATGGACTGAAATATAGTTTCTTTGGAACAACTCATAAATTTTTGCCTATTGATCATAATTATAGGAAGATGTCGGGACAGTTCAACAGAAAATCAAAAAAGAAAGGTGTTGTTAGTTGACTGTCGGGCACCGAGGTATTGGGCTGGCTAAACGATCTAACATGTCCACCGCCAGGGAAGGAGCACAGTAAATTGAGAGCATTCGGGTACAGGAAGACTCACAATTGGACATACTCACCCATATGGTTTGAGTTGTTATAATGGGTCACACTTTCAGTCCGTCATTGTATAGATGTCATGCATACAGAAAAGAATATTTTTGAGAACTTGTTTTACACCGTGTTAGATGCGAGTGGTAAAACAAAAGACAATGACAATGAACGAAAAGATTTCAAGGCACTGAACATCAGGCCAGAATTATGGCTTCGCCATAACAATATAAAACCTAAAGCTTCATTTTGTCTTACGAAGCAACAAGTTAAAGACGTGTGCAAGTGGGTTGAAGCCCCCAGATGGATATGCTTTTAATATATCTCGTTGTAGTAAGGTTTAGTAGTTGAAGATTAATGGGTTCAAGAGTCATGATTGTAATATATTCATGCAGAAGTTGATGCCAATTGCATTTCATGAGATGTTAACCAAAAAAGTTGTGGATGCATTGATCGAACTTTCAAATTTCTTTTGGGATCTATGCTCAACTATAATAAGGTATAGTGATGTGGAACAAATGGAGAACAATATTGTGCTTACTATTTGAAAGCTCGAAATGATATTAATTCCCTCTAGGGTTCTTTGAGTTGATGGAACATCTACCTATTCACCTACTGTATGAACTTAAACTTGGAGGACCGATGTAATATCGGTGGATGTATCCTTGTGAGAGGTAAATTAATCTAAAAATTGTATTCTGTTGAGAAAATTAAATACTCATATTAATAATACTCGTATGTTTTCAATGTATTGTAGGTATATGTATCAATAAAAGCAGAAAGTCAAAAATAAAGCTCATGTAGAGGGTTATATTGCTGAAAAATATACAGAGGAAGAACTTGTCAACTTTTGCTCATCGTATTTTGATAATGTTGTCTCAAAGAAACACAACCGTTTAAGTAAGAATGAGGTTGTCGGTCCTCAATCTCATGTTGATGATGATTTAGTTGTATACACTTATCCGGCTAAATCATTTGGTTATGAGACGATGACTTACTTAAGCGACAAAGATTGGAAGATTGTATCTATATACATGCTTCTACATATGCCTGAAGTATCGACATACATCAAGTATGGAGTTTTATTTGTCACATCGAATATAATTTATAAGTGTAATCAACAATATATTAATCCATTTTATTATAATTTCAATTCATTTCAAGATGAAGCGTATACTTCTAATCCGACTTTAACTACATCATGGTTGAAAGCATTCATTACTGCTAATTTTCAACAGTGGTTTAAGAGAAGGGTTGAGGAAAAGAACATTTCTGAGCATTTTAGAAATGTCACCCGATTTCTTTATAAAGTTGTTAGTTCTTTTCCTGGCTGCATCGTGAATGGATACAGATTTAAGGTTGATGACTTGAATGAACTCACATCAGTCAATTCTGGGGTCGTGGTATTGGGAAGCTGTTATCATGATTCTGAGTCCAATTATTATGGACGTTTACAGGAGGTGGTTGTGCTCAATTATCCCAGGGTAAAAAGGTAGTTACATTAAAGTGTCGTTGGTTTGATACTGAAAAAGGTGTTAAAGTTGATCGTAATAGAATTATCACAGTAGATATCAAGTCAAAGTTAAGATCTGATGACGTATTCGTGTTATCCAATCAAGCGACTCAAGTGTACTACGCTCCTAATGTCGTAAATAGTAGAAGCCCCTTGTGAGACCCCGAATTTTATGAAATGAAAGTATTCAATTTTCTTATAATTATTCTATTTAGTAAATGGTTAAATTGATAAAAGGTTAAATTTAAGGGTGATATGTGAAATTTTTTCAAAGTAAGCAAGTTGTTATATAATATTCGATTGGTCTGGGGAATATTCGTTTTTTAACAGGGAATATTAAATGCGACCGGCACAATCATTAAGTGGACCCCACAACGGATGTATTGTCGTAGTAAGAAAATGATGAATTATCTTTTATAACTACGAAAGTGTTACCGTTAAAGCTGTTGAACTACGGTAAGTAAAAGCGATGAATACGATGGTTGCATAGTAGACACCGGTATTGATTATTGATGCTTACGTGAAAAGTCACCGTTATACTCAATTATTGCTATAGTAATTCTTGATCATATCTCTCATATTATTGATTCAATTATTGTCACAGTATCATTTGCATAATATGATATATTATTAAATCAATAATTGAGATTTATTAAAGTTATTCATATTATTATTTGCAATATTGATAATGTCTCAAGTTTACATCGAGGAGAGGTTTGGTCACCTAATCAGGCGCCAATAAGTAGAAATCCTTATCGAAAAGCCCCCTCTTTCCTGGGAACGACCTGGTTGTTAAATATTGTAAATTATAATATTAATGATGAATAAGTTCGTGTTGATTAAAGATGAAATTGATAGTTCTATTGTGTTGGAATTATTAGTGTTAGTGAAAATCGACATTTATTTCATTAATAATTGATATCTGGAGGTTATATTGACCAATTGGGTAATTAATCGGATAAATGAGCAATTAATTGCCAATAATTCACATGCTTATAACTATGTGTTCACATGTGTGTACTATTGATTCACATGATTTACTATTAGGGGAGTTGGTGCAAGTTTGATAATACTTGCATGACTATGTTAAAAATGGAGGTATAGTTGAAAGTACTATACTATAATTAATTTTTTCACATGTTTAGAACTATTAAGTCACATGATTTACTATTGATTCTCATGATTTACTATTAGGGGAGATGGTGTAAGTTTCATACTACTTGCATGACTAAATTAAAAATGAAGAAAAAGATGAGGGTATTATACTGTAATATTTCGAGCCCCAAAATGTGTAATTATGGAACTATATTTTCCTATAAATAGAAGCTCATTCCTTCATTATTTTTCACCAATTCACTAAAGCCATAGAGCAATTATTATAGAGAAAATATAGAGAGAAAGAAGAGAGAAGTCTGCTACACCTCACTATTCCAAAGATCCAGTTTTCTTACGGGGTAAGGGATATTATTATTATAGTAAGGGTATTATTCTTTCGTATTCATGAAGAGAGTTATTTTTTTTCAATACTTGTAAGGGTTGTTATTCCATTCTTTATTATTATGTTGGAATAACTCGCTCATGCCAATCACCGCATACATGGTGAAATTCTTATGTAATTCCATTCTTCATTATTATGTTGGAATAACTTTATCTATCGCCAAGTACCGCATACATGGTGAAATTCTTATGTAATTCCATTCTTTATTATTCTGTTGGAATAACTTCATGCAATGCGATCTATCGCATGCCAGTGAATTCTGTTGTTATTCAATTCTTTATTATTACATTGGAATATCCTCGCCTCTGTCGCGGATTACGCATGACTGGTCCCATTCCTTATTATTATTCGTTGCAATATCACATGCATGCGGATTACACATGACTGGTTCCATTCTTTATTATTCTGTTGGAATATCTTGTCTATGCGGATTACGCATGACCTGGTTCCATTCTTTATTATTCTATTGGGAATAACATGTCTGTGCGGTCTATCACATGCATGGTGAATTCTTCTGTTATTCCATTCTTTATTATTATACTGGAATAACCTATCTATGCGGATTACCGTATGCATGGTGAATGATCCTTCGTATTCATTCTTTATTAAATTGTGAAACGATCTGTCTACGTGGATTACCGCATGGCGGGTGAGATTCCATTTGCAGTTTCGTATATTCTATTATACTCGTATGAGATATCATTTCTTTTGTACTCGTCATGGAATATAATTTTCTTTGGTATTGTTTTACAAGTTATTATTCACGGGTTACTATTTACCCGGTTACTATTGTAAAACCCCAACTTATTATAAATAAAATCGAATTTCCTCTATTCATTATTCTAAATTAATAAGGTGTTAATTTGATATAATTCTTTGGTTATGGGTGAAATGTGCAAATTTTACAAAATAAGCAAGTGGTTATAAAATATTTTTTTGTCGGGGAATATTCTTTTGATCGTGGAATATTCTTTTTGTCGGGGAAATATTAAATGCGACGTACGTTAAACCATTCGTGGGGGCTCATAATGTAATAAACCGCTTCGGATGAAGAAAGCGACAAAGTATGAGTTTTATAAATAACGACGTAATTGTTACCAATTAACACTATTGGAATACACGGTGGTTAAAATACGATGTCGTGTAGTAGCGCGAAAGATTATACAGATTGCATTGCAGTATTGTTGAATTATTGATTCGTGACGTAAGAAGGCACTACTCAATAATTGTTACGATGAGTTACTATTCAATATTTTATTTTATTGATTCAATAATTCTTTGCGTTGATAGTTTATATTATTGTTGTTTCAATAATTGTCCGCACAGTATTTCCCATTATCGGATCAATAATTCATATTATTTGAATAATATTATTAGATAACATTATTGACAATATCTAGAAGTTTCTGTCTAAGGAGAGGTTTGGTCACCTAATCAATTGCGCCAAGAAGGAGAAATCCTTATTGAAAAGCCCCTCTTTCACAGGAGCAGCATAGTTGTCATAATTGTGATTACGTAATATTATTTGTGAATAATTAATTATTGATTTATATGATAAGAAAATATTTATTTGATGTGGATATAAATGATGTATTTATTTATGTGGTTATAAATGAAGGAATTAATGCTGAGGTGTTTTATCAGTATTTTGTTGGATTAGAGGTATTAAAAATCATCCGTTTATGGATTTCAAATATTTTTGGTTTGGAATTTGGAAAAACTTTCTTCTGCAAAGTTGTAGAGAATTTGATTTCAGGAAGAATGGACATAAAATTCGTATTTTTCTGATAAACAGACTATTTTCTATGAATTACTGAAGTTTCAGAAAATAAAATGATTTTTATTAAATTATGGGTGGAACCCACTTTTGTTTTAACACATGTGGGCTGCTGAATTTCTTCCAAGATGGCTGCCCAAAAATTCAACAAAGCATGCGTAGGAATTTTGAATGATAATAATATTATTTTATTATTTAGTCTCCTATGGCGTTCTAGCATTTTTCTATAAATAGATGCTTATGTTAGAATTGAAAATCACACCAGAAATAAGTTTTCTTTCTCTCTAGATTATCGAGCGTATTTTTGTAAGTATTTTGATACTTTGAGAGTTGCTGTTTGGTACAAGTTTCCTTCGACTTTCTATCCGATATTCCGATCAGAAGTACCGTTATTTTTAGGTAAGGGATGTTATTTTTTTCTTAAATGATATTATTTTCTTCAATATCATTATGCCGAAATATTGGTGAAAGTTTTAATCAAATTTGGAACTTTTTGTGTCAAGGTTACTATTCACGTATACGATACTATTCACGTATACGGCACTATTCACGAATACGACACTATTCACCGAAAAATAAAAATTTCCTTTTTGTCCAAGATGTCTATTTTGGCTACTATCTTTGATTGTATCCATGTTTTGATCGTTATCTTTGAATTCTGCTTCACAATTGGTTATTATGAAGTATTATTGAGCTTGGATAAACTGTTATACGAATCCCTAATATTGTCCTTCTGTCTCACTGGATTCGTTTTCTTTAAAATATTTTTTTCATCATCCTCAATCTTAAATGATGATATTACTGAATGTCTTTGGCCTGTAGTGCAAAGATGAATGATTAACTAATGAATATCTTTGGCCCGTAGTGCAAAGATGAACAAGTGTTGAGATGAACATAACCAACTGGTGATACAAATGAATATCTTTGGCCTGTAGTGCAAAGATGCATATTTGATTAAAGATGTGTATTGATTGTTGTTACAGGGATAAAATATTGATGATGAACTTTTAAATCTTAGAAGACAGTAGAATTCATTCTCTACGTGACTCTTCTAATGGATTGTTGTTTTTATTGCGAGAATATTGATCTAAAACTTGTTGTCTATTATATTCTATCAGATTTTTCCTGTTGAAGACTAATGATAATTTGTTGTATATTATCTTAGTCATAATATTCTTCTTTGGGCTAGTTGAGCTCACCCTTTTCCTTTTTTGTTCCATTTTTTCTTCTCGGGGAGGTGGGAACATGCATACGATCGAGTCGGGGTATGGAGTGATGGTTCTAGAAAGATGTTTTAGCGATTCTCACTATTTACGTAAAATAGTGTATGAATAATTGTAATGAGGACTTATTTGAGTGTTGATATTGTCTAGAAGACAATATTTGTATTTAAACTCACAGTATGTGTTGTCGTATTTTGCACGATAATTATATTATTGAAGTTGTAGTTTGCTTTCTGTACCATGTATTTGGCGACTCAAAATGGGTGTTGTATACCTATTTAGGGGGCGTCACAACTATTCACTCTAGTATTATTCACTCGGGTATTCGGAGCACTTTTCGTGTTAGAGTACTATCCACGAGTTACTATTCACGGGTTACTAGTCAACCAAATTACTATTCACCCGAATATTATTCACTCGGGTATTTGGGGTACTTTTTATGTCGGGATACTATTCACGAGGTACTATTTCTGAAGTACTATTCATAGGATACTATTGCTGTGACGCCCCCAAAATAGGACCACACGACCCATTCTGAGTCGTCAGATATCATACTATAAAAATCAAATCCAAACTTCATTTATACAACTGTTGAACTGTCATGCATAATACGACCACAGTTAAACTGTGAATTTTAATACAAATGTATGTAACTCTCATGGTGCCTTGACCGCAACCTTACAATGGTACCTTACATAAAAGTACAGTCAATAATTGTTTTAGAAATTAAAATCTTTGGGAAGTGCTCAAGGAAACCTTCGTACATGGGAGGCCATGCGTCTAGATTATGATAGATATCATATGTTCACAGAATTATCCTTGGTTGACCCAATAGTCCCCAAAGAAAAGCAAGAAGATTGCTATCATCTTCTTTCCAATGGTGAGTCTTCTCTTGACATATAATTATATCTGTTGTCTCCAAGTGAGAATTATATTTCAAATAAACTCCAAGAATATATAGATAGTGCTCGTAGATATACTCAGCAAGTGGATGTGCTCAACCCTGTCTTATGATAACATGAGGTTGTATGTCATTAGACATCTTGTATGATAGTGGAAAAACACCCTTCCAAAGTTGGGTTCACCTCACCCTATTCGGTTCACCAAAATTAAATATCAAATGACGTATCAATCGACACACTTATCTAAAGTTCTCAATAAAATTATTTCCATACTATTTAGGGAGAACCTCAACAATGACTATAGACCACCGTTCTATTCTCTCTGTTACCCACACTCAACCAAATTACACTCTTATTACCCGAAAGGAATTGTGAAGCAAAAAGGGTGAGCACAACTAATGAAGAAAGAATATCATGACTAAAGATAATTTACATCATCAATAGCCTTCATCGGTAATAAATCGTAGATTTAGAACATATGGTAGATGATAAAACTTTTCAATCATAGTTCAATGAACGAAGCAATCCATTAGAAGAGTCAAATAGACCATCGGATCTATTATCTTCTCCATGTTAAAAGTCCACCAATAATGTTTTATCCTCGTAACATCAATCAACAATTCTCGCCCACAATCATATGAATAACTCATAATCATAATTGTGATTCTAAATTCTCTTCGCACCTGTGGCGAAGATAATTTTCATCACTTATCTTCACCGAAACATCAAAAATTATGGTTGTACCAAATCACAATTCCACGCCCATAATCATACTAATAAATTCATCTTTGCACTACTACCAAAGATATTCATTAACAATTCATATTTGCACTCTGTGGCCAAACACATACAAATCTGTAATTTAGAAGAGTCAAGTAGAGCATGATATCTACTATCTTTTACGAATTAAAAATGTATAATCAA
This sequence comes from Panax ginseng, assembly GCA_020205605.1. NCBI lineage: Eukaryota > Viridiplantae > Streptophyta > Magnoliopsida > Apiales > Araliaceae > Panax > Panax ginseng. Next base: position 7,057,116 of record CM035134.1, on the reverse strand, counting down.
TATTTTATCGCTGAGACTCAGCTTAATAAATAATCCACATCATCGAATCATCCCTGCACTACGGCCAAGGATATTTATGTAATCATCAATGGTCATGATTATACCGAATAATCCCTGGTTATAATCATACCAATAACTGTCCATCAATGCACTACGGGCCAATGAGGACTTTTATCACATCATCTATAACATTACGGGTCATGATTATACCGGATGATCCGTGGTCATAATCATACCAATAAACAGTTCATCTATGCACATAAGCCAAAGATACTCATCAATCAATAGTTCATCTTTGCACGTAAGCCAGAGATATACAACTATAAAACCAATAATCAACAGTCCATCTTTGCACGTAAGCCAAAGATATACAACTGTAAAACCAATAATCAACAGTCCATCTATGCACGTAAGCCAAAGATGACTTTCATCACAATATAAGCGTGAGAATGATGACAATGATATAAGCATTAATCAAACGAAAACAAGGATAAATATTAAAGACTTTAAATTTATCCAAATATTATCAATCACTTAATAAACTCATAATCTAATATTATTAATATTATAACAATATTTTAATCACTTCTTAAACTTATAAACAAATTATTTTAATTGTTTGCACTTTACCAAATAATACATTTAATCATTCAAAAATGTCATACTCATAAGATTTCATCACCAATGATCAAATCCCTCATCAAAAATCTGTATATACCCTATATAGGATTCTCAAGCCATAAAATCCTATTTTCCAATTTTGTTACTTTACATAACATATTTAATTCATTTACTCATAACTAGTTCATTTTCATGAAAAATACCAAATCAGTTCCAAAAATATTTCTTTTCTGGGATTTAGCAGAATATAGTCCCTTATTGAATATATATTTTTCTCGGAATTTTTAAAATTCATTTACTATTTTTCATATGGCCAAAACTGCCGAATATTTAGACATTTATCATAAATCGTACTTTTCTCCAAAAATTCCAAAATTTACAGGGTATACTCCTGTTATATACATGTACTCCTAATAAAAATTTCACCAATTTTGGAGTTAACCACAAGGAGTTATAAGGGTTTACTTTTAAAATAGTTTTTCCCATAAAATTCATAACTCCTAATCTATACATCCAAAAATCGTCATTTTTGGACACAATCTAGAAACCTCAACAAATTATCATTTCAAATTTTTCCAAAATTTTTGAGGGTCAGAAAAATTACGAAACTGTAAATGGATTTTCACCCGCCATGTGGTAATCCACGTAGACAGATCATTTCTACAATTTAATAAGGAATGAATACAAATGATCATTCACCATGCATGTGGTAATCCACATAGACAGGTTATTCTAATAGAATAATAAAGAATGGAATAACAGAAGAATTCACCATGCATGCGATATACCATACAGACAGGTTATTCCCAACAAAATAATAAAGAATGGAACCAGGTCATGTGTAATCCGCATGCACGGGATATTGAACGAGAATAATAAAGAATGAAATAACAACAGAATTCACGGGCATGCGATAGGCCTTGACAGATGAGTTATTCCAGCGAGAATAATAAAGAATGGAACCAGTCATGCGTAATGCGACAAACAGGATATTCCAAGAATAATAAAAAGCGGAACCGGTCATCGCGTAATCGCATAGACATGACGATATTCAACAGAATAATAAAGAATGGAATAATAGAAGAATTTCACCATGTATGCGAGAATTGAATAGGCGAGTTATTCCAACATAATAATAAGAAATGGAATAACAATAACTCTCTTCATGAATACGAAAGAAATAATACCCCTTACCTTAGAAGAAGACTGGATACTGGAATAGTGAGGTAGCAGACTTCTCTTCTCCTTTCTCTATATAATAATTGTTCTATAGCTTTAGTGAATTGGTGAGAAATGAAGGAAGAATGAGCTTCTATTTATAAGAAAATATAGTTTCGATAATTGCACGTTTTGTGGCTCGAAATATTACAGTATAATACCTTCAACTTTTCTTTCATTTTTAATTTAGTCCTGCAAGTATTATCAAACTTGCACCACCTCTCCTAATAGTAAATAATGTGAATTAATAGTACAATCATGTGACTTAATAGTTATAATCATGTGAAAATACGAATTACAATATAATACCTCCATCTATACCTCTATTTTTAACTTAGTCATGCAAGTATTATCAATCTTGCACCACCTCCCCTAAATATTACATGAATGTGAATCAATAGTACACACATGTGAATAAATAGTTATAATCATATAAATTAATAGCAATTAATTACCCATTTATTCGATTAATTACCCGATTGGTCAATATAACCTCTAGACATCAATTATTATCGAAATAAATGTCGATTTCCACTAACACTAACAATCCCAACACAATGGAAATATTTTTCTCAAAAATTTTATTTTTGAAGTTTGACTTTTTCAAAAAAGTCAACTGTCGACTTTTTTGACCAAAAAGTCAACCCCGACAAATTTTGTGTTTATAGTCTATTTCTACTAATTTCATCGTTCCGGACTCAAATATCATGTCCGCGTCTCCAAATTCAACTCCAAACTCAAATTCAATTTTTAATAACATTTATTCATTATTATTATAATTCGCAATATTTAACAACCAGGTCGTTCCCAGAAAAGAGGAGGCTTTCCGATAAGGATTTCTCATTATTGGCGCGCAATTAGGTGACCAAACCTCTCCTTGACAGAACTTCTAGACATTGTCAATATTGCAAATAATAATATAAATAACTATGTCGTCTCAATTATTGATTTAATAATATAACATATTATGCAGATGATATTGTGACAATAATTGAATCAATAATATGAGAGATATGATCCAGCAATTATTGTAACAATAATTGAGTATAATAGAGTGACTTCTCACGTAAGCATCAATAATCAATACCGTGTGCTACTATGCAAACACGCGTATTACTGTACTTTTACTACCGACTATTTTATGACAACTTACTTACTTTGAAAAATTTTCAAATATGTCCCTTAACTTTACACTTTTATCAATTTAACTATTTACCAAAATAGAAAAATTGAATACTTTTATTTAATAAAATTCGGGATCTCACAATTGCGGGGTACTATTTACCCGAAAAATATATTTCTTTTCTGTCCAAATTATTTTTGGTACATGAATATTATTCTTGAATTTTACTCCACAAAGCAGTATCATGTTGACAATTTGGATATTTTTAAACTCTGGATAAATTTAAAGTCTTTAATATTTATGTTTGATTTCGTTTTATTAATGCTTATATCATTGTCATCATCCTCATGTTTATATTATGATGAAAGTCATCTTTGGCTTATGTGCAAAGATGGACTGTTGATTATTGGTTTTACAGTTGTATATCTTTGGCTTACGTGCAAAGATGAACTATTGATTGATGAGTATCTTTGGCTTATGTGCATAGATGAACTGTTTATTGGTATGATTATGACCAGGGATCATTCGGTATAATCATGACCCGTAATGTTATAGATGATGTGGTAAAAGTCCTCATTGCCCGTAGTGCATTGATGGATGATTATTGGTATGATTATAAGCGAGGATTATTCGATATAATCATGACTATTGATGATTACATGAATATCCTTGGCCATAGTGCGGGGATGATTCAATGATGTGGATTATTTATTGTCGAGTCTCAAATGATAAAATATTGATTATACACTTTTAATTAAGTAAAAGATAGTAGATATCATGCTCTACTTGACTCTTCTAAAATATAGTTGTAAGTCTTTGGCCTGTAGTGCAAAGATGAATTGTTAATGAATATCTTTGGTCGTAGTACAAAGATGAATTTATTAGTATGATTATGAGTAAGAATTGTGATTTGGTATAACCATAATTTTTGATATTTCAGGTTAAGATAGGTGATGAAAATTATCTTCGTCCTGGGTGCGAAGAGGAATTTAGAATCACAATTATGATTATGTGTTATTCATATGATTGTGGACAGGAATTTTTGATTGATGTTACAGGGATAAAACATTATTGGTTGGCTTTTAACATGGAGAAGATAATAGATATTCGGATGGTCTATTTGACTCTTCTAATGGATTGCTCGTTCCGCTGCAACTATAGTTGAAAAGTTTTATCATCTACTATATGTTCTAAATCTCTGATTTACTACTGATGATGGCTATTGATGATGTAAATTATCTTTAGTCATGATATTCTTTACTGGGCTAGTTGTTCTCACCCTTTTTGCTTCACAATTCCTTTCAGGTAATAAGAGTGTAGCTAGGTCGAGTGTGGGTAACAGGAGAATAGAACGATGGTTTATAGCTGTTGAGGTTCTCCCTAAATAGTATGGAAATAATTTTATTGAGAACTTTAGATAAGTGTGTCGTATTGTATACGTCATTTGATATTTAATTTTGGTGAACCGAATAGGGTGAGGTGAACCCAACTTTGGAAGGGTGTTTTGCCACTATCGTACAAGATGTCTAATGACATACAACCTTGTGTTATCATAAGATAGGGTTGTGCACATCCACTTGCTGAGTATATCTATGAGCACTACCTATATAATCTTGGAGTTTGTTTGAAATATAATTCTCAATTGGAGAAAACGGAGATAATTATATGTCAAGAGAAAACTCACCATTAGAAAGAAGATGGTAGCAATATTCTTGTTTGGGGACTATTGGGTCAACCAAGGATAATTCTGTGAACATATGATATCTATCATAACCTAGACGCATGGCCTCCCATGTACGAAGGTTTCCTTGAGTATTTTCCAAAGATTTTAATTTCTAAAACAGTTATTGACTATACTTTTATGTAAAGTACCATTGTAAGGTTGTGATCGAGGCACCATAAGAGTTACATACATTTGTATTAAAACTCACAGTTTAACTGTGGTCGTATTTTGCACGACAGTTCAACAGTTGTATAAATGAAGTTTGTAAATGATTTTTATAGTGTGATATCTGGCGACTCAGAATGGGTCATGTGGACCTATTTTGGGGGCGTCACACCCCTGGTATACAGTTGTCACTACGAAAACACATGCATTTGATGATGCTAATATATTTGGGAATGATGAGGCGTTGCAAGATAATGTTAACAATCCCAAACAGGTAGTGCTAAATGATGAAGATGTGATGACAAATGATGTGCAGGTTGACGTACTCGACGATGAGGAAGTCGAGGATGATGTGGTCGTGAATGAGTACGTAGTCGTTGACGATGATAACGACGATAAAACTGATATCGACGATGATAACGACGATGAAACTGATATCGACGATGATAACGACGATGAAACTGATATCGACGATGATGATGAGGAAGTGACAAAATTCGAGAATGATATCGATGTTGAATCTGACGGGTTTGATGACGTACAAACTCTGAACTTATTTCAAATTACTAAAAAATGCAATGTTAATACATTATATTTAATTAATTTAACTTCAAATTTATATGTGTTATTTTTGTTATTTCAGTAGTATATTTATGGCTAAACATAGCGGTGGAGGTCGCCACGGTAATGGTTGATCCGGTTCGGGAGAGGGTAGCTCAGCTGGAGGCTCGTCTTCAGGAGCTAGTAAGTTATTTGAACATACCTTTTCAATATATCTCAATCTACATTACCTATATTTGACTTAATTTTTTTTTATAATTATAGATGTTGTTAGTCGACGAGACTGAGGGACTAACCTCGGTATCTTCGGCCGTAGGCCAGCAGTTCTACTTATTCTCTGAGTGGATGCCGAGTCTTCCTAGTAAGTGTTAAACCATCAAAAATAAAAAGTTAATTTATATAATTTATTTAATGACACAATTAACATATGATCCAATGTTTTATTTTTACTGTAGTATACTAGACTCGATCGCTAAGCTGACCTTACACGCTATCTGTCTGATGCACCTCCCGATTGAGTGCATGTGTTTTAACCAGTACGGGCAGTACGATGCCTCGTTTATGGTTACTGTCTTGCGGGAATTTCACATAAGTTAATTTCCTTAAATCCTAACAATTATACATACATAGTCGTTGCCCAATAAAGTAAATGTTCCTTACTTTTAAACTGTTGTTATAGACTTATTTTAGATATGAGGAGGGCGTCTCTGAGGCAGCAGGCGACGATGTTATTACTACACATGTCACTAAGAACTACGCCGACTGGTTGTATGAAATGAGACAGAAGGTAGCCCGGTCAGTTGAGCTCCAGTCTGGGACCACCACTACAAGAAATCACACAAAAAATGACGCTAAAATTTGTCACATAAAATTCATTTTTCGTCACTAAAACATTTGGTGACGATTGTTAGTCGTCATGAGTAGATCGCCACCGTATGAAGCGTGGTATTAGGTTTATTTGACAATATTTGATGTAAATCACTAAATATTTTAACTTATGGTGACGATCTACATCATTGTCACTATAATTAATTACTTTTAGTGACGTTAATAGCGTCACTATTTGAATGAAACTTTCGTCACTCTATATTATGTTTTGATCATCAAAACTTAGTGTATTAAATGACGAAAATCTTTTTTTCGTCATTAAATGATATTGTTTTAGTAGCGAAAAATATGTTACTCTATTTAAATCATCTAATTTTAATGGCGACAATATTGTCATATTTATGATTATTATTTAAATCATGTTATTGTGTTTATCGTCACCAAAAATAAGAACATAAATGATTTACGAACAATTCGTCACCTAATAATATATTTAACATAACAATTATGTCGTTGTCATTTCATATTTTAAATTATATTACAAAATAACTTGTCACCAAATAGTTACTTTTTGGGACACATTTTTTAATGTCACTAATTGAATACTTATGGTGACGATACATCTCGTCACATAAAGAGTTATTAATAGTGACAAAATTAGTTGTTGTGACTAAATGAATATATAATAGTGACAATAATATAAATTCTAAAGAGTAAATATTATTCGTCATTAAATTTTAATTTTCATTGACCAAATATTATTTATCAATAAATGATTACAAATTGTGATGATATACTGATCATATTAAGTTGTTTGACATTCTAAATGTATTATTATATTAACAATTTTCAATAAAAAAATATAATACATTTAGCCCAACACATCACATCCACGCACAACACATCCAATAGCCCAAAGAACATATCATCGGCCATTAAGCGGCACCATCGCCAACAAAGCCCCACCTCGGCCTCAATTCAAATTAGTCTTTCTGATTACGATGCATGCGAGAAGATTTTCCTTGATGACTTATAGTGGCAATTGAGCATTTTCCACTCCTTCCCCGAAACTTCATTTCTACTCACCTCCACTGGCAAGTCTCCTGTATTCTTTGCATACAACTCTTTCAAGCGCGGCTGTGAACAAACATTGTTGTTGCTGTCCGTGCTTTGTGATATGTCTGGAGGGGAAACTCGTGTCATACCAAAATCGGTATACCCAAAGTTAAGACCAAGCAAATGGCGACTACTTCCCCAAACTTCCTCCTGTAAACATATAAAATTAAGGCCTTTATCCAGAAGATAATAAGACTTGCAGTTTACACAATGTGGAGAGTTGATGTTTAGAGTTTGATGGCTCCAAAATTACACATACATGTATTGAATCCTCTTATGTTAGAGCAAAAAAGAAGTTAATAGTATACCTTTGCTACTACCTCTCCCAGGTTCCCGCATATTGCAAAATGGTTTTGAATCACGTGAAACGATAAAGTTATATGACAATAAAGTTATTTTCTTTTGTAACTTAAAGATACACCAAATTCATTGGCATAATCATCTAAGTACATATATTACAACTGTAGTAAGGTATCAAAATGAAGTGCAGTTGCTCTAAAGAATGATGACAAACTTTCCAGGATAGCTTGGTATGGTAGAATCTTCTATATGCATAAGATCTATGGTTAATGACCTGTGTGATTTCGTGACTATCTACATAAAAGAAGTCAGAAATTCATGGGTAAATAGACAAAACTGCAACATCTGATAAAAAATGTTGGTAAACCGAAATGCAAGTAAAGGCCTTTTACGATGTTTAACTATTGGTCCTCAATGTTAACTAAATTTGGATCGATAATAGAGAGAGATTCGACTGATATATACAAAAAAAAACAGAATGTGACAGCTACCAGCTTATAACCTTTAGAAGCTTCCAGATTATAGTACATTGTGATTCAAAAGCACAAAGAGAGGTAAGTCGCAGGATTTTTAAAAAATAAAAAAGAATTACCCTAGCTGGTCAATAAATTAAGGACAATATAACTAAAGTTCACTGATGACCTGATAATTATCCTTTAACAAACCAAATTCAATAGGTTAATACCAGAGATAAAGAACTGGGAAGCATGTCTAACAGATGAATGTTCACACTGCCACTCCAAAACACTCTTCCTTTCAGTTTTATACAGTGGACAGAGTCGGCATTTTTCAGTGAGATAAATATACACAATGGGTATTTAATACCTCGGACAAAGTACATGTAGCCTCGCCAAGAATTTGTTGTTCATCCAGCTTAAGCATCTGCATCAGATAAAGCCTTTTATACTCTGTTACAAGCAAAAGATAGTGTAAACATACATAAAGAAAAAAAAATAAAAATTGTAGCATGGACTGAATGGTTATCTGTCCAGTGTGACAATGTTCCCAAGAGTTTAACAAAATCAGAATAATCCAAAGGAACTTCGATTTTTTCTTTCTATTCAATAGGAAAACAAAACGAGTTAGCAGCACTATTAAAATCAAACTAGTGATTTGCTGAGATTCTGTAAAAAATGACACTACCTTTAATAGAAGATTCATAAGTGTTTGTAAATTAAAATGTCTCAACCACACTAATTTATTGTCCAGAGAAGAGAACAGAATTACCCAAAAAAAAATTACAAACGAAAAGATGAGCAGAAGCTTAAGAATTTGAGTCTAGGAAACCTGTCATGGCGACTCATATAGTATATATATATATATATATATATATATATATATATATATATATATATATATATATATACTATGCAATCTCCTCTGTTTAGTTAAAAGGAATCTAGGTTCATTGTCATTCACAAGTTTAATTATAGCAGGCATACACCATAATTAAACCAAAGAAACTGATTACTAGCTAGCTCATAATTAAACCAAAGAAAATGATTGATCATAGCAGTCCTGGGTTAAATCATAGTATCAAATAACAAGGTATTGCTGGAAAGTTGTAAATTTGAATCCGATAATCCACTTAATCATACATGGTTGTATTATGCATGCTTTTGATGAAGTCATAAGATTGATACATGTAAGACCCCAACTTATTATAAATAAAATTGAATTTCCTCTATTTATTATTCTAAATTAATAAGGTGTTAATTTGATATAATGCTTTGGTTATGGGTGAAATGTGCAAATTTTATAAAATAAGCAAGTTGTTATAAAATATTCATTTTGTCAGGGAATATTCTTTTGGTCGTGGAATATTCTTTTTGTGAGAGAATATTAAATGACGGTACTGCCATGCCCATTCGTGGGGCTCATAATGAGAATAAGCGTCGGATGAAGAAAACGACAAAGTATGAGTTTTTATAAATAACGGCGTAATTGTTACAGTTAACACTATTGGAATATCTGGTGGTTAAAATACGATGAATACGTGGTAGTACAAAGTAGTATTACCGGTATTGCACAAAGATTGTTGAATTATTGATTAAACGTAAAGAAGACACTACTCAATAATTGTTACGTGAAGTTACTATTCAATATTTTATTTTATTGATTCAATAATTGTTGCGTTGATAGTTTATATTATTGTTATTTCAATAATTGTGTCCGCACATGATATTTCTCATTATCGGATCAATAATTCATATTATTTAAATAATATTATTAGATAACATTATTGGTAATGTCTAGAAAGTTACATCTAAGGAGAGGTTTGGTCACCTAATTGCGGCGTCAAGAAGGAGAAATCCTTATTGGAAAGCCCCCTTTCTGAGGAGCGGCTTTGGTTGTCATAATTGTGATTCGTAATATTATTTGTGAATAATTAATTATTGATTTATATGATAAGAAAATATTTATTTCACTACAACAAAAAGCTTATCATCGATCAGATATCGGCGATCGCATACTGGTCATGAGATGAGTATCAATGACCGATCGCGGTCCGACGATCTAATCGCAGAGATAATCCGTTCTTTGGGAGGACATCATGACCAACAATAATAGCGACCGACTAATTAGCGATCGCACTCTGCGGCCGACATCGTCGTTATTACGGCGTATCTTTGAGTCATTCGTCGGTGTGACGTAACTGACACGCGGCGTGACGTGACGGACAATAGCGACGAAACGCGGTCGCTAGATTATCTTGATGCCGATATAGTGGTAGCGACCGCGTCGCGATCATTGATGATGTTTTTTTTTTAATAAATTTGCTTGTTTTATTGATTTCCCAAAATAACACGCTTTGTATTGTTTTCAATCCCAACACAAATAATATATATAAACAAGCATTCATATTAACATCCATCCAATACAATACAAAACATTCATCCATGAATAAACATTCATCAAATACAATACAAAACATTCATCCAACACAATACAATCGATATCATAAACATCCATATAAACCAATACAATTGTCCAAATAATGAATCTAAAAGAGTACAAGGCTTTAAAAATCTAAAAAAACAAGTCAAAGCGCTCTTCACATGGATCATCCAAATTAGGATCCTGTAATTAACAAAGTAATAAAACATATATGTTACATATAAGTAAGACATTGACTCAGAGACTATAAACATATATGACAATGTAGCTATACAATAAACGATATATATATATATATACCTGCTCCTGCTGTCGTGCTGCTCCTGCTCCTGCTCCTGCTGCCGCTGCCGCTGCCGCCACTGCCTCCGCCAACTCATCAGGACTCAGAGACTGCAGATGCCCGCCCAGTATACGAAGAAGATCACGATCCTGACAGATCGCTCTCTCGATGCAGAGATAGCGAGGAGTATGATAGGTGGATAACTCGATGATGTATGTAGACTGGGTGGCAGAGCTGCCTGTGCCACTGATGGTCGGGCGTCGTCTTTGTCCTTGGCCTTTGACATAATTTTTCTTCACGATGGACGCCCTCTCCCATAATTCTTGATCAATCGACGGACGCGGGGTGCCTTTAGGAAATCGCCTCGTTCATTAAGCCCTTATAAGTGTCCTGTCAGAAGATGAACAATTAAATAGTTTAAAATAAATTAAAAAAAAATACTAAAAAAGGTCGTCACAATTTATAAACAACATATTAGGATAAAGTGAACTTATTACCGCTATCTGAACAGCCTCAGGCAGACCATCACGGGTGGTCACATACACATCCAACCAATTGATAGGTTGACCTTGAGACTCCTACAATTCATTTTCTCATATTATTATGTAAACATATGATATTTTAGCTACAAAAGATTACTGTAAACATAACATACGTATTCTCGGCAAAGAATGTCTTTGCGGTACTGTGATATATACTTGCCCCGATATGTGCCTTTTGCCTTCTCGCCGTCTAATACACCTGAGGATCTGTTCGAGGCGGCAGTCTTGCACCTCTTGACCCAGCTCTCAGCTCTCCACTGGTCATACATCTGCACCCATATGGGTTGTGCGCACCACCAGGGGCTATGCTCATGCATATATTGCTCACCCTGTCCTGGATGGTCAATCTTAGCATTGTGCAGGGCTTTTTGTCGTTCCTTGTTCAAATTATCTTTAGTTCGGATGGCGCATTTACGCGTAATAGTGTCGAATAAGCGATGCTTTAAGCGTCATCCCATCTATACCGATTTCGCAAATAAAACAACAATAATAATATTAAAAGCTGTTATATTACTAAACAATATTATTTGATTAACTATGTATTACCTATCGAGTGATAAAAAATATACCGAAATTAGGTCAAAGCGCATCCTTATGGGTGAGAGGTGTGTTTCGCCCATGTAATCATGGCGTAGGCGATTACAGAACATAATTGTGAAATGCACTTCACAATTTTACTATCTTGAAAATCACTACAATATACGATAATTTACATTAAAATATATTTATAACAATGGAAATATTAAACCCTTATACATACACGATGTTTAACTTACGTGCTTTTACGGAGGAGGACGGATACGTATAAGAATGCGATCATCCGGATTAACCGGCCTTCTCAGCACATGATTAGGTTCCCGACCCAACCCGCGCTTTTCGTCTTTGCAGTTTAGAAGACATCTATAAATAAAAAATTAGGATGTTAGTATGAAATTATGAATGACAATTAATTGTATGAAATAGTTAACTACGATTATCATAAGTGAAAGATACATAAACATGACTGCAAAATAGTTAACTACAACAACTACAAATGATATAGTTAAGGATATAGAGAACATTCCTATATAGAGAACGTAAATGAAAGGTACATAATTATGAACTAAACATGAACATGAACATGAACATAAACATACATTTTGTACAATTATAACTAAACATACATTTTAATAAAAATCGTTGTCTGATGAGTCAGAATCATTTTGTACAAGTATCGGAGATTCATAACCATCTTCTTTGATTACGTGTCGATTGTCGACCAATAACTCTTCCTCAATATCATCATCATCCGCACAATAAGCATCTCGGGATCCAATTCATCGAGTTCATCTCCACCTCTAAGCTGGATTACATCATTATTGTCCTCTATATTTATTATAGGAGGTCTCAAGCATTTCCTCTTGGTAGAAATCCTCGTCTATTACTTGGACACGACTACTACGGGGGAGTATGAATTACAACTTGCCAATCTGTAGGCGGTCTATCCCTTTTCCTAACAGGACTAGGAGTATAGTAAACTTGTCTTCGTTTGAGTTGGTAAAACAAAGCGATTCGTTGGAGTACGCAGACCTATGGAGGTCAATATCGACGATTCCATATGCATCAACACGTATCCCTTTTCTCGAATCAAACCAACTAAGACTTGAACAAGTGAATATAACCCCCATACGCGTTCTTGTACGAAAAAATCTACGATTTCCTCCAACTCCCCATAAAAGGCACGACCAAGCTCATTGTAACAATCTCCTTGGACACACACTCCTCCGAGTTCGTTGTTCTTTTACCGCTACGCATATATGCCTTTGTGTGAAATTCACAACCATTTATTTTGTAACCATTGCGGGTGACTTGGTCCATGTACGGTCCCATAGCTAGGACTTGTACATTAATTTGGAATCGTTGATCCCTCGGTCAAAGCCTACAAAAACTCCATCTTATTAAATAAAGTCATAGTTAACATGGAGTATATATATATATATATATATATATATATTTATATATATATTTATATACTACGTGCTTAAAAATTGAACTTACTTTGTCCTTTAGCCAAAGTGCAAAGTTTTTATCCCGATTGATTTGAATATCTTTATCAGTTATGCCGGGATGCTTCACTTTTAACTCATCATTGTACAATCTATACCATGTTATAAACATTAACATATTGGAATAAATTTTTAACTTAAAAGATAAATTATCAAGTTTACATGTGTACCTCACAAATTCGTCAATCTCCTCATAATTGAGAAGAATGTAAGTATGTGCAGCATGTAATTCTTGCTCAGAGAGGAATATGCGCTTCCCTTTTCCATAAAGTGGCGGCACCGATAGACCAAATCTGAGTAGCCACCATTTAGTTCAACATTTCCCCATCATCATGTCTCGACACTCGATTGGCCTTTTTGTCAAGACTTCGTCTCAGAAAAATAGTTTGAGACAAACGTAGATATCTCATCGGCTGTATGCCTCACATATCGACCCCTCAACATAAGCTCTATTCTTCACCTTCCTCTTAAGGTTTCCCATCACCCTCTCTAAAGGGTACATCCATCTATATTGAACTGGACCCCCAACACGAGCTTCATAGGGAAGATGAATTTGCAAATGCTCCATGGAGTCAAAAAATCCAGGTGGGAATATTTTTTCCAGTTTACACGTGATCTCTATGATGTTATTCTCAAGTACAAACATGTCCTTCTCATTCAATGATTTTGAACACAAGTCTTTGAAGAAACGACTAAGATCCGTCAAAGCCTTCAAACACCCTTAATAGGCTTTAAATTATCATAACAGTCCCTAAGCCTTCAATTTTAAACATGATCACATAATCTAATTGCTATATACTTTGTATTAATGGCTTAAAACTTAAGGGTGAAAGGTTTTAAATTCTTTGTTCAAAACAACCCTTAATAGGCTTTAAATTCCATAAGAACATGGTTTAGCAACATGGCCCACAAGGTTAGCATGATTATGCAACATATAGACATGGACTAGTTATTTACATAACATTTCACATGTATAACTTGCATCTGGATGACATATCTCATCCGGATGACATATCTCGGTTTAGCAACATGACCAATTTAATATGTTTTATTATTCCCTATAACAAACAGCCATCCAAGTGATATTTATTTTTCCCATAAACGCCATCCTCTTCTATACTAGTACTATTAGTAGAGTAGTATCTATCTAACCATCGGGTTCCGTCATTAAATTCCTATTCAGATAATTTAAACGACACTTATTTAAGAACGGAGAGAGTAATATTTATTGTAGTGTGTAATGTGTGAGCACATGCATTTAATTTGTTTTTTCCCGTAAACGCCATCCTCTTCTATACTAGTACTAGTAGTAGAGTAGTATCTATCTAACCATCGGGTCCGGTCCGGTCCGGTCCGATAATTTAAACGACACCTATTTAAGAACGGAGAGAGTAATATTTATTGTAGTGTGTAATGTGTGAGCACATGCATTTAATTTGTTTTTTCCCGTAAACGCCATCATATTGTAAATTAAAAAACATAATATAATATATGTGACTATGACACCCAAATTCATTTTGTTTCTCCATATATGATATTAACCCATTACATTGCCAAAGAAATAGCATGCAGAATAAAGCTTAAAAATGCAATAGCAAGTTATAGGATGTCGGAAAAGTCCAACACTACACTAATTAAATCCAACATTGCACTAATTAAGTCCAACACTGCACTAATTAAATCTAACATTGCACTAATTAAATCCAATTCAGTATATAATCTAATCTAACATAAGAATAAATAGTAGAAATGTAATATTGGGAGAAAGAAATAAAAATGATAATAGGTGCTTGGTGGTGGCAAAGAATGGCCGTGGGTGATACAATGAGCGTTCCGTTGGCGTTGAACCCTTTCTCCCTCTTCTATTTCTTCTCTTCTCCCCTTCTCTCCTCTTCTCTATTCTCGAGCTCTCCCCCTTTTTTTTCTCGCATAAACAAACCAAAAATTGATACATTTTTTACGTTCATACATTACATATTAAACTAAAATTTATACAAATTAAAACTTAATTGTAGAATATGTATTTGCACAAATCAAACACTAATTGCAAGATACAATACAATACATATCAAATCCAAATTTCCAACATATCAAACCCAAGTTGAATTCAAATTTCGATTAATATATAACAAATTAAACCCTAGATTAAATTTCAAAACTCAAATTGAACACAAATTCTAGCATATTAAACAAACAAATTAAACCCAAAATTAGTTTACCAATGCAAATAAAAACAAAAAAGAAACATTATTGAACAAGATGAAAATATTGTAGCATCATACTATTCACTACATTATTCAGCTATCATAGGTAACAAATTCATAAAAATCACACTAACAATACTTTGCAAAAGTTCTGATTTGAGAGAACACTATTGAAGTAGATGAAAAATTTGTAGTTAATACCTGAGTTTTTTAGATGGGCGACGGTGGTGGCGACGCGGTAGCTTGCAATTTCCCTCCCCCTTCTCTTCTCCCCCTTCTCCCTCTTCTCCCTCTTCCGTTCTCCCTCTTTTTCTTTCTTCTGTTGTTCGTCGAGCGAATGCCTGACTGTGATTATGTTTAAGAGGATCAGCGACCGCCATCTGCGACCGCTGCGGTCGCTAATTTTTAATGACGTGTACGTATCAGCGACCGCTAAGCGGTCGCTGATAAGGATTGGTCGCCAAACACATCCGCGCCAACGTTTCGCACCAAATTTTGGGAGGTAAATTCAATCTAGCGACCGCTTAGCGACCGCATGCGGTCTCTGATATAAACTAGCGACTAGAAACAATACCGGTCGCAGATGGTCGTCGCTATTACCATTAACAGCGACCAAATAGTGCGGTCGCTGAAAACTTTGGTCGCTGATAGAGGTTTTTCTTGTAGTGTTTGATGTGGATATAAATGATGGATTTATTTATGTGGTTATAAATGAAGGAATTAATGCTGATGTGTTTTATCAGTATTTTGTCGGATTGGAGGTATTAAAAATCATCCGTTTGTAGATTTCGGATATTTTTGGTTTGGAATTTGGAAAAACTTTCTTCTGCAAAGTTGTAGAGAATTCGATTTAAGTGTGGAATGGACATAAAATTGTATTTTTTACGATAAGCGGACTATTTTTTATGAATTCTTTGAAGTTTGAAAAATAAAATAATTTTTATTAAATTATGGGTGGGACCCACTTTTGTTTTAACACATGTGAAATTTCTTTGAATTTCTTTCAGAGATGGCTACCCAAAAATTCAAACAAAGCATGCGTAGGAATTTTGAATGATAATAATATTATTTTATTATTTAGTCTCCTATGGCGTTCTAGCATTTTCCTATAAATAGACGTTTAGGTTGGAATTAAAAATCACACCAGAAACAAGTTTTCTTTCTCTCTAGATTATCGAGCGTATTTTTATGAGTATTTTGATATTTTGAGAGTTCTTTGTTGGTACAAGTTTCCTTGACTTTCTATCAGATATTCCGATCGAAATCTAGTTATTTTGAGGTAAGAGATGTTATTTTCTTCTTAAATGATATTATTTTCTTCAATATCATTATGCCGAAATATTGGTGAACGTTTTAATCAAATTTAAAACTTTTTGTGTCGGGATTACTATTCACATATACGACCTTATTCACGAAATGACCTTTATTCACGAATAGACTATTCATAGAAAAATAAAATTTTTCCTTTTTTGTCCAAGATGTCTATTTTGGCTACTATCTTTGATTGTATCCATGTTTTGATCGTTATTTTTGAATTACGCTTCACAATTGATTATTATGAAGTATTATTGATCTTGGATAAAGCGTTATATCGAATCCCTAATATTGTCCTTACTGTCTCTTTGGATTCGTTTTCTTTAAAATATTTTTTCATCATCCTCGGTCTTAAATGGTGATATTCTTGAATATCTTTGGCTGTAGTACAAAGATGAATGATTAAGCGATGAATATCTTTGGCCCGTAGTGCAAAGATGAGCAGTGTTGAGATGAACATGACTAATTTGGTGATACAAATGAATATCTTTGGCTGTGTAGTGCAAAGATGAATATTTGATTAAAGATGTATATTGATTGTTGTTCTGAGGATAAAATATTGATGATGAACTTTTAAATCTTAGAAGATAGTAGAATTCATTCTCTACGTGACTCTTCAATGGATTCTTTATTTCATTGCAGAATATTGATCTAAAACTTGTTGTCTATTATATTCTATCGATTTTTTCCTGTTGAAGACTAATGATAATTTGTTGTATATTATCTTAGTCATAATATTCTTTCTTTGGGCTAGTTGAGCTCACCTTTTTCCTTTTTGTTCCATTTTTCTTCTCTCGGGAGGTGAGAACATAGCGAGGATCGAGTCGGGGTATGGGTGATGGTTCTAGAAAGATGTTTTAGCAGTCCTCACTATTTACGTAAAATAGTGTATGAATAATTATAATGAGGACTTATTTGAGTGTTGATATTGTCTAGAAGATAATATTTGTATTTAAACTCACGTGTATGTGTTGTGTCGTATTTTTACGACAATTATATTATTGAAGTTGTAGTTTGCTTTACGTACCATGTATTTGGCGACTCAGAATGGGTGTTGTATACCTATTTTGGGGGCGTCACAGTTGGTATCAAAGCTTAGGGATATGGTCTCTGGTGGAGATCGGGGAATAGAACTAGGAGGGGAGAGATGAGTAAATCATTCGCTAGTGTATCCTATCTAAGCTTATTTGTTGGTTGGTCATAATATAGGGATATTATGTGATATGTTAATTTGTTTAATTGACCCTTATTTTATGGCAGTATTTAAGAATGGCTACTGAGAACGTTAACAATGGAGTGTATGAGGCGTGGAACAACCTTTAGTCACAAAACAGGAGAGCGTGCAACGGGAAGGCAATATTCCTCCTATAAACAACACTACTGAAGAGCAAAGCGATGAATGATGGAATGTTTAGGAGCTTTTTGCGGTTCATGCAAAATCGACGCGAGGAGACTTCGTGTACAAAAATGGTGGAAGTGATAGCAGCCTTGTGATGATACATCCTGACCAAGCGAGATTCGAGAGTTGGGACCATCGATTTACGGGAAAGCCGATCCGATTAGGTCAAAACATGGGTCAAGCAAATTATCAAGATATTCGATGTCTTGGGATGCGAGGAACAGAAGGTTCCATTCGCCACCTTTATGTTCCGTGGGAGGCGATTCTTGGTGGGAATCATGTGAAGCGTACCTGACCCGACCGCACTTAACATGTCTTGGGAAAGATTTGAAACTATTCAATGACAAGTACTTTCACGAAAGTATTCGTCATATGAAGGAGGTAGAGTTTATTATTTGGAGAACGAGAACAACATGGCGGTGTCTCGATGCGAGGCAAAGTTCGCGGAGTTATCGGTTTGCACCTCATTTGGTGGAGAATGAGGAGCGATATGTGCGGATGTTTACGAGAGGTCTAAAACCCGAGATTCGTCAATACCTTATCTCTCATAAATTTTCTCTGTATTAGGATGTTGTCAGCAGGGCTCAATTATTAGGCGCGAGATAATGAGTATACTCAATCGAGGGATCATAACGAGGTCATCTGGGTGTGGTGATCATCGGAGAGATGATAACCGGCGAGGAGGAAGAATACGGATAAAAGCGGTAACCACTCGGGTGGTAATCGTGGCCATGATAATAGAAGAGGTGAGTCTAGTGGAAATTTCAAAAAAGGAGATTCAACAATGGCGGGAAGACATCAATGAATGAAACACCGGCACATCAACAACAAATTCTGGGGAGGAGAAGACGACCGATCGTCGTGATGTTACAAATGCGGGAAAGAGGGATATATCATTAAGCGCCCACAACAATCAAGGTATGTTATAAGCTGTGGAAAGGAGGTCATATAGCTCGAGAGTGTTACTCTGTAGCAAAACCAAGTTCAGTGAGGATGGTGACTCAAAAGCAATCCGGATAAGTCGAAATCGTCGGTTCTGGAAGGCGTTTGTCGTGGTGGCCAAAGCGTGAGGAACCCGACGAGGTGATCACGGGTAAGCTAATCTTGAATTCTTTGCGAAGTTTATACCTTACTAGAATCTGGGTTCTACCCATTCTTTTATCTCTCTGCTTGTGCTCAAGCGTTTAAACTTGACTCAGGAGAAATTTGGATTTTAACTTATCTGTTGAAACTCAGTTGGGTGAAACCTTCGTTACATCTAATTTATAAATCTTGCTTAATCAAGTTGGCACTATCACATTACTATTGATCTTATCTCTTTAAAGATACTTGCTTTTGATGTGATTTTAGGAATTGATTGGTTAACCACTCATCATGCCAAAATTGATTATTTTTCGTAAGGTTGTTAGTTTTCATATTTCTAACCAACTTTGTCATATGAATTCAAACAACTAAACCACTAAAATCGATCATTTGTCATATCAAGCCACAAAGCTATTCGTTTATTGAAAAGCGGATGTCAAGCTTTCTTAGCCCATGTTATGGATTTGAATAAAGACAAGTCGATTTGGATAATATTTACATTGTTAGAGAATTTCTGATGTATTTCTGAAGAACTTCGGTCTACCCCGAGCGTGATGTTGAATTCTTTATTGACCTTGAAGCAAGATACAAAGCCCATTTCTAAAACCCCATATCGAATGGCTCTATTGAACTTGAGGAGTTAAAAGTCCAACTACAGGAGTTATTAGACATCGGTTTCATTCGTCTAGTACATCTCCTTGGGGTGCTCTATTTTATTTGTAAAGAAGAAAGGCGGGAGTATGCGACTTTGTATTGACTATCGAGAATTAAACCATGTCACCATCAAGAATAGGTATCCATTACCTCGCATTGATGACTGTTTGACCGATTACAAGGAGCACAATTCTTTTCAAAGATCGATCTTCGATTACGGATATCATCAATTTGAAGATTAAAAGCGAGGATATTCAAAGGCGCCTTGAGAACTCGATGCGGGCATTATGAATTCTTAGTCATGTCTTTTGGATTGACTAATGCTCTCTTTGCTTTCATGGATATGATGAACCAAGTATTCAAGGAATATTTGGATCGGTTCGTTGTTGTCTTTATTGATGACATCCTCATCCATTCAAAAGTCGTGAAGATCATGAGCACCATTTGAAGGTGATACTTGAAAAGCTTCGTGAAAATAAGCTTATATGCCAAAGTGAAGAAATGCGAGTTACGGATTGAGGAAGTAGCATTCCTTGGGCACGTGGTGTCAAAACATGGAGTATCATTGACGTGTGAAGATTGAAGCAATACAAAGTTAGAACAAGCAAAAGTCGGTGGCCAGAAGTCTGTGACTTTACGGGCTTAATTTGGTTATTATCGGAGATTCGTGGAAGGATTTTCTCGAATCGCTACTCCATTAACTTAGCTGACTCGGAAAGATACAAAATTCGTATGGAGCGAGGAATGCGAGAAGAGTTTCCAAGAGCTCAAGAGGAGACTCATTTCGGCACCTGTTCTAGCAATACCATCTGGTTCGGATGGATTTGTTATCTACAGCGATGCTTCAGGCAAAGGGTTAGGATGTGTTCTCATGCAACATGGGAAAGTCATAGCCTATGCCTCGCGACAACTCAAAGAATATGAGAGGAATTATCCTACTCATGATCTAGAGTTGGCAGCAGTGAGCAGTCGTTTTCGCGTTGAAGATATGGAGACACTACTTGTATGGGGAGAAAGTGGAGATTTATACGGACCATAAAAGCCTCAAATATTTCTTCACCCAAAAAGAACTCAATATCGGCAATGGCGTTGGCTTGGCTTTTGAAGATTACGATCACACTATTCAATATCATCTGGAAAAGCGAGCGTAGTAGGTGGCGCATTGAGTAGAAGATCATATCACGAGTCTGAGTGCGATATTGTCAATGCAAAGGCCCATTTTGTATGACTTGCAAAGGATGGAGATAGAATTAAAGACTCGAGGGACCCACGTGATGATGGCGAATATCTGAGTAGAAGCAGACTTTAATCGATAAAGTTAAAAATTTGCTCAAGCTACGGACACAGGGGGCGATGCGTATGAAGAAGAAAGTGCAAGAAGGTGTTATTCGAAGCAAGAATCGATGAAGAAGGAATACTTGATTCAACTCTAGACTTTACGTTGCTAACGATTCTGACTTAAAGCATAGAATCATGATGGAGGCACACAACACCCCGTTTGTAATCCATCACAGGAGTACCAAAATGTATCATGATATTGACACACATTTTGGTGGAACAATATGAAGAGAGAGATCGCGGAGTTTATCTCGAGGTGTTTAACTTGTCGGCGTGTAAAAGCGAGAGCATCAAGTGCCAAAAGGTCCATTGCAACCACTTGAGATTCCGAAATGGAAGTGGGAACACATTACCATGGATTTTATTCTGGTCTTCCCAAAGTTTCTCAAGGCATAGATGCGATTTGGGTTATTGTTGATAGATTAACCAAGTCTGCTCATTTCTTGTCTATCGTGAGACTTATTCCTTGAGCGTCTTGCTCGTATATGCGTGAATGAGATTGTGAGATTGCATGGCATGCCGGTATCCATAGTTTTGGATCGTGACCTAAGATTCACTTCAAGATTTTGGGTTAGCTTGCAGAAAGCTATGGAGCGGAGTTCTGATTGATTCAACATATCATCCTCAAAGCAGACGGACAATCGGAGAGGACTATTCAAACCCTTGAAGATCTATTAAGACTACGTGTGTTCTAGATTTCAAAGGAAGTTGGGATAAGTATTTGCCATTGGTGGAATTCTCCTACAACAATAGTTATCAAGCAAGTATAGGCATGGCTCCATTTGAGGTGTTGTATGGGCGAAAGTGTGTCGTTCTCGATTATCTTTGGGACGAGGTGGGAGAAGCAACGTTGTTGGGACCGGAATTAGTATGCGCATGACTACGAGAAAAGATCCAAATGATTTGACAAGCGTATTCAAACCTCACAAGATCGACAAAAGAGTTATCTTTGATCTTCATGAAAGGGCGTGGAATTTAATATTGGAGATCATGTATTATTACGTGTTGCTCCATGGAAGGAGTTACAAGATTTGGAAAGAGAGAAAGCTCAATCCAAGATTTGTTGGTCCATTTGAGATTCTTGGCCGAATAGGAAATGTAGCCTATAGACTCGCATTACCTCTAAAACATGTCTCGTGTTCATAATGTTTTTCACATATCTATGCTTCGTAAATATGTGAAAGACCCGAACCACATTATTGAGTTAGAACAGACGAGAGATAGCCAGAAGATTTAACGTCTGAGGAGGTACTGTTAAGATCTTGGATAGGAAAGAGCATGTCCTACGCACCAAGGTTATACCACAAGTTAAGGTTTTGTGGAGGAACCATCTTTATTGAAGAAATGACACGGGAGTTGGAATCGGAAATGAAAGCGAGGTACCCTCACCTATTGAAACACACCAGTCGTCGTCAATTTCGAGGGCGAAATTTTATAAGGAGGGAGGTTGTAAGACCCCAACTTATTATAAATAAAATTGAATTTTCTCTATTCATTATTCTAAATTAATAAGGTGTTAATTTGATATAATGCTTTGGTTATGGGTGAAATGTGCAAATTTTACAAAATAAGCAAGTGGTTATAAAATATTCATTTTTGTGGGGAATATTCTTTTGGTCGTGGAATATTCTTTTTTTTGTCGGGGAATATTAAATGCAGACAGTATGACCATTCATTATGGGGCTCATACTTGGAATAAGCGTCGGATGAAGAAAGCGACAAAGTATGAGTTTTTATAAATATGGCGTAATTATTCTGAATTAACACTTTATTGGAATACACGGTGGTTAAAATACGATAATGTGTGGTTGCACGAAGCACTTGCGGTATTACCGCGATATTATTGAATTATTGATTAAATGCGTGAAGGCCTTTACTCAATAATTATTACGATAATTCTTATTCAATATTTTATTTTATTGATTCAATAATTCTTTGCGTTGATAGTTTATATTATTGTTGTTTTCAATAATTGTCCTTTGCCTGATATTTCCCATTATCGGATCAATAATTCATATTATTTGAATAATATTATTAGATAACATTATTGGCAATATCTAGAAAGTTACATCAAGGAGAGGTTTGGTCACCTAATTGCTTGGCGCCCGATGAGGAGAAATCCTTATTGGAAAGCCCCCTCTTTCACAGGAGCGGCTTTGGTTGTCATAATTGTGATTACGTAATATTATTTGTGAATAATTAATTATTGATTTATATGATAAGAAAATATTTATTTGATGTGGATATAAATGATGGATTTATTTATGTGGTTATAAATGAAGGAATTAATCTTTGAGGTGTTTTATCGGTATTTTATCGGATTGGAGGTATTAAAAATCATCCGTTTGTGGATTTGGATATTTTTTGGTTTGGAATTTGGAAAAACTTCAAAGCTACAAAGTTGTAGAGAATTGATTTCAGTGTGGAATGGACATAAAAATTAGTATTTTTTACGATAAGCGGACTATTTTCTATGAATTATTGAAGTTTTTGGAAAATAAAATAATTTTTATTAAATTATGGGTGGGATCCACTTTTTTGTTTTAACATATGTGAATTTTCTTTGATTTTTTCTTCAAGATGGCTACCCAAAAATTCAGCAAAGCATGCATAGGAATTTTGAATGATAATAATATTATTTTATTATTTTAGTCTCTATGGCGTTTAGCATTTTCCTATAAATAGGCGCTTAGGTTAGAATTGAAAATCACACGAAAAAAGTTTTCTTTCTCTCTAGATTATCGGCGTATTTTTGTGAGTATTTTGATACTTTGAGAGTTGTTGTTCGGTACAAGTTTCCTTGACTTTCTATCAGATATTAGATCGGAAATCTAGTTATTTTGAGGTAAGGGATGTTATTTTCTTCTTAAATGATATTATTTTCTTCAATATCATTATCTTAGAAATATTGGTGAACTTTTTAATCAAATTTGGAACTTTTTTGTGTGGGGTTCTTATTACTATTCACGTATCACGACACTACCTTATTCACGAATCGACACTTTATTCATAGAAAAATAAAAATTTTCCTTTTTGTTCAAGATGTCTATTTTGGCTACTATCTTTGATTGTATCCATGTTTTGATCGTTATTTTTGAATTACGCTTCACAATTGGTTATTATGAAGTATTATTGATCTTGGATAAAGCTGTTATACTGAATCCCTAATATTTGTCCTTACATCTCCTTTGGATTCGTTTTCTTTAAAATATTTTTCATCATCCTCGGTCTTAAATGATGATATTCTTGAATATCTTTGGCATTTGTAGTGCAAAAAGATGAATGATTAAGCGATGAATATCTTTGCCCGTAGTAGTGCGAAGATGAGCAGTGTTGAGATGAACATGATCATTTGGTGATACAAATGAATATCTTTGGCACATGTAGTGCAAAGATGAATATTTGATTAAAGATGTGTATTGATTGTTATTCTGAGGATAAAATATTGATGATGAACTTTTAAATCTTAGAAGATAGTAGAATTCATTTCTACGTGACTCTTACAATGGATTATTATTTTCATTGCAGAATATTGATCTAAAACTTGTTGTCTATTATATTCTATCAGATTTTTCCACTGTTGAAGACTAATGATAATTTGTTGTATATTATCTTAGTCATAATATTCTTTCTTTGGGCTAGTTGAGCTCACCCTTTTCCTTTTTGTTCCATTTTTCTTCTCGGGAGGAGGTGAGAACATAGCGAGGATCGAGTCGGGGTATGGAGTGATGGTTCTAGAAAGATGTTTTAATAGTCCTCATTATTTACGTAAAATAGTGAATATGTAATGAGGACTTATTTGAGTAATGAGGACTTATTTGAGTGTATTTTGCACGATATTGTGCATACCAGAAGACAATATTTGTATTTTTAAACTCAAACAAGATGTTATGCTTTTTCTTAATGTCATTACTTTATATATACGACAATTGTATTACTTGAAGTTGTAATTTTGCGAGAAAATTTGACTTAAATACATGAAAAATGATAGCTTTGATGAGAAACAAGACTCGCAATGACAACAAAAAATGAGGTGTTGTATACGTTGGACAACTATTTTGTTTGTCTGCTTAGGTGCTTCTTTGATCTCATCCCCTGCATTGTCTATATAATGCCAAAGAATAATTAATTATACAAATTCAAGAAGGCATCAAGTTATGCACCCAACAATGTCATAATAAATAGAGAGTCATTCACACATCGAGATTGTACACGGTATAACAAATCTGATGAAAATGGAACTTTGAGAAAAAATTATACCGAAATTTGAATAGACGCTGGCACTGCGGCTGACATCACTTCGGTGGAAGGTGGCGAGAGGATCGAGTCTGAGTCGGCCGTCAAGCGGCCATTCACCGTGGCGTGGCCATTGAATCGGATCCCTATTCTCTAGATGCAGAAGTTCTACTACATCGTCGATGTGTCGTTGGAGCTTAAAGCGGTTAAGAAGTTGAAGACAGAAAATTGCCTTGAGAGCATCTGAGGTCCATCGGAGCGGAGTCCAAACAATTCGACGTTCAGAAATCGAGTTCGCATGCCACGTAGAAGTAGAACATGGCTAGGGTTTTAGAAGTGGAGCTCTCTCCTCTCCACCTTCCACTTCAACCCTCTCTGCTGACAAAAGTTATTTCTGAACTCATTTTGTGATGAAATTATCGATTGGAGAATCGAAAGATCTGAAGCAACGAGATGATTTAGGTGGAGAGGTAAAAGATTTTATGTGAAAAATGGGAGGGAGGGAATATCAGATCGGGGGAAAATTAGGGGAAAAATAAGGAGAGAATGAAATTAAAATATAGGAAACGTTTTAAGCTGTTTTCACTTCTGCGTGATTTATTTTAAGCTCCGTGTTTTTTACATAAATAATTTTTTTTTTTTTAAAAACGTTATCTAGTTAAAACCAAAGAATGCTCTTTTAAATAGATAACGTTTTTTCATATACATCTACAACGTTTTGTTAAAAAACGTTGTGAAAAAAAATACCACAATGTTTTTTATAAAAACGTTGTACTTTAAGTGTTGTCTATTTACTACTTTGTACTAGTGAATGGGAGGCGATTTAGGTTAGAAGCAGAAAGAGTGAGGCCTTGATGTGGGGTTTTTGCCTTTGGGTTAGGGGTAGACTGCAGAGGGTGAGGCTAGGAATATCCAATAGAACGATTTTGTTTGCCTCTGTCTTAGGAGAAACATAAATTAGTACGCTTTACAACTCCTTTTCGAGAACTACACAACTCGATTATGTTCCAAAAAGGCAAAACTAATAATTTAGCAAATCAAGTTACACGTTTTATTGATTACTTTTAATTTTGTAAATAAAATTATAATTTTTAAAACTTAAATAAATTTAAATTTTAAGATGTTATAAATTCGTTAATAACAAATTAAAATATAACTCTACATATTTGTGATTTGTTCCACAAAAAGAGTCTTAATTATTATAATATTTTTATTATCAATTTACAATAATTTAAATTTTAATTATTTTAACTTAATATTTTAATTAATA
Organism: Panax ginseng; assembly: GCA_020205605.1. Classification (NCBI taxonomy): domain Eukaryota; kingdom Viridiplantae; phylum Streptophyta; class Magnoliopsida; order Apiales; family Araliaceae; genus Panax; species Panax ginseng. The sequence goes on along the minus strand of CM035134.1, from coordinate 7,030,198 downwards.
AATTATTTAAATATAAATTATTTATAAGTTATTATTAAGAATAAAATTTTATTTAAAAAAATTAATTACATTACAATTTGAGTTGTAGGATACTACAAATTAATTAAGAATGAACTCAAACTTAACACTTTCTTTAAAATAGATGAGTAATTTTTTAGCATTTGTGGTCTATTCCACGGAAGAGCCTTGTCTTTTATTTTTATTTTTTTTCTTAGTCAATGTATGAAATTTTAATGTTTAAATTATTGTAAATTTATTTACTTTGATTAAAGAAATAGTCGATATTGTAAGTTACTTAAAAAGTATTATTAAAAATAAATATGTTACTGTAAAAAAATTAAATGTATTTATATTAAGCACAATTAATTTTAAAAATTTATTTAGAACAAAACAATGACCAATTTTATTTTTCGCAAAAAACCACTGAACAATAATATACAGTGAGTAATAATTCCTCCATTAATAAATTTTTTCCTCGCAAATTTTTATCATAAATTGGCGCCAAATATCCTTTTATCACCTCAATTTTGCGAAAGAAAAAAAATTTAAATTGTGGAAGATGTTTCTTTCGCTAATAATTATATTGACACTATTTTTTTTCCCTTCACAATTCTTTGGCTAAAAAACTCATGTGAAGGAATGCATTCCTTCACAAAATTTCATTCACTACATCCATAATTTCTTGTAGTGATATAGAAATACTTAGGTAAATATATTTATAAAACGGTCCTAAGTAAAATAGTAAGTTTTATTCCTATATTTTCTGTTTGTTTTTTTTTAAATGAGATTTGGGCATATAGTGGCTTTAAAAATTATTTTTTTAAAATATTTGGGTATTTAGACGAACTATTATCTCCTCATATAAAATTGGAATTTGTGACAATAACAATTGTCATAAATTATTATTTTTTCGTATTTAAAAAATTTGCATCTAAAATATTTTTAGGAAAATTTTTGACTTCATATTAAAATGTGATGCCATTGCATACTTTGTCACTAAATATAAGAAATTATGACAAACCATTTTTATCACTTATCCACTCATCTAATTAATGACGAACTATTATCTCGTAATATAAAATTGGTATTTGTTTACAAAATTTGCCTCCAAAATTTCGTCAATTTTTTTGCCTCCAAATAAAATTATGACGATATTACGTACTTTTTGTCACTAAATATAAGAATTTATAACGAAACATTTTTGTCATTTATCCACTCATCTAATCAGTGACCAACTATTATCTCATCATATAAAATTGGTATTTATGACAATACAAATTGTCATCAATTATTATTTTTTTTCTTTAAAAAATTTTCCTCCAAAATTTCTTAAAAAAAATTGCCTCCAAATAAAATTGTGACGATATTACTTACTTTGTCACTAAATATAAGACTTTATGACAAACCAGTTTTGTCACTTATCCACTCATCTAATTAGTGACGAACGAGTCTCTCGTCATATAAAGTTAGTATTTATGACAATAAAAATTGTCATAAATTATTATTCTTTCGTCTTTTAAAAAATTTCCCTCTAAAATTTTTTAGAAAATTTTTGCCTCCAAATAAAATTATGATGAATTTGTATTTGGCGTCACTAAATGTGAAATAAATATTGTCATCAATTATTAGAAATATGTCACTAAAAGGTTTCCCTCTAAAATTTTGGTGTGAAATTGTACCTCCAAAATAAAATGTGACGAAATAATTTTCTTATTCGTCACCAAATGTGTAAATTAGTGACGATATAAATGATTAATAGTAACAAAATTAAAGGTCGTCACAAAAACAAAAGATTTAGTGACGATTATGAATTTCGTAATTATTAATTAACAAATTGTGAAAAAATTTGTGCGTGGCAAAAAATTCGTCATAAAATGTGTGATTTCTTGTAGTGCACCATCAAAGATCATCAACCTCGTATAGTCTCTGATTCAACATAGGAGGCTATGTGTGCGCCCTGGGCTGTTGATAAGTTTAAGAAGATGTCTGAGGAGGCAAAGAAGAACCCTAGCTAGTTTCGATTGTACACACTATTGGCTCACAGTCGTCTTTCGAAGAATTGAAGTCGGTAAGTGTCATATATTTAGTTACCAAATTCTCACATGAATACTTAATAACTGTTTTACGAATGTATTTATTAGGCTATGGAGAGGACCTTGGGCCGAACTCCGACCATGGTAGAGTTTTGGGATAGAGCACATTTGCTTAAGAAGAGCACTATGTCGCAGGCAGCAGTAGCTATACGGGTAAAACTAATCTTATTTATAAGTAATTATTAATATTCACTCATTAATAAAATGATATAATTAACTCACGTATACAAAATAAATTACAAGACCGATTTCAGAAGCTTCGGGACTAGCGTATAACTGAGTTGGAGGCTGCTATAGAGGATTCTGAGCCGTTAGATTCTACCATCCCCCTGTCCGAGATTGTATTATCTCGGGATAAGGAGCTAAGACAATGGGTCGCGTCTAAGGATCCCCATACTAGAAGTACCAACATGTATCACGTGTTGGGTCTGCCGAGGATATACCTGCGTATACCCTACCTGGAGATAAAAGTATATATTTTTATATTTCTCGTTATATCTTAATTTATAACAATAATATAAATTAATATGTACTACGTAATGTTCTATTTACTTTCGCAGGCTCTAGCTAGCACCAGCGTTAGCGTCCGAAGGCACCTGCTGGACCATCTCATACAGGCGATGGCTTGGACAACACATTATTCTAGAGGGTTATAATGGCGGTGTCGGATAGGTTTCAGACGGATCCATATTTTCGTCGTCAACAGTTGCCTAGTCGTGCTCGCCTTCACTAGCTAGTTCAGGAAATTGCTTCAGGGACTACTACCAAGAGTACGGGATTATCACAGTAGCAGTTCGCCGCGTTAAGCGTCGAGGTGCTCTGGATGGTGGTTACCCTACTATCGGAGGTTTTACGTCAGCCCTCGCTGCCTACTTAGGTATTTTGCATGTTATTTTATTTTCATTTAGCAGTCTCTTTAATTCTCACATATATACGAATTCAGACTAATGATTTATATATTAATCTTATCAACAGGATGGTGATGGAGAACGAGCTAGTGATACAGAGCATGGTGGCGATGCTGATGGCGATGGCGAGTGGGGGGGATGACGACGCTGATTTTCATACACCAGAGCAGCACCGTTGTCCATCTTGATCCTCATCCTACTAGTTTATAATTCATTTGTATAAATTTATTCATTAAATTGTAGATCATTTGTACAGAGTTATATATTCATTATATTGTACATCATTTGTACATATTATAAAAAATATAGTTTAATTGATGTATATTTGTTATTGTTGATCAGTTACTTCATATTCACATTAATTACTTAGTTTACGATTGATATGATGAGATAAAATAGGTTTTTATAATTATGTTGGATGTGAAATATATTATTGTATGTGTTGTTGGGATAAAGCAGGTTACATGTACAAATATACGGTTTAAAAACCTGAAAATGTAATTTTTAAAAATTTATATAAAAAAATCTCAGTTAATCTCGACGGAATAAGATATTACCGATGAAAATTCTGTCGGGATTATAATATTTCAATTTTAAAAAAAATTCCTATTTTCGACGAAAAAATTAATATTTCCGAGGGATATTCCGTCAGAATTAACTTGCCTTAACGTCAACACACTAATGACGACAAAAATGTTCGTCGAAAAGAGACTATTTCCGACGAAAAAGTCGTCGGAATTAGTCTGTCGATTTTAGCTATTTTCGATCGAATCTTCGACGGAATAAATCTCGACGCCTGTATATCCGTCGATATTATCGACTGAATATTCCGTTGAAAATAGACTAATTTTGATGGAATAGAGTCATTTAGGATGGAATAGTATGTCGAAATTAAGTATTTTTTTGAAGTGATTTATATAAAAAATAAAGTGTAATTCAAAAAATTTTAAATATGCAATGAATGAAAAGATTCCTTTGTAGGAAAGAAAGAAATTAAGAGAATAGACTTTGTACCTAGACATATAAGACGTATCATTCACAAAAATGTAAAACATGCAATGAATGAAAACGAATATTACTTCTTAGTGGAAAACATAATTTTGATCAAACAGCATATGGGTATAAAACTTCGAAGTTTCCCCATGTGTTGATGTTCCACATGCCTAACATGACTAGAGCACTAATTAGTAGTCAACTTAATTGTTGTGCACACTTTCTATTTTTTTTAAATAAATATATATTTAAATTTGATATTTAGTTAATTAATTAAATTTTATTCAAATCAAATATGAATATATTTTAATTTATAAAATAATAACTTTGTAGTTAGTAATATATTTTAAATAATAACTTGATTTGATCTTGAGACAACGACTATGACTCTTTTTCCACACATACGTTATTGCTCTAATCGTTTTCCGCAAGGTCGTGATTATGAGCATTGTAATTATAGGTGGCGCATTCGTGGAGACAAATTGAAGGAGACAAATTGAAGGAAGAGTAAAAGGAAGGTTGAGTGCTTCTGGATCAAGGCCACCCGGCCTCGAATAGTAATAATTCCATCCGTATATATCTCAGAAGATAGCGTATATAGTTTGACATTTTTTTATTAAAAAGGTAAATTGATTATTTTTTAAATTAAAATTAATATTATTTTCTTACAAATATAGAAGAAGGAATCATAATCATAAGAAAATATATCAAATATCGAGATTTTGAAAATTAAAATAAATATGTTTAATTCTTAATTTTAAAATTGGTCACCAAAAAAATAAAAATTGAGCTAGTTTTTAGAAACAAAAGTAGTATTACATTAATCAAAATTAAACAAATAATTTCGTATCCATTTTAAAAGTTTATAATTTTAACAATTAACTAGAATAGTGATTTTTTTTTTTTTTGTGAAATATATATAATACTATTTTTGAACCCTCCGTTCCCTTCTATTTGTCTTTTAGAGAGTGAATTTTATTCTTTTTTATTTATTGTTTGTAAATTTTAAAAAGTATTAATTATTTAGTTTATCATATTATCCCTATATTAAATATTAATATGTTTATCTTTCATCTTTTTTTAATAAGTTTTGAAAGGTAATATTGAAATTTTATACTTATTTTGGTTAATCAAACAAAATATTAATTCTATTTCTTAATTTCTATGTTTTATCCTAAAACGTTATTTAAAAGGCAACGGAGGGAGTATTAGATAATCAATTTATTGTACCATGCATTCTCAGATTCAACATACCTAATGATGCATCTAGAGTTTTTCATTGTGATTTATATGGGAAGTTCTCCATACGTCCACCCATATGTATTTTTTTAATTTTTTTTTGGGTACATACATACCATACATGTTAATAAGGAATTGATATTTTCAAATAAAAAATTAATATTTTCATATAATTTTTTACATATGAATAGTAAGTGGGTCTCCATGTGAGAACTCATGTGAAAATATCATTTTAATATGTGAAAATATCAAGTTTCGTGTTAATATTAATATCATTTTAACATGTTAAAAATATCAAATATGGATAAAGATTCCCTCCATAACACCTATCCTCTATTTTCTCTCAATACACATTTATCGACACAAATATAATATTTATCAATTAATAAAACAAAATTTGTTGCAAACAAGTGACAAAAAAAATTTTATCGTAAAAAATTGTATCGCTGAAAATATCATTAAATATAATATTTATGCCGTTAAATATCTATGGAAAGAAATTAAAAAATAAATATAATAGAAGGGATCCTTCAAATACTTTACTTTAGCTAATTAGCTATATATTTTATTACCTATATGTACGCACACATGGAAACATAAATACGATTGTAGGAAACACTATTCAACTGACTGTGACAAGTATTTTATTAAATTTGATGTTATATATTTTCTTAATTTAATTTTATTTGAAAACAAATTTTATTATTTTACTAATAAGATTTTTGTGATTCATGAGTAATTAGACGTGACAATATAGTACATCCGTGTTTGCCTTTCTAAGGGATCATAACCTTACGTTCATCCCCGACCAACTATATCTAGAGATACAAGTCATGCTCTTACCTCAAAAAGCATCATCACAGAATTGAATTGCAAACATGGGATGTTACAGGAACTTTATTCCATTGAATTCATGCATCATCCATGTAAACATGAACCACAGTAATAGAGACTAGAATCTACTCGTTTTTCAGAACATATTTAACCACATTTATATGATCATAAAGTTAGCAGATGATACTGATATCAATCTGAAAAATACTCCCTATGTTGTATTTATGATATTTGTAATATAAGTCGGTAAAGATATAGACATGATAAAATATGATCCGATTTTGGTTTATAAAATTTGGTTATAGTTTTATTTAAGAACTAAAACCACAGTACCTATTTTTAATAGGATTAATTACATATCTTAGTACATTTTTAGAAATAATTACAATAATGGTGCATAGATAAAATAATTACAAAAATAATACACTTTTCCATATTTATTTACAATATTAATGCAATTAGGATTCCTTAATTTATGGGATCATTATTGGTGGGCTGACATGGCAAATCTGGTAGTTTTTTATTTGAAACGCGTGAATTCTTTCTTTTTCTCCCAACTCCCATAATTTATGTACTGATATTTCTCTCTCTAAAATTCTTCTTCTTCTTCTTCATCACATCCATCACACTTGTTAGACTAATTAACTAATTGGTGGCGTAAATTGATTATTTTTTAATTTACTTTTGCTGCACTTGTTGATTCACAGGTTGTTCAAGTTAGTGAGAAGAAGGTTTTGGAGCAGAAAGCATTCATGTTGTTCTATTATCGAGATAATAGAAATTTTGCTTCAAACAAGTCTGTTGATGTTGCTCGGAAAGAAATCGTGGCGACAGATTTCATGGGAAGAAATAAACCTTATTTAAATTTCAATCAAGAATTAAAAGGATTGTGTTTCGTACTTTGATTTTTGTTGGATATCCATAGTCATTTGTTATGGTTAGTGAGTCTATAATGTTTATTGGAACTTATGTAAAAGGGATTTCATATTTGATTATATTACCAGTAATTTAACATTGTTTGTTGGTTCGTATTTGCTACTTCTAAATTTTGTCTGATACATTGTTTGAAAGTGCAGTTGGTAACCAAACATGCATAGAAGGGTAACCATTTTATTTATTGGTAGTAACCAGATAGTTACAAGCTTTGTTTCAGGACATATATCAAGTGTTAAATGTACATGTGAGAGTATACATGAGTTGCCTAAACTAGGTTGGATATACAAGTTGTTTCTGTTTTGGTTACCATTAAAACCTGTTCTGGTTACTTTCATATAACTATTTGGTTACTTATTTATTATATTTTAGTTACTATTATCTTATGGTTTGACTACTATTATTGTGCCCTCAATGTGGGATTTTGGTTACTTTTATTTTTTATTCTGGTTAATATGTAATTGTTTAGTATACATGGATTGCCTAAACTAGGTTTCATTTAATGATGTTTCTGTTTTGATTACCATTAAAACCTGTTCTGGTTACCATTAAAACATGTTCTGGTTACTATCATATAATTATGTGGTTACTATTTTATTATGTTACATTATGGTTAATGTTATTAGTAACCAGATAGTTACAAGCTTGTATCAGGACAAACATCAAGTGTTAAATGTAGATGTGAGAGTGTCCTATTTATATAGTTAATGTATACTTATAAATTACATACTCATAAAAATTATCTGGAAATTATACAATTGGTATTTAAATCTGCATATAGAGGTAATCATTTTATTTTTTCTGAGTAACTAAATTTACATAAAATTGGTTCAGAAAAATATCCATCAGCTATTTCAGTTAAAATATATGGTAACCATTTTTATTAGGTTGGTATCCAAACCTACATATATGGTAACCATTTTTGTTTTTATAAGTAACTAGATAATTTTAAGTTTGTATCAGGACTGTTATAAAGTGTTAAATGTATATGTTTGTTTTTATTTATACCATGTCATCATGATGGAATAAGAAACTCCAATTAAGAGTTCTCATTTATATATATGATGGTCACTTATAGATATTATATTAAAATAAAAATAGTTTGAGAGGTGCAATTGGTATCCAAATCTGCATATAAGGGTAACCATTTTAGTTGTTGTTAGTAACTAAATAATTAAAAACTTATATTAGAACAGTTATCAAGTGCTTAATGTACATGTGAGGGTTCCCATTTATCTAGCTGATGGATACTTTTAAATTACATAGTTATAAAAGTAATTTAGAAATGGTCCAGTTGGTAATTAAATATGAATATAGATATAACCATTTTATTTTAGATGGATAACCAAATTTACATAAAAATATTTCAGAACAGTTACCAATTGTTTAATGTATATGTTTACTTTATATTGACAACTCATGATGGAATCAAAAATCAAAATATTAATCAATAACAATTTTAGTTACTGTACACCATCAAAAATGTTACCAACCATGTGGTACGGTTAATGGTTGCTAACAGTAAACAATTATATATTCCTGTAAACAATTAAATTTGTTGTATTGGTTACTGTCAGTCTCCATAGTCTAACAACTGAATAAACATTGTAAAGTAACCAAACTACATAATCTTAGTAACCAGAACATAAACAACATTTTTACATGCCATTTTGAAGGCCTAAATGATGGAATTTGACCAAAAAACCATGCAGTTCACGAGCGAAGATGGTGACTTTTGATCGTTGACCCGTTTTCAATGAAATTAGGCTCCAAAAATGCCAAAATCCTACACTCCAAACTTGATAGAAATTACCAAATTGTCACTGGATCAAATATATCAAATCTTTTCATAAACTGGTACGCCTACTCTTCAACCGCATCAGTTTGTTACCAACTAAAGACTAACAGTTGTATGAAGTTAACTAATGTAGTCAATATGTAACCATCAATATAAAATAAACCAGTATAAAATACACTAATATTATACAATAATCATAACAACATTATACAGTAACCAAATTTAGATTAGACAGTAACAAACATATATCTATTTAGTAACCAGAACATAAACATATTTTTTATTGCATTTTACAGTAAAGAAAAACCAGTATAATGTGTTTGTTACCAACTAAAGTCTAACAATTGTATAAAGGTAACCAATGTAGTCAATAAGTAACCACCAATATAAAAGAAATAATTATAAAACATAATAACATTATACAGTAACCAAATAAACACCTTATAGTATCTAAATACATATTAGACAGTAACTAAGGTATATGTAATTAGTAGCCAAGATTATAAAAAACATATTTACATTTATTTTACAACCAAAATAATCAGTAATGACTTTGTTATAAATTAAAGAGTAACAGATGTATGAAGGTAACGAATGTAGTTAATCAGTAACCATCAATATAAAAAAATCAGTATAAAACACAGTAATATTATGCAGTAACCATGGTAATATTATACACATTAACTAAGTCAAACATTATATAGTAACCAAATCCAGTTAGACAAGAACAAACATATATTTACTTAGTATTCAGAACATAAAACATATTTTTTCATGCATTTTACAGCAAAAATAATCAATATAAAAAACATCAATATGTACTTAAAGATCCAACAGTTGCAGGAAGGTAACCAATGTATTTAATAAGTAACCATCAATATAAAAAATATCAGAAAAATATACATTTAAAGTATACGTCAACCAGATAAATATTATACAGTAACCAAATCAATAATAATTAGTAACCAATTTCTATGTACTTAGTAACCAAAATATAAAACATATTTTTTTCATGCATTTTGCTATCAAAACAGTCAGTATACTAACTTTGTTTTGACTTTGTTATCAAAACAGTCAATATACTGACTTTGTTAATCAACATCAATTTTGGTTACTGTACACCATCAAAAATGTTACCAACCATGTGGTTAATGGTTACTAACATTAAATAATTATATATTCCTGTAAACAATTAAATTTATTGTATTGGTTACTGTCAGTCTCCATTGTATGACAACTGAATAAACATTATAAATTAACCAAATCAATATTATACAGTAACCAAACTACATAATCTTAGTAACCAGAAAATAAACCAATTTTTTACATGCAATTTTGAAGGCCTAAATGATGAAATTTGACCAAAAAACCATGCAGTTCACCAACAAAGCTTGTGATTTTTGATCATTGATTCGTTTCCAATGAAATTAGGCTCCAAAAATGCCAAAATCCGACACTCCAAACTTGATAACATTATACAGTAACCAAATTTAAATTAGACATACAGTAACCAACATATATCTATTTAGTAACCAGAATATAAAAAACATCAATATGTACTTAAAGATCCAACAGTTGAAGGAAGGTAACCAATGTATTTAATAATTAACCATCAATATAAAAAACATCAGTAGAATATATATTTAAAGTATACAGCAACCAAATAAACATTATATAGTAACCAAATCAATAATAAACAGTAACCAATTTATATGTACTTAGTAACCAGAATATAAAACATATTTTTACATGCATTTTGAAATCAAAACAGTCAGTATACTGACTTTGGGACCAATTAAAGAGCGAAAAACTTAAGAAAGATAACCAATATACGAGTATATAGTAACCACGGGGTAACTATATCCATATAAACTTTAAACTCAAATACCTCAGTATACAAATCTATAATGAATCAATCAACAATCAACAATCAAATTTGTTACAGATCGAGGCTGGTTACTGATCTTGAAGTTGTTGTTGATCTTGAAGTTACTGTTGATCTTCTTTGATATTATCCGATCTCGAGTTGCATCGATCTTGAAGTCGTCTTCCGATCTTCAAATTCTGATCTTGATTTTTTGGATCTCAAAGTTGCTTGTTTTCTTCATTAGCGTGAATTGTTGATCGGTTGGTTGGAAATATCGTCTTCTCGATCGCGGCGTGTAGGGAGTTAATGACCGTAATTTTAGCAACGTAATATTGTATTGCGTTATTTTTTTAATTATTTTGTGGATGTATTATTTTTGTAATTTCTTTCTAATTGTTGTATATTAGTGTTAAGGACCCTTTTTAATATGAGTTATGCGGGTTGGAATCATATAATTATGGGCCAAATATAGGTCAACTCATATTTTAAATTTCAATCTTATCCAATTAAATAAATTATTTATAGTAATATTTAATTTCTATATTCCTTCGCCTTCTATCTCTAATGTTTTATACATTATTTCTCTCTTTAAAAAAATTTTATACACTAAAATTTTAAATTTTCTCACTCAAATCTGATTATAGTTTCTCTCTCTAAAATCTTATTAATGAAGTCTTCTATTTTTTATCAAAAAATAAAAATAAATTTATTTTTAGCAACGGTACAGCCGACAATTATTCGAGGACTTTTACGTTGTTTAAGTGAGAAATTTTATATGGGACGGAAAATGGAATGAAATCAAAGGATAGTAATGCACGTATTATTGAACCAATAGCTCATTTAATATAGTCATTGTATCAATGAGTACTTACCTTAATGGTTAAGATTGATGAACTATGACTTTGACATCTCAAGTTTATTTATTTTTTTATGTGAAATATGTTTTCTTCTTTTATGCGAGGCTTATTTTTTTTCTTGGTTTATAGTTATGGTCAGTGTGTTTGATCGCATCTTAATACATCTAATTAACAATCCACTTCTAAATGTTTTTTAATATATCTTATTGTAGTCCTCTTTATAGCCTCTAAATAGTTTAGACTTAATTTTGTATCTTAATGATTTAGAGGCATTCAAAGAGAATTTTTTTTATCCTAATTACAAACATTAAGATACATTAAGAGGTGAACTGTTAAAATGCATTAAAATACAATCATATATCATCGCATTTCAAATTGGGGTACTTTCAAAATTACTACGCAATTATACTCCCAAAAAGGAAGGCTTCAAAAAAATATAGTCATTGTCATTTTAAATTGGGGTACATTCAACAATTAAATATAGTCGTGTTATTTTAAATTGGGTTACATTCATCAATTATACTCCCAAAAAGGTGGGGCTTCAAAAAAATATAATCTATATCATTTCAAATTGGGATACACTCAAAGTTACTATGCAACAAAAACATTTAATTCAAAATATTTATAGGATCTTGGGTATCCAAATGGGGCGCCCATGGAGGATCCGATTCATTGAATTTAATTAACAGCCTTCCCAATTAACAAAGTCAAGGGAGTTCATTATTTTGAATGTGGCTTGATTGAGTGGAGGAAAAGTTGGGAAGTGGTTCAACCACTTTCGTATTAAATACTCATGCCTCGTCAGTTAATCGATACACATGCAATTTATATAGTTGGCCAAAATACAGAACCCTCCCAATACAGACCAAACCCAAATTGTTACGAACTGTGAGATAGTGTTTCATTCTCGATTGTAGTTCGGATACGGTGTCTGGTTTCAGGAATTGCAAGAGGTTTCCTGGATCAAAGGTTTTTTTTACGCTTTAAGAGGTATGCCTTTGACTCTCCTGTTATGTGCAAATATATGAAATAGCATGCGTATTAAATCCATACATTGGTATCAGAGCATGGTTTAACGATATGATGTATGTTATGTATATTATATTTACACATTGTGCCATGATTGCATGTTTAAAATGCTTGAAAAATATCATTAATGGAAATCTTAGGTACGCTAAATGTTAGTGGCCAATATTACAATATGTTGTAGCCTAAACTCAGTGTATATGATCTGCAAATTTTTGGTTTAATTGTTTATGTATTTTAAAATTAATTTGAAACACTAGTTTATAAACAACCTACTTTGAACAGCCATAACTTTTAATGTGATTGTCCGATTCAAATGATTTTGATATGTATGTGTAGTATATGTTGTAAGCTTTCCAACAATATATTATACGTTTAAATCGAACTTATATAGGTTGAGATATGGCTTCTCAAAGTTCTGAAAATTCTAAAAATCTGAAAATTCTGGAAATTCTGAAAATTTCTGGTGACTAGAGGTAGAACACGAAACACAATCCCACTCTTAGTGGCAGTTGTTTACGTCACACCCTTATCTTGAGAGCTCCAAAATGGGTTTTGAGCATACCATAGTGATCAGGGAAGGAAGTCGATCAGAATGAACTGATCTGCATTGTGAAAAAATGGCCAGAAGGTGTCAAAGCACCGCAACAACCACGCGCGCGCCATGCGCGACTGCTATTCATGCAACGTGAATGTGCACACGTGCCAGACACGGGGACCCTTATACCCGACCGATCCGACTTGTTAACTCGATTTGACCCGCCTTAATTACCCGCGGTCTTGACCCGTCTAGCCATATTATATTCTTTTTTAATTTTATTTCTAAAATTGATTTATTAAATTATTTTTATGCTTGGAAATTAATTAATAAATAGTAAAATGATTATTAAATTTTGGAAAATTAATGTAAATTAATTATTAGCATATAATTAATATTTATATTAGAATTTATAAATATTAACAATTTTGATATTTTTGGTTAATTTTAATTAATTATACAATAGTTTATTAATTACGATAATTAGCAAACTTATCATAAAAATTCCAAGAAAATTACAGTGAATATATTATAATGCTGAGTTATTGTTGAAATTTTTTAGAGGAAAATAACTGACTTGGATATTTTTGGTTAATTTATAATTAATTATGTAATAGTTTATTAATTCTAATAATTAGCATGATTATCAAAAAATTCCAAAAAATTAAAGTAATCTTTTAATGATGATAAGCTATTGTTATAAAATTATTTGGAAGAAAATAACTGATTGGGATATCGTTGGTTAATTTCCATCTATTTATGCAATGCTTATTTAATTGTGATAATTAACTTAATTATCAGAAAAAATTTCTGAAAATTACAGTAATTTTTTTGTGAAGTTTATATACTGTTGAAAATTTTTTGGATGCATTTTAATGTTTTTATATCATACTTGGTATATTAATTGAGTAATATTGCTTATTATTTAATTCTTGTTGTTAATATTTTTGGAATATTGATCGTTAGTGCTTGGAATTAAATTATTATGTTGTAATTACAAATAATAATCTCTCTTCCTAGTGGGAGTGATTTAGGTTGTAGTAATTAAATTAAATTATTCCCTAAATTAAACGTTTTATGCCCTGAAAAATTTAATATAAATAATTAGACATTTATACGGATTATGATTCCTAAGCTTGGCGAAGTCTCCCTTCTTTATTTATGTCCTATTATTTTTATGCTAATTTGGTTCACGCGGAAAAGATGATTTATATACCGTGGTGAACTACTCAAGTATCTCTAAAAAGATTCTCCCTCTTTTTTCCTAAAAGAAAATGGACATGGCTAGGTTGCATCTCTTAATTAACTACCAAAATCGACAGTTATACAAAGAAAGATGAACATGCCTTTAGAGAACATCTTCAGGTCATGTCGAATATGATTGAAGCGTTAGCAGCTGCTGACAACCCTTTATTAGATGAATAGCAAATTCGGACAGTGAGACGTTCATTTCCCATCAATTATAACAATCTCAATACTAACATAGCTCAAGATAAAAATATTAAATCTTTGGAAGATATTTTACATCACCTTGAGTGCTTAGAAGCTGAGCAGTTGGAGGTTGAGTATTTAAGGACTAAACGACTAGAAGATGAATGCCTAAAGGCTCAACAAATAGAGTTTGCTAATGATAATGCGTCTTAGAAGGTTGCAGAGGCTGGTGAGAAAGACAATGCCAAGTTGATTTGTTACAATTGTGGCACAACAGGACACTACGCTCGTGACTGCACTGAGCCGAAGAAGGTACTCACTTGTCTTGATCAAATTATGTGTTTAGTATTTTTTTTTTCACTGTATTCGTTTCTCATTATCTCCATGTGTGGATTTTAGATTCCAGAGCAACGGACCACATAGCATGTGATCGGACCGAATTCATAGAGTATCATCGAGTTCCAGCTAGCAGAAAATTAGTACTAATGGGGAATGACTCCAGTGTTGAAGTGCTATGAATTGGCACTTACAAATTGGAGATGTGAGGATACTCTACATTGATTCTTTATGATGTACTCCATGCACCAAATATCTGACAGAATTTATCTTCTGTTCTTGCATTTCTTAGTTTAGGCTACTTTATTTGTTTTGAGAATAATGGTGTTGTAATTTCTCGTGGGACGAATGTTTTTGGATATGGTTTTATAATGAATGTTTTTATGGTTTTGGATACTATTGATTCTAGAATTAATAGTAATGATTCTTTTTCCTTACTTGTTGAAAGTGATCATGATGGTTCAATTTAATGGTATGCTAGATTAGGTCATGCATATTGGACAAGATAGAATGGCCAAGTTAGCTCGAGCAGGTCTTTTAGGCCCACTCACTAAGGTCAATCTACCCACATGTGAAATTTTTTTGGCAGGGAAATAAACTAGAAAACCATTCGGTAAAGCCACTAGAGTAGAAACACCATTGCAACTCATTCACTTAGACATCTGTAGCCCAATAAATGTGAAAGAAAGGCATGTACATTTCTATTTTCTCATAATGATAGATGACTATACGCGCTTCAGGTACACTTTCTTGATCTCTCATAAGTCTGAGGCATTTGAATGCTTTAAACGTTATTTGATTGTGGTCGAATCAGTTAGATAAAAGTGTTAAGGCACTTCGAACTGACCGAGGTCACGAGTATCTATCCGATCAGTTTAAAGAACTATGTGAGGAAAAAGGGATAATCAAGAAACTGACAATCCCTAGAACTCCGCAAAAAAATGGTGTAGCGGAAAAGAGTAACCTGACATTATTAGACAAGGTTAGGTCTGTGATGGCTCAAGCCAATTTTCCTGTCTTCTAGTGGGGTGATGCATTGTTGAATGTGACATATATAGTTAATCTTGTGGCTTTGAAATCAGTCTAGTCCACCCCATATGAAATGTAGACAGGCAGAAAACCCGAATTGGACGAAATACAGCCTTAGGGATCAGCAGCTTATGTGCATAACACTTATCATCAGCATAGGAAGTTAGGCCTGAGGGGTAAGAAGTGTATCTTTGTAAGATATTTTGAACACTCTAAAGGTTATATGTTTATTGGTGAACAGGCTTATGGGATTGTATCCAAGATAAAGTCGTGAGATGCGGATTTCTTTGAGATGAATTTCCCTAACAGAGGTGAAGTGAACAAGGAGATGAAATTTTATGAGATAGAGGAAGATTTGGGCGCCCCAACTCATACAGTAGAGACCGAAGAGGTTATTCTTTAGGATTTTGTAAATAGTGGGAGTGACATGCCTTCGAGCAGTTCTCTTCTATCAAATGAGGAGTCTCTTGTTCCTCAAATGCGTAGAAGTCAAAGGGGTAACATTCTACGTCGTCTCTTCGAGATTAAGGGGAATGCCTTTGTGGCTGATGCACAAGACGATGAGGAACCTCAATTTTTTTGAGATACTCTATCATCCACTACATCGATAAGTGGATGATTGCAATGTAAGAAGAGATGGAGTCCATGAGGACTAATCAAGTCTGGGACTTGATTGACCTTCCACCAGGGCGAAAGGCTATTGGGAATAAGTGGGTTCATAAAGTCAAACATAAGATGGATGGTTCCATTGAACGGTAAAAAGCTCTTCTTGTAGCCAAGGGCTACACCCAATAAGAGGGAATTGATTATGAGGAAAGCTTGTGACGAACAAGACTTTTGTAATTAATTTTTAATATTTATTGAATTAAATAAATATTTTGTTGATTTATTTATTAATTAATTAATTATTTGATAGAATTGTGGTAAATTAATTTAATTAAGTGTGTCACATTGATTAAATTAATGTGGAATAATTGTATTGATCAAAGTGAGAATTTAATTGAGATAATTAAATTAAATAAGTTATCAAATAATTTTAATGTTGTTATCATTAATTAAATAATTAATTAGGGATTTATTGAGAATATAAATTATGTGTTATATTTAATAAATAAGAATTTTAATTATGTGATGATGTGATTTAATGGGTAATAGTACCTTTTAATTAATTGAGTTAAATAATGTTATTTGATTAATTAAAAGTGTGACGAATAAACTATATAATAAATAAGTTAATTAAAATAAGTTAGAAAAGGAATTTAAAATAAGACAAACATGGCCTTGAGAATGTGGGAGCAGTTAAGGCCAGACCGCGCTTAACCGCTACCCCACATCCTCACCAGTTATATTATACGCATTCAGTTCATTTTTTTTAAAATCTGAGAAACATAAACTCAAAAATTAGAGAGAAGCTTGAGAGTATAGTGAGATTAAAGAAGAAGAAGAAGAAGAAGAAGAAGAAGAAGAAGAAGAAGGAGTTAGAGAATTAAGGAAGTTCACATCATCTTAACAGAGAAATCAAGGGTAATCCCTTAATCTCAAGTTTTAATTTACGTTCTTAATGTTTTTCATGAAAACCAATTTTTAACTCTCTATAATTGAAATTTTATGGTTAATTGTTAAATCTATGATGTTGTATATGTTTATAACATGTTCTACATGAATTATATGTGATTTAGAATAATCAAATTCATGAAATCATGTTTAAAATCTGAGTTTTTATAGTTTACAGTGAAAATATTATTTTGGTTCTCTGTAATTGAGTTTTAATGGCCAAATTGTTTAGAAGTTGTTTGTAATCGTTAATATGCATGTATAATATGCTATTTGATGTTTATAAACGATTTTAGAGTAATTACTCCATGAAATTAAGATTAAGTTGGAATATTGAAGGTTACAGAGAAATAATGTTTGAATGTGGCCCATAAGTACTAAAATCGGTGCCTTAATTCTACGTTAAACGGTAAATTGATAATTAATTATGTTTATATATGTAAAAAAGAAAAGAACGAAACTTAAACTGACTGATTTGGTGTTATAATAAGTCTGTAAATTGTGATTTCATGAGATTTGATGAAACTTTGAAAAATAACAAGAACATGAAAATTATGAGTTCAAATCTTGTTGTTTATGTGATTAAATTTGTTAAAAGCATGCTAAGAATGTTATATAATGTTTATGTTAAGTTTAGAACATATGGTTGAAACGGTATTCGTTGTTTGTGTGAGATTTTGGCCTAAATTGGCCATATTCTGTGTTCTTCGCGAACTGTAGAAACTAAATTTGGGTAACCCCTCCTCGGCGGACATTACCAAGCTAAATCACCCCTTACCTTACGTGAACAAAAAATAATAATAATAAAAATAAAAATAAAAAAATTAATTAATTAAAATATTTATCAAATAAAATGAATATTTTAGTTGAAATATTTATGGAATAAAATAAATATAGATGAAAATTATTATTAAAATATTTATCAAATAAAATGAATATTTTAGTTGAAATATTTATGGAATAAAATAAATATTTGATGGAAATTATTATTAAATTATTTATCAAATAAAATAAATATTTTAGTTAAAATATTTATGGAATAAAATAAATATTCGATAAAAATTATTATGAAATAATTTATTCTAGTGTAATAATAGTGAGGGAATGAAAATATTCTAATTTAATTAAGTAATTAAATTAGAAGAGTAATGATTTGTTAAATAAAGTGGAGTTTATATTAAATAATTAAGTGAAAGTGTGACTAATGGACCACATAATAAGAGAATTATAAAAATAAATTAGAAAATGTCTTGTGACCTTATAACTGTTATGTTTTGTAACTTGTTAAACCACGTTAAAAAAAATAATGATGTCCATGAGATGATATGATGTTGTTTAAACTTAAGATTTGAGATTTCAGTCCAGTAAATGTGAATGGTGGTAATGAGCAGAACTTAAACCAAGTTAACAAGTTGTATTAAAAGAAAGAACTAAACCTATAAGGTTAGTATTAATGTAACTAATGAATATTGTGAATACATATGGTATGTGTGTAGGACTTGTGGTGAACGTTAGTAGTAATTGTTTAGCCTATGCACGAGGAAAGTTTCCAAACCCTATTCTTACATTGAGCAAGTTCTTAAATCTTATTATTATTGAGTAAGCTTCATATTCTTATTTCGAACTGTCTAAAGCTTAATTATTCAAGTTTATGATTCCAAATGAAATGTTCTAATTCTTTTGAAGTATTACTTCTATTGTACAAAGTTCATTCAATTGTGTAGAATTGAGATCCAATCTTTTCAGTCAATTATATAGAGTTGAGATTCAATCTTTGATTTGATTATTGATTTCGATATTGCATTGAAACCTTGAATAGATAATGATTCCTTATTGATTCAACTAATCCTTATTTGATGATTATTGAACTCTAAATTACCCTTGAGATCAATCCAAACCAAACTTCCTTTGGTGCGGACTCTAATGTCAAAGTTGAGATGAACAACCCTGCTACAGGGGATTATATTACGCGATAGCGTTAAGAGATGTTGTGCAAATACATGGTACATAGGGCTGATCCCCCTAAGTACGAGAAGTTAGGTCCATATAGTCTTACGACTGTTAAAGGTTTAAAGTTGAAATACTTGATAACCTGGGACATAGTTCATGGTCTTATGACCCTCAGATATACTTTTGATTCATGTTCTAATCTTGATTCAAAAGCCGAGACTTCTTTTGGTTAAGTATCCATTATTTATTCGCATGTTATTATTATTATTCTATTGTTAAACTTGTGGGAAATTGTTGCTCACTCTTGCATAATAACATTGCAGCTAAGATTGAAAGAGTTGATGAGCCATCCACAAGTAAAGGTAAGGGAAAAACAAGCAAATAATGAAGACTTTTTTTTTTATATTCGAGAATATTTATATTAAGACTTATAATGTGATGTTTAAGACTTATTTGTTTATGATGTTTCTGCATATGATGTATTAAGGTTAGATAACCTGGGATTTATTCGTTTAAGATGTTGTAACCCTATATTGGGAGGATTTCTATTTCAATTTTATTGTTATCATTATTATGGGTAGTTAGATGTTAATTATTTTATTGAGTGAACACCAAATCTGAGGGAAGTTGAGTACCCAGATTTGAGGGTGTCACAAAGCTTCTTACCATTAGTGAGGTTGACCTCAATTTGTTTCATCCTAGCGATTGCCGCGCATTTAGATCTGAAGTCATATTAAATGGACGTTAAGAAAGCTTTTCTCATTAGAGATTTAGCTGAGGAAATATATATGGATCAGCCAAAGGGTTTCGTCATAGAAGGACAAAAGTGTAAATATGCAAGCTCAAACGTTCTATCTATGGTTTGAAATAAGCGTCCAGACAATGGTATCTGAGATTCCATCGAGACGTCATTAGTGATGGGTTTACGATGATCGAGGAAGACCATTGTGTATATATTAAATGGTCCAAATTAAGATAAATTCTTTATCTTATCTATGTATGTCGATGACATCCTTCTAACTGAGAACGACAAGGAGATGATTGTCGCCACCAAAGGGTGGTTGTCCTCTAAATTTGAAATGAAAGACATGGGAGAAGCAACTTATGTTTTTGGGGTTAAGATCCAAGAAAGCTTTTTGGTTTGTCTCAAGAGACTTATCTTAAGAAGGTTTTTGAGAAATTCCAAATGAACAACTGCAAACCCAAAGACACTCCTATCGCTAAAAGCAACGCTATTTGACCTGAGAAATGCCCTAATTCTCCCGAAGAAATTAAGAAAATGTCCCATTAACCATATGCTAATGCTATAGGAAAGCTAATGTATGCAGTTGTGTGTACTTGGCCTGATATAGCATATGTAGTCGGTTATCTCGGTCGATATCAGTCAAACCCTGGGATTGCTCATTGGAGGGCAATCAAGAGGATCTTGTTATATTTGAAAGGTACTTCGGACTACATGTTGTGTTATGGAGGACCGGACCTGCATTTGATTGGTTACTCCAATGCCAGTTGGGGAGATAACCAGGGTATGCGCAAGTCAACCTCAGGATAAGCATTTTTGCTATATGGTGGTGCCATTACTTAGTGTAGCAAAAAATAGACTTGCGTTGCTCTTTCGACCATGGAGTTAGAGTTTGTAGCATGTACTTCAGTTGTTCAGGAAGTCACGTGGTTGAGGTGATTCTTCGAGGATCTTGGAGCCGTCTCTCATGCTTCAGATCCTGTGACTATTTTCTCTGATAGCACGACGGCCCTAGATTATACTAAGGACCCCAAGTATCACGGCAGGACAAAACACATTGACTTGAGGATGAACTTCATCAAAGATAACATAGCAAATAATGACATGTTATTGGAGTGCATGCCCACTTGAATTATGGTATCTGATCCCTTGATGAAGCCAATTCCTAAATATGTTTTTAGTAGGCATGTTAGTTAATTAGGGATTCATATGATATGATGTACTTTCTTATTTCCTTGTATATCACTTATCATTTGGCTTGTATTAGAGATATTTTTTATTATTTCAAGATATTTATCATTTATGAGATATTCATTTGTTTCCACTTATGTTTGATTCTTTTAGCGCATATGATTAATTTTAGTTGTTGACACAGTTTATTATGCATATTAGATATGCTAACACTAAATATATGTCAACAGGTTGATTGGTTCACTCACACGAGCAATCATCGTTGGCGCTTTAAAAAGCGAGCAAGGCAGAGATAATTCATTTATTGGCGCTTTGAGTAGCGAGCTATTGATGCTTTAGATAACAATCAATTGGCGATTAGTAGCGAGCAAAATGAAGCATGACGTCGCCTTGGCATGAGCCAAGACGAGGTTAACTTGGATTAACCGAATATAGTATGTCCCACCATCAATATTAACCTGTACTTATAGCCGAATACGAAATTTCAAGTTTGGCGCTTGGAAAGAGAGCAATCTAAAAATTCAAGTTAGGCGCTTATGATGCGACTGAACTAAGATCCGTACGGCATGACCATAGGACATATGCTCATGTTGATGAGATTGTCTGTCGTGACATGATAACCGGACACGAAGTTTCAGATATGGCGCTTAGATAAGAGAGCAATTTGAAATGTTCTAAGGTCCGCACAACAAGGCTATAGAATAGCATGTTGTGAGCGAGTTATATGTGGACAGTGACCATGTAAAGGAGGTGAGAGAATGAATCCTTGTTTCCTCACCGTGTGAGTCTTATAGGATAAGTTTTTGTTGCTACATCAAATGCTCTTTGTGATCTTTAACTATACTGCAAAGACATGGATTAATGTTGTTACTTTGGTTTCGATTCCTAAGGTCAGGATTGATGATTCTATAAGGACCGCTTATGGGAAAGAATTTGATTCATTTCTGGGTAGTATTAGGGTAAAGGGAAGACAATTTGATTTCACCTTGTTCTGCACTTATTGTCGACAACTATATCACTTTGATAACGATATAGTAATAAGTGAGATACAAAATGGACTTGGGCCCAAAGGTGGTTAAGTAAGGATCTTTGAGGGATTAGAGATACTTAACCTAGTGAAAATTTAAATGTGTCTGGGATACTTTAAGTTTGTGGGTTGTAGCCTCTACGTGAACTTATTGAGTTTGGCGTGAGAGCTTCTGTATTTCTTTCCTTAAAAGGGTAGATGTCTCTAAGTTGGCCCTAAAGGGTTTGATATAGAGCTCCCGTATTGCAGGTGAACTTAGCGGTCGCATGGTTAAAAAACACGAAATATACATTTTCACAATCAAAAAAGACGAAATATACAACAATGCTATCCGTTTTCACAATCAAAAAACACGAAATATACAACAATTGAATACAAAAGAGCTGACTATACCCATAGTCGCGATCTTTCGATGGAAATATTCGAGCCCGTGAGTCGCGATAGCCTAACACTAACTAGGAGATCGCCACCATTGACCGTAGTAAAAGTCCTAGATTTATCTCGAGAAAAAGGCATCATTAGCAAGCAGTTTGAGATCCAATGAGAGACGCTCATAAAAGCCCTAGATTTATCCAAATTTCTCAAACAAAAACCTTGAATTCCATGCTTGAAACCGTGAAACAAACTGAATTCTGACTCTTAATGATTACGAAGCTTCAAAAATGGCGAGATTTTGAGGAGGCGAAGTTGTGAAAGCGACATTAGAAACTCTCGATTCTCTACAAACATCACCGTGATTTGCGACATCGACACACCGGACTTGACGAACTTGATAGGTCGATGTTTCCTCCTTTAAGAATCGCATGATCATCAAATCGAGCGGAGACACGACTTGAGTGTCATGGATGAGGCGTTCGTTACATGAGAAAGTACCTCCATCATAGAGAGAAAGTACAGAGATAGGATAGAGAGAGAGAAGAAGACTCGGTGACAAATGCGAATGAGAGCTGATTTAATTTTAAGTTTTCATTCAACCGACTTTTTTTTTAGCTCCGTGTTTTTCTTCATAGACAACGTTTTTAAAAAAAAATGTTATCTAATTAAAACAAAAAAATGCCCTTTTAAATAGATAACGTTTTTGTATATATATCTACAACATTTTTTTAAAAATGTTATAAAAAAAAATACCACAACGTTTTTATAAAAAACGTTGTGGTTTAAGCGTTGTCTATTTACTGTTTTGTAGTAGTGGTTGGACAGTTAGAGGATTACATGTTTTTGGTTTGAGCTTATTTTGACAGATATGAGGATTACATCACCCCCGCCATGGGCGAGTGAGAGATGTTGAATCTTGGGTATCCAAATTGGGCGCCCATGGAGGGTCCAACCCATTGGATTTAATTAACAGCCTTCGCAATTGACAAGGTTAATGGATCCGTTCATTATTTTGAACATAGATTGACTGAGTGGAGGAAAAGTTGGGAAGTGGTTCAACCACTTCCGTATTAAATACACATGCCCCTTCAGTTAATCGAAACACATGCAATTCATTTAATTGGCCAAAATACAGAGCGCTCCCAATACAGACCAAACTCAAATCGTTACGAACCGTAAGATAGTGTTCTGCTCTCAATCGTAGTTCGAAGACGCTGTTGGGTTTCAGGAATTGTAGGAGGTTTTTCGCATCAAAATTATTTTTTTTTACGCTTCAAGAGGTATGTCTTTGACTCTCCTGTTATGTGTAAATATATAAAATAACATGCGTATTAAATCTCTACAACTTTAAATTAGAATACATTCAAAATTATTACGCAACAGAAGCATTTAACTCAAAATAAATTGACAACAGTGAAGTAAGTGAATTTTGTTTTAAAAATACTTTTATTTGCATTAACATTAGACTGATATGGAGAAAAGAAAAAACAAACGATAATCCAGTTCAGAAATGTCGTCATTAATTTTTGAAAGTTGTCATCATTAATTTAAAAGTGGTATTCACATACTCTTCTCTCCTTGAATCATTGTTGTTCCAATTATACGGTACTAGTACTACTGTATGTGAAGGCAACGTTTGTACGTTTCATTCATAGGGTCACACAGCTTAATTGCATAACATGTAGTGATAGTAATAGCAGCATTTATCATTAACAGGAAGAATCTACTCATGAAATGGTGTGGTTCTTATGGTGGTGGCATTAGGCAACTATATATGTGTGTGTGTGTGTTATATAGATAGATAAAACATGAATGAAAATCGTAGTATTACCGTACGTAGCAGCAATAACAATTGTACGGTCAAAGTAATAATTTGGCAAGTACGTGTGGCCATGATGTGAACAAGACAATATAATGCATTACTTCCTTGTATACCAAATTGAAGTGACTTGCCTTTGTTTCTCTTTTGATAATAATGCATGCCGCTTCAACAAAAATAATTAAGTGAATAATTTGGATCCATGCACTGGATGGATGGGATGATGAGCAAATTATACCCTTTTTTTCAACGTGTGGCTACAAATATATTTATAAAACGACAAATTTTAGAGGAATGATATTTGTTCAACGTATATTTAATATTAGTTAACATTGTAGTAGAGTAGTTGTGGGGCAGTAAAAGATGCATTAACGCAGAAAGGATTATTCGAAACCAATCAATAACAAGAGATAATACAAGTTGTTGAATAACCAAAGTATATTAAGCAAATAATGATCAAAGTTCATCCAAAATAATAATCATGGTAGACTATTGACCCTGGAAGACTATTTATACTTTTATATTACTTAAATACTAAAAAAACAAATAAGAGTTAATGATAAAATTGTCTCCTCAATTTAGGCCGAAAATTAATTTATTTTTTTTAATTTGGAAATCTATAATCAATACCTTAAAGTATTTTAAAACAAAAATATCATCCCATTCTCGTCGGCCCGATTGTTTTTTGGCCTAAGACTGCCATGTATCATTTATTTATGAGTTGAATACGTATTTCCTATTATATATTTGAAATAACATCTAAATACACCTAGTATTTTTCAAATACACATATTATCTATTTGAATAAAAAACAATAAATTAAAATTAAAAATAAAAATATTTATTTTGTTCGATTTTGCTCATAATCAGATGCAATTTCTCTGCCTCTATAACTATAACTGTATTCTAAATTTTTGGTGAAAAAAATTCATGCCTTTATCTCTCTTGGTTCTAGTGGGTGGAGGTCAACAAGTTGAGTTTCAATATCGGGGTCTTATAGATCGAGTTAGAGATATAAGTCAAGAGGTTGAAACATGGGCGGATCTACCTTAGGGCAGTGAGGTCAATTGATCTCACTGAATTTTTGAGAGTTAATTTTTAATTTAATTTTGATTTTGATTTTATAAAGTGTTTAATGAAATTAAAAAATTCAGATTAAAAGACTATTAAATGTCTCAAATTTTTACTAATACCAACACTCCACTCTTTTATATTGTTTAGTAACTTACATTGAACATGATATTTTTGCCGCTATTGAAATGAGACTATCATCACGATAATTTTAAACAATGAAATCTCAAAAAATATTATTATAAATAATATTTTAACAATATTATTTAGTTTTGTAATTTATTTTAGAGGACACGAGAAGTGTCTCTCTTATAATAAAGATGTTTAAAAAATTATAAAATATAATTTTATATATAACATAAGATCGAGGAAGTGTATTAAATTACATAAAATAATATCAATTTTATATGATAGCTCACACAATTATTTGCAATATCCCTCGCATTCTGCTTTTATTTTATTATTTTTTATTTTTTTTATAAATTGTTATTTTAAAAAAATTAACCCCACTGAACTAACGGGCGGGATCCGCCCCTGGGTTGAAATAGAATAATAGGTGGGGAGGGTCGCAACCTTTGTTGCGATTTGGGTTGTTTTAATGGAGACATAATAACGGAGTTGGGGATTTAGAAATTTTAGATCTGAAACAAGCACAAGGGCAGATGAAATGCGGTGATGTAACTACAAAAAAAACCGAATATTTCCAACGGACTTATCCACGACGAAATGGATTCAGTCGAAATTACCCTATTTTGACGGAATAATTCGTCGAATGTAATACTCTCAAAACTAATATATTTCTGACGAAATTCCGTCGGAAGTAGCATTCCCTCCGTGGCGCCAATTTTCCCGTAAGCGCAAAAACTAATTTCGACGGACTAACGTTATTTTCAAGGGAAGGATTCATCAAAGTTAAGATAATTACGAGGGACTTATTTTCGACGGACAGTCCGTCGAAAATAACGATAAAACCTAAATCAAACGTCTTCTTCTCCAGCGCCTCCTTTCATTTTTAATATTCTTTCTCTCTCTATCATCATCCCACCCCTCCCCCGCCCGGACCCGGACCGGACCACGCCATCGATCCCCCACCCCAAGACCTGACCCCCCCTCCCCTCGCCTCTCCCCTCCCCTCCCCCCCACCCACCACTAGTACCCCCCCCCCTCTACCTCCACCACCACCATGCAAGTCAGTAGCCACCTACCACCACCACCCCTGGCATTAGATCCTCAGGTACCATCTTCCCTTTTAAATTTTTTGCCCTAATTAGAATTTAGTGAATAAATTTGTACCAATTTATATGTGAAAAATAATGTTTATGATTGTTATATATTTTTCTGTCATGTTGGAATAATTTTTGTCCTAATTGTTCAACATTCATATTTTTTTTGTCCTAATTTCCAGAAATCAGGTACGTACCATCTTTCCCTTCAAATTTTTTTGCCCCAATTTCTGCTATGTTGGAATAATTTTCTAATTTTTGCCTAATTTTTGGACTTCCTTATTTAGTATATATCAATTAAATTGGGACTATTATTGTTATTTTGTATATATCAATTAATTTGGGACTGTTATTGTGTTTTTGTAGTACAACCACTAATTTTTATTGATAGTGTATGCTAATTCATGACTCAATTAGGATTGAATATCAGAATATTCATTTATTTTGCCATTGATTTTGGGATTGCCTTATTAAACTTGCCACTGATTTTGGGACTGTTCATGTTTAAACTGTTTGATATTGTGTATATGGATTTGGTATATTTGCTATTTCTGACGAAATTCTCGACAGAATTTCTGTCAGAACTATTCATTTGCAAGATTTGTGGGCCCTGCCTATATTGTATTAGTAATTAGTTTCCCAATATTAAAATATAAACTAAGTAGCATTTACTTAGTTTCTTACTACTAAAATAAAATAAAATAAATTTAATTTAATATAGTTTATTAATAAAATAAATTTTAAAAATTAGATAATATAATATAATACAAAATAAAATAAAATAATAAATTAAATTGAATTGAATGAAATAAAATAAAACAAATTTGATTTAATTTAATAAATAAATTAAATTTAATAAAAAATATTTTAAAATATATAATATAATACTAATAAAATACAATACAATTAAACATAATAATAAAATAAAAAATAAAATAAATTAAAATAAATCAAATTTAATTAAAATAATTTAAAATAAATTAAATTTAATTTAATTTAATTTAATTTAATAAAAATTAAAAATTATATAATATAATACAAAATAAAATAAATTAAAAAATTATAATAAATTTAATCCATTTTAATAAAATAAATAAATTAATTTAATTTAATTTAATTTAATAAAATAATCAAAAAATTATATTATATAATATAGTACAAAATAAAATAAAATATAATAAAACATAATAATAAATACAATTAAATTGAATAAAATAAAAATTTTATTTAATTTAATAAATTAAATTTAATAAAT
The DNA here is from genome assembly GCA_020205605.1 of Panax ginseng. Taxonomy (NCBI): domain Eukaryota; kingdom Viridiplantae; phylum Streptophyta; class Magnoliopsida; order Apiales; family Araliaceae; genus Panax; species Panax ginseng. The sequence continues at coordinate 7,002,109 of CM035134.1, read as the reverse complement.
AAATAAATCAATTATATACTATAATACAAAATAAAATTAAAAAAATATAATAATAAATTAAGTAACATTTTCTTAGTTGGGATGCAAATAAAAGAAACTGAATAAGAATATTTTTGATTATATAAAATAATATACTTTGGAACTTAATTAGAAACTCGTTTGACAAGTAGGAGTGAATGTCGAACAGTAGTCTCCATATATATTCTAAATAACAGTTCTCATTAACTAAGTAGCACTTACTTAGTTTTTCATTGACAAAATAAACTAAGTAACATTTGCTTAGTTTGCTCACCCTCCTTTAATGACGGACGTGATGACGGTTTGATCATACAAACCGTAAATACATACTTTTAGCGACGCTATATGTTGTTTCGTCGCTATATATATATATATATATATATATATATATATATATATATATATATATATATATGTACTATAATATGAAAGTTAGAAACTCGTTTGACAAGTAGAAGTGAATATCGAACAGTAGTCTCCATATATATTCCAAATAACAATTCTTATAAACTAAGTAGCAATTGCTTAGTTTTTCATTGTCAAAATAAATTAAGTAGCATTTGCTTAGTTTGCCGCAATATTCAATAAACTCAATAAGTATATATATGTACTATAATATGAAACTTAGAAACCGGTTTGACAAGTAGGAATGAATGTCGAACAGTAGTCCCCATATATATTCCAAATAACAGTTCTCATAAATTAAGTAGCCTTTACTTAGTTTTGCATTGGTAAAATAAACTAAGTAACATTTGCTTAGTTTTCCGTAATATTCAATAAACTCAATAATACTCTCTCATCTTCAATATACTCAATTACAACTATACATTTTATAATACATATATTGATTTCTATTAACCTGTAAATATGTAGTCTGTCTTAATTGAGCTAGCTAGGGGTATGTTGATGACAATAGTTGTTGCAAGGTGTAGGAACAACTTAGGTTGGCATCAACATGGTATTATGCAAGTTATCACCCAATTGAAAATGAAGTTAGCATTAACTGTGTTGACTTTCGTAATAATTCGTCCCCGTAACCGCATTTTGGGACATTAATAAGTTTTCCTTCCCCATTTAAGTTTCCTACCTAATAGTATTACATCTTTTTTCTTTTAAAACAGAAAATGCATAAATTGCAATGAATTATATAGGAATAAGCAAAGAAGGACAACTAATTAACCGGTCAGTTGTAGAATTTGTGATTAGAATTCTTGGAAGTTCTAGAGGTCTTGAGTGGACAACGAATACCGCAACGAGTGCAGCGAAAGTAAGGTGGAAAATACTCCAACCCGTCGCCACATTTTATGGGTACAAGGAAACTCTTTATGTGACGCGACGACTTAGAGTATTGTCCACCTTCCATTTTTTGCCCCCGTTGCGGTATTAGTTGTCCCCTTAAGACCTTTGGAACTTCTAACAATCTTAATCTCATGTTCTAGAATTCACCGTTTAGTTAGTTGCTCAACTTTGCTCATTCGTATATAGTTCATTGCAATTTATGCATTTTTTTATTTTAAAAGGATAACAGTTGTAATACGTTTAAGTCGGAAGATTAAGTGGATAAAGAGAAATTATAAATGTCCCAACAAGCGGTTGCGGGTACGTATTGTGAAGAAAGCCAACACAGCTAATGCTTTCTTCACATTGACTTGGGTAATAAGTTGCATGATACCATGCATATGCCAACTTATGTTGTTTCTGTATTTTACAACTATTTGTCTAACTTAACTCTTTGCCAGCTCAAATAAGGCGGTTAACATGTTTGTAGGTTAATGGAATGATTATTTATAAACTATAATTTGAAACTTAGAAACACGTTTGACATTCACTCATTAGGAGTGAATGTCGAATAGTCCCCAGTTTAGAATTGTTACTGGATGTTATGTCTCTCACTTAGGCTGGTGCCAATACAGAACGGTTCGTGTGTGTTGTTTTGAGGATTTTTTGTTTGTTATCTCTACATGTTCTTTGAGTTCATACTTAGATTAAGTTATCTTGGTCTATTTCATTTACTTGGAGACCATGGGGAGGTGCTGCCGTAATTTTCTTAAAACGTATGAAACGTGTTCAACGTGTTGACACTAGTGAAGAGACGCATCTAGGAATAGGATAGATGTAAGACCCCGAATTTTATGAAATGAAAGTATTCAATTTTCTTATAATTATTATTTTATTTTGTAAATGGTTAAATTGATAAAAGATTAAAGTTAAGGGTGATATGTGAATTTTTTTGCAAAGTATGCAAGTTGTTATAAAATATTCATTTGGTCGGAAAATATTCGTATGACGGCATAATCATTGCTGGACCCCATAACGGAAGTATTGTCGTAGTTAGAAAACAACAGAATTATCATTTTGTAAAAAAAACGGCGAAAGTGTTACCGTTAAAACTGTTGAACTACCCGGTAGTAAAAGAAATAAAGTGATACTGGCGTGGTTACATAGTATATATTACGATATTGATTATTGATGCTTACGTAAGAAGTCACTCAATTATACTCAATTATTGCTACTGATAATTCTTTGCATCATATCTCTCATATTATTGATTCGATTATGGTCACAGTATCATCTGCATAATATGATATATTATTAAATCAATAATTGAGACGACAAAGTTATTCATATTATTAATTGCAATATTGACAATGTATAGAAGTTCTGTCAAGGAGAGGTTAGATAATCTAATTGCGCGCCAATAGGGAGAAATCCTTATTGGAAAGCCCCCTCTTTCTTGGGAACGACCTGGTTGTTAAATATTGTGAATTATAATATTAATGATGAATAAGTTCGTGTTGATTAAAGATGAAATTAATAGTTCCATTATGTGGAAATTATTAGTGTTAGTGGAAATCGACATTTATTTCGATAATAATTAATTTTTGGAGGTTATATTGACCAATCGGGTAATTAACCGGATAAATGAGCAATTAAATGGTATTAAGTCACATGCTTATAACTATGTGTTCACATGTGTGTACTATTGATTCACATGATTTACTATTAGGGGAATTGGTGCAAGATTGATAATACTTGCATAACTAAATTAAAAATGGAGGTATAGATGAAGGTACTATACTATAATTAATTTTTTCACATGTTTAGAACTATTGAGTCACATGATTTACTATTGATTCACATGATTTACTATTAGGCGAGGTGCTGCAAGTTTGATAATACTTGCGAGGACTAAATTAAAAATGAAGAAAAAGAAGAAGGTATTATCTATTATAATATTTGAGCCCCAAAATGTGCAATTATTAAAACTATATTTTCCTATAAATGAAGCTCATTCCTTCATTATTTTTTCACCAATTCACTAAAGCTATAGAGCATTTATTATAGAGAGAAAGAAGAAGAGAAGTCTGCTACCTCACTATTCCCAATTATCCAGCTTTTCTTAAGGTAAGGGTATTATTCTTTTGTATTCATGAAGAGAGTTATTTTCTTTCAATACTGTCGTAAGGGTTGTTATTCCATTCTTTATTATTATATTGGAATAACTTCATCTATCAATACCGCATATATGGTGAAATTCTTACATTATTCCATTCTTTATTATTACGTTGGAATAACACATCGTATGTTCTATCGCGTACGGTGAATTCATTGTTATTCCATTCTTTATTATTTTGTTGGAATATCACATGCATGTAGATTACGCATGACCTAGTTCCGTTCTTTATTATTACGTTGGAATATCCGTCATGCATGCGGATTCTACGCACACAGTTCCATTTTTTATTATTCATTAGAATAACTTTTATGCATGCGCGGATCTATCGCATGCCTGTTGAATTCTGATGTTATTCCATTCTTTATTAGTCTGTTGGAATAACTTGTCTACGCGGACTACTGCATACATGGTGAATTCTTTTGTTATTCCATTCTTTATTATCCTGTTGGAATAACCTGTCTATGTGGATTACCGCATGCATGGTGAATGATCCTTCGTATTCATTCCTTATTAAATTGTGGAAATGATCTGTCTATGTAGATTACCGCATTGTGGGCAAAAATCCATTTGCAGTTTCATATATTCTCTTATACTCAATTGGATAAAGCTTTGGCTTCTATACTCCATGAAATTAGTGGAATATCCTTGATATTTGTGCTTCATCCAATATCTTTTCATGAAAATATTCTTCTGAGCATTCTTAAATTTTACTCTATAAAGCAGTATCATGTTGACAATTTGGACGTTATTGATTTCTGGATAAATTAAATTATAAATCTTTAAAATTTATCCTTAACTTGCTTTATTGAATTATTATGTCATTGTCATCATCCTCATGCTTATATTGTGATTAAAGTCATCTTTGGCTTACGTGCATAAATGGACTTGGTATGATTATGACCAAGGATTATTCGGTATAATCATACCGTAATGTGACGAATGATGTGGTAAAAGTCCTCATTGGTGCGTAGTTCATTGATGGACGATGGTTGGTATGATTATGACCAAGGGATTATTCGGTATAATCATGACCATTGATGATTACATGAATATCCTTGGTTGTGGTGCAGGGATGTTGTGGTTTATTTATTAAGCTGAGTCTCAGCGATAAAAGTGATGAAAAACCTTTTAAATCATAGAAGATAGTAGATTTTATGTTCTACTTGACTCTTCTAATGGATTGTTTATTCCGTTGTAGTTGTTGATCTAAAACTTCTTGTCTATTATATTCTATCAGTTGTTATACTGTTGAAGGCTATGGATAATTTATTCTGCATTATCTTAGTCATAATATTTCTTACTGGGCTAATTGAGCTTACCCTTTGCTTTCATTGTTCTCTTCAGAAAATGAGAATATAGCTGGGACTAGTCGGGAAACGGAGTGACGGTCCAGATGATAGCATTAGTAGTTCTCACTATTCTGTTAAATAGTGTGATAATAAATGTAATGAGGACTCCATTGAGTGTGGATATTGTCTAAATGACAATATTCTTATTAAAACTCTTATATTATGTTTTTTCGTATCGTACACGACTATTGTATAATTAAGTTGTATTTGAATTTTCAGTACCATGTATCTGACGACCCAAGATGGGTGGTGTATACCTGTTTTGGGGGCGTCACAGTTGGTATCAAAGCTTATGGATATGATCCCTGGCTGAGATGTGAGACAAGAGCTAGGAGGGGAGAGATGGGGAATTCTTTCTCTAGTATGACCTACCTAAGTTTATTTGGTATTTAATTGGTCGGACAGAGTATAGGGATAATTTGTGAGATGTCAATTAACCCTTGTTTTGTGATAGTATTTGAAAATTGCATCTGAAAATGTTGAGATCAGCAATGAAACACATGAGACCGTTGAGTCACCAATGATCAATACCCAGGATAATGTGCAACAGGAAGACAATAATCCTCAGGTAAATAATAACACCGATCAGATGATGAACGATGAGATGTTCAGAGGCTTTATTCAATTCATGCAACATCAGGCGAGAGAGACTCCAGTTCAAAATGCAGGTGGAAACACTAGCAACTCTCGGATGTTCACCGCTAAGCAGTTCAAGGAGCTGGGACCACTAGAGTTTTTGGGAGAGCTAGAACCACTTAAAGCGGAGACGTGGATAAAGTAGATCACCAAGATATTTGATGTCTTGGGATGCTCCGAGGAGCAAAAGGTTCCCTTTGCCACCTTCATATTGCGAGAAGAGGCAGATTACTGGTGGGAATCTGTAAAACATACCCAGCCTGCCGCACTGAAGATGTCTTGCGAGAAGTTCCAAGAACTGTTCAATGACAAGTACTTTCTCAAAAGTATTCGTCACATGAAGGAGGTGGAGTTCATCAAGTTGGAGCAAAATAATATGATCGTGTCACAATACGAGGCTAAATTTGCTGAGTTATCCCGGTTTACATCCCATTTGGTCGATAATGAGGAGCGAATGACACGAATATTTCTAAGAGGATTGAAACCTGAAATACGTCAATACCTCATTTCTCATAAATTGTGTTTGTATTTAGATGTTGTGAATAGGGCTCAGTTATTGGAGCACAATAATGAGTCAGCACAACCAAAAGGCAACGACCAGCAACACGATAATAATCGTACCGGTGGCAATGACCATCGGAACAACAATAACCATCGTGGAGGAAATTATCATGACAAAAATGGTAACCACTTCGATGGTAATAATGGCCAAGATAATAGAAGTGGAAAATTCAAGAAGAGAAGATTTAACGATGATAGGAAGACATCGGCAGCAGCACCAACACCAACAACAAATTCTAGGGGATGAGAACGACCGCCAGTTAGATGCTATAGATGCGGAGAGGAGGGACACATAAGTCCAAACTGTTCACAGCCTTCCAAGGTATGTTTTAGTTGTGGGAAAGACGGTCACATAGCTCGATTTTATCCTGTAGCGAAATCAAGTCCAGCTAGGACGGTGGCACCAAAGGCGGATACGGACAAAACAGAGTCGGTGGTTTCAAGAAGAGCATTTTTTGTGACTTCTCAAAAAGCGAGTCACCCGAATGAAGTTAGCATGGGTTAGTTAATTATAAATTCTTGCGAAGTCTATACCTTATTAGATACCGGTTCTACCCATTATTTTATCTCTCTTGCTTGCGCTCAACATTTAAATTTGACCCCAGAGAAGTTAGACTTTGACTTATTGGTTGAAACTTCGTTAGTAGAAACCTTCATTTCATGTGCTATCCAAGTCTTGGATGAGAGTCACGGTTTTGAATGATATTTCTATCGTTAATAAATTTCCTGACGTATTCTCGAAGAACTTCCTGGCCTACCCCTAGAGCGTGAAATCGAATTTTGTATTGAACCCAGTACAAAACCCATTTCTAAAACCCTCAAATATTTTTCTTCACCCAAAATGAACGTATAATGCGCCAAAGACGTTGGCTCGAGCTGTTGAAGATTACGACTATACCATTCAATCATTGTGGAAGAGCGAACGTGGTAAGCGACGCGTTGAGTAGAAGAAGATCGTATCGTTCTGAGTGCAATATTGTTAACACAAAAACCCATTTCGTATAACTTACAAATGATGAAGATAGAGTTAAAGACTCTAGGGATCCACGTGAAGATAACAAACATACGAGTAGAATCGACTTTCATCGATAAAGTTAAAAGTCGCTCAAGCTACATACTCAGAGCTGATGAATGTAAAAAAGAAGGTTCAAGAGGGCGTTATTCTAGAAGCAATAATCGACGAAGAGAGGAAATCTCAACCCTCAATTTAATTGGCCCATTTCAAATCCTCGATGGAGTAGGAACTGTGGCCGATAGACTCGTTTTACCGCCAAGTATGTCACGTGTTCATAACGTTTTTTATGTATTGATGTTACGAAATTATGTGAATGACCTGAACCACATTATTGAATTAGAACTAGATGAGATAGTAGAAGATTTAACGTATGAGGAGATACGTGTTAAAATCTTTGATAATAAGGATTATATTCGACACTCAAAGGTTAAACCTCAAGAGTTATAATCTGAAATGAAATCAAGGTATCCTCACCTCTTCGGCATACCAAGTACGTACGTAAATTTCGAGGGCGAATTTCATAAGGAGGGGAGATTGTAAGACCCCGGATTTTATGAAATGAAAGTATTCAATTTTCTCATAATTATTATTTTATTTTGTAAATGGTTAAAATTGATAAAAGGTTAAAGTTAAGGGTGATATGTGAAAATTTTAACAAAGTATGCAAGTTGTTATAAAATATTCGTTTGGTCGGGGAATATTCTTTTTCTCGGGGAATATTCGTACGACGACATAATCATTGGTAGACCCCACAACGGAAGTATTGTCTTAGTTAGAAAACGACAGAATTATCATTTTGTAAAAAAATGGCAAAAGTGTTACCGTTAAAACTGTTGAACTACCCATTAGTAAAAAAATACGATAATATGCGTGGTTGCATAGTAGCACCGGTATTGATTATTGATGCTTACGTAAAGAAGTCACTCAGTTATACTCAATTATTGCTACGATAATTAACGCATCATATCTCTCATATTATTGATTCAATTATGGTCACAATATCATCTGCATAATATGATATATTATTAAATCAATAATTGAGACGACAAAGTTATTCATATTATTAATTGCAATATTGACAATGTATAGAAGTTCTATTAAGGAGAGGTTAGATAATCTAATTACGCGCCAATAGGGAGAAATCCTTATTGGAAAGCCCCCTCTTTCCTGGGAACGACCTGGTTGTTAAATATTGTGAATTATAATATTAATGATGAATAAGTTCGTGTTGATTAAACATGAAATTGATAGTTCCATTATGTGAGAATTATTAGTATTAGTGGAAATCGACATTTATTTCGATAATAATTAATGTCTGGAGGTGATATTGACCAATCAGGTAATTAACCGGATAAATGAACAATTAAATGATATTAAGTCACATGCTTATAACTATGTGTTCACATGTGTGTACTATTTATTCACATGATTAATATCAGGGGAGTTGGTGCAAGATTGATAATACTTGCATGACTAAATTAAAAATGGAGGTATAGATGAAGGTACTATACTATAATTAATTTTTTCACATGTTTAGAACTATTGAGTCACATGATTTACTATTGATTCACATGATTTACTATTAGGGGAGGTGGTGCAAGTTTGATAATACTTGCAATACTAAATTAAAAATGAAGAAAAAGAGGAAGGTATTATACTGTAATATTTTGAGCCCCAAAATATGCAATTATTGAAACTATATTTTCCTATAAATAGTAGCTCATTCCTTCATTATTTTTCACCAATTCACTAAAGCTATAGAGCATTTATTATAGAGAGAAATTATAGAAAGAAAGAAGAAGAGAAGTCTGCTACCTCACTATTTCAGTATCCAGTTTTCTTCTAAGGTAAGGGGTATTATTCTTTCGTATTCATGAAGAGAGTTATTTTCTTTCAATACTCGTAAGGGTTGTTATTCCATTCTTTATTATTATGTTGGAATAACCTCGCGTCATGCAAGTACCGCATACATGGTGAAATTCTTCTATTATTTCATTTTTTTATTATTACGTTGGAATAACTTGTCATGCAATGTCTATCGCATGCACAGTGAATTCTCGTTGTTATTCCATTCTTTATTATTCTATTGGATTATCCCGTGCATATGCATTACGCATGACTTTGGTTCCGTTCTTTATTATTCTCGTTAGAATATCCCATCTGCGGATTACTCGTCATGACCTGGTTCCATTTTTTATTATTACATTGGAATAACATGTCATCAGACGCTTCTATCGCAGCCCGGTGAATTTCGCTTTTATTCCATTCTTTATTATTACATTTGAATAACTTTGTCTCACGCGGACTACCGCATGCATGGTTATTTCTTTTCTTATTCCATTCTTTATTATTCTGTTGGAATAACCTGTCTATGTGGATTACCACATGCATGGTGAATGATCCTTCGTATTCATTCCTAATTAAATTATGGAAATTATCTGTCTATGTGGATTACCGCATGGCGAGCGAAAATCCATTTGCAGTTTCATATATTCTCTTATACTCAGTTAGTTAAAGCTTTGGCTTCTATACTCCATAAAATTAGTGGAATATCCTTGATATATGTGCTTCATCTAGTATCTTTTCATGGAAATATTCTTCTTAGCATTCTTGAATTTTACTCTACAAAGCAGTATCATGTTGACAATTTGGAAGTTATTGATTTCTGGATAAATTAAATTATAAATCTTTAAAATTTATCTTTGAACTTGTTTTATTGAATTATTATATCATTGTCACCATCATCATTCTTATATTGTGATTAAAGTCATCTTTGGCTTACGTGCATAGATGGACTTGATATGATTATGACCAGGGATTATTAGGTATAATCATGACCGTAATGTGACGAATGATGTGGTAAAAGTCCTCATTGGTCTGTAGTTCATTGATGGACAGTAGTTGGTATGATTATGACCAGGGATTATTCGGTATAATCATGACTATTGATGATTACGTGAATATCCTTGGTCGTGGTGCAGGGATGTTGTGGTTTATTTATTAAGCTGAGTCTCAGCGATAAAAGTGATGAAAAACCTTTTAAATCATAGAAGATAGTAGATTTTATGTTCTACTTGACTCTTCTAATGGATTGCTTATTCCGCTGCAGTTGTTGATCTAAAACTTGTTGTCTATTATATTATATCAGTTGTTATACTATTGAAGGCTAAGGATAATTTATTTTGCATTATCTTAGTCATAATATTTCTTACTAGGCTAGTTGAGCTCACCCTTTGCTTTCATTGTTCTCTTCAGGAAATGAGAATATAGCTAGGACTAGTCGGGAAACAGAGTGATGGTCCAGATGATAGCATTAGTAGTCCTCACTATTCTGTTAAATAGTGTGATAATAAATGTAATAAGGACTCCATTGAGTGTGGATATTTTCTAGATGACAATATTCTTATTAAAACTCTTATATTATGTTTTGTCGTATCTTACACGATTGTTGTATAATTAAGTTGTATTTGAATTTTTAGTACCATGTATCTGGCGACCCAAGATGGCTGGTGTATGCCTGTTTTGGGGGCGTCACAATAGAAGCTTAAATTACCCCTATTCTTTAGAGTGGAGATACTAAGAAAATATAATTCATGCATGGATCACATACATGAACATCCATGTACTGAATGCATCTTCTATGTTGTTAAAGATGTCAGCCGACCGAAGTTAGATGTACCATAGGATACCCAGTGATGGAGGGGATTAGTCTCAGCTTATCGTGATGGGGTGTCTAATTTCTTGAACAAAGCAATAGAATATGCTGATGATCCGAACGGGAAGATGTGATTCCCGTATGTCTATTGTAAAAAACTAATCTAGAAGAAATCCGACGAGATTAAATTTGACTTATTTTCCCGTGGCTTTGTAGATGGGTACTTTTTATGGACTCATCACGGGGAATCAGCTGAGTTGAGAGAAGTGATCGACAGTATTGTGGAACAACCAATTCAACGAGATTCATACGCTGAAAAATATGATCCCGTGAAGATGTTGGTCGATGCTTATGGGCCTATTAATATTGATTGGGTTGAAAATGAGCATTCTTCAAGCAGTGCTAAGCAAGTACCAAATGATACAGTTGTTGCCTTTTACAAGTTGCTATCTGAATCTGAGGTCTCGTTATATCCGTGAAATGTTAAGCACACCAAGCTTTCTGCAGTGACTCAACTCTTATACTTCAAGAATGAGTAGGACTGTAGTGAGAGAGGTTTCAACGATTTGCTTGCTCTAATTGAACAGTTCTTACCCAATAATCATACTCTTCCTGTGAATTATTACAAAGTGAAGAAGATGGTCAAAGGTTTAAATATTGGGTATCAGAAAATCGATGCTTGTAAGAAGGATTGCATGTTATACTATAGGGTATATAGAGATAAGGCACAGTGTGATATATGCAGTTTGCCTCACTACAAGGTGACAAAACGTGGGGGAAGAAAAACATGTTCCCAAGAAGATCTTACGGTACTTTCCTCTTGCGCTGAGGCTTCAACGGCTATTCATGTCGTCCCATACGACTTAGTATATGAGTTAGCATAGAACAAGGGATGTCGTGCCTGGCCAGCTGACTCACCCAGCGGATGGAGATGAATGGAAGAGATTTGATAAAAATTATCCATAGTTTGCGGAGGAAGTCAGGAATGTTAGGCTCGGCATGGCTACGGATGGCTTTTGCCATTTTAATAATTTTAGCCAGCCGTACTCAGTTTGGCCAGTCATTTTGGTCGCTTATAATCTTCAACTGTCAATGCATGAAGGATCCGTATTTGTTCTTGACTTTACTTATATCAGGGGATAAAAGTCCTACAAAAGACATTAACGTGTACCTTCGACCGTTAGTAGATGAACTAAAGATGTTGTGGGAGACAGGGGTCCAGGCGTATGATAAATTAATCTGCGAGAATTTTGTGATGAAGTCAGTCGTATTATGGAATATCACTGACTTTTCGACTCTTGGGATGGTTAGTGGTTGGTCAACTCACGGGAAGTTATCATGTCCAGTGTGTATGGGGGATGTGCAAGGCAATCAGTTACAGCATGGGCAAAAATATAATTTCTTTGGTACTGGTCATAGATTCTTGCCTTTTGATCATAATTACAGAAAGATATCAGTATTGTTCAACAGAAAGACGGAGAAGAAGGGGGTTGTTGGTCGACTGTCGGGCAGTGAGGTCTTGGACTGATTGAACAATCTTCATTTTCCTTTGTCGGGGAATGAGCAAAGTAAATTGAGAGCATCCAGATACGGGAAGACTCATAATTGAACACACGCGCTATAAAATCCCAAATTTTACGAATAAAGATTTAATTTTCTCAAAATATTTTTTTGAAAATTATGGTGTGAATTTGAGATAATATTATAGTTGTGGGTAGTATTTATAAATTTTGCAAAGTATGCAAGTTGTTATATAATATTCGATTGGTCGGGGAATATTCGTTTTAACGGGGAATAGGAATATTCAGACGACGGAACAATCATCGTGGACCCATGCAACGAAATTATTATCTGATCGAGAAAACGACAAAAATATTTTTATGAAAATAACGGCGGAAGTTTTATCGTTAATACTGTTGAACTACTCGGTAGTAAAAGTACAGTAATACGCGTGGTTACATAGTAGCACACGGTATTGATTATTTATGCTTACGTGAGAAATCACTTAGTTATACTCAATTATTGCTACAGTAATTGCTGCATCATATCTCTCATATTATTGATTCGATTATTGTCAGAGTATCATCTGCATTATATGTTATATTATTAAATCAATAATTGAGACGACAAAGTTATTCATATTATTAAATTGCAATATTTACAATGTCTGAAGTTTCACAAGGAGAGAGGTTTGGTCATCTAATCAGGCGCTAATCAGGAGAAAATCCTTATTGGAAAGCCCCCTCTTTCCTGGGAACAACCTGGTTGTTAAATATTGTGAGTTATAATATTAATGATGAATAAGTTCGCGTTTATTAAAGATGAATTTGATAGTTTTATTGTGTTGGGATTATTTGTGTTAGTAGAAATCGATATTTATTTCCGGTGATAATTGATGTCTGGAGGTTATATTGTTCAATCGGGTATTCGGGACACTTTTTTGTGTCAGAGTACTATTCATAAGTTACTATTCATGAGTTACTATTCACGAGTTATTATTCATTTGTTACTATTCACGAGTTACTATTCACGGGGTACTATTCACCCGAACAATATATTTTTTTCGGTCCAAATTATTTTTGGGTACAATATTATTCCATGAGGAGAAGTGCTAATTTTTCAGACCGTTGGTTGAAATTATATTAGTAAATCAGTATGGATCGTTGGTTTAAAGTTTTAATAGTGAATCAGTATGGATCGCTGGTTTAAAATTTTAATAGTGAATCAATATGGATCGTTGGTTTAAAGTTTTAATAGTGAATCAGTATGGACCGTTGCTTTAAGTTTTAATATGGACCGTCCGTTTAAAAGTAAATCAATCTCGACCGTTCATAAATTAGTTACTATTCAATCCATTCTCCTATAAATAGAAGCCCATTCCTTCATTATTTCTTACTTAATTCATGAAACTCTAGAGAGAAATTATATTAGAGAAAGAAGAAGAAGTATTCTCGCTACTTCACTACTTCTATATCCGATTTCTTCTTTATAAGGTAAGTGGGTATTATTTCTTTTGTATTCATGAGGAGAACTTTCATTATTCCATTCTTTATTATTCATTGGAATAACTCAGATATGTCAAGTTACCCTATACTTGGTGAAATTCTTTTGTTATTCCATTCTTTATTATTTTGTTGGAATATCCACATGCATGCTGCATTTTATTGGACGGGTTCCGTTATTTATTATTCTGTTGGAATAACTTTGTCTATGCAAGTACCGCATGCATGGTGATTTCATTGTTATTCCATTCTTTATTATTCATTGGAATATATATCCGTCTTGTCGACGCTTTCTTACTGGACCGGTTTCTTATTATTTATTATTCTATTGGAATAACATGTCTACAAGTACCACATGCATGGTGATTTTCGTTGTTATTCCATTCTTTATTATTACATTGGAATATCCCATGCGTGCGTTTTATGCTTAGGACTGGTTCCATTATTTATTATTCTCGTTGAATAACTCGCTCTACGCAAGTATCGCATGCATGGTAATTTCTGTTGTTATTTAATTCTTTATTATTCATTTGGAATATCCTCATCTGTGTGTTTTACGTGGGACTGGTTCCGTTATTTATTATTCGTTGAATAACTCGCCTATGCGAAGTACCGCATGCATGGTGATTTCTTTTGTTATTTCATTCTTTATTATACTCAGTTGGTTAAAGTTTTGACTTCTATACTCAATGAAATTAGTGGAATATCCTTGATATTTTCGCTTCATCCAGTATCTTTTCATAAAAATATTCTTTTGAGCATTCTTGAATTTTACTCTACAAAGAAGTATCATGTTGACAATTTGGACGTTATTAGTTCCTGGATAAATTAATTCTTGAACGTATTTTATTGAATTATTATGTCATTGTCATCATCCTCATGTTTATATTATGTTGAAAGTCATCTGTGGCCTGTAGTGCATAGATGGACTTGGTATGATTATGACTAGGGATTATTCGGTATAATCATGACCGTAATGTTACAAATGATGTGGAAAAAGTCCTCATTGGCCCGTAGTACATTGACGGACAGTTTTTGGTATGATTATAACTATGGATTCTCTTCGGCCAAGGGTGCAAAGATGAATTGTTTTATGGCATGATCAGGACCGTTGATGAATACACGAATATCCTTGGCCCGTAGTGCATGGATTTTGTGGTCGTGATACTAATGAATATCCTTGGCCGTAGTGCAGGGATGATGTGGATTATTTATTAAGCTGAGTCTCAGCGATAAAGTGATGAAAATTTTTTTAAATCATAAAAGATAGTAGATTTTATTCTCTACTTGACTCTTTTAATGGATTGTTCGTTCCGCTGCAGTTAAACTTGATGTCTATTGTATTTTATCAGTTTAACATTGTTGAAGACTAATAATAATTTATTCTGTATTATCTTAGTCATAATATTTCTTACTGGGCTAGTTGAGCTCACCCTTTCTTTTACTGTTCTTTTCAGTAAATGAGAATATAGCTGGGACGAGTCGGGAAACGGAGTGACAGTCTAGATGATAACATTAGTAGTCCTCACTATTCTATGAAATAGTGTGATAATAATTGTAATGAGGACTTATTCTGAAAGTGAATATTGTCTAGAAGACAATATTTGTATTAAAACTCATAGCTCTTGTTGTATATTTAAGATTGTATTTGTATTCTATACCATGTATTTGGCGACTCAAGATGGGTGATGTATACCTATTTTGGGGGCGTCACACGCGCCCATATGGTTTGAGTTGCCATATTGGGTCACACTTTCAGTTCGTCATTGTATAGATTTCATGCATATAGAAAACAAAGTTTTCGAGAACTTATTTTATTCCATGTTAGATGCGAGTGGTAAAACCAAAGACAATGAAAATGCACGAAAAGATTTGGAGGCATTGAACATCAGGCCAAAATTGTGGCTTCGTCCTAACAATACGAAACCTAAAGCTCCATTTTATCTTACTAAGCAATAAGTTGAAGACATGTGTAAGTGGGTTAGTGGGTTAAAGCTCCCAGATGGATATACGTCTAACATATCGCGATGTTGTAAGGTCGAGCAATTGAAAATTACTGGATTTAAGAGTCACGATTGTCATGTATTCATGCAGAAGTTGATCCCAATTGCATTTCATGAGATGTTACCCAGAAAAGTTATGGATGCATTGACCGAACTTTCAAATTTCTTTCGGGATCTTTGCTCAACTGTAATTAAGTACAATGATGTGGAGTAGATGGAGAACAATATTGTGCTTACCATTTGCAAGCTCGAAATGATCTTCCCTCCAGGATTCTTTGACTCGATGGAACATCTGCCTATTCATCTACCGTATGAACTCAAACTTGAAGGACCAGTGCAATATCGGTGGATGTATCCTTTTGAGAGGTAATATAAACTACAAATTGCATTATGTTGCTCTAATAATACTCATATATATCGTATGATACTTATTTTAGGTATATGCGTCGATTAAAATAAAAGGTCAAGAACAAAGCTCATGTAGGGTTCTATTGTTGAACCCTATACGGAGGAAAAGCTTGTCAACTTCTGCTCATTGTATTTTGACGATGTTGTCTCAACGAAGCACAACCGTTTAAGTAGGAATGAGGTCGTTGGTTCATCGTCTCACGCTGATGATGAGTTAGTTGTATTCATATATCTGGCTAAGCCATTTGGCCATGAGATGATGACTTATTTAAGCGACAAAGATTTGAAGATTGTATCTAAATACGTGCTTCTAAATATGGCCGAAGTATCATCATACATCAAGTATGAATAATTATTTGTCGCATTTAGTGCAATTTATAAGTGTAGTCATCTATATGTTAAAGTCATTTTACTATTTTCGCAGTTCATTCGAAGAGGAAGCGTATGCTTCTAACCCAGCTTTTACTGCAGCAGAGTTGGAAGCATTCACTAATGCTAATTTCCAACAGTGGTTTAAGAAAAGGGTTAAAGAAGAGAACATATCTAAGCGTTATATAGATGTCATCCAAGGACCTTATAAAGTTGTTAGTTTTTTTCCTGGCTGCATCGTGAATGGGTACAGATTTAGGGTCGATGACTTGAATGAACTTACATAAGTCAATTCTGGGGTTGTGGTGTTGGGAAATTGCTACCAAGATTCTGAGTCCAATTACTATGGTCGTTTACAAGATGTGGTTGTGCTCAATTATCACAGGGGTAAAAAGGTAGTTATATTTAAGTGTAGTTGGTTTGATACTGAAAAAGATGTTAAAGTTGATCGTAATAAAATCAGAATCATAGATATCAAGTCGGTATTAAAATCTGATGACGTGTTCATGTTAGCTAGTCAAGCGACTCAAGTGTATTACGCTCCTAATGTCGTAAATACTCGAAGCCCCTGGTACACAGTAGTCACAACTAAAACACGTGCATTTGATGCTTCGAACATGTTTGGGATGGATGAGGCGCTGCAAGAAGATGTTAGCAACCCAATGAAAGTAGTGTTAAATGTTGAAGATGTGATGACAACTGATGTCATTGACGTACCTGACGATGAGGATGTCAAGGAAAACGTCGTCATGAATGATTACGTAGTCGTTGATGATGATAACGATGACAAAACTGATTTCAAAATTGAGGATGAGGAAGATACCGAATCCGAGAATGATATACACATTGAATCTGACAGGTTTGATGACATACATAATCTTAAATGATTTCATATTAGTAAATACCACAATGTTAATATATACATATTCATAATCTACTAATTTGGTTATTGCAGTAGCATATTCATGACTAGACATAACGGTGGAGGTCGCCGTGGTGGTGGGCGATCCGGATCGAAAGATGGTAGCCATAATAGAGGCTCGTCTTTAGAAGCTAGTATGTTGTCTGAACTAGGATTTAAATATATCTCAAGCTGCATTAGTTTATCTTTATTGACTCAATTTTTTCAATTATTATAGATGCACCTCATCGACGACACCGAGGGATGAACCTCGGTATCTTTGGTCATCCGTCGGTAGCTCTACTTACAATACCAGTGGATGTCGATTCTGGACAATAAGTGTTAATATATTGTTGCAATAACAATTTAATATTTCTATCAATTATTATAAAACACAATTAACGTAACACATATTGTTATATTTTTACTGTAGTATACTAGAGCCAATAACTAAGCACACCTTACACGCTATATGTTTGATGCACCTCCCGAAAG
The DNA here is from genome assembly GCA_020205605.1 of Panax ginseng. Classification (NCBI taxonomy): domain Eukaryota; kingdom Viridiplantae; phylum Streptophyta; class Magnoliopsida; order Apiales; family Araliaceae; genus Panax; species Panax ginseng. The sequence goes on along the minus strand of CM035134.1, from coordinate 6,984,240 downwards.
GGCATATTTATATATAATACGCTGCAGCAAGTGCCACCTTTATGCAGACTGTCTTGTGGGATTTTCACGTAAGTTAATCATATTATATTAGTACATAGTTATTAAGTTCGACGAAATCAATTGTTCCTAACTTTTAAACTTTTATTATAGATTTATTATAGATATGACCTGAGTATCTCTCAAACAGTTGGCCACGATATGATTATTTCACATGTCGCTAAGAATTGCTCCTGGTCGGGTCAGATGAGATGTGACGAGAGATGTGACCGGCGATTGAGGACATTTCGGGACCACCATCGAGTTCACAACCCCTCAGATAGTCTCCGATTTAGCTTTGGCGGACTATGTATGCATCTTTGGGATGCTTATGACTTTAAGAAGAAGTCCTGGGCAAAAGCGAAAAAGAATAAAGGGCGACTCGATAGTACACACCATTACTTCTCATTCGTTCGAGGAGGCGAAGACGGTAACTGCACTATATTTAGTTGTTTAGTTATCAAGTTCTCACACAAATACTTAATACATGTCTTATGAATGTCTTTATTAGGTCTTGAGGAAGACCTTTGGCCGAGATCCGACCATGTTAGAGTTTTAGGATAGAGCCCACACGCCTAAGGACGAGTGTGTTTTATCTCAGGCATCATTAGCTATACAGGTAAAACTCATCTTACTATTTAACTTTTATTAATATCCAATCGTTAATAAAATGATATAATTAACTCACGTATACAAAATAAGTTATAGGACTGATTTCAGACGCATCGGGACCAGTGTATAGCTGAGTTAGAGGCTATTAGGAGAGGTTCTGAGCCGTTAGATTCTACCACCCCTCTTCCCTATATTGTATTAGATCAGGATGAGGAGCTGAGACTATGGGTCTCGTCTTAGGACCGTCTCAGGACCCCCCTACTACTAATACCGGTAGGTATCGAGTGTTGGGTCTGCCGAGGATACCCGCATATACACTACCTAGAGGTAATATTATTTTTTATGTTTCACAAAATTATCATAATTTATCACATTATATAAATTATTATTAGTAATGGAAAAATATATTTTTGTAGGCTTTAGCCAGCGTCAGCGTCCGAGAGCACATGTCGGACCATCTCATACGGGAAATGGCTTGGATGACGAGTTATTCTAAAGGTTGATAGCGATCATGTCGGATAGGTTCCATACTGATACGATCTTTTGTTGTCAATAATTGCCTAGCAGTTCTCGTCTTTACCAGCTTGCTCAGGATATTATAGTTGTGGCCTCCGTAGAGAATACGTACGACATTACCGCAGGAACAGTTCGACGTTTTCAGTGACGAGATGCTTCGGATGGTGAATACCCTCCTAGAGGAGGCTTTTCATCAGTCCCCGCTTACTCAGGTATTCTGCATGTTTATGTTATTTTTAATTAAGGTTATTTTGTTAATTCTCACATATATACAGACTAATGATTTTTATTTATAATTCTTTTAACATGGTGGCGATGATGAGCGGACTAGCGATGACTACTAAGAAGACGACTGAGATTTTCATACACCAGAGTAGCGTCGTCCACCTCCACCCCATGATGATACTTTTACTAGTTTATAGTTCATTAGTATTCATGTTATTCATTTGTAGAACATTTGTACATATTTTAGTAGATTACATTGTATTCATGTTATTCATTAAATTGTAGAACATTTGTACATATTGTTGTTGATGTGATGATAGAACATTAACTTATAGTTGTAATAGTTAGCTTGTGATGTTGATTATGATCAGTTAGTAGATTACGTTGTTGTTGAGAAGTGATACAGGGTTTTAGTGCTACGTTAAATATATGAATGTGAAACATATTATTGTCTGTCTATATTGGGATAAAATAGGTTACGGGTACATAAATGAGTTTAAATACCTGGAAATTGCAATTTTAAAATATTTATTAAAAAAAAGGTTATTTTTGATGGAATAAGGTATTTCCGACGGATATTTCGTCGGATTTATTTCTCAGACAAATTCTAAATTTTTTAAATTAAAATTAGTTTTACCTCGGAACTACCTTATTTCTGAGAGAATTTTCCTTCAAACTTGTATTTTAATATTATTTTATGTAATTTAATTTTTCATCGAAGATAAGTTATTTTCGAGAGAAGTTTCCGTCAGGCATAAGTGGCTCTTATAATCGACGAAAGTATTCCCTCGTATATAGTCCGTCGAAGTTACCTTATATTCGACGGAATTCCATCAGGGATAGTTCAGTCGGAAATTAGAAAAGGTCGACGAATTTTGCGATGGAACTTATCTCTGACGCGTGTATGTACGACTGAATTTCCAACAGAAACTTTAGTCGAAAATACACTAGGTCCGATGGAATAGTCTTATTTCCGAGGGAGTATTCTGTCAAAAATAAGGCTTTTTCTTGTAGTGTGTAGGAGATTGAGTGGGGTTTAAAGACAACCAGAACTATGGAGTTATGGTGGCCCGAAAGATGCGTGTTGAGGGCGACGGTGACAACTGTGAATGGGTTAAAAGGAAGATGAGGTTGGTGAAGATGGAAAGTTAATTTGGATCTTTTCCCTGAATACACCAAGAATCTTGATTTGCTTATTAGTTTTAGGATCTACACGATTGATTCATCAGTATGCTATGTACTACATTAGCAAAACTCAGATTTACTATAAAAAGAAGTACACATTGTTGGAAAAGACTTGTTTTTTAAAGTTTAATTTATGTTTGATAAATTTAAAGGTATATAAGTTTAAAAAGTCAATTTATAATATATGTATTAATATTTAATTATAATAATTTAACATATAATAATAAAAAAATCATATGTGATCAATAGTATTTAAATACAGTCGAGTTATATAAAAATATACATATGACCGACACATTTTAATTAATTTTAATTTTGATTAAAATTGACCGGAGCTAGCCAAAAGGAACACAATTGTTATGTTAAAATACTTTGAGGTATTGATTTTAAATTTCCCAATTTTGAGGGACAAATTGATTTTGGGCCTAATTTGGAGGGACAATTTTGTCATTAACCCAAAAAAGTCCAATAAACTTAAAAATAAGCCCAAAATTAACATAAACAGATTCAAAAATAATTAAGGGTAAATTACATATTCTATTACATTTTTTAAAATAATTATAACAATAGTGTACTCATAAAATGTTTACACAATTTATACATTTTCATATTTATTTATAATTTTAGTACAATTAGGATTCCTTAATTTAGGGAATTAGTATGCAATTAGGATTCCTTAATTTAGGGCTTCTTCTCTCTCTCCTTATCTATAACAACTGCATTACTTAGTCATCACCCTTCTTCTTCATTCAACGTATTCTTTCTATATATATATATATATATATCCAATTCATCCATCCCTTTCCATTCCTCTCAGAATTTAATTCACGATTTTTGTAATTCCTCCATTTTCAATATAATATAAAAATGATTTTTAGTTTTATTCCAAGATAAGTAGTTTTCCCCACTTCGTCCAGTGGTTGGGTCGATCAAGCTGCATATTACTAGAGGATAATTCTAATGATCTATATTTTAAATCCTTATTTTTTGGAGGAAACTCAAATTAGTACATTGAGATTGAGGAGATTGCGAATCAAAGTTGTCAGATTGATTGAAGAATGTTTGTGCTACCGTCCAAATAAAGAACAAGACATTTAGATTCTTGACAGAGAAGAGAGTGCTTGCTGCAATAGCAAAATGAGTATACGGATTGAAGAGGCATGGCGAAGGGAATTGGAATGTTATCTAGAGAAATTCTGGGCTTCTTGAATGATTCAGAACTAAACCTTCATACTTAAGAACTAACCCGTCATATCAAAGTAACTAATCAACATCCACATTTTAAATTTTTTCTTAGTACAATTGGTTACCAAACCTTCAAATCAAGGTAAGCAATCTTTTGTACCAAGGTAACAAAACCTTCGTACCAAAGTAACTAATTCACATCTACACCTGCAGTTTTTTCATAGTGCAGTTGGTAGCCAAATCTTCAGACCAAGATAACCAATTCAATTTTATTAAGTTACCAATTTCGTTTGAATGTGATGCAGTTGGTAGCCAACCATTCATACAAAGGTAACACTTTTATTATTTATGAGTAACAAAATAGTTATAAAAAAATTCTAGAACAGTACAAGTTTCATCTATTTATTTTTAAACTTTTTGTAGGGCGAATCTTCTTCTTATTCTCATTGGCGTTTTGGACAACGGAGATTCACGGCAGAATGTAGAATGCGGAGATTCCGTCTTTGGAAAGGTGTTGCAGTTATTTAGCTAACAATTTTTTGGATATCCAGTACATATATTTTATTTATTTATTTATTTTTTAACTATTATTTCAAAGTGTATGTGAGGGAGATGAAGATTTGAATTTGAATATTTAAATTTGAATTATTATTTTGAATTTATTTTTGTTGTTAGATCCCAAATATTTGAATTTGAATTATTAATTATGGCAGTTATTTGTCCTTGATTTTAGGTTTCCTTATTAATGTGAATTGTACTATTTTTGTAATATGGGTTCTAATTACACTCTTTTTATAAGTATTTGGTTGATGCACTATTCTTATAATTACTTTCTATTTGTTGTATACTTATGTAAAGAACCCAATTTGCTATATTCTTATAATTATTTTTTATTTGTTGTATACTTATGTAAAGAACTCTATTTGTTGTATACTTACTTTCTATTTATTGTATACTTCTATTTGTTGTATTTGGTTGTATACTTAGGAATTTGAAATTTAAAGTATATCTCTACTTTTAAAACTGAATGAGTAATTTTTAGGAGGTTTTTAAAAATAATTTATATTTTAAAGACTATAAATTTGTTAGTTATTATTAACTTGTACTCTATTGTATTCTGCTAGAATCTTTAGCATAAAACTTATCATCAACAAGCATATTTTTTCAGATCTAAAAACTTAAGCCCATCCCTTGGATTTAATATTGATTTAATGATCACTAAACTAACAGTGAGATAAAAGCAAGGCGTATTTGTAAGGGATAGTTTGGTAAAGTGACTACCCTTGAGAGAAAAAAATAATACTTAAGACTTGTATAAAATTAGTCCTTAAGTTATACTACTTACAATTTGTTCCAAATTCAATTACAATATCAATTTTAAAAATTAAGTATGTTTTTTATTTTCCCTAAATTTTAAGAATTTCTCTTCGAATTTGGCCTACATATTGTCTTATATTGATTTTATTTATTGATTTACATATAAAATATGTTATGAATAATTGATATTAAATTGAGTATATTTGTTGATAATTTAATGTATATAATATATATGGAGTATATATATTTTTAGGAGTGTGAGCCCAAGTATAAATTAGGGTTCACGTGTGACCTAAAAGAATGGAATGACAAATAGAAAAGTTGGAATAAAATGTACGAGACTCGAGAGAAGCCTCCACATGTTCCGAGTCAGAAGACTCTTGGTGGCGACTCGTTTTAGGAACTGATTGAAGGATTGAATTGGTGTCTAGAAGGACAGGACAGGACGATCTGGGCATTACTTTGGTGACTAAGGAGCTGTTTGTTTACATCTGATTGTCTCTTAATGGACTGCCTCTTAGTGATGTTGTTTGTTTATTTTTTTGTTATCTCTGAATGCCTCTTAATCAGTAAGACAGAAAATGAAATCTTAATAATTAAGAGGTACCTCTTAATGAATTTTTTTTATAATTTTTTTATATAAATATATTCAACAATATTATGCACTCATTTTTATTAAATTGAATATTTAATTATTAAATAAAATTTTACCCTTTAAAATGGTAAAATAGTGTCATTAAGTGACAATTTACTTTTTAGTTATCAAACAAGTTTTTAGATTCAGACCTCATAACCATTCAGATGATCTAATTTATTAAGACATCATAATCATTCAGATCTTAATTCCCAAGTTTATCAAACACAACCTAAGGGTATTTCTGAAATTTTTTCGAGGTCATGTGCCTGACACATGACCACTTAATTTCTAGAAAACTCTATAAATACTTCTTTCATTCTATGAAGAGGGGACTTGACTTTTGGACTCTCATTGGACTTTGGACTCTTTCAAGATTGGAAGACTTGGACATTCTCTCTCAACCCGAAGCACTCAAAAAGGCTCTCTGAATCCTTGCTACCCTAATAAGAGTCTCTGATTCTGTTTCAAGATGGTTCGAGACCGAAGATATTGAGCTATCAGATAGTATGTTGATGGCCTTGAAATATCATGAATTGGATGATCGTCACAAATGAAGAGGTTATTAAACACCTTCGGCATTAACACCTTCGGCTTCGAGAGATGGGATGACACTTTCGGCATTAACACCTTCGACTTCGGGAGATGGAATGGCATCTTGACTTCGGGAGTTCGACAGATTAGTAGTTTATTTGCTTTTTCATATTTAGTTCTTTAATTAATAATATTTTATTATTAACAAGTTTGTTATTTTGTTAGGAATTATTTCCGTAAAAGTAGGAAGTTTGTTAGAATCTTTTTCACATCTCTAGGAGGATTTTATTTCCATATTATTTTTATATCTCTAGGAAGATTCTAGAGTGATTTGGAGATAAAGTTTTGCTAAGCTATATAAACCCGGCTTGTTGGTTGAAATAAATAGACTTGATTTTGATAAATATATTATACACATTAGAGAGATATCTTTGTGTTTTTTTCGGTGAACCTCTTTCTTCTTCATGTGAATTTATTTGTTTACCTAGCCTGCATGATAATCGTTATCTCGCCCGGCGTCAGTTGGTATCAAAGCTCAAGCATCTTTTTGGGAACAGACTCATCGGTTTTAATGGTTAGTGGTCGTGGTCGTGGTCGTAGAGGGCAGATTCCGGCTTAGGAAGTCCCGCACCGTGTTCGTAGTATCTAGGTCGTGATGATTGAGGATTTATAGAGACAAGTTATAAAGTTAACCCAATTCCTAGCAACGCAAAATCTGGGTCGTCAAGGACAATTTTCGGAGGAGGAAATCCCGCACCTAGGCCGCTGTGGATAGGTTCTGGAAGAGGAAGTCCCACATCTTAAATACGATGAAGAATTCTATGATTCTGAATCGAGTTATGATAACCCTTACCACCGTAAGAGGCAGCTATGGGAACGACGTGACTGTGAGGACCGTCGTAGTGATCTAGGTTTCAGAATGGAGCTACCAGAATTTTCTGGTACGCTGCAAGCAGAAGGATTCATCGATTCGATGAACGAAGTAGAGCGCATCTTCGAGTATAAGGAGGTATCAGATAGTGCTAAGGTAAAATTGGTTGCCATCAAATTGAAAGGCCGAGCATCTACTTGGTGGGAACAGATAAGGCGTTCAAGGGAGAGATAAGGAAAGGCTAAAATCACTAAGTGGGAGAAGATGCAGAGTCACTTTCTTCCTTTCGAATACACTTAGTCTCTATTTAAGAGATTGCATCTGTTAAGACAAGGTACTCGATCTGTGGATGATTAAACTGAAGAGTTTTACCAATTGATAGCAAAGAATGATCTATCGGAAATCGAAGAACAACTGGTGGCACGATATTTGGGAGGATTAAAACAACCATTGCAGAACGCCCTTAGCCTCCATTCACTTTGGACTGTTTCTGAAAGCATATCAGCGAGCTCGTGAGGCAAAGCAACAACAGAACATTAGACCGATGCCAAGGAGAAATCCCCCCAACAAGCCAAACCCATCCCCATAATTTCGTACTACACCACAACAACCTCAGGGTAACTTTAATTCTAGCATCAAGTGCTTCAGATGTGGAGAACCAGGTCATAAAGCAATAGAGTGCCGAAAGCCTGCTAACCATAATGGTAAGAACCTTTTTATTGAAGAAGGAATGACCGATGAAGCAGAGGAGTTCGGAGAGCCTATATATGATGAGTACGAGGATAAAAATGTTATATGGAGATGGACAGGAGACCCTAATCGTTCCCAAGAGTTTGTTTACTCCTAAAGAAGAATCCGAAGAGGATTGGTTGAGGACCAATATCTTCCACACTACTTGCACAATGGCAGAAAAGGTCTGTAAAGTGATTATTAATAGTGGCAGCTGTGAAAACGTAGTGTCTAAAGAAGTTATTCGAAAGTTAAATTTGAAAATGGATCGGCATCCAAAACCATATAAGTTATCTTGGTTGAATAAAGACTGTGGTGCGATAACGCTTGGTGCGATGTGGTGAAAATGGATGCTTGTCATATGTTATTGGGAAGACCTTGACAATATGACCGAAGTGTCATCCATGATGGTCGGAAGAATACTTACTCCCTCGGTATAAAATTAAGGGAAAAGAGTTGTGTTAGCACCTCGTAGGGAAGAGTTCGGTTTGACTCAAACAGTCGGGAACCCGAACCTATTATCTATGATAAGATTCCTAACAGAAGTGGAGCATGAAGGAGTTATGTATGCATTGCTTCCTTGTGAGAGAAGTTCGGCAAATGGAAATGCAGAAGTATCGGCTGATGTGCAGAAGTTGCTAACGGAGTTCGCTGACTTAATGCCCAAAGAACTTCCATCAGGATTACCATCGTTGAGAGATATTCAACATGAAATAGATTTTATCCCAGGATCGAGTCTACCAAACAGATCAGCGTGCAGACTCAACCCCAAGGAGTCAGAAGAGCTACAAAGGCAAGTAATGGACTTAATGGAAAAGGGATACATTTGTTAAGTATGAGCCCATGTGCAGTTCCAGATCTATTAGTGCCGAAGAAGGACGGCTTATGGAGAATGTGAATCGACAGTGGAGCAATCAATAAGATCACGGTGAAGTATCGTTTTCCGATACCTCGTCTAGATGATATGATAGATCAGTTATCCAGTGTAAAAATCTTTTCAAAAATTGACCTGAAGAGTGGATATCATCAAGTTTGGGTGAGACCTAGAGATGAATGGAAGAAAGCCTTCAAAACACAACAAGGGTTGTATGAATGGATGGTTACACCATTTAGACTTTCCAACGCACCAAATACCTTCATGAGGTTTATGCATCAAGTACTACGACCTTACATGGGAAAATTTATGATTGTTTACTTTGATGACATTATTATCTATAGTTCGACATTGGAATTACATCATGAGCACCTCCGAACTGTATTTGAAACGTTGAGGAAGGAACGATTGTTTATAAACTAGAAAAAGAGTTCTTATTTCACGACTTCAGTAACCTTCCTCGATTTTGTTGTTTCTACCAAAGGTGTTCACGCAGATTCGACCAAGATCAAGGCAATCTCGGCATGGCCTACACCGGAGACCATACATGACGTCAGAAGCTTTCATGGATTATGTTAGGAATAAGCATGTGAATGATATTCCTATTTATATATGATTTGATTATCATATATATATATATATATATATGAATGAATATACAAGTATGCTTGCATTAAGACAAATTGTAAAGTCCTTTGATAAATTATAGAAACATATGTACAAGGACTTAGAATAAATTGATCAAATATGTTAGGTTGATCCCACATAAGCAAAACAGCTTTGTAAAGTCCTTAAAAAGAAATGATGTACAAGGACTATAAATATAGAAAGATCAAGCATGTTAGGATGATCTTATGATGTAATAGATAGGCTTGTTTGGTCGTCGAGCACTGCACCAGAAATTGTAGTCTGCCAGGAGAGTCAAGGAAAACTCGAGAGCTATCGAGGCAGAATCGTAGTCTGCAAGATAGTAGATCTCGGAGTTCGTAGACTGCCAGGAGAGACGAAAAAGGATCGTAATGTGCCGAGGAGAACTTCCTCGAAGCCGCAGTCTGCTAAGGAAGTCATGTTCAGAATCGTAGAGACAGCCTTCCTACGAGCCGACCGAGCATCTGCCGAAGCCAAGTCAAGAATCATAGACTACACTCTGAGTCGTAGAGTGTACTGATGTCAAAGCCAAGTCAAGAATCGCAGACTACACTTAGAGCCGTAGAGTCATCATCGATCGATAGAAAGAGATCATAGTCGAGCAAGACTGGATGAAGACAACAAGCACAACGATGTAAATTGTAGAGTGTCAAGATCTCGATCTCTTGAGTCGTAGTGTCTCGCGACAACCAAGTCAATCGTAGAGTGTAACTAAGACCTCAATAGATGTGCTCACAAAGCCACGGTAGAATCGTAGAGCAAACACAATTCTCAACAATTGAGCACTCCCAGAATATCCAAAGGAATGAAGCCTCTAGTCTAAGCTGCAAGATACATCCCACCTGAAGGAAACCAGAGAGCACTCAACGAATGGCATGCAAGCTAATGAAAGATCTAAGCACCAACCCAATCAGCATCCAGATTGAGTTATGAAGCCATTTGAGACGAAGTCTTCCACAAATTGATCAGAAGAAGACTTCAGTAACTGACTAAGGAAAGTCAGCAAGTGCAGTAGCTGTCAAGTAGATAGAAGACGATGATCTGGGAAGCAACCAGGATCATGGTGTTTGCCAAACAAAGAAAGAACTGATGAAGTTTACACTAAGATACCGGTCAGCCTCTGAAGAATAAGGCTAAAGTGATTAAGCTTTGGGTCAGTCCATTGATGATAAGTGAACGGGAGATCACTAGGAGAAAGCGAATTGGACACGCCACAAATCTGAAGTGTCTTGTTAATCAGAAGGGGCCAGCGTAAAAAATCAAGCCATAAGTTTCTGAGATCAGTCGAGGAAAACAGAAGTGTTGAGGCACTGCACAAGAGAAGGAAGAGGTGTTCTACATTGAAGATCCAATCAACACTTTTCAAGATCGTAGTGTTGACTCTACATGTCAATGAGCAATAGTCAACAAGACACTACGATCAGGTCCAAGAAAGCAAGCATCAGAATCGTAAAGTTCGATCATCCGAAGATTAAAGCATTGGCAACGATTCAATCTAAAAGTTGGTATTCGAACAAGAGCTTATTGAGAGCATCGATGCAAAAGGACAACCTCTGATCGAGAAATCAGAAGGGGGGAAATAAAGTCGTCGACCTGCCCGAGACATCAAAGTAACATCTCTGACGGGGTAGGTAAAACAGTAGACTGCAGTGTCAGAAAGTCATATCATGTCACATCTGCAGTCTGCACCAAACAACTCGAGATCTGTGAAGTAATTTGAATAGCTTTCAACGGCTACCTTCCAACGGGAAGATTGGCAAGGAGTATAAATCAGAAAGAGCTTTAAAGATCAAGTGTGCTGGAGTTGTTGAGTTTGGAGAAATGGTGGACTGATTTAACCAACTTAAAATAGTGAGTAACTAATGAAGGTCTGAAGGCTCACTCTACGATCCACCAAGAACACTTAGAGACAGACAAAGAAAGAAGTAGAAGTGAGAGTTCTACAATGTAGAAGCGAGAATTCTACTACATGAAGAGTGTTCTGAACTGTCGAGAGAAAGAAGAGCATCAATGTCATCTTGATGTCCATCATGGGAAGACTCTAAGTACTAGAGAGAAGAGCCTACAGTCATCTTAGCAAGTCCATCATGAGAAGGCATCAAATATCAAGAAAGAAGATCACCAACGTCATCATGGTGTCAAGCATGAGAAAGTTTCTAAGTACCTAGCAGAAGAGCTTACATTCATCTTAGAAACTCATCAAGTGCAGCCATCAAGTATCAAGGGATCTTTAAGGAAGTTCATCAAGGGATCATCAAAAGTGGTTGAGTAACTGAAGAAGCTGAGCATCATGCAATACTCAACTGCACTTCAAGGATGATCACGCCAAGCTGCTAAGTACAGAAGATGTTTAGAGCTTAAAGACATCTTAGTAGCTCAACAAAAATAACAACAACAACAAGAAGCCAGGGCCTGAAGGGTCCTTGTTCGAAGGGACTCAACGAAGATTCCAAGCCTGCTGGGCTTGAAGAGTTCCTAGGGAACTAGAGGAGTTCCAAGGCTGCTGGTCTTGAAGAGTTCTTAGTGAACTAAAGTTCCAAGGCTGTTGGCCTTGAAGGAATCTTTGTGATTCAGGGTGCTGCCCTTCCTTAGTGGAAATCCTACTAGTTGAAAGCAGAAGAGTGGATTAGGAGCTTGAGTCTCTGAACCACTTAAAACTTCTTGTGTCTTTTACTTTATGTCATTTACTTTATGTACATTAACTGCTATAACTGCTATGTCTATTTTAAATGCTTACCACTGAACTAACTCTACGAACAATGTATGTATGATTATGAATATATCAATGAAGGGGATCTTTTACTTATTCCGATGTGCTTGAAAAGATTCTTATGTTTGTCATATGCTAAATTATTAGCAATACAAAATGAACCAGAAAAGTATTTGAAATAAAAAGGATCTATTCAACCCCCCCTTTTAGATCTATTGTGCCAACTGGGAACTAACAATTGGTATCAAAGCAGGTTCTCATGCTATATTCAAAAGCTAATCACTTTGAGTCTGATCCTAGGCACAAACATTGTTCTAAACTTAGTTTAGTAGTAAGTCACTTATTGTATGCAGATGAGCTTACACATTGGAAATATTGTGTACAGGTAAATGTGTATATACACATGAAGCTTCTCAGATTGGTCCATGTTCTTGATTACCATATCAACAAGACCAATCCTTACTCGCAGTCAATCTTGTAGTCTGAAGACCAGACTAGAAAGTTCAAAAGACATCAACAGAAAAGAGTCAAACATCCACCAGCCTAAAAAGATGAAAAGGCCACACATGCTAAGAAATGCTTATTCAGAGAAGAAAGAAGAACTTCTCAAACATGTATCTGGCCAACCAGCAGCTGGATGTAAACCTTGTGAACTCAAGGATGTTAAAGAACTAAGGATGTTGATATTCTCTTAGCTTGCGTCCTCAAGACCACGACTGATTGATTGAAGGTCAACTGGAGCAACTAGCTGTCAGGAACAAATGAGAAACTATGCACATCAATGCCTAAACTCAGTATATCTAAGATAAATGACTGTTAAGAAACTAACAGTAAAAAGGTATGGTTCCTACTAATATAAATATGTACATTATGATTGCACCTCCTTATGAACTATAACAATATTCTTTCAAGGAATCATAATCTACCTAAAAAGGTGAAGAGAAAAAGTACACTGAGGGTGGAAACTCAAATGCCTATAAACTTTCTCTCCATCCAAGTTTTAGGTTGAAGATGACATCTTGAAAGAAATCTGAAATGGGTCATAAGAGCATCATAGGTTAAATTAATTTTATGTGAAGTAATCTTTGATGATGGGTTAGTATGTATGTACAACCTATGGTCTAAGTGTTTAATAACACACAGAGTATGATCAGTTCTACAAGAGTATCTTGAAGATTCGTAGAAACTAATCACCTCCATGAATCAACCAGATACAAATAAATCGTAGAGTTGATTCTCACTCTGTGAACATTTAAACCCTGTGAACATAACCTAGCAAATGATGAAACCACTAAAGAAAAAGAGTTTTTTATTAAAATAGCAAATCTTACACACACTCACCATCATGCATCTCAAAATGTATTATCTAAATTAGTTACATGCATGAATATGACTGTTGGTGATCAATATGATGATTATCCAAATATATAAGGAATAGGGGTTTAGAAAACTAACCTAGCAGGACCCATTTAACTATGGGTACCAAAAATAGAAATTTATAACCTACAGGTACCTGGTCTATCTGGCCACACTAAGGAATGCTGAAGTAGAAGACTTCAGTCAAGAAAATTCAACCAGCAGAAGGCTTAAGACTGTTCAGAAATGATTCTAATAAAACTCCTATATGTCAAAGCCTGTCCTTGAAGACTTGCTGAGCTAATCTGAATGAAGCTCACATTGTTGCTGATCCTTATAAGGAAGAAAGTCATTCAGCCAAAGATGTAAAAGGGTCTTAGATGCTCAATCATTCAAAGCATGTCATAAGAGAAGAATCCTCAAGGAAGCTCACCAAAAAGGATCATCGAGCATCAAACATGAGGAACTCATTACAGGAGCAGAACTCCATAAGTACAAATCAGAAAAGAAGACTACGTCAGAGTAATCTTTGTCAAATGATCGTAGAATGATCAGTCTTGGAGATATCCATGTCTACGATGTAAACCAATTTAATTGTCAGTGGTGATTCCAGTCAGAAAGAGACATGCAAGGATACCTCCTAATGCACATGAAGAAAAGGAAATCACACCTCACTAAAAAGACAACATTAACCATGGGAGAGCAGTGATCTGTTAAGGAACAACAGCATTGAGATATTCTATGAAGCAATGTACCAGCTACAGAGTCCCAAAACTTTGTGGCTGATGAACCAAATGAAGATCCATAGTCAGTAGGAACATCTCAAAACGTACTACTGATAACCCATCAGCCACCCAACTCAAAATCGTGGAGTACCTACGATCAAACACCTGATCGTAGTGTAAGTACTTGAGGACACCACAATTATAGCCAGTGCAAATGTCTAAAGTTAGAAGAGGAACTCCCCAGCAGAAAAGGTCAAATGAGATATTAGTGCAAATCACTTCTAAAAGTATTTCATCTGGAAAGTGCCTCAGGGACAAACCTGACCCTTAGCTCACTCACTACAACAAAAAGGCTTATTTCTGACGGAATATTTCGTCGGTACTAAGACTATTCCGTCGAGGGTAACATCATCTCCGATGGAATATTCGGTCAGAAATTTGGTCGTATATAAGCACATCGAAAATAAGTCCATCGATTCTTCGGTTGGGAACACTTAACGCCGACGGAACTAGGTTCGACTGAACATTCAGTCGGAGTTAATATATCCCCGACTGAACTGTATCTGTCGAGGATATTCGGTCGATGATAAGCATGCCACGTGGCAACCTGACAAAAATGGAAAATCACCTTAAGAGCGACGGAATTCTGTCAATTCTATAACGCGTCCGTCGAGTATATTCGGTCGAGGATATTCGGTTGAGGCTATGTATGCCATGTGGCGGTATACCAAAAATGGAAAGAAACTTAACCTCGACGGTATTCCGTCGTGAAGACCATTATTCCGTCGAGGTTACTGTTTCATTTTTTTAAATATTTTTTTTGTTTTTGCAATATCCAGGGATTTAACCCACATCTTGTACTGCACTGCACTGCACTGCTTTTCCCAACATCACATACACAAGCTAAATTAAGCTAAATGTCAAAAACATCCCATTACTACAACTAGCATAACCGCAACAAACCAAAGTAATGAAATGTAAAACCGCATTAATCAAAGTAAATTAAACTAATGTAAATTACAAAAGATCCCATTAATCTAAACTAATTATAACAAACATCCCATTAAGCTAAGTGTCAAACCGTAACAAAACCAAAGTAATTAATGCTAAGGTACTTTAAACTACAATATGTATGTCAAAAGTTATGTAAAATAAATACAAAAGAATTTAAACTACAAAAGAATGTAAACTAAGTCAAGCTAGTAGAGCCCCCAGTGTGAGAAGGATCATCAGGCGGGCGTCGACGCTGCTCGGGAGTATGAAAATCGTCATCCCGCTCGTCAGTCTGCTCGTCACCCTGTTGATACAATATAATGTAACTAATTAGTCCATATATATGATTCAGTTAAAGATAACTAAATGAAAATTAAATAACATGCAGAATATATATTTGTATTTAAAACGAAATATACTTGAGCAGTCGAGCGATGACTCAACATCGGCCCAAACGCGTCCTCGACAAAGGTAACCAACATCCGAACAATCTCGTCGCGTATCGCGACCCACTGCTACGGAGGAATACCTGTACTCTCGGCGGTGGCACCAGCTGCAACGTCCAGCACAAGCTGATGGAGGCGAGAACGGATGGGCGGGTCCTGACGATGGAACAGCGGATCGATCTCAAACCTCTCTGACACCGCAGCCATAACACGCTGGAACAAAGCATCATCTAAGCCAGCGCCCATATGTGATGGTCCCACGGGGGCTCTCGGACTTGATCATTGGCACAGAGCCTATAAAAATAAATATAACATGAATAATATTACAATTTTACTTTATTCATAAACACAAAATAAACACAAATATTATACCTCCCGACGATTGTATAGGTTTGGTATTCTCAGAACTCAAAGACCGACACCTGGCCGGTAGTACTAGTGGGAGTATCCCGAGACGCGCGACCAAAGAGCCGCCTCCTCGTCCGAGATAAACTAATCTTGACGGAGGGATGGTGGAATCTAACATCTCAAGATCGCTTCTAGCAGAACCTCAAGAATCTGCTATATATTTGGGTCATGCAAGCTTCTCAAACCGCTCCTGTAATTTGATATACAAGTGAGTTATCTTGGTATCATCATATAAATTACGTAATATTATCCTAAATAATATCAATTTTAGTAAATGTATTACCCGTATAGCTAGTGCTGCTGGAGATATCGTCGACCCCGAAGTAGAGCCCTTCGGCGTATGGACTCTATCCCAGAACTCGATCATAGTAGGAGGTCGGCCTAAGCCACTCCTCATGGCCTAGATCATATACATTAAATAAGATCACCTAAATTTACTATAGTTGCAATATAAGATTAAACTAAACTAAAGAGAAATACATACCGACTTAACCTCCTGAAACGACTGCGAGCCAGAAGTATGTACAACTCGCAGCTTGTCGCGATTCTTCTTCATCTGCTCCGACTTGGTCTTGAACGTAGCATCATCCCAATACTCACACATCGTAGCCCATGTGCAGATCTCGATCATCGTAATGGTGATGATCTCGCAAAGTAGTCCGGGCATTTCTTCTATTGCCTCGACCGCCGCCTCGTCTGATCTCGCATACAACCATCCGACATAATTCTTGAGAGATGTGGGAAATGATAATCTTGGCGTCACCATCCGCCTCGGTGATGAAGCCTCATATCTCGTAGTATCTCTATCAAAATGGATATAACATACGATAATTTATTATTTGAACAATATGTATATAACATGCATTGACCTTGATATAATATATGTAAGTCGAATTACGTGAAACTCCAGCAACACTGTCACCATGAAGCTGGCATCGTAGCGTACAGCAGACTAACTAAATCGCACGCACCCGGTAGGGAGATGTGCTGTGCAGGCGGATGGCGTGTGTCTGGCCGCCTTAGCTTATTGGATCCATAATACTAGAATAAAAAATTTATTAAGAACATTTTAATTTATTAATCACGTTCTCTTCTTCGACCCTTCTCTTAAACCACTAGTGAAAATTTGCATTAGTGAATGCTTCCATCTGTGATTCTATCAACCCCGGGTTAGAAGCATGTGCTTCCAATTCGAATGAACTGCGTACAATAATATGACAATTAATTAATTTTTGATTAAGGATAGATAAATCTTTTTCAACTTGTAATAATACATACCGATGTAATGCAGCGATACTTGAGCATATTTAGAAGACGACGTAGAGACAATCTTTAAATCTTTATCGGTTAGGTAATCTTCGTCTCATGTCCAAATGGTTTAGCTAGATAAGTGAATACAACCAACTCATCATCAGCGCGACCAGACGGATCCCCGACCTCATTCCAACTTAGACGGTTATGCTTCGTTGCGACTACATCGTCAAAGTACAACGAGCAGAAGTTGACAAGCTCTTCCTCCGTATAGCGTTCAGCAATAGAACCCTCTACACGCGCTTTGTTTTTAACTTTTTGCTTTAATCGACGCATATACCTGTCACATGAAAGTATGTGATATATATTACCTAATAAGTTAAATATAAAGATGACGAATATTGCATAATGTATGTGATATTACCTCTCAGATGGATACATCCATCGATGTACCGGTCCTCCAAGCTTAAGTTCATATGGCAGATGAATAGGCAAATGCTCCATGCTGTCAAAGAACCCCTGTGGTAAAATCATTTCGAGCTTGCACATTGTCAACACTATGTTTTTCTCCATCTGCTCCACATCACTATACCTTATAATAGTTGAGCAAATATCCCGAAAGAAATTTAAAAGTGCGGTAAAAGAATCATTAATATTCCTGGGTAACATCTCACGAAATGCAATTGGCATCAACTTCTGCATGAATACATGACGGTCATGACTTTTAGTGACGCCCAAAGAAACCAAAATAGGTATACAACACCCGACCAACCACTAATAATCCCGCTTAAAAAAAGTCGCCAAAATACATGGTATCCGAAAAGCAAACTCACAACTTTGATAATATCCCCGGTATAAGTAATGTCGGTAGAATAATTCGAAGCACCAAAATACAATGGTATAGAAAGCAAACTACAACTTTGAGTTTAAATACAAATAGTTTAAATACAAATATTTCTTAGACAATATACACACCCAAATAAGTCCTCATTAATTATTCATACACTATTTTACGTAAATAGTGAGGACACCTAAAACATCTTCCTAGAACCATCACTCCATACCCCGACTCGATCCTCGCTATGTTCTCACCTCCCGAGAAGAAAAATGGAACAAAAAGGAAAAGGGTGAGCTCAACTAGCCCAAGAAGAACATTATGACTAAGATAATATACAACAAATTATCGTTAGTCTTCAACAGGAAAAATCGATAAATTATAATAGACAACAAGTTTTAGATCAATAAATGCAATGAATAAAGAATCCATTGTAAGAGTCACGTAGAGAAAGAATTCTACCGCCTTCTAAGGTTTAAAAGTCCATCATCAATATTTTATCCCTCAGAATAACAATCAATATTCATCTTTGCACTACATGTGCCAAAGATATTCATTTAAATCACCAAATTGGTCATGTTCATCTCAACACTGCTCATCTTTGCACTATGTGCCAAAGATATTCATCATTAATCGCTCATCTTTTTGCACTATGTGCCAAAGATATTCATTTATATCATCATTTAAGACCGAGGATGATGAAAAATATTTTTAAAGAAACGAATCCAAAGGAAACAAAATGACAAGGATTAAGGATTAAGGATTCGTACTTTGTTTTACCCATGTCCAAAAATACCTCAAAATAATCATATTGGAGTAAAATTCAAGAATGATCAAAACATGGATACAATCAAAGCTAGTATCCGTAATAGATATTTTGGGCAAAAAGAAAAATTTTATTTTTCTATGAATAAAGTCAGATTCGTGAATAAGGTCAGATACGTGAATAAAGGTCGATAACGTGAATAGAACCCCGACACAACAAGTTCCAAATTTGATAAAAAGTTCAACAAAGATTTTGGCATAATGATATTGAAGAAAATAATATCATTTATGAAAAGAAATAACATCCCTTACCTCAAAATAACCGCATTTTCGATCGAATTTCAGATAAGGTCGATGTAAACTCGCACCAGATAAAGAACACTCAAAGTATACTCACAAGAATACGCTCGATAAATATAGAGAGAGAAAGAGAGAAAACTTTGTTTCGTGTGATTTTCAATTCTAACTTAACCTCTATTTATAGGAAAATGCTGTAACGCCCAAAAAAGGAGACTAAAATAATAAAATATATTATTTATTTTACCAATTTTCTCACGCATGCTAGGTTGGAATCAAACCATCTTTGAATAAAATTAGCAAATTTCATGTGCATATTCCACCAACCAAAAAGTGGGTCCCCCCATAAATTTAATAAAAATCATTTTATTTTTTCAAAACTTCAACAATTCATAGAAAATAGCCTTGTTATCGTAAAAATTCAAAACTCGCGAATTTCCATGGGAAATTCCATTCTCTACAACTTTGCGTAAGAAAGTTTTTCCAAATTCCAAATGTAAATTGACCAAAATCCATAAACCAGACGATTTTATAGCCTATAATAAATTTTCTATCAAGAATTGTGTCCACCGACACACAAAACATGTGTTAAACATTTAATGCCACAAAATACTCTACCTCCTCATATACTCATATATCCCACATTCATTATAAAAATATCACCGCTAATATATTATTAAAATAATATATTTAAATGAATTATTTTATCGTAAAAAGATAAAATATTAATTTTCAACAATTGTCACATTAAAATTTTCTCCATCTATATCCACATAAAATAAATATTTTCTTTATCATAATAATCAATAATTAATTATTTTAAAATAATATTACGTAATCACAAGATCGACAAACCGTGCCGCTCCTCAGAAAGTTAGGCTTTCCAATAAGGATTTCTCCTTACCTACGCCGCAATTAGGTGACCAAACCTCTCCTTAGATGTAACTTTCTAGACATTGCCAATAATGTTATCTCGATAATATTATTCAAATAATATGAATTATTGATTTGATAATGGAAAATACTTGTGTAATGACAATTATTGAAACAACAAAATGATACAAAATATCAACGCAAAGAATTATTGAATCAATATAATATTGAACAAGAATTCATCGTGAATAATTATTGAGTAAGGCCTTCTTCACGTAAGGATCAATAATTCAACAATATCTGCAATACCGCGTGTGCCATCGCGGCAACCACACATATTATCAGATTTTAACCACCGTGTAACCCAACAAAGGTTAATTCTGTGAATAATTTACGCCGTTATTTATAAAACTCAATCTTTGTCGTTTTCTTTCATCCAACCGCTTTTTTCCGTTATGGGGCCCACTAATGATCGCTACCGTCAGCACGGAGATTCCCGACAAAAAGAATATTCCACCACCAAACTAATATTCCCTAATAATAATGAATATTTTATAACCACTTGCTTATTTTGTAAACTTTGCACATTTCACCCATAACCAAAGAATTATATCAAATTAACCCTTATTAATTTAGAATAATGAATAAAGGAAAATTCAATTTTATTTATAATAAGTTGGGGTCTTACAACCTCCCTCCTTATGAAATTTCGTCCTCGAAATTAACGACGACCGGTGTATCGAAAAGGTGAGGGTACCTCGCTTTCATCTCCGATTCCAACTCCCATGTCATTTCCTCAATTGCATGGTTTCTCCACAAAACCTTAACTTGTGGTATAACCTTCGTATGTAAGACATGCTCTTTCCTATCCAAAATCTCAACAGTATCTCCTCGTATGTTAAATCTTCACTATCTCGTCCGGGTTCTAACGCAATAATGTGGTTCGGTCTTTCACATATTTACGAAGCATAGATATGTGGAATACATTGTGAACACGAGACATACTTGAGGTAACGCGAGTCTATAGGCTACGCTTCCTATTCTTGGTCAAGAATCTCAAATGGACCAACAAACCTTGGATTGAGCTTTCCTCTTTTCCCAAATCTTGTAACTCCTTTCCATGGAGCAATACGTAACAATACATGATCTCCAATATTAAACTCCACGCCCTTTTCTATGAAGATCAAGATAACTCTTTTGTCGATCTTGTGAAGTTTGAATACGTTGTCGAATCATTGGATCTTTTTTCAGAGTCAGTCATGCGTTTAATTCTCGTCCCAACAATGTTGCTTCTCCCACCTCGCCCCAAAGATATCGAGAACGACATTTTCGGCCCATACAACGCCTCAAATGGAGCCATGCCTATACTTGCTTGATAATCGTTGTTGTAAGAGAATTCCACCAAAGGGCAAGTACTTATCCCAACTTCCTTTGAAATCTAGAACACGTAGTCTTAATAGATCTTCAAGGGTTTGAATAGTCCTCTCTCGATTGTCCGTCTGCTTGAGGATGGTATGTCGAATCAATCAGAACTGCGCTCATAGCTTTCTCGTAAGCTAACCCAAAATCTTGAAGTGAATGAATCTCGGTCACGATCCAAACTATGGATACCGGCATGCCATGCAATCGCATAATCTCATTCACGCATATACGAAAGCAAGACGCTCAAGGAATAAGTCTCAGACGGTAAGAAATGGGCGACTTGGTTAATCTATCAACAATAACCCAAATTGCATCTACGCCTTTGAGAAATTTTGGGAAGACTCAGAACAAAATCCATAGTAATGTGTTCCCATTTCCATTCCGGAATCTCAAGTGGTTGCAATGGACCTTTTGGCACTTGATGCTCCGCCTTTACACGCTGACAAAGTTAAACATCTTGAGATAAACTCCGCAATCTCTCTCTTCATATTGTTCCACCAAAATGTATGTCAATATCATGATACATTTTGGTACTCCTGTGATGGATTGCAAACGGGTGTGTGTGTGCTCCATCATGATTTTATGCTTCAAGTCGTAATCGTTAGAACGCAAAGTCTAGAATTGACTCAAGTATTCCTTCTTCATCGATTCTTGCTTCGAATAGCACCTTCTTGCACTTTCTTCTTCATTTGTATCATTTCTGTGTCCGTAGCTTCGAGCAAATTTTAACTTTATCAATTAAAGTCTGGTTCTACTCAGATATTCGCCATCATCATGTGGGATCCTCGAGTCTTTAATTCTATCTTCATCCTTTGTAAGTCGATAAAATGGGCTTTCATGTTGACAATATTGCACTCAGATTTGCATATGATCTTCTACTCAATGCGCGCTACCACTACGCTCGCTTTTCCGTGATGATATTGAATAGTGTGATCGTAATCTTCAATAGCTCAAGCCAACGTCGTTGCCACATATTGAGTTCTTTTTGGGTGAAGAAATATTTGAGGCTTTTATGGTCCAGATAAATCTCCACTTTCTCTCCATACAAGTAGTGTTCCATATCTTCAACGCGAATACGATCGGGCCGCTAACTCTAGATCATGAGTAGGATAATTCCTCTCATATTCTTTTGAGTTGTCGTGAGGCATAGGCTATGACTTTCCCATGTTGCATGAGAACACATCCTAACCCCTGCCGTAAGCATCATCAGAGATAACAAATCCATCCGAACCAGATGGTATTGTTGTAACAAGTGCCTTAAATGAGTCTCCTCTTGAGCTCTGGAAACTCTTCTCACATTCTCCGCTCCATATGAATTTTGTATCTTCCGAGTCACCGAAAGTTAATCTGAGTAGCGATTCGAGAAAATCCTTCCACTAATCTCCGATAATAACCAAATTTAAGCCCGTAAAGTCACAGATTTTGGCCACCGATTTTGATTGTTCCAACTTTGTATTGCTTCAATCTTCGCCGTCAACAGATACTCTTTGTTTTGACACCACGCGTCCAAGGAATGCTACTTCCTCAAGCCGTAACTCGATTTCTTTGACTTGGCATAAAGCTTGTGTTCACGTAAGTCTTTGTAGTACCAAATTTTCAAATGGTGCTCATGATCTTCACGGCTTTTGGAATAGATGAGGATGTCATCAATAAAGACAACAACGAATCGATCCAAATATTCCTTAAATACACGGCTCATCATATCCATGAAAGCAAAGCAGGAGCATTAGTCAATCCAAAAGACATGACCAAGAATTCATAATGCCCAGACGAGTCCCGAATGCCGCCTTTGAATATCCTCGCTTTTAATCTTCAAATTGATGATATCCGTAACTAAGATCGATCTTTGAAAAGAATTGTGCTCCTCAGAATCGGTCGAACAGTCATCAATGCGAGGTAGTGGATACCTATTCTTGATGGTGACATGGTTCAATTCCTCAGATAGTCAATATAAAGTCGATACCCCGCCTTTTCTTCTTTACTTAATAAAACAGAGCACCCCAAGGAGACGATTAGACGAATAATGAAACCGATGTCTAATAATTCTCGTAGTTGGACTTTTAACTCCTCAAGTTCAATAGAGCCATTCGATATGGGGTTTTAGAAATGGGTTTTGTAATCGGCTCAAGGTCAATAAAGAATTCAACATCACGCTCGGGGTAAACCAGAAGCTCTTCAGAAATACATCGTGGAATTCTCTAACCACGTAAATATTATTCAAATCGATTTGTCTTTATTCAAATCCATAACATGGGCTAAGAAAGCTTGACATCCGCTTTTTCAATAAACTAATAGCTTTGTGGCTTGATATGATGTTGATCGATTTTAGTGGTTTAGTGGTTTGAATTGTGATGACAAAGTTGGTTAGAATATGAAAACTAACCACCTTATTTAAAACAATCAATTTTGGCATGATGAGTGGTTAACCAATCAATTCCTAAAATCACATCAAAAGCAAGTATCTTTAAAGAGATAAGATCAACAGTAATGTGATAGTGCCAACTTGGATCATGCAAGATTTATAAACCGTAGATGTAACGAAGGTTTCACCCAACTGAGTTTCAACAGATAAATCAAAATCTAATTTCTCCTGAGTCAAGTTTAAACGCTGAGCACAAAGCAGGAGAGATAAAAGAATGGGTAGAACCCAGATTCTAGTAAGGTATAAACTTTGCAAGAATTCAAGATTAGCTTACCTGTGATCACCTCGCTCGGGTTCCTCACGTTTTGGCCACCACGACAAAAAGCTCTTCCAGAACTGGCCGATTTCGACTTATCCCGGACAAACTTGAATCACCACTCCACCGAACTTGGTTTCGCTTATAGTACAATCTCGAGCGATGTGGCCTTCCTTTCCATAGTTGTAACATACCTTGGATTGTTGTGGACAGTTTAATGATATGTCCCTCCTTCCCGATTTGTAACATCTAATCAAGGCTACGTTTCTCCTCCCTAGCATTTGTTGTTGGCGTTGGTGTCATTGTTGATGTCTTCCCGTCATTGTTGAATCTTTCTTTCAAATTTCCACTGAGTCACCTTTCCTATTATCATGTCCACGATTACCACCGAGTGGTTACCGCCTTTGTCCATATTCTTTCCTCCTCGCCGGTTATCATCGCTCGATGACTACCCCGGTTGTGGTCCCCATTGAGTATACTCACTATCTCGCCTAATAATCGAGCCCCGTTGACAAACATCCGAATACAGAGAAAACTTATGAGAGATAAGGTATTGACGAATCTCGGGTTTTAGACCTCTCGTAAACATACGCATCATTCGCTCCTCATTCTCCACCAAATGAGGTGCAAACCGATAACTCGCGAACTTTGCCTCGCATCGAGACACCGCCATGTTGTTCTCGCTCGAGTCTAATAAACTCTACCTCCTTCATATGATTTAATACTTTCTCGGAAAGTACTTGTCATTGAACAGCTTTTTCAAATCTTTCCCAAGACATGTTAAGTGCATCCGGTCAGTACGCTTCACGATTCCCACCAAGAATCGCTTCACCACTTAAAACATAAAGGTGGCGAATGGAACCTTCGTTTCTCCGCACCCCAAGACATCGAATATCTTGGTAATTTGCTTGACCCACGTTTTCGCTTTGATCGGATCCCGCTTCCATGGAAATCTGGTGGTCCCAACTCCTTGAATCGCTTGGGTCGTGATGCATCACGCAAGGCTGCCATCATTTCCACCCGTATTTTGTACACGAAGTCTCCCTCGCCTCGATTTTGCATGAATCGCAAAAAGCTCCTAAACATTCCATCGCTCATCGCTTGCTCTCAGAAGTGTTGTTTACAGGAGGAATATTGCCTTCTCGCTGCACGCTCTCCCGGTTCATGACTAAAGGTTGTTCCATAGCCTCATAAACTCCATTGTTAACGCTCTCAGCAGCCCATTCTTAAACATCGCCATAAAACAAGGGTTAATTAAACAAATTAACATATCACATAATATCCTATATTATGACCGACCAACAAATAAGCTTAGTAGACACACTAGCGAAGGATTTACTGCTCTCCCTCCTAGTTCTATTCCCGATCTCCGCCAGAGATCATATCCCTAAGCTCGATATTAATCGTGACGCCCCAAAATAGGTATACAACACCCATTCCGAGTCGCCAAAATACATGGTATAGAAAGCAAACTACAACTTTGATAAATGTATGTCGTAGAATACTTACAATACAATGTGAGTTTAAATACAAATATTGTCTTCTAGACAATATACACACCCAAATAAGTCCTCATTAATTATTCATACACTATTTTACGTAAATAGTGAGGACAAACTAAAACATCTTCCTAGAACCATCACTCCATACCCCGACTCGATCCTCGCTATGTTCTCACCTCCCGAGAAGAAAAATGGAACAAAAAGGAAAAGGGGTGAGCTCAACTAGCCCAAGAAAGAACATTATGACTAAGATAATATACAACAAATTATCGTTAGTCTTCAACAGGAAAAATCGATAAATTATAATAGACAACAAGTTTTAGATCAATAAATGCAATGGAACAAAGAATCCATTGAAGAGTCACGTAGAGAAAGAATTCTACCGCCTTCTAAGGTTTAAAAGTCCATCATCAATATTTTATCCTCAGAATAACAATCAATATTCATCTTTGCACTACAACAGCCAAAGATATTCATTTAAATCACCAATTGGTCATGTTCATCTCAACACTGCTCATCTTTTGCACTACAAAAGCCAAAGATATTCATCATTAATCGCTCATCTTTGCACTACAAAAGCCAAAGATATTCATTTATATCATCATTTAAGACCGAGGATGATGAAAAATATTTTTAAAGAAACGAATCCAAAGGAAACAAAATGACAAGGATTAAGGATTAAGGATTCGTACTTTGTTTTACCCATGTCCAAAAATACCTCGAAAATAATCATATTGGTGTAAAATTCAAGAATGATCAAAACATGGATACAATCAAAGCTAGTATCCGTAATAGATATTTTGGGCAAAAAAAAAATTTTATTTTTTTGGTGAATAAAGGCCGATTCGTGAATAATGTCAGATACGTGAATAGTGCCCAGATATGAATAAGAACCCGACACAACAAGTTCCAAATTTGATAAAAAGTTTCAACAAAGATTTTGGCATAATGATATTGAAGAAAATAATATCATTCATGAAAGAAATAACATCCCTTACCTCAAAATAACCGCATTTTCGATCGAATTTTTGGTATAAGGTCGATGTAAAACTCACTTAGATAAAGAACACTCAAAGTATACTCACAAGAATACGCTCGATAATATAGAGAGAGAAAGAGAGAAAACTTTGTTTTCGTGTGATTTTCAATTCTAACTTAACCTCTATTTATAGGAAAATGCTGTAACGCCAAAGGAGACTAAAATAATAAAATATATTATTTTTTTACCAATTTCTACGCATGCTAGGTTGGAATCAACCATCTTTGAATAAAATTAGCAGAAGCCCATGTGCATATTCCACCAACCAAAAGTGGGTCCCCCCATAAATTTAATAAAACCATTTTATTTTTTCAAAACTTCAACAATTCATAGAAAATAGCTCTGTTATCGTAAAAATTCAAAACTCATGACTTTCCATGGGAAATTCCATTCTCTACAACTTTGCGTAAGAAAGTTTTTCCAAATTTCAAACATAAATTGACCAAAATCCATAAACCAGGCGATTTTATACTACTATAATAAATTTTCTACAAGAATTGTCAGGTCCAACACACACAAAACATGTGTTAAACATTTAATGCCACAAAATACTCTACCTCCTCATATACTCATATATCCCACATTCATTATAAAATATCACCGTTAATATATTATTAAAATAATATATTTAAATGAATTATTTTATCGTAAAAGATAAAATATTAATTTTCAACAATTGTCACATTAAAAATTTTTTTCCATCTATATCCACATAAAATAAATATTTTCTTTATCATAATAATCAATAATTAATTATTTTAAAATAATATTACGTAATCACAAAGATCGACAACCTGTGCCGCTCCTCAAGAAAGAGGGCTTTCCAATAAGGATTTCTCCTCATCATGCGCAATTAGGTGACCAAACCTCTCCTTAGATGTAACTTTCTAGACATTGCCAATAATGTTATCTCGATAATATTATTCAAATAATATGAATTATTGATTTGATAATGGAAAATATCGTAATGACAATTATCAAACAACAAAATGATACAAAATATCAACGCAAAGAATTATTGAATCAATATAATATTGAACAAGAATTCATCGTAATAATTATTGAGTAAAGGCTTCTTCACGTAAGGATCAATAATTCAACAAATACTGTAATACCGCGTGCTATCGCAGGCAACCACACATATTATCAGATTTTAACCACTGTGTAACCCAATGTTGTTAATTCAGAATAATTTACGCCTGCTATTTATAAAACTCAATCTTTGTCGCTTTTCTTTCATCCAACCATTTTCCGTTATGGGGCCCACTAATGATTCAACAAAAAGAATATTCCACGACCAAACGCAGATTGAGATTTATAACCACTTACTTATTTTGTAAAAAGAATATTCCACATACCAAACAAATTAAATATTAATTTAGAATAATAATGAATATTTTATAACCACTTGCTTATTTTGTAAACTTTGACTAAAATTACATTTCACCCATAACCAAAGAATTATATCAAATTAACCCTTATTAATTTAGAATAATGAATAAAGGAAAATTCAATTTTATTTATAATATTTTGTGAGTTGAGGGTCTTTTTGATCAATATTGGTAGGGCCATACGCATCAACCAACATCTGCACGACATCATAGTTATCTGCTTGTGAATCCCCGTGATCCGAGTGGTCTACAGTATTATATGTATGTTCTCTAAACTCAGTTGATTCCCCGTGATGAATCCATACCGAATATCCATCCACAAACCCACGTGAATATAAGTCAAATTTAACTTCATCCGCAATCTTCCATATCATGTTCTTACACTTGGAACACGAGCATCTCATCCTTCCGTTCGGATCATCAACATGTTCTATTGCTTTGTTCATAAATTTGGACACCCCTTCACGGTACGCATCAACTAATCCCCTCCCATCAATTAGTATCCTACGGTACATCCAACTCCGGTCGGCTGACATCTTTAATTGAAGAAAATACCCAATTAGAATATATATGCATGTATTTAGTTTACCTAGTATATATCTCCACTCTACAGGGGTTAGGCTTTTATCCCGTTCCTGGATGCGTCTCCTCACTAGTACCATTCACAAGGTGCGTGTTTATAATATTTTAAGAAAATTTCAGCATCACCTCCCCATAGTCTTCAAGTACACGAAATAGACCAAGATAACTTAGTCTAAGTATGCACTCGAAGAACATATGTAGAGACACCAGCTGAAAAATCCTCAAAAAATTATAAACACGTACGCACCTTGTGAATTAGCACCGATCTAAGTGAGAGACATAACATCCAGTAACAGTCCCAAACTAGGGACTATTCGGCATTCACTCCTACTGAGTGAATGTCAAACGGATTTCTAAGTTTCAAAGTATATTACATATATATATATATTTATGAGTGTATTGAAGAGCAAAGGGAGAGTATCATTGAGTTTATTGAAAATTGTGGAAAACTAAGCAAATGCTACTTAGTTTATCAGTTGCAAATCTAAGTTTTATATTAGTTGCGATTCTTGACTAATAGTACTCAACCGATTCCATGACAATGTCGGAAAAAAAGGGGTCGTAGTAGTTCTGTTTGTGTCCTATCTTATATTAATAAAGTTAATTGAATTCTGCGGACATTTCTCATCGTTCCACCATGAGATGACAACATCCAGAAGGAGTTCCATTAAGCTATTGAACAAAGTTCCAAGTTAAGCAACCCTCTCAGATGAGCGAGCGATCACTTCTCTACTATGAATGAATCATTGCACGATATGGGTTCAATCCATGCCATATAAAACCTCACCACCCAAATACCCATCCGAGGAATTTGGAGTGGTGAGAGGTCGCTCTATGTCATGGATTGACCCATATCGTGCAATGCTTCATTCCTAGTAGAGAAGTGATCGTCTCATTTCATCTAGAGGGTGCTTAACCTACAACTTTGTTCAACAACTTAATGGAACCCCTTCCAGATATTGGCATCTGTTATGATGGAACAAATGAGAATGTCTTCAATAATTCAATTAACTTTATTATTCGAGTATAAGACACAAATGAAACTACGACCCTTTTTTTTTAATTGTCGAGAGGAACCTATTGAGTATTATTAATCTTAAATCGCTACGCGTTAATCTCGCATACAAGGAAGAGTATATATATATATATATATATATATATATATATATATATATATATATATATATATATATATGGTAGAGTATTATCGAGTTTATTGAAAATTGTGGCAAACTAAGCAAATGCTACTTAGTTTATTTTGCCAATGATAAACTAAGTAAACGGTACTTAGTTTATTAGAATTGTTATTTGGAATCTATAGATACTAATGTTCGATATTCACTCCTACTTGTCAAACGGGTTTCTAATTAAGTTGCAAAGTATATTATTTTATTTTCGTGACAACATTCTTATATATTCAGTCTCTTTGAATTGCATCCCAACTAAGCAAATGCTACTTAGTTTATTATTTTGAGTTGATTTAATGTATTATTTTAATTTATTATAATTTATTTTATTTTAATTTATTTTATTAATTATTTTGTTTTATTTTAATTTATTTTATTTTGTATTATATAATATAATTTTTAAATTTTTTATTAAATTAAATTAAATTAAACTACCTTATAAAATTTATTAATTATTAAATTTAATTTAATTTAATTTATTAAATTTATTTTATTTTATTCTATTTTAATTTATTAATTATTTTAATTTAATTTATTTTTTTATTATATTATATTATCTCATTTTTAAAATTTATTTTATTTAATAAACTAAATTAAATGAAATTTATTATTTTATTTATTTGTTAATAATTTTTATTTTAATTTAATCTATTTATATATTAAATTATATTTATTTCATTTATTAAACTTTATTTTATTTTATTCTCGAATTATATATTAGTATATTAAATAATTGAATTTTTATTTTATTTTGTTTTTTTAATTAAGTTGATTAAAATAATTGATATTTGAAGTATAAATTATTTGTTGAAAACTAATTAAGTAAATGCTACTTAATTAGTGAATTTTAGTATTAGTAAATTAAGTAATAAATAGTTATTAGAGCAACAGATTTTGCATCTCAAGAATTCTGACAGAATTTCGTGGGAAATTTCGTCGAAAATATCAAGCATAAAATTACTTACTGTTATTAACATACAACATACAATATTGAAATTGAAGAAATATACACTGGAATTACATAAAAGAAAATAAAACCAAACAATAACAGACCAAATGACCAATTACACTGCAATTACATAAAAGAAATATACACTGTAATTACACTGCTATACATGTACAGAGGCTGCAAATGACCAATTTCAGACCCAAATGACCAAAAACAGAATTCATATATACATTATAATACCAAAAACAGAATTCATATATACATTATACATTATTAATCCAAAAACAAAATAAATTTAGACCTATTGCACATTATAATACCAAATTCATACACAATTTTCATACTTAAATTTCATACTACTAATATATATATATATATATATATATATATATATATATATATATATATATATATATATATATATATACTCAATACACACGGAAAATTACGAAAGAAGAGAGTCAAGTGTAGGTGCGATCTCCGGTTTGTGCGTGAGTGAGTTCAGGTGGGTCGGGGATCCAGGGGATAGGGGTGGGAAAGTGCAGGGAAGGGTTTGGGAGTGGGGGAACCCGAGGGTGGGTGGGGTGGTACCCATGCAGAACTACCTACCAAGGGGTGGGGTCGGGGACGACGTCGACAGGGGGAGAGGGGTGGAATGCAAGGGGTAGGGTGGTGGTGTGTGGGGAGACGACCCAGTGAGGGAGTGGGGGTACCGGGTGCAGGGTGGGGGGACCGGTGGAGGTGGAGAGAGAGATCAGTGGTGTAGAGAATGAAATAGAGAGGGAAATGTAGAAATAGATAGGGAAATGAAAATGAGAGGACGCAGGGAAGGCGAAGGGTTTTTTTAGGTTTATTTTTGATGGATTTTCGTCGACTATATTCCATCGACGTTAGGATACCCTCAACGAATTATTCAGTCGAGGATGACATATATTCCGTCGACTATATATTCGCGCTGGCGGGAAACACTCGCGCCAAGGAGAAGATCTTAAATTCGACTGATATCAGTCGAGGATACATTAATTCCAACTGAATTAATGTCGACTAAATATTCGGTCGGTTTTATATTAACATTGATTGAATATGTTTAGTCGACAATAATTCCATCGAAAATAAATCTTTTTTCTTGTAGTGACTCTAAGAGGTTGGCCCTTCCTGAGCTACCTTACCCCATAAGGATTGCTTAATCAAGTTCATCTCAAGGACCAAGACAGTAAACTATCGTAGAGTAGAGTTTGAAGAGAACTCAATGATTGTGGTGCAAACTCAACGATCGTAGAAGCAGACTCGACGATCGCAGTCTTACCAGAAGATACTCTAGCTCATGAGGAGCTTAGAAGAATGAGATAACTGCTCTACTATTTTGAATTATGAGGAGATTAGTTCGAATACAGCTTAGAAAGACATCGTGCAAACGCACATCAGAACTTAAGTGCCCAAACTGGCTTGGGGTATATCAGTGATAAAGCTATGCAGTTTCAAAATGAGGGATTAATGTCAAAACCATCCACTGCAACATCTCTCAAAAGTTGATCGTTGAGTCAACAAAGGAAAACGTAGAGTCCATAGTTGCCTTACCATGCTACTCTACGAACCAAAGAGGTCAACGGTCAATCCACGCCAATTAAACGTTTACTCTCCTAAAAGAGATATCTAACTAAAAAGTTTATGGGGAGTTACAGCTCATTACTGGGCATCGTGCAACCAATGGTTGGTTGACACATAATCGCTATACTGAGTCGAGAGAAGCGCCATAAAGACAAATTCAAATCATAAAATGATTATCGAAACTATCGAAACTCTCTCCCTCCCATTTTAAAATCCTAGAATACTTTTCGAAGCCAAAATCTTTTAACCCTCCAGAGCCTTGCCCAAATCACAGTCAACCATCTCTTTTAAGACTCCCTAAATCACATACCCATATACCTTGAACTCTTCAAATAGCAGAATGGCGAGTTATAACCAGAATCCAACTCGGATTCAAAAAGTTCGAAAGATCAGAAATGAAGTTCAAGGACATACTTGAGCTCGTAAAGAAGGCTGGGTTCTCTGAGTGATTGGAGGTCGACACTCCAGTCTATACAGAGCTAGTGAAGCAGTTCTACTCAAATGCTTCAATAGATTTTGGGATTTTGACCACGAAGGTGAAAGGATCAAGTCTGAAGATAAGAGCATCAGACATCAATCAATGTCTAGGGTTTCCCAACCAAGGTCTGATAAACCTGGATGAAGTCGACATTGAAAAAGGCAAGAGGTTAATGTGGTACCAAAGAAACCCTAGTCTAAAGGACATGGAGAAGAAGGGGTTTCCTGAGGAATTCGAGTTCCTTGCTGAGATAGTGGGCAAATGTATACTATGCAAGGATACTGCAAATGACTGTACTTGATCAGCAGTTGAAAATTATGTCTGCTATAGTTCTGAAGAAGCGAATCAACTTTGGAGTAATCCTGTTTGATCAGATCTCCAAATGGGTAGAAAAGGCTAAGTTGAAGAAGTTTACAGAAAAACCCCTGACAAAGGTGTTTCATGGAAGACTGTTGAGTATAGTGCTAAAGAAGAAACTGGGAAGCAAAATCAAGAATGATGAAGGAGAACCTTTAAATGTTCACAAAGTAATGTCTCCACAACTGTTTGTGAACTAGAAGAAGAACCCAAAGGAAAATAGGAGGTTGACAATAACATGGAGAAACAGAAAGAACTCTGTGAAAAAGAGGAAGGCGAAAGAGGTGGAAAGCTCTGAGTCTGGTGACTCTGCACTAACAGCAACTACACCAGCAAGGAAGAAATCTAAGGACGTGAAGAAAACTGAGTCCTCTCCAAGAAGTCTCTCCACAGAAGATAAGGATGAAGATGAAAAGGTCTCAACTGCAGAGACCACAAAGAGGAGAAGTAACAGACTACTTCAAGGGCCATCTAGAATGAAAGCTAAGGTGGTAAACAGACCAGTCCCAGTTTTCCAAGAAAGTACATCTGAAGAAGAGGAGAACGTAGAATCAGAGGAAGAGAAGTGAACTGATGATCTTAAGACCAAGTCCCCAAAGAACGAATCCAGCCATGAAGCTAAAGTTGGATTCATGGAAGAAAATGCAGAATCTGCTGATAAAGAATAATGCACAAGCCCAGTGGCTAACTCTCAGAGCATTCACTCTAATGATGAAGAAAAGCTACAAGATGACCCAACTGTATCTCCAAATGCAAATGCTCCAACAAGCCTAGATGATGGGTCAAATGATGTTGATTCTGAAGAAGAAGGACATGACCTTGCCAATACTGAAAGTCAAGGAAGCTTGCCTGATGATTCAAAGGCCTCAGAGTCTGAAGAGGAAGAAGAGTCTGACTCTCCCATAGCTGAACCTCCAAGGAGAAGAAAGAGCTACAGATTACTTGCTCAAATTGCCTCCAAGAAGAGAAGTGATCACTCTACTGCAGTCATTGAATTAAGTGATGATGAATCTGAATCGCAGGAAGAAAGTGCTGAAGATGGAACTAGTAATGAAGAAGATGAATCCAAGGAAGATCTTGTTGAAGAAGGTTCTGGAAATTAAATTCAGTAAGAAGAATTCACTGATGAATCTGAGGAAAGGAGCCAACAAGATTCAAGCTCAAGAAGTGAAGAATTGGAGAAAGACTCTGGTTCTGCAAATCAGGAATTAGAAGAACTAGCAAACTATCATATCATCTCTCCAGCCAGGATTAACAGAAGAAGAATAGTGAAAGGCTCAAAAGAATCACAAGAAGTACTTCCAAAAATTCCAAGCCTAGAGTTGGTGTCTCAGAACTTCCCAAAGGTGAAGAATTATACAACAATGATGATCAAAGACCAGGCGCACTACAAAGTCTATAGACATGCTGGCAACCACTATATTCCTTATGATCGTAGAGTGGACTCTGAAGCCAGAGGGATTATGACCAATGAGATAATTGTAGAGTCAGTTCACTCTACCACTGATGATATGTAAATCCAAAATGAGAAGCTTTCATCTTCTTAAACATTGTTGACCGATATTCCTTCATCCTCCAATAACGATTGGTACTCAACGATCTTTCAGATTCTCAACACTTTCGAAAATTTATCCAAGGATGAAAATTGTAGAGACCAATCTGATGCTCAACAAAAGGCTGCCCAACCAGATGACCAAATTCCTATAGAGCAAAAGCTGATGAAAAACTCTGATGAGCTGATTGAGAGGATATCTCTAATCAATGAAGAATCAAAGAGGTTGACAGTAGCCGGAGATAATTCAGTTCAAGACAGACTCCAAGCAACGATGGCTGATGTATCTCTCAAAATTAAAGAGAGAGATCACATCTATCTGAAGGCTATGAATGATCAGAAGGCAGATGCACTACGAGCGCAGAAGGCAAATGAAGAACAACTCCAAGTCCTCTCTGACAAGATTGACAACACGAATCAGTCTTTCTCCGTGCAACTTGATTTGAGCCAACAAGAACTCAAGATTGAAGTTGCTAACTCCTCTTATCTGATGGAGCAGCTTATGTCCAATATGGAACAGCTCTCTCAAGTGATTAATGACAAAAGGGGGAGAAAAAGAGGCATAGAAAGAGGCATTGTAAGAAGTATTCAAGAAAGGGCAAGAAGAGCAGAAGGAAATAAGAGAAGAAGACAGCAGAAGAAGAAGCTGGGTCATCATCTGAGGGGGAGCCAAAGGATGATGAGCATGTGGGTCATCATCTGAGGAGGAGCCAAAGGATGATGAGCCTGTGTTTGCAAAGGCTGAGAGGGAGCCAGAAGAAGAAGAAGAGAAGCATACATCTGAGGGGGAGCAGACAAAAGAAATGAAGTCAACATCTCACGGGGAGCAGGTGCAAGAAGATCAAACAGATGAATAGCTGATCAACAGACATCCTGGAAACATACATTGAGCAAAAGAGGTACATCTCTAACTAGTTAGGTATGTTCTGGATCCAGGATGTAAAATGTCATAGTGTTTTAAATTCCACATCATTATAAACAACATTCATGATTAACTGTTTTAGAAATACAGCTGCTCACTGTATATAAGATTCATTCATTTCATGCATATGCACTTATTATTTTTGTCATAATCAAATAGAGGGAGATTGTTAGGAATAAGCATATGAATGATATTCCCATCCAAATATGATTTGATTATGATATATATATATATATATATATATATATATGTGAATAAATATGCAAATATGCTTGCATTAAGAAAAGCTGTAAAGTCCTTTGATAGATTATAGAAACATATGTACAAGGACTTAGAATGAAATGATCAAATATGTTAGTTGATCCTACATAAGCAAAAACGACTTTGTAAAAGTCCTTAAAAAGAAATGATGTACAAGGACTATAAATATAGAAAGATCAAGCATGTTAGGATGATATTATGATGTAATAGATAGAAGCTTATCGGGTCGTCGAAACCTTCGCACCAAAAATCGTGATCCGCCAGAGAGAGTCAAGGAAAACTCGAGAGCTATCGAGGCAGAATCGTAGTCTGCAAGATAGTAGATCTCGGAGTTCATAGATTGCCAGGAGAGACAAGAAAGGATCGTAGTGTGTCGAAGAGAACTTCCTCGAAGACGTAGTCTGCTGAGAAAGTCATGTTCAGAATCATAGAGACAGCCTGCCTATGAGCCGACCAAGCATCTGCCGAAGCCAAGTCAAGAATCGTAGACTACACTCTAAGTCATAGAGTCTACTGATGTCAAAGCCGAGTCAAGAATCGTAGACTACACTCAGAGCCGCAGAGTCTACTGATCGTATCAAAAGCAGAGATCGTAGTCGAGCAAGATCAGATGAAGACAACAAGCACAATGACAGAAATCGTAGAGTGTCAAGATCTGATCTTAGAGTAGTAGTGTCTGCACAGCCGAAGCTGAATCGTAGAGAGCAGAACTAAGACCTCAATAGATGTGCTCATAAAGCCAAGGTAGAATCATAGACAAACAAGATTCTCAACAATTGAGCACTCCCAGATATCCAAAAGAATGAAGCCTCTAGTCTAAGCTGCAAAGATACATCCCACCTGAAGGAAACCAGAGAGCACTCAACGAATGGCATGTAAGCTAACGAAAGATCTAAGCACCACCTAATCAGCATCCAGATTGAGTTATGAAGCTATTCGAGATGAAGTCTTCCACAAATTGATCAGAAGAAGACTTCAGTAACTGACTAAGGAAAGTCAGCAAGTGCAGTAGCTGTCAAGTAGACAGAAGATGACGATCTGGGAAGCAAATAGGATTATAATATTTGCCAAACAAAGAAAGAACTGATGAAGTATAAACTAAGATACTGGTCAGCCTCTGAAGAACAAGGCTAAAGTGATTAAGCTTTGGGTTAGTCCATTGATGATAAGTGAACGGGAGATCACCAGGAGAAAGTGAACTGGACACGCCACAAATCTGAAGTGTCTCGTTAATCAGAAGGGGCCAGAGTAAAGAATCAAGCCATCAGTATCTGAGATCAGTCAAGGCAAATAGAACTGTTGAGGCACTGCACAAGAGTAGGAAGAGGTGTTCTACATTGAAGATCCAATCAACACTTTTCAAGATCGTAGTGTTGACTCTACATGTCAATGAGAAATAGTTAACAAGACACTATGATCAGGTCCAAGAAAGCAAGCATCAGAATCGTAGAGTTCGGTCATCCGAAGATTGAAGCATTGGCAACGATTCAATCTGAAGGTTGGTATTCGGACAAGAGCTTATTGAGAGCATCGATGCAAAAGGACAACCTCTGATCGAGAAATTAGAAGGGGGAAATAAAGTCGCCGACCTACCCGAGACATCAAAGTAACGTCTCTGACGGGGTAGGTGAAACAGTAGACTGCACTATCAGAAAGTTATGTCATGTCACATCTGCAGTCTACACCAAACAACTCGAGATCTGTGGAGCAATTTGAATAGCTTTCAATGGCTACCTTCCAACGGGAAGATTGGCAAGGAGTATAAATCAGAAAGAGCTTCAAAGATCAAGTGTGTTGGAGTTGTTGAGTTTAGAGAAATGGTGGACTGATTTAACCAACGTAAAATAGTGAGTGACTAATGAAGGTCTGAAGGCTCACTCTACGATCCACCAAGAACACTTAGAGACAGACAAAGAAAGAAGTAGAAGTGAGAGTTCTATAATGTAGAAGCGAGAATTCTACTACATGAAGAGTGTTCTGAACTACCGAGAGAAAGAAGAGCATCAATGTCATCTTGATGTCCATAATGGGAAGACTCTAAGTACTAGAGAGAAGAGCCTACAGTCATCTTAGCAAGTCCATTATGAGAAGGCATCAAGTATCAAGAAAGAAGATCACCAACGCCATCATGGTGTCAAGCATGAGAAAGTTTCTAAGTACCTAGCAGAAGAGCTTACAGTCATCTTAGAAACTCATCATGTGCAGCCATCAAGTATCAAGAAGAATGATCTTCAAGGCAGTTCATCAAGGGATCATCAGAAGTACTGGTCGAGTAACTGAAGAAGCTGAGCATCATGCAACACTCAACTGCACTTCAAGGATGATCACGTCAAGCTGCTAAGTACAGAAGATGTTCAGAGCTTAAAGACATCTTAGCAGCTCAATAAAAACAACAACAACAACAAGCCAGGGCCTAAGGGGTCCTTGTCCGAAGGGACTAAACGAAGATTCTAAGCCTGCTGGGCTTGAAGAGTTCCTAGGAAACTAGAGGAGTTCCAAGGCTGCTGGCCTTGAAGATTTTTTAGTGAACTAAAGTTCCAAGGCTGCTGGCCTTGAAGGAATCTTAGTGATTCAGGGTGTTGCCCTTCCTCAGTGGAAATCCTGCTAGTTGAAAGCAGAAGAGTGGATTAGGAGCTTGAGTCTCTGAACCACTTAAAACTCCTTGTATCTTTTACTTTATGTCATTTACTTTATGTACATTAACTGCTATAACTGCTATGTATGTTTTAACTGCTAACCACTGAACTAACTCTACGAAAAATGTATGTATGATTATGAATATATCAATGAAGGGGATCTTTTACTTATTCCGTTGTGCTTGAAAAGATTCTTATGTTTGTCATATGCTAAATTATTATCAATACAAAATGAACCAGAAAAGTATTTGAAATAAAAAGGATCTATTCAACCCCCCTTCTAGATCTATTGTGCCTACTTGGAACTAACAGATTAGCATCTTTTTACAAACGGTTCATTCGAGAATTCAGCACGTTGGTCGCGCCTATCACCGAATGTCTTAAAGGGAAATTGTAAGACCCCAACTTTTATGAATAAAGATTAATTTTTCTCAAAATATATTTTTGAATATTATGGTGTGGATTTGATATAATGTCATAGTTGTGGGTAATATTTATAAATTTTTCAAAGTAAGCAAGTTGTTGTAAAATATTCCATTAATCGGGGAATATTCGTTTTAACAGAGAATATTCGTACGACGGCACAATCATTGGTGGACCCCATAACGAAAGTATTATCGGAGTTACAAAATGACAGAATTAACTTTTTATAAAAATAACGACGAAGGTTTTACCGTTAACTGTTGAAATACCCGGTGGTAAAAATCTGAATCTGGCGTCGTTGCATAATAAAGACACCAGTATTGATTGTTGATGCTTACGTGAGAAGTCACTCAGTTATACTCATGTATTGCTACAGTAATTGTTGCATAATATCTCTCATATTATTGATTTAATTATTGTCACAGTATCATCTGCATAATATTTTATATTATTAAATCAATAATTGAGACGACAAAGTTATTCATATTATTATTTGCATTATTGATTTATGTATACGGAAAGTTACGTCGATGAAAGGGTTTGGTCACCTAATTGCGGCAATAATAGGGAGAAATCCTTATCGGAAAGCCCCTCTTTTCCGGGAATGATCTAGTTGTTAAATATTGTGAGTTATAATATTAATGATGAATAAGTTCGTGTTGATTAAAGATGAAATTGATATTTCTATTGTGTTGGGATTATTAGTGTTAATGGAACTCGACATTTATTTCGATAATAATTAATTTCTGGAGGTTATATTGACCAATCGGGTAATTAATCGGATAAATGAGCAATTAATTGCTATTAATTCACATGCTTATAACTATTGATTCACATGTATGTACCATTAGGGGAGGTGGTGCAAGATTGATAATACTTGTATGACTAAATTAAAAATGGAGGTATAGATGAATGTACTATACTGTAACTATTTTTTCACATGTATAGAACTATTGATTCACATGAATGTACTATTAATTCACATGCATGTACTATTAGGGGAGGTGGTGCAAGTTTGATAATACTTGCAGGACTATATTAAAAATGAAGGAAAAGATGAAGATATTATACTGTAATATTTCAAGCCCCAAAACGTGTAATTATCAAAACTATATTTTCCTATAAATAGAAGCTCATTTTTCTTTCATTCTCACCAATTCACTAAGACTCACAAGAGCAATTATAGAGAGAGAAGCTATAGAGAGAAAGAAGAAGAGTATTCTGCCACTTCACTATTCCAGTATCCAGTCTTCTTCTAAGGTAAGGGATATTTTTTTTCCAGTATTCATAAGGAATAATATTTTCTTCCATACTCTTTAGTATGTGAGTAATATTATTTCGTCTCGTATTCCTGATTATACCCTCATTTTGTTAAAGTATTGCTTCTATACTCCGTGAAATTAGTAGAATATCCTTGAAATTTGCGCTTCATCTAGTATCGTTTTACAAGGATATTTTCTGAACATTCTTGTTAAATTTTAAGCTTTTTATGCCGGAGTACTGTCCATGAGTACTATTCATTTATATGGCACTATTCACAAAGTACTATTCATGAGGTACTATTCATAAAGTACTATTCACAGATACTATTCACAAAGTACTATTCATGAGTACTATTCATAAAGTACTATTCACATGGTACTATTCACTCGGGAACTATTCACCTGGAGTACTATTCATGACAAAAATTAATTTCTTTTCAGTCCAAATCATTTTTGATACAATATTATTCCTGAACTTTACTCCACAAAGCAGTATCATGTTGACAATTTGGACATTATTGAATTCTGGATAAATTAAATTATAAATCTTTAAAATTTATCCTTTGCTTTCTTTTAATTGAATTCTTATATCATTTTCATAATCCTCATGCTTATATTATGATGAAAGTCATCTGTGGCCCGTAGTGCATAGATGGAATTGGTATGATTATGACCAGGGATTATTCGGTATAATCATGACCGTAATGTTACAAATGATGTGGTAAAAGTCCTCATTGACCCGTAGTGCATTGATGGACAGTTGCTGGTATGATCATAACCATTGGTGAAAAAACGAATATCCTTGGCCCGTAGTGCATGGATAATTCTTGGTCGTGATACTAATGAATATCCTTGGCAGTAGCAGGATGATTCGATGATGTGGTTTATTTATTGTTTGAGTCTCAAAGAATAAAATTGATGATAAACTTTTTAAATCATAGAAGATAGTAGATATCATGCTCTTTCGACTCTTCTAATGGATTGCTTCTTCCGCTGCGATTAAACTTGTTGTTTATTAGTTTAACAATCGTTGAAGGCTAACGATAATTTATTACGTATTATCTTAGTCATAATATTTCTTCTTGGGCTAGTTGAGCTCACCCTTTTCCTTTCATTGTTCTCTTCAAGAAATGAGAGCGTGAAAATAAAACTAGTCGGGGAACAGAGTGACGGTCCGAGATGGTGGCTATAGTAGTCCTCACTATTTTATGAAATAGTGTGATAATAAATGTAATGAGGACTTCATTTGAGTTTGAATATTGTCTATGAGACAATATTCGTAAAATTCTCATTCTATTTGTTATCGTCAGTATAAAAGAAGTTTGTGTTTGATTTATGTACCATGTATTTGGCTACTCATAATGGGTGATGTATACCTATTTTGGGGGCGTCACAGAAATTATTTCAATGGTCCCAGGAGGCCGAAGGTAGTTTTCAGTTGATCAAAAAGAAGATGATCGAAGCACCCGTACTGGCACTTCCTGACTTCGAGAAGGTCTTCGAACTAAACTGTGATGCATCGGGAGTTGGTATTGGTGGTGTTCTCAGTCAAGAAGGTCGGCGAGTTGCTTTCTTCAATGAAAAGTTATCAGGTTCAAGAAAGAATTATTCTACTTATGATCTGGAATTGTATACCCTAGTCTAGACACTGAAGCATTGACGTCATTATTTGATATAGAGGAAATTCATTCTTTTTACTGATCATGAAGCCTTAAAGTATATTAATGGTCAACATAAACTTAGCTGAAGACATGTTAAATGGGTAGCGAGCTTGCAAGAGTTCACTTTCACTTTGCAACATCAACCAGGAAGTCTGAATCGTGTTGCTGATGCGCTAAGCCTAAGAACATTACTCTTTAGTACTATGCGAAACAAGATTGTAGGGTTTGAAGTCTTCACTGAGATGTATGAAGGAGATCCTTCCTTCGGTAAGATAGTTCAAGACATACGAGAAGGTCGACAATCTGACTTTATCTTTCATAAGGGATATTTATTTCGAGGACTCCAATTGTGTATCCCTGATTATTCGCTTCGGCAACAGATAATAAGTGAATTTCACAAAGGAGGGCATTTCGAAAGAGATAAGACATTTTCATTAATAACAACTGACTATTACTAGCCAAAGATCTCGAGCGATGTGAATCGCTATGTAAAAGGGTGTTCTACTTGTCAGGAGTCAAAAGGAGTTCTTATCAATGCGGGATTATACACCCCCTTACCTGTCCTTGAAAGACCTTGGTGTGATGTTAGTATGGACTTTGTCTTAGGTCTGTCCCGAACTCAGAGAGCTTCAAATTCTATTATGGTTGTCGTCGACCGATTCTCAAAAATGACTCATTTCATTGCTTGTTGAAAGACCATGGATGCTGCTCGGATTGTCCACCTCTACTTTTGGGAGATTGTACGCTTACATGGCGTTCCACAGTCTATTACTAAGGGTATTTTTGGAATTTTTCCAAGGACATGTGCGTGGCACGTGACCACTTTCCAGGAAACTCTATAAATACCCCTTCCACTCCATTAGGAAGGGGGCGCTCTTTGGACTTAGACTTTTGGAGGACTTGAAGACTCTCTCTCTCTCTCAACCTGAAGCACTCAAGAAG
The DNA here is from genome assembly GCA_020205605.1 of Panax ginseng. NCBI lineage: Eukaryota > Viridiplantae > Streptophyta > Magnoliopsida > Apiales > Araliaceae > Panax > Panax ginseng. Next base: position 6,941,363 of record CM035134.1, on the reverse strand, counting down.
GCTCTCTGGATCCTTGTTACCTTAACAAGGTTCTCGGATCCTAAGAGTTATGCCACGTGTCGTTGGAGTAATTGCTCATCTGTTCTTCTCTCCTCTTCAATTCATCAATTAATTTCGTACTCTTTGTGAATTTCTCTCCTCCTCAGTCACCACGAAATCCTAAGCCTAACAGATACGTTTTCCTTACCCACAAATTGTATTTCTTGTATTTAAGTTTACTTCATCTCTTTTTTTTAATAGGATGCAAATAATATTTGTAGTTATTTTATGAATTCGGAACTAGTAAACGTCATCGATTCGATTCTACTCAAAGAGTCGATAAATGAGACGATTGTAAAAAAGAAAAAAAAAACAAGAATTGGATCTGGAAAACTAATTTTGTAATGATTACTGTATTTTTAATGAACTCTATATTTGGTGAATTATATTAGTTATTATTATTTTTACTTTTTTTAATTTCTTTAATTATAGAGTTAATTGCTGGGGCAATGCTACCACACTTACATATATGCATTTCGATCTGTTTATGATATTGTTATAATCATAAATAAAAAATTTAATTCTTAAAAAAAAAATTCACATGAAGAATAAATAGTGAGAGAAAGACATTGTGAAATTAATAAATTTACTTATAAAAATAAAAATTCTTGCTTTTGAGAAGGTTGGTTATTTTCCTTTTGCAACTAATATGAGTTTTATTAGTAAAGTTATCGAAACACAACATTTTCTCTCTCCTCTTTCCCCTTTTTGATCTACATGAGAAAAGCATGCATAGACTCTCATTTTCTTTTAGAATTAACTCGCACGTTAATGCAGATAATCAAACTTAATTGACTTAAATATTTCATAAATTCAATCGTATGGATCAATTCATCATTTTCATCGGTGAAAGACAAAATTGTCAGTAATAAAAAGTCGAGGTATATATATATATATAGAATAAAGATCAAGCGCATATCTCTTATCTTACTCACCCGTGCTCACCTCCTTCTTTAGCGACGAATCCGGCGACGGTTTCGGTCATACAACCGTCGTCTATACTTTTAGCGACGGACAACATATAGCGTCGCTAAAAGTATAGACGACGGTTGTATGGCCGAACCGTCGCCGGGTCCGTCGCTAAAGGTAGATGAGCACAAGTGAGTAAGATAAAGAGTATGCACTTGATCCGGACCGTAAATATATATAATTTATGTTCTTGTAAGTTTGGTATAGTATTTGCTTTATTTATATATATTTCTAATTGAATTATAGGAAGTTTGCTTCATGTGAAGCAAACTTCCTATAATTTCAATTAGAAATATATATAAATAAAGTAAATACTATGCCAAACTTACAAGAACATAAATTATATATATATATATATATATATATATATATATATATATATATATATATATATATATTACCATTCTGTTACCAAACTTATAAGAAGAACATAAATTATATTTTAATTTTTATATATTTATTTATTTATTTACATGCTTTATGTTCTTCTTGTAAGTTTGGCATAGTATTTGCTTTATTTATATGTGCAATGCACAGCAATCAACTCGTCCAATATTCCTACCTCAAGCTTCAAATATCAACGTTCACTTATTACGGTCAATAATTCATACAGTTGGGAGTATTATATTACAAAAGAAGCTTGTTAATTTGCAATGGAAAAATTCTATAGTAATTCAAGTGTTTGGATATTTCATATAAATTACATATTTAGATAAATTCAAGAGTATAGATGAATTAATAAGTATGATCGTAAAATCTTAATCTAATAGGTTAACCTTTTAGGTAAAAGGTGGTCTAACTTCATAGTACTCCTTCCGTCCCTAATTATTTGACGTTTTAGAGTTTTTCATTTGTGCCTAATTATTTGACGTTTATTCAAATCTAGGAGAATTAATGATAATTTTTCTAAAATTATCCCTCATTACTTTGCCTATTTTTTAAGACTTTAAACTCTTTCTCTCTCCTTATCTCAACAAAAGATTTAAGGGTATTATAGACAATTGAGTACTATATTTAATGATTTTCAATCATTATCTTAATTCTTGTGTCCACTTCTAAAACGTCAAATAATTAGAGATGAAAGGAATAAATTTATTAATTCTACAATACTGACACACAGATAAATATATCACCTCCCGATCCGTAAAACTAATGGAGGGTGGCCCAAATTAGGTTCTGACTATAAATGAAATTTTGTACAGAAACTACAATATTCGAGATTCTCAATTTACCGGCCCTATTCCAAGGAATTTCTTTCGAAGTAGGGACCCTTATTAATTACTCTCTCCGTTTTTAATTATTTGATGTTTTAGAAGTGGATACAAAAACTAAGATAATGATTAGAAAACATTAAATATAGTACTCAATTGTCTATAATACCCTTAAATCTTTTGTTAGGATAAGGAGATTTTTGTTGGGATAAGGAGAGAGAAAAAGTTTAATGAGGGGTAATTTTGAAAAAATTGTCATTAATTCTCCTAGATTTGAACAAGCATTAAATAATTAGGGATAAATGAAAAACTCTAAAACGTCAAATAATTAGAGACGGAGGGAGTATTTACAAAAGGGAAGAAGGTTCAAAAATGCTCCTGACTTTTACCGCGATGTCTACCGAGCACCCTATACTTTTTTTTTGTCCAAAAGTACCCTTAACATTACACTTTTTGGGTCAACCGTGCCCCTGCCGTTAACAGAAGACAAACGGGGTTAAAATTTCGCTGACGTGACTGACACATGGAGGCTTAAAGGGAGAAGGTTCAAAAATGCCCCTGACATATGTAAGTATGTTATTTAATCAAAACAAAAAATACAAAAATTCAAAATAAAAAAAACATAACATATTTACATCATTTAATCAAAATACTAAAATTCAAATTATTTTGTTAACTAATCAAAATAACTAATTAAATAAAATAAGTTGTATAACATATTTACATCATTTAATCAAAATACTAAAATTCAAAACATAACATATTTACATCAAATACTAATTAAAAAAATACTAAAATACTAATTAAAAAATACTAAAATACTAAAAAAATCAAATTAAAAAATACTAAAATTCAAATTATTTTGTTAATTAATCAAAACAATAAAAATTCAAATTACATCATTAAAATACTAAAATCATAATACTAAATACTAATTGATATAAAATTTTTAAATTACTAAAATTATAATACTAAATAATATTTTTAAATTACTAAAATATTAAAAATATTAAAAATTGATATGATTTAAAAATTGATAATACTCAGGTTTAAAAATCGATAATATTAAAATATTTTTAAATTGATATGATTTTAAAAATTAATATGAATAATGGTAAATATGTGCTGATTGTAATTGATTACAAATATGAATAATGAATACGGCAGTAAACTAAAAGTAGCGTTCTATTAAAATAAAAAAATCAGTGAATTTAATTAAAATCATGCAGCAATCAATAAATTTAATCCGTAAATGAGTATATTTGTTAAAGTATTTCTAAAGCTACTAATTAAATACAACAATTACATAACGTTAGAACAACATGTCGGTATTTTTATTTTTTTCTTTCTCTAAAACAAATTAATTATGAAGTTACTAAGAAAACTCTACTAATATTACCTGATTCAAAATAAAATTATGAAGTTATAGAATTAAAGATTAATTAGTATTAATATTATGATTTTAGTATTTTAATGATGTAATTTGAATTTTTGTTGTTTTGATTAATTAACAAAATAATTTGAATTTTAGTATTTTAATATTTTTTTAATTTGATTTTTTTAGTATTTTTTTAATTAGTATTTTAGAATTTTTTTAATTAGTATTTGATGTAAATATGTTATGTTTTGAATTTTAGTATTTTGATTAAATGATGTAAATATGTTATACAACTTATTTTATTTAATTAGTTGTTTTGATTAGTTACCAAAATAATTTGAATTTTAGTATTTTGAAAAAATTATGTAATTATGTTATGTTTTTTTTTTTAGTATTTTTTGTTTTGATTAAATAAAATATTTACATATGTCAGGGGCATTTTTGAACCTTTTCCCTTTAAGCCTCCATGTGTCAGTCACGTCAGCAAAATTTTAACCCCGTTTGTCTTCTGTTAACTGCAAGGGCACGGGTGACCCAAAAAGTGTAACGTTAAGGGTACTTTTGGACAAAAAAAAAAGTATAGGGTGTTCGGTAGACATCGCGGTAAAAGTCAGGGATATTTTTGAACCTTCTCCCTTTACAAAAGACACAAAGGTTTTTTTACCTTTACTCTTTAAATTCACAGGTCAGAACAGGCGTTACAGAAGATAAAAGAATAAATATCTCCTAGTTCCTCTCTAGCCCTTTTCCAAGCTCCCTCATTGTATTGAGTTGTAATAATATAAATTTTATAATACATATGTAAGACCCCAAATTATTAATAAATGAAATTTATTTTCCTCTATTTATTATTTTGAAATAGTAAGGGTTGATTTGATTAATGTGGATAGTTATGGGTAAAATACGCAAATATTTCGAATAAGCAAGTGGTTATAAAATATTCATTATTGTTTGGGAATATTAAATGCGACCAGCAATAATCTTTTGTGGGCCCCATAACTGAAAGCGATTGGATGAAGAAAATGACAAATATAAGTTGTTTATAAATAACAGGCGTAGTTATTACTGAATTATCTTGTTGGAATACCGGTGGTTAAAAACACACTAACGCGTTGTTGAGCAAGAAGAAAGAATGGCATTGCACCAATTATTGATTCTTACGTAAGAAGGCCTTACTCAATAATTGTTACATAAGAATTATTATTGAAGATTTTATTTTATTGATTCAATAATTCTTTGCATTGATATTTTATATTACTGTTGTTTCAATAAATTGTCATTTACGGTATTTTCCATTATCGAGACAATAATTCCTATTATCTGAATAATATTATTGGATAACATTATTGGCAATGTCTAGAAAGTTCTGCATCTAAGGAGAGGTTTGGTCACCTAATTGCTTACCAGAAGATGGAGAGATCCTTATTGGAAAGCCCCCTCTTTCTGAGGAACTACACAGTTGCAAGATCTTTGTGATTCTGTAATATTATTTGTGAATAATTAATTATTGATTTATATGATGAGGAAAATATTGATTTTATGTGGATATAGATGGAGAAAATTTTTAAAGTGACAATTGTTGAAAATTGAAATTTTATCTTTTTCTGATAAAATAATTCATTTAAATATATTATTATATTTTAATAATATAATAATGGTGATATTTTTACAATGAATGTGGGATATATGAGTATATGAGGAAAAAGAGTATTTTTGTTGCAATAAATATTAAAAACAGATTTTGTGTGTCAGTAGATCCATTTCTTGATTGAAATTTGATTATAGCTTGTAAAATCGCCCGTTTATGGATTTTGGTCAATTTCTGTTTGGAATTTGGAAAAACTTCCTTCTGCAAAGTTGTAGATAATGGAATTTCCTATGGAAGGTCGTGAATTTCGAATTTTTCTGATAAAAGAGCTAATTATTATGAATTATTGAAGTTCAAACTCAAATAATTGATTTTGGAAGTTTAAAATAATTTAAATAAGAAAAACATTTTTGTGTTTGGTGGGCATCTTTAACACATGTCAAGTTCTTGAATTCGGATGCTTGATGCGTAGGAAGATGTAAAAATAAATAAATAATATTAATTTATTAAATTTTCTACTTTGGTGTTCTAAGCATTTTCCTATAAATATGGTGCTTAGGTTAGAATTAAAAATCACACCAGAAACTGAAGTTTTCTCTCTCTATATTATCGAGCGTATTCTTGTGAGTATTTTGAGTATACTTTGAGTATTGCTATACGGTGCAAGTTCAAGTCATAGCCTATATCCGGTGTTTCAACTAGAAGTATTGTCTTTCGAGGTAAGGGATGTTATTTTCTTCTCAAATGATATTATTTCTTCAATATCATTATCTTTGAAATATTGGTTGGAACTTTTTATCAAATTTGGAACTTTTTTATATGCTCGGGTTACTATTCATGAGTTACTATTCATGAGTTACTATTCACGAGTTACTTATTCACAAAGTACTATTCACGAAGTATGATGATATTTTTGTGAAATTTCTATCTTTTGGTGTTTGAGTTACTATTCACGTATCTGTAACTATTCACGATATCTGACTATTCACGAATCGGACTATTCACGTAAAAATTAAATTTTGTTTTTCGTTCAAAATATCTATTATGGATACTAGCTTTGATTGTATCCATGTTTTGATCATTCTTGAATTTTACTCCACTCGTTATTTATGAAGTATTTTTGAACTTGGATTATTTAAAGTATGAATCCTTAATACTTGTTCTTTTGTTTCTTTGGATTCGCTTTTCTTTAAAATATTTTTCATCATCCTCGGTCCTAAATGATGATATCTTTGAATATCTTTGGCCTGTAGTGCAAAAGATGAATGATTTCTTGATGAATATCTTTGGCCCGTAGTGCAAAAGATGAACATGTGTTGAGATGAACATGACCGATCGATTAATATCTTTGGCCCGTAGTGCAAAAAGATGAGCAGTGTTTAGATGAACATGACCAATGATGAATATCTTTGGCTTCTGTAGTGCAAAGATGAATATTTGATTTTAGATATATATTGATTGATGTTACAGGATAAAAGATGAGCGATGAACTTTTAAATTCATACATAGAAGATAGTAGTTTGCATTCTCTACTTAACTCTTCTAATGAATTATTATTTCATTGCTAATATTGATTTAAAACTTGTTGTCTATTGTATTCTATTAGATTTTTCCTGTTAAAGACTAACGATAATTTGTTATATATTATCTTAGTCATAATATTCTTTCTTGGGCTAGTTGAGCTCACCCTTTTCCTTTTTGTTCCATTTTTCTTCTCGGGGAGGCGAGAATGTAGCAGTAGTACTAATCTGGGGTATGGAATGAAGGTTTTAGAGAGAGTTGTTTAGTAGTCCTCACCATTTTGTAAAATAATGTATCAATAATTATGATGGGTATTTATTTGCACGTGGATATTGTCTAGATGGCAATATCTCGTATTTAAACTCATGAGTTTATATGTTGTAATAATAAAGTTGTAGTTATTTACGTACCATGTATTTGGCAACTCGTAATGGGTTGGATGGAATGGACCTATTTTGGGGCGCCACGGTTGGTATTAGAGCTTAGGGATATGATCTCTGGCGGAGATCGGGGAATAGAACTAGGAGGGAGAGACGAGTAAATCCTTCGCTAGTGTGTCCTACCTAAGCTTATTTGTTAGTTGGTTAGTATATAGGGATATTATGTGATATATTGATTTCCTTAATTAACCCTTATTTTTATGACATGATATTTGAGAATGTCAATTGAGAATATTAACGATGGAGTAAATGAGACCGTGGAGATGCTCAGTATTTACCAACGTGGAGAAGCGTCAACAGTTTTGGCAATGTACCTTCCGTGAACAACACCTGCGAAGCGAGATGATGAAGCGAGGGGATGTTTAGAAGCTTTTGCAGTTCATGCAAAATCGACGAGGAGACTCGTGTTCAAAATCTGAGGAGGAAATGATAGCAATTCACGGGTGGTCACAACCGAGTTCAAAGAGTTGGGACCACGAAGTGGGAAAGCCGGATCCGATTAAGGCGGAGACGTTGGTCAAACAAATTACTAAGATATTCGATGTCTTGGGATGCATGGAGGAACAAAAAGTTCCATTCGCTACTTTTATGTTCCGTAATGAGGCGGTCTTGGTGGGAATCGTGAAGCGTACTCCATCCAAATTGCACTTCGGCATGTTATGGGAGCGTTTGAGAAATAGTTCAATGACAAGTACTTCCACGAAAGTATTCGTCATATGAAGGAAGTGGAGTTTATTAGTGGGAGCAGAATAACATGACGGTGTCCCAAAGACTGGCGAAGTTCATGAGTTATCCAGTTTGCACCTCATTTGGTGGAGAATGAGGAACGATGACGCGGATGTTTCTGAGAGGTTTGAAACCCGGCATACATTAATATCTCATTTCTCATAAATTTTCTCTCTATTCAGATGTTGTCAACAAGGCTCAGTTGTTAGAGCGAGATAACGAGTACGTTCAACCGAGGGACCATAACCAGGATCATACCGAAGATAGCAGTCATCAGAATAACGATAACCATCAGAGAAAGAAGAATACGGACAAAGGCGGTAACCACTCTGGTGGTAATCGTGGCCATGAAAATAGAAGAAGCAAGTCGAGATGAGATTTTAAAAAGAGGAGATTCAACAACGACCATGTGAAGACGCGTACTTGAGAGAAGAGCTGGTTCCAAGGGAGGAGAAAGACCACCGGTCGTATGTTACAAATGCGGGAAAGAGGGACATATCAGCCCAAACTGCCCACAACAGTTTAAGGTATGCTATAATTGTGGAAAAGAAAGACATATCGCTCGAGATTGTACGGTATCGAAACCCAGTCCAGCGGGAATGGTGACTCAAAAGGATGTCCCAGAAAAGTCAAAGTCAACGGTTCCTAGAAGAGCGTTTGTCGTGACCGGTCAAAATGCGAGGAACCCGAACGAAGTTAGCACGAGTTAGTTAATTATAAATTCTTGCGAAGTTTATACCTTACTAGATACCGGTTCTACCTATTCTTTTATCTCTCTTGTTTGCGCTCAACGTTTGAACTTGACTAAGGAGAAATTAGACTTTGACCTATTTATGGAGACTCGTTAGGGAGAAACTTTCATTACATCCGTTGTTTAGAAATCTTGCTTGATTCAGTTGGCTTTATCACATTACTCGTTAACCTTATTTCTATAGAGATATTTGCTTTTGATGTGATTTTAAGGTTAACTACTCATCATGTCGAAATTGATTACTTTCGTAAGGTTGTTAGTTTTCATATTCCTAAGCAACTGTTATTCAATTCAAGCAATCAAACCATTGTAGTCAAACATTTTCATATCAAGCCATGAAGTCATTCGTTTATTACGGATGTCAAGTTTTCTTAGTCCATGTTATGGATTTGAATAAAGACACGTCGATTTGAATAATATTCTGTTGTTATTGATTTTTCCGACGTATTTCTGAAGAATTTATTGGCTTACTCCCAAAGCTTCGGTATTAAATTTTGTATCGACTTTGAACCCGAAGACAAAACTCATTTCTAAAATCTCATATCGAATGGCTCTATTGAACTTCGTGGAGTTAAAAATCCAACTATAGAATTTGGTACCTAGTCTTTATCTGGTGACTTCCTTTGTGGAATGCACCAAGCCGCACTCTCCGTGGGGGACACCATATTTGTGCGATAGTAAAGCGACAGGGTGTCATTGTAACGTCTTTATCCAAGGTTGGGATATGAGTCACAGTTGAGAACAACCTAAGTCGGTAATCGAAATCGTAGCTTTCTAGGCTTAGTTGGTTATTATCGGAGATTCGTTGAAGGATATTCTCGAATCGCTATTCCATTAACGCAGCTGACTCGTAGAGATACAAAATTTGAATGGAGCATGGAATGTGGGAAGAGCTACGAAGAACTCAAGAGGAGACTCATTTCAGACATGTTCACCATACCATCTGGAAAAGCGAGCGTGGTAGGTGGCGTGTTGAGTAGAAGATCGTATACAAGTACGAGTACAATATTGTCAAAGACTCATTTCAGTATAATTTACAAATAATAGAGATGGAGATGAAAACTCTAGGTACCCACGTGATGATATCTGAGTATAATCGACTTTAATCGATAAAGTTAAAAGTCGTTCAAGCTACACACGGGTGATGAATTTGAAGAAGGAGGTGCAAGAAGTTGTTATTTCAAAAGCGAGAATCGGTGAGGTGAGGAAAGCTCAAACCTTCGATTTATTAATCCATTTGAAATTCTCGATCGAATAGGAACTGTGGCCTATAGACTCGCTTTTACCGCCAAGTATGGCGATGTTCATAACATTTTCACGTATCGATGTTACGTAAATATGTGGACGACCCAAACCACGTCATTGAGTTAGAACCGGACGAGATAGCCGAAGACTTAACGTACAAGGAGGTACCTGTCAAGATCTTGGATAGGAAAAAACATGTCCTATGTACCGAGGTTATACCACAAGTTAAAGTTTTGTGGAGAAACCATGCTATTGAGGAAATGACTTGGGAGTTGGAAATGGAAATGAAAGCGAGGTATTATCATCTTTTCGAAACACCAAGTACGTACGTCAATTTCGAGGACGAAATTTCATAAGGAGGGGAGGTTGTAAGACCCCAAATTATTAATAAATGAAATTTATTTTCCTCTATTTATTATTTTGAAATAGTAAGGGTTGATTTGATTAATGTGGATAGTTATGGGTAACATACGCAAATATTTCGAATAAGCAAGTGGTTATAAAATATTCATTATTATTTCGGAGAATATTAAATGCGATGGGCGCGATCTTTTGTGGGCCCCATAACTGAAAAGCGATTGGATGAAGAAAACGACAAATATAAGTTGTTTATAAATAATGGCGTAGTTATTCACTGAATTATTGTTGGAATACCCGTTGGTTAAAACACACTAATGTCGGCGTTGTTGAACAAGAGAGTAGCACTGCGGTATTGCACCAATTATTGATTCTTACGTAGAAGGCACTACTCAATAATTGTTATAGTAATTCTTATTCAGATTATTTTATTTTATTGATTCAATAATTCTTTGCATTGATATTTTATATTATTGTTGTTTCAATAAATTATCATTACAAGATTTTCTATTATCGAGACAATAATTCCTATTATCTGAATAATATTATTGGATAACATTATTGGCAATGTCAAGAAATTTATCTAAGGAGAGGTTTGGTCACCTAATCAAGGCCAAGAAAGAGAGATCCTTATCGAAAGCCCTCTCACAGGAGAACGACACAGTTGCCAATCAATGTGATTCTATAATATTATTTGTGAATAATTAATTATTGATTTATATGATGAGAAAAATATTGATTTTATGTGGATATAGATGAGAAAATTTTTAAAGTGACAATTGTTGAAAATTAAAATTTTATCTTTTTTGATAAAATAATTCATTTAAATATATTATTATATTTTAATAATATAATAATAGTGATATTTTTACAATAAATGTGAGATATATGAATATACGAGGAAAAGGAGTATTTTTGTTGCAATAAATATTAAAAATAGATTTTGTGTGTCGGTAGATCCATTTCTTGATTGAAATTTGATTATAGCTTGTAAAATCGCCCGTTTGTGGATTTCGGTCAATTTCTGTTTGGAATTTGAAAAACCTTCCTTCTGCAAAGTTGTAGATAATGGAATTTCCTATGGAAGGTCGTGAATTTCGAATTTTTCTGATAAAAGAGCTAATTATTATGAATTATTGAAGTTCTGAAACTCTGAAATAATTGATTTTTGGAAGTTTAAAATAATTTAAATAAGAAAAACATTTTTTGTGTTTGGTGGGCATCTTTAACACATGTCAAGTTGCTGAATTCAGATGCTTGATGCGTAGGAAGATGTAAAAATAAATAAATAATATTAATTTATTAAATTTTCTACTTTGGTGTTCTAAGCATTTTCCTATAAATAGGGTGCTTAGGTTAGAATTAAAAATCACACGTAAACTGAAGTTTTCTCTCTATATTATCGAGCGTATTCTTGTGAGTATTTTGAGTATACTTTGAGTATTGCTATACGGTGCAAGTTCAAGTCATAGCCTATATCCGGTGTTTCAACTAGAAGTATTGTCTTTCGAGGTAAGAGATGTTATTTTCTTCTCAAATGATATTATTTCTTCAATATCATTATGCTGAAATATTGGTTGGAACTTTTTATCAAATTTGGAACTTTTTATGTCGGGGTTACTATTCATGAGTTCTTATTCATGAGTTCTTATTCACGAGTTACTATTATTCAAAGTACTTATTCACGAAGCATGATGATATTTTTGTGAAATTTCTATCTTTTGGTGTGAGTTACTATTCACGATATCTGGAACTATTCACGATATCTTGACTTATTCACTTAATACTAAGACTATTCACGAGAAAAATTAAATTTTTTTTTCGTTCAAAATATCTATTATGGATACTAGCTTTGATTGTATCCATGTTTTGATCATTCTTGAATTTTACTCCACTGGTTATTTATGAAGTATTTTTGAACTTGGATTATTTAAAGTATGAATCCTTAATACTTGTTCTTTTGTTTTCTTTGGATTCGTTTTCTTTAAAATATTTTTCATCATCCTCAGTCCTAAATGATGATATCACTGAATATCTTTGGCCTGTAGTGCAAAGATGAATGATTTCTTGATGAATATCTTTGGCCCGTAGTGCAAAGATGAACATGTGTTGAGATGAACATGACCGACTAATTAATATCTTTGGCCCGTAGTGCAAAGATGAACAGGTGTTTAGATGAACATGACCAACTGATGAATATCTTTGGCCTGTAGTGCAAAGATGAATATTTGATTTCAGATATATATTGATTGATGTTACAGGGATAAAAGATAGACGATGAACTTTTAAATTCATACATAGAAGATAGTAGTTTGCATTCTCATTCTCTACTTAACTCTTCTAATGAATTATTATTTCTGCTACGAATATTGATTTAAAACTTGTTGTCTATTGTATTCTATTAGATTTTTCCCTTTTAAAGACTAACGATAATTTGTTGTATATTATCTTTGTCATAATATTCTTTACTGGGCTAGTTGAGCTCACCCTTTTTTTTTTGTTCCATTTTTTTCTTCTCGGGGAGGCGAGAATGTAGCGAGTACTAGTCGGGGTATGGAATGAAGGTTCTAGAGAGAGTTGTTTAGTAGTCCTCACCATTTTTGTAAAATAATGTATCAATAATTATGATGGAGATTTATTTGCCTGTGGATATTGTCTAGATGGCAATATCTGTATTTAAACTCACAATTTATATGTTGTAATAATAAAGTTATAGTTATTTCTGTACCATGTATTTGGCGACTCAGAATGGGTTGGATGGAATGGACCTATTTTGGGGGCGTCACAACATATATACGTGTATATATATATATATATATATATATATATATATATATATATATATATATATATGAGACCACATTCATGGCAACGGGTTGTTGGGAGCAACTTAAAAAAGCCAAGGCACAACAAACTTATTCTTCATTTGGAACAATTAAAATAGCCTAACCGCAAATGTCGTAGTATAACTGGAGTAATCTTCTTTTTGGCACTTGTCTTTTTTTACCACTTTGATTATTAATACTATTATATTAATATTTTGTAATATTAGTATTTATAATATTTATATTTATAATATTAATATTAATAATAATATTTTGTAATATTATTAATACTATTATATTAAATACTAATATTATAAAATATCGTTGCACGTTATTTTAATTGTCTCAACCGCAATAAATTGTTGTGCCTTGACTTTTTGGGTTGCTCCCAGCAACCAGTTGCCATGGATGCGGTCCCTTATATATATATATATATATATATATATATATATATATATGGTCCGGATCTTAAGTTCATCCCTTATCTAGCTCACCTTGCTCACCTTGCTCACCCCCCCTTTAACGACGGATCGGGCGACGATTCAATCCGTCGTTATATATTTGTGTTGAATTATTACTTCGAAACATTTCAACACATGGTTGGTAGAATTATAAGAAAACCTCAATTTTTACATCTCTCTTTATAAGTATTACTACTAATACTTTTCAACGTAATTGTCAACCAAATAGTCGACGCAAAATATCCGTAATATATTTTATTTTCTTAAATTTATATGATATTGGTATAAATTTTTAGTTAGAAGGGAAATACACATTAGGATAATACATGTAGTTAGAGGTCAATGTGACGCCCCTAAAATAGGTATACATCACCTATTCTGAGTCGTCAAATACATAGTACAGAATACAAATACAATCTTAAATATACAACATGAGCTGTGAGTTTTAATATAAATATTGTCTTCTAGACAGTATTCAAACTCAATGGAGTCCTCATTACATTTATTAACACACTATTTCATAGAATAATGAGGACTACTAATGCTATCATCTGGACCGTCACTCCGTTTCTCGACTAGTCCCTACTACGTTCTCATTTCCTGAAGAGAACAATGAAAGTAAAAGGGTGAGCTCAACTAGCCCAGTAAGAAATATTATGACTAAGATAATGCAGAATAAATTATCGTTAGTCTTCAACAGTGTTAAACTGATACAATATAATAAACATCAAGTTTAACTGCAGCGGAATAAGCAATCCGTTAAAAAAGTCAAGTAGAAAATAAAATCTACTATCTTCTATGATTTAAAAGGTTTTTCATCACTTTTATTACTGAGACTCAGCTTAATAAATAAACCACATCATCCCTGCACTACGACGAAGGATATTCATTAGTATCACAACCACAAATTATCCATACACTACGGGCCAAAGATATTTATGTATTCATCAATAGTCATGATCATACCATAAAATAATTCATATTTGCACCTTTGGTCGAAGAGAATCCATAGCCATAATCATACCAAAAACTGTCCATCAATGCACTACGGGCCAATGAGGACTTTTTCCACATCATTTGTAACATTACAGTCATGATTATACCAAATAATTCCTGATCATAATCATACCAAGTCCATCTATGCACTATAGCCCACAGATGACTTTCAACATAATATAAGCATGAGGATGATGACAATGACATAATAATTCAATAAAACAAGTTCAAGAATTAATTTATTCAGGAACCAATAACGTCCAAATTGTTAACATGATACTGCTTTGTGGAGTAAAATTCAAGAATGCTCAGAAGAATATTTCCATGAAAAGATACTGGATGAAGCGCAAATATCAAAGATATTCCACTAATTTGATAGAGTTTAAAAGCCAAAACTTTAACCAACTGAGTATAATAAAGAATGGAATAACAAAAGAAATCATCGTGCATGCGATAGAATTACACAAACAAAGTTATTCCAATGTAATAATAAATAACGGAACAGTCATGCAGAACGCATACGGACAGGATATTCCAACAGTAATAATAAATAATGGAACTGTGTCGTGCGTAAACGCACGCATGTGATATTCCAATGTAATAATAAATAATAGAACCAAAGTCATGCGTAAACGCACGTACAGTAATGTTCCAAATGTAATAATAAAGAATGGAATAATGAAGAATTTCACCATGTATGTGGTACTTCAGCAGATAAAGTTATTCCAACATAATAATAAAGAATGGAATAATGTAAGAATTTCACCAAGTATAGGGTAGTCTGCACAGATACAAAAGTTATTCCAAAGTAATAATAAAGAATGGAATAACAGAAGTTCTCTTCATGAACACAAAGAAATAATACCTCTTACGAGTATTGAAAGAAAATAATTCTCTTCATGAATACGAAAGAAATAACACCCCTTACGAGTATTGAAAGAAAACAATTCTCTTCATGAATACAGATGAAATAATACCCCTTACCTTAGAAGAAACTGGATATGGGAGTAGTGAAGTAGCAGAATACTTTTCTTCTTTCTCTCTATAGTTTCTCTCTCTAGAGTTTCAGTGAATTCGTAAGAAATAATGAAGGAATGAGCTTCTATTTATAGGAGAATGGACTGAATAGTAACTAATTCATGAACGGTCCAGATTGATTTACTTTTAAACCGACGGTCCATATTAATTTACTATGCAGTATTAATAAAATATTCTAATAAAACAAAATCTTTTAAATAAAAGATAATATTCTATTTATAATCTAATAAAATGAATAACTTTATAAAAGTATTCTGTTTTATATAAAAAAAAATTATTATGCAAACACTATGCAGGTACTATGCAAACACTATGCATATTAGAATATTATATATTCTATTTATAGTCTAACAAAACAAATAACTTTATAAAAGTATTCTGTTTTATATAAAAAGATTTTACTATGCATTTACTATGAAAACATTTATGCATAATAGAATATTATATATTCTATTTATAGTCTAATAAAATGAATAACTTTATAAAATTATTTTGTTTT
The DNA here is from genome assembly GCA_020205605.1 of Panax ginseng. Classification (NCBI taxonomy): domain Eukaryota; kingdom Viridiplantae; phylum Streptophyta; class Magnoliopsida; order Apiales; family Araliaceae; genus Panax; species Panax ginseng. Next base: position 6,925,319 of record CM035134.1, on the reverse strand, counting down.
ATATAAAAAGATTTTACTATGCAAACACTATATATGCAGACACTATGCAAACACTATGCATAATAGAATATTATATATTCTATTTATAGTCTAATAAAACGAATAACTTTATAAAAGTATTCTGTTTTATATAAAAAGTTTTCTATTTTTAAATAATAATAATAAAACAAAACTTATCACCTTTATTATAATTCACAATATTAATCGACCAGGTTGTTCTCAGAAAAGAGGGGGCTTTCGAATAAGGATTTCTCCCTATTGGCGCAAAATTAGGTTACCAAACCTCTCCTTAGTAGAACTTCTAAACATCGTTAATATTGCAAATAATAATATTAATAACTTTGTTATCTCAATTATTGATTTAATAATATATAAAATATCAACAATAATTGAATCAAATAATGTGAGATACTATGCAACAATTACTATAGCAATAATTGAACAAAACTGAATGACTTCTCACGTAAGCATCAATACTCAAAACCGGTGTGCTACTATGCAACGACCACACGTGACATTTGTACTTTTTAACACCGGGTGTTTCAACGATTAATTGTAAAACTTCCGCCATTATTTTCATAAAATATTTTTGTCATTTTCAATCAAATAATAATTACATTATGGGTCCACTAATGATTGTCTTAGTTGCACGAATATTCCTCGCTAAAACGAATATTCTCCGACCAATCGAATATTATATAATAATTTGCGTACTTTGCAAAATTTATAAATATTACCCATTTTAATCTTTATTCATAAAATTTGAGGTCTCACAATCTCCCCTCCTTATGAAATTTTGCCCTCGAAATTTACGTACGCACGCACAGTATCAAGAAGAGATGAGGATACCTTGACTTCATTTTGATTCTAACTCTTGAGGTATAACCTTTGAGTGTTGAATACGATCCTTCTTATCCAAGATTTTAACACGTATCTCCTCATACGTTAAATCGTCTGCTATCTCGTCTAGTTCTAATTCAATAATGTGATTCGGGTCGTCCACATATTTACGTAACATCGATACGTGAAAAACGTTATGAACACGCAACATAATTGGTAGTAAAACGAGTCTATAGGTCACAGTTCCTACTCGATCGAGGATTTCAAATGGGCCAATAAAATCGAGGGTTGAGATTTCCTCTACTCATCAATTCTTTCTTCTAGAATAACGCCCTCTTGAACCTTCTTCTTCACATTCATCAGCTCCAGGTGTGTAGTTTGAACGACTTTAACTTTATCGATTAAAGTCGATTCTACTCGTATATTCGATATCTTCACGTGGGTTCGCATATTCCCACTCGTAAACGCATACAATCTTCTACTCAACGCGTCAGCTACCACGTTCTCTCTTCCACGATGATATTGAATGGTATGATCGTAATCTTCAACAGCTCGAGCCAACGTCTTTGGCGCATTATACGTTCGTTTTGGTTGAAGAAATATTTAAGGGTTTTAGAAATGGGTTTTGTACTGGGATCAATACAAAATTCGATTTTACGCTCTAGGGGTAGGCTAAGAAGTCTTCAAGAATACGTCAGGAAATTTATTAACAATAGAAATATCATTCAAAACTGTGACTCTCATCCAAGACTTGGATAGCACATGAAATGAAGGTTTCTACTAATGGAGTTTCAACCGATAAGTCAAAGTCTAATTTCTCCAGAGTTAAATTTAAACGTTGAGCGCAAGCAAGAAAGATAAAAGAATGGGTAGAACCGGAATTGAATAAGGTATAGACTTCGTAAGCGTTTATGATTAACTTACCCGTGATAACTTCGTTCGGGTTCCTCGACAAACGCTCTCACTTAAACTATCGGCTTTGACTTGTTTGAGACATCCTTTGGCATCATTATCCCAGCTGGACTTGACTTCACTACATGACAAAATCGAGCTAGGTGACCTTCTCTTCCATAATTGAAACACGCTTTGGATTCTTTGCGTCACAGACAGTTTGGACGGATGTGTCCTCTCCGTCGCATTTGAAACATACGTAGGTGGTCGTTCTCCTTCCTTAACAACAGGTGCTGGTGCTGACGTCTTTCCATCATCATTAAATCTTCTATTCTTTAAATTTTCACTCCTATTATCTTGGCCATGATTACCACCGAAGTGGTTACCATTCTTGGCATGATAATTTCCCCACGATGGTTATCATTGTTCGATGGTCGTGCCCATAGACGACGATTATTATCGTGTTGTTGGTCGTTGCCTTTTGGTTGTGCTGACTCATTATCGCGCTCCAATAACTGAGCCCTATTCACAACATCTGAATATAAACAAAGTTTGTGAGAAATGAGGTATTGACGTATTTCGGGTTTCAAACCTTGTAGAAACATTCGTGTCATTCATTATCTACCAAATGGGATGCAAACCGGAAAAACTCCACAAACTTAGCCTCGTATTGCGACACGGTCATATTGTTTTACTCCAGCTTGATGAATTCCACCTCCTTCATGTGACGAATACTTTCAGGAAAGTACTTGTCGTTGAACAATTCTTGAAACTTCTCCGAAGACATCTTGAGTGCGTCAAGCTGGGTACGTTTTACAGATTCCCACCAGTAATCTGCCTTTTCACGCAACATATAGGTGGCGAAGGGAACCTTTTGATCCTCTGAGCATTCCAAGACATCAAATATCTTGGTGATCTGCTTTATCCACGTCTCTGCCTTAAGTGCTTGGCTTTCCCAAAACTCGATGGTCCCGGCTCCTTGAATCGCTAAGCGGTGACCCAATCGTGGGTTACCATTATTTCCACCTATATTTTTGAACAGGAGTCTCTCTTACCTGATGTTGCATGAATTTCATAAAGCCTCTGAACATTCCATCGTTCATCATTTGGTCAGTGTTGTTGTTTATCTGAGGATTATTGTCTTCCTGTTGCACATTATCCTGGGTATTGATCGTTGGTGACTCAACGGTCTCATGTGCTTCATTGCTGATATCAACATTTTCAGATGCCATTTTCAAACACTGTCACAAAACAAGGGTTAATTAACATATCACATATTATTCTTATACTCTGACCGACCAATTAAATACCAAATAAACTTAGGTAGGTCATACTAGCGAAGGAATTCCCCGTCTCTCTCCTCCTAGTTCTTGTCTCACATCTCAGCCAGGGATCATATCCTAAGCTCGATACTAATCATAACGCCCCCAAAATAGGTATATATCATCACTATTCTCGAAGTCGCCAAATACATAGTATGAGAATACAAATACAATCTTAAATATACAACATGAAATGTGAGTTTTAATATAAATATTGTCTTCAGGCGATGATTCAAACTAAATGGAGTCCTCATTACATTTATTAACACACTATTTCATAGAATAATGAGGACTACTAATGCTATCATCTGGACCGTCACTCCGTTTCTCGACTAGTCCCTACTACGTTCTCATTTCCTGAAGAGAACAATGAAAGTAAAAAGGTGAGCTCAACTAGCCCAGTAAGAAATATTATGACTAAGATAATCACGAGAATAAATTATCGTTAGTCAACAATGATGTTAAACCGATACAATATAATAAACATCAAGTTTAACTGCAGCGGAATAAGCAATCCGTTAAAAGATTCAAGTAGAGAATAAAATCTACTATCTTCTATGATTTAAAAGGTTTTTCATCACTTTTATTACTGAGACTCAGCTTAATAAATAAACCACATCATCCCTGCACTACGACGAAGGATATTCATTAGTATCACAACCATAAATTATCCATACACTACGGGCCAAAGATATTTATGTATTCATCAATAGTCATGATCATGCCATAAAATAATTCATATTTGCACCTTTGGCCGAAGAGAATCCATAGCCATAATCATACCAAAAACTGTCCATCAATGCACTACGGGTCAACGAGGACTTTTTCCACATCATTTGTAACATTACGGTCATGATTATACCGAATAATCCCTGGTCATAATCATACCAAGTCCATCTATGCACTACAGCCCACATATGACTTTCAACATAATATAAGCATGAGGATGATGACAATAACATAATAATTCAATAAAACAAGTTCAAGAATTAATTTATCCAGGAACCAATAACGTCCAAATTGTTAACATGATACTGCTTTGTGGAGTAAAATTCAAGAATGCTCAGAAGAATATTTCCATGAAAAGATACTGGATGAAGCGCAAATATCAAAGATATTCCACTAATTTCATGGAGTATAAAAGCCAAAACTTTAACCAACTGAGTATAATAAAGTATGGAATAACAAAAAAAATCACCAGGCATGCGATAGACCACACATACAGGTTATTCCAACAGAATAATAAATAACGGAACCAGGTCATGCGTAAACGCACGGACATGATATTCCAACAGAATAATAAATAATGGAACCAGGTCATGCGTAAACGCACAGACAGGATGTTCCAATAGAATAATAAAGAATGGAATAACAAAAGAATTTTACCATGTATGCGGTACTTCGCATAGACAGGTTATTCCAACATAATAATAAAGAATGGAATAACAGAAGAATTTCACCAAGTATAGGGTAGTCCGCGTATACAGGTTATTCCAACAGAATAATAAAGAATGGAATAACAGAAGTTCCCTCATGAATACAAAAGAAATAATACCCCTTACGAGTATTGAAAGAAAATAATTCTCTTCATGAATACGAAAGAAATAACACCCCTTACAAGTATTGAAAGAAAATAATTCTCTTCATGAATACAAACGAAATAATACCCCTTACCTTAGAAGAAACTGGATATAGGAGTAGTGAAGTAGCAGAATATTTTTCTTCTTTCTCTCTATAGTTTCTCTCTCTAGAGTTTCAGTGAATTCGTAAGAAATAATGAAGGAATGAGCTTCTATTAATAGGAGAATGGACTGAATAGTAACTAATTCATGAATGGTCCAGATTGATTTACTTTTAAATGGACGGTCCATATTAATTTACTATGCAGTATTAATAAAATATTCTAATAAAACAAAATCTTTTAAATAAAAGATAATATATTCTATTTATAATCTAATTAAACGAATAATTTTATAAAAGTATTCTGTTTTATATAAAAAGATTTTACTATGCAAACACTATGCAGGTACTATGTAAACACTATACATAATAGAATATTATATATTCTATTTATAGTCTAATAAAACGAATAACTTTATAAAAGTATTCTGTTTTATATAAAAAGATTTTACTATGCAAATACTATGCATGCACTATGCAAACACTATGTATAATAGAATATTATATATTCTATTTATAGTATAATAAAACGAATAACTTTATAAAAGTATTCTGTTTTATATAAAAAGATTTTACTATGCAAACACTATATATGCAGACACTATGCAAACACTATGCATAATAGAATATTATATATTCTATTTATAGTCTAATAAAACTAATAACTTTATAAAAGTATTCTGTTTTATATAAAAAGTTTTCTGTTTTTAAATAATAATAATAAAACAAAACTTATCACCTTTATTATAATTCACAATATTAATCGACCAGGTTGTTCCCAGGAAAGAGGGGGCTTTCCAATAAGGATTTTTCCCTATTTGCGTGCAATTAGGTGACCAAACCTCTCATTGGCAGAACTTCTAGACATTGTTAATATTGCAAATAATAATATTAATAACTTTGTTATCTCAATTATTGATTTAATAATATATAAAATATCGACAATAATTGAATCAAATAACATGAGATACTATGCAACAATTGCTATAGCAATAATTGAACAAAACTGAGTGACTTCTCACGTAAGCATCAATAATCAAAACCGTGTGATACTATGCAATCACGCGTATTACTGTACTTTTAATACCGGGTGTTTCAACAGTTAACGGTAAAACTTCTGCCATTATTTTCATAAAATATTTTTGTCGTTTTCTCAATCCGACAATAATTTCGTTACGGGGTCCACCAATGATTGTACCGTTGTACGAATATTCCATGCTAAAACGAATATTCCCCGACCAATCGAATATTATATAACAATTTGCGTACTTTACAAAATTTATAAATATTACCCACAACTATAACATTATATCAAATCCACACCATAATATTCAAAAAAATATTTTGAGAAATTTAAATCTTTATTCATAAAATTTGGGGTCTCACAGCCAATTTGTTTTGTACCATTCAAAAATATATATAAAAAATAATTTCTCTCTATGAATCTAGAAATGATTATATATATATATATATATATATATATATATATATATATATATATATATATATATATATCACACCCAAAACATCGTATTATGTAAAAATTCTAATTTTATAATTTTTATTTTATTTTTTGGACTATCGAATTTGAATCATTGTGTGTATATATATATATATATATATATATATATATATATATATGAGGATCGATTTATAATTAATGTTGTAAAAAATAGTACTTTAGTTTTATAATATTTCGTGACCCTTTATTTTAATGTTGTATAAAATAGTCTAGCCTTACTTATATATTTCACTTCTTGAATCAGAGAAATATATAACAAAATAAAGGGTTTTTTTCGTGATCCATTCAAGATTATTTGTACTAGGAAACATCCATATATAAATAACTTTAAAAATTATGCATATGATATTTATGCTCTAATAACTCTTAACAATCATATCGATATCACAGTATCACTTGATGGGATTTATATTAATGAATTTGGTTTAAAAAATAAACTAATTCAAGATGTTAACAACTAATAAGAAAAAAAACTATTCCTTTATACAACTATTTTGTATCCAAAGGCATGTGCCCATGTGCCCATGTGTACATAGTTAAAGTAATTCAATTTTATATATACATACATACAGAGAGAGATGTGATTCCTAGTAAATAATTGTTATAAATACTATTTTAACAAATTATTTTTCATCGTCGAATGCAATATGAGATTTAACGGGCAAAAAAATAGGATACCTGCCTTAACTCTTAATAAAGATTAAACCTTTCCATTACTAAGAGTAACGGTAGGCAAAAAAATAGGATACCTGCCTTAACTCTTAGCAGAGACCTGAATGAATGTTCTAAATACCCCTAATTTAATTAAATTTAAAATAGCTTCAATGTATTTATTTATAATATAATTTATATTAATTAAATTATATTATATTATAATATGGAATTTAAATTTTAAATAATTAAATTATCACAATATTGACAATGTTTAAATTTTATTACTTAAAAAATTATTTATACAAAAAATACATTGAATATAATTGACAATATTAAATTTTCTAACTTAAGAAATTATTTATACAAATAAACACATTTTATATAATTGATAAATTTAAATTTTATTAATCAAGAAATTATTTATAAAAATAAATACATTAAATATAATTGACAATCTTAAATTTTATTACTTCAAAAGTTATTTATAAAAATAAATACATTGAAGATATGTAAATTTAAACTAAAATGAGGGTATTTAGGACATTTCATCATGTCTCTGCTAGGAGTAGAGGTAGGTATCCTATTTTTTTGTCTGACGCTACTCTTAGTAGCGAAAGGGGTTTAATATCCATTAATCTAAATGGGTTACATCTCGTGAATTGGACGATGGGATAGTGCCATAACAACTATTTGTTATGGATCACTAATATATATATATATATATATATATATATATATATATATATATATATATATATCTGTCGGATAAAGTCATACCCTTATCTTACTACTCACCGTGCACACCCCCCTTTAGCGACGGATCCGTGACGATTTGATTGATATTAACCCGCCGTCTATACTTTTAGCGGCGTATATGTTGTCCAGATTGTTAAAAAAGTATGATTTATTGTATGACCAAAACCATCGGTGTCCGTCATTAAAGGGGTGGAGTACGGTGTAGTAAGATAATGTATGACTTGATCTTTGCTCTCTCTATATATATATATATATATATATATATATATATATATATATATATATATATAGTCCGGATCTTAAGCTTACCCTTTATCTAACATACCTTGCATACTACTCCTTTAATGACGGATCGGGCGATGTGTCCGTCACAAGGTGTTCAAATCCGTCGCTAAAAGTTAAGACAACCGGTTCTAGCGACGAACCGAACCGTCATCGCCTATCTCGTCGCTAAAGGGGGTATGCAAGATATGTTAGATAATGGGTAAACTTAAAATCTGAACCGTATATATATATATATATATATATATATATGTGTGTGTGTGTGTGTGTGTGTGTGTGTGTGTGTGTGTGTGTGTGTGTGTGTGTGTGTGTGTGTGTGTGTGTGGTAATGATTCATAACATGTATTTCATATGAATCAAAAATGAACATATATATACCATTTATATCGTTCAATATAGGAACCAATGACCGAGATTAATTTGAACTGAAAAATTCGTGTCCGCTACTATTAGTAGTGAATGACTATTAGTAGCGGATGACAGTCGTCATTCGCTACTATTAGTAGCAGACATAGCGGACGTGAATTTTTCAGTTCTAATCTCGATCGTTGGTTCTTGTATTGAACACTAATAATGGTGTTTGCCCATTTTTGATTCATATATATATAGTCCGCTTTTTATACGGGTGGTCCGCATGCGGACAACCTTTAGCGACGAACAAACCCGTCGTCATAGGGTCTAAACCGAGCTATATCAACAGTTCTGGGTTATCGCAACTGTTCAGACTCTATGACGACGTACGGGATTAGCGACTATTTTGTTCGTCGCTAAAGGTGGTCCGCATGCGGACCACCCGCATAGAAAGCTCTCTGTATTTATATATAGAGTACGGATCTAAAACATAACTCTTAAATACCATACTCTCTTAAATAACATATATTTATTAAAACTACGTCGTTTTAAAAAGTAAGTGGGGCTGCAGATGGCATTGTTATAAATAAAAGAAAAACAAGTGGGACTACTCTCTTTTAATATTATTTTATTTTTAAAAAAAAATCTTCAAAGCGGCGTAAGTTTAATAAAGATATGTTATTTAAAGAGATGTATATTATTTAAAATATATATTTTAGATTCGTTATATATATATATATATATATATATATATATATATATATATATATATATATATATATATACATACATACATACATACATACACCTTTCAATTTTCTAAAAATAACTGATTTATTGGACAAATACAGTATCTTAGTATATAGTCATGTGTAGGAGTGTTGCATCAATTGTCTTCATCCTATATACATATATATATACCCTGCAATTTTCTAAAAATAACTGATTTATTGGACCTTCATATTATGTAAATATATACAGTATCTTAGTATATAGTCATGTGTAGGAGTGTTGCATCAGTTGTCTTCATCCTAAATAACAAAATTCACATGCTACGTTTATATTGATTGCAACATGGACTACATTGACTCACAGTAGTATACAAATTCTACAAACTTATAATTAGGTATATATTATATGTACGTACAAGTAAATCATCTTGTATATATAGGTCAAATTCCAATTGGTTGATTAACTCAATCGCGCCGTATTGTTCGACTTAATTGTGATCATGCTCTTGGTTAATTATATATTAGTCAAATGTTTATCGGATGATTAACATTAGTTTTGCACTTTCAACTGTTAAATTAGTGTCAATTTATAATTAGGAATCAAAGGCAATTAGAAGAGTTTCTAGATAGTTAAAAATAGTTATGCATGTAGTGAAATAAATTAGGAAATAATTGTTTGTCTTGTTATTTGTCAAGTTGTAATTTGTAGTAGTATTTATTTATACGGTTGAGACATAAAAAATTTGGTCACTTTCAATGAAAATATCTATTCATTCGTTTATATATTGTCAGCAGTCACAAAGCATAAATATTAATTTCAGATTATTAGTTGTGAAAGTAATTGTCTTTATAAAAAAAAATAATTTTAAAAGAGGTACATTTCATATTAATAAAATGTCTTTTTTTTACTTAGGAAAAAAAAATGATAATTTAGGTTAGATGTGTGGGGCTATATATATCAGAAAATAAGAAATTTAATTTCAACGAGGGAAAATATCATATATATATATATATATATATATATATATATATATATATATATATATATATATATATATATAGGGTCATGATCAGTGTAGAATTTTCTTACTTTGTTAAAATGTGGACCTTTTTTTTTTTTTGTTTTTTTTTTGTTTTTTTTAAAATAATAAAAAAAGTTTAATATTATATGAATGAATTTTTTTCATAATACAATCTTTTTGGATGTGATTTGGATCGTATAACAAAACAAGTCCATGCATACATGCAAACTGTACCACCATTTTTGGTAGTATAGGTATTCAAATCACGCCCAAAAACATTATATTATGAAAAATATCAGGTTCCATAAAATATTAAATATTTTTTTTAGTTGTTTTAAAAAAAACAAAAAAAAACAAAAAAAAATCCGTATTTTAACAAAAATAAAAAGTTCTCAATTCGATCGATATATATATATATATATATATATATATATATATATATATATATATATATATATATATATATATATATATATCATGAGCCCTACAAGGGCCCTTAGCCAACTTTCATGTGAAATACATGGCTCCAATTTCCAATAAACACATTTGTTTGTCTACCACAATTAATCAATTCATAGTGATGCCAAAATATGCGTACACATGAAAAAAAATAAAAGTGTGGCTTTAATCAGTAATCAATAGTCCCTATGTTCTCTAATATACTCCATTCGTTTTTTAATATATATCGATTTAGAATTGTGCATAAATATTAAAGAAATAATTATAAAATATTAAATATATTATCAATTGTCTATATTATCTTTATATTGAAAAAAGAGAGTATTATTTATTGGTCAAAAAATAATGAGAGAATTAAAATTATATTTATTACTTAAGGTAATTTTACTCCCTCCGTCCCATAGTTATAGACTGATTTCTTTTGGCACATAGTTTAAGAAAATCAGTTTAAGTGATAATTTTAATAAAAAATTTCCACATATACCCCTTAATATGGATTAATGAATAAGTTAGTTACTCTTTACTTATCACACTGAAACTTTCAAATTAATTGATCAACGTATACTGACAATTAAAATAGAACTTTAACCAAAGATGAATTTTTAATTTACATAAACTTTCAACCAATCACAAAACGTTTATGTTATTCCAAATTCATTTATTGAGCCTAAAAAGTTGAATTCTTTTATTGAGAATACAACAACATTAAATGTGATGATAACAATAATGACATTGAATGTTGTTATTTCAAAAAAAAAAATAATGGTTGAATATTTATTATAAGGGCATAAAGGTAAAATAATGAACCAACTAAATTTTATAAATAGTAAGTAGCCTATATATTGGGACATTCCAAAATGGAAAATCAGCCTATAACTATGGGACAGAGGGAGTAGAAACTAAGCAATTAATGCTTACTTGAAATTCTCAAACGACTTATATTTATGAACAAAAATATTTTTCTAAAATGACCTATATTAATGAACGGAAGTAGTAAATCGTTTTAGAGAAATATTTTTGCTCTTTAATATACTACAAGTCGTTTGAGAATTTCAAGTAAGTATTAATTGCTTAATTTCTAATATTGTCCCAAATATTAAATGCAACTTTGATTCTCTCACTATTTTCTGTCCAATAAATAACAATCTCTTCTTTCAATACAAGGACAATATAGACAATTGATATTATAATTAATACTCTCTCCGTTCCTAAAAGATTGTCGTTTTAGAAGAAAAAATTTGTTCCAAAATGTTTGTCATTTACAACTTTCGAGGAGAATAAATTATTTACTTTTCTATATTACCCCTATCTTCTCTCATTGTTCTAAGAAATTCCCTCTCTTGTATTAATAATTTTCAACTTCCCATAAAGAGGTAGTGATGGAATTTCAAATAAATTTTACTTGATAAATGATACTTTCTTAATCCATGTGCCAAAACCTTAAACGACAATCTTTTAAGAACGGAGGTAGTATTTACTTTTCTATATTACTCCTACCTTCTTTCATTGTCCCAAGAAATTTTATCCCTTGTATTAATAGTTTTCAACTTCCCATAAAGGGGTAGTGATGGAATTTCAAACAAATTTTACTTGGTAATTAATAATTTCTTAATCCATATGCCAAATCTTTAAACGACAATCTTTTAGAAATGGAGATAATACTATACAATTATTTTTTTAATATTTATGCACAACTCTAAAATGACGTATATTAAATAAGGAATGGAGTATTGTCCGGATGTATTGCCAATGAGAGTATTAACAAAATGAAAATGTTTAAAGTATATTATTTCTTCCTTAGCAATGAATTGCCCACATGGGATGAACAAACATATGAACTGTAGTCCTAAAGGCCCCCCAAACCTTTTTTCGGCTGTCATTTTTCTTTATTAAAAGTAATTTATAACAACTATAAAAGCCCTAACTCTCTCTCTCTCTCTCTATTTTTATGAACCATCAATATTCATTCACATCATTTTTAGTCATCCACTAGACTAGACCTCTTTCTATCATGGAAGAAGAACATAATAACATTCAAAGTGTACCGCAAGAATATAACTCTTCCACGAATTCCGACAGCTTGAACTCGTCTTCTGCCGCCGCTATTACTTCTTCCTCCTCCTCGGCCGCCTCATACGTGGCGACTTCAAAGGCTAAAAAAGGCTCAAAAAGAGTGATTAATCATGAGCAAAAAAATGACAATGAGCCTAACAAGCGGCACAAGAACGGTGGTGGCGGGGGTGGTGGCAGCGGCTCCGCTCATCCTACGTATCGTGGAGTACGAATGCGCAATTGGGGCAAATGGGTATCTGAAATTCGTGAGCCCAAGAAAAAATCAAGAATATGGCTAGGGACATTTTCTACAGCTGAAATGGCGGCTCGAGCCCATGATGTAGCCTCTTTAGCCATCAAAGGTCACTCGGCTTTTCTCAATTTTCCCGAATTGTCTCATGAACTTCCACGGCCGGCCTCCACCTTACCTAAGGACATACAAGCGGCTGCTGCCAAGGCCGCGGCAGCTATATCTTCAGAGCAAATTAGGTGTGGAGGAGCTGAAACCGAGCCAAGCCGAGCGGAGCTTTCCATTTCGCATTCATCAACATATTTGTCAATTCTAGACACCCAAGAAAAAAGGAATTCTCCAACAATTAATGATGATGATGATGATGATATAGTTTTTGACCTACCTGATCTTTCCATAGATAGCATGGATCGAAGTGATGGATATTTTTACCATGCTTTATCATGGCAGCTGGCAGGAGCCGATACGGGATTCGGGCTAGATCAGGAGCCATTTATGTGGGAGTACTACTAGCTAAGCTAGCTATTGAATTTATGGATCTGATTACCATGAAGTTAACTTCATAGTAAGTTGGTCAATTAACCAATACAGTACTGACATGCAGAGAAAGAGATCACCTCCCAACCTGCGTGTTGATACTGTATTGATGAATTGACTAAAATTAATTTCATACTAACCAATTCCTGAGTTTATATATATGGCAAAGAGCACTAACATTTACATATATTCGTCACAAATGATGAAAATGTAAATTGGTCTCCAAAAAGGATAGCCAAATTAAATATGGAAAGTCATGTTTATATATATATATGGGTTTTTTTTACCCTTTTTTTTTTCATTTTTTTTGTAGCTTGAAAATTAAATTAGGAGTAGTAAGTACATTTATTGTTCTTGAGAATCTGTCCCCGTCTTGTCTCTTGTGAGAGTAGTGGGCAGTATATAAACAAAAAATAAACAATTTTCTTTTGTTGTACAAATGTGAGTTGTATGAAGTTTAATAAGATTCACATCAAGGTTTGTCTTGTTCCTTAATTTAGAGGGATTTATGGGACTGACTGCATACTTTTGACTTGAATTATATGCATTCACATTTCCTGAATTTGATGCAATTATAATGTGGTAAATGCTTGATCAGTGGTTGAATTGAATATAACCTATAGGTAAGAATGAAATTGGTTTATGAGCAGATAATTATATAAGATCTTAATTATGAGTAACATGATCTTATATAATGTTAATATGTTACTACTATTATTAATATGTTATTACTATTAACATATAAATACATTAAATATATTTAATAAAATTTATTTAAATATATATTTATTAACACTATTACGTAATAAGAATTTATATTTTTTATAGGCCAAATTGCAAAAGTATCCATCCAAATTGTCATCCAATTTTAATTTGGCCTCTTAATTGGCAAAAATCTCAATTGAGTCCTTAAAGTGATAAATTTAATCCTTTGTAGCACAAATAATACAAGGGAAATTGCTAACATGCGGACTTAAACGAATCAAATGAGCCACTTGAAAGACTCAATTAAGAGTTTTGCCACTTAAGGGGCAAACTGAAATTTGGTGACAACTTAGAAGAAAACTTTTGTAATTCGACTTCTTTAATATAATTTAGTAAAATATTTTAGAATATTTTTGCCTATTTATATTTATTATTAATGATACAAATATGTTATTATATATTAGTTATATAATATAGTTTTTGAATAAACCAATTTTCATATAAACATCAACTTGACTAATATTTATTTATTACTATTATTAAGATATATATAATACAATTGCCAAACATATTGTTCAATTATTAAGTTTAAAAACCAAAATTTAATTTCTACACTATAGTTAATTTCTTAATTTAATAATCAATCGAATAAATCCCAACACGTGCCATTTATCCGTATTAACAAATAACCTCGAGGGATAGAATCTTTTGACTCAAAGCCTTTATAATAATTATCGTTACTTTTTGAGAATCATGGAGCGAAAACTTCTCTTCTTTATTATTTTCATATCCATATTTTTTTCATAGAGTTGGTGAGCTTGTCTTGTTAAAAGTTTTTGTCTATTATAACAAAACTGAAAGCTGCTTTCACTTAGAATAAAACATAATAACACACATTATGGTGTAATAATAGTTTCATAAAATAGCTTTTTTTCTCCACCTCTTCCGTTTAACAAATCATAAGGACAATCTTCCATATATAGGGTGATCAAGATGGAAGATTATTGTGTTATCACTTTTCTTTCTACTAATGATTCAATGTTTGAAACTCTGCCTATACTACACAAAGAAGGTGATAGCATCATGTAACTAAAGTAAAAATAACTTAAGAAAGTATGTCTTCGATAAAGAGAAGCTAATTAAAGCAAAAGACTATCTCCCCTCACCCTCACCCTCAAGCACACCCACACCCCCAAACACCCCACACCCACCTACCCCCCCCACACACACACATATATATATATATATATATATATATATATATATATAATAGGGATCGGATCTTTAAACATATACTGCATGCATACGTTTTGTTATATATATCCAAATCACACTCAAAACACTGTATTATATAAAATACTGTATTTTGTTCGGATTTGATCAGTGTCTAAGAGTTCGGACTTGATCAAATATATATATATATATATATATATATATATATATATATATATATATATATGTATATATGCCCTATAAATCAACATTGAAATAATTTCACTTTTTGAGTGATAAGTGACCTCACCAATCACTATCAAACATTCATAGTCTGTCTATTACTGTCTATATCATTGTGCAAAGTGGCAAGAAATGAGACAATATATAATCTCTTGTTTCCCAACCAAATCTTTCATATGCTAATGAATGCAATGAATAGTTTTGGGTCCATCCATAGCTAATTATTTGGGGGGCACTTAAGAAATCAAAGTACTTATTAAGGTAGGGATCCAGGCTCATATAACCCGATACTCCTTCCGTCCCTAATTATTTGACGTTTGTTCAAATTTAGGAGAATTAATGACACTTTTTTCAAAATTACTCCTCATTAAACTCTTTCTTTATCTCAACAAAACTCTTCTTATCCCAACAAAAGATTTAAGGGTATTATAGACAATTGAGTATTATATTTAATATTTTCCAATCATTATCTTAATTCTTGTGCCCACCTCTAAAACGTGAAATAATTAGGGACGGAGAGAGTATATAATAATGGATCCAATGGGAATATTTAAGTAGAAATATATGAACTTGGAATTTCATGAGTCGCAACCTTTTGTGGTGGATCTTTCTATATTTCCAATTATAGGGTCCCATGGAATTTTTTTTAAACTTGTAACATTTATTTAGCAAAAAAAAAAAAAGGAGAATAATTTTAAAAGTTATGATTTTAATGGAATATCACAATCTTTTATGGGGTCCACGAAAATTAGCATATTTGTACTATAAAAGAGTAAGAAAATAGAAATTTAAAGGTTTTACTAATACTTAATGGTAAAGGATTTTGATATTTTAACTTTACTTTTTATGATTTCTTATCTTTTCTTGACCATGTTGACGAGTAGGACTAAAATTAAGACACTTTAAAATGATGATTTTATTCAATTTAGGGTACAAATTATTGGAGAAAAAAATGTCAAAAAAGAAAAAGAACTTTAACCTTAGTAGCCTATCAGATATGATAAAATATAATTAGGCCTTTTGTTTAGGCTTTAGGGCATGCTTATTTTGTTGCTAACAAATAGGAACAATATACATGTGTTGGTTTTCCAGTTGAGCTTTTACAATATTATTGCAAAGGCTGAATACTGTTTGACACATCTAAATAAACATGCCTCGTTCAACTGTCAGGATCTACAAACTAAAATAAATGCATAAATAAATAAAATTCTACAAACAATATAATAGAAGAAATTAACTGAAGATACACATGGTATGATTGGTCGGAAGCAAGCCTAACATCATGTTTGAACATTTTAATTATTAATTATACAAGATCGAAATGTACGTGTAACGTGAGACAGAATTAACAAACAATATACATGCATCTTGATTAATTAATTATTTTAAATTGTTGGATTATATAGTCCATTTGTTGTAGAGTTAATTAATTATTAATTAATATAACTCAGATGGGTTTTTTTCAAAATCCATGAGAGATACAAGTGGAAAGAGCAGGAATTTCATCAAAATTTATCTCTTTTAAGTTGGAAAGAAAAAAGGTTTGGAAAAACAAGAGAATCTCTATTTATTTTTTTTGGGACGTGAGAAAGAAAAAGAAGTGCATCAAATACAATCTTTTGCAGCAAAAAATAAAAATAAAAAAATTTGTCCAGTTGATAATGTTGAATGCTTTTGTTGTATGTTAAGTTCTTTAGTGCATGTTCGGTTGTTGCTTCCTTTCTTACTTTATTGTGTGAGAGAATTCTCTTATACATATACATATACATTTACATATACATATATGGAAAAAATAATCTAAAGTATTACCTTAGTAACTTGATTAAGATTACTTAATAAAATAGTGTAATTTTGTATAAAATTTATAAGTAAAAATTACTTTTTAATAAAACTCTAAAATGAAATACTTAACTCAAAGTGATATATATATATATATATATATATATATATATATATATTTGGAACCTATTCTATATCATACGTTAGTGGGGAGCACTATTCCGACCAAATAGATTTTATACCGTTAATGATCAAATATAGTTGATAATGTTAAATTTTATTACTTAAGAAATCATTCACACATATTTAATATTTAATATTGTCAACTATATTTAATATATTTATATTTATAAAATATTTGTATAAATAATTTTTATGTAATATAATGTAACATTGTCAATTATTGTGATAATTTGATTATTTAAAATTTAAATAATTACCTAATAAATATTTTATACATTGAAACTATTTAAATTTAACTAAAGTTGGGGTGTTTTAGACATTTCTCTTGGTCGCACCTCTTACATGTGGCCAAGAAAAAAAAATATTGTTTGGCCGCAGGTAAAAGGTGTAGCCAGTAAAAAATAAAATTTTCTTTGAGCCATTGAATCTCTAGATTAACAGTTAAGATTTATTTGCTAGAATAGTGACCATAGTTAGTGTGTGTGTGTGTGTGTGTGTGTGTGTGTGTGTGTGTGTGTATAGTCGAAATAAGTGGACCAAAAATGAACCTAATATATCGTCATTTATAACATACAAAACCGTTGTTATAAATTTAGCGTTAAGGCGGATCCAGCGAGGGCACACCGCCTCACTTGAATTTTCATGGAGCAGGGTTAAGCACTCAAGCTAGAAAAGGCTAGGGAGTCGAGCACTCAAGCTAGAAAAATTTTATTTGAAGAGCTTAAAAAACTAATTCTATTAATCCCACATTCTTGCTACTAGTATTTATTTAATATAGTCTTACAAGTCTCACATTTCCACTACCTTGGTCAAATTTATTTAATATTGTCTAAATTCAATGGAGCAAAAAAAACTTATTATAAATAAAATTAAATTTTCTCTCTATTCATTATTCTAAATTAATAAGGTGTTAATTTGATATAATAATGCTTTGGTTATGGGTGAAATGTGCAAATTTTGCAAAATAAGCAAGTGGTTATAAAATATTCATTTTTTGTCGGGGAATATTCGTTTGGTCGTGGAATATTCTTTTTGTCGGGGAATATTAAATGCGGCAGTAGCTTGATGATTATTGTGGGCCCATAATGAAAAAGGTTGGATGAAGAAAGCGACAAAGTATGAGTTTTATAAATACTTGGCGTAATTATTCAATTAATTAACTTTGTTGGAATACACGGTGGTTAAAATCTGATGTCTGGCGTGGTTTACGATAGCACTGCGGTATTTGCTGATATTATTGAATTATTGATTAAATACGTGAAGGCCACTACTCGATAATTATTACGATAATTCTTATTCAATATTTTATTTTATTGATTCAATAATTCTTTGCGTTGATATTTTATATTATTGTTGTTTCAATAATTGTCCTTTACCTGTATTTTCCATTATCGGATCAATAATTCATATTATTTGAATAATATTATTAGATAGCATTATTGGCAATGTCTAGAAAGTTTACATCGAGGAGAGGTTTGGTCACCTAATTGCTTGCGCCCGATGAGGAGAAATCCTTATTGGAAAAGCCCTCTTTTTCAGGAGCGCTGCTGGTTGTCATAATTGTGATTACTGTAATATTATTTGTGAATAATTAATTATTGATTTATATGATAAGGAAATATTTATTTGATGTGGATATAAATGATGGATTTATTTATTTATGTGGTTATAAATGAAGGAATTAATGCTGAGGTGTTTTATCAGTATTTTGTCGGAATGGAGGTATTAAAAATCATCCGTTTGTGGATTTGGATATTTTTACATTTGGAATTTGGAAAAACTCAAAGCTACAAAGTTGTAGAGAATTTAGATTTAAGTGTGGAATGGACATAAAATTTGTATTTTTACGATAAGCGGGCTATTTTCTATGAATTCTTGAAGAAGTTTGGAAAATAAAATATTTTTATTAAATTATATGGGTGGGACCCTTTTTTGGTTGGTGTTGAAAACACATGTGAATTTCTTTGATTTTTTTTCAAAGATGGTTCTTTGCTTTGATTCAACAAAGCATGCGCGAGATGAAGAAAAAAAAATAATAATATTTTATTATTTTAGTCTCTATGGCGTTCTAGCATTTTCCTATAAATAGGCGCTTAGGTTAGAATTGAAAATCACACGAAACAGTTTTTTCTTTCTCTCTAGATTATCGGCGTATTTTTGTGAGTATTTTGATACTTTGAGAGTTGTTGTTCGGTACAAGTTTCCTTGACTTTATATCAGATATTCGATCGAAATCTTAGTTATTTTGAGGTAAGGGATGTTATTTTCTTCTTAAATGATATTATTTTCTTTGATATCATTATCTTTGAAATATTGGTTTGAACTTTTTAATCAAATTTGGAACTTTTTTTGTGTAGGGTTCTTATTCACGTATCGGCACCTTTATTCACGTATCTGACCTTTATTCACGAATCGACCTTTATTATTCAGAAAAATGAAAATTTTCCTTTTTGTCCAAGATGTCTATTATAGTTACTATCTTTGATTGTATCCATGTTTTGATCTTTATTTTTGAATTCTGCTTCAGAATTGGTTATTATGAAGTATTATTGATCTTGGATAAAGCTGTTATCTGAATCCCTAATATTTGTCCTTACATCTCCTTTGGATTCGTTTTCTTTAAAATATTTTTCATCATCCTCGGTCTTAAATGATGATATTCTTTGAATATCTTTGGCTGTAGTCAAAAGATGAATGATTAAGCGATGAATATCTTTGGGCGTAGTGCGAAGATGAGCAGTGTTGAGATGAACATGACCATTTGGTGATACAAATGAATATCTTTGGCACTTTGTAGTGCAAAGATGAATATTTGATTAAAGATGTATATTGATTGTTATTCTGAGGGATAAAATATTGATGATGGACTTTTAAATCTTAGAAGATAGTAGAATTCATTCTCTCGTGACTCTTCCAATGGATTGTTATTTTTCCATTGCATTTGTTGATCTAAAACTTGTTGTCTATTATATTTTATCAGATTTTTCCCTGTTGAAGACTAATGATAATTTGTTGTATATTATCTTAGTCATAATATTCTTTACTGGGCTAGTTGAGCTCACCCTTTTCCTTTTTGTTCCATTTTTTTCTTCTCAGGAGGTGAGAACATAGCAGGATCTAGTCGGGGTATGGAGTGATGGTTCTAGAAAGATGTTTTAGCAGTCCTCACTATTTTTGTAAAATAGTGTATGAATAATTATAATGAGGACTTATTTGAGTGTGGATATTGTCTAGAAGACAATATTTGTATTTAAACTCACAGTATGTGTTGTCGTATTTTGCACGACAATTGTATTATTGAAGTTGTAGTTTGCTTTTTATGTACCATGTATTTGGCGACTCGAGAATGGGTGTTGTATACCTATTTTGGGGGCGTCACGGTTAGTATCAAAGCTTAGGGATATGGTCTCTGGCGGAGATCGGGGAATAGAACTAGGAGGGAGAGATGAGTAAATCCTTTATTTAGTGTGTCTATCTAAGCTTATTTGTTGGTCGGTCATAATATAGGGATATTATGTGATATATTAATTTGTTTAATTAACCCTTGTTTTATGGCGGTATTTAAGAATGGGCTCTTTGAGAGCGTTAACAATGGAGTGTATGAGGCTGTGGAACAACCTTTAGTCTGAAACCAGGAGAGCGTGCAGCAGGGAAGGCAATATTCCTCTGTAAACAACACTCACAGAGCAAGCGATGAATGATGGAATGTTTAGGAGCTTTTTGCGGTTCATGCAAAATCGAGACGAGGAGACTCGTGTACAAAATACGGGTGGAAATGATAGCATGTAGCAGCGATGCATCCTGACCCAAGCAGTTCGAGGAGTTGGGACCACAGATTTTACGGGGAAAGCCGATCCGATTAAAGCGGAAACATGGGTCAAGCAAATTACCAAGATATTCGATGTCTTGGGATGCGGAGAACAAAAGGTTCCATTCGCCACCTTTATGTTCGTGGTGAGGCTGATTCTTGGTGGGAATCGTGAAGCGTACTGACCCGGCCGCTTTTCAACATGTCTTGGGAAAGATTTGAAACTATTCAATGACAAGTACTTTCTGAAAGTATTAAATCATATATGAAGGAGGTAGAGTTTATTTATTTGGAACAGAACAACATAATGCGGTGTCTCGATGCTGAGCGAAGTTAGCGGAGTTATCGAGGTTTGCACCTCATTTGGTAGAGAATGAGGAGCGTATATGGCGGATGTTTACGAGAGGTCTAAAACCGAGAGATTCGTCGATACCTTATCTCTCATAAATTTTCTCTGTATTAGGATGTTGTCAATGAGGGCTCAATTATTAGGCGAGATAATGAGTATACTCAAGCAGGGACCCTGACGAGGTCATCTGGGTGACAATGATCATCGAGGCGATGATAACCGGCGAGGAGGGAAAAATACGGACAAAAGCGGTAACCACTCGGGTGGTAATCGTGGCCATGATAATAGAAGAGAGGTGAGTCAGTGGAAATTTCAAAAAGGAGATTCAACAATGGCGGGAAGACATCGGCATGACGACACCAACACAACAACAAATTCTAGGGGAGGAGAGCGACGACCGCCCGGTTAGTTGTTATAAATATAAATCTGGGAAGAGGACATATCATTAAGCGCCCACAACAATCAAGGTATGTTATAATTTGTGAAAAGGAGGGTCATATAGCTCGAGAGTGTTACATAGCAAAACCAAGTTAGGTGGGGATGGTGACTCAAAAATACATCCGGATAAGTCGAAATCGGTGGTTCTGGAAGAAGCGTTTTGTCGTGGTAGCCAAAAGCGTGAGGAAACGAGCGAGGTGATCACGGGTAAGCTAATCTTGAATTCTTGCGAAGTTTATACCTTACTGAATCTGGGTTCTACCCATTCTTTTATCTCTCACCTTGTGCTCAGCGTTTAAACTTGACTCAGGAGAAATTGGACTTTAACTTATCTGTTGAAACTCAGTTGGGTGAAACCTTCGTTACATCTCTGGTTTATAAATCTTGCTTGATCAAGTTGGCACTATCACATTACATTGATCTTATCTCTTTAAAGATACTTGCTTTTGATGTGATTTTAGGAATTGATTGGTTAACCACTCATCATGCCAAAATTGATTATTTTCGTAAGGTTGTTAGTTTTCATATTCTAACCAACTTTGTTATGCGAATTCAAACAACTAAACCACTAAAATCGAGTCAACTGTCATATCAAGCCACAAAGCTATTCGTTTATTGAAAAATGGATGTCAAGCTTTCTTAGCCCATGTTATGGATTTGAATAAAAGAGACAAATTGATTTGAATAATATTTACATTGTTAGAGAATTTCACGATGTATTTCTGAAGAACTTCCGGTCTACCCCGAGCGTGATGTTGAATTCTTTATTGACCTTTGAGCGGGTACAAAACCCATTTCTAAAACCCATATCGAATGGCTCTATTGAACTTGAGGAGTTAAAAGTCCACTTCTGAGGAGTTATTAGACATCGGTTTCATTCGTCTAGTACATCTCCTTGGGGTGCTCTGTTTTATTCGTAAAGAAGAAAAGGCGGGGAGTATCGACTTTGTATTGACTCTGAGAATTAAACCATGTCACCATCAAGAATAGGTATCCATTACCTCGCATTGATGACTGTTTGACCCGATTACAAGAGCACAATTCTTTTCAAAGATCGATCTTAGATTACGGATATCATCAATTTGAAGATTAAAAGCGAGGATATTCAAAAAGGCGCCTTGAGAACTCGATGCGGGCATTATGAATTCTTAGTCATGTCTTTTGGATTGACTAATGCTCTCTTTGCTTTCATGGATATGATGAGCCGAGTATTCGAGGAATATTTGGATCGGTTCGTTGTTGTCTTTATTGATGACATCCTCATCTATTTCAAAAGCCGTGAAGATCATGAGCACCATTTGAATTTGATACTTGAAAAACCCGTGAAAACAAGCTATATGCGATTTGAAGAAATCACGAGTTACGGCTTGAGGAAGTAGCATTCCTTGGGCGCGTGGTGTCAAAACATGGAGTATCTGTTGACGAAGCGAAGATTGAAGCAATACAAAGTTGGGAACAGCAAAAGTCGGTGGCGAAGTCGTAACTTTACGGGCTTATTTGGTTATTATCGGAGATTCGTGGAAGGATTTTCTCGAATCGCTACTCAGATTAACTTCGGTTGACTCGGAAAGATACAAAAATTTGTATGGGGCGAGGAATCGAGAAGAGTTTCAAGAGCTCGAGAGGAGACTCATTTATTTTTGATTACAGCAATACCATCTGGTTCGGATGGATTGTTATATCTCTGATGATGCTTGGGCAAAGGGTTAGGATGTGTTCTCATGCAACATGGGAAAGTCATAGCCTATGCCTCGCGACAACTCAAAGAATATGAGAGGAATTATCCTACTCATGATCTAGAGTTAGCGGCGATCGTTTCGCGTTGAAAATGGAGACACTACTTGTATGGGGAGAAAGTGGAGATTTATACGGATCATAAAAGCCTCAAATATTTCTTCACCCAAAAAGAACTCGACATGCGACAGCGGCGTTGGCTTGATTTATTGAAAGATTACGATCATACTATTGATATCATCTGGAAAAGCGAAAGCGTAGTGGTGGCGCATTGAGTAGAAGATCATATGATGAATCTGAGTGCGATATTGTTAACACAAAGGCCCATTTTGTATGACTTACAAAGGATGGAGATAGAGTTAAAGACTCGGGGACCCACGTGATGATGGCGAATATCTGAGTAGAGCCGACTTTAATCGATAAAGTTAAAATTTGCTCAAGCTACGGACACAGGGGTGATCGTATGAAGAAGAAAGTGCAAGAAGGTGTTATTCGAAGCAAGAATCGATGAAGAAGGAATACTTGAGTCGACTCTAGACTTTGCGTTCTAACGATTACGACTTGAAGCATAGAATCATGATGGAGGCACCTGACACCCGTTTGCAATCCATCACACAGGAGTACCAAAATGTATCATGATATTTGACATACATTTTGGTGGAACAATATGAAAGAGAGATCGCGGAGTTTATCTCGAGGTGTTTAACTTGTCGGCGTGTAAAGGCGGAGCATCAAGTGCCAAAAGGTCCATTGCAACCACTTGAGATTCCGAAATGGAAGTGGGAACACATTACCATGGATTTCGATTCTGGGTCTTCCCAAAGTTTCTCAAGGCATAGATGCGATTTGGGTTATTGTTGATAGATTAACCAAGTCTGCTCATTTTTCTTGCCTATCGTGAGACTTATTCCCTTGAGCGTCTTGCTCGTATGTACGTGAATGAGATTGTGAGATTGCATGGCATGCCGGTATCCATAGTTTTGGATCGTGACCCAAGATTCACTTCAAGATTTTGGGTTAGCTTGCGAGAAAGCTATGGAGCGCAGATTTCTGATTGATTTGGCATACCATCCTCGAAGCGGACGGACAATCGGAGAGGACTATTCAAACTCTTGAAGATCTATTAAGAGACTATGTGTCCTAGATTTCAAAGGAAGTTGGGATAAGTACTTGCCCATTGGTGGAATTCTCTCTGACAACAGTTATCAAGCAAGTATAGGCATGGCTCCATTTGAGGCGTTGTATGGGCCGAAAGTGTCGTTCTCGGTATCTTTGGGGCGAGGTGGGAGAAAGCAACGTTGTTGGGACGAATTAAATATGCATGACTACTAGAAAAGATCAAATGATTGACAGCGTATTCAAACCTCACAGGATCGACAAAAGAGTTATGTTGATCTTCATCGAAAGGGCGTGGAATTTAATATTGGGGATCATGTATTATTACGTGTTGCTCCATGGAAGGGAGTTACAAGATTTGGAAGAGAGGAAAGCTCGATCCAAGATTTGTTGGTCCATTTGAGATTCTTGGCCAAGAATAGGAAATGTGGCCTATAGACTCGCGCATTACCTCGAAGTATGTCTCGTGTTCATAATGTTTTTTCATATATCTATGCTTCGTAAATATGTGAAAGACCCGAACCACATTATTGAGTTAGAACCAGACGAGATAGTAGAAGATTTAACGTCACGAGGAGGTACTGTTAAGATCTTGGATAGGAAAGAGCATATCTACGCACCAAGGTTATACCACAAGTTAAGGTTTTGTGGAGGAACCATCTTTATTGAAGAAATGACACGGGAGTTGGAATCGGAAATGAAAGCGAGGTACCCTCACTTTTTGAAACACCAGAATGCGTCACGTCGATTTGAGGACGAAATTTTATAAGGAGGGAGGTTGTAAGACCCTGACTTATTATAAATAAAATTGAAATTTTCTCTATTCATTATTCTAAATTAATAAGGTGTTAATTTGATATAATGCTTTGGTTATGGGTGAAATGTGCAAATTTTGCAAAATAAGCAAGTGGTTATAAAATATTCATTTTGTCGGGGAATATTCGTTTGGTCGTGGAATATTCTTTTTGTCGGGGAATATTAAATGCAATGGCGTGACCATTTGTGGGGCCCATGCTTGAAAAGCGGTTGGATGAAAGAAAAGCGACAAAGTATGAGTTTTTATAAATAACTTGGCGTAATTATTCTACGAATTAACCTTTGTTGGAATACGGTGGTTAAAAATCTGATGTCTGGCGTGCGTGTTTTGCGTAGTGGCACGGTATTATTGCGATATTGTTGAATTATTGATTAAATACGTGAAGAAGCCTTTACTCGATAATTATTACGGTAATTCTTATTCAATATTTTATTTTATTGATTCAATAATTCTTTGCGTTGATATTTTATATTATTGTTGTTTTGATAATTGTCCTTTGCTTGATATTTCCATTATCGGATCGATAATTCATATTATTTGAATAATATTATTAGATAGCATTATTGGCAATGTCTAGAAAGTTACATCGAGGAGAGGTTTGGTCACCTAATTAATTGCGCGATGATAAGGAGAAATCCTTATTGGAAGCCCCCTCTTTCACAGGAGGAGCAGCTGGTTGTCATAATTGTGATTACGTAATATTATTTGTGAATAATTAATTATTGATTTATATGATAAGGAAATATTTATTTGATGTGGATATAAATGATGGATTTATTTATTTTATGTGGTTATAAATGAAGGAATTAATCTTTGAGGTGTTTTATCGGTATTTTGTCGGAATGGAGGTATTAAAAATCATTAGTTTGTGGATTTGGGATATTTTTACATTTGGAATTTGGAAAAACTCAAAGCTACAAAGTTGTAGAGAATTGATTTAGTGTGGAATGGACATAAAATTAGTATATTTTTACGATAAGCGGGCTATTTTCTATGAATTCTTTGAAGTTTTGGAAAATAAAATAATTTTATTAAATTATGGGTGGGACCCACTTTTTGGTTGGTGTTGAAAAACATGTGAAATTTCTTTGATTTTTTTTTTGAAAGATGGCATGCTTTGGCTTTCAAATTAAAAGCATGCGTAGAAAAAAAAAATAAAATAATATTATTTTATTATTTTAGTCTCTATTATGGCGTTACAGCATTTTCCTATAAATAGGCGCTTAGGTTAGAATTGAAAATCACACGAAACAAGTTTTTTTCTCTCTAGATTATCGGCGTATTTTTGTGAGTATTTTGATACTTTGAGAGTTCTTTATTTGGTGTCAGTTTTTCCTTGACTTTATATCAGATATTCGATCGGAAATGCAGTTATTTTTTGAGGTAAGGGATGTTATTTTCTTCTTAAATGATATTATTTTCTTCAATATCATTATCTTAGAAATATTGGTTTGAACTTTTTAATCAAATTTGGAACTTTTTTGTGTCGGGGTTCTTATTCACGTATCGACCTTATTCACGTATCTGACCTTTATTCACGAATCGACCTTATTCATAGAAAAATAAAATTTTTCCTTTTTTTGTCCAAGATGTCTATTATGGTTACTATCTTTGATTGTATCCATGTTTTGATCTTTATTTTTGAATTCTGCTTCAAAATTGGTTATTATGAGTATTATTGATCTTGGATAAATTTATTATCACGAATCCTAATATTTGTCCTTACATCTCCTTTGGATTCGTTTTCTTTAAAATATTTTCATCATCCTCGGTCTTAAATGATGATATTCTTGAATATCTTTGGCTTGTGTAGTGCAAAGATGAATGATTAATTGATGAATATCTTTGGCGTAGTGCAAAGATGAGCAGTGTTGAGATGAACATGACCATTTGGTGATACTAAATGAATATCTTTGCTTTTGTAGTGCAAAGATGAATATTTGATTAAAGATGTATATTGATTGTTATTCTGAGGGATAAAATATTGATGATGGACTTTTAAATCTTAGAAGATAGTAGAATTCATTCTCTACGTGACTCTTTTAATGGATTGTTATTTCCGCTGCATTTGTTGATCTAAAACTTGTTGTCTATTATATTTTATCAGATTTTTCCTGTTGAAGACTAATGATAATTTGTTGTATATTATCTTAGTCATAATATTCTTTCTTTGGGCTAGTTGAGCTCACCCTTTTTCTTTTTGTTCCATTTTTCTTCTCGGGAGGTGAGAACATAGCGAGGATCTGAGTCGGGGTATGGGTGATGGTTCTAGAAAGATGTTTTAGCGAGTCCTCACTATTTTACGTAAAATAGTGTATGAATAATTGTAATGAGGACTTATTTGAGTGTGGATATTGTCTAGAAGACAATATTTGTATTTAAACTCACGGTATGTGTTGTCGTATTTTTACGACAATTGTATTATTGAAGTTGTAGTTTTTTTTACGTACCATGTATTTGGCGACTCGAGAATGGGTGTTGTATACCTATTTTATGGGGATCCTTAAGAGCAGTTCTCTTTGATACACGACGAGGGCGTGCGGATGATAGTTACCCTCGTCACGAAAACTTTTGGACCGCTGCTGACCCAAACTCAGACTCCGGATCAGGTATTGTATTATTTTTAGATTGTGTATTTTGCATGATGTTTACTAATATAATATTTTTTATTATATCAACTGTGACGCCCCAAAATAGGTATACATCACTCATTCCGAGTCGCCAAATACATGGTACATAATACAACTACAACTTAATTATACAACTGTCGTGTAAAATACGACAAAATATATCTGAGAGTTTTAACACGGATATCGTCTCCTAGACAATATCCATACTCAAATTCAATCTCATTACAATTATTATCACATTATTTCACAGAATAGTGAGGACTACTAAAGCAACCATCTGGACCGTCACTCCATTTCCCGACTAGTCTCAGCTATATTCTCATTTCCTGAAGAGAACAGTGAAAGAAAATGGTGAGCTCAACTAGCCTAGTAAGAAATATTATGACTAAGATAATGCAGAATAAATTATCCTTAGCCTTCAACAATATAACAACTGATAGAATACAATAGACAACAAGTTTTAGATCAACAACTGCAGCGGGATAAGCAATCCATTAGAATAGTCAAGTAGAGCATGATATCTACTATCTTCTATGATTTAAAAGTTTACCATCAATTTTATCGCTGAGACTCAGCTTAATAAATAATCCACATCACTGAATTATCCATGCACTACGGGCCAATGATATTCATTAGTATCACGACCACAAATTATTCATGCACTACGGGACAAGAATATTTGTGTTTTCACCAATGGTCATGATCATGCCAAACAACAATTCATCTTTGCACCCTTGGCCGAAGAGAACGCATGATCATGATCACACCAACAACTGTCGCTGAGACTCAGCTCAATAAATAATCCACGTCACTTGTAACATTACGGTCATGATTATACCGAATAATCCCTGGTCATAATCATACCAATTAACAGTCCATCTATGCACAACGGCCAAAGATGACTTTCATCACAATATAAGCATGAGAATGATGACAATGATATAAGAATTCAATTAAATAAAAGTAAGGATAAATTTTAAAGATCTATAATTTAATTTATCCAGAATTCAATAATATCCAAATTGTCAACATGATACTACTTTGTGGAAAAAATTCAAGAATAATATTTTATCGAAAATGATTTGGACCGAAAAGAAATTAATTTTTTGTCATGAATAGTACTTTGGGTGAATAGTACCCTGTGAATAGTACTTCAGGAATAGTACTTTTTGAATAGTACCCTGTGAATAATACTTCGTGAATAGTACTTTATGAATAGTACTTCATGAATAGTACTTTATGAATAGTACTTTGTGAATAGTATCATATTTATAAATAGTACTGTATTTATGAATAGTACTCTGTGAATAATACTGTACATATAAATAGTGCCGTATAAATGAATAGTACCCATGAATAGTACTCCGGCATGAAAAGCTTAAAATGAAATAATATTACTTACATACTACAGAGTATGGAAGAAAATATTATTTCATACGAATATTGAACAAAAATAATATCCCTTACGAATACGCAAGAAATAATACCCCTTACGAATATTAAACGAAAATAATATTCCTTACGAATATTAAACGAAGACAATGAATATTGAACGAAAATGATATTCCTTACGAATATTGAATGAAAATAATATTCATACGAATAAGAAAAATAATATCTCTTCAGAATATAAAATAAATAATACCTCTTACCTCAGAAGAAGACTGGATACTGAAATAGTGAAGTAACAGACTTCTCTTCTTCTTTCTCTCTATAGTTTCTCTCTCTATAATTGCTCTTGTGAGTCTTAGTGAATTGGTGAGAATGAAAGAAGAATGAACTTCTATTTATAGGAAAATATAGTTTCGATAATTGCACGTTTTGGGGTTCGAAATATTACAAGTATAATACTTTCATCTTTTCCTTCATTTTAATTTAGTCCTGCAAGTATTATCAAACTTGCACCACCTCCCCTAATAGTACATGCATGTGAATCAATAGTACATTCATGTGAATCAATAGTTCTATACATGTGAAAAAATAGTTACAGTATAGTACCTTCATCTATACATCCATTTTTAATTTAGTCATGCAAGTATTATCAATCTTGCATCACCTCCCCTAATACTACATGCATGTGAATTAATAGTACATACATGTGAACAAATAGTTATAAGCATATAAATTAATAGCAATTAATTGCTCATTTATCCGATTAATTACCCGATTGGTCAATATAACCTCGAGAAATCAATTATTATCGACATAAATGTCGATTTCCACTAACACTAATAATTCCAACACAATGGAAATATCAATTTCATTTTTAATCAATACGAACTTATTCATCATTAATATTATAACTTACATTATTTAACAACTAGATTATTCTCAAGAAAGAGGGGGCTTTTCGATAAGGATTTCTCCCTATTGGCGCGCAATTAGGTGACCAAACCTCTCCTCGACAGAACTTTCTAGACATCGTCAATATTGCAAATAATAATAAGAATAACTTTGTCGTCTCAATTATTGATTTAATAATATAAAATATTGATACTGTGACAATAATTGAATCAATAATATGAGATATATTATGCGGCAATTACTGTAATAATAATTGAGTATAGCTGAGTGACTTCTCACACAAGCATCAATAATCAATACCGTGCTCTACTATGCAACCACGCGTATTACTGTACTTTTACCACCGGGTAGTTCAACAGTTTAACGATAAAACTTTCGCCGTTATTTTTATAAAAGATATTTCTGTCATTTTCTAACTCCGACAATACTTCCGTTGTGGGGTCCACCAATGATTGTGTCGTCGTACGAATATTCCTTCTTAAAACGAATATTCCTCGACCAATCGAATATTTTATAACCACTTACTTACTTTGCAGAATTTGTAAATATTACCCACAACTATAACATTATATCAAATTCACACCATAATATTCAAAAATATATTTCGAGAAAAATTAATCTTTATTCATAAAAGTTGGGGTCTTAAATCAACAAGTTCATTATGCAGAGTCGTGATGACGAACGGGGGATAATGTTGATGATAATCGATCATTTACATATTGATGGTAGTAGTAGTAGTAGTTGCGACGCCCCCAATATAGGTCCACACGACCCATTCTGAGTCGCCAGATATCACACTATAAAAATCATTTACAAACTTCATTTATACAACTGTTGAACTGTCGTGCAGAATACGACCACAGTTAAACTGTGAGTTTTAATACAAATGTATGTAACTCTCATGGTTCCTCGACCATAACCTTACAATGGTACTTTACATAAAAGTATAGTCAAAAATTATTTTAGAAATTAAAATCTTTGGGAAGTGCTCAAGGAAACCTTCGTACATGGGAGGCCATGCGTCAAGGTTATGATAGATATCATATTTCCACAGAATTATCCTTGGTTGACCCAATAGACCCCAAAGAAAAATGAGAAGATTACTATCATGTTTTTTCCAATGGTGAGTCTTCTCTTGACATATAACTATTTCCACTGTCTGCAATTGAAAAGTATATTTCAACTAAAATCCAAGATCATATAGGTAGTGCTCATAGATATACTCAGCAAGTGGATGTGCACAACCCTGTCTTATGATAACACGAGGTTGTATGTCATTAGACATCTTGTATGATAGTGGCAAAATACCCTTCCAAAGTTGGGTTCACCTCACCCTATTCGATTCACCAAAATTAAATATCAAATAACGTATACAATACAACACACTTATCTAAAGTTCTCAATAAAATTATTTCCATATTATTTAAGGAGAGCCTCAACAGCTATAGACCACCGTTCTATTCTCCTGTTACCCCCGCTCGATCCAGCTACACTCTTATTACCTGAAAGGAATTGTGAAGCAAAAAGGGTGAGCACAACTAGCCCAGTAAAGAATATCATGACTAAAGATAATTTACATCATCAATAGCCTTCATTAGTAATAAATCAAAGATTTAGAACATATGGTAGATGATAAAACTTTTCAACCATAGTTGCAGCGGAACGAGCAATCCATTAGAAGAGTCAAATAGACCATCAGATCTATTATCTTCTCCATGTTAAAAGTCCACCAATAATGTTTTATCCTCGTAACATCAATCAACAATTCTCGCCCACAATCATATGAATAACTCATAATCATAATTGTGATTCTAAATTCCTCTTCGCACTCCAAGACGAAGATAATTTTCATCACATATCTTCACTGAAACATCAAAATCATGGTTATACCAAATCACAATTCCCCGCCATAATCATACTAATAAATTCATCTTTGCACTACGACCAAAGATATTCATTAATAACTCATCTTTGCACTACAGGTCAAAGACATACAACTGTATTTTAGAAGAGTCAAGTAAAGCATGATATCTTTCACTATCTTTTACGAATTAAAAGTGTATAATCAATATTTTATCGTTGAGACTGATCAGCTTAATAAATAATCCACATCATTGAATCATTCCTGCACTACCGCCAAGGATATTCATGTAATCATCAATGGTCATGATTATACCGAACAATCCTTGGTTATAATCATACCAATAACTGTCCATCAATGCACTACGGGCCAATGAGGACTTTTACCACCTCATCTATAACATTACGGGTCATGATTATACCGAATGATCCCTGGTCATAATCATACCAAATAAACAGTTCATCTATGCACATAAGCCAAAGATACTCATCAATCAATAGTTCATCTTTTGCACGTAAGCCAAAGATATACAAATCAGAAAACTAATAATCAACAAGTCCATCTTTGCACTTTAAGCCAAAGATGACTTTCATCATAATATAAGCATGAGGATGATGACAATGATATAAGCATTAATCAAACGAAATCAAGGATAAATATTAAAGACTTTAAATTTATCCAGTGTTTAAAATATCCAAATCATCAACATGATACTTCTTTGTGGAGTAAAATTCAAAAATAATATTCATGTACCAAAAATAATTTGGACAGAAAAGAAATATATTTTTTGGGTAAATAGTACTCGCAATAGTACCTATGAATAGTACTTGACGGGAATAGTACCTCGTGAATAGTACTCAAAGACATAAAAAGTACCCCAAATACCCGAAAGTGAATAATATTTGGGTGAATAGTAATTTGGGTGAATAGTAACTCGTGAATAGTAACTCGTGAATAGTACTCCAACACGAAAAATGCCCCGAATACCCGAGTGAATAATACTAGAGTAAATAGTAACCCGTGAATAGTAACTCATCAAAAAAATACCAAAGAAAATGATATTCCATGATGAGTACAAAAGAAATGATATCTCATACGAGTATAATAGATTATACGAAACTGCAAATGGATTTTCACCCGCCATGCGGTAATCCACGTAGACATATCATTTCCACAATTTAATAAGGAATGAATACAAAGGATCATTCACCATGCTTGCAAAGAATCCACATGTAGACAAAGTTATTCCAAATGAGAATAATAAAGAATGGAATAATAGAAGAATTCACCACGCATGCGATGCGATAGGCATACATACAAAAGTTATCCCAATGTAATAATAAAGAATGAAACCAGTCATGCGTAATCGCATGCATGTGATATTCCAAAAGAATAATAAAGAATAGAACCAAAGTTATGCGTAATCCAAGACAGACGTGATATTCCAATGTAATAATAAAGAATTAAATAACAACAGAATTCACCAAGCATGCGATAAGCCCGATGCAGAAAGTTATTCCAAATGAATAATAAAGAATGGAATAACAACCCTTACGAGTATTAAAAGAAAATAACTCTCTTCATGAATACGAAAGAATAATACCCCTTACTATAATAATAATATCCCTTACCTCAGAAGAAGACTGGATACTGAAATAATGAAGTAGCAGACTTCGCTTCTTCTTTCTCTCTATAGCTTCTCTATTTATAATTTCTCTATAATAATTGCTCTTGTGAGACTTAGTGAATTGGTGAAAAATAATGAAGGAATGAGCTTCTATTTATAGGAAAATATAGTTTCAATAATTGCACATTTTTGGGCTCAAAATATTACAGTATAATACCCTCATCTTTTCCTTCATTTTTAATTTAGTCATGCAAGTATTATCAAACTTGCACCACCTCTCCTAATAGTAAATCATGTGAATCAATAGTAAATCATGTCACTCAATAGTTCTAAACATGTGAAAAAGTTAATTATAGTATAGTACCTTCAACTATACCTCCATTTTTAACTTAGTCATGCAAGTATTATCAAACTTGCACCAACTCCCCTAATAGTAAATCATGTGAATCAATAGTACACACATGTGAACACATAGTTATAAGCATATGAATTAATAGCAATTAATTACTCATTTATCCGGTTAATTACCCGATTGGTCAATATAACCTCCAGACATCAATTATTATCGAAAATAAATGTCGATTTTCACTAACACTAATAATTCTAACACAATGGAACCATCAATTCCATCTTTAATCAACATGAACTTATTCATCATTAATATTACAATTCACAATATTTAATAACCAGGTCGTTCTCGGAAGAGGGCTTTAGATAAGAATTTCTCCCATTAGCCATTTCAATTAGATTATCTAACCTCTCTCGATGTGAACTTACAGACATTGTCAAAATTGCAAATAATAATATGAATAACTTTTGTCGCCTCAATTATTAATTTAATAATATAACATATTATATGATGATGATGCGTGAAAATAATTGACTCAATAATATGAGAGATATGATGCAACAATTCATCAGAAGTAAAATTGAGTATAATCGAGTGACTTAATACGTAAGCATCAATAATCAATACCAGATGCTTACTATGCAACCGCAGCGCCAGATTGTACTTTTTTACTACGGGTAGTTCAACAGGTTTTAATCGGTAACACTTTCACGTAGTTATTTTTAATAAAAGATAAATCTGTCATTTTCTAAATACGACAATACTTTCGTTGGGGGGTCTACCAATGATTATGCCGTCGAACAAATAGTCTGTCCGAAAATGAATATTCTCCGACCAATCGAATATTTCCCGACACAACAAATAATAACTTGCTTACTTTGTAAAATTTTCAAATATCACCCTTAACTTTAACCTTTTCTCAATTTAACTGTGACACCCCCAAAAATAGGTATACATCACCAATCTTGAGTCGCCAAATACATGGTACATAAATCAAATACAACTTAATTATACAACTGTCGTGTAAAATACGACAAAACATAAACTGAGAGTTTAAACAAGAATATTGCCTTCTAGACAATATTCACTCTCAATGGAGTCCTCATAGACAGTATACAAACTCAAATTCAGTCCTCATTACATTTATTATCATAATATTTCATAGAATAGTGAGGACTGCTAATGCTATCATCTGGACTGTCAATCCGTCCCCCGACTCATCCCAGCTATATTCTCATTTCCTGAAAAGAACAGTGAAGGAAAGGGTGAGCTCAACTAACCCAGTAAGAAATATTATAACTAAGATAATGCAGAATAAATTATCATTAGCCTTCAACAATGTTAAACTGATAAAATACAAAAGACATCAAGTTTAACTGCAGCAGAACAAACAATCCATTAGAAAAGTCAAGTAGAGAATAAAATATACTATCTTCTATGATTTAAAATGTTTTCATCAATTTTTATCGCTGAGACTCAACTTAATAAATAAACCACATCATCGAATCATCACTGCACTACAGGCCAAGGATATTCATTAAATCATCAATGGTCATGAATATACCGAATAATCCACGGTCATAATCATACCAAAAGCGGCCCATCATGATGCACTATAGGCCATCGAGGATTTTTACCACATAATTCGTCACATTACGGCCATGATTATCTTAGAATAATCTTGGTCATAATCACACCAAGTCCATCTATGCATGTAAGCCAAAGATGACTTTTATCACAATATAAACATGAGAATGATGACAATGATATAAGCATTAATCAAACGAAAGCAAGGATAAATATTAAACACTTTAAATTTATCCTAATATTATTAATCACTTAATAAACTCATAATCCAGTATTATTAATATTATAACAATATTTTAATCACTTCTTAAACTTATAAACAATTTATTCCAATTGTTTATACTTTACTCATGACACCCCAAATCCCGTACTTGATTCCACTCGGATTTGGTGTTCATTCAGACAAATATCATCTATCTATCTACCCATAATAAATGCAAACCATGCAATAGATAGAAATAAAAATCTTCCCCTTATAAAGTTACAACATCTAAATCATAAACATAATCCCAGGTTGAACTAACCTTAAACATCTGTGCGGAAATATAAATAATAAGTCTTAAACAACATCATTAACTCAAGTCTAACATAAATACATCATCAAATAAAATAACAAGTCTTCAACACTTGCTAACTTTGCCCTTTCCTTTATTAGTGGAAGGTTTAATGGGTTCTTTCGTTCTTAATCGCAATGTTATTATAAAGCAAGAGTGAGCACTATTGCCCACAAGTATAACAATGAAATAACAAAGATAATAACATGCGAGTGAATCAAAGACATCTGAATAAAAGCTCAACTTTTGAATCAAGAATGAATAACAAGAATCAAAAGAATTCTGAGGGTCATAAGACCTTGAACTATGTCCTAGGTTAACAAGGATTATACTTGAAACCTTTAACAATCATAAGACTATGGACCTTTCTTTCTCGTACTTTTGGGGGATCAAATTTCAAGTACCATCGCATGCATAATATCTTAACGCTTAACGCATAAGTAAATTCCTTTCTGAGGTTGTTCATCTCGGGTTTGACATTCGAGTCCGCACTAAAGGAAGTTTGGTTTGGATAATTCAATAAGGGTTCTGAAATTTAGAACGTTCATCAACTAAGGACTAGTTGAATCAATAAAGTTCACTAGTCTAATAAGGTTCAACAATAATGATATTCAATTTGAATAATAATCTCAAGAAGTATACAATAGAACAATTATTGTATAACTGAATCATGCTTGAAAAGATAATAAATCTTTAATATAACAATTGAACTTTAATAATAGTAATGATAATTTACTCGAGGTAACTAATAACTTGAACAATAATGACAAGTAGGGTTAGGAAACTTGCCTCGTGCGTATGCTAAACGATTACTACTTCCGTTCACCACAAATCCTACACACATACCATATGTATTCACAACATTCATTAGTTATATTTTCACTTAATTATTTAATATAAACTCCACTTTATTTAACAAATCATTACCCTTCTAATTTAATTACTTAATTAAATTAGAATATTTTCATTCTCTTACTATTATTACACTCGAATAAATTATTTCATAATAATTTCCATC
The DNA here is from genome assembly GCA_020205605.1 of Panax ginseng. Lineage (NCBI taxonomy): Eukaryota > Viridiplantae > Streptophyta > Magnoliopsida > Apiales > Araliaceae > Panax > Panax ginseng. Next base: position 6,887,656 of record CM035134.1, on the reverse strand, counting down.
GAATATTTATTTTATTCCATAAATATCTCAATTAAATATTTAATTTATTTTATAAATATTTTAATAATAATTTTCATCGAATATTTATTTTATTCCATAAATATCTCAATTAAAATATTTAATTTATTTTATAAATATTTTAATAATAATTTTCATGAATATTTATTTTATTCCATAATATCTCAATTAAAATATTTAATTTATTTTATAAATATTTTAATAATAATTTTCATCGAATATATATTTTATTCCATAAATATCTTAATTAAAATATTTAATTTATTTTATAAATATTTTAATAATAATTTTCATCGAATATTTATTTTATTCCATAAATATCTCAATTAAAATATTTAATTTATTTTATAAATATTTTAATAATAATTTTCATCAAATATTTATTTTTTATTTTTATTTTTTATTTATTTATTTATTTATTTTATTTTTTAATTTTTTTTTCACGTATGGTAATTTAGTTTAGTAGCACTTGCTTGAGTAAGTGGGTTACTGTGCTCATTTCTCTAGTTTCATAGATTCGCTTTCACTTAACATAACAAGGCCAAAAAATCAATCGCACGTAAAATTATATATTAATATGGCCATAACTTCCAATTAGTTATTTTTACACTAATTTAGACTTACCCAATCATTGTAATACATATATAATCATTACTTAACCCATCTAGCATGATTTTTAACAAGTTACAACACATAATTTGCAAAATCAACACATTTACTTTCACCGTTTCTTGATGTTCTCAAGGTTTGGAAAATAAAACATGAAAATTATCACTACGGATTCGTTTATAACAAGAATCCGTTTATTTAAACTTTGGTCTCTTCGTATCAACATGCATAATAATATACAAGTGTAAAATTTAGGGATAACATACGATCAATACATAAAATATCACGTATAAGGCCATAAGGCCAAAATCCATACTCTGAAATTTTTGAAATAGAATTCATAGTATTATTAAAACCGATGACATGATAATTCACATAATATATATATATAATCAAATACGATTTGATACATCTTAACCCATATATAAACTCATAATCAAACCCTTTCTCAATTACAGAGATTTTGCAAAATGTATGAAAGCCATTTTTATAAAAACTAATGACGTGAAATTTAGAATTTGGGAAGAGGAGATTACCCTAAGAATAAGTATAGATTAGTAGGGAATAATTTCTTCTCAACTCTTCTTCAATCAAAATTCTTTCTCAACACTTCTCAATCTCTCTCTGAAACTCTCTCTGCATTTCTACTTTTCAGACTTAGAAAAAAAGAAGAAAAAAGAAGACGTATGATATAATAAGAGAATCGACGTGATTTGGTGGTGGTCGATTAACCCAATAATGGGTAATCTGCTCCAACTCCCCATAGGCCTTGTTTGGCTAGCAAAATAGATTTTAAAAAACATTTAATTTAATAAAACTTTATCATATAGTTTAATTAATGTCACACTCCTTCATAAAATAAATCAATATCTTATTTAATTTATTTTAAATAAAATATAATAATTTCTCATAATTTCACATAGTCACATTATTAATTCTCTCATTAATAAATAATGTCAAATTATTAACTCTCTAATTAATAATTAAATTAATTAAATAACATCATGCTTAATTAAATATTTCATTTAATTCGATAAGCTCACATAATTACATATTTGAATAATAATTATTCTCTACATTAATTTAATAAATGTAACACATAATTAAATTAATCTACCATAATTGCATCAAATAATTATTTAATCCAATAATTAAATCATTGAAAATATTTATTTATTTCAATAAATATTAAAATTAATTTACAAAAATCTCGTTCGTCACATTACCAAATAATGCATTTAATCATTCAAAAATGCCATACTCATAAGATTTCACACCAATGATCAAATCCCTTATCAAAAATCTGCATATACTCTATATAGGATTCCCAAGCCATAAAATCCTATTTACCAATTTTCAACTTCACATAACATATTTAACTCATATACTCATAACTAGTTCATTTTCATGAAAAATACCAAATCAGTCCCAAAAATATTTTTTTTCTGGGATTTAACAGAATATAGTCCCATATTGAACATATATTTTTCTCAAAATTTTTAAATTTATTTACTATTTTTCAAAAATTAATTTCTAATTAATTTCTTAAGAAATTAGCTACCTCAAGTTTAACTCCAGAAATTCCCAAATCTTGACAGGATCTTACACATGTTAACGTGATCTTCCAGTTTAAATTTCATGGTCATCGGAGTTATAGAACTCTGGTTATAGCGTTTTTCGTCGAAAAAACCTAAATATTGAAATGTTCATAACTTGCTCATTTTAAGTCAGAATGAGCTCATTTTTGGACAGGAGGTACTTTGTACCATATATTTTCATTTCCCAAAAGGCCGAAATTTTTCTCACAAATTAAGTGGCCGAAATAGCCCTTACAAAATTTTGGCAGTAGCCTTTTTGGTATTTTTAGTTTTTGACTCCTTTGCTAAAATCAGTCCACACGAAAATCTACAACACCTTTTCCAGTGATTCCACTTTGATAAGTTAAAAAACTCATAGATCTAACTCTAGGACTTGACCACACTCAAAAATTCGAAATATAATAGGAGATATGGTCAATTGAATTTCATATTCCATTTTCACCAAAATCTGATTTTCAATCTTTTGTGATTTCTAAGAAACTTTCATGTTTTCACATAATAACCAACATAACTTATCATAACACTTACTAATACTACATATACCCATGATTTTCATCAGTCTAATGTTTTTATTATGACTTTCATCATAATCAACAGTCCAATGCTTATATTATGACTTTTATCATAATCCACGTAAACAGATCATTTTCACAATTTAATAAGAAATGAATATAAAGGATTATTCATCATGCATGTGGTAATCCCATATACTCGAGTTATTCAATGTAATAATAACTTAATGGAATAATGAAGGATTCACCATGCATGCGATAGATCGCATAATAATAAAAGTTATTCAGCGAGAATAATAAAGAATGGAACCGTGTCACGCGTAAATGCACGATACGTGATATTCCGGCTGTAATAATAAATAATGGAACTCGGTCATGCGTAAACGCACGCAGATAGGATATTCGACAAAAAATAAATAATGGAATAACAACAGAATTCACCATGCATGCGATAGGCCTTGACCGATAAAAGTTATTCAGCGAGAATGATAAATAATGGAACTGTGTCATGCAGAACGCACCGAATGGGATATTAAAATGAGAATAATAAAGAACGGAATAATAGAAGAATTTCACCATGTATGCAAAGACTTGATATATACAAAGTTATTCCAATGTAATAATAAGGAATGGAATAATGGAAGAATTTCACCAAGTATAAGGTAGTCCTCAGTATACGAGTTATTCCAACAAAATAATAAAGAATGGAATAATGTAAGTTCTTCATGAATACGAAAGAAATAATACATCTTACGATACAACAAATAATATCCCTTACCTTATAAAGAAGAGTACTCCGCCGGGTAGAGGCGAGGATATACTTGAAGAAAACTTGCACTACGCTGTTCAAAGCTTTCTTAAACTCTAAAGAAATAAATTTCAAGATTATAAAGAAGAATTCTCTCTACAATTTCTCTCTCTAGAGTTTCAGTAAATTCGTTAGAAATAATGAAGGAATGAGCTTCTATTTATAGAAGAATGGATTGGTAACTAATTCATGAACGATCCAGATTGATTCACTTTTAAACGGACGGTCCAGATTGATTTAATAAAATATTCTAATAAAATAAAATCCTTTTAAATAAAATAAAATATAATCTATTTATAATCTAATAAAACGAATAACTTTATAAAAGTATTCTGTTTTATATAAAAAGATTTTACTATGCAAACACTATGCATAATAAAATATAATATATTCTAATTATTCTCTAATAAAACAAATAACTTTATAAAAGTATTCATTTTTATATAAAAAGATTTTACTATTCAAAATACTATGCATAATAAAATATAATATATTCTAATTATTGTCTAATAAAACAAATAACTTTATAAAAGTATTCTGTTTTATATAAAAAGCTTTTCTATTTTATTACGTTAATAATACTAATAAAATAAAACTTCATCATCATTATTATAATTCACACTATTAATCGACCAGGTCGTTCCCAAGAAAGAGGGGGCTTTCCAATAAGGATTTCTCCCTATTGGCGCACAATTAGGTGACCAATCCTTTCTTTGGTAGAACTTCTAGACATTGTTAATATTACAAATAATAATGTTAATAACTTCGTCGTCTCAATTATTGATTTAATATTATATAAAATATTGACAATAATTGAATCAAATAACGTGAGATACTATGCAAAGAATTACTATAGCAATAATTGAACAAAATTGGTGACTTCTCAACGTAAGCATCAATAATCAATACCGTAAAGCTCTTATGCAACCACGCAGACATTCTTTTCTTTTACTACCGAGTAGTTCAACAGTATTAACGGTAAAACTTTCGTCGTTATTTTCATAAAAATATTTTTGTCGTTTTTCTCAATCTGACAATAATTCCGTTGTGGGGTCCACCAATGATTGCGCCGTTGTACGAATATTCCCTGTTAAATCGAATATTCCCCGACCAATCGAATATAATACAACAACTTACATACTTTGCAAAATTTATAAATACTACCCACAACTATAATATTATCTCAAATCCACATCATAATATAAAAAAATATTTCGAGAAAATTAAATCTTTATTAGTAAAATTTGAGATTTTACAATAACTATTTACTAAATAACATAATAATTATAAGAAAATTGAATACTTTTATTTCATAAAATTTGGGATCTCACAGTAGTGCTCGTCGGTTGTAGTTATATATTTAATTTGTAACTTTAGTTAGTTTGTAAATTGTATTTTTACTTTATAATTGTAGTTTATTAAAACATTTAGTATCATCGTAACTTGTTGAAGAACCTGACTATATATATACATGTGTGTGTGTGTTTGTTTGTTTGTTTGTGTGTGTGTGTGTGTGTGCAAGTGTAATTGTAAGTGTGCGTGTGTGTGTGGTGTTGGGAATGAGAACAGGAACATGTACAATTTTTTGGTTTAAAAATTTGGAAAACGAAAAAATTTATATTTTAAAAAAATTACCTATTTTCAACGGTTTAATTAATTTCAATGAAATTTCTACAGAAACATGTAACAACTAATCAATTTAAAAGGTACATGTGGCATATGTATTCTTAACAAAATATTCGATCGGTAGTAATCCTATTGAAATTTGCTTATTTCCGACGCAAATTCAGTCGAATTAGTTAATTTTAACGAAATTCTCGACGGAATTAATTCCACAACGGTTAATCCCAAAAATAAATTAATTCCAACGAAATAGACTTACTTTCGATAGAATATTCTGACAAAAATAAATAGGCAATTTTCTTATATATAGTGGCTTCTAAGATTTTAGCCATTAATGTTTGTAACTATATATATATATATATATATATATATATATATATATACACTATCGTGGTGTTTCAAAACTTAAATAAATTATTTTAATTTTAAATTTAAAAATGTGTTCAATTAATTTATAAAAGTTAATATTATTTTATAATTTAGAATGGAATAAGTATATATATATGGAGGGATTATATATAGATAAAGACCGAGTGTGTGTATTTAACTTAAATTTGGGGATACAGTATAATGGAGTTAGATTGTATTCATAATGAATGTTTATGTATATGTGTGTATTGCAAAAGTACTTTAATTTAAAATCATATATAATATAATGATACTTACTGTGAGACGAATGAACAAAAATTAATGATATTTATATTTTTTTATTTTTTTATATTTGTCTATTAATTATATCAAGAGATTATTTGATGGGGGAAAAAATAGACTCCTCATATACTATGGTTGTTTCAAAAGATAAGTTCAATATTTGTTAGAATTAGGATCATACACGCACACAACAGTAGAGAATTAACACAAAGATTTACGTGATTCCCTAATTTGGGTACTCCACAAGCGCCTTGTTGTTTATATTGATGATTTCAGTTACATAGGGTTTTACAATAGAGAGTATTTATAACTAATAATTTTATTCCAATTCTACTTCACATTATAGCTCAAATACCCATAATGTCCTTCCAAAAAATGACCCATTAAAACTTAGTCCGCTGACCGACGTGGCCACCGCCGCCTCGGGCTTCCATTGGCACTCCCGTGCTTATTACTCTGTAAACTCTGCACTGCATCATGCGGGGGGGCTTCGCCCTCAACCTTATGTTCAACCCTGATAGGCTAATGTGTCGTTACGCTCCGCTCCACACTAGTCTTTTTCATTAGCTTTTAAGTTATGAGTCACAAGTCCCAACAAACTCCACCTTAACGAATAACCTCGCCTATTCTAAAGATAAGTCACTTGTTCCAACCAATATCAGGGGGAATCTTTCTCACTGGGGGGGGGGGGGCTTCCCCTCAACCTTATGTTCAACCCTGATAAGCTAATGTGTCGTTACGCTCCGCTCCACACTAGTCTTTTTCATTAGCTTTTAAGTTATGAGTCACAAGTCCCAACAAACTCCACCTTAACGAATAACCTCGCCCATTCTAAAGATAAGTCACTTGTTTCAACCAATATCAGGGGGAATCTTTCTCACTAAATTCGGAGACATTAACCAAGTGCAGGTAATGCTTGAACTTGTTCGTGGTCACAATCTTTGTTAACATATCAACTGCATTTTCAGAATATACACCTTTTCCAATATCACATCACCCATAGCAATCAACTCTCTCACTTTGTGAAACCTTATGTTAATATGCTTGGTCCTTGTATGATACACTTGATGCTTTGCCAAGTACATGGCACTCTGACTATCACAATACAGCTGCACTCTACCTTGATCTATGCCTAACTCCTTCACAAAACCCTTTAACCATAGTGCTTCAATCCCAGCCTCAGCCAATGCCATATACTCAGATTCAGTATTCGATAGAGCCACTAGAGATTATACCATGGATCTCCACCAAATTGGTCCACCTACTAGTGTAAACACATACCATGTTGTAGACCTCAAGTCATCCAACTTTCCAACATAATCTGCATCTACATACCCCACAACTGATATCTGATCTTGTTGATTCACAAACATAATCCCATGATTTGCAGTCCCTCTCAAGTATCTGAATACCCACTTAACTGCTTTTCGGTGCTCTCTGCTTGGATTTTCCATGTATTTGCTCATTGTGCTGACTGCATGTGCCAAATTGGGTCTTGTACATACCATCGCATACATTAAACATCCACATGCGCTCGCATAAGGAATGTTCGACATATCCTGAATCTTTTCAAATTGACTTTGAACATTTGGTCAGACAACTGAAGTGACTCACTTGATAAAGTCTTGAATTTGTTTAGCATTAGTCATACTAAACCTCTCAAGCACTTTCTCCACATAATTTTTTTGTGACACCCACAGCTTGCCAGTTATCTTATCCCCGCGAATCTCCATCCCAAGTATTTTCCTAGCAGCACCCAAATCCTTCATGTTAAACTCATTTCCCAACAAGGTCTTCAACCTGTTGACTTCAACCATACTCTTCACAACAATAAGCATATCATCCACATAAAGTAACAGAAAAATATATGAACCATCCCCAAGACTCTTAACATATACACAAAATTTATACTCACACCGAGTGAACCCGATCCGGATCATAAAGGAATTAAACTTCTTGTACCATTGTCTTGGAGACTGTTTCAGCCCATACAGTGATTTCTTCAACCTGCAAACCATGTGCTCAATCTCTGATTGCTTGAACCCCTCAGGCTACTCCATGAATATAACTTCTTCCAAATCACTATGAAGGAAAGTTGTCTTCACATCAAGCTACTCTAACTTTAGATTATAGCTAGCCACCAATGTGAGACCCCAAATTTTATGAATAAAAATTTAAATTTCTCAAAATATTTTTTTTAATATTATGGTGTGGATTTGATATAATGTTATAGTTGTGGGTAGTATTTATAAATTTTGCAAAGAATGCAAGTTGTTATAAAATATTCTTTTTGTCGGGGAATATCCGTACGATGACACAATCATTGGTGGACCCCACAACGGAAGTATTGTCGTAGTTAGAAAACGATAGAATTATCATTTTATAAAAATAACGGCGAAAGTGTTACCGTTAAAACTGTTGAACTACTCGGTAGTAAAAGTACAAGATGTCTGGCATGGTTGCATAGTAGAAGACCTTTGTATTGATTATTGATGCTTACGTGATAAGTCACTCAGTTATACTCAATTATTGCTACAGTAATTGCTGCATTTTATCTCTCATATTATTGATTCAATTATTGTCACAGTATCATCAATATTGTATGTTATATTATTAAATCAATAATTGAGACGACAAAGTTATTCATATTATTATTTGCAATATTGACAATGTCTAGAAGTTCTGTCAAGGAGAGGTTTGGTCACCTAATTGCGCGTCAATAAGGAGAAATCCTTATCGGAAAGCCCCCTCTTTTCTAGGAACGACCTGATTATTAAATATTGTGAGTTATAATATTAATGATAAATAAGTTCGTGTTGATTAAAGATGAAATTGATAGTTCTATTGTGTTGGAATTATTAGTGTTAGTGAAAATCGACATTTATTTCGATAATAATTGATGTCTGGAGGTTATATTGACCAATCGAGTAATTAACTGGATAAATGAGCAATTAATTGCTATTGATTCACATGATTATAACTATTTGTTTACATGTGTGTACTATTGATTCACATTCATTTACTATTAGGGGAGTTGGTGCAAGATTGATAATACTTGCATGACCAAGTTAAAAATAGAGGTATAGATGAAGGTACTATACTGTAATTAATTTTTTCACATGTTAAGAACTATTGAGTCACATGATTTACTATTGATTCACATTATTTACTATTAGGGGAGGTGGTGCAAGTTTGATAATACTTGCAGGACTAAATTAAAAATGAAGATAAAGAGGAAGGTATTATACTGTAATATTTCATAAGATGAGTCTCAGTGATAAAAGTGATGAAAAACCTTTTAAATCATAGAAGATAGTAGATTTTATTCTCTACTTGACTCTTCTAATGGATTGCTTTGTTCATTGCAATTAAACTTGATGTTTGTTATATTGTATCGGTTTAACACTGTTGAAGGCTAGCGATAATTTATTCTGCATTATCTTAGCCATAATATTTCTTACTGGGCTAGTTGAGCTCACCCTTTTTCTTTCATTGTTCTCTTCAGGAAATGAGAACGTGGCAGGGACTAGTCGGGGAACGGAGTAACGGTCCAAATGATAACATTAGTAGTCCTCACTATTCTATAAAATAGTGTGATAATAAATGTAATGAGGACTCCATTGAGAGTGGATATTGTCTAGAAGACAATATTCTTGTTTAAACTCTCAGCTATGTTTTGTCGTATTTTACCCGACAGTTGTATAATTAAGTTGGTATTTGATTTTTGTACCATGTATCTGGCGACCCAAGATGGGTGATGTATACATGTTTTGGGGGCGTCACAGTTGGTATCAAAGTTTAGGGATATGATCCCTAGCTGTGATGTGACAAGAAGAACCGGGAGGAGAGACGGGAATTCTTCGCTAGTATGACCTACCTAAGTTTATTTGGTATTTAATTGGTCGGTCGAGTATAGGGATAATATGTGATATCTTAATTAACCCTTGTTTTGTGGCAGTATTTGAAAATGGCATCCGAAAATATTGAGATAAACAATGAAGCACATGAGACCGTTGAGTCACCAACGATCAATACCCAGGATAATGTGAAACAGGAAGACAATAATCCCCAGGTAAATAACAACACCGATCATATGATGAACGATGGGATGTTCAGAGGCTTTATGCAATTCATGCAACATCAGGAAAGAGAGACTCCTATTCAAAATGCAGGTGAAAACACTGGCAACTCTCGGCTGGTCACCGCTAAGCAGTTCAAGGAGCTGGGACCACCGGAGTTTTTGGGAAAGCCAGAACCACTTACGGCGAAGACGTGGTTAAAGTAGATCACCAAGATATTTGATGTCTTGGGATGCTCAGAAGAGCAAAAGGTTCCCTTCGCCACATTTATGTTGCGTGAAGAGGCATATTATTGGTGGGAATCTATAAAGCGTACCCAGCCTGACTCACTCAAGATGTCTTGGGAGAAGTTCCAAGAGTTGTTCAATGATAAGTACTTTCCTGAAAGTATTCGTCACATGAAAGAGGTGGAATTCATCAAGTTGGAGCAAAACAATATGACCGTGTCGCAATACGAGGCTAAATTTGCGGAGTTATCCTGGTTTGCATCCCATTTGGTCGATAATGAGGAGCGAATAACACGAATGTTTCTAAGAGGTTTGAAACCTGATATACATCAAGACCTCATTTCTCACAAACTTTGTTTATATTCAGATGTTATGAATAGGGCTCAGTTATTGGAGCACAATAATGAGTCAGCACAACCAAAAAGCAACAACCAACAACACGATAATAATCATACCGGTGGCAACGGCCATCGGAACAATGATAACCATAGTGGGGGAAATTATCATGCCAAGAATAGTAACCACTTCAGTGGTAATCATGGCCAAGATAATAGGAGTGGAAATTTCAAGAAGAGAAGGTTCAACAACGATGGAAAGACAGCAGCACCAACACCCATTTTCAAGGAAGGAGAATGACCACCAATTGTATGCTTCAAATGCGGAGGGGAGGGACATATCAGTCCAAACTGCGTGATACAGTCCAAAGCATGTTATAATTGTGGAAAAGAAGGTCACCTAGCCCGATTTTATCATGCGCCAAAGTCAAGTCCAGCTGAGACGATGGCACCAAAGGCGGATACGGACAAAACAAAGTCGGTGGTTTCAGGAAGAGCATTTTTCGTGACTTCTCAAAAAGCGAGTAACCCGAACGAAGTTAGCACGGGTTAGTTGATTATAAATTCTTGCAAATTCTGTACCTTATTAGATACCGGTTCTACCCATTCTTTTATCTCTCTTGCTTGCGCTCAACGTTTAAATTTGACTCCGAAGAAATTAGACTTTGACTTATTGGTTGAAACTCCGTTAGGAGAAACCTTCATTACATGTGCTATCCAAGTCTTGGATGAAAGTCACAGTTTTGAATGATATTTCTATTGTTAATAAATTTTTTTACGTATTCTTGAAGAACTTCTTAGCTTGCCCCTAGAGCGTGAAATCGAATTTTGTATTGACCCCAGTACAAAACCCATTTCTAAAACCCTCAAATATTTCTTTACTTAAAACGAACGTATCATGCGTCAAAGATGTTGGCTCGAGCTGTTGAAGATTACGATCGTACCATTCAGTACCATCGTGGAAAAGCGAACGTGGTAGCTGACGTGTTGAGTAGAAGATCGTATGCGTTTACGAGTGCGATGTTGTTAACACAAAAACCCATTTCATATAACTTACAAATGATGAAGATAGAGTTAAAGACTCTAGGGACCCACGTGGAAATAGCGAATATACGAGTAGAATCGACTTTAGTCGATAATGTTAAAGCCGCTCAAGCTTCAGACCCGGAGCTGATGAAAACGAAGAAGAAGGTTCAAGAAGGCGTTATCTCAACCCTCGATTTAACTGGCCCATTTGAAATCCTCGATTGAGTAGGAACTGTGACCTATAGACTCGTTTTACCGCCAAGTATGTCGCGTGTTCATAACGTTTTTCACGTATCGATGTTACATAAATATGCGGATGACCTGAACCACGTTATTAAATTAGAACAGGACGAGATAGCAGAAGATTTAACGTATGAGGAGATACATGTTAAAATCTTGGATAAGAAGGATCGTATTCAACACTCAAAGGTTATACCTCAAGAATAGGAATCTGAAATAAAGTCAAGGTATCCTCACCTCTTCGGCATACCAGGAACGTACATAAATTTTGAGGGAAAAATTTCATAAGGAGGGGAGATTGATAGACCCCAAATTTTATGAATAAAGATTTAAATTTCTCGATTTTTTTTAATATTATGGTGTGGATTTGATATAATGTTATAGTTGTGGGTAGTATTTATAAATTATGCAAAGTATGCAAGTTGTTATAAAATATTCTTTTTGTCGGGGAATATCCGTACGACGACATAATCATTGGTGGACCCCACAACGGAAGTATTGTCGTAGTTAGAAAATGACAGAATTATCATTTTATAAAAATAACGGCGAAAGTGTTACCGTTAAAAGCGTTGAACTACTCGGTAGTAAAAAATGCGATGAATCTGGCGTGGTCGCATAGTAGCACACGTATTGATTATTGATGCTTACGTGATAAGTCACCGGTTATACTCAATTATTACTACAGATAATGGCCGTGATCTTATCTCTCGTATTATTGATTCAATTATTGTCACAAAGATCATCAATATTGTATGTTATATTATTAAATCAATAATTGAGACGACAAAGTTATTCATATTATTATTTGCAATATTGACAATGTCTAGAAGTTCTGTCAAGGAGAGGTTTGGTCACCTAATTGCGCGCCAATAAGGAGAAATCCTTATTGGAAAGCCCCCTCTTTCCTGGGAACGACCTGGTTGTTAAATAATGTAAGTTATAATATTAATGATGAATAAGTTCGTGTTGATTAAAGATGAAATTGATAGTTCTATTGTGTTGGAATTATTATTGTTAGTGAAAATCGACATTTATTTCAATAATAATTGATGTCTGGAGGTTATATTGACCAATCGGGTAATTAACTAGATAAATGAGCAATTAATTGCTATTGATTCATATGATTATAACTATTTATTCACATGTGTGTACTATTGATTCACATTCATTTACTATTAGGGGAGTTGGTGCAAGATTGATAATACTTGCATTTACTAAGTTAAAATGGAGGTATAGATGAAGGTACTATCTTTGTAATTAATTTTTCACATGTTTAGAACTATTGAGTCACATGATTTACTATTGATTCACATTATTTACTATTAGGGGAGGTGGTGCAAGTTTGATAATACTTGCAGGACTAAATTAAAAATGAAGATAAAGTGGAAGGTATTCTACTGTAATATTTCGAACCCCAAAACGTGCAATTATCAAAACTATATTTTCTTATAAATAGAAGCTCATTCTTCCTTCATTCTCACCAATTCACTAAAGCTATAGAGCAACTATTATAGAGAGAAATTATAGAGAGAAAGAAGAAGAGAAGTCTGCTACCTCACTATTCCAGTATCCAGTTTTCTTCTAAGGTAAGGGGTATTATTCTTTCGTATTCATGAAGAGAGCTAGTGTTATACCATTCTTTATTATTATGTTGGAATAACCTGTCTATGCGAAGTACCGCATACATGGTGAAACTCTTCTATTATTCCATTCTTTATTATTCTATTGGAATACCATGTTGTGCGTATTACGCATGACCTGGTTCCATTATTTATTATTCTGTTGGAATAACCTGTCTGTACGGTCTATCGCATGCATGGTGAATTCTGTTGTTATTCCATTCTTTATTATTCTGTTGGAATATCCTGTTTGTGCGGATTTTGCATGACCTGGTTCCATTCTTTATTATTCTGTTGGAATTTCCGTCTGTGCATATTACGCATGACCTGGTTCCATTCTTTATTATTCTATTGAGAATAACCTGTATGTGCGGTCTATCGCATGCATGGTGAATGATCTTTTGTATTCATTCTTTATTAACTTGTAGAAATGATCTGTCTACGTGGATTACCGCATGGCGGGCGAAAATATATTTGCAGGTTCATATATTCTATTATACTCAGTTGGTTAAAGTTTTGGCTTCTATACTCCATGAAATTAGTAGAATATCCACGGATATTTTGCGCTTCATCCAAAGATCTTTTCATGGAAATATTCTTACGAGCATTCTTGAATTTTACTCCACAAAGCAGTATCATGTTGACAATTTGGACGTTTTTGAGTTCAGGATAAATTAACTTATAAATCTTTAAAATTTAATTCTTAAACTTGTTTTATTGAATTATTATGTCATTATCATCATCCTCATGTTTATATTATGTTGAAATTCATCTGTGGCCTGTAGTGCATTGATGGACAGTTGTTGGCATGATCATAACCATTGATGAAAACACGAATATCCTTGGCCCGTAGTGCATGGATAATTTGTGGTCATGATATCTTAATGAATATCTGGTAGTAGTGCGAGGGGATGACGTGGTTTATTTAATAAGATGAGTCTCAATTGATAAAAGTGATGAAAAACCTTTTAAATCATAGAAGATGGTAGATTTTATTCTCTACTTGACTCTTCTAATGGATTTCTTTGTTCATTGCAGCTTAAACTTGATGTTTGTTATATTGTATCAATTTAATCTTTGTTGAAGGCTAACGATAATTTATTCGCATTATCTTAGCCATAATATTTCTTCTTGGGCTAGTTGAGCTCACCTTTTTGCTTTCATTGTTCTCTTTAGGAAATGAGAACGTAGTAGGGGCCCAGAACGGGGAGCAGTGGCCGGTCGAGATGATATCATTAGTAGTCCTCACTATTCTATGAAATAGTGTGATAATAAATGTAATGAGGACTCCATTGAGAGTGGATATTGTCTAGAAGGCAATATTCTTGTTTAAACTCTCGGCTATATTTTGTCGTATTTTACCCGACAATTGTATAATTAAGTTTGTATTTAATTTTTGTACCATGTATCTGGCGACCCAAGATGGATGATGTATACCTGTTTTGGGGGCGTCACAACCAATGCCAAGATAATCCTAATTGAGGTATGTCTCACCACCGGAGAAAACACCTCATCATAGTCAATCCCCTTCCTCTATAAGTATCCCTTTGCAACTAATCGAGACTTGAACCTTTCCCTTTCCTTTTTTGATATAACTTATTTCTTCTTGTATACCCATTTGCACCCCACTGGTTTTGAACCCTCAGGAAATTTTGAAATTTCCCAAGTCTTATTATTTTTCAATGACTCCATCTCCTCCACCAACGCCTCAATTCATCTATCCCTTTCAGGACTAACAATAGCTTCCTGAAAAGTAACTAGATCCCCACTAGTGGTAGATAATGCATATGCAACCATATCATCAAACCTATACCTCTCCGGTGGTTAGATAGTGCGTCTGGGTCTCCTTATTACTATATTTTCCTTCTATTACTGCTACTGATTATCCTGTTCCACTAGCAGTGGATTGCCAGTGTCACAGCTTTCCAGCTCAATTTGTATTCCCTGCTGCTATTTATTGGTGTCTTCGCCAGCCTCTGTTTTCTGAACTTTCTAATGTGATTTAACCATGGAAGTTTCATCAAAAACCACATCCCTAATGATCACAACCTTCTTTGATTTCAGATCCCAAAGCTAGTACCCCTTCACACCTTTCTTATACCCAAGAAAGATACACTGTTTGGACTTTGCGTTAAGCTTCAACCTCTCATCACCCGGAACGTGAACATAGGCTGGACACCCAAAGATCTTCATACCTGAGTAATATACCTCTTTGCCTGTCCATACCTCCTATGCCACCTTACTATCCAGAGAAATACTCGACTACCTGTTTATGATGTAAACTGGCATACTCACCGCTTCTGCCTAGAAACCCTTTGAAAGCCCTGCATTCAACCTGATGCACCGTGCTCACTCTACAATAGTTCTGTTCATTCTCTCTGCCACCCCATTCTGCTGTGGTGTCTTTCTAATAGTCCAGTAACGTTGAATCTCATGCTCCTCACAAAACTTCACAAATGGCTCATACTTGCACTTTGTCCCATTATCTGATCTAAGGTATTTAACTCGTCTCCCTGTTTGATTTTCTACTTCAGTTTTCCACACCTTGAATTTCTCAATAACCTCAGACTTGTGTCGCATGAAGTACACCCAAACTTTCCTCGAATGATCATCAATAAAGGATATGAAATACAACGATCCCGCTTTTAAAGTTACCCTAACTGGCCCTCAAACATCAGAATATACATAGTCAAGTATTCCCTTAGTTTTGTTCACCGCACGTTTAAATTGCACCTTGCACTGTTTTCCCAAGACACAGAACTTGCAGAAATCTAGCTTGCACGATTTCACCCCTTTCAACAAATTCTTCTATATAATTCCAGCATCCCACTTTCCCCCATATGCCCCAACCGCATATGCCACAACGAAGTATCATCAGTATCATCAGCTGTAGTGGCAGCAGCTCAACCTACAACTATACTCCCTATCAACCGATAAATATTCCCACTAACCTTAGAACCTTTCAAAATCACTAGCACACCCTTCGTCACTTTCATGGCTCCACCACCTATTTTATACTCCCAGCCATTAGAGTCTAGAGTTCCTAATGAAATTAGATTTTTCCTTAAACCTGGAATATGTCTCACCTCAGCAAGAGTTCTCACAACACCATCAAACATCTTTATCTTCACTATGCCTATTCCAATGACATTGCATGAAGCATCATTACCCATTAGAACTATACCACAACTCACAGACTTGTAGGTATCGAACCACTCCCTGTTAGGCGTCATATGAAAGGAACATGCTGAATACAAAATCCATGAGTCTGCCACGTCTGTGTTTGTTGAAACTGACAACATATCCCCCACCATCCGATGACTCTTCCACAACGGTTGCAAATTTCGTTGATTCTATTTTCTTCCCTGTTCCCTCACCCTTATTCCTGTACGGACAGTCTTTCTTGAAGTGTCCTGTCTCGTGACACCTGAAACACTTATACTCCTTTAGCTTAGGAGTCCTTCCCCTTGACTTTGATTTACCATGCGCTCCTGATTTTCCTCTTTCTGATTTTCTGCCACATTGTTCTCCCCCTTTTACCACCAGCCCTTCACTCAAAATACCCTCGGTTTGTTGCTTTCGCTAGTTAAACATCAGTAGAGCAGAAGTGACTTCCTCCAATTTTAGAGTCTTTTTTCCCCCACAGGAGGGTTCTAACAAGATTCTCCATGGAACCTGGTAAAGAACACAACAGTATCAGTGTCTGGTCTTCCTTTTTGAATTTTACCTCAATCCTTAGCAAATCACTAATTATCTAATTGAACGTATAAATATGTTGAATTAGTTTAGAACCTTTAATCATCTTCAACCCAAACAACTTCTGCTTCTGAAACAGCGTATTTGTCAATGACTTTGACATATACCTAGATTCCAGTTTACTCCATACATCTGATGGCAATTCATCACCAATCACGTGATACATAACCTCGTCTGCAAGACATAAACTAATTGAACGTATGAATATGTTTAGAACGTATGAATATATTGAATTAGTTTAGAACCTTTAATCATTTTTAACCCAAACAACTTCTGCTTCAGAAACAGCTTATTTGTCAATGACTTTGATATATACCTAGATTCCAATTTACTCCATACATCTGATCGTAATTCATCACCAATCACGTGATACATGACCTCGTCTACAAGACACAAACTAATTATACTCACCGTTATCGCCTGCAAGGCCGACCCTGAGTTTTTAAGGGCTTAAAGCGACAACAAAAAATGGGCCTTTTGCGAATTGCTATTAAGATATGCATAAAAAAACTAAGAACTTTCCTTGAACAAAAGAGCATCAATACGAAAGAATACAAGTCTGCCATTGCGTTTTGGGCCTATTTCATTGGGTAAATTTTTTGTAGGCCTTTAAATTTAAACTGATGTGGACTAGGCTCTTTTATTTGGGTATATATATATATATATATATATATATACACACACACACACACATAACACAAATACCTCTTGGGGGCCCTAAAAATTTGTCAATTTTAATGGGCCTAAAGCCCAGGCACCTTGGGCTTTAGCCCAGGGTCGGTGCTGATCGCCTGGAGTTCATCCCAGTAATCAGTCGTCATGGACTCTGGTTTCTTTTTCAATGCCTTCACCAATCCCTGCTGTACCAACAGATCCTTTACCCTCTGTTGCCATAATCCGAAATTCCTTGTCTTATCAAACTTCATCACGTCAAACTTTGTAACTGACAAATTTGATGTCATCGTTCTTCGCGTGTTCAATCCAACCTGGCTCTGATACAAATTTATTAGATTTAGGATCACATACATGCACAGAACAGTAGAAAATTAACACAGAGATTTACGTGGTTCCCCAATTTGGGTACATCATAGGCGGCTTGTTGTTTTTATTGATGATTTCAGTTACATAGGCTTTTACAATAGAGAGTATTTATAACTAATGATTCTATCCCAACCCTACTTCACATTATAGCTCAAATTCCCATAATGTCCTTCCAAAAAATGACCCATTAAAACTCAATCCATCGACTGGCGCGCCCCGCGCCAGTACTCCAGAACCTACATCTCGAGTAGCACACCCCGCGCTTCTCCAAGCGCGCCCCGCGCTACTACTACAAAAACTCCGCATCTGCATCAGGGGGCACACCTCCCAACCTTTGGTTCAACCCTGATGGGCTAGTACGTCGCTTCACTACGCTCCGCACTAGCCTTTTTTAGTAGTTTCTAAGTTATGAGTCATAAGTCCCAATAATATTTTTTTTATAAGTTAATTTTAAACATTTTTTGAAATTAAAATTGACATGAGTTCATGCATTTTATGTTAATATATTTATGAATATTATAAATTAACTAAAAATTAAGTACTTCTAGTTATAAGATTTATTGTTTCAAAACTTAAATGAATTATTTTAATTTTAAATTTGAAAATGTGTCTAATTGACTTATAAAAAAGTCAATATTAATTTTATAATTTAGAATGGAGGGAGTATATACAGAGATACTCAGAGAATGTGTATTTAACTTAAATTTGGGGATACAGTATATTGGACTTAGATTGTATTCATATTAATGAATGTTTATGTGAGACCCCAAAATTTATGAAATGAAAGTATTTAATTTTCTTATAATTATTGTATTTAGTAAATGGTTAAATTGATAAAAGATTAAAGTTAAGGGTGATATGTGAAACTTTTTTTAAAGTAAACAAGTTGTCATAAAATAATCGGTGATAAAAGTACAGTAATACGTGTGGTTGCATAGTAGCACATGGTATTGATTATTGATACTTACGTGAGAAGTCACTCAGTTATACTCAATTATTGCTACAGTAATTGCTGCATCATATCTCTCATATTATTGATTCAATTATTGTCACAGTATCATTTGCATAATATTTATTATTGTTAAATCAATAATTGAGATAACAAAGTTATTCATATTATTATTTGCAATATTGACAATGTCTAGAAGTTTTGTCAATGAGAGGTTTGGTTACCTAATTGCGCGCCAATAAGGAGAAATCCTTATCGGAAAGCCCCCTCTTTCTTGAGAACGACCTGATTGTTAAATATTGTGAGTTATAATATTAATGATGAATGTTATTAAAAATTGAATTTGAGTTCGGAGATGAATTTGGAGACGCGGACGTGATATTTGAGTCCGAACGATGAAATTAGTAGAAATAGACTATAAACACAAAATTTGTTTCGGGGTTGATTTTTGGTGAAAAAAAGTCAACGATTGATTTTTTTTCGAAAAAAGTCAACAGATTGACTTTTTTGGAAAAAGTCAAACTTTAAAATTTTAAAATGAAATTTTGAGAAAAATATTTCCATTGTGTTGGGATTGTTAGTGTTAGTGAAAACCGACATTTATTTCGATAATAATTGATGTCTAGAGGTTATATTGACCAATCGTGTAATTAATCGAATAAATGAGCAATTAACTGCTATTAATTTACATGATTATAACTATTTGTTCACATGTGTGTACTATTGATTAACATTCTTGTACTATTAGGGGAGTTGGTGCAAGATTGATAATACTTGCATGACTAAGTTAAAAATGGAGGTATAGATGGAGATACTATACTATAATTCGTATTTTAACATGTCTAGAACTATTGAGTCACATGATTTACTATTGATTCATATAATTTACTATTAGGGGAGGTGGTGAAAGTTTGATAATACTTGCAGGACTAAATTAAAAATGAAGAAAAAGAGGAAAGTATTATACTATAATATTTCGAGCCCCAAAACGTGCAATTATCGAAACTATATTTTCTTATAAATAGAAGTTCATTCCTTCATTATTTTTCACCAATTCACTAAAGCTATAGAGCAATTATTATATAGGGAAATTATAGAGAGAAATAAGAAGAGAAGTCTGTTACCTCACTATTCAAGTACCCAGTTTCCTTCTAAGGTAAGGGGTATTATTTCTTTCGTATTCATGAAGAGAGCTATTGTTATTCCATTTCTTATTATTCTATTGGAATAACCTGTGTACGCGGACTACCGTATACATGGTGAAATTCTTCTGTTATTCCATTCTTTATTATTATGTTGGAATATCCTGTCTGTGCGGATTACGCATGACCTGGTTCCATTCTTTATTATTCTGTTGGAATAACTTGTCTATGCGATTTATCTCATGCCTGGTGAATTCTATTGTTCTTTCTTTCTTTATTATTCTGTTGGAATATCCTGTTTATACGAATTACGCATGACCTGGTTCCATTCTTTATTATTATGTTGGAATATCCTGTCTGTGCGGATTACGCATGACTTGGTTGCATTCTTTATTATTCTGTTGGGAATAACCTGTCTGTGCGGTTTACCACATGCATGGTGAATTCTTATATTATTCCATTCTTTATTATTTTGTTGGAATAACCTGTCTATGTGGACTACCGCATGCATGGTGAATGATCCTTCGTATTCATTCCTTATTAAATTGTGGAAATGATCTGTCTACGTGGATTACCGCATGGCGGGTGAAAATCCATTTGCAGTTTCGTAATTTTTCTGACCCTCAAAAATTCTGGAAAATTTTGAAATGATAATTTGATGAGTTTTCTATATTGTGTCCAAAGATGACGATTTTTGGATGTATAGATTAAGAGTTATGGATTTTATAGGAAAAGACTATTTTAAAAGTAAACCCTTATAACTCCTTGTGGTTAACTCCAAAATTGGTGAAATTTTTATTGAAATTACATGTATATAACAGAAGTATACCCTGTAAATCTTGGAATTTTTGGACAAAAGTATAATTTATGATAAATATCTAAATATTCGGCAATTTTGGCCATATGAAAAATAGTAAATGAATTTTAAAAATTCCGAGAAAAATATATGTTCAATATGGGACTATATTCTGTTAAATCCTAGAAAAGAAATATTTTTGGGACTGATTTGGTATTTTTTATGAAAATGAACTAGTTATGAGTAAATGAATTAAATATGTTATGTGAAGTAACAAAATTAGAAAATAGGATTTTATAGCTTGGAAATCCTATATAGGGTATATGCAGATTTTTGATGAGGGATTTGATCATTGGTGATGAAATCTTATGAGTATGGCATTTTTGAATGATTAAATGCATTATTTGGTAAAGTGTAAATAATTGAAATAAATTATTTATAAGTTTAAGAAGTGATTAAAATATTGTTATAATATTAATAATATTAGATTATGAGTTTATTAAGTGATTGATAATATTTGGATAAATTTAAAGTCTTTAATATTTATCCTTGTTTTCGTTTGATTAATGCTTATATCATTGCCATCATCCTCATGCTTATATTATGATGAAAGTCATCTTTGGCTTACGTGCAAAGATGGACGGTTGATTATTGGTTTTACAGTTGTATATCATTTGCTTACGTGCAAAGATAGACTGTTGATTTTTGATTTTACAGTTGTATATCTTTGGCTTACGTGCAAAGATGAACTATTGATTGATGAGTATCTTTGGCTTATGTGCATAGATGAACTGTTTATTGGTATGATTATGACCAGGGATCATTCGGTATAATCATGACTCGTAATGTTATAAATGATGTGGTAAAAGTCCTCATTGACCCGTAGTGCATTGATGGACAGTTATTGGTATGATTATAACTAGGGATTATTTAGTATAATCATGACCATTGATGATTACATGAATATCCTTGGCCGTAGTGCAGGGATGATTCAATGATGTGGATTATTTATTAAGCTGAGTCTCAGCGATAAAATATTGATTATACACTTTTAATTCGTAAAAGATAGTAGATATCATGCTCTACTTGACTCTTCTAAAATACAGTTGTATGTCTTTGGTCTGTAGTGCAAAGAATAAATTCTTAATGAATATCTTTAGCCGTAGTGCAAAGATGAATTTATTAGTATGATTATGAGCAGGAATTGTGATTTGGTATAGCCATGATTTTTGATGTTTCAGGTGAAGATAGGTGATGAAAATTATCTTCGTCTTGGGTGCGAAGAGGAATTTAGAATCACAATTATGATTATGAGTTATTCATATGATTGTGGACAGGAATTGTTGATTGATGTTACAAGGATAAAACATTATTGGTGGACTTTTTAACATGAAGAAGATAATAGATCGATGGTCTATTTGACTCTTCTAATGGATTGCTCGTTCACCGCAACTATGGTTGAAAAGTTTTATCATCTACCATATGTTCTAAATCTACGATTTACTACGATGAAGGCTATTGATGATGTAGATTATCTTTAGTCATGATATTCTTTTTCGGGCTAGTTAGTTGTCTTTACCCTTTTGCTTTCACAATTCCTTTCGTGTAATAAGAGTGTAATTTGGTCGGCCGGGGTAATGAGGAGAATAGAACGGTGATCTATAGTTGTTGAGGTTCTCCTTAAATAGTATGAAAATAATTTTATTGAGAACTTTAGATAAGTGTGTCGTATTGTATACGTCATTTGATATTTAATTTTGGTGAACCGAATAGGGTGAGGTGAACCCAACTTTGGAAGGGTGTTTTGCCACTATCATACAAGATGTCTAATGACATACAACTTCGTGTTATCATAAGACAGGTTTGTGCACATCCACTTGCTGAGTATATCTACGAGCACTACCTATATGATCTTGGAGTTTGGTTGAAAAATAATTTTCAATTGCAAACAATGGAGATAGTTATATGTCAAGAGAAGACTCACTATTAGAAAGAACATGATAGTAATCTTCTCGTTCTTCTTTGGGATCTTAAAATTTTTGCTACTGTATTTTATATGGCGTTGTAACAATTTGAGTTTGGATACTGTCTACGAGACAATATTGTATTAAAACTCACTGCTTATCTGTTGTCGTATTCTGCACTATAGTTCAACAGTTATATAAATGAAGTTTGTAAATGATTTTTATAGTGTTATATCTGAAGACTCAGAATGGGTCGTGTGGACCTATTTTGGGGGCGTCACAGTTTATGTATATATGTCTAGTACAAAAACAAATCAATTTAAAATCACATGTAATATAATGATTTTTGAAATTAAAATTGACATGACTTCATGCATTTTATGTTAATATAATTATGAATATCATAAAGTAACTAAAAATTAAGTACTTCTAGTTATAAGATTTATTGTTTCAAAATTTAAATTTAAATTTAAGAATGTGTCTAATTGACTTATAAAAAATTCAATATTAATTTTATAATTCAGAATGGGACACTCAGAGAGTTTGTATTTAACTTAAATTTGGGGATACGGTATATTGGAGTTAGATTTTATTCATATTAATGAATGTTTATGTATATGTGTGTAGTGCAAAAGCACATCAATTTAAAAACACATGTAATATAATGATATTTATTGTGAGATGGATGAGTTATAATTAATGATATTGATATTATTAGTTTTCGCTATATTTAATTTGTCTATTAATTATATCAAGAGATCATTTGATGATAAAATAGATGATGATAATATATATATATATATATATATATATATATATATATATATATATATATGAGAAAAATATATATACTGAGAGTTGTAGTAGTACGATACTTTATGGCGATAGTTTTTTAAGGTTATAACGACGGTTCACCTCGCTATAGCTATTTGATGCGGTCCATGGCGATGGGCCTGGTTCACCAAAGCCCAAAAAATTGTCGTCATAAGCGATATGTACTACACAACTGTGTATATATATATAACTAATATATATATATATATATATATATATATATATATATATATATATATATATGGGTTCCATCCACAATGACTATTAGGTTCTTTGTGGAACAACCCTTTGACGACTGTTGAAATTTCAATTTGGAGCAAAAAAAAAAAAAAAAATTCAATGAGACCAAAAAAGGAGTTGCTCCACAAGAACCTATTGTTGTGGATGAAACCCCTATATATATATATATATATATATATATATATATATATATATATATAAGTAATTCATTTTAAAAGTTAAATGAGAGCCTCTATCCATTAAATTGTGGTCGTAGTCCATTTCAAGATCCTAAGGCTAAAAAACATACCACCCTAATAACAGTTGTGTGGAGTCTGGCCCCGCAAGCTCCCAATCTGCATAATAATTATATGAATCTCCAAAAAACATAATACTCTCGTTCACACAATAATTGTGCAGATGGTTTTGATCATCCGTTGGGATTGACTCATACTTCTGCGGGTTCGGCGAATAGCCACTATGACAGGATAGTCGGGGGATTTATTAGTGGGTCCTTTACATAAGTATACAATATTTAGAAAGTAATTACACTATTAGTGCACTCATAAAATATTGACACAATTAATACATTTTCTATATTTATTTACAATATTAGTGTAATTATAATTCCTTAATTTAGGGAATTAGTATAGGATTCAATTCATAATAATAAGGAACCCTAAAATCAAGGAGAAATAACTACCATAATTAATAATTCAGATTCAAATATCTTGGATCTAACAAACAAAATAAATTCAAATTCAAAAATAATGATTAAAATTCAAATATTCAAAGTTTGGCAACGTCATCTTCCTCCTCCCTTCATTGTCGCTTCAACACCATGGACGCCTTTACCACGGTATTTGCCATTATGACGAAGGTTGATTTAGTCCAGAAATTAAACGGAGAAAAAGATAAATTTTAGTGCAGTTGGTATCCAAATATTTATACAAAGGTAACCATTTTAGTTTTTGTGGGTAATCAAGAGAAATTTCAAAGCGATTTGTAACCAAAACTTTCAAAGGTAACAATTTTAGTTTTTGTTGGTTACATTTGTATTAAGGTTTGGCTACCAATCAGATTATGAAAAAAAAAAATCTATAATAGATTTTTATAATTAATTGGTAACCCAATAAAACCCGAATTGGTTATCTTTGTATTAAGGTTTGGCTACTAATCGCATTATAAAAAAAATCTACAATAGAATTTTTTTAATTAATTGGTAACCCAATAAAACTAAATTGGTTACATTTGTATAAAGTGTTAGCTACCAACTGCACTATTAAATAAAAAAATCAATAATAGATTTTTTAAAGATAAATTAGAAACCAACTAACACTGAATTGGTTACCTTGATATGAATATTTGGCTACCAACTGTACCATGAAACAACTAAATCTACATTAACAGGTTCTTTGCAAAACACGGGAATCGGCTTTAGGACCTCATGATGAGATGTCTCTCGCTTCTTTCTCTTATTCAAAGATGGTCGCATTCAAAGGGCCACAATGAGAATGGGATAGGTAAATAATTTGGGAGGAACGAGGGATTCTTGGTGAAATTTCTATTGGGATGCAAACACTTTCTTTGGAATCTTCAATCATTTCATTCATTTCATGTTGTGTGTCTTCCATGGATTCATAATCCAAATCAGAGAGTAGATTCAATGAAGGAAGAATTCATGTTATCCGTTTTTATTGCTTGAGGAGGGAGCATGAACTCTGGTCTGTGTTTTAAGAGATATATATATATATATATATATATATATATATATATATATATATATATATATATATATATATATATATATATATAAAGAATACGTTGAATGAAGAAGAAGGATGATGACTAAATAATGCAGTTGTTATAGATGAGGAGAGAGAGAAGCCATGGGGATAACTAATTCTTAAATTAAGGAATCCTAATTGCACTAATATTTTAAATAAATATAAAAGTGTATTAATTGTATAAATATTTTATGAGTGAACTATTATTGTAATTATTTTTAAAAATGTAATAGAATATGTAATTGTACCTTTATTAGTAGCCCGATATTGGGTTTTATTAATGTATTGGGCCTCATGACTAATGAGTCCATGTTATAGAAGCTAGGATTTACTAGAAAAACATTATTTGGTGCGTGGATCATTATAGAGTGTGCGAGACATCTTATGAATACATCAGATAAGCACGACTAGCCAAATTGGTGAACCTGAGTATATTGTGTGTTATTACTTTTCCGTCTTTTATATAATATCTTTATGATTACAATATTATTCGTTCTTAAATTCTAACAATCCGCATAACAATTGTGCGGATTGGATAGATTAAATTTGAATGGTAGGGTCATCGTCCACATAACTGTTATGTGGATTGCATTCATCCACATCTTTTATTGTTGACCCTAGACGGTCCAAGATGAGTTAAATGGATAGGACTCCCATTCAACTTTAAATATGGATCCTTCTTTATATATATATATGAGGCACTAATATATCATTTTAACCTACTCTAAGAATAGAGTGCAAATGCTTATTGTCTTTACAGAAATTTACAGATAAACACACTTGACAGTACGTATGAATCATTTAAATTAGAAGAATCAAATGGTTGTGATAGAAAGCATTAGCAGATAAGAAAAATGATGAAGAGAAAAATGTTGTTACATTGATAAAGTGAAATATAATTTATGCTAGCTATCTTAACTAGATATACATACACAAATACAAAGTTATTTAGTTGCAAAATAATCTTATCCTATAGAATCCCAACTGATGCAACACACTTTTGAATTTATTCCTTGGCATTCTGTTTTGACTTGGTCTTATCCTTATCATCCCCCCTCAAGTTGGAAGTGGTAAAAAGATTAAACACTCGCAACTTAAACAACAAACCATACAAATGTTCTAAGATTAATGGCTTAGTAAATAGATCTACATGTTGAATTTTGGTGGATAAGTGAGCTAGGGAAATAACTCCCTCTTGAATTTTGTATCTAGCTAAGTTACAATCAATTTCGATATGTTTGATTCTTTCATGAAAAATAGGATTCACAACAATGTGGAGTGTTGCCTTATTATCACAATACAAAGGTACTGGAGTCAAATTGGAGAGACCAAAATCTTTTATTAAAGCCAGCAACCATGTTACTTCATATGTGACATTAGCCATTGATCTATACTCTGCCTCTACACTTGATCTTGAAACAGTTGATTGTTTTTTGCATTTCCATGAGATAATAGATGGACCAAGCATCACACTGTCCCTGAAAAAGACATTCTAGTCAAGGGACATGTGAGATGTCAGATCTTGTGATAGTAAGATAAATCAATCCCCCAATTAATCTCCTGTAAGAACTTGGATCATGAAGAGGGTCTTTAGAGTCATCAGCTAGCTATTATGATGGTCTTCAATTGGGATGACACTTGGTTTAGCTCTAGTTAAACCAGTGTCTTTGAGTATGTCAAGAGCATACTTTCTTTGGTGTAAGTAGATGCCTCGCTGTGATTGAGCTATTTCCAAGCCTAAAAAATACTTCAATGCACCCAAATCTTTTATTTTGAATTGAGTACATAAATAATTTTTTACTGTGGATATTGAAGTAGGACATGTGTCAGTTAATATGTCATCCACATATTCTAGCAATGATGTAAACGATGTAAAAGTAGTTAGAGTAAAAAGAGAATGGTCACTATTTGATTGCTTACTATTAAAGCAGTGGAAAATTTTGAAAATCATTGTTTAGGAGCCTGTTTCAAATCATATAGTGATTTCAATAGCTTGCACACTGGTTTGTGATTCGGATCAGTAGAATGAACTTGAAAGCCAGGTGGAAGCTCCATATACACCTCCTCATTAAGATCCCCATGAAGAAAAGCATTCATGACATCTAACTGAGATAAACTCCAGCCCTTTGAAGCAGCCAAAGTAAGAAACACCTTCAATCCTTCATTGTTGTCATCTTTGCAACGGGGGAAAAAGTTCAAAGAAATCAAGTCCTTCAACTTTATTGAAACCTTTGGCAACTAACCTTGCCTTGTACCTATCTAGTGAGCCATCTGCTTTATACTTCACTTTGTACACTTATTTACAACCGATAGCATTCTTATGAGCAGGTAATGATGTTAGAGTCCATGTATAATTGGCTTCTAGAGCTTGAATTTCAACAAGCATGGCTTAACACCATTTAGGATCTTCAACAACCTTTGAATAGGAATGAGGTTCATAAATAGTAGAAGTTGTGATAAGAAAAGTTTGATAAGTTGGAGATAAATGAGAATATGACAAATAACAAGACAAATGGTACCTTATACTTGAGTTGAGAGAGGTAGAACCTGAATGTTGAGAGACAATGACAGGTAGTGTATTTGGTAAATTTGCAGGCAATCTTACATAATCTTGAAACTTAGTTGGCAAATATCTTATTTTTTGAGATTTAGATGGAAGAATGGGTTGAGATGATGGTGATGATGGTGGCGATGATGATGATCAGTTATGGATGAAGATTGATGCAATGTATTGGATTGAAAAATGGGAATATGTAAGACATGACATTCATTCAAATCATCAACAAAAGTATTGGAGACCGGAAGTAATTAGAAGTCAGGTGATTAAACTTAGTAGCAAATGAAAAAATATGCTCCTGAAAAACAACATCTCTACTAATAAATGTTCTTTTAGTTTCCAGATTACAAACCCTATAGCCTTTTTGACCAAATAGATAACCTAAGAAGGCACATTTGATAGCTCTAGCAGCAAATTTATCTGTAGGTTTTAGAATTATGGAAGCGTAACAAAGGCAAACAAAAACCTTTAAATGTTCATATCTAGGAGGTTTTTGTAACAAAACCTCATGAGGTGATTTTTCTTGGAGAGAAGAAAGAGGCATTTTATTGATAAGATAGGTAGCTATCAAAAGACAATATCCCCAAAATTGAATTGGAAGGTGAGCTTAGAATCTCAATGCTCTAGCCATTTCAAGTAAGTGTCTATGTTTTCTTTCAGCTACCCCATTTTGTTGAGGGGTAGCAACACAACTACTTTGTTGATAAATTCCATTGACAGCAAGTAAAGGACCCAAATCTTTGTTAAAAAATTCTCTACCATTGTCTGTTCTAATGGTTTTCACAGTAGTATTGAATTGATTAAAAACATAAGCAAGAAATGATTGAAGAATAGAAAAGACTTGTGACTTGGTATTCATCAATTATGTCTAAGTACATTTGGAAAAATCATCAATAATAGTCAAAAATAAAGTGCAATTATGATGTGTTTTATGCTTATTAAGTGCAATTCAAAAAGGCGCTAGTAGAAGTAGTTGTACTTAATGGAGCAGATTCAGATGTAATAAAGGACTGATTTTGAGTATTTTCACACTCTCTTTGCTTCTCTTCTTGTTGAAGCAATGATAATGCTTGGTATAAATCTTGAAGAGGTTGTATCATAAGAATATGGCCTCTAACAACAGTAAATGAATCATTAAGTCCCGTATATCAAAAACTGAGTTAGCTTCATGGATTTATCACTTTCCTCTTGAAGTTTAATTGCTCCACAAGTATAATTACAAGTACACTTTGGTGCATGAGTTATACTTGTCAATTCATCCCATAAAGACCTGAACTTTGTAAAATAGGTATGGACAAGTTACCTTGAGGTAAAGATGCAATATCTTTTCTAATTACAAACAGTCTTAGGCCATTATTCTAAGTAAACCTAGCATGCAGGTCATTCCAAATCTCATGTGCAGTAGGAACATATACAATACTTGAAACAATATTTGTAGAGATAGAACATAAAAAGTCAAGAGATTACCATATCATTGCATCTTTGCCACAATAGAGAATGAGGTGAATCTTTATTAGGGAGATTTCAGTGTGCATGCCATTTACCATCCCAAGCTTGTTCTTTGCAGAGAGTGCCAATGTCATAGATCTTTTCCATTGATATAAAATAGTGTCGGTTAGAATCTGAGACACTAATATCAAACCTGAATGATTTTATGGATGTAAATATAATGGGTGGTTGGAGTCTAATTGAACTGTTTGATATTTAGTAGTAGAAGTACTGGAACTGGAGGCATGCACCTTGTATTGTCATTATAAATTATAAGTAATAAAGGTTGCAGATAAAGCAAAAAAAAATGATGATGATATCAATAATAATAAAGAACATGGCTTTGATACTATGATAGAAAGCATAGGCAGATAAGAAAAGTGATGAAGAGAAAAATGTTGTTACATTGATAAAATGAAAGATAATTTTGGCTAACTATCTGAAAAAGATATATATACACAATACACAGCTATTTCTGTTGAAAAATAATCTAATCATATACAATCCCAACCGATGCAACACACTTTTGAATGTATTCCTTGACATTGTTTTGACTTGCTCTTATCCTTATCAGGTTGTGTGGGTGAAATTCAGATAAGGTACACTTAGAAGGGGTTGAATAAGTGTGGGAATAAACTATGACCAATTTTTAAATTTTAAACCAAACTATCGAATATAGCCTACTATATTGATGAATGCAGCTTGCTGAATGAATATGGCCTACCGAATTGATTATTTGATATTATGCAAATATCTTGCTGAAATTATAACTTAGAGAAAAATACTCGGTGTTAAAGAATTATCTTAAGATAATGCAAATATTCAAATTTTAATTATTAAGATAATTAACTATGTAAGACCCCAACTTTTATGAATAAAAAATGAATTTTCTATAAATATCATTTTTTGAATATTATGGAATAAATTTGATATAATGTTATAGTTGTGGGTAAAATTTATAAATTTTGCAAAGTACACAAGTTGTTATATAATATTCGATTGGTCGGGGAATATTCGTTTTAACAGGAATATTAAATGACTAAGACAATTATTAGTGGACCCCAATAATGTAATTATTGTCGGATTGAGAAAACGACAAAAATATTTTATTGAAAATAACGGCGGAAGTTTTACAGTTATTATATTGTTGAACTACTCGGTAGTAAAGAAACAAGAATCTGGCGTAGTTGCATAAGAAAGATACGGTATTGATTATTAATGCTATAATGAGAAGTCATCTCAGCTTTTGTTTTATTACTTATATATATATTAGAGTTATATATATATAATAAAAGGTATGTATTTATATATATAAGTAAAGTTGTCAAGTTGTCAAGTTGTCAAAATTGGGTGGGGGATTTATGTTGTCACGGGTGGAGTAAGATTTTCAAAGGCATGTGTTATATATATATATATATAAATATTATATAATAAGTTTATTTTATTTGATCATTATGGTATCGGTTGAATTGCTAGCATTTGTTGATCAATGTAATCAACCCGTGAATTATCGTATTTAATTGTTAAGCTCGTGAGTTTATATATATATATATATATATATATATATATATATATATATATATATATATATATATATATTATATTTTATTTAAAAGATTTTGCTTTAAATATGGACCGTCTCGATTAAAAAGTAAATCAAACTGGATAATTAATTAATTAGTTACTATGCGGTCCATTCTTACATAAATGAAGCTCATTCCTTCATTATATCTTATTTAATTCAATTGAAACTCTAGAGAGAGAAAATTATAGAAGAAAAGAAGAGAGAAAGTCGCTTACCTTTCTTTTCCTATATCCATTTCTTTTACGGTAGTGGGTATTATTTTTTTTATTCATGAAGAGAACTTCATTATTCCATTCTTTATTATTCATTGGAATAACTCAGATACGCTGGTCTACCCTATACTTGGTGATTTCATTGTTGTTATTCCATTCTTTATTATTCATTTGGAATATATTGTCGATGCATATATTACGCTTCGACACGGGTCTGTTATTTATTATTCTCGTTGAATAACTCATGTCATCGCGAAATCGCATGCATGGTGATTTCTTTTGTTATTCCATTCTTTATTATACTCCGTTGGTTAAAGTTTTGACTTCTATACTCCATGAAATTGGTGGAATATCCTCGATATTTGCTTTCTTCATCCAAAGATCTTTTCGTGGAAATATTCTTCCGAGCATTCTTAAATTTTACTCTACAAAGAAGTATCATGTTGACAATTTGGACGTTATTAGTTCCCTGAATAAATTAATTCTTGAACTTGTTTTATTGAATTCTTATATCATTGTCATCATCCTCATATTTATATTTTGTTGAAAGTCATCCGTGGCCATCAGAAGTGCATAGATGGACTTGGTATGATTATGACCAGGATTATTCGGTGTAATCATGACCGTAATGTTACAAATGATGTGGTAAAAGTCCTCATTGGCCCGTAGAGTGCATTGATGGACGCTTGTTGGCATGATCATGACCATTGATGAATACACGAATATCCTTGGCCCGTAGTGCATGGATAATTTGTGGTCGTGACCCCTAATGAATATCCTCGTCGTAGTGCGTGGATGATGTGGATTATTATTAAGTCGAGTCTCGTGATAAAAGTGATGAAAACCTTTTAAATCATAAAAGATGGTAGATTTTATTCTCTACTTGACTCTTTTAATGGATTACTTGTTCACCGCAGATTAAACTTGATGTTTGTTATATTGTATCGTTTAACAACATTTAAGGCTAATGATAATTTATTACGCATTATCTTAGTCATAATATTTCTTATCGGGCTAGTTGAGCTCACCTTTTTTCTTTCACCGTTTCTCTTCTGTGAAATGAGTAACGAATGGGACGAATCGGGAAATGGAGTGATGGTCGGGATGTTAGTATTAGCTAGTAGTCCTCACTATTTTGTTAAATAGTGTAAAAATAAATGTAATGAGGACTTATTCTGAGAGTGGGTATTGTCTAGAAGACAGTATTTATATTATAACTCACAGCTCTCTTGTTGTATAATCAAGTTGTATTTGAATTTAGTACAATGTATTTGGCTACTCAAGATGGGTGATGTATACCTATTTTGGGGGTGTCACAGTTGGTATCAAAGCTTAGGGATATGATCCCTGGCTGAGATGTGAGATAAGAGATAGGAGGGGAGAGACGGGGAATTCCTTCGCTAGTATGACCTACCTAAGTTTATTTGGTATTTAATTGGTCGGTCAGAGTATAGGGATAATATGTGATATGTTAATTAACCCTTGTTTTGTGGCAGTATTTAAAAATGGCATCCGAGAATGTTGAGAACATCAATGGAGCATAGGAGACCGTTGAGTCTCCACAGATCAATAATCAGGATAATGTGCATCAGGAAAACGACAATCCTAATGCAAACAACAACATTGACCAAATGATGAACGATGGAATATTCCGAGGCTTCATGCAATTCATGCAATATCAGGCGAGAGCGGCTCCTGTACAAAATGCAGGTGGAATTACTGGCAACTCTCGGATGGTCACCGCCAAGCAGTTTAAGGAACTGGGACCACCGGGGTTTTTTGGAGAGCCAAAACCACTTAAGGCGGAGACGTGGATTAAGCAGATCAACAAGATATTTGATGTCTTGGGATGCTCTGAGGAGCAAAAGGTTCCCTTTGCCACCTTCATATTGTCAAGGCAAGAGGCGATTATTAGTGGGAATCTATAAAGCGACTCAACCGCCAGATTGAAGATGTCTTGGGAGAAGTTCCAAGAATCATTCAACGACAAGTACTTTCACGAAAGTATTCGTCACATGAAAGAGGTAGAGTTCATCAAATTGGAGCAAAACAACATGACCGTGTCGCAAAGACGAAGCCAAGTTTGCCGAAGTTGTCCCGGTTTTGCCCCATTTGGTTGATAATGAGGAGAGAATGACGTGAATGTTTTTAAGAGGTTTGAAACCTGAGATACGTCAACATCTTATCTCTCATAAACTGTGTTTGTATTCAGATGTTGTTAATAGGGCTCAGTTATTAGAACGTGATAATGAGTCAACCCAACCAAAAGAAAGCAGCCGGCAAAATGATAATACCAGTGATAACAGTCATCGAAGCGGTGACAATAAGCGTGGAGGGAATCAACATACCATAAATGGTAACCACTTCGGTGGTAATCATGGCCAAAACAATAAGAATGAACATTTTAAGAAGAGGAGATTCAACAATGATGGAAAGACGTCAGCATCAGCACATGTCGTTAAGGAAGGAGAACGACCACCTATCATATGCTTCAAGTGTGGAGGAGAGGGACACATTAGTCCCAACTGTGCGATGCCATCCAAAGCGTGTTACAACTGTGGAAGAGAAGGACACCTGGCCCGATTTTGTCATGCACCGAAGACAAGTCCACCTGGGATGGAGGCAACAAAGGCCGTCCCAAACAAGACAAAACCGGTTCAAGGGAGAGCGTTTGTCGTGACCTCCCAGAAAGCAAGGAACCCAAACGAGATCATCACGGGTAAGCTTATCATAAATTCTAGTGAAGTATATACCTTATTTGATACCGGTTCTACCCATTCTTTTATTTCTCATACTTGCGCTCAACGTTTAAATTTGAGTCCGGAGAAATTAGACTTTGACTTATCTATTGAAACTCCGTTGGGAGAAACCTTCATTACATCCACCGCTTATAAGTCTTGTTTGGTTCAAATCCAGACCCTCACATTACCTCGTCACCTTATTTCATTGAAAATACTTGCATTTGACGTAATTACAAGGGATTGATTGGTTAACTACTCATCATGCAAAAATTGATTATTTTCGTAAGCGTCATTAGCTTTCATATTCCTAATCAACCTATTATGCGAATTCAAGCAACCAAACCATTAAAATCAATCACTGTCATCTCAAGCCATAAAGCTATTCGTTTATTGAAAAACGGATGTCAAGCTTTCTTAGCTCATGTCACGGATCTAAACAAAAATACGTCAGTTTTGAATGATATTTCTATTGTTAATGAATTTCCTGACGTATTCCCTAAAGAACTTCCTGGCCTACCCCCAGAGCGTGAAATTGAATTTTGTATCGACCTTGAACCTGGTACAAAACCTATTTCCAAAACCTCATATCGAATGGCTCCTATTGAACTTCAGGAGTTAAAGACCAAACTGCAGGAATTGTTAGACATTGGCTTTATTCGTCCTAGTACTTCTCCTTGGGGTGCTCCGTTTCTATTCGTGAAGAAGAAAGATGGGAGATGCGACTCTGACCGATTATCGGGAGTTAAATCATGTCACCATCAAAAATAGGTACCCATTGCCACGTATTGATGACCTGTTTGACCCGATTGCAAGGCGCCAAATTCTTTTCAAAGATTGATCTTTCGTTAGGATATCACCAATTAAAGATTAGAACCGATGACATTCCAAAGACGGCTTTCAGAACTCGATATGGGCATTATGAATTCCTAGTCATGTCTTTTGGATTGACTAATGCTTCTGCTGCCTTCATGGATATGATGAACCGAGTATTCAAGGAATATTTGGATCACTTTGTGGTCGTCTTTATTAATGACATCCTTATTTATTCCAAAAGCCGTGAAGATCATGAATAACATTTGAGGCTAATACTCCAAAAGCTTCGTGAATATAAGCTTTATGACAAGTTGAAGAAATGCGAGTTCTGGCTTGAGGAAGTAGCATTCCTTGGTCACGTGGTATCAAGTCATGGAATATCTGTTGACCCGGCAAAGATTGAAGCCATTCAAAGCTGGGAACAACCTAAATCAGTGACTGAAGTACGTAGCTTTCTCGGCTTAGCTGGTTATTATCAAAGATTCGTAGAAGGGTTTTCTCGAATCGTTACTCCATTAACTCAGCTAACTCGAAAAGATACAAAATTCGGTTGGAGTGAAGAATATGAGAAGAGTTTTCAAGAACTCAAAGGAGACTCATTTCAAAGACTGCTCGACAATACCATCCGGCCTTGAGGGATTTGTCATCTATAGTGATGCTTGAGCAAAGGGTTGGGATGTGTTCTCATGCAACATGGGAAAGTCATAGCTTTATTCCTCATGACAACTCAAAGAATATGAGAGGAATTATCCTACTCATGATCTAGAGTTAGCGCAGATCATTTTTGCACTAAAGATTTGGAGGCATTATTTGTAGGGGATAAAGTGGAGATCTTTACGGATCATAAAAGCCTCAAATATTTCTTCACTCAAAAGGAACTCAACATGCGATAAACGACGCTGGCTTGAAATATTGAAAGATTATGATCATACCATCCAATACCATCCTCGAAAAGCGAACGTGGTAGCTGACGCATTGAGTAGAAGATCATATGCGGGTACGAGTGCGATATTGTCAACGCAAGGGCCCATTTTGTGTGACTTGCAAAGGATGGAGATAGAGTTAAAGACTCCAGGGACCCACGTGATGGCAAATATACGAGTAGAACCGACTTTAATCGATAAAGTTAAAGCTGCTCAAGCTACAGACCTGGAGCTGATGCGTATGAGGAAGAAAGTGCAAGAAGGTGCTATACCGGAAGCAAGAATCGATAAAGAAGGAATACTTCGAGTCAACTCCAAACTTTGTGTTCCTAACGACCCTGATTTAAAGTATAAAATCATGATGGAGGCGCATAACACACCGTTTGCAATCCATCTCGGGAGTACCAAAATGTATCGTGATCTTCGTTATACATTTTGGTGGAGCAATATGAAGAGAGAGATAGCGCTGTTTATCTCAAGGTGTCTAACTTGTCAATGAGTCAAGGCGGAGCATCAAGTACCAAAAGGTCCATTACAACCACTTGAAATTCCAAAATGGAAGTGGGAGCACATTACCATGGATTTTGTTACTGGTCTTCCCAAGGTTTCTCAAGGCATTGATGCAATTTGGGTCATTGTTGATAGATTGATCAAGTCTGCTCACTTCTTACCAATACGAAAAACTTATACACTTGAACGTCTTGCTCGTATGTACATAAACAAGATTGTAAGATCGCATGGTATGCCGGTATCCATAGTTTTTCGATCGAGACCCAAGATTCACTTCACGATTTTGGGTTAGTTTGCAAAAAGCTATGGGCACGAATTTATGATTTAGTTCGCATATCATCCTCGACGGACGGACAATCGAGAGGACTATTCAAACTCTTGAAGATTTATTAAGACTCGTGTCCTTGACTTCAAGGAAGTTGGGACAAGTTCTTACCATTGGTGGAGTTTTTCTACAACAACAGTTATCAAGCAAGTATTGGCATGGCTCCATTCAAGCGTTGTATGGAAGAAAGTGTCGCTTCCAAGATGTTGGGATGAGGTGGGTGAAGGAACGTTGTTGGGATCGGAGTTGGTACGTATAACTACTGAAAAAAAGATTCAAACGATCCGACAATGTATAAAAACCTCACAAGACCGACAAAAGAGTTATGTTGATCTTCATCGAAAGGACGTGGAATTCGATATTGGAGATCATGTGTTGTTACGTGTTACTCCATGGAAAGGAGTTACGAGATTTGGAAAGAGAGGAAAGCTTAATCCTCGATTCATTGGCCCATTTTTAATCCTCGATCGAGTAGGGACTGTAGCCTATAGACTTGCTTTACCGCCAAGTATGTCTCGTGTTCATAACGTTTTTCATATATCCATGTTACGTAAATATGTGAAAGACCCGAATCACATTATTGAGTTAGAACCAGACAAAATAGCAGAAGATTTAACGTATGAAGAGATTCCTATTCAAATCTTGGATAAGAAGGAACATATTCTACGCTCAAGGCTATACCTCAAGTCAAAGTCTTATGGAAGAACCACGATATTGAGGAAATGACCTGGAAGTTAGAATCTGAAATGAAATCAAGGTATCCTTACCTCTTTGATATACCAGGTACGTACCCTAATTTCGAGGGCGAAATTTCATAAGAATGGGAGATTGTAAGACCTTAACTTTTATGAATAAAAATGAATTTTTATAAATATCGCTTTTGAATATTATGGAATAAATTTGATATAATGCTATAGTCAGGTAAAATTTATAAATTTTGCAAAAGTATGCAAGTTGTTATATAATATTCGATTAATTAGGAGAATATTCGTTTTAACAAGGAATATTAAATACGACAACACAATCATTAGTGGACCCCACAAATGTAATTATTGTCGATTGAGAAAATGAAAAAAATTTTATTGAAAATAACTATGGAAGTTTTACATTAATCTTTGTTGAACTACTTTCGGTAGTAAAGAAAAAGAATGTCTGGCGTGGTTGCATAAGTAGACACGGTATTGATTATTAATGCTTACGTGAGAAGTCATCTCGCTTTTGTTTTATTACTTATATATATATTAGAGTTATATATATATATATAAGGTATGTATTTATATATATAAGTAAAGTTGTCAAGTTGTCAAGTTGTCAAGTTGTCAAGTTCTCAAAATTGGGTGGGGATTTATGTTGTCATGGGTGGAGTAAGATTTTCAAAGGCATGTGTTATATATATATATATATATATATATATATATATATATATATATAAATATTATATAATAAGTTTATTTTATTTGATCATTATGGTATCAGTTGAATTTCTAGGCATTTGTTGATCAACAGAATCAACCCGTGAATTATCAGACGAATTGTTAAGCGCCCGTGAGTTTATATATATATAATATATAATATATATTATATTTTATTTAAAAGATTTTGCTTTAAATATGGACCGTCTGATTAAAAGTAAATCAATCTGGACCGTTCATGAATTAGTCATTATGCAGTCCATTCTTCTATAAATAGAAGCTCATTCCTTCATTATTTCTTATGAATTCACTAAAACTCTAGAGAGGGAAAATTATAGAAAGAAAGAAGAAGAGAAGTCTGCTACCTTTCTTTTTCTATATCCAGTTTCTTTTACGTTAAGGGGTATTATTTTTTTATTCATGAAGAGAACTTCTGTTATTCCATTCTTTATTATTCATTGGAATAACTTTGTATACGTGGTCTCACCCTATAATTGGTGATTTCGTTGTTATTCCATTTGATGTTATTCCATTCTTTATTATTTGTTGGAATATTCGTCAATGCATATTATTATACATTCGGTTCCGTTATTTATTATTTTTGGAATAACTCATACTCCATGAAATACCGCATGGTGGTGATTTCTTTTGTTATTTCATTCTTTATTATACTCGGTTGGTTAAAGTTTTAACTTTTTATACTCCATGAAATTGGTGGAATATCCTTGATATTTGCGCGCTTCATCCAGTTCTTTTTGGAAATATTCTTCCGAGCATTCTTAAATTTTACTCTACAAAGAAGCATCATGTTGACAATTTGGACGTTATTAGTTCTGAATAAATTAATTCTTGAACTTGTTTTATTGAATTCTTATATCATTGTCATCATCCTCATATTTATATTTTGTTGAAAGTCATCTATGGCACTGTGGTGCATAGATGGACTTGGTATGATTATGACCGAGGATTATTCGGTGTAATCATGACCGTAATGTTACAAATGATGTGGTAAAAGTCCTCATTGGCCCGTAGTGCATTGATGGACAGTTGTTGGCATGATCATGACCATTGATGAATACACGAATATCCTTGGCCCGTAGTGCATGGATAATTTGTGGTCGTGACCCCTAATGAATATCCTCGGCGTAGTAGTGCGGGGATGATGTGGATTATTATTAAGTCGAGTCTCAAATGATAAAAGTGATGAAAAACCTTTTAAATCATAAAAGATAGTAGATTTTATTCTCTACTTGACTCTTTTAATGAATTACTTGTTAATTGCAGATTAAACTTGATGTTTGTTATATTGTATCGGTTTAACTTTGTTTAAGGCTAATGATAATTTATTCTCGCATTATCTTAGTCATAATATTTCATTGGGCTAGTTGAGCTCACCCCTTTCTTTCACCTGCTTTCTTGTGAAATGAGAACGTAATGGGATGGACGAGTCTGGGAGCGGAGTGATGGTGGGATGTTAGTATTAGCTAGTAGTCCTCACTATTCTCGTTAAATAGTGTGAAAATAAATATAATGAGGACTTATTCTGAGAGTGGGTATTGTCTAGAAGACAAAATTTGTATTAAAACTCACAACTCTCTTGTTGTATAATCAAGTTGCATTTGAATTTAGTACCATGTATTTGGCGACTCAAGATGGGTGATGTATACCTATTTTGGGGGCATCACAAACTAGCTTTTCTGAGTTATTAAAGTAAAGCAAGCAATAAAATCAACACCAAGATTTTTTACGTGGTTCAGCTATTACCCTCTATAATAATGGCCTAGTCCACGTCCAATACCAACTAGTATCGGAGATTCACTTATATTTCTTTAAAATGACCCTTGTTACAAAACATATTCTATCAAATTGAATTACAATAATTCACTTGAGCACTCTTGCTCCTCATGCACCAATGCACTCCTTAAGCATCTATGCTTCCTTGAACCTATTTATAAACAAATCTTAATCCACCTGGATTAAATTCCTTTAGACAACACTTAGTCTAAAAATATAAGATTACAAATATAGAGGTCTAATGATCAAAGCAAATAAACAATTTAGCAATGCAAGGCTCAACTAATGAATGCAATGATCAAGTAGTAAAAGAGATAGATATCACCAATATTAGGCTCTCGAAAATTAGCTAAGAATAATATGAATATGAATTGCACAGCAGCTCAAAAATTTGCACCAGGAATAATTTAATAGCTCTTCAAGTATATAAGTGCAAAATGTTAATTCAAGTGTTGTGTCTTTCACTGGTATCTCAGTTCTTCTTTTATAGCCCAAACAATATATTATCGTTGCTTCATAAATGTATACGTTGTAAATTAATAAAAATGCAACGTTTCAAAGATATTCCGTTGAAAACCAACATAACAAATCCAATAATCTTCGGATGTTAAATAGATGTTGGACTCTATCAAAAATAATCTAGAAAGAGACCAAGTCAAATAGGATTAGACTTTTCAATACCTGTAGCAATTATGATTCATAAAAACGGCCGCCACTTATGTAAAATCCAAAACAAGGGATATCATAACATTAATATAGGAGTGTAATATGGACCAACTATTCAAGATAATGATTATCTTATATTTCCAAGATATATACATTTAACCCACTATTTGAAAGTAATCATATCTCTGCCGCTACACACCCAACAAATTTTAAGTTTCCAACAAGTCTGATGCATAAGAATTCTTACACACGTGTTATACAAATTTTAAAAAACTAGAACTCTTAAAATTTCATAACACGTGGAAAATATAATTTAATTAATTCGGACAATAATTTTTCATCTTTTATTTTACGCATGCATAATATATAAATACAAAGCATCTAAAAACAATCATGTAATAACAGTTAGCATAATATATGTGACACCCCTAAAATAGGTATACATCACCTATTCTGAATCGCCAAATACATGGTACAGAATACAAATACAACTTAATCATACAACAGTCATATAAAATACAACATAACATAATCTAAGAGTTTTAATAAGAATATTGTCATCTAGACAATATCCACACTCAATGGAGTCCTCATTACATTTGTTGTCACACTATTTAACAGAATAGTGAGAACTACTAATGCTATCATCCTGACCCGTTACTCTAGTTCCCGACTAGTCCTGCCACGTTCTCATTTCAAGAGAAGCGGTGAAAGAAAGGGTGAGCTCAACTAGCCCAGTAAGAAATATTATGACTAAGATAATGCAGAATAAATTATCGTTAGCCTTCAACAGTGTTAAACTGATACAATATAACAAACATCAAGTTTAACTACAACGGAACAAGCAATCCATTAAAAGAGTCAAGTAGAGAATAAAATCTACTATCTTTTATGATTTAAAAGGTTTTTCATCACTTTTATCGCTGAAACTCAGCTTAATAAATAATCCACATCATCCCTGCACTATGGCCAAGGATATTCATTAGTATCACAACCACAAATTATTCATGCACTATGGGCCAAGGATATTCGTGTATTCATCAATGGTCATGATCATGCCAACAACTGTCCATCAATGCACTACGGGCCAATGAGGACTTTTACCACATCATTTGTAACATTACGGTCATGATTATACCGATTAATCCCTGGTCATAATCATACCAAGTCCATCTATGCACTACAGGCCACAGATGACTTTCAACATAATATAAACATGAGGATGATGACAATGATATAAGAATTCAATAAAACAAGTTTAAGAATTAATTTATCCATGAACTAATAACGTCCAAATTGTCAACATGATACTTCTTTGTAGAGTAAAATTCAAGAATGCTCAGAAGAATATTTTCATGAAAAGATACTGGATGAAGCGCAAATATCAAGGATATTCCACTAATTTCATGGAGTATAGAAGTCAAAACTTTAACCAACTGTGTATAATAAAGAATGGAATAACAAAAGAAATCACCAGGCATGCGATAGATCGCATGCATAAAAGTTATTCCAACAAAATAATAAATAATGAAACCAGTCAAAGCGAAATTGCAGACAAGCGAGTGATATTCCAATGTAATAATAAAGAATGGAATAACAACAGAAATCACCATGCATGCGATAGATCGCATTACACACAAAGTTATTCCAGCAGAATAATAATTAATGGAACTGTGTCGAGTAATACGCACCGACGTGATATTCCAATAGAATAATAAATAACTAAACCGGTCATGCGTAAACGCACGCATGTGATGTTGAACAGTAATAATAAAGAATGGAATAATGGAAGAATTTCACCATGTATGCAGATTTGATGTAGCAAAAGTTATTCCAATATAATGATAAAGAATGGAATAACAGAAGAATTTTACCAAGTATAGGGTAGCCCACGTATACAGGCTATTCCAATAGAATAATAAAGAATGGAATAACATAAGTTCTCTTCATGAATACGAAAGAAATAATACCCATTACCTTAGAAGAAACTGGATATAGGAGTAGTGATGTAAGACCCTAGTTTATTATGAATGAAATTAAATTTCCTCTATTTATTATTTTGAAATAGTAAGGGTTGATTTGATTAATGTGGTTAGTTATGGGTAAAATGCGCAAATATTTTAAATAAGCAAGTGGTTATAAAATATTTATTGTTGTCGAGAAATATTCGTTTGGTCGTGAAATATTCTTATTGTCGGAGAATATTCGTATGATTTGCCACGACCTTATTGTGGGTCCCATAACGGAAAGCGATTGGATGAAGGAAGCGACAAATATAAGTTGTTTATAAATAATTCACAGTAGTTGTTACCAATTAATCATTGTTGGAATACCGGTGGTTAAAACACACTAATACGCCGTTGTTGAACAAGAAGATATTGGTATTGCACCAATTATTGATTCTTACGTAAGAAGGCACTACTCAATAATTGTTACGATAAGAATTATCGCTCAAGATTTTATTTTATTGATTCAATAATTGCTGCATTGATATTTTATATTACTGTTGTTTCAATAAATTGTCATTACACAGTATTTTCCATTATC
The DNA here is from genome assembly GCA_020205605.1 of Panax ginseng. NCBI lineage: Eukaryota > Viridiplantae > Streptophyta > Magnoliopsida > Apiales > Araliaceae > Panax > Panax ginseng. The sequence goes on along the minus strand of CM035134.1, from coordinate 6,844,250 downwards.
GGAGCAATAATTCCTATTATCTGAATAATATTATTGGATAACATTATTGGCAATGTCAAGAAATTTCTGTCTAAGGAGAGGTTTGGTCACCTAATTGCGCGCCAGTAAGGAGAGATCCTTATTGGAAAGCCCCCTCTTTCCCAGGAAGCGACACGGTCGCTAATACTGTGATTCTATAATATTATTTGTGAATAATTAATTATTGATTTATATGATGAGAAAAATATTGATTTTATGTGGATATAGATGGAGAAAATTTTTAAAGTGACAATTGTTGAAAATTAAAATTTTATCTTTTTTTGATAAAATAATTCATTTAAATATATTATTATATTTCCTCTATTTATTATTTTGAAATAGTAAGGGTTGATTTGATTAATGTGGTTAGTTATGGGTAAAATGCGCAAATATTTTAAATAAGCAAGTGGTTATAAAATATTTATTGTTGTCGAGAAATATTCGTTTGGTCGTAGAATATTCTTACTGTCGGGGAATATTCGTACGACGGCGCAGTCTTTTGTGGGCCCCATAACGGAAAGCGATTGGATGAAGAAAGCGACAAAAATAAGTTGTTTAAAAATAAGCACAGAAGTTATTACCAATTAATATTGTTGGAATACCCGGTGGTTAAAACACACTAATCGCGTTGTTGAGCAAAGAAGACACCAGTATTGCACCAATTATTGATTCTTACGTGAAGAGACACTCAATAATTATTACGGTGAGTTATCGTTTAATATTTTATTTTATTGATTCAATAATTGTTACGTTGATATTTTATATTATTGTTATTTCAATAATTGTCACTACACAAGATTTTCATTATCGATCAATACTTCATATTATTTGAATAATATTATTAGATAACATTATTGGCAATGTCTAGAAAGTTACATCTCAAGGAGAGGTTTGGTCACCTAATTGCGGCGTCGAAGAGAGACATCCTTATTGGAAAGCCCCCTTCTTCCAAGAACTACTGGTCATTTATATTGTGGATTCGTAATATTATTTGTGAATAATTAATTATTGATTTATATGATAAGAAAAATATTCATTTTATGTGGATATAGATGGAGAAAATTTTAAAGTGACAATTGTTGAAAAATTGATATTTTATCTTTTTCGATAAATAATTCATTTAAATATATTATTATATTTTAATAATATAATAATGGTGATATTTTTACAATGAATGTGGGATATATGAATATATGAGGAGGAAGAGTATTTTTGTTGCAAAAGTTGTTTAAAACATGTTAAACATGTCTGTGGGCCCATTTCTTGACTAAAATTTGATTATAGCCTGTAAAATCGTCCGTTTGTGGATTTCGGTCAATTTCTGTTTGGAATTTGGAAAAACTTCCTTCTGCAAAGTTGTAGAGAATGGAATTTCTTATGGAAAGGACATGAGGTTACAATTTTTCTGATAAAAGGGCTATTTATTATGAATTATTGAAGTTCTGGAGTTCCAGAATAATTGATTTTTGAAGTTTTAAATATTTTTTTAATAAAAACTTTTTTTACACTTTTGTGGGCCCCACTTGCACATATTAATGGCTGAATTCAGATCTTCAAAAGTGGGTGTAGGAAAAATTTAATAAATAATATTATTTTATTAAATTTTCTGCTTTGGTGTTTTAAGCATTTTCCTATAAATAGGGTGTTTAGGTTAGAATTGAAAATCACACCAGAAACTGAAGTTTTCTCTCTCTATATTATCGAGCGTATTCTTGTGAGTATTTTGGTACTTTGATTGTTGCTATACGGTGCAAGTTCCATCAGCGTTATATCTGATATTCCAGCCAGAAGTACTATTCTTTTCGAGGTAAGGGATATTATTTTTTTTAAATGATATTATTTCTTCTAATATCATTATGCCAGAATATTGGTAAGATTTTTCTTGTGAAATTCTTGTCTTTTAGTGTCAGGGTTACTATTCACGTATACGACACTATTCACAAAAATTAAATTTTCATTTTTTTGTCCAAAATATCTATTATGGATATTAGCTTTGATTGTATCCATGTTTTGATCATTCTTGAATTTTACTTCACTATGATTATTTATGAAGTATTTTTGAACTTGGATTGTTTAAAGTACGAATCCTTAATATTTGTTCTTTTGTTTCACTGAATTCGTTTTCTTTAAAATATTTTTCATCATCCTCAGTCCTAAATGATGGTGTTACTGAATATCTTTAGCCTGTAGTGCAAAGATGGTTGATTTTCTTATGAATATCTTTGGCCCGTAGTTCAAAGATGAACAGGTGTTGAGATGAACATGACCAACTGATGAATATATTTGGCTCAGAAGTAAAAAAGATGAATATTTGATTCAAAATGTATATTGATTAATGTTACAGGGATAAAATATTGATGATGGACTTTTAAATTCATAGATAATAGTAGATTTCATTCTCTACGTAACTCTTCTATGAATTATTATTTCATTGCGAATATTGATCCGAAACTTGTTGTCTATTGTATTTTATCGATTTTTCCTCGTTGAAGACTAACGATAATTTGTTCTATATTATCTTAGTCATAATATTCTTTACCGGGCTAATGAGCTCACCCTTTTTTTTTTTTTGTTCCATTTTTCTTCTCAAGAGGCAAGAATGTAGCGAGTACTAGTCGGGGTATGGAATGAAGGTTCTAGAAAATTGTTTAGTAGTCCTCACCATTTTTGTAAAATAATGTACCAATAATTGTAATGAGGATTTATTTGGGTGTGAATATTGTCTAGATGGCAATATTTGTATTTAAACTCATGCTTTTATGTTGTATTAATAAAGTTGTAGTTGTTTTCAGATTATGTTATCGACGACTCAAAATGGGTGATGTATACCTATTTTTGGGGGCGCCATGATTGGTATCGAGCTTAGGGATATGATCTCTGGCGGAGATCGGGAAATAGAACTAGGAGGGGAGAGACGAGTAAAACCATCGCTAGTGTGTCTTACCTAAGCTTATTTGTTGGTTGGTCAGTATATAGGGATATTATGTAATATGTTGATTTCTTTAATTAACCCTTGTTTTATGGAAGTATTTGAGAATGTCGACTGAGAATATTAACAGTGGAGTAAATGAGACCGTGGAGACACATTTACTCACCAACAAGGAGAACGTGCAACAGGCTGGCAATGTTCCTCCTGTGAACAACACCACTGAGCAGATAATGAACGACGGAATGTTTAGAAGCTTTTTGCAGTTCATACAAAATCGACGAGGGAGAGACGTGCACAAAATATGGTGGAAATGATAATAACGCATTACGATTTGTCACAAAAGCAAGATTCAAAGAGTTGGGACCACCGAGTGGGGAAAAGCGATCCGATTTAAAGCGTAAACGGGTCAAACAAATTACCAAGATATTCGATGTCTTGGGATGCACGGAGGAATGAAGGTTCAATTCGCCACCTTTATGTTCCGTAATGAGGCAGATTACTAGTGGCAATCTGTGAAGCGTACCCATCCATCCACACTCAGCATGTCTTGGGAGACGTTTCAAAAATTGTTCAATTACAAGTACTTTCCTAAAAGTATTCATCATATGAAGGAAGTAGAGTTTATTAGATTGGAACAAAATAACATGACAGTGTCCCAGTACGAGGCGAAGTTTGCAGAGTTATCCAGGTTTGCACCTCATTTGGTGGAGAATGAGGAACGATGACTTGAGATGTTTCGAGAGGGTTCAAACCCCAGATACGTCAATATCTCATTTCTCATAAATTTTTTCTCTATTCAGATGTTGTCAACAGGGCTCAATTATTAGAGTGAGATAATGAGTACGTTCAACCGAGGGACCACAACCAGGATCATACCGGTGTGACAACAGTCATCAGAACAACGATAACCAGCGAAGAAAGAAAAATAAGGACAAAAGCGGCAACCACTCTGGCGGTAATCATGGCCATAAGAATAAAAAAAGCAAGTCGGGAGGAGATTTTAAAAAGAGAAGATTCAACAACGACCATGTGAAGACGTCTACCCAAAGAAGAATCGGTTATAGGGAGGAGAACGACCACCTGGTCATTATGCTATAAATGCAGTAAAAGAGGACATATCACCAAACCGCCCACAACAGTTCAAGGTATGCTATAATTGTGGAAAGGAAGGACATAACGCCGAGATCAGACAAGATGGCGAAACCAAGTCTAAAACGATGGTGACTCAAAAGGTCGTTCCCGGAAAAGTCAAAGTCAATGGTTTCTGGAAGAGCGTTTGTCGTGACTGGTCAAAATGCGAGGAACCCAAAAGAAGTGATCACGGGTAAGCTAATCATAAATTCTTGCGAAGTTTATACCTTACTAGATACCGGTGTTACCCATTCATTTATCTCTCGTACTTGTTCTCAACGTTTAAACTTGACTCCGGAGAAATTAGACTTTGATTTATCTGTGGAGACTCCGTTAGGAGAAACTTTCATTACATCCACTGTTTATAAATCTTGTTTGATCCAAGTTGGCACCATCACCTTACCTGTTGACCTGATACTTGCATTTGACGTGATTTTAGGGATTGATTGGTTAACTACTCATCATGCCAAAATTAATTGTTTTCGTAATGTTGTTAGTTTTCATATTCCTAACCAACCTGTTGTGCGAATTCAAGCAACTAAACCACTAAAATCAATCACTGTTATATCAAGCCATAAAGCCATTCATTTATTAAAAAACGGATGTCAAGCTTTCTTAGCCCATGTTATGGATTTGAATAAAGACACGTCAAATTTGAATAATATTCATGTTGTTAGTAAATTTCCTAACGTATTTCCTGAATAACTTCCCGGTCTACCCCCAGAACGTGAAGTTGAATTCTTATCCAAGATTTGAACAGGAACCTCTTCATACGTTAAATCTTCTGCTATTTCGTCCGGTTTTAACTCAATAATGTGGTTCGGGTCTTCCACATATTTACGTAACATGGATATGTGAAAAATGTTATGAACACAAGACATACTTGGAGATAAAGCAAGTCTATAGGCCACAGTTCCTACTCGATCGAGGATTAAAAATGGGCTAATAAATAGAGAATTGAGCTTTCCTCTCTTTTCAAATCTCGTAACTCCTTTCCATGGAACAACACGTAACAACACATGATCTCCAATATCGAATTCCACGTCCTTTCGATAAAGATGAGCATAACTCTTTTGTCGATCTTGTGAGGTTTTTATACGTTGCCGGATCGTTTGAATCTTTTTTGTAGTCATACGTACCAACTCTGGTCCCAACAACGTTGCTTCACCCACCTCATCCAAGCATATTGGAGAACGACACTTTCTTCCATACAACGCCTCAAATGGAGCCATGCCAATACTTGATTGATAATTGTTGTTGTAGGAAAAATCCACCAATGGTAAGAACTTATCCCAACTTCCCTTGAAGTCAAGGACACAGAGTCTTAATAAATCTTCCAGAGTTTGAATAGTCCTCTTTAATTGTCCGTCCGTCTAAGGATGATATGCCGAACTAAATTGTAAATCCGTGCCCATAGCTTTTTGCAAACTAACCCAAAATCGTGAAGTGAATCTTGGGTCTCGATCGTGAACTATGGCTCTTGGCATACCATGCGATCTTACAATCTCGTTTATGTACATACGAGCAAGACATTCAAGTGTATAAGTTTCTCGTATTGGTAAGAAATGAGCAGACTTGGTCAATCTATCAACAATGACCCAAATTGCATATATGCCTTGAGAAATCGTGGGAAGACCAGTAACGAAATCCATGGTAATATGCTCCCACTTCCATTCTGAAATTTCAAGTGGTTGCAATGGACCTTTTGGTACTTGATGCTCAAAAATCTTGACTCGTTGACAAGTTAGACACCTTGAGAGATAAGCGCTTATTCTCTCTCTTCATATTGCTCCACCAAAATGTATAACGAAGATCACGATACATTTTGGTACTCCCGAGATGGATTGCAAACGGTGTGTTATGCGCCTCCATCATGATTTTATACTTTAAATCAGGGTCGTTAGGAACACAAAGTATGGAGTTGACTCAAAGTATTCCTTCTTCATCGATTCTTGCTTCCGGCATAGCACCTTCTTGCACTTTCTTCCTCATACGCATCAGCTCCAGATCTGTAGTTTGAGCAGCTTTAACTTTATTGATTAAAGTCGGTTCTACTCATATATTTGCCATCATCACATGGGTCCCTGTAGTCTTTAACTCTATCTCCATCCTTTGCAAGTCACACAAAATGGGCCTTTGCGTTGACAATATCGCCTTTTCGTGCAAGATATGATCTTCTACTCAACGCGCCGCCTACCACGTTCGCTTTTCCAGGATGGTATTGGATGGTATGATCATAATCTTTCAACAGTTCAAGCCAACGTCGTTGTCGCATGTTGAGTTCCTTTTGAGTGAAGAAATATTTGAGGCTTTTATGATCCGTAAAGATCTCCACTTTCTCCCCATACAAGTACTGCCTCCAAATTTTTAGTGCAAAAACGATTGATGCCAACTCTAGATCATGAGTAGGATAATTCCTCTCATATTCTTTGAGCTGTCGTGAGGCATAGGCTATGACTTTCCCATGTTGCATGAGAACACATCCCAACCCTTTGCCCGAAGCATCACTGTAGATGACAAATCCCACTGAGCCAGATGGTATTGTCAGAACAGGTGCTGAAATGAGTCTCCTCTTAAGTTCTTGAAAACTCTTCTCACATTCCTCACTCCAATCGAATTTTATATCTTTTTGAGTCAGCTGAGTTAATGGAGTAGCGATTCGAGAAAACCCTTCTACGAATCTCCGATAATAACCAGCTAAACCGAGAAAGCTACGATTTTGATCATCGATCTAGGTTTGCCTGACTTTGAATTGTTTCAATCTTTGCTGGGTCAACAGATATTCCATGATTTGATACTACGTGCCCAAGGAATACTACTTCATCAAGCCAGAACTCGCATTTCTTCAACTTGGCATAAAGCTTGTTTTCACGAAGCTGTTGGAGTATCAGCCTCAAGTGTTGCTCATGATCTTCACGGCTTTTGGAATAAATAAGGATGTCATCAATAAAGACGACCACAAAGTGATCCAAATATTTCTTGAATACTAGGTTCATTATATCCATGAAGGCGGCAAGAGCATTAGTCAATCCAAAAGACATGACTAGGAATTCATAATGCCCGCATGAAGGGTTAAAGCCGTCTTTGGAATGTCATCGGTTCTAATCTTTAATTGGTGATATCCAGAACGAAGATCAATCTTTGAAAAGAATTTGGCTCCTTGTAACTGGTCAAACAGGTCATCAATACGTGGCAATGGTTACCTATTTTAGATGGTGACATGATTCAACTCCCGATAATCAATACAAAGTCGCATACTCCCATCTTTCTTTTCACGAATAGAGCAGGAGCACCCCAAGGAGAAGTACTAGGGACGAATAAAGCCAATGTCTAACAATTCCTCGCAGTTGGGTCTTTAACTCCACGAAGTTCAATAGAGCCATTCGATATGGGGCTTTGAAAATGGGTTTTGTACTGGGTTCAAGGTCGATACAAAATTCAATTTCACGCTTCGGGGGTAAAGCTAGGAAGTTCTTGAGGGGAATACGTTAGGAAATTTATTAACAATAGAAATATCATTCAAAATCGGCGTATTTTTGTTTAGATCCATGACATGAGCTAAGAAAGCTTGACATCCGTTTTTCAATAAACGAATAGCTTTATGGCATGACAGTGATTGATTTTAATGGTTTGGTTGCTTGAATTCGCATAATAGGTTGGTTAGGAATATGAAAGCTAACAACCTTACAAAAATAATTAATTTTTGCATGATGAGTAGTTAACCAATCAATCCCAAAAATCACATCAAATACAAGTATTTTCAATGAAATAAGATCGACAGGTAATGTGAGGGTACTGATTTGAACCAAACAAGACTTATAAACAATAGATGTAATGAAGGTTTCTCCCAATGGAGTTTCAACAGATAAGTCAAAGTCTAATTTCTCCGGAGTCAAATTTAAACGTTGAGCGCAAGTAGGAGAAATAAAAGAATGGGTAGAACCGGTATCAAATAAGGTATAAACTTCGCTAGAGTTTATGATAAGCTTTCACCCGTGATGACCTCGTTCGGGTTCCTTGATTTCGGGAGGACAACAACAAACGCCTCCTTTGACCACCGGCTGACCTTTGACTTTCCATTGACTACTTTTGGTGCCTCCATCTTAGTTGAACTTTGTCTTCGTTGAATCGAAAAAATTCTATTCAAGCCGGCTAGGTGACCTTCTTCCACAATTATAACCTATCAAAAAAGCCGACTAATTTAAAGCGGATCTATCTTCGACGGACACATTCCCCGAAGATAATATCTATTCCAACGGATTATTCAAATCGAAGATACATCGATCGAAAATACTTTAATTTCGATTTGACGGATGTTCGTTTAACATATATATATTCTATCGGGCGCCTAATGTTCCCGCCTAATGCGAATCTTATTTTCGACGACAGTAGTGTATTTTATTGACTATTCAAATAAGATACCGTAAGTACAACGAATTTATGTACGACGGACGTTTGGTCGAACATAATCCTAAAACCTAATTAATCGGTACGTCTTCCGGCCCCCTCGTTTCTCTAGCTACTTTAATTAATCTCATTTCTCTCTTTCTCTCTATCTCTCTCATTTCTCTAGATCTCTCACGCGAACCACATCAGTCTCACTTCTCTCATTTCACTGTTCTCACACCACCACCATCCCCGCCACCACCACGTACTGCCACCACCACCACCACCGGTTCTACCACGTACACCACCGGTTCCACCACGTACTGCCACCACCACCACCTTCGATTCCACCACCACCACGTACTGCCACTACTACTACCACCACCACGTATATACTGCCACCACCACCATCACTGTCAATCGGTTCCACCACCAGTAGACGCCACCAACACCGTCGGTTGAACCACGCACCATCACTGACACCACCAGCAGCCACCACCAGGCACTACCGTCGGTTAGTTTGCACATTAATTCAATTTCAAGGTCAGTTTTCTGCCAAGTATTAGATTTTTAGGGTTAATTTGTTGCAAATTGTGAAATTTGTGGCTTAATTTGTTTTAGGTTTAGTTTGAGTTTGAATATGAGATTAACCCAATTTGGATAATATGTTGTTGCTGTGAATTTGTGGGTTGAAAATTTGGGTCCATTTGTTGGAATTGGGAGTGATCTGAAATTTGAAATTTGGGTCATATTCTTCTTGTTTATATTCTTTGATTCTTTGAAATTGGAATTTTGATTTTGGGTTTTGAATTTGCATATTATTTAAGTGCATATTATTTGGAATTTGGAAAACGAATATTGATATATTGATATCAAATTTGGGTTCCTTATCATAATGTAACTGATTTTAGGACTGTTTTTAATCTTGATATATTTGCTATTTACTACTGAATTTATGACAGAAATTCTGTCAAAATTATGAAATTGCAGAATATTTATGGGCCTTGCATGTATTGTATTAGTAATTAGCTTCCCAATATTAATAAATCATAAACTAAGTACCATTTACTTAGTTTTTACTACTAAAATAAAAAAAAAAATATAATATAATTTAATTTATTTTATTAAATAAAATAAATTTTAAAAATAAAATAAATAACATAATATAATATAAAATAAAAATAAAATAAAATAAAATAAAAAATAAATTAAATTAATTTGAATAAAAATAAAAAAAAAAACTTTGATTTAATTTAATAAATAAAATACAATTTAATAAAAAAATAAAAAATAAATAAAAATAATAAAATAAAATAAATTTAATTTAATTTAAATAATCTAAATTAAATTTAATTTAAATTAAATTAAATTTAAATTAATTTAATTTAATTTAATTTAATAAAAAACATTAAAATATATATAATATAATACAAGATAAAATAAAATAAAATAATTTTAATTATGAAATCAAATTAAATTAAATTAAATTAGAACTTTTATAATATAATACAAAATAAAATAAAAAGTAATAAAAAATTTAATTTAATTTAGTTTAATAAATAAATAAAATAAAATGATTTAATTTAATTTAATTTAATAAAGTAAATTTAATAAATAAATAAGCCAATTATATAATATACTACAAATTAAAATAAAAATATATATAATAATAAAATAAGTATGAGTGAATGTCGAACAGTAGTCTCTATAGATTCCAAATAACAATTTTCATAAACTAAGTACCACTTACTTAGTTTATCATCATTGGCAAAATAAACTAAGTATAGCTAGAAGTGAATGTCGAACAGTAGTCTCTATAGATTCCAAATAACAATTCTCATAAACTAAGTACCACTTACTTAGTTTATCATCATTGACAAAATAAACTAAGTATAGCTAGAAGTGAATGTCGAACAGTAGTCTCTATAGATTCCAAATAACAATTCTCATAAACTAAGTACCACTTACTTAGTTTATTATCATTGGCAAAATAAACTAAGTAGCATTTGCTTAGTTTGCCACAATTTTCAATATATAAATGCAATAATACTCTCCCTACATATATATATGTACTCTTTCTTATATGTTGGTTTCGACATAGCGATTCTTGACTAAATAGTACTCAATAGGTTCTCGGCAACAATTAAAAAAAAGGGTCGTAGTTTGTTTGTGTCTATACTCGAATAATAAAGGTAATTGAATTCTTGAGACATTCCTCCTTTATTCCATCATAACGGATGGCAACATCAGGAAGGAGTGCCGAGTAAGTTGTTGAACAAAGTTCTAGGTTAAGCAACCCTACAAATGAGCGAGCGATCACTTCTCCCATAGGAATGAATCATCTCCCATATGGGTCAATCCATGATATAAGCGACTTCTCACCACTCTCGAATTCCTCGGATGGGTAGTTCTCACGAGCGTCTCACCTCTTGAATGAGAACTATCCATTTGAGAAATTAAAGTGAAGATGATATATCATGGATTGGACCAATATGGGAGATGATTCATTCTATACATAATGAAATGATCGTTTGTTCATCTGATCAGGTTTCTTAAGCTGAAACTTTGTTCAATAGCTTAATGGAACTCCTTGGGGATGTTGTCATCTGTTATGATGAAACGATGAGGAATGTTTGCGATAATTGAATTAACTTTATTATTGAGTATATAAACACAAACAAACTATGACCTTTTTTTCGATTCTTAAACTCAAGTAGAATTCCACATAAATTCTCATAAACTAAGTAGCATTTGTGTAGTTTGCCATAATTTTCAATAAACTAAGTAGCATTTTCAATTATATATGTACTATACTTTGAAACTTAGAAACCCGTTTGACATACACTCGATAGGGGTGAATGGTGAGCAGATCCCGATTGGGAATTTGTTATTGGATGTTATGTATCTCTCTCACTTAGTAGGTGCAAATCTGAAGCGGTACATTTTTGTTATTTTGAGGATTAATCATTTATTATCTCTATATGTTCTCAGGAGTGCATACTTAGATTAAGTTATCTTAGTCTATTTAGGTGTGCTTGGAGACCATGGGAAGTCTTCTTAGAAATTTTCTTGAAACTCGTGAAGCGTACTCAGCGTGTTTTGCACTAGTGATGAGACACATCCAATAATGGGATAGAAGCCTTACCCACATCACTGTAGAGATCTAGGTAAATCTAATTCACGCATGAATATCCAAATTAACTTAATGCGTGCTTACATGTAGTTAAAAATGTCGGTAAATAGGAGTTGGATGTCTAGTAGGATACCCAGTGATGGGAGGGATTAGTCTCGACTTATCGTGTTGGGGTTTTAGATTTCTTGAACAAAGCACTAGAACATACGGATGATCTTGCGGGAAGATCACGATGTCCGTGTGTCAAGTGTAAAAAATCGATTTGGAAGAAAGTCGGCGAGATTAAATTGACTTATTTTCTCGTGGATTTGTAGATGGGTACTTCGTATGGACTCATCACGGGGAATCGAAGTGATTGAAAATATTGTGGAACAACCGATTCCACAGGATTCATACGTCGAAAACTATGATCCAGTTGAGATGTTGGTTGATCTTATAGCCCTACTACTATTGGTGAAATTTGAATATGAACCTTCTTCAAGCGGTCTGAAGCAAGTGCCAAATAATCTGATTCTTGCCTTTTACAAGTTCTTTATCGAATCTGGGGTCGCGTTGTATCAGGAAATAATCGAACACCAAGCTTTTCTGCGGTGTGAAGCTCTTACACTTCAAGAATGAGCACATTTGTAGTAGTGAGAGAGGTTTCAACGATTTGCTCGCTATAATTGGGCGAGTTCTTACCCGAGGATCATACTCTTCCTGCGAATTATTACGAAGTGAAGAAGATGGTCGAGGGTTAAATATGGGGTATCGGAAAATCGATGCTTGTGGCGCGGATTGCATGTGTTATACTATGGGGAGGGCAGAGATAAGGGGCGGTGTGATATATACGACTTATCGGCTTCTGAGGTTACAAAGCGTGGGGGAAGGAGAAACATGTTCCGGGAAAATCTTACGGTACTTTCCACTTTGCAGAGACTTGGTGACTATTCATTATGTCATCTCATCGGCTCAACATATGAGTTGGCATCGAACAAGGGATGTCGTCGTGCTGGTCGGTGACTCACCCGGCGGATGGAGATGAATGGAAGAGATTTGATGTAAATTATCACGAGTTTGCGGAAGAAGTTAGGAATGTTAGGCTTGGCATAGCTCTTGATGGCTTTTGCCCTTTTAATAATTTTAGCGGTAGTACTCGGTTTGGCGGTCATTATGGTGCTTATAATCTTCCACCAAGCAATGTGCATGAGGGATCCGTATTTGTTTTTGACTTTACTCATTAGGGGATAAAAGTCCTACAAAAGATCTTAATGTGTACCTTGATAGTTAGTGGATGAACTAAAGATGTTGTGGGAGGCAGGGGGTTGAGACGTATGATAAATCGATATCACGAGAATTTTGTGATGAAAGCGTACATTATGGACTATCAACGACTTTTCGGCTCTTGGGATGGTTAGTGGTTGGTCGACTCACGGGGGAAATCATCTGTCCGGTGTGTATGGGGGATGTGCAAGGCAACCCGATTTGCGGCGTAGGCGGAAATGTAGTTTCTTTGGGGCTTGCTTTCGTAGATTCTTGCCTCTTGATCACAATTACGAGAAAGATGTCTGCAGTTCAACAGAAAGATAGAGAAGAAGGGGTTGTTGTTGGTGGTGTCAGGCGGTGAGGTCTTGAGTGGTTGAATCAACTTGATTTTCCTTTCTTGGGGAAGGAACACGATAAATTGAAGCGGTAGAGATGCGGAAGACTCATAATTGGACACAATTGCCTATATGGTTTGAGTTGTCGTATTGGGGCACACTTTCGGTTTGTCATTGTATAGATGTCATGCATCAAGAAAAGAATGTTTTTGAGAACTTGTTTTTTACAAGTGTTAGATCACGAGTGGTAAAACTAAAGACAATGATAATGCTTCGAAAAGATTTGGAGGCATTGAACATTAGGCCAAAATTGTGGCTTCGCCTAACTTCTGAAACCTAAAGCTCCATTTAGTCTTACTAAGCAACAAGTTGAAGGCGATACGTAAGTGGGTTAGTGGGTTGAAGCTCCCGGATGGATATCGTCGAACATAACACGTTGTTGTAAGGTTGAGCAATTGAAAATTTTTGGATTCAAGAGTCACGATTGTCATGTATTCATGCGAAGTTGATTCAATTGCATTTCGTGAGATGTTACCCGGAAAAGTTATGGATGCATTGATCGAGGCTGTCAAATTTCTTTCGAGATATTTGCTAAACTATAATTAAGCACGATGATGATGTCGGCGGATGGAGAAGAATATTGTGCTTTACCATGTGCTGCAAGCTTGAAATGATCTTCCCTCAGGATTTTTTGACTCGATGGAACATCACTTTATTCATCTGTAGTATGAACTCAAACTTGGAGGGCCGAGGTCTGATATATCGGTGGATGTATCCTTTTGAGAGGTAATATATAAAGCTGCTATAATTGCTCTATCACTGCTCATATTAATAATACTTCACTAAATGCGCATATTATTTATCGTAGGTATATATGTGTCGATTAAAACAAAAGGTCGAGAACAAAGCTCGTGTAGAGGGTTCTATTCTTTGAGCGATATCTGAGAGGAAGAGCTTGTCAACTTACGCTCATTGTATTTTTGCGATGTTGTCTCAACGAAGCACAACCGCGTTTAGGAAGGAATGAGGTTGTTGGTCGATGACTCATCTTGATGATGAGTTAGTTGTATTCACATATCCGGCTAAACCATTTGGCCTGAGACTACGACTTACTTAGCGACAAAGAGTTGAAGATTGTATCTACATCGTGCTTTAAATAAATATGCTGAAGTATCATCATACATCACGTAAGTCTAAAGCTTATTTGCTCGGTTAGTACAATTTACAAGTGTAGTCATCTCTATATATGTTAAAGACATTTTACTAATATCGCAGATTCATTCGAAAGAGCGTATGCTTTAACTTGACTTTTTTGCTGGTGAAATTGGAAACATTCACTAATGCTAATTTCCAACAATGGTTTAAGAAAAGGGTTGAAGCGGAGAGTATTTACGAGCATTTTATAGATGTCATCAAGGACCTTACAAAGTTGTTAGTTCTTTTCTGGTTGCATCGTGAATGGGTATAGATTTAGAGTCGATGACTTGCATGAACTCACATCGATCGATTACGGGGTTGTGGTGTTAGGAAGGCTGCTATCAAGATTACGAGTCCAATTACTATGGTCGTTTTCGACGGGATGTAGTTGTGCTCAATTATCACGGTGACAAAAAGGTAGTTACATTTAAGTGTATTTGGTTTGATCTTTGAAAAGGGGTTAAAGTTGATCGTAATAGAATCACAAATAGTGGATATCAAGTCGGTGTTAAATTACGATGGCGTATGCGTGTTAGCAAGTCAGTGACTCAAGTGTATTACGCTCTAATGTCGTAAATACTCGAAGCCCCTGGTACCACGATAGTCACTACTAAAACACGCTCATTTAATCTTTGATAACATGTTTGGTATGGATGAGGCGTTGCAAGAAGATGTGAGCAACCCATTGGTAGTAGTGTTCCATCTTTGAAGATGTGGTGAATCTTGATGTCATTGGCGTACCTAACGATGAGGATGTCGAGGCCACCGTACACATGAATGATTATGTAGTCGTTGAGGATGATAATGATGGCCTGATCTCTCGGCGAGGATGAGGAAGATCTCAGAATCAGAGAATGATATACGTTGATTACGATGGGTTTGATGGCGTGCGTAATTGAAAATGAGCTTTCATATTAGTCCTTACCACATATTGTTAAACCTTACATATTAAGTAATCACCAATTTTGTTATTGCGTTAGGATATTCATGGCTGAACATAGCGGTGGAGGTCGTAGAGGTGGTGGGCGATCCGATTGGAGGCAGTAGCCACGATGGAGGCTCTTCTTGGTGTGAGTAAGTTATCTTAACTAGGATTTAAATATATCTCAAAAGTTGCATTAATTACAATGATTATTGAAGTACTATGTTAAATACAATTATTACGAGATGCACCTCGTCGGCGACAGGGGCGAACCTCGGTATCTTTGGTCGTCGTCCATGGCGGTGCCACTTACGATCTGCGGTGGATGTCGTTTTCGGTGATGAAGTGTTAATATATTCGTACTACTATTTCTATCGGTTATTGCAAAACACAATTCACATAACACATATTGTTATACTTTTTACGTAGTATACTAGACGGTGTGCTAAGCACACCTACATGCGATTTGTTTGGCGCATCTCAGGGAGGTGCATGCGGTTCGGTCGATATCTGTGATGCGATGCCACTTTTATGCGAGCCAAGTCTTGCGGGAGTTCCACGTAAGTTAAGCATATTATCACCACATAGTTGTATTGGGATGGCGAAATCAAATGTTCTTAATTTTAAATAATCTTTTTTTATAGGTTTATTATCGATTTGACGAGCATCTCTCGATTAAATTTGGCGATCTTTGTGATTGAGCATCACGTCATTGCGAATTACTACTGGATGATTTGTATGAGATCGACGGAAAGCGACCGAGGGCGGTTGTGGACCGGCCGGGACCACCATCGAGAGATCATCGACCCGCATAGTCTCCGATTTGCTTTGGGGGAGGCTATGTATGCCTTTGGGAGGTGATGACTGAAAAAAAAAAAAGTCGAGCGGTGAAGAAGAACCGTGGTCGACTCGGATAGTACACTGCTGGTTCTCGATCGTTCGAGGAGGCGAAGGCGGTAAGTCGTTGTATTTAGTTATTTATGTGTCGAGTTCTCACACAAATACTTAAGACTATTTTATGAATGTTTTGTATTAGGGCATTGGGGAGGACCTTGGTAGAGATCTACCGTCTTCTAGAGTTTTGGGATCGAGCCCCCTACGCCTGAGACGGCGTGCTTTGTCTCGGCGACTTTATCTATCTGGGTAAAACTCATCTTACTATTTAGCTTTTAATAATATTCAATCGTAAATAAAATGATATAATTAACATACGTATCTGGAATACATTCTGGGACCAGATTTTGAAGCTTGGGACGGCGTATAATTGAGCTAGAGACTATTAGGAGGGTTACGGTAGTTAGATTACGCCACCCTCTTCCGATATTGTATTAGATCGGGATGAGGAGAGCTGAGACTATGGGTCGCGTCTCGGGATCCCCTACTAGCGATCTGCAGCGAGAGATATCAGTGTTGAGTCTGCAGAGGATACCCGTATATACACTTCTGGAGGTAATATTTTTTATGTTTCACGAAATTATCGAATTTATCACATTATATAAATTATTATTAGTAATGAAATTTGTATCTCTTTATAGGCTCGGCCGGTGCCTTGACGTCGAGAAACACATGTCGGACCATCTCATCTGGTATTTGGCTTGGATGGCGATATCTTCGGTGGTGATAGAGGGAGTGTCGGATAGAGTTCCATCTGCGATCCGGTCTTTCGGCGTCGTGATTGCCTTCGGTTCTCGTCTTCACCCAGTTGCTCGAGGATATTATAGCGAGGGCCTCTGCGGAAATGCAGGATTACCTCGGGGAAGCGATTCGGCGCTTGGGGCGTAGAGATGCTCCGGATGGTGATTACCCTCTTGGAGGAGGCTTTTAAATCGCCCCACCTACTCGGGTATTCTTATTGTTTATGTTTTTCAATTAAGGCTAGTTTGTTAATTTCACATATATATATACTGGACTAATGATTTATATTTTGATTCTATCAACGAGGGTGGCGATGGCGAGCAAAATTTGGCGATGATGATGATGGCGAGACGACGGAAGTCGATTTCCATACACACGAGCGGCGTCGTTCGCCTCACTTGATCGTGATGACTAGTTTATAGTTCATTTTTTACTAGTTTATAGTTCATTTGTATATATTCATAGAACATTATTTGTAGAACTTTTGTATATATTGTATTAATTACGTTTTAGTGATATATGCATATTTGAATGTGAGAACTATTGTAAATTATATTGTTTAACATTTATGGAACATTAGCTTATATTTGTAATTGGTTAGCTTATAATACGTTTTGGTGGATATTTGAATTGAATGTGAATGTGAATGATAATGAGTTGAAGATTACGTTTTAGTGCTTTCGTTGCATATTTGAATGTGAGATCTGAGTTTATATCTTTGTGTATTGGGTTGTGACGATAAGATTCTGGTACATTAATGGGTTTAAACACATGTTGATTCCTCATCGCTTGTTGCGAACTTTTTAAAATCTTTTTGGTTGTATTAAAAAAAAAGTAGAATTAATTATGAGCGGAATAAGGTCAAATTCTTGACGGAAATTCCCTCGGAGATAACAAAAAAACAATTTTTAATAAGAATTTTAAAATTCATTTACTATTTTTCAAAAATCAATTTTAATTAATTCCTTAAGAAATTAGCTACCTCAAGTTTAACTCCAGAAATTCCCAAATCTTGGCAGTATCTTACACATGTTAATGTGAGCTTCCAGTTTAAATTTTGTGGTCATCAGAGTTATAGAACTCCGGTTATAGCGTTTTTCGTCGGAAAAACTTAAATATTGAAATGGTCATAACTTGCTCATTTTAAGTCGGAATGAGCTCATTTTTGGACAGGAGATACTTTATACCATATATTTTCATGTCCCAAAAGGCCGGAATTTTTCTCATAAATTAAGTGGCCGAAAATGCCCTTTTAAAATCTCTGGCAGTAGTTGTTTTCTCTTTTTTCAATTTTTCGTGCTTTGCTAAAAATAGTCCATACAAAAATCTACCACTCCTTTTTCAGTAATTCCACTTGGAGATGTTATAAAACTCATTGATCTAACTCTAGAACTTGACCACACTCAAAAATTCGAAATATAATAGGAGATATGGTCAATTGAATTTCATGTTCTATTTTCGCCAAAATCTGATTTTCAACCCTTTGTGATTTCTAATAAACTTTCATGTTTTCACATAATAACCAACATAACTCATCATAGCACTTACTAATACTACATATACCCATGATTTTCATCAGTCCAATGCCTTTATTATGACTTTCATCATAATCCACGTAAATAGATCATTTCCACAATTTAATAGGGAATGAATACAAAGGATCATTCACCATGTATGTGGTAATCCACATAGATAGGTTATTCCAACAGAATAATAAAAAATGGAATAATAGAAGAATTCACCATGCATGCGATAGATCGCACTACAGACAAAGTTATTCCAACGAGAATAATAAATGATGGAACCCGGTCAAATGAACGCATATATGAATATGATATTAAACGAATAATAAATAATGGAACCCAGTCCCGTAGAACGCACGTATACGATGATATTCCGCTGAATAATAAAGAACAAAATAATAAATAATTTCACCATGTATGCAGTACTTCGCATAAGCAAAGTTATTCAACGTAATAATAAGGAATGGAATAACAGAAGAATTTCACCAAGTATAGGGTAGCCCGCGTATATAGGTTATTCCAACAGAATAATAAAGAATGGAATAACAGAAGTTCTCTTCATGAATACGAAAGAAATAATACCCCTTACGATCGAGTACAACAAATAATATCCCTTACCGTAAAAGAAGAGTATTCCTACTGGTAGGGCAATGATATACTTGAAGAAAACTTGCACTACGTTCAAACCTTTCTTAAATTCTAAAGAAATACGCTCAAGATTATAGAAGAAGAATTCTCTCTCTAGAGTTTCAGTGAATTCGTAAGAAATAATGAAGGAATGAGCTTCTATTTATAGAAGAATGGACTGAATAGTAACTAATCCATGAACGGTCCAAATTGATTTACTTTTAAACGGACGATCCATATTGGTTTACTATAAAAATAAAATCTTTTAAATAAAATATTATATATTCTATTTATAGTCTAATAAAACGAATAACTTTATAAAAAGTATTACATTTTTATATAAAAGATTTTCTTACTACGCAAACATCACGAGTACTATGCAAATTGACTAATGGAGTTCTTTTGGATGGAGAGAGGTACAAAGTTATATCCTCACTTTATTTTTACCAGAGCCCCTTGGCACACACGTTAGGTGAAACGGGAAGTAATTTTTGTGAGACAGCCTTGATTCTTGAAGCCGTGCCACAAGGTTCTCGCCCAACACAAACAAATGTCAACAAGCCCGCTATGTATTCTAACAACTAGAATGAAGTTATTAGCCAAATGAACAAGCTATACAAACAAGCAAGAATGATGCCATTATTAGTTTATTAGCCAAACAATTGAGCATATATAGCAGCTTCCTTAAAACATAGTCTTTTATAATACTAAAATGCGTTTAGAAGACTAGAACAAGGGGATGACCGTATTTAGACGGAGTTGAGATATTCCTTCCTAGCTGTAAAATGGTGCCTTAAGATCATGTAGCCAACTCTAAGTAGAATTATATTGCATCACTGGTAAACTGAGCTTTCTGAAAAATTGTCTGTAATTTCGGGCAATTTATGATTAGCGCTTTCTTCAACAATGGCAACTCCAAATCATGGTTCTCATAGCAGAAAGTTGTGAAAATTGTTTTGTCCACCTTGTCAATAGTTACAATTTCTGAATTTTCACCTTCTCCCTTTCCGATAACTACCTCAACCTTGTTGCACCTTTCAAGTTTTAGGTCCTGTAGGTTGACAAGCATTCTTGCCATAGGATGTGAAAGTAAGTACCCTGTACCTTAAGCTGTCACAAAACCATACTTTAAGCGAGATTAGATTTCGGAAACCTTGAAATCCATTTGGAACCATTTTCCATATGTGTTAACTTGCTCAGCCAAGTTAGCTTCATCGATTCTAACATATCAAGCATACCCTGCTCATATTCTATCCTGCCTTTTAGCCCTTCACAGTCAAAAACTGATTCCAATGTATCACAGAACTATAATTCAAGTCGTTCAGGATTTCTTAGCAGTTTTATTGAATCTGAGGGTAACGGTCATTACTCTTAGTTTGTGGAAGAACCCACCATGCATTTTGCCACCCACAATCTGAACTATGCTGTCCAGACGAATGATGCTTACCATCTCCACCCTAGGCAATAATACCTGCATAAGTAAGTAGCATATGTATTATTACTTGTGCGAATGTGGCAATGGACTTTTAACTACTATATTTTATTTCAAATTTTGACATAATTTGTCATATTGTTTGCCTCTTTTTAAAGAAAGAATAAATAAAGAAGAAGAAGAAGATGAGTATAGCCAATTCTGTAGTTTTAGAGGAACTCAATGAGTTCTCCATCTTTCACATGTGGTATTCCTTCCTTGACAACAATTTCCTCCAGCATCTTATATACATCGTCTTATACTTAGTTTCTGGAGTTGTACCAGGCATATTATTACGTGACAAAATTTCATTTTGAGAACTCTAAGGTTGCACAGGGAGGGCGGTGAAATCGGACCCCTATCATAGGTAGGTTATGCATCTTCATTACTTCTAGTCTACCAAAGGACTTTGCCGGAAGATCTCCACGACAGATCTCTTTCAGACTACCCATATTTGAAATGTTCAAGGACTCCAAGTTAATGAAAGTGGTTTTCCCTGCAACTGAACCATACATATGTAGTATCTTCAAATTCACAAAACCATCTTTATTGAACTCCTTGACAGGATTCTTCAAGTCTCTGATTGTATTAACAAATAATCAGTTTTTTGGACTCTACCACCCAATTTGCATCAAGCCTATAAAGTTCCAAACTCCTGCTGAATCATGGATAATTCAGCAGTAGTGGGATGTGGCCATTCGTTCTCTTGTCTGCATTCCAGATGCAAAAGCTTCAGGTTTGGACAATCTAAACCATTGAGATGCAGCCACTCTTTCGATCATGTCTTACCATATAACATAGCTCACCTCTAGCTGCAATTGATAAACAAACATCACGTACAACATGATGCAATTTTACATTACAGTATACCCCTTATCATCAGATATTAGCAAGTAGCAACTTCTGAGTTTATCAACCAAGGAGTCTAGTCTGTTTCTTGCAGCAGCCAGTGTGACTCAGCAATCTTGTGGAAATTGACAACAAAGTAGAAGCAATTTTTTCTAAATAATTCTTGAGTACACTAATTCTTCTTATCATCTTTCTAAATAATGTTTGTTATTTCAATTTGCAAGAGGTAAGCCTCCACTCCACATTCCTTGGCAACGCTTGCTTTTTGGTCGGAATTTGCAGTTTCCTGCCATCTCTTTGAAAAGATGCCATGCTTCTTGGTCAGACAAGACTCGGACTTGGCTTGCACCTCTCTCTGACAGGAAAAGTCCGATTTCCTCCAATTAATCCCAAACGTCATCCAATATTACAAGATTCCTGTAGTCTTTCACCAAGTAAATCAAGAATTTAAAATTTAATTTTTACAAATTAATGATTATGATCATCTTTATTGATTAAATTGAGAAAACTGATTTTTAGGGAGATTAATTATATATAGTCATTTGAGAATAATAATTATTTTGCAAAAGATATTATTGTCATTAGTTTCACATATTTAGAGTTAAGAAATTACACCTCAACGTATTTTTCTTTTATTTTGTTCCATGTCAGCTTTTTTAATGAGGTGGCAGTGTTTGAGGATTAAAGTAATTCACTAAAAATATAGTGTAGGGAGATTTTTGAAGGAAAAAAAAAAACATACTTGAATTAAAATGAAACCAAACAATGAGTCGTTTTGCCGTTAGCATGAGGTTTATATTTTTCTTTTCTACTTTTATTTCTTTTCTTGTCATTCAATGGGGCATTGGTATTTCAAAATTCAAACTATGCCCTTTCGCACCTTATTTTTCTTCAATTTGTTGTGGATGTTCATAATTATGTACGAGTAGCTAATTAAAAAACCCCAAATTAAAAGAATATATATATATATATATATATATATATATATATATATAGTACTTGATCTTCGACCAATATATCAAGAGTGATTAGCATGAAGTTAATTTTGGTCAATTGATCAATACAATATCAACACGTAGGCGGGAGGTGTTCTCTTTCTGCGTGTCAGCACTGTATTTGATCACATGATCAACTTAATTATCACATCATGTTAACTTCATGGTAACTGGATTCCAATTATCCAATCAAACATGCAAAAGATGCAAGTCATGCAACAATATTATTACACTAGCAACAGTCCCGTGCCTCCGGCACTATGAACGGTGGGATTTATCTCAAATTTTGGACGGCCCAGATGATTGATTAGGATGAGCGGGAAATTTAAAATCATTTGTATTTTGTTATATAGATATTTTCCGGCTAGCAATGATTTGATTTCATTTTATTACATATAAAACCACGTACAAAGCAACACCCCAGCATATATATATATATATATATATAGACAGATATAGATCATT
This sequence comes from Panax ginseng, assembly GCA_020205605.1. NCBI lineage: Eukaryota > Viridiplantae > Streptophyta > Magnoliopsida > Apiales > Araliaceae > Panax > Panax ginseng. Next base: position 6,821,389 of record CM035134.1, on the reverse strand, counting down.
GGAATTAATTAGTATTAGGAGGAGCAAAAAATATATATATAATCTCCGCTTCTCCAAATAAGTTGAAAAAAGAACTAAGAAAACGAACCAAATTTATAGCGAGCGACGATTTTTCCGTCGTTATAACATAAAAGTCGATTTTTTTATGTTATAGCAGCGGTTTTTCCGTCGTATAGTCGGTTATTCTGTTCGCTTATTTTCCGTAGATATCGTCATTATATATCGGACATTGAAGAGAAATATATATATATATATATATATGATCAACCATGCACAAGATTGGCAGCTGGTGGTTCTTGGTTTTGGGAGTTGAACATTTCTTCATTCATCAATGAATTCAAAAAAGAAGAGAACATACCATCATCATCATCATCATTTTCATCGACGTCATAATTGTAAATAGAATCCTCATCTTTCTCGTGATTAATGTTCATTAGATCACCATTAAAATTGATTGCATTGCCATTTTGATCATCATCATTTCCTAAATTAGGGTTTGATGAGTTAATGTGATGCTCATTTGGTACTACAACTTTGGGTGATGATGATGAGGAATTATTACCTAAAAAGGGTTTGTGGGTCCTTGGATCAATCCCTTGGCTGATGAGCTTCTTGCTGAGGTGCGTGTTCCAGTAGTTCTTTATTTCATTGTATGTACGTCCTGGAATTCTCCCGGCTATCAATGACCACCTAATACATCATAAATAAGCATCTACTTAAATTAAATATATACGATTCTATATTCATACATACATACATACATACATACATACATACATATATATATATATATATATATATATATATATATATATATATATATATATATATATAGGGGGTGATTGATAACTTGTAATAGATATGCAGAGACGAACTATTTCATCTAGGGTACTCGTCCAAGGTAAAATCGAAAAAAATTGCATTTAATGTGTATTAATTTTAACAGTCCACCTATCTTGATACATCTTAATGTGATACTCTAACTAGTTTAAATTTAATTTTGTATTTTAATAATTTAGAGACATTCAGAATGGAAAATTTTTAATGCAATCAAACACCACTTTGTTCCTTAAACCTAAGGGCTTAGGACAAAGACTAAAACATTAATTTATATATTTATATAGGGGTTCCATCCACAGCAATCGGTTGCTGTGGAGCAACCCTTTTTTGGCCGATTGAAATTTCGGCTGGAGCAAAAAAAAAAAATCAACAGACCAAAAAAGGATTGCTCCACAGCAACCGGTTGTTGTGGATGGAACCTCATATATAGAGAGAGAGAGAGAGGATCAAGGCTTACCCCTTTACCTTGCATACTCTCTTTATCGACAGATCGGGCGACGGTTCGGTCTGTCGTTATATGTTGTCCATACTAAAAGCTAAAACGATGGTTCTATGATATAGCGACAGACTGGACCATCGCCCGCCGGAGCGTCGCCATGTAGGACTATTTCAACTACTTGCACTTTATAATTGAAGAGAACATGCAACAAATTAAATTTTTTAATGAAATTTAGACTACAGGTAACAATTAATGTTTACTTGTTGCCAAGGAGACGGTGGAGGCGAAGGATGAGATCCTCTTCGTCGAAAGAAATATGGCCTCGCTTGACGTTAGGGAGGAGATAATTCATCCACCGGAGGCGGCAGCTCTTCCTGCAGTGGTGGAGTCCCGCCCGCTTCGAGTCCGCCACCGCCCTTCTCCTTCTCTCTTGATGTAAGTGGACAACAGCTCGTCCTCTTCCGCCGTCCACGGTCCTCTTCCGTCGTCTTCATGTTATTATTATTTCTCCTACTTATTGATGAAGAAGATGATACTATTGATGATGAGTACTTCTTCATTTCTATCTCTCATTCAATAACTTCACTTTCTTTTTTCATGTATTAATTAATTGTTGTCAACTAATTTTTACCTATTTAAATACAATAACTTTGTAACTGAATAAAAATTATGTAAGATAGAAAGTAGATTTAAATTCTTAATTAGGAGTAATAAACAATCAACCAACCAATCATATTCAAGCATTTAATTTTGTAATCACTTTTTCCCATTCACATTTTTGTCACTATATATACTTTGTTCTAAAGTGAAAGTCTTGCCTTTTTTACCTATTTAAAAGTTTCCTTCATATACTATATTTGGAAATAATTAATTGTGATAATTCTTTTTTACAGTAGTAAATTATAAAACTAAGTAGGACGACAAGTCATACACATGCATAACAAATCAATCTTGGACGGTGAGAGTATTTCTTACTGTCTTAACTTGGCTTTTTCCTTTTTTGGCTCTTAGTTTAGCTCAATAATCTTTATATGGTCTACTAAGAGCATCTCCAAGAGTTCAAATTGAAGAGCATTATTTGCTATTTTCATATTTTATGTCTCATCAGTCTCTTCAATTTAATGAGCTATACATCAAACCTATCGAGCGTAATAAATGTTTTTAGCTTTTAATTATAGATTTGAAGAGTGAGAAGGAGATTGCAGATTTGAAGAGTCAAAAGAATGTTTATTGACCTATGTGGCAGTTTGAAGAGGCTGTTAGAGAGAATTTTTCTAATGTAGCTAACCTATTTGAGTATCCCTAAGTGGTTGAAAATGCTGTTGGAGATGCTCTAAGTCGAAAATTTTCATACCAAAACTTTAGTTCAATTGGTGGACTAGGCTTCTTAGGTTCGAACTTTGACAGTGACCATGTAAGGTGTGTGTTTAATTTTAGTAAAAAACTAGCAAAAAAATTATAAATTTTGTTAATTTGTTCTTTTGTATTTTTATTGATTATTGATAGCTAATGTTAATTTATTGAAAGTTGTAGTTTAATACTAATTTAACTCGGAAAGAAAAGGCAATAATTTTTTTTGTGGGCCATTCACACACTTATTAGTATAAATTTATTAAGCATACGTAATTATTTATTAAATGTTACTTATTTTCAAAAGATTATCAGAAGGGAAAAACTTCTCAAAAAATATACTAGATTTAAGGTGAATTTACTATAATAACACTGATGTAGTTTGTTTTTTCATAATTATGGGACTCCGGTATATTGCAAGTTTTATGGATATAATTTTTTTCACAAATTATATTTTAATTATACATCTATAAGCCATTAATATAGGGAAATGTATTTTCAATAATTCAAAATCCCAATTCAAATTTTGGATCTTAATTAGTCGTTGTAGTAGGATTTGGATTTGAATAGATCAAATGGCAAAATATATAACTTTCAGATCCGGTTATGGTGAACTTGTCGTACAATACGTAAAAATTTATTTCATTATGTGAATAACATGAAGTTAATTTTAATCAATCAATTAATCAATACTGAATGTAAATACGCGAATTAGAAAAATAATCTCTGCGTCTGCATTGCGTTTCGATAACACGTGCCGAAAAAATAATCTCTCTGCATGATTAATCAATTGACCAACTTACCATAAAATTAACATCATATCAACCGTAACCGGATCCTTGATTTTATATACAAAGGATACATATAGAAGTCTCAACAAATAAAGGTTTAGACTCTGTTTTCAGGCAAACAAACTAATATAAAATAAAAATAAATAAAAAAAATCATCCTTGGGCAGGATAAGCCTCTTGATAATTGACTCCAATGTTTTCTTTACAAATAAAACATGTAGTTAGTTCATTACAACCAAATTCAGCACCACGGTAAAAATTAAAAAAAATGCATCATCAACATCGGGGCATTAATTTCTGTTTTCCTCGTGCTCAAAACATCCGTCATTTAATTAGGTCTAATTTTTTGTGTTGCATCCTCTGCTTGTCATACTGGCATGTTCTGCGACCTTATGTGCTTGTACTTCTGCTGCGTATTAAAGCATCTTGCACTCTCTGTTTCAACGCATCAACCCCTTCTTGCAGTGCAGCCTCGATCTTCAAAACAAAACAAAAAACATGTTAGACGAGAAAAGTTATTAGAAGAAATGAGGCTATTTTTGCTGTTAATAATAGTCCAAAAGGAGAACATCCATGCCCAGTTTTAAGAAGTTCTATTTGAATACACTCCTTTTGTAAATATTACGGCAGGTATCCAAATATTTTGGGAAAGGATCAATTAGAAAGAAATAGTTCAGAACCGGTCAAAAGCTTTCATGATGGATTCAACAAGGATTCCTACCAAAGAGAGAGATTACTGCATAATAAACAGAATCATGATAAATATGGAGCATATTCTTTCTCTGGTAAGTTTGATAAATAGAGATTGTGCTATAAATAGTTTCTCGTAACTGATGAGAACTAAATACCAATAATAAACTTACCCGTCCTTGAGCTGTAGCATTGAAGTTTTGGAGCAAGAAGGCTTTAGGATCCATTTGACCAGGAGGCCTTCCAATACCTAAAAACATAGCAACGTTAATCAACTATGAAACTAAATCAAGCAACAGAATATATAGGATTTCTCAAACTGACCAATTCTCAGCCGAGCAAACTCTCTGTTTCCACGAAAATGAAAAATCACACTCTTCAGCCTGGTAGACGAACAGAAAGGGAGAATGAGTTTAAAGCTTGCTTACTGAAACTCAGAGGATATCCAATCTACAAGTACTATTCTAGTCCCCAATAATTACAGTACTTGATAAATCCGAGTTATTGCAGGTGCTATAAACTCAACACATTTACTTCATGTGCTCATGTCATGACGAAGCCATCAGCAGTCTAAGAAGCATAGTAACATCCGGGAAATAAGGACATGGAGAATCACACGTGTCACGTGATGTAAAAGGACATCTTAACTAATGATAAGTGGTTAACCAGACAACTTTTAAATTCCCACAAGTTGCATGGTTTTCTGATATATTAATTTTCTCCCTACTCAAATAAGGAAAAGCAATCTATCTAAACAAGCTCGGCCACTTGACTTCAAAATCAATATCTAACAGTTTTCCATTAAAAATAGATACATAAAGAGATAATATCACATGAGTCTGATTTTATTGCTACTCTCCCCCACCTAAAAACAAGGGGACACCATAAGGAGAAAAGCATACAGTTCAATAATAAAGCAAAACAAGAAAGCTCCAAAAAATGAAAATCAAAAGTCCCGACAAATCTTCCTTACCAATCCATGAAGTTCAAGAAAAACATCTGTGAAAAAACAGTTAACTATTATCTGTTCAACGACTTAAAATTCACAACTTAGTGTTCCTTATAAAGCTCCAGGAATTCCCAATCTTATTAGTTGTAAACAATCTGCATTTGGTGTGCAAAGCGTGCAATGAGGTGTGTCGAAGATAGAGAAAGGTCAATATTGGTCATATGGGCTTTTTGTTTTTGAGCCTACTATTTTAATGAGACGTATCTGGGGTCTACCTCTGTTGATGACCTTTTGGGTGAGTCTTCTCTTTTTAGGTTCGGACAGTAGTTTTGAGTGATTGGGTGCATAACAGCTGTGATGCTGCACATAGGTGTTGTTTCTTTTGGTTTCCTATAAGGGTGTCTCTGTAGATCCTGTGTATGCCCTTTAAGGCCTTTATTAATACACCTGAGCTATTTACCAAAGGAAAACGGGTGGATAAGCCTAGATGGATGGATTTAGACATTCCTGTATCAAATTAAGCATACAAACATATTTAATATATGCAAAGTTTAGCACATTGAATCATTGATTGAACATCACATTCAAACTATGCTGATCAAAATGTGTGTAAGCCATCATATATTTTTCAGGCCTCCCCATAAGTTAGACACTACTATTTCTTCTATAAGTTCTATTTTATAATGTACTATAGTAAATTTTTGCAAAAGGTCGAAAGAAAATATTATACCAACATCTCCATCTGGGAGTAAAATGGGCAACGATAAGACAATAGAAAATAAAAACCAACATACATATAAACGCACACAGAGAGCACAACGCAGAAGCTGTGAACAGCCACCTGTTTTTATCTTGTTATAAACATAACTCTTGGTGTGCCATCACTCACATAATTATATAAAATTACATGCAGACAAATGTACTTTATCATGAAAATCCTTCTACAGGTGAAAAGTAAATTTAACCTGCAAAACCCTTAATGTAGTAATGTAATAAAGCACGTGTATATTATTATATTTATACCCATTATGGCTTCCATGACCCCCCTTGTGGTGAAGGCGAAGAACTCCACATGGTAAATCCATGTCATCATGAAACTAAAACAAAAAAATTTAATGAATACAAGCTAAATGTAATCAACCGAACAAAATTTATGAGGGCACATAATTGCCTCTGAAATAGAATATACCACAACCACACGGTTAAGAGGGAGTTTATAGTAAGCAGCAAGAGGGCCACTCTGTAAATAATGGAAACAAAACGGAAGTTAGTGCATCACATTGATTCCAATTGGAGCTTCTGTAACATCACTAAAAGTTGGTCAAAAATATTCTCCGACACAAAATTCTATCATTATTCTGGGGAAATGGTGTTTCCAACGCAGAATTTGCAAATCCAGTGCTAGTGAAGCAGTACACAATTGTACCTCGTGCACTACATACATTTGCGCTGGAATGGTAAATTCAATACTAGAAATATCATTTCCCTTATTATGTTTAAGACTTTAAGTTTCATGCTTAACATACAATATTAGCACAGAGCCTCAGAACATATCCCTTAAACTGTGGAGTTCAATGATATAATGATTGACAAAAGTAGCACATTCTACACTGCAATGATTATCACCGAACTCATTTATCGAAGCATCCATTGATGATAGTGTAGAACCTTTGGCAAATTGGAAGTATTAAGTCCTATACATCAATAAATTCCTATTGGCTGTCAATTGCTGCAGATTTAAACATTAGTAGCCCATACAACATCACCATTACTTTTAGCACAATATTTGCTCAAAAAAATTAAAAGCACACTTACAGCAGAAAGATTTTGTTCAAGAGATCATCTTACCCAAGATCACTGATGACAAGTGTAGTTATGAAAAGCAATGATAAGAAAAACGGAGTTTCATAGATAAAACCCAGGGCAAATGGAGAAGAGGAGTTGAATGGAGCCTTTTGTTTCAAATAAAGGAGATTTTATTAGAAAGAAGAGATGATACAGGAGTCTAGGATGAAAATCATCCTCCTACCAGAAACAACAGAAGATCTGACCCCAGTTCCTATGTAAATCAGAAATAGCAAACCCAACTCCTGTTTCCTCCAAAGGCACCCAAGAACAAAGCCACCAAAGAAGCAAGAAATGAGATCCTAACCTATAAAGGGATATAAGAAGACAGGCACTAGATATTTTTGTTTATTAGATAAGTCGATCAACAAAGTCATAACGGCCTATTATATCCTCAATCAGAATTTTCGATATTGCTGGAGGAGTTTTCTTGGACCAATGCACAAATTGTCCTTCATCAATGGCATTATTGCTAACTTTCTAGCAGCTCTATTAGCATAATCATGTACCGGGTGAAAGCAGCTGAGTCAATAGCGTAGGTGGACTTACATGACCGAGTATCACCCTCATTGCAGTTTCTGATTCTCCTTCTATTTCAAGATAATCAATTCCTAGCTTTACAGCTTCGCACAACCCAAACCTTAAAGCTTCCAATTCAATTTCAATAGTACATGTACAGCCTATTACTGGTGCTGAAACAGCATGTTTGAAAATGGCATTTTGATCACGTAGCACGCAACCAACCCCTACTTTGTCAAATTTAACATTGGCACACCCAGCAAAGTTTAGCTTCCAGGAGTCTTCAAATGGTGGGGTCCAAGCAATGTAATGGATCACTAATCCATTTTCAGAAGGGATAGATCGCACAGGAGCAACGGGGTTCCAATCAAGGGCCATGAATGATATTATTTAGATTACTCGGGAGGAAATTAAAACTGAAAAACGTCAATAGAAAACTTGGGTGGTCCAAGAGTAGCTGACAATATAAGAGAGATGGTCACTTATATAGGAGGGTTTCCTTTAATCGCAGTGAAATCTTGAATTTATGACGGGATCAAAAAGCATATTTAAAGAAAGAAGAAATGGGAAAGAATTCAAAAAAAAAAAGAATTAATGTCTACATGGGCAAAGAAACGGCTATATTATTAATTGCAGATCTAATCTCGGTTAAAAAAAGCTGATTCAACTTTGACATGTGACATTGCTAATTTTCAGTAAGTGAAACATTCGGATGTATCCTATATACTCATGTATATTTGTAGAGAATTGATATTTTCACAAGGAAATTTGATAATTCCACAAGGCTTCTCTCACATGAATAGTAAATGGAACCCACATTTATGAGTAATGCCTTGTGAAAATATTAAATTTCAGTTGTGGAAATAACAAATCTCAATTTTTATTATTTCCTTTTTCTATCCTTGTTATCATACAAACCATCCAAAAAAAATTCCTTTATATTGTTAACGTCTTCTAACGCGATTCCAAAAATAAAGTTTGGAGAATAAGAATGAGCTTTTTTTTAATAATCATTTTGACATGAATCTAATTCCAATATAGAAATAGGTTTTAAGGATTTTCAATTTTATTTATATCCTTTTGGGATGTGATAAATTTACTTAAATCTTGAATATATGGGGCAGGTATCCTATGGGTTGATTGAAGGCACCAACAGAATTGACCTCAAAACGATAAAATAAGAAAATATCATCTTGTTTTATGTTTAAACTAAATTCTGGACCCAAAAATAGGTCAAATACCTTGATTTCATATTTTCCTAGGATTACACTTGTCTATTTTAAGATATTAAAAATATGAATCCTGCTATGTATTGTAAAAAATTTACGCCAAATTACAATTGCAAAGCTTATCAATACATGGGATTGGTATGAATTTTAGGGGAAGGCTCCACATATTACACATCTCTCTCAAAAAGTTACATCTAATACTTATCCACATAACTGGCAATCAAATAATCAACGTAACCATTAGCAATATTTATCATTTTCCAAAATATAAATATAAAGGGGATAACAACATTTGAACATTCATAGAATAAAAAGCATAACATTAAGAATACGCACTAGTGCCATTGGTAAGTCCATAAATTCTTTACTTAGCCTCAAATTAGCAGCGTTGCCGGTTAAATTACAAATTCGTTTCAAAATTGAGATTATTTTGGAAATAAATGTTATAGTCGTTTCTTTGTCTTTGTCTATACAAACATGAAATTTATTTGAAATCCTACCCATTTTCCCTCTGATAGATATGCTTCTTTTGAAAAGTAAAAAAGGATAACAATAAGAATATGGCATGGATACCTAGGTTCCATCCATAAAATACTTTAGTTACCCAAAAAACATTAATGTCACTTGTCAAAGTTCAAAATTCAAAAATTACCTTTACTGATATTAGATTGCTAATAAATGCTAAAGTCGTTTCATTGTTCACGTAGACATGAAAATTTTATCTTGGTCCTTATGAATGGAAGAACGTAAGGCTTGGTTAAGGTGTCAGAGGATATGCGCTAAGTAAATCATGTGCCCTTTTTTCCTCTTTAATTGAGGATCTATAGAGTAGGATGTTGACTACAAGAGAGAAGGTTGGTTTGATTGCTGGTGTGTAGTGGGAGAGGAGGAATTGAGAGCGTCTTTTTTTTTCTAATGGTAGATAAAGTAATTTCATTAACAAAAGAGAGAGTACAAACAAAGGGGAAAGGAGTCCACCCATACTATGACATATGAAAATTAAAAAGTAAGCACTTGAGAAGTGCAGCTTCAACTCTACAAAGATTAAACACAGCCTAAGCACACACAGAAGAAGCCCATTGAGAAACAAGAAAATTATTATATCTCGCTATAAAACAAAAGCTAAATAGTTCTCTATAAATACTAAAAAGTCGCATTGTGCTCATTTAAGATTCCCCAACCCTAAAAAACAAAAACCATTACACACTTTCAAAGCATCTTGACATCATTTCGTCCCTCAAATCATCAACACCAAATAAGTAAATATATCCCCCACAGAAGCAAGAAACACCAAAGCATCTTGACATCTCATCCCTCCAAAAGATTGACATCAAATAAGCAAAATATCCTCCACAAAAGTGGGAAACACCAACCCTTCCCACATGACAACAAATCTAGAGCTGGACAATCCCAAACAACACAATAATACTAAAAGAAAAGTGAGAGTGCCTCATTCTCTTGCTTGCACATAAAACAAGTGTTTGAACATAAAGCATTGAGGTTTGCAAACCATATAACTAAGAAATGTCTATAATGCATGACGGAACTTTAGAAACTAACATAGAAAGCAAGTATTATGGAAACAGAAAGGGGTTTTTACAGAACATAAAGCAATTCTAGAAAACAGCCTCCTAGAACAATAATAGTTTCCAAACACCCTAAGGAGGTGGACTTCTCCTTATAAGGACTTAACAAAGATTATTGCAGCTCAAGGAGAGAAATCAGCCTTGTATGCCTCTAAACCAGAACTAGGTATTCCAGAGCTCAATATTCAAATAAGCTAACCAACCAAGACCCAATTTTCCATCAGTAATTTATGTAGTTTTAAAAAAATACCATTCAGGGGAGAGGAAAAAAATGTAAGAATGCTGGGTAATCTTCAATTTAAGAATAATAGTGGCCAATAGTGCAGCCAGCAAGAGATGACAAAGTATGTTCAAGAAATCAACTGAACGTGATCACAATGTGAAGAAAATAAAATCTTTTAAAGTATAGTTTTAATATTATTAAGGAGATATTTTAGATTGCTTACAGATTTGCCACTCAAATTCATATAAGTTTGCGGTTTTGCAAGGAAAACAGGAACACCATCTACAAAACCTGAAAGATAAGACAAAATAAATACATGAATTTGCATTTATTAGTTTATATCATGCAAATAACTTGCACATGATTATGTTAAGTTAAATAAAGAAAACAAATCAACCATAGGTTCATATAAAGGAACAACCCTTTTATCTATAAATAAATAAAGAGGACCAACCTTTCCCAAATAGAGCTTTGCAATGAACTGTGTCCACTGGAATTCCTTGTGATTCAGAAAATGCATCAATCATTTTAAACCCTACCTGCTTCCAATCATACAAAATAGTGATAATACTAGAAACCAAAAGAAGTGGTGTTTGAGATAGAAAGGTATTCAGAAAATGTATAAATTTGGTCATACATTGTGTCTGGTTGTTTTGTATTTATCCCCAGGGTTGCCTAAGCCTACAAAGAGCCATGGCTGAGGTGTAGCAGTGCACAAGCAGAGCCCGGAAATTCTGCTAAGCATCTCCACTCATCTCCTAAATTCCTTAAACTCTTCTACAACAACATTTACATTTCTAACAACCAAGTATTCAAGAGTAAAAAAGGTTATATAGTAATAATGACACTTGTATTTAACTCACAAAAGATGGGAGTTTATGGACAGTTTACATAAGATACAAACAGAAACACATGTGCACGCGCACAAATGCACATAGTGGCAAGTATTCAATCGATCACGAAAAAAATTTTACATAAGTGAAAATGTGAACTACAGAAGTATGATATCAAGGATGGATACAGATGTATTTTATTTTTCATAAGTAGAAACAATAGAGATGCAATTAATTCACCACATAGCTAGATTGATGGCCAGGAACAGTGTAAGGGTGACTGAGGTGGTGGCAACTGTGAAGTGTTGTGCCCTCATAAGGAGAGGAGTGAATGAGTCTGGTATGTGCGGGAAGAGCTTGGCAATACAAGGCCTAAACATATAATCACATATGCTCATATACATATAATCTAGTAAGCCCGGTATATAAACACAAAAGTTGACCCCGAGTTTCTATTTTCAGTTTTTCCACTACATCATGGGGTTCCTCTCTTCTTATTCTCTAATATATGCTTCCATTTCCACAACCTCTCACATAGATATCCCATCACTACATTTCACGTGCTCCCAGTGAATAATAGACTACCTGTCAGGCCTGGGTTAGGCTCTGACCAAAATATAGAAACAATTAGATGTTTAGACAAAATGTTTGGTAGAATTGGCCAATTGGGGAGGAAGAAGGATAGAACTTAGTGTTTCTCATTGAGTCCAAAATAGACACAGAGAAGGGGAAGAAGATCTCATTTTGTTAATTAATTTTGAATGCTTAAAGAATGACTCTCATTACATCTAATTATAGAAAAAGAAACTTGCTGGAAAATTAAGCTAAAGGTACACTTGCTTTCTTATCCTACACAACTACTGACTACCTCACATTAAACAGACTGGTCTCTAGATTATTCTAATTGATACTAACTATCCAATATCCCCTTGCCCGACAGTCCCGCTGTTATTGTTCGCAGGCTGTCTAGATATAATAGTATTAGAATTAAATTGAAAGAGACGTGATCTAAAGCTTATAGTTTGATTATTGAAGCAAATCCACAAACTGTTCTCCCTAGAGAAACATGACTCTGGAAGCTCCACCATGAGAAGCACAATAGATAAAGAAGCTAGTTAGGAGTTATACTAATTTATGAAGAAGGCCAAATGTCTTCTCAACATTAAAATAACAAAGAAAATGAAAAAAAATTAGTAGGGTTCAGGGTATGCTTGGGGCTGGAGTGGTAGTCAGTAGACCTGGTCTAAAAAATTGGAATGCATAATCAGGCTTGCTCTGATACTCAACAACCCAATCCAGGCAAATAATGTAAGGAACTAAAAGACAGATACGTTCAAAATCACTCTGAAAACTGCAACTATTTAAACTAAATCACTCTGAAAACTACAACTATTTAAACTAACAGTAATTTTGATAAAACGGCTCCTCCTAGTACTTCATTTTAACAATGTTGTATTACTTTGCTAAGCAGATCATACTCTTTTTGGTATAGACTGTGTACCCATTAGATTCAAAGTTTGGTAAAAAGCAATCACCATCGCATGCGTACAAAGGATATTTATCAAATTCAATGTTCAAAACCTAGTCACTTCTAAGCACACACAAAAAAAATAAATAAATAAAAATTATAAGCCACACAAAGGAAATAAAGGGCAAAAATAGCTGAAACCAAATAGCTACTCCTACAATACATGCCACGCAAAATCAGAATAAACTCCCAACAAGAGTTGGGGGCTAGAAACAGGCGAGTTCATCACTTGATACCCATAAACAAATGGGAACAAATTTTCAGAAAAAATGAGAAAAAAACAAACAAAAAAGAAAAGAACTTTTTGGATGAAATTGATGAACGATACCTCATAGTGAGTACTCAGAAAGCAGCAACGAAAGACTAGGAAGGTGGAGGCAGAAGGTTACAACGCTGGAGCCGTAAAGCAGGCAACTCACTCTGAGTCTCCAGTAAAGCCCTAGAAGGAGCCTGACTCAATAAATAATTACTTCTAAAAACAAAGAAGTTGGAAACCAAAGTACCAAACCCATGAACCCGATTCGACCCTGAGTTTCTGGGCTTAAATATTTTTTCTATAGCTTATTAAGTTGCTAATATTTCACTTCAAAAACCAAATGAGAAAGATTTTATAGCCATTAATGACAATGTTACAATCAGTTGGCTTCAGCCCAAAACGTAATCATCACCAACCTTATGGAATCAATATATGATATATACGACCCAATAAATCGTATGTGCAGTTCTAATAAAACAAATTGATAGTCCTCTGCAGATTTTTTTTAACAGCATGAAAACTCAAGTGGTAATAGCTAAGCAGCTAACAAAATAGATATAGTAAAATGGTGTGAGTTCTAGAAAGAAAGTACATCAACTCAAAAGAGAACAAGGACAGAAAACTCACGCATCGGATTCAGTATAATTAATATAACAAACATCCAAACATCCAACATTCAGAATCAAAAATTTCCAGATCACCCTCTATTTATGGTTTTCTAACTTAAATCACCCAGTAAATTCTTGTGATCAAAAACTAAAATTTATAGGGACTTGATAAGTTATCTTCTAATTGCCAAAAATTTGCAGGAGGAGTTTGTTGATGTACAAGTATAACACAACTCGTTTGATTTTCTGGAATGGTGCCAGGAAGGTGCCTCTGATACAAATGTTTAATCCCAACTCTAATGAGGTTAACCAATTTAAACCGAATGAACCTGATTAATTAACAACTATAAATGGAAATGAAGGAACGGCAATAGTAGTAGAAAATGAAAGGAAACAGTGACACTGGTACATTCATGTATAGTGCAAAAATATAATTTTGTATCAATATATTTATATCCAATTGTTAAGCAGAACCCAGGTTAAATCTATATAAACAGAACCCAAGTTACTGAAAATTACTAAAATTAAAATGTTCACATATTCCTAATTAAGCACAACCCACTGTACAACAATTTATTCAATCAATCAATCCATCAAACATTTGAACCACATAAATTAACAAAAAATGGAATTGAATCGAAACCCACAGGCTCTGAAACTACAGTCAAACTTAACGAGGTAAAGAAGAAGAAGAAGAAAAACTACATGCCAAAGATTCAGATTTAATTAAGGAGTGTTTAAATACTTAAAAATAAAATTTATGTTATGTTAAAAGAATAAACCATGTATAAACCAATCCGAAGAAACATCAACATAAGCCAAAGCCTTAATACAAAGTCAAGATAAATGTGGAATTTATCAAACATGTTGTCTAGGGTTTGGTACCTTACAGCAATCGAAAAAGTAGCAGCCGCGGAGGGAGGGAATGAGGGAGAAGCCAAGAAATTACGTTAGGAAAGAAGCAAAAGATCAGGTTTTTTAGGTAGATGTAATTTATCAAAACAGAAGAAGGCAAAATGGACATTTCATTTGCTCAAACCAACTTATTAAGATTAATTTAAAAGTTATTTTTAAATAATTATTAGATTTTTTATTTATTTATAAATTAAAAAAACGAGTGTCAAATACCTCGACAAATAACTTATAAATTAGTATAACTTATAAGTTATTTCCGAACAGGAATAATGCTCAAGCCATTAAATTTTATCCATTATTGATTAAAATAGCTTATTTGTCATTTCTAATCAAAAGTAACAATTCCTCACACCATTTTATTTTATTATTATTATTTTTTTTTTATTTTTTATTTAATTTTATGTGCCTCAAATGCTCCAAAAGTTTAACATGCTACTCTACTCGAACACATGACATTAAAGGGTAAAGGAAGAGACCTTTATTACTAGGATATCATTTAGCTTGAGAACAAATAGAGCATTAATTTCATGAAGAATTTGGATGGTCACTGATTAGGAATGACAATGGTGCGATTTGGTAATATCAAATAATTTGGTATCAAATTAATTTTTAAAAAAAATGCACACAACACCAACAAATAATTATAAATAAAATAATATAAAATATTTCAAGAAATAAAATAACATTATAGATTAAGAATTACCGTAACTTAACTTTAGGTTCATATAAATATTATTTTGTACTATTGGTATTACATATTCTTTCTAAGGTAGAGTTTAGATATTCCAAACTCACTAACACCTATTTACATCACAAGCAGCCCCAAAACAAAAATCTGAAACTGCTACAAAACCAGCCTATCGAAAATCCAAATCAGTCAGAATTAATTCCAAAATACAATGACCCTGTAAAACTAACCCCGTATTTTTTGAATTTAGCCAAATAACATAACAACACCCAACATAAACCCATTACATGTAAATAGTCACAAAGAGAAAAGAGAAAAACAAAGATTGAAGTTTAAGGGGTTTCTGTTAGAACTTTACATGAGCACATTGTCTGCAAATAGTCACAAAGATTGAACTTTTATAAAGGGTCTGTGAAGTTTAAGATTTTAAGATGGATGCCTAACAATTTTAACAGAGAAAAGAGAAAAACAAAATCGAAGCCCTTACCGAATCGAGCAAAATCGAAGTGAGAGCTTGAGGGGTTCGATTATAGGGCTTTTCCTTTCTGCAGCTCAAGTTTATCAAAGGAACCGCTAGTTACTTCGATTCGTGGCTTCGTCTGGAGAAAGTGAGAGTTGGAGAAAGTTTGTTTTGTGAAAGTTCGGAGGAGAGAAGAGAGTTAGGGCTTTTTTGCTCTCATCAGTCGTGAAACAGAAAAAAATGAGGGGAGAGATTGGAAAAAACACGGAGCCTGTTTGATTTTATTTTTATTTTTTTACTCGAACCGCTAACATTACAACACTTAATCAAATGTGGTGTTGGATAAAATTGAATAATTTTGAATGATTAGTAAATCCGAATAAATTAGATTATTTGAATGAAATAACGTCTGAATTTAAAAAGTTGTTTGGTAATTAAAAAATATAAAATATTTGAATGACTTTTAAATTTAAAAATATCAATTTTAAATTTAAAAATATTTCAAATTGATTTTTTTAAAATCAATAATGATCTTAAAATTTAGAATGGAGAGAGAACAATATTTATAGAGGTTTCATTTAAATTTTTTATTAAGAGACAAATCTTAATAATTTAAATTTATATATTCATTTTACAGATTTAATAAAATTTTATCAAATAATTTTATTATATACAAACTAAAAATTAGCTTCTTCATAACTTTAAAAATCTCCGCTCAGTCCGGTTAAGGAGATAAATTTGAATGATTCATTTCCATTTCTACCTCTATAGTTCCAATCAATGTTTTAAAACTCAGATCGGACCGGTAAAAACCAGAACAGATCAACCTTTCGATTCGATTTGGTCTAGTGACCAAATTTTGATCAAAATCTAGGTTGACCTGTTGACTACCGGTAAACCGGTTAACTGGGTAGTTAACCCAATTTTTAATTTTCTTTTTTTTACCAAAAAAATTTTAATATTAAAATTAACCACTTTTATTAATATTATAACTCATCTTTATTATGTTTTAGTTCTAAAAAACGAGATTTTTAAAATTTTTATTAATTAATAATTTCTAATAATATATATTTTTATATATTAATGACGTCACTGAGTCAGTAATGATTCGACCACTGGTTGAACCAATAATTCATCTACCAGATACCTTTTCCGATTCGATGAACAGTCCGGTTCCGAGATCCTTACTTCCAAAAACCAAAAACCAAAAACCAAAAAGAGCTAAAGGAAAAGGAAGGCAAAGGAACTATACAACCAGGGGCGAATCCAGACCCTTAATTCAGTGAGGTCAATTTTTTAAAAATAAAAATTTACAAAGAAATAAAATACAATAAAATAAAGACAACAAAGGATGTAAGGGATATTACAAATAATTGTGTGACCTATCATATAACATCGATATCGTTTTACGTAATTGAATACACTTCCTCCCATATTATGTACAAAATGATATTTTATATTTTTTTAAAACATTGTTATTAATTATAAGAGACAACTCACGCAAGAATGTGAGATATCTCTCACCTCTCGTGTCCTCTAAAATAAATTACCAAATTAAATAATATTGTTAAAATATTATTTATAATAACATTTTTTGAGACTTTATTGTTTTAAAACTATTGCAATGATAGCCTCATTTCAATAGATGAAAAAATATTATGTTCAATGTAAGTTACTAAACAATATAAAAGACCGGAGTGTTGGTGTTAATAGAAATTGAGACATTTAATAATCTTTTAGTCTGAATTTTTTATTTTTATTAAATATTTTATAAAATTAAAAATAAATAAAAAATTGACTCTTCAAAATTCAATGGGGTCAATTGACCCCATTGCCCCAAGGTAGATCCGCGAATGTATACAACTAGGTGTTGAATACAAAGATGCAACATATAATACGAACAAGTACTTATATTTTGAGTTTATTGGTACAGCCAAGTTTTTTCAAAGAAAATAAAAATAAAATTAAATAAATAACGAGAAAAAAAATAGAAAAGTACTCCCACTCTTCTTGGTAAATTCATCTCTCATTCATCTTTCTTGGAAAATTCATTCTTCTTTTTCTTTCCAACTTCCACAAGTAATGCCAGAAGAGCCTCACACACTTGTGAAGCATTTGCTTCAGATGCGTCATCATTCAATGATGAATAAACCATCCAAGCATGGTCCAGTTTACGCTTTGGTCGTACTACAACGGACCCTGGAACCTCTGCATCACGGCAAGTAACAAGCCCGTCACTCTTCTCGCCGTATCTGGTCTGAAGCAGTTGGGCACATGCAGCCATTGCAGCACCAAGGGGCATCACCACTGGGAGTGTTGTTGCTTGGCCGGCTGATAGAGGTGCAAACATTGGTAGCTCTGCATGAGCAACACGCGATAGAGTGGCCAAAACTGCAGGGGAAATGCTGGCTTCCGTATTGAAGGAAACCAGAGGGAGCTCCCTCGGTAAGTTGTGTTTCCGCAAGAATTCTTTTCGCTTCTCATAAGTCAAATCTTCTAGAGCTTGCATGTCACCCTTCAAAACAGCTCTAATGATTAGAACTTGAATTTCATCAAAATAAATAAGTCATTGAAGAAAGCACTGATATCAATCTAAACTACTTGATTACCATTTTAACTAATAACAACCCTTTATAATTCAATCAGTGTCGTGATTTAAACCAACTAATTCAGAATACAGTTACGAGTCACCGCCATACACCTCCAACAAATAAAAGGAATGTGGGAAAATAAAACGCAAAAAGAAAGAAGAAGAAAAACATCTGTGTCAGCATAAGGAATTATTACACCCAGTTTTCCAGGGTTATATTACCTATTAACCCAAAACCACCATGTTTGCTCAGTTTCATACTACTATTGGGCTTCCATTTGTGCGTGTACTCTTTGCGGGTCATGTTATTGCTTCTTAACCAAACTAAGAAATTCTTTCTCATTTTCTCGCAGCGAAACATAATTTAACTCCGAATCGAGTAATTCTTAATTGAGCCTATTTTGCAATGTTTTCAGACCTAGACGGGTCATCAAACCGAAAAAGTTATCAAGTGGATGGGTCACTAGTTTAACCAATAGTTGAACCGTTATTGAACCGGTGACATCATAAATATATATAAAAATATATATTATTAGTAAATAATAAAATTTAAAAAATCTTGTTTTTTATGAACTAAAACATAATAAAGTTAATTTACAATATTACTAAAGATAATTAATTTTAATATTAAAAAAAATTGGTGCAAAAAATATTAAAAATAATAAAACACTGGTTCACAGGTCAACTTAACCGGTTTTATCGGTTGAACCACCGGTTCGACCGGTTTCCAACCGATTAAATCTGGGTTTTGACTAAACTAGTTCAACCAGACCAAACCGAACCAAACATAAAATCGGTTCCCGTTTTAACTGGTACTCGGGGTCAGGTTTCAAAATAGTGTAATTTTGTATATCTTTTCGAGAGGTACAATTTATGTGCAAACAAGAAGAGATTTTGAATATTCTAGAAGACCCAAAATTTGTATTCTTTGTTGCTACGCATTGAAGAAAGACAAACAAGGAAATTAAATATTATTTTATAGTATAATTTTAAATATTTATATGTGAATTTTATAGAAGGAATTATTTGTAATTAAAATAGAGACATGGAATTAGAAGTCACGATAATCGGAAAAAGGAGATAAATTTATATAAAGGAATATAATTTGATTGAATGTAAACGTTAAAATTTGAAAATCAATTTCTATATTTTAAGGCCTATTGTGTGGGTTATATATCTTAATATTCCAACTGTTGAATCGCTATAATTTTTGGAAATGTTATACATATATAAGCTAAGAATATGTTCACAAATTTTGAACCGTTAAATATTAACGTATTATTTGTTATGAATTTTAAGAAGGGCTGATCTGAAATTTTTGTAGCAGATTTTCAACAATTAGTGCTAATATTTAAAAATTGATAACTTGATGATCTTAAATATGATTTAGGTTATTCTTGAGGCTAAATTGGAGTATTTGAAGTCTACTTTCTGTTAAAATTATTCAAATTGAAAAAAAGTATAATTAAAGTCAGATTGTTATGATCGAAACAATGGTCTGAGGTCTTAAGAATAATTTGTCATATTAGGGTTTTACGATTTCTTAACTTTTGCTATTAATTTTTATGCTTTGGGTTATTAATAAATGATCTAAAGAGAATAATTAAAGTCACTTGGAAATAGGTTAAAAAGCGATTTAGAATTATTAGTTTGAATTGAATATTTAATTTTGGGGTGAATATGTTTAGGTGGTGAATAAGATTTCGTATTTGATATCGTTGGCGTTGGAGGTTTAGATTTTGTGGAGTGTGTTATACATGGATTTAATTTTTTCTCTATGACGGAACCAATCCCTTTGAATTTCAAGCTCTCTCAACCTCCTTAATAGACCAAGAATCACTTCAAATGTTCTAGCTTGCATTGGGAGGTCAAACCATAAGAAAATTTTGAAACCATTTGGCTAAACAAAACACCATAAACAAAGTAAATTAGTTCAATTTAATTTGGGGAAATAGAGAAGTAATGAAAAAGTCTCACCCTTGTAGTGTCCCACAAGTAGAAACGATGATCAAGGTTTAAGTCGGTCCACGATGTCACCAACACAGCAGGCCTGTTGCAATAATAGTACACAACCACCATTGATGAAACTCAAGTGTGATTTTTTGTCTTTTTTCCTCTATTCATCTAATCATCTTCCTCAACTCTATCGTCACTCTCTTTTATCTCTCTATATATCGAACTACAACCATAAATTATCTAAGGCTATATATGTATGTACATATATGTATACATATACATATACATATATATATATATATATATATATATATGGGTTTGTCTAATTTGGAGGGAATGGGTTTGTTCATTTTTGTTTATAGAGGGAAATGGGTGTGTATTTGTTTGATTATACAACAAAATATGTTAGTCAACATACGGTTTTGCCCAGTCAAATCGTATCTCCGACGAGTAATTGGTATGATCAGGCTAAACGGAAGACAATTGTTTCATATGAATTATAGAAAGCCCCTTAAAAGCCATCATACATTATGTTGTCAGTAGTGTTATTTTCTGGGGTCACATGAGAATTATTGTCCTCTTGATTCATAGTTTCTTGGTTAATGGTTGGCAGAGTCTCAATTGGCTCTTGGTTTTCAGATGTCATTCTGAAATGCGAGCACAAAACAAAGGTTAGTTAATAGATCTGACAAGTCACCTCTTGTCACCACAACCAACCTTACTAATTAGAAAATGAATTTTAACTTAGATAGGACACACTAGTGAGAGCTTCTACTTGTCTCTCCCTCCTAGTTATAATCCTAGAGCTCCATTAGAGATCATATCCTTAAGTTCTAATATCAACTGTGACGCCCCCAAAATTAAGTCTACACCACCCAATTTGAGTCGTCAAAATACAACCAACAATAATAAAGGATCGTTTTTTTAAATTATTATAAAATCGTGAAAATACGGCAACACACACTTTAAGTTCTCATTACAATTAATTAATCTCACACTATTTTAAAACTTGGTGAGAACAACTACAACTACTAACTTGGATCATCACTCCATTTCCCTGCTCTCCCCACTAGCCCAGCTACACTCTCATTTTCTGAAAAGAATTATGAAACAAAAGGGTGAGCTCAAATAGCCCAATAAGGAATATCATGACTAAAATAACGAAAAATAAGTTATCCTTAGTATTTAAAATCAGAAATTTAGAAAATGATAGACAACATAAGTTTTCAATAAGCAACTACATGCAGCGGAATGAGCAATCCATGAAGAATCAAATAGATCTTAATGTCTATTATCTTCTCCAATTTAAAAATTCACCATCAAGTTTTCACCACGTGTCCTTGCCACACAGGCTAAAGACACTCTACAATCATATTGTCTTTGCATTCAGGCCAAAGATATTCATAACAAATTAGACTTGATGATTAGTATAAATAACAATGATATGAAGGATGGACATAAATAATCAGAATAATAATGTAAGACCCCAACTTATTATAAATGAAATTAAATTTCCTCTATTTATTATTTTGAAATAGTAAGGGTTGATTTGATTAATGTGGTTAGTTATGGGTAAAATGCGCAAATATTTCAAATAAGCAAGTGGTTATAAAATATTCATTGTTGTCGGAGAATATTCGTTTTGGTCGTGGAATATTCTTACCGTCGGGAATATTTAAATGCGATTTGCCAGCAGACCTTGTGTGGGTCCTATAACGGAAAGCGATTGGATGAAGAAAACGACAAATATAAGTTGTTTATAAATAACGCACAGTAGTTGTTACACAATTAATATTTGTTAAAATATCCGTGGTTAAAAACACGAAGAAGAAGACATTATTACACCAATTATTGATTCTTACGTAAAGAAGACACTACTTAATAATTGTTACGAGTAATTCTATCGCTCAATATTTTATTTTATTGATTCAATAATTGCTACGTTGATATTTTATATTATTGTTGTTTCAATAATTGTCACTACACAATATTTTCATTATCAGATCAATAATTAATATTATTTGAATAATATTATTAGATAACATTATTGGCAATGTCTAGAAAGTTCTTTCTAAGGAGAGGTTTGGTCATCTAATTGTGCACCAATAAGGAGAAATCTTTATTGGAAAGCCCCCTCTTTCCGGGAACTGATTTGCCGAGAAGATTGATTCTGTAGAATATTATTTGTGAATAATTAATTATTGATTTATATGATAAGAAAAATATTCATTTTATGTGGATATAGATGGAGAAAATTTTAAAGTGACAATTGTTGAAAAATTGATATTTTATCTTTTCTGATAAATAATTCATTTAAATATATTATTATATTTTAATAATATAATAATGGTGATATTTTTACAATGAATGTGGGATATATGAATATATGAGGAGGAAGAGTATTTTTGTTTCAATAAATGTTAAAAACATGTTAAACATGTCTCATGGACCCGATTTCTTGACCGAAATTTGATTATACCGTAAAATCGCCTGTCAGGATTTTTGGCCAATTTCTACATGAAATTTGGAAAAACTTTCTTCTGAAAAGTTGTAGAGAATGAAATTTTCTATGGAAAGGATATGAGGTTTGAATTTTTCTGATAAAAGAGCTATTTATTGTGAATTATTGAAGTTTCGGATTAATTGATTTTGATTTTTTTGGAATTTTAAATGATTTATGTGAGAAAAACGTTTTTTGAGAGGTGGGCTACATGTGTGGCTGATGTTGGACTCAATTGGTGTGCGTAGGAGTTTTAGAAAAATAATATTAATATTATATTAAATTTTTTACTTTGGTGTTCTAAGCATTTTTCTATAAATATGGTGCTTAGGTTAGAATTGAAAATCACACCAGAAACTAAAGTTTTCTCTCTCTTTCTCTCTCTATATTATCGAGCGTATTCTTGTGAGTATTTTGATACTTTGAGTGTTGCTATACGGTTCAAGTTCCCTTCAAAGACTATATCCAAAGATTCCAAATGTAATCATATGTCATTTCGAGGTAAAGGATATTATTTTTTAAAAAATGATATTATTTCTTCCAATATCATTATGCCAGAATATTGATAGTATTTTTCTTGTGAAATTCTTGTCTTTTAGTGTCGGGGTTACTATTCATGTATACGACACTATTCACGATATCTGAGACTATTCATTCTTAATACGACATTATTCACGTAAAAAATTAAATTTTATTTTTTGTCCAAAATATCTATTATGGATACTAGCTTTGATGGTATCCATGTTTTGATCATTCTTGAATTTTGCTTCACTATGAGTATTTATGAAGTATTTTGAACTCGAATTGTTTAAAGTATTTAATCCTTAATATTTGTTTCTTTGTTTTCTTTGGATTCGCTTTTCTTTAAAATATTTTTCATCATCCTCTACCCCTAAATGATGATATTCTTGAATATCTTTGGCTGTAGTGCAAAAGATTAATGATTTTCGATGAATATCTTTGGCCCGTAGTGCAAAAGATGAGCAGTGTTGAGATGAACATGACTAATCGATGAATATCTTTGGCCATGGTAGTAAAGATGAATATTTGATTCAAGATGAATATTGATTGATGTTACTGAGGATAAAATAATGATGATAAACTTTTAAATTCATAGATTATAGTAGATTTCATTCTCTACGTAACTCATCTATGTATTATTATTTCCGCTGCGAATATTGATCCGAAATTTGTTGTCTATTGTATTTTATCGATTTTTCCTCGTTGAAGACTAACGATAATTTGTTCTATATTATCTTAGTCATAATATTCTTCTTTGGGCTAGTTGAGCTCACCCTTTTTCTTTTTGTTCCATTTTTCTTCTCAGGAGGCGAGAATGTAGCGAGTACTAGTCGGGGTATGGAATGAAGGTTCTAGAAAGTTGTTTTAGTAGTCTTCGTCATTTTTGTAAAATAATGTACCAATAATTATAATGAGGACTTATTTGGGTGTGAATATTGTCTAGATGACAATATTTGTATTTAAACTCACAGTTTATATGTTGTATTAATAAAGTTGTAGTTGTTTCTGTACCATGTTATTGACGACTCAAAATAGGTGATGTATACCTATTTTGGGGGCGTCACAAATAAGATAAAGAATAAACATTAGATATTTTCAATTTAATTTGTCCAAAATTCTATAATGTCTAAATATTGTCAACAAGATATCAAGAATGATTCGAGTTCAAGAATAATATATAAGGTTCACAGTTCAAATATAATGGTTAAAATGCAATAAGAAGATCCAGGTTAAATGATATTAGATGAAGAACCAACTATTAAGGATATTCTAATCATTTAAAGAATTTTCACCGTTAATTAACGATAAGGCTATAAAAATGAATAATAATTTATTTCCATAAATTTAGGAATGTGAAAGAAAATAATATCACTTACCTTAACACGTGACTAGATATTGTTTCCTATGTAGTTGATCAAGCTATATGTATAGTTAATCAATGCGAGCGAGGGGGTGATGATGAGGATTTTAAGACGTTAGAGCATCGAAGTCGACCCCCGTCTGATGATTATCCTCATAGTGGTGGTATTACTAGCTTAGGTTTATATTTTGTATAGCATTTACTTAGATCTTTTGTAAAACATTGTATAGTTGCTTAATTTTATGTAACTTATTGTAGTTAGCTTGTTTCTTTGTATTTTACTTTAGTTTTGTAAATCATTGAAGTTATTATTTTTCAGTTTATAGGTTATATCATTATAGTTTAGCTTGATTCTTTGTAAATTAATGAATTTTAGTTTAATTTTGTAAATCATTAAAGTTACTTTGTAGTTGATAACTTATCGCATATATACATGTTATATGTTGTTAGAAAAGTAGTTATATGCACGTTAAGCCATGTATATTTGTTGTTCTTCAAAGTACAATATTTGTTGTTGGATGTAGTTATTGGTTAATTATTGTATGTATTGTTGGGATAAAGCAGGTTACAGGTACAAAAATGGAGTTTAAAAACTTGGAAACTAAAAAATAAAAAAAAATATTTTCTAAAAAAATAGATATTTTCGACGGAATAAGGTATACCCGACGGAATATCTATTGGAAATACCATTTACAATTTATTTTTAAATTCCATATTTCCGACGGAATAATCCTTATTTCTGACGGATATTCTGTCGGAATTAGGCATGGTCCGAATAGATAAAGAGGTGACACATGTCCACTCTTACGATCGACGGAATCCATCTGTCAGGAATAATCCGTCGAACATAAACAAACTTCGACGACCAATTCGTCGGCCATAATTTTGTTGATCATATTTATTTCTGACGAATTTTTTGACTGACTTATCCTCGACGCCCTTTATTTCGATGGAATTTTCGACAAAAAATTCTGTTCAAATTAAGCCTTTTTCTTGTAGTGTCAATAGTGATTTGATAATATAAATTTTTGTAGTATACATAATAGAGCAAAATAAACTTCAAAATAATTTTTGAAGAAATAAAATTATATTTCAAAACAATCTTCCAAAGATTTTTTTTCAAAATGAATCGTCTAAAGGAATAATTGTAAATTAATACTGTGTGATGTGTGTGAGTGCTTGTGAAACTCTTATAAAAAAACTCACCTGAACAATACGTGCACTCTTATTAATATTCACCAATACTTAAGTTAGCCTTTGCACACTCAGAGAAACACTTACACTAAGCAATTTTCAGAGAATAGAAGAAAGGATAAGTAAGAAAGTTATGAAACTCATTATACTAAGCCCCCGCCCCCCTTTATAGCCAAAACTTAACTCATATCTACCACACCACACGTTTCACGTTTCAAATTACTTTCAATCTATATTGTTCATCACTTATCCACATGTTTCATATTTCATATTACTTTTAATTTATATCATTCATTAACAATCCACACGTTACACATTTCAGGACACACATTATACATTTCAAGATTATCTTTAATCTACCACACACATTTCACATTTTAGGACACACGTTACACATTTCAAGATTATCATTTTTCTTTATTACTCACCATTATTATTATATATTCATCTTCTTTGTTACTGTATTAATGTATAAATATCACATATATTAGTGTTTTTCAAATAATGAGTCTGTCTAACTATCTACTACTCGTAACTTTTAATTACGTAACTTTCCATTACTACCCTTGCTATAGTGACAATTACTAGTTCAATAATATGAGTTATTTTGTAGGTGCTACTGTGACAATTATTGAGTCAATAATATGAACTATTATGCAGTTCTTACTGTAAAAATTATTAAGTTAATAATATGAAATACAATATAGTTACTATGATAATTATTGAGTCAATAATATGAAATATTATGTAGTTGCTAGTATAACAATTATTGAGTTAATAATATAAAATATTGTGCAATACCGAGTATTAATGTGGAATACCGTATGCTACTATAGAGATATTATGGAATAATGTGTGCTACTGTAGAATAGCGGGTGCTACTGTGGAATAACGCGTGCTACTGTGGAAGAACGTGTTTTATTATTATTTTATTATCGGTATTTCAATAGTTAACGGTAAAAGTTCTGCCAACATTTTTATTATTATAAAGGTTATTTATGTCATTTTTATATGCGACAATTATTTTATTGTGGGGACCACTAATGATTGATTATTTCGGTGGTGGCGTACTTTACCAGATATTCCCCGACATACTGTTTATTTCTTATAATTTGCACATATCATCTATGACTTTAACATTTTTATCAATTTAACACCTTACTATTTAGAATAATATTTTAAAAAATTTAAGTTCTATTTATTAAAAGTTAGGTTCTTACGTTGAACATTTGCTTAACTTTGATAAATCGGTTGATCATGGAAAGTGTTGGCGAGAAATTATAAAATTGTTAAGGAGAATTGTAGGTTTTTTATAGGAGATTATTACTGGTGAATTATGATTCGACTTTAATTAAGATCTAATTGCAAAGCTACCCAATTAAAAGGTGATTGAGTCGGCATGTTCTTAGAGTAGAAAATTCGAAGCAGAAGGAACAGAACCTCGTAATCATAATCTAGTGTTGTTAATTTAATTATCATCACTACTAATAACTAAAGGAGCCCTGGCCCAAAATTTTTTTGGAGTAACTTTGTTGGGAAGGTCAATCAGGAGACGTGATGAGTTAGACTCAATGAGCTAGTTATAGATCCTTGCTAAATTATTTACTCTTTGAGCAAGTGGAAAACTCTTCTCAGGGAGGCTCTTAGTGGATCAAACAATAGATATTGAGAGATAAGCTCGTCAGATAAAGGAGACTTAATGAACTTTATAGAGGCTCTTAGTGGATCAAATAAGAGAAAGAAGATGGCTCGTCAACTAGAAGTACTGATGGGTTATTCTCAAATGAGTATATAGTTAAAACTTCAAGGGAGAGCTTAGCGTCGATGTAGATGGAGAGATCACGCGTTAAGGGGGAGATTGTTGAGGTACTGCGTGATAGTAAAGTTTCACATAAGAACAAAAGGAGAAACATTGAGCACATAATACTCTAATAGACCATAGACTTAATAGGTTAACCTTTTAGGTTAAGATGTGGTTTCAGATGAGCATATATATAGGTCGTATATTCCTAACAAATATGGGATGAATTAAGATTCTTATATTACATTATATAAGGAAGGAATCTTACATGGAAAAAATAGTTTCTTTAACGTGATTTTGTTTTATTTTTATTTCACTTTATTATTGTGCTCGATGCTCTTATTTTCTAACATAAATAAAACAAGGGCTTATTCGATTTCTGTTACATGAAGAACCATCAAATTCATAATTCAGCCCCCAAATAATTTGGACTTACAATTTACTACATCAAGTGCCCAATTTGATACAATTTAACCCCCAATTTTCAAATCCTACCAAAATTAATTTGGAATAATTCAATAACAGCCCAAGAATTGACGGGTTTTGTGTATTTAATACAAGTTGACCGTATAAATATACGGTTTAACTTAATTTAAAAAAGGGTTATTTACAGTTCTGTTACATCAAGTACCATCATATTCATAATTCGACCCCCAAAGAATAAAAAATTAAAAGTATAAAAAAATTAAATGTAATAATTTTTAGCCCTTTAAAAAAAAGCAACTAATACCTTAGAAATATGGTATAAATTTATAAATACAATTTAAAATTGTAAATATTTATAAATAAATTATAAAAATTATAAATATAATTTGTAAAATTTAAGTTGTTATATAATTTATAAAATTTAAGACGTAAAATTTATAATTTATGATATAATTTATAATTTGCAATATTTAAGTTGTAAAATTTATACATATAATTTGTTAAATTATAGATACAATTTTAAAATTACTTTTTTTTTCTAAATACAATATATGTATAACTACTATTTGTTTGAAGAATAAAACGAAAAATGGATGAAAAGAAAGTGTTATTGGATAAACAACTATTTGTTTGAAAAATATTTTAACTAAATAAAAATAACTCACTTTCCAAATCCAAAATACATTACCTATGTCGTCTTATGTATCTTCACTCTTTGCAGCTCACTTTTTGTGTAGCGCCCCCAAATTAATTTGGGTCCATTGAACATCAGACCTGGTGCGTTACAACACATTCTCTTCATTCATGTTCTATAACTATTGCGGAATATTCATACATACATTGTTCATTTTCAAATAATTGATCTACATCATTTCCCAAGGTTTCTAACCTTAACTTACATACATACTTTTAGATTCACAAAAGGTTTACAGAAATAACTTACATCATATAACTTAATAGTTAAAGGTGCACAATTAATAATCTATTCTTGTACTTGTTCTTGTCCTTGTCTTTGTCTTTCTTCGAACATTCTTCTTAACTGAAAATATTATCATGATATAGCAAGAGTGAGCAACTACTTTGCTCTACAAGTTAAATGCAAAAAGGATATATCTTGAAAAGGAATAAGCTTTCAAGTTTTCAATAATGTATAATAATTGTGAAAGAACATGATCAATCAAATTTTTAATAATTGAATAACTGAATCAATAATAATGAATGACCAACAATGACCATGAACAAATACTTTAGTAATGAAGGTGATTAGCATTTCATACCCGATAAACATATACGACATGCACTAAGTACGAATCAATAATCATAGATGTGGAATAATTTTTAATAATTAATCCACTATCATGCGTGAAACATAATAACTCGAGTTTAAGTTAGGAAAACTTGCATGTACCGTCGATTACTGCTACGCAATCTAATTTAATCTCTTATGAAAGACCTATCAGTTATAAGATTTATCTTTCAATTAGCATAACATAATTTATCTCACAATACTATTACTTGAATAATAAATTAGCTAACATTTAGCCACACAATCAAACATTGAATAATTCTTTAACTTATTAGTAATATTATCATCCCTTAATAATATTACTATCACTTAACCATCATCTTAAACTCTTGTCTAACATTATTAATCCTTTAATAATATTTTAGTCACTTAATAATCTTACTCATTTACAAATATTATTAATCCTTTAATAATATTTTACTCATTCTCTAATATTATTAATCGTTTAATAATATTTTAATCATCTAATATTATTAATTATTTAATAATATTTTAATTATCTAATATTATTAACCATTTAATAATATTCACGTCATTTACTAATATTATTAATTATTTAATAATATTTAAGTCTCTTAATAATATTCAAATCATTTCTAATATTATTAATCATTTAATAATATTTTATTTATCTAATATTATTAATCATTTAATAATATTTTAATCATCTTTTAAATATAAATAATAAAAGTCTCACAAATTTTAAGATGTAAATATTTTACATCTTTAAAGATTAAACCATTTTTATTCCATTTCGGAATTACCTTTTATCTTTACTCGCAAATTCAGGGTTTAAACAACTAATACATAGCTTTTATAGTAAAATTCAATTTACTATATTATTTCTTTAATTTAAATAATTTGTATATCATTTTGCCCGTTCATGAGCCAATCTCATATATAAACATTTCATTCCACTAGCACATTTGCTTTATTTTTCATTTTAGGAATATTCACACACACACACACACACACACACACACACACACACACACACGCACACACACACATATATATATATATATATATAATTATATTTTCCGTTACATAAATCTCAGCTCAAATACCTCATTTTGAACCCCGAAAACCTCAAAATATTATTTTTATGATTAATACAAAATTTTAAATGTTTCTCGTGTAAGACACCGAATTTTATGAAATAAAAATATTCAATTTTTCTTATAATTACTATTTACGAGTTACTATTCACGAGTTACTATTCACTAGTTACTATTCACGAGTACTATTCACGAAGCATGATAAAAAAATTTTTACGTAAGAAGACACTACTCAATACTTGTTACAGTAATTACTGTTCAATATTATATTTTATTGATTCAATAATTGCTACGTTGATATTTTATATTATTGCTGTTTTAATAATTGTCACGACACATTATTTCCCATTATCAGATAAATAATTCATATTATTTGAATAATATTATCAGATAACATTATTGGCAATGTCTAGAAAGTTTTACCTAAGGAGAGGTTTGGTCACCTAATTGCGCGCTAGTAATGAGAAATCCTTATTGGAAAGCCCCCTCTTTCCTGAGAACTGTCTGGTTGTCATTATTGTGATTCTGTAATATTATTTGTGAATAATTAATTATTGATTTATATGATAAAGAAAATATTCATTTTATGTGGATATAGATGGAGAAAATTTTAAAGTGATAATTGTTGAAAAATTAATATTTTATCTTTTCTGATAAAATAATTTATTTAAATATATTATTATATTTTAATAATATAATAATGGTGATATTTTTACAATGAATGTGTAATATATGAATAAATGAGGAGAAAAAGTATTTTTGTTACAAAAAAAATTTAACACATGTTTTGTATATTACAAAAAATGTTTAACACATGTTAAACATGTTGGTGGAAACAATTTTTGACTGAAATTTGATTATAGCCTGCAAAATCGTCCGTATGTGGATTTTGGTCAATTTTTGTTTGGAATTTTGAAAAACTTTCTTCTGCAAAGTTGTAGAGAATTAAATTTTTTATGGAATGGACATAAGATTTGAATTTTTCTGATAAAAGGGCTATGTATTATGAATTATTGAAGTTTCGGATTATTGAGTCTGAATTGATTTTGTTACAAAAGGTGTTTAAAACATGTTTTGTTAGAAGGTGGGCCCCACAAGTGTACTTTTGCATGTGGGAATATCTGGAATTTGAATTCAAATGAGGCGTATGATTTTGGTTATTAATAATATTATTATATTCAATTTTCTACTTTAGTGTTCTAAACAATCTCCTATAAATAGGGTGCTTAGGTTAGAATTGAAAATCACACCAGAAACTGAAGTTTTCTCTCTCTATATTATCGAGCGTATTTTTATGAGTATTTAAATATCTTGAGTGTTGCTATACGCTGCAAGTTCGTTCAGCATTATATCCGATATTCAAGTCAGAAGTACTAAGTTAAGGGATATTGTCGTTATTATGTAAGGGATTTTAAGGGTTATTATGCTTTTCAGTTTCGAATTTTTTCTGACTTTCAAAAATTCTGGAAAAATTTGAAATGATAGTTTGATGAGTTTCCTTGATTGTGTCCAAAAATGGCGATTTTTGGATGTATAGATTAGGAGTTATGAATTTTATGAGAAAAGAATATTTTAAAAATAAACCCTTATAACTCCTTGTGGTTAACTCTGAAATTGATGAAATTTTTATTAGGAGTACATCTATATAATATCAGTATACCCTGTAAATTTCGGAATTTTTGGACAAAATTACAATTTATGATAAATGTTTAAATATTCGGCAGTTTTGTCCATATGAAAAATAGTAAATGAATTTTAAAAATTCCGAGAAAAATATATGTTCAATATGAGACTATATTCTACTAAATTCCAGAAAAGAAAATTTGTTTATACTGATTTGGTATTTTTCATGAAAATGGACTAGTTATGAGTAAATGAATTAAATATGTTATGTGAAGTAACAAAATTGGAAAATAGGATTTTATGGCTTGGGAATCCTATATAAGGTATATGTAGATTTTTGATGAGGGTTTTGATTATTGGTGATGAAATATTATGAGTTTGGCATTTTCAGATGATTAAATGCATTAATTAGTAAAGTGTAAACAATTAAAATAAATTATTTATAAATTTAAGAAATCATTAAAATATTGTGGTAGTATTAATAATATTAGATTATGAGATTATTAAGTGATTTATAATATTTGGATCAAGATGTTATGAAATCATTGATTTATGAATCTTATTCTTGAGATTAAATCTATATATTGATTATATTGTTTTTATTATCATATATAACATTCTTATAACCCTAATGATGATATTTCTCTTTGACTTAAGTGTAAAGATGGTAGATTATTGGTATGACCGTGACTATGGGTTCTCTTTGGCCAGTAGTGCAAAGTTGAATGGTTGACTGGTATGATCATGACCATTGAATTTATAATTGAATATCTTTAGCTTAAGTGCAAAGGTGAATTGATCAACATATATGGTTATAATTATAGTTTATATAAATTCTGAAATGATTATGTATTTCTTTGATATATGAATATCTTTGGCCTGTAGTGCAAAGATCAATTATTGATGAATATCTTTGGTCCGTAGTGCAAAGATGACTTGTTGTTGAATATCTTTGGTCCATAGTGCAAAGATGACTTGTTGTTAAATATCTTTGGCATGTAGTGCAAAGATGAATTTATTAGTATGATTATGAACA
Organism: Panax ginseng; assembly: GCA_020205605.1. Lineage (NCBI taxonomy): Eukaryota > Viridiplantae > Streptophyta > Magnoliopsida > Apiales > Araliaceae > Panax > Panax ginseng. The sequence goes on along the minus strand of CM035134.1, from coordinate 6,788,268 downwards.
TGAACTGTGATTTGGTATAACCATGATCTTTGATGTTTCAGGTAAAGACAGGTGATGAAAATTATCTTCGTCTTAGATGCGAAGAGGAATTTAGAATCACAATTATGATTATGAGTTATTTATATGATTGTGGAAAGGAACTGTTAATTGATGTTACATGGATAAAACATTGTTGGTGGACTTTTAATGTGGAGAAGATAATAGAATTTATGATATATTTGACTCTTCTAATGGATTGCTCGTTCCGCTGCAACTATGGTTGAAAAGTTTTATCATCTACCATATATTCTAAATCTCTAATTTATTACTGATGAAGTCTATTGATAATGTAATTATCTTTAGTCAGGATATTCTTTACTGGGCTAGTTATGCTCACCCTTTTGCTTCACAATTCCTTTCGTGTAACAAGAGTGTATTTGGGTGAAAGCGAGGATAATGAGGGAATAGAACGGTGGTCTATAGCTGTTGAGGTTCTCCCTAAATAGTATGAAAATAATTTTATTGAGAACTTTAGATAAGTGTGTCGTATTGTATACGTCATTTGATATTTAATTTTGGTGAACCGAATAGGGTGAGGCGAACCCAACTTTGGAAGGGTATTTTGTCACTATCATACAAGATGTCTAATGACATACAACCTCGAGTTATCATAAGACAGGGTTGTGCACATCCACTTGCTGAGTATATCTACGAGCACTACCTATATGATCTTGGAGTTTGGTTGAAACATAATGTTCAATTGCGGACGGTGGAGATAATTATATGTCAAGAGAAGACTCATCATTGGAAGGAACATGATAGTAATCTTCTTGTTTTTCTTTGGGGTCTACTGGATCAACCAAAGATAATTCTCTGGACATATGATATCTATCATAACTTAGATTCATGGCCTCCATATACGAAGGTTTTCTTGAGCACTTCCCAAAGATTTTAATTTCTAAAACAGGTTATCGATTTGTATTTTTTTATGTAATGTATCAATGTGAGGTGTTTGTCCATAGTTGGGACATGAGTCACGATTGATATTAAAACTCACGATATATGTGTTGTTGTATTTTGCCACGACAATTGTAGTAATAAAGTTGTAGTTGTTTTACATACAATGTATTTGGCGACTTCGAGAATAGGTTGGATGGATTGGACCTATTTTGGGGGCGCCACATCTAAATCTTCGTTGCACCACAAAATAATTTTATAGGAAACCTTAGTTTTTTTTTGCTTAAATATGTAAATTTATATTTATTACATATTTTCATTGCTTTATTTATGCCTGAAAGGAAGTTTCTCGGCATAAAATATCACTTATAGTCAAATCTCGTCTCGTAGGACTTTATTAGATTAATTATGACTTATTATTTTTGCCAGAATGCGATTCGGAACGTCGAACGTCAAAGTCGCTCAATGCGTCGATGCTCGGTGTTTGCTCGTTTTCAAGTTCTGACATGCCTATTCGCTCATTTTTAATTCTCAAACCATGAGTCATATAATAGTGAAATTTTGGACATGTTATAGATCTCATGTCATAGTATTTTAGAAAAATTTCACACCGCGAAAACGGATCACGGAAACTCATCAAAACAGTGTGTGAAAAGGACGTCAACAAAGCGTTCAAAGACCAAAGACACTTAGCGGCCTTGCAAGACGGCGGCGATTCTTCTTCTTTGGGTTCGTTATCAACCTATCCATTTTGCGATTTTCTCCCGCTTTGATCGTAAATCAAAAAATTCCCAAATTTGGATATGTTATAGGTACCATAGTAGGATATTTTTAAAAAATATAACCCACTAATTTTGGACCTCATTGGCAGCTTAAAACAGGCTCCAAAAATGTCCACTCGTAACAGTTTTCAAATATTTTCTAGCTTGACCCTCTTCCACTAAAACAGTCATAACTTTTTCATTTTAAAACATTTTTAGGCGATTCTTGAGCCCACGCGAAGCTAACGTCCGGGACTAAGACTCTTCCCTTCTGACATTTTCCCAGATTCCGAACACATCAGTCCATAAATCTCGTGTAAGAGGGCTACCCCGAGTTTGTTAAACAGTTTCGACGCTACTATTTTGAACGGTCATAACTCTTTGCTACGAAGTCGGAATTAGTCCGTTCCAGAGTCAATGGAAAACTTATTCAGTGTACTATAACATACCAAAAGCCCAGAATTTTCTAGAACATCTAGATACCTCTGAATTTTCTATTTAGGGGCAGCAGTCCACTAATTTTTCTAAGTTTTAAAAATTATTTTCCTTTTTCTTCTTTTCTTTTGTTTGATCAAGATTTTAACACCAAAAATGGTTAGATCCATACATAATACACTATATAACATATAGATCTAAGATTTTTAGAGTTCAAGATCATAACTCAAGATTTGATTTAAAACAACTAGTATAAATCTCATGGAACAAATAACAGGGTAAAAAATATATTTTATACCTCTTGTGCTCTTCCTTCTTCTTCTTCTCTTCTTCCATCCATGGCATGAGAAATTTCCCTTCCTCTTCCCTCTATGTGGCCAGTCGATTACTCTCTTCTTTTCTTTCTCTTTATTTTTTTTTCTTTCTTTTGCTACCTTTCATCTTCTCTCTCTTCTTACTTGAAAATCTTAACAAAATGAGAAGGATAAATGAAAGAGAGACACATGGCTTGAGTTGGTGAAACAAATGAATTAACCACATGCTTATTTCTCTCTTACCTGACCAGGTGAAGCCCCCTATAATGCCCCAATTTTTGATTTATTTTAAGGGTAAATTACATATTCTATTACATTTTTAAAAATAATTACAACAATAGTGTACTCATAAAATCTTTACATGACTTCTACACTTCCATATTTATTTACAATATTAGTGCAATTAGGATTCCTTAATTTAGAGAATTAGTATTCAATTAAAATTCCTTAATATAGGGATTAGTTATACCCATGGCTTCTTCTCTCTCTCCTCATCTATAACAACTGCAGTTAGTCATCACCCTTCTTCTTCATTCAACTAATTATATATATATATATATATATATATATATATATATATATATATATATTAGTTAGTCGTATATGCTTCTCATAAATCGTTGTCTTCTTCATTAATCATTTCTCCAATCACATCGCTCGGTTCAATTATATTAATATTATTATTACCCTTGAATCTCGCCATGATGAGAGTGGCTCGATCTCACGTGAATTCCTCTTTAAGGTCACGTATTCTTTCTTTCTATATATATATATATATATATATATGTGTGTGTATATATATATATATATATATATATATATATATATATATATATATTTATGAGTCAACCAACTGTATATCTCCAGTAGCTTCTCAAAATGGAGGTGGGTATGAAGATGGTGGCGGTGGATATGAATACTGGATGATGGTAACCAAACCTTCATACCAAGGTGAATTGTTAATTATGACAATTATTTGTCCTTGATTTTAAGTTTCCTTATTAATGTGAATTGTACTATTTTTATAATATGAGTCCTATTTACACTCTTTTTATAATTATTTGGTTGATGCACTTTTCTTGTAATTACTTTCTATTTGTTGTACTTATGTAAAGAACCCATTTTTTTTCCTCGTTATGGTACTAGGCTAGGACTTAAGATAATAGGCTTACCATGTAGTTGTCTGGTGTTATCTCATTTGTTGATGTAGAATTTAAAAGATGTATGAACTCTGGGTTTGTCATTTTCCGACTTACTTATATCTGGAAGGTTGGAAAACGGATTCCAGTGATCTGTATGTCTTGAATTTATCAAGTGCTGGAGCATAACAGAGTTTGTGCACACATCTGAACTATATATGTCCCACAAGCAAAGAGAGCCTCCGCCGAGCAAAGAGAGCTCCGATCAGAGGAAGAAACGACGGCAAACCATCAAATATTTATGACTATTTGGTTACCCATAAAAATTAAAATGGTTACATTTGTATGAAGGTTTGGCTACCAACTGCATCTATTTATTGATGTAAGGTAACCGAGATTGTGTTACACAATATTGAATAATATTTATATTTTTTTTCTTCTTACATTAAGTAAGAGGAAAACCACACGACTACTCCATGATTCCATCACGGTTTAACAAGAACATATACATGTAACACTTGTAATTGTTCTGAAATTTTTTTATAACTATTTGGTTACCCACAAAAATTAAAATGGTTACCTTTGTAAAAAGGTTTGGCTACCAACTGCACTTTTTTGTTGATTTAAGGTAGCCAAGATTGTGTTACACAATATTAAATAAAACCACGCGACTACTCTCTGATTTCATCATCGTTTAACAAGATAAAGAAAACAAATACTAAATTTTTTTTATGACTATTTGGTTACCCACATAAACTAAAATGATTATTTTTGTATAAAGGTTTGGTTACCGACTGCACCATATACAGAATGCACGACTACTCGGGTTTGACATGCAATTCAAATTGTCATAGTGGAGAGAAACAACCCAGGAACAATTACATAATTACAAAACTGATTTGCCACATCAGCAACCCATTAAAATACCCAACTAAATTAAAGGGATACTAAATGCACTAATTTTGTAAATAAAATATTAAAAATGTATTAATTCTGTAAATATTTTTTGGATGCACTTTTGTTGTAATTTTTTCTAAAAATGTACTAAAAATTATAAATGTTCCTTATTTATTTAGGGTTTCTATTCCACTCATTTTAAATAATTATGCTACACGTAATTTCTTATACAAATACACTTGTTTACATACCCAAGATGTTATAATAAATATATTATCCTTACCTTATTAACGTAAATTCAATTAAGAATTTATTGACTTCCTTAATATATTATATAAATATATTATCCTTTCTTTCTTAAAATAATTCATATAAAAATTAATTTCAATTTCCTTGGGTAAAGTATATATAAATATAATATACTTAAACCTCCTCTTTTATTTTATTATAAATTGTTCTCAATAATTTTATTCCCTCGTGTATATATATATATATATATATATATATATATATATATATATATATATATATATATATATTTATTTATTTATTTATTAACTCCCAATTACAAGTTGCACCAAACATACACACATCACATATAGAAAATAATTAATAATTTTATTTTCTCACATTATAAACCTGTTTATATCAATTTATTTACATATAGCAAATATAATTTAATATATTTACCATATTACGTAAACATATATATTCTTCATAAATCATAAAATGATTTATATACTCATATATTAGACTAGACATTTAATTTAACGTCTAGTAACCCTCTTAATACAGTTTGCTACATTCAATAAGTCTTTTTCATATGACTTGCCATATATATTATTCTGATTAATTTGCCACATTCTTATTTCCTTTTTATAAGATTTCTAACGCTTGACTACTAGGTTTGGTTTATTTTCACCAGTTTCTATAATGAAACTTTTCATTTATTCTTATATGATTAATTTAAATAATCAATCCTTTTGTTTGGCTAAATCATATATAGCACATCTCCAAGTATATACATATCTATACATATACACATTTAATTTAATCTAATAATATCTCTTCATTTGAAATTTATTTCTTTAAATAAATTTTTCACATACAAAATATTTTTCTAGGTTTTGAATTTTCATAACCCTTATTTTCTCAATTCTTTTTCAAATAATACCATATAGGTTCTTCTTAAAATTTTTAAATAATTCCTCTATTTCCACTCTAGATTTTAAGTTTTAACCTTTAACTTCATCATTCAAGATCCTCTAAATTTTCGGGTTATCACATTTTGCACACCATCTACTCTCTCCTCCTCCTTCAATGGCGATAATCGGCCTTTTTCCGTCAGAAAAGTCTTTGAATTAACATAAAATTTCAAGTTATTTTTTACTTAAGTCGAGCACAACTACTGGATAGAATTCAAGACGTTGAAATTTTCAAATTTGAAGGAACAAAACAATTTAAGAAAGAGGGAGGGAGTAGAGAGAGCAAATGAGTCAATTTTTTTTTCTTTTTCAATTTTTCCCTCCACCTTTTATATGTTCTTCCAATATAAAAAGGATATTATTTAATTAATTAAATTTTGGGCATTTTTGTCAATTGTTTAAAAGTTTAATTTTATTCGTGTTAAAAATATAATTTGTATGTTGAAAAGTTTATTGATTTTTGGTAATTTAGTCATTTTTTTAAATTTTAAAATAAAAAAAATTATATTTGGTAATCTTTGTATAAATATTTAATTTTAATAATTTAACGTAATTTATAAGGATTTATATAGATTTAATACGTCAAAATAAGTATTTATACAAATTTTATACGAATTAGGTACTTGATGTAGTAAATTGTGAATTTGGTGGTACTTGATGTACGTAACAGAAGTGTTATTAACACGTATTCTATATGGTCAAACCGTATACAATTCTTATCTGGCCAGAAAATTAGGAATTTTGGCCAGATTCTGAAATTGAGGACTAAATTGTATCAAAATAGATACTTGATATAGTAAAGTATAAGCCCAAATTCTTTTAGGGGGCCTAATCATAAATATGATGATACTTCATTTAGTAAACTGTATTTAGCCCATAAAACAATGAATTACCCTCTCCAAAAAAACAATCTAATTGATTCGCACCTCCTACACAAAATCCTTGGCAAATACAATCTAAATTTATATATATAAATAGACTAATTGTTAACGCCAAGATCTTAACAATGGAGGATCCTAATAGTAAACACGATAAACAGTGTATTGAGAGAGATAATAATCGTGTTCAAGGTTCGAGGTTGTGTGAATAGTTGTGAATATGAATATGAGCGTGTGTGATGTGTGAGAGCGTACACTGTTTGTGTAGACTTAGTTGATAGGTTATACTCTCTTTTTTGGGTTTCTTAGTGCCACCCACTACCTCGACCACGACCCCGTGATCGATGGGTCTTGCCTTGCTTTACTGCATCTTTACTCACTACCTTTGGTCCTTGTTTTATGTCCGTGGCTATAATCCCATCCACATTAATGCATGGCGGTGTCTTAGTCAATTGTCATGCTTTTTCATCATTACAAGTCAAAGTAATAGATATTAAATGATCCGATGGGTTAGTCTAATGAATCGGCCCGGTCTTATAGGGTTAAATAGAAGTAATATGGTGACTAGGCCCGGTGACTTTCAAGGTTCAATAATGATGGCCCAATAGATTAATTAAACAAGTGAGCCCAACTTACTTACTCGGCTAAAGAGGGAAATATCATATTGACATTGCCCCCTAGTTTTTGTTGAACATAATGTTTAATAGAAAACTATAAATGGTCCATGATATTAGAATTTACTAAAGGCCCATAACGAGGAAGTAATTGAGACATACCCAATTTGGTCCATAAGAGAGTCGGGGGATGGTGAATGTCGAGAGTAAAAGGCCCGGTCGATAAAGTTGAATTTGAACAAGGCGGTCTAAAAAGCGGAAATCAGCGAGAAGCCCAATCGATAAAATATCTAAAGATTGATGGGACGCTTCCCATTCAATTCTCATCATTACTAACATTTAATGTCTTAGGCCTTGTACTTGCGTGTATGGCAAATCGATTATAAAGATAAACTTTACCAATTTTGGCGGTTTTTACCTTGATTTGAACTTTGAACCTTTGAGCTTTCTTCTCCTTCCCGAGAACTTCCCTTCTACATTTCTGAAATCTCAACAATGGTATTTGTGAACTCTAACCAAAATTCTCCCCTTGGCGTGACTCCGTTTGCCGTTTCCCCAATCAAACCCACAACCGAGAGGGTTGAGTTTCAATCGATCCACGGCAACCATGGGGAAGAATCGCCCCTGATCCTTCTCCGCCTCCTTGAGCTTCTTGAGGATGGGGAGCAGTTTCCTCGTGCCAATACCCCTCCTTTATTACGGAAGCCGAGATCGCATCCTCCGGACTCATTTATCAGATTTAGGATATATATCTGTTATAAGGGCTCCCGCTCTGAAAACGCATGTACCATCGGCCAGGATGGTTGGGTCATTATGCCGATTACTTTTCTTGAAAAGGGATTAAATACACCCTCAATGCCTTCGTCGTTACCCTCCCAGGGTTTATAGGAGTGGGTTTTGCCCGATTGGTTCCTAATTCCTACATCCACATTACGGCATTCATTGCCTTACATCACGAACTAGGATTCCTCCTCTGTCGACATCTTCTTCACCCTCTTCTCGGTCGGTAGGTCCAGAACGAGGTTTCAAAATGTTGAGCAAGCAGTCTCCTCTCGACTGACACGATTTGAGAAGAGATCCACGATGGATACCCCCTTCAAGCAACAAGGGTTGTACGAAAAATGGTTTTTTGTTATGGGACCGAAATCTCTTCTCTTCAGGATTGGACTATCTCTCGATCGGATCTCTGTGACTTTGGAGATATCTCGAAGGCGTGTGAAGGAAATGGCGATTTTTGAAGAAGATTCCTCGAAGGAATGGAGTTTTACACTTTGACTAAGCAAGCTTTGGCTATATGACCATAAATGTAAGTTTTGAACAACTTTATAACACAGTTTTTGAGATATTTAAGTGATATGGGTTACGATACATGGTTATTTGCGGTGTCTACGATCAAACCAACTTCTTGAGTAAAAGAATTGGAAGACTTTTTGGCGGGGAAGATTACGGATGTGAGTGAAGAGCCTCTCATTGAAGAATCTTCGGTGATGATCCCCGTCACCGATCCACCTTGTTTCTTCTCTCGAGAATGATGAACCCCAAATGATGAACCCATCGTTCTGAAGAATCTCTCGGACCTCGGCGAAGGAAGAGAGCAGCAAGAAATCAAATCCACCCGGTAGGAAACAAATCACGAAAGTGATCAGGAAACAATTTTGAAGCAATTCCACAAGCAACCCCTTCATCGACCCTAGTTCTGCACCTTCAGAATCTGCCCCGATTAAGAGAAGCCTACTTGACATACCTCTCCACGATCGGGCGAAGGTTCTCCGTGCTAAGAAGATAAGGACAAAGATTACCCCTTTGATTGTAGATGAGCTCCGAGTTCCATCGTCTTCGGCTGACATTCCCCAATAGTCCCAACTGAAATTCAAGTGCCTGATGATGAACTGGTTGGATCTGTCCCCATCTTATCTCGAAAAAGGAAACATCCATCGAGATAGCCATCGGGTTCATCTTGGCTCCCTCACCGATCCATGAACCTAATCTCATTCGATCTCCTCTCTAGAAAAATATACATGTGGATCCTCGCTTGATTCACAATCAATCCATGCCCTCTCCTCCAAGGCGATCGACCTCGAAGTTTCAACATGGCGCTATGGCCTCTCCAACCATGTGGCCTCGATTTAATGCCAACTTTCCTTTTCATTTGTTTGGCCTTCGTCAGTGAAAGCCGATGACCATCGATTGAGGGAGCAGTTGACGAGGATTTGCTTAGTGAAGGCATGAGCTACTGGCGAAGGTAAATGGTTCTCTCCTTTATTTCGTATTTATCTTCATACTTATACATTGAAGGCGATCAATAAGATTGGACATATGTGGCGAATCTTTGTGTTTGGACGTCTGCGTCCAAAATCTATCAGTGAATTGAAGAAGAAGAGGCGGTGAGGAAGGAGAATGCCATCTGAAGTCTGCTGCGGCTCGGGAAAGGACTCAGCGTGAGGCGTTCTTCACACGAATGAGGGTCTTGGAAAGAGTTGGCCCAAGCCAAAGGAGATGCGAAGACATCGATGAAGAAGCTGAAGTTAACTAAAGCACGATATGAGGAGATCGTCAAGATGAATGTTGATTTGGTTCGGAGGAGGCGAAATAAGGATGGAGAAGATCAAAGAAGAGCTAAAGGTTGTCGCTAAGATCTTGACTAAAACCATCCAAAAACTAGAGCTAAATTGAAACTAAATCATCGAATAAGCGTCGGAAGCTGGAAGAAGAAATCAGAGAACTCGAGGCTCTTGGGACCTTGGGCCTCCTCTAAGCGATGATGACCTTAGCAAAGCAGATCTGTGAAGATATCGGAACTTCGGATGAGATTAGCGGAGAGATCATGAAGATATATTACGAAAGCTATGAGCTCTGCTAGGGAGTCGTGGCGAGGAGAAGTTGATTACTGACTAGCGTGGATCCATCCTTGCTCGATTCTTGGATGGCGAGGATGATGCACTGAAGTGAATGCTCTTGTTTTTCACGAGTTTTATTTAAGAATATTTGTGAAAATTTACATTTTTTTTGGAAATTGTTTAAGGATTTTGTTTTAAAAACTTTTATCGGGACTTATTGTTCGAAATTATGTTAGAATTTATGTTTTTGCCTGATGTGTTTGTCGATATGAATGAATAGATCGAATGGTTCAAATTTGACTTTCATGTCATGACTTCTGCATGATGCTTTTCGTTTCTTGTCGATAATTGATTACCAATGGTCTTGAATGAGCCGAACTTAGATTGTGAACTAGTTAAGGCATATAACGATTAAGAATAAAATGAAGTGGCTGAATTTAATGGATAGAATTTAATGAATGAATTGAATGAAGCTGAACTCAACACTTGAACAAAATAAAGTAATGTATACTTATCGTTTTAGAAGTGTGAGATCGGTCGTGTGTCGAGATGAATTGGTGATCCTCTTTGCACCATCGAATTTTGTTTACCACTCGGGGTGAAACAATTATATAGGAACCAAGATATAAGGATCACGAAATTTGTTTACCACACGGGTGAAACAATTATATAGGAACAAGATATAAGGATCACGAATTTGTCTACACGGGGTGAAACAATTTGGGTAACCAAATATAAGGATCAGGAAACACTCTGGGTCGATAAAATTTTGGAACACTTCGCCAAATGGCCATCGAAAGGCAAACCAGTACCTACCTCCTTACTCCAGTGCATTTTGTTTACCACTCGCGGTAAATCAAAATTAAGAGGATCACGGAATTTGTCTACCACGCAGGGTATAACAAATTCATAGGAACACTCCTGCCGAAGAGGCTACCATCGAATGGTCAGCGAGTCCACCCCGTCCTCTCCTTACTTGGTGAACTATTGATTTACCGCCCTCGGTAAAAGAAATATAAAGGAACATAGGATTTGTCTACCACATATTTGGGCAACAAATAAATGGGCTACCATCGAATGGCGGTGAGTCAGACCATACCTCCTTACACCATTGTGAACTTAGGACAAATAAGAAGAGGATCGGTTGTGAAAAAGTGAACTTTTATAGATGGTGAACAATCATATACTGAGACTTCTTGGTAAGCCCGACTCGATCTTCTTTGGAAATATTTTGAAGCTTTGCTGCTGCATGCCAAGTGTTCTTGATCTCGGATCCATCTAATGCTTTTAAGCGATAAGTCCACGGCTTTGGTACTTGATCACCTCATATCGGCCCTTCCGGTTTGGCATTAATTTTTCTGTGTTTTGAGGCGTAGAATCTTGGCTTCTCGAGGGGCGAAGTCTCTACTTGAATCTGAAGTTTGACCCCTTTGTTGTAATGCTTGGCTACTCTTCGTTGATAAGCGACCAATTTGAGCAAAGCTACCTCTCGACTTCTTCTAGCGAGATCCAAGTTGGCCTTGATCCTTTCATCATTGTAGATCTCTTTGAATTGGTGACCCGAAGACTTGGAGATCCGATTTATTTGGGACTAAGGCATCGATTACCATAGGCCAATCGAAAAGGTGAATCCCTGTGGTGGTCCTCGGTGTAGTCCGGTAAGCCCACGACCACGTTGAGCGATTCTTACGGCCATCTTCCTTTAGCTTCATCCGATCTATGGCTTGATCCGATTCGGTGACGTCTGTTGGTCACCTCGACTTGCCCATTCATTGTGGATGAGCCGCAGAAGTCTTCTTGTCTTGAACCCCGACTCCTTCAAAAATCCTTCAAATTTTGATCCCACAATGGCGTCCATTATGCGATATCACCACTTTGGGAATTAGAAGCGAAATATTACGGACTCTTTCATGAACTTCAAACATTCACCTGCTCTGTTATCGGCCGAAGTGGCCGCCTCTACCCACTTGGTCATGTAATCAATAGCAACTATTATGAAAATGACACCCCCCTTAGCTTTTGGCAATGGACCCGATATATCAACCCCAGACGACCAAAGGGTATAGGAGATAGAATCGAGTATAGCTCTTCTGGTGGCTGATGTGGGATCGGACTGTTGAGCTGACACTTCTCACACTTCTTCACATACTCGGTAGCTTCCTTGAAGATCGTTGGCCAGTAGTACCCTTGCCGAAGAACTTTGTATGCTAATGACTTAGCAGCCATATGATCACCGCAAATGCCTTCATGAACTTCCCGAAAGGCATACTCGACGGAGACGGAACGGACACTTCAATAATGGTGACAAAAATGCCCTTCGATAAAGATCCCCATCAATAAGAACGAAGTTGGCACTCTTGTACTTGATCTTCTTTGCCAGCATCTGATCCGAAGGAAGGACGCCATCTGCCAAATATTCGATGTAGGGAGTCATCCAGTAGTTAGATCGCTCGATACACATCACCGCTTCATGTTGAACACTCGGCTGCTGCAAAACTTCCAAATAAACCGATCCATTGAAAACATCTGCATCCGTGGTGGCGAGCTTTGACAGGGCATCGACAATGGAATTATCGTTGCGCTCTATGCCCGAAACTCATAGAAACAAAATCTTTGAAGTCGGTCTTTCAATTACGCGGATACTTGATCATCACTGGTCCCCGAGCTTCATAATCTCTCCGGCGGTTGTTTGGCGACCATTGAGAGTCCTTTGTAAATGATCGACACGGACCTCTAGACTCTTCGCCCGATCGAACACACGCCTGACCTTTGCTTCATACTAAACCGTTGTTTCGTCGCTTTAAACCCGAATCGATGGCTCTTTGCACTTTGAATCCCTCGGACTCGTCAAGATAATACACGCTACTAACTTGATCCAACATAGAGGATCCATCTGCGTCTGGCGTCCATGCATTTTGTCCACTTTGAAGAACGACAATTGCTTTCGATCGGACGTCTCGACCTCTACGGCGATTCGGCATCTGCCCGGTGAGCGAGCACTCCACCATAAAATCGGCCGAGGCACGACCTTTGATAGCGGTTGGGGATGATATTCAATAAAAAATTGGGACAACTCCATAGTCCATCTTCTTTAGCCTCCCCGAAACCTCTGGCTTGCTCATCACCTTCTTGATGGGTGATCCGTGTAGCGACCGAGGGGCCGACCTTGAAAATATTGTCGAAAGCTTTCTCTAGCAATTATCAAAGCAAAAGCAAATTTTTCAATATTGAATTTTTGGTTTGACATCTCGTGGGGCGTGGTGACATAATAGGCCAGGATCTTTGCTTCCTTTGACCTCCCGAACGGGGCTTTGCTCCAGCGCCAAGCGAACGAACTTGCTGCAAGGTACAAATATAAGGTCTCTCTTTGGGCGCGGGCTTCATCGATAAAAGGCCGAAGATAGATATGTTTTATGCCACGAAAGGCGTCTTGCATTCGGCGATCCATTGGAGCGTCTTTGCATTCTGCCGGTCCTTTTAGTGTATCGAAGAAAGGAAGGCACCTCTCCATGATTTTGACATAAACCTCCTCGGAGCTGCGATCCCGCGGTCGGGCGTTGGGCGTCTTTGAGCGGTATGGAGTCTTCATGTCAAGAATGGCTGGATCTTCTCGGATTGGCTTCAATACCCCTCGGTACGACCGGATATCCGGGAACTTTCTGCCTGCAAAGTCAGAAGGTGCATTTGGCGGATTGAGCCTCGGTGATGATGTCGGACGATCTGGAAGCACTCCTCGGATCGTCAAATGCTTACGAAACTGCATGCTCTTCACGATCATGTCATCTACATAGACCTCCATGTTTCTCCCTAGTTGCTGTTGAAGGCGAAGTTCATCATTCTACAGTAAGTGGCTCCGGCATTTATAAGGCCAAAGGTCATCTTCTTGTGGCGTACTGCGAGCGATGTGTGTAATGAATCTTGTCTTTGGAATGTCCTTCTGCACATGGAAATTTGATGGTAACTGAAAAAGCATCCATAAAGCTTAGTAATGCATACCCGAAGTGGCATCGATGAAATTTGGTCGATATGGGGCAAAGGATAAAAGTCCTTGGACAAGCTTTATTCGGATCGGTGTAGTCGATGCAAACCCGCCATTTTCCATTTCATACGCTTTTGACACCACATTCGCCATCCACTCGGGTGTCGATTTCATAGATGAAGTCAATGACTAATGACTTTGCAATCTCCTCATCAATGATCTTTGTCGCTCCGGTGCAAAAAATCCTCTCTTCTGGTAGGCGGCTTCTTGAAGGATCTACATCTAGATACGTGCTCGGCTATTTTTGGTGACTCGGGCATATCTGTGGTTCCCATGCAAAAATGTCGCATAGCGTGAAGGAGCTCCGTGAGGTTTGTCAGAAGAGGTTACAGCGGGACCGAACCAATCTTTCTTATCTTCTACGGCTTTCCGAGGACTAGCTCGATCTCTTAGTTTCTCCTGCGGGAATTACTAATGGCTCAGAAATTTGCTTTCGGTGAAGGGCTCGATCTCAATTGCCATGGTTTGTTTACATTTCTTGACCCCCCACTCCGGAAGAAATAGCTGCATTTCTATAACATCTTGGGCGGATCTAAGTCCCCTGCCACTTCTCCAGAGCTCCATGTGTTGTGGGAACTTGATTTTGAAGTGAGGGATGGAAATTCTAAGCTTGGGAGAGGCTGTCGGTGTAGGCCTTCCCAATATGGCGTTGTAAAGTAGAATCTACATCTGTGACATAAAATTTACACATTATTTCTACTGCTTGAGGGGCCGTCTTAGAAGATCCTTTGGGAGCTCGATAGTGCACTATGACTTTATTTGGATCATTCTTTGAAGCCGTATAAAAGAGCCTCTGCCTGAGCCTCCATCTTAGCCCATCAAGATGCATCCTACGATAAGCATGGGCATATAAGATGTCTCTGAAGACCCATTATCTATCATCATGCGCTTCACATCTCAAGAACCCACTACTGGGCGTGATCACCGCGCCCCCTCATGCGGCTCGATAGGCTCGAAGGATAATCTGCATCGGTGAAAGAAATAGCAGGTCCACTGAAAAGGTGGTGCAGCCGGCCTTGGGGAGCACATACGGACATGGCCAAGAATCTAGGTATCCTCTCTCTTCTTTCCTACCAACCTTCCTCTTTGTCCCGCCGGTTATTACATCGATAGCGTGCCTTGGCGGTGGTCTTTGGAATACTTTTTGGCGGGTAGGGCCCGTGCGAGCGATTTGAGCAGATGCGATCGGTATTTTTCTTGACCTTGTTGGTCCCCCCGACCCACGTCTTGAACGACAAACCATTTTGAATCTTCCTCTCTACGAAATCTTTCAAATTGCAACATTCATTAGTATCGTGACCAGCGGCTTGATGATAGCCACAATATTTTCTGGTATTGCCCTGACCTGGCTTGATGTGGTCACGAGGCGGTTCATAGAATCATTTGGTTCTGATCTGGTCCAAAATCAAACCTATCGTGTTGACTTGGTGTAAACCTTATTCACCTTCACAGCGGTGGGCGACTACTCTCTCTGTCGCCACGAGTTATTGAACTTCTTCGAACTGCCCTCGCCGATCATTATATCCTCCCCCCTTCCTCTGATCGCCCTCTGCCTTAGGATCATCTGCATCCTTTAACTGGTCCGAAGAAGGACGTTTTAGGCTATTCATAGCCTCCTCTACAACAATATATCTTTCTGCTTTGTCAAAAGCTTCTGCAAGCTCTTCGGATGGTTGAACATCAACTTCTTCACCAACTTCTCGGACTTTACCAGATCTAGCCCATTTTGAAACAAACCTATGGCCTGGAGATCATTGAGGTCGGACGACACGACCAGCTGCTTCTCTACGAACCTCTTCACATATTGACCCGAGGACTCGTTGGTGAAGCTACTTTGGACTGTGCTAATGAACCGGTGGGCTTCCCTCTCCTTGGTTGCTCCCAAAGCGGGCATGGAACTTATCAAAGCTTCGGTCCAAGAGGAAATTGAATCGCGGAAAAGTCCCCATCCTTTGCCTCGCATCTTTCCTCGATGTCGTAACAAATGTGTGGCACTTGGCGGCATCGGTGAAATCATAATAATCCATGGTAAATTGAGCGCTTTGGCTATGGTCGTAAAGGTCCCGGACCCATCGTAACTCTCATCTGAGGCAACTTCTTGGTGACATCGCCTTCTCCTTGAGAATATCAGGAAAAAAGGGATGCCTTCTTTCGGAGTGTCTTTCACTGTTGAACCTCGGCCATTTGCTTTGAGCTCTTTCAACTCCTTCACTAAAAATCAACACCTTGGGTTGCGAGGAGACCTCTCTCTCTGAGCGACATTACGCCTCTGAGTGGATCGATCCTCCTCCTGCCGATCCCATTGCCCTTGTGGGGCTTACGGATCTACTTGGCGTCTGATTACATCCTCATGGCGAGAATATTCTTGTTGATGCTCTCTTCTTACGGTTTACAGCACGATCTCCCTCGACACTGCTCCTTCGCTTTGTCGTCGTCTCGATCTTTGAGAACCAGCGACCACGAGTGCCTTCTTGAGGCCACGGGAGTTCTGCTCCTCGATCTCTCCTCTCGTGTGAGCGATCCCTGACACATGTGTAGAATGCTCGGCTCTTTACCCCTCGCTGTAGTGGCATCTCCTTATCTTTACTCGCCTTTCGATTTGAACATGGCTAGATGCTTCGTCCTTCCTTAACTCCATACACACGAAGCATCATTGGCTATATCTTCTCTCTCTGCTTTATGAGAACCTCGAGGCTTTATCTGCTTAAATACGCCATCCTGCTTGACTTGGCGGCTCTGTCCTCTCGACCACTTGGCGATGGGTCTTGGTGGTGAGCCTTAGCCCGCCCTCGACCATGATCACGCTCCTTATCGCATCGAAAACCAACCTCGTTTGGCCCCCCACCATGGATCTTGGACGGAGATCTCTGAGTATGCTTAGAGGTCGTGCTCTCGTGAGCACTTTTAGAAGGACCAGACGATCCTTTACTGAAACACGAGGCGGTGGCGAGCTAATGACCATCGCGCGCCCTTACGGCGTGCCATCTCTCTCCTCACCATCTTAGAAGTAGGTTAAGCGATTGTGATTGAAAATTTCAATGACACTAGAACTCGACCCTCTCCTTACAGCTTGATGTTAGCTTGAGGATCTCCTCCAGCGTCCCAATCACGTAAGGCATACGATCACCTTACGATAAACACGATAAACACCACAAGCTTGATGGCGGATGGCAGAGAGGATAGCTCGGCGTGAGAGTCGATATCGTGTTCACAAGGTTAACAATGGAGGATGTAATGTCTAGTGTATTGAGAGAGATAATAATTCTCGATTTTGTGTGTGTGTGAATATGAATGTGAGCGTGTATGAGAGCGTACACATTTGTGTAGACTTAGTTGATAGGTTATACTCTCTTTTGCGGTTTACGTGTACCCCTACCTACGACTACCTGGGACCTGCAGTGATCGATGGGTCCTGCTTGGCTATACTGCGATCCACTTACTTACCTTTGTCTTAGTCCTTTGCTTTTTCATCATTACAAGTCAAAATAATAGATATAATCCCATCCACATTAATGCATGGCGGTGTCTTAGTCAATATGATCATGCTTTTCATCATTATAAGTAAAAGTAATAGATATTAAATGATCCGATGGGTTAGTCGATGAGGAGCATGGCCGGTCTTATAGGGTTAAATAAGTAATATGGTGACTAATCCCGAATAATTATATGACTTTCAAGGTTCTAGGAATAATGATAATAAAAATAGATTAATTAATTTATAAGTGAGCCTATTTCTCTTTTTTTTTGTTGCCGATTGTGTTATATGCATAACATTTAATACATAGGGTAATATTGGAAACTAAGCAATTAATACTTACTTGAAATTCTAAAACAACTTATATTAAAGAATAACAATATTTCTCTAAAACGATTTATATTAAAGAACGGAGAGAGTAATTAAGATGCAACGAAGATATATTTAATTATGTAATACATTTTTTTCCCTTACATTTATGATTTATCTTCTCCTACATATTTTGCGCATTCAACTAAGTTAATAACACACAAAACAATATAATCAATACTTGTATTTGTTTCCTACACGTCTTTAAAATTACGCACGCATCCTGAAAGGGGTTCAAGTATAATCAATACTTGTAAGTTTTTTTTAGGGGAAAGGAAAGGAAAACAATTAAAATTCCTCCAAATCTTATCTTTGTGAATTTTTTTAAGAAGGAATGGAAGAAATTTGAAGGTAAAGTTAATTTCATTCTTGGTTCAAAATTTTCCCCTCAAAATAAATAGTACTGTAGTTTAATGTAATAAATCACGTTACATTAATATGTAAGGGTAATATATTAATAGTGTAGTTTAAAAATAAAAATATTTTCCATTCCCTTTTCCTTCCCTTCCCTTCCCTTCCCTTCCATCTTTCTAAACTCACAAACAAGAAAAAATATAATTAAAATCACATCAATGCCCTTCCTTTCTAAAACTCGCAAACATGACAATGAAAAATTATAATACATCCACATCTCTTTCCATCTATTTTCGTCTTATACTTTCCCTCTTATCTCATCCCTCCAAACTCACAAACGCAACAAGGAATCTTAATTCATCTGTAACAGCTGAGGCGTTTCAACATTGTTGCATTGTCTGCCTATTAGCCGGCCAAATCTAAGTAACTTGGTGGAATATTATTTCTCTTTCAGGAGCCGATTCCAACGGATTCTTTAATTTTTATCTCTATATATTTGCTTCTCAGTTTTTTTTTAATACTTCTTTTTGTCAGTTGTAATTGGACATACACATTCTACCACCAATATATAAGCAAGCATAATGATAATGAACCTGGCACCTGTACAGTCATTTATCATAAGCCTTACTAGCTAGCCAAAAACCAAAAAAGAAACACACATGACTAAAGAAAATATGGGTTTCCAAGCAACATCAGTTCTTCCCATTGTTGATTTCACAAAGGAAAACTTGAAGCCAGGCACAAGTTCTTGGCTCTCGTCAAGCAATGAAGTCCGGCAAGCGCTAGAACAGTACGGTTGCTTTTTCGCGGTGTATGATAAAGTATCGACGGAGCTAAATAAAGATGTTTTTGGTGCATTGCAAGAACTGTTTGATCTTCCATTAGAAAGCAAAGTTCAAAATGTTTCTGATAAGCCTTACTATGGTTACATAGGGCAAATACCTAGTATTCCTCTCTATGAAAGCTTGGGGATTGGAGATGCAACAGGTGTTGAAGAAATTGAAAGTTTCACAAAACTCATGTTCCCTTCTGGAAATGAGCATTTCAGGTATAACATACTAGCTCCATCTGGGAATTGCTACACATTTTGAAGTTTTAATGTGCATTTAACTATAAGAAATATTATTTTCCTAATAAGAATACTTTCGTCTCATCAAAGTTAAAAATTGAAAAAACAATGATTATATCTAAATATTTCTTAATTAGACAAGTCTTAATTAATATGAGTACAGAAGTTAAAAGATCAAGTAAAACTCTTTGTTGAAGCATTCAACTTAAAACCAATTGATTGTAAGTGGATAAATTTCTTTCAACCTAGTAAACCCCCTCCCCCTGGTGTCAAGACCCACATGAACTTTTAACCCAATACTCCTTGTTTTATTATTAATCTCTATATCATGTGTATTTGCATACATTTTCTATCACCTTCTCATTTTTCTCTCTTGTTTTTTTCTCTTAAGTGAAACTATGCATTCCTATGCAAAGCTAGTATCAGAATTAGAACAAATGGTCAACAAAATGGTATTTCATAGCTATGGTGTGGAGAAACTCTGTGACTCACACATTGAATCAACAACTTATCTCCTTCGATTCATGAAATACAGACAGCCACAAAAGGAAGAGACTGATATTGGTGCCCATTGTCATACAGACAAGAGTTTCATAACCATTCTTCATCAGAATCAAGTCAATGGCTTAGAAATAAGAACAAAGGATGGCGAATGGAAATCTGTCCAGTTCCCACCTTCTTCCTTTATAGTCATGGCTGGTGATGCATTCTTGGTAGGTCTTCATTCATCTTCTGCTTACAAGTAATTAAATTCCGGCCAAAAAAAAACTAGAGTTAATTTTTACTAAAATTAGGTTAACAAAGTCCTTATCTGTCTATAGCAAAGGGATGCTCCTCCATTACACTTTTTACATAATTTCTTTGATACAAATTTAATGACAAAAATAGTACTTTTAACTATTGACACAATTTTTAGAAATCGATAATATATAGTCACTAGATCTAAATTTTTTGTCATTGTGTTGGGATCTCCTCCATTACACCTATCATCCAATTTCTCTCAATACATAGCAACACAACTATTACATTTCACAATTTTTTGCGATGAATTTTTTTGTGTCGCTAATTGTTTGCGATGAATTTTGTTTGTCGCTAAATGTAATATTTACGTCGCTAATTGTGTCGCTAATTGTGTATTTGGAGAAATCGGAAGATAAGTGTAATTGAGGAGATCCTAAATAAAATTGTATGAACATCAATGAAGAGGATCTCCTTCATTACACTTTTCACATAATTTCTCCAATACGCATTTAACGACAAAAATAATGCTTTTAACAACGACACTAGTGACACAATTTTTAGCAACCGATAATGTATTGCCACTAAATCTAAATTTTTTGTCACCAAGTGTGTGTTGACAAAAATTGGATGGAAACCCTAATTAATGGAGTGGATTTGGATTTTTAAGGGGCGGAAGGTAATAATTTCAATACTAGAAAAAGGTGAATCATGATACCAATCAATACTTATGGACTTAAATATAACTTCTTATTTTCTAAACAATTTGGTTCTTCTAAATTAAAATAAACAATTTTTGCTTGTAGATACATCATACATTTGACAATGTTTCTTAAAGTGCCACTCATAAGTAATTATTTTATTAGAAAACTTAACTTAAAATAAATAAATAAATAAAGGAAAATATAAAAATAGAAATTTCTAAGGAATGCATATTTTTTATTGTGGATTAGGCATGGAGCAATGACAGGGTACTATCTGCTTTTCATCGAGTCGTCATTAGTGGGGATAAAGAAAGATACTCATTGGGGTTATTTTCTTACATAAATGGGATAGTACAAATACCAGAAGAGCTTGTTGATGATGAACATCCAAAAAGATACAAGGCATTTGATCATTTTGGATTACTTGACTTCTATGCCAAGAATGTGGAGGGACAGTCCGAGTGCACTGCAAAAGCCTACTGTGCTGTTTGAGACCTTTTATTTCTGAAATGAATTGCGCAGCCTGGCTCTAATTAAGTATCAGTTGCTGCATGCTTCTTAGTGGGATTTGTTCTCTCTTTTTCAAATTTATGTTGGTGTTTTATTATTATTCTTGTATCGGATACATGTCTCCCAACATCAATTTATTTGTCTTGATTGGTTGTTGTTGTTGTAATTTGTGGTGGATCATGAAGGATCCAAGAAGAATAAGATGGTTTATGCTTAAAATACTGGTAATATGCATGAAAAGCGGAACGAAAATAAAAATGCAAGGACAAAAACTATGTAGAGGACTGTAAACGGATTAGCATAATCTTTAGTTTATAAGTCGTATTTGAATTCTGAAAAGAAGGAATTATATGTACATGAGTTACAAAAATGTTCCAATTGAAACGGAATAAAAATATGCTATAATGAAGTTATGACAAAATTTTTAGTAAAGTACTATGTTAAAAGTCGAAAATATCTAGCTTGGTACGACTTTCGGGCCAATTTTATGGCTAGTTAACGCTTCCGAAAAAAATTTGATTTTATGGGGATTTTGTAGAGCGTAGTATAAGTGAGTCATAGGCTCTAGAACGAACTCAATCCGATTTCGGATGAGCAAGTTATAAAGATTTGAAAAATAGACATTAGAATCGTTAAGTAGTAAAAACTAACGCACGAAGGATTTTTAAGCCACTGTTTTGGCTTGTTAATGAATCTGAAAAAAATATTTCTTTTGGGAGGATTTGTAAAGGATATTACGAGTAAGAAAATGGTTTAAGAACGGACTCATTCCGATATCGGATGAGCGAGTTATGAAGTTGCAAAGTAATGTCAATGAAATCAAAAATGCTGAAAATTTTTGGGAAGCAAAGTGTTGCCCTGGGCAAGGTTGGGGCTAGGCAGGGCTGTTCGGGGGCAAATGCAAGGCATGTTGTGCAATTGAGTGTACGACGCGTTAAGTTTTCTAAACACCATAACGTTATGTCATACCTATTAGATGATGTTGAGTGATCTAAAGAATGAACATAAAGGATGTGTTTTAGGATAAAATGAACCATTATAGAGAGTATTATGAGGGTCGTGTCGTCCCCGAACGCTGCGATACCGAGAGACATTGTAGAAGCTTGGTCTCGTGAATTAAATTATAAAACACGTCCAATATGAAATGAGAATTAAAATAACGTAACCAATATATGAAGTTTGTATGTTACTAATTGGTGTGTTATCATGAATGGTATTGTGTAGGCTATTTGAAGAGAAAAGTAGCGTAATTATTAAAGAATGCTTGAGGCAAGTATCCCTAAACTTTTTTACAAGTTTTATATATAAATTCATTCGACTTATTCTTATGAATGTTATGTGATGCTTTGAAGTTCAA
The DNA here is from genome assembly GCA_020205605.1 of Panax ginseng. NCBI lineage: Eukaryota > Viridiplantae > Streptophyta > Magnoliopsida > Apiales > Araliaceae > Panax > Panax ginseng. The sequence goes on along the minus strand of CM035134.1, from coordinate 6,765,637 downwards.
ATTCTCAATGTTTGTATATTGTGTAAATTATAAACTTATGCAAATCATTTAGTATGTGTTCAAGTTATGTTATGTTATAAATTAACAAAGCTTTTGATACGATCTTAACCAGGCTCACATCGAACAACATTGACTCAACTCAAGTTTTGAGGATTCCTGGAATGACCTTCAGTGATAATTGGGCTAAAGAGTACTCAAGGAAGCTTCCGTTGGAGCTCAAGTTAAGTCATCAAGACTGTGTTCGTTTGTGTCATCTAATATGCGTCAAAGTTATGTTCCAGTTCACGGGAAGATTTCAAGCTTATGTACGACGTTTTGAATATTCAAGCATGGATGGGAACTTACAGTCTATCATGCAACAACGTGGGATTGCAATGCATGGAATAAGCGAATGGGGTCCAAGTTCTAAGGCTATTGAGTTATCTTCTAAGCTCGTGATTATGTTGCAAGTAAGCATGCCAAGTCGGGAAACCAAAAGAAGAGGGATATTGAAGACAGCTAAGCTCGCCCCAGCGAGCTCATCTCTGCCCAAGTTCACCCAACTCGCCCTGGCGAGCTAATCACGCCTATAGAACTCTCCCCGCTGAGTTCCTTTCTATCTGGGTTAGCCCCAGCGAGTTCGTCGATTTTTAGTTGGATTTTGGATGCGTTTTAACAGTTTTGGACGCGGATTTACTTTCTAAATTAGTTTTTCCAGTATATTTCATATTCCTATTATAATTAGGTTACTTTTAGATAGGATTTGATTTCCTTATTAGATAGGATTTCTATTTCCATTCAAATTCTTATTTCTTATAGAATTAGGGTTTTATTCTATTAGTATAAATAGAATGCATGGTTGATGTAACACATTATTATTATTATTCAATACAATTGGTGAGATTATTCTCTTCTTTTGGTTCTTTATGAACTCTTGAATTGTTCATAGTTTTCTGTGATATTCAATCTTTGACTTATCATAAAATAATTCATAGTTGTGTGTGGCGTCTTTTACCACATCAATCGTCGATTGTACCGAGATTCATGTTTCAATATAAACATGGGGTTTAGGTATCTTTGGTGTTTCATTCAACGCATAATTCATTTCTTGATCGATTGACCAAGGTTCACGTCCCTTTATAGGCGTTGGGTTGAGGTGTCGAGAGAGTTTCACTCTTACAACTTTACTAGAAACAATCCGGACGATGACCACCTCACGCAAGCGTGACGTGGAGTCAATCAGCTCTAAAGTTCTGTCTGCATGAACTATTTAGAAAGATGTTGATGCCATTTGTTTCGGCTAGACAAAAGTTGAAATATTTTATTAATTTGATAATAAATCTTTGAAATATTATTGATGTTAGTCAAAAATTTCGACAAGGCCCTGAGGTGCCTAAATAAACGCATGCGTATAGTCGTTTAACCAGTAGTATAGTGCACAATATAGGATACACTAGGCTGATCACTTAACGTTCTCGTAAGTCAGAAGGTTTACAATTGAATTATTGTTAAACCTCATGAGAATAGAAATTTCAAGGTATTATGACCGCTCAGCACGAGTGCTCAGTATGTCGTTCACAACTATTGTTCTGTTGTTGAAGTGTTCAGAGAAAGAATATTATGATTCTTGATTTTGTTGTTACTACAACTGTTATACTTATTAAGCATATGAATGCTCATTATTGCTTTAAATTAAATGTTTTCAGTGAAGCCAGAACTAACTGAAAGTTTCAGTAAGGATAAAGGGAAAGGAAAGATGAACGAGTAGAAGACGTTGTACTATATTTGTAATAATTTAGTACAGATGTAATATTATATTATAATATAAGATTTTGAAGAAGTATTTAAAGGTTTTAGTACCTAGGATTGTAAGGATATATTTGTAATAATTAATAATTACACTCATGTCATTAAGACTATATAGATGGACGTGTGTGGATTAATAGTACCGTGTAGCACCATATCCAGGGTTTGAAGGTTCCAGTGTTTGAAGGAACTCGGATTTGGGGGCGTCACAGATTAGTATCAGAGTTGTAGGTTATAAACCTTAGGTGCGGATTAGGCTATAACCTTAGAGAAGTCAGAGAAGTTAGTGAGCAGATAAACTCAGAAAGAGTTTGTAAGAGATGAATTGAGGAAATTCATCGAAAAAAATAAAAATAACATAAACTAAATTGTTATTTGTTATAATACATATACTTTATTGTTATGTGCTAATCAAGACATTAAAAATTGATTGTATATTGTTAGGAGATGATGATATTAGAGACATACATGTCGTGAGTGAGGAACTTATCGTTGCACCAGTGCCAATAGTTGAGGTGCCATCAGAGGGGCCATTTGAGAGTGACCCTGATATGGAACTTCAATATGAAGAGGATCCAACTGAGCATGAGGTGAAAGTAATATGCACTCAAGCCAATAACATATGAGTTGATGTAGAATATACTTTTTAATCTTATTTGTTTATTAATAAAAGAATTAATTTATTTAAAGGCATTTTTTATCCATATTTTGTTGTTGAATTAATTGTGATAAACCTATAGTTTTGAGTAATGCTTTTAGAATCATGATAGTGATCATGCTAATGAGATCTAAACTCTAGTCAACTCAAAACTAAAATTGTTCCTGATCGTTAGATCACTAAGAAGGGAATTATTAAATCCACATAGATTAGTACATACTATGTTTTCTCTTATGAAGAAGATGATTGATCTCATAATCATTTGTGTAGAGACATTAAAGCAAGTATGTAGGTGTTTATTAGAAAATAAGTTCACTGAACGTGACTCGCTAAAGGAATACCTAATGGAGTTTTATTTGTCTGTTAATAGGAATTCCTAATATGATAGTAGTATAAGTGATCCTTGGACTTGCGATCATTATAGTATCTTGTGTATGATGAGTTATGCTTTGACATATCCTTAAGACCTTTAGGGTATATCAAAGGGTATGATTGGGTATAATAAGTTGTACATTGAGATAGGTGAATGGTCAACAAATAATCTATCGCTTCTAGTAAAAGGAGAGAATGTTCTATGTGATTCGATAAATGACAGCTCAGTAGTCCTTGGCCAAGGCAAAATGAAATTAGAAAGGAGTTTCTAATTTGCATTAATTAGAGTTGCGCATTTGAGAATCGAAATGCATATAATCAAATAACATAAGACTTGACGGTAATTTTATGTCTTATATTTGATTAGGACATTGTATGGTAGAAGGATTGAATTGTACAGTAACTACTCACTGAAAGGTTCTTTTATGATTAAATGTTAAAATCTATATTATCTGGAAAGTCGTTGATCGCTAAGGGGATTTACGTACCCTTATGGTGGAATAAATATTATTTACTTAAATAAATTAAAATTTATTTATTTAAATAGGATTAGAATCATTCTAATTAACTTATTCTACAACCGGTTTAATATGGAGAACCTAAAGGGTACAAAGTGGACAGATGAGTTGAATAATACAGGGACAGATAAGCTAGGCGAGGTTCCCCAAAAGGAAAATATTTATTTAAGAAGTGAGTGACATAATCGTAATAACAAGTTAAGTATATTTAATTTATGCAATGGTGATTGAATAAATTAAATAGCTTAATATTTATTAATTAATATTTTGGAAATACTAATTATATAAATTAATAAGAGACTTATTATTATTATTATTATTTAGTTCCTAAATGGTTTAAGAATTAATTAATAAGAGCACTCTCATATAAGTTTCTAATTAGATTAGGAGTTTAATTAAAAACTTATTCCTAAATAGTTTAGGAGAATTGCCTATAAATAAGAGAAGTCTTATTAGGGTTAGGGTTGGCCACTACCTACTTCTTGAATTATTATTATTCCTTGGTGGATCACCTCTAGAGGCCAAACACTTGGGTGGCTAACGTTGATCAAAGGAATCTAATTGGTGAAATTCAAGGAGAACGCAAATGAATTGGAGTTGAACTTGTACATAAGGAAGCTTAGTTCTACAAAGGTATAATTCTCTATCTTTTGTTAATTGAAAATTGCGCATAAAGAGCGATCTTGGTTATGATTTATAAAAATTTTAAATTCTAATTTTACCATGATTTCGCTAGTTTATATGCAATTTGGTTGTATGTTCTTAGATATTACAAACCAACATGAGGAATAACCTATAGGGAAGCCAGCTGATGATGCAGCAGGTGAGGTTGTACCTTCTGAGGAAGAATGGGAGGATGATTATATAAATCCCGAGATTTAGGAAGCATTGGTTCAGCTAAGAGTGTTGGTTCATCATCTGGTGGAAAAAAAACACAAAGTTGAACATCATGCTACATGATACAGAGAATAGGGCTCAACCATTAGAGGCGAGAGTGCATGATCTTCAGGAGGAGACATTGTAACGATTGTAACCCAGGTTAGATTTTGTAATAAGAATTATAAATAGTTATCGAATTAAATGAATATTTTAATGGAATTATTTTATTTGGTGTAATTCGTTGCCCAAATATTTTGGTGTATAATTTTAGTACGATAATGGATTAAGGAAATAATTAATCTAACTAAAAGAACCCATTAAATAATTAAATTAGTGGGCTAGCAGATGGCTTAATGAAATTTTAATTATTTTGATAAAGTCCTAGTGTAAGAATTTAAATATTTCGAATATGTGGGAATTAAATGTCCATAATAAACCTAATTTAAAATTCAATTTGTAAAAGCCAAAATTTGATAAATGCGATATAATTATCAATATTTGGGAGGTATTAACCAGATATAATTGGAGAAGTGGAGCTGACTAAATAATTTAGCAGACAAAGTAAATATGTGTTAGCCAATTAAAAACAAGGAAGATATATTTAGACCAATTAGGAAGAGAGAGAATGAAATGTACAGGCAATCAAACTCTTGAGCAACTAGTAACGCTCTGATCCTTTCTTCTCTCCAATAACGTTCAGTAACTAAATGTATCATTATATACCCTTATTCTCCATCTATTTAGTTTATTTTGCAAAGTAAGGCAGTGTTCATATATAGAGAGACTGGGTTTACAGTGACTTGAAGCATAGTGTCTGGAAAATCAAGAAGAAATAAGGAGGAGATTGAACAAGCATTCTACATCATCTAACTAGGCTAAAGAAGATATAAGAGGTAAGAAATTAACTCTAAAACTCTTAATCTCCATTTCTTAAGTTTTGCACTGTTAGAAATTATTTTGGTTGTATGAGTTAGAGAAGAATACAATTATGTGATTTCAATTGATTGATGAACTGTTAGTGTCATCCACGAGTGAAACCAAAGCAAACAAATCTGAATCTATGAGTAAAAGAGAAAGAGATGGATCATTGGGCTAATTTTAGACATTTTAGTTTGCTTTAGAGATTTTAATGGTTGTGTGGTTATTTTTAAAAAATTAGTTTGAAGGATGTATGTTATACTCCTCTGAGATACAAAAATTTTCCAAATGGGATGAACTAAAATGGACTTAAAACGAATCTGTAGTGGAAGATTTAGTAAAACATGTCAAAACATGGAAAACAGAACATGAACACTAAATTTGAGTCATTAAAATGGTTTGTTAGAGTTCTGGAATGTTATAATTATTTTGTAGATGTATACTTTTGTTTTTAACGAATTCATAGAGTTAAAAACCAACTAATTCAGACCTTAAATGAAGAAGATAAGAAGTTCGAAAGAAAACATAGTACAAATTCGCAAACTACAGAAACTGAATTTGTGACCCAGCGTTACCGCGTTGGAAACCAGACCAAATTGGGCATTGTCGCGACGGTATCAAGAGTAAATGGGGCGCGACCGCGCTGGTAGCAGATTAGGCCCCGAAATGAGACTTTAAATGTATAGTACAGGGGATGTTAATCTAACCTATTTTAATAATCATAATTTAACATTAAGCATGTAATGTGGTGTAGCAACAAACCTTAGCTACCTAATTATATGTGGTGGTCGCGTAATAATTTAATGAAAATTATGAGCATAATATAATGATCTAGTAAACCTTAAAAAACTTATTTAAATACTAAGTGTCGAATAAAAGATAAAGAATCATGGAACGTGGTATAGAGTTAATGAAAGTGTTCAGTAAGTGTTGATATGTGACTAATTGTTATATTTACGTTATTTAAATGTGTAGGATATTTAAAGGAAATGTACCATAATTTTGTAGCGAACGTGCAAGGTAAGTTTCCTAACTTTATCGTATACTTTAACATTAAGCAAAGTTTCCTATATCGTACCCTTCCTTTGTACTTGTATGAATTTTATATGTACATGCAAGCTTTCTAATTATTCCTAAAAGCATTACTTTGATAAATAATAATTTTTCGAATTAATATGAATCGATGCAACTCTATTCAAAATAGAATTATTCAATTATGGCATGTTTATGTGCAATAACTCGAGATGATATGGTAATCAAATCCTTGATTGATTATCGAACTCATTTGATTTGGCTAGTCCATAGTCGATGAACGATCCAAAAGTTTATGGTTATTTCTGAAGTTGTTCCAAACCAAATTGTCTTTGGTGCAGATTTTGATGATAAAGTTGAGAAGAACAATCCTATTTCAGGGGTATAACATGGGAATGGTTCGAGGAATTATATTTCAAGAACTAATTTTCCAGGAACATGCAGAGTCGAATGGAGATGCAATTTTATGGAATTGAAGCAGGGAGGATATATCAGTGCCCTAGTACACCGTTAAGTTCAATGAACTAGATAGATTCGCTTCACATCAAGTGGACACTGAAGAGATGAAGGCAAGAAGGTTTGAGCAGGGGCTGAAACCCTGTCTCTACAATAAGTTATTGTTGTTGCAAATTAGTTCATTTGGATCAATTTTAGAGAAGGCTATCATAGTTGAAAGGGGGAGTGAAGCGTTGACAAGGTTCAACCAAGAGACGAAGAATAAGAAGAAGATAAAAAGAAGAAGTAACGCTGAGAGAAGCGGAGGAAATGATGGAAACCAGAATATAAAATGGAATAATTTCGGGAATATCAGAACCAAGTAAGGAGACCCGAAGAAGAGGGTCGAATAATATAAGAATTTTGGAAGAAATCACACAGGGGTGTGTTTGAAGGGGAAGTCAGTGTGTTATAATTGCGGGCAGGACGGACACATCACTCCTAACTGCCCCAACCCGAAGAAGAATAGAGGTTGTTTTTTCTTTGGATTGGCATAACATATGGCAAGAAATTGCCCAAAAAAGGGAGTCGATAGGGGAAGCGTCGTCAAAGGAAATAGCAGTGGGAAGCTGACTAGGTCTAGCTCCACCCAATAGACCGATAGCCCGGAGCAGGGATGTGACGCCCCCAAAACAGGTATACGTCACCCATCTTGGGTCGCCACTTACATGGTACTGAAATTCAAATACAACTTAATAATACAACTGTCGTGTAAAATACGACAAAACATATGCTGTGAGTTTTAATACAAATATTGTCATCTAGACAATATCCACACTCAATGGAGTTCTCATTACATTTATTATCACACTATTTTATAGAATAGTGAGGACTAGTATGACACCATCTCGGACCATCACTCCGTTTCCCGACTAGTCCCGGCTACGTTCTCATTTCCTAAAGAGAACAATGAAAGCAAAAGGGTGAGCTCAACTAGCCCAGTAAGAAATATTATGACTAAGATAATGCAGGATAAATTATCATTAGCCTTCAACAATGTTAAACTGATAAAACAATAGACATCAAGTTTAACTGCAGCAGAATAAGCAATCCATTAGAAGAGTCAAGTAGAGCATGATATCTACTATCTTCTATAATTTAAAATATTTTCATCAATTTTTATCGCTGAGACTCAACTAAATAAATAAACCACATCATCGAATCATCCATGCACTATGGGCCAAGGATATTCATTAAATCATCAATGGTCATGACTATACCGAATAATCACTGGTCATAATCATACCAAAAATTATCCATCAATGCACTACAGGCCATTGAGGACTTTTACCACATCTTTTATAACATTATAGGTCATGATTACATCGAATGATCCCTGGTCATAATCATACCAAGTCCATCTCTGCATGTAAGCCAAAGATATACAACTATAAAATCAATAATCAACAATCCATCTTTGCACGTAAGCCAAAGATATACAATTCAATAATTAACAGTCCATCTTTGCACGTAAGCCAAAGATAATTTTCATCACCATATACGCATGAGGATGATGACAATGATATAAACATTAATCAAATGAAAACAAGGATAAATATTAAAGACTTTAAATTTATCCAAATATTATCAACCACTTAATAAACTCATAATCTAATATTATTAATATTATAACAATATTTTAATCACTTCTTAAACTTATAAACAATTTATTTCAGTTGTTTACACTTTACCAAATAATGCATTTAATCATTCAAAAATTCCATACTCATAAGATTGCATCACCAATGATCAAATTCCTCATCAAAAATCTGCATATACCCTATATAGGATTCCCAAGCCATAAAATCTTATTTTCCAATTTTGTTACTTCACATAACATATTTAATTCATTTACTCATAACTAGTTCATTTTCATGAAAAATACCAAATCAGTCCCAAAAATATTTCTTTTCGGGGATTTAGCAGAATATAGTCCCATATTGAACATATATTTTTCTCAGAATTTTTAAAATTCATTTACTATTTTTCATATGGCCAAAACTGCCGAATATTTAGACATTTATCATAAATTGTACTTTTGTCCAAAAATTCCGAAATTTACAGGGTATACTCCTGTTATATATATGTACTCCCAATAAAAATTTTACCAATTTTGGAGTTAACCACAAAGAGTTATAAGGGTTTACTTTTAAAATAGTCTTTTCCCAGAAAATTCATAACCCTTAATCTATACATCCAAAAATTGCCATTTTTGGACACAATCTAGAAAACTCATCAAATTATCATTTCAAATTTTTCCAGAATTTTGAGGGTCAAAAAAATTATGAAACTGCCCCTGGCAGAAACCCCTTTTGAATAAAAATACTATTCATATAAATACAAAGGATCATTCACCATGCATGCGGTAATCCACATCGACAGGTTATTCCAACAGAATAATAAATAATGGAATAACTGAAAAATTCACCATGCATGCGATATTTGCGCATAGGCAAAGGTTATTCTCAGCATAATAATAAAGAATGGAACTGTGTCATGCGTAAACCGCATGCATGCGAGGATATTCCAATGAGAATAATAAAGAATGGAACCAGTCATGCGTAAACCGCATAGTATGGATATTCCAAAGAATAATAAAGAATGGAATAACAAAGAATTCACCATGGATGCGATAGACCGCGCAGATAAAAGTTATTCACGAATAATAAAGAATGGAACCAGTTCAAGCGTAATGCTGCACGATAGGATATTCCAACGAATAATAAAGAATGGAATAAAGAAGAATTTCACCATGTATGCGTGTACTTAGATAGATAGGTTATTCAACATAATAATAAAGAATGGAATAATGAAGCTCTCTTCATGAATACGAAAGAAATAATACCCCCTTACCTTGAGAAAGCCGGATCTTTGGAGTAGAGAGGTAGCAGACTTCTCTTCTTCGTTCTCTCTATAATAATTGCTCTAAAGCTTTAGTGAATTGGTGAGAAATGAAAGAAGAATGAGCTTCTATTTATAGGAAAATATAGTTTCGATAATTGCACGTTTTGGGGCTCAAAATATTACAGTACAATACCTCCAACTTTTCTTTCATTTTTAATTTAGTCCTGCAAATATTATCAAACTTGCACCACCTCCCCTAATAGTAAATAATGTGAATCAATAGTTCAATCATGTGAATCAATAGTTATAATCATGTAAAAATACAAATTACACTATAGTACCTCCATCAATACCTCCATTTTTAACTTAGTCATGCAAGTATTATCAATCTTGCACCAACTCCCCTAATAGTAAGTGAATGTGACTCAATAGTACACACATGTGAATAAATAGTTATATAAGCATGTGAATCAATAGCAATTAATTGCTCATTTATCCGATTATTTACCCGATTTATCAATATAACCCCCAGACATCAATTATCATCGGAATAGATGTCGATTTCCACTAACACTAATAATTCCAACACAATGAAACTATCAAATTCATCTTTAATCAACACAAACTTATTCATCATTAATATTATAACTCACAATATTTAACAATCAGGTCGTTTCCAGGAAAAAGAGGGCTTTTCGATAAGGATTTCTCCTTATTGGCGCGCAATTAGATGACCAAACCTCTCCTTGACAGTACTTCTAGACATTGTAAATATTACAATTTAATAATATGAATAACTTTGTCGTCCCAATTATTAATTTAATAATATATAAAATATTATGTAGATGATACTGTGACAATAATTGAATCAATAATATGAGAGATATGATGCAGTAATTACTGTAACAATAATTGAGTATAACTGAGTGACTTCTTACGTAAGCATCAATAATCAATACCGTGTGCTACTATGCAACCACGCGTACATCTTACTTTTACTAGGGTAGTTCAGCGGTTTTAACGGTAACACTTTCACCGTTATTTTTGTAAAAGATAATTACGCTGCGTTTTCTAACTACGACAATACTTCCGTTGTGGGGTCCACCAATGATTGTGCGGTCATACGAATATTCCCTGTTAAAACAAATATTCTCCGACCAATCGAATATTATATAACAACTTGCTTACTTTGCAAAATTTATAAATATTACCCACAACTATAACATTATATCAAATTCACACCATAATATTCAAAAAAATATTTCAAGAAATTTAAATCTTTATTCATAAAATTTGGGGTCTCACAAGGGATACACAACAGGTCGGCCTGACCTGGTCTGGTCTGGGCCTATTAAGCCTTGGTCGTTGACCAAGCCAAGCCCGGCCTAGACTTTCGGACTAATAGGTCGAACAAAGTCAGGCTTGGCAGGAAAAATTGTAGCCTGTTAAGGCCTACAAGCAAGGCCCATGTCAAGGCCAAAGATAATCCCAAACAAATTTACTTTAAAATGTTTATTTTAACTTATCCTCAATTTATAAAAGAAATGTAGGGACAAGAGATGTCTATTAGACTATGTGGGACTCTGAAACAATAACACAATTGAAACAAATACCTCTCATTCTTATAGCTTGCTATTAAACTTATGTTTCTTGAGGTGTCAATATGGGACAAAGCACAAAGGTATCTACTTCTTCCTTTCTTTTTCTTCAATCAATTCAATAACTTGTTACAAACACAAGGCTAAACAATAATAAGGGCAACAAGAATGTATAAAACAATAGTACGGTACACCATTACAAAATCTCATAGAAGTTGTAGATAATGTCGATGGGTATATGTACCATTTGAGGTGATGCAACTAAATTGTTCAAATGTAACTCTTGTAAGAAATTACTTATAGTCTTAAAATAGCATCAAATGTGCCCAATATGCATGGACAAATAAAAATCCTAGCATCACCTAGGTATATTAAAGAGTATAAAGATATGACAGAATATTATGATTTCATAACTGAAAGAGATAAGACATTGTAGCATATTGAAGTAAATGATTTTAAGGTGTAAACCATACTTCATAAATCATATGTACCATTACAAAGACAACCATAACATCTATGTTCCTTCTAGTTGAAACAACTCTGGAATAGAACTAACTAGAGAAAGAGATCTCAACCCTCACAAATTTTAATAGAGACGGATTTACATTAAGAAGATAAAGCCTAAATAGCACTATTATTTTTTAATTTTCATCCATGATGGTGGTGGTATCACTACTACTGCCAATAGTAGAAAATTGTCTACATACTGTTTGTTGGTCAAAAACAATAGTATGTTTGGAATTTTTTTCTTGGTTTGTAAATTTTTGACATGTTCTACATCAAATTATATGCAAAGTATCTTTCCATCTCTAATTTGATAAGAGATTAAAGAAACGAAGTTTCAATAAATACTTTTTGGAGCATATGGGCAATCAGTTCGGCTAAATACCTAAACTTGTATTTTAAGTCCCGCATCCCCTAACCCACCAATTTATCATAGGCCATTAGCAGTATAAATAAAACATGCATCCTTTGTTAAAATATTCACACCAGTATGCGTCCTCGGCTTAAAAAAATTAAGAGAGACACGAGTTGGGGTCCAATTTACATAGGCCAGACCAAGCCTTAAACTGGTCTAGACTTTAAGCCAGTTTAGTCTAGGATTTTTTAAAGGTCAGGCCAAGCCATATTTAGGCTAAAAAATTATGGTCTTTTCTTAGCCTTGTAAGCCGGTTCCGACTGGTCCAGGCCTTGATCAAGTGAAGTTTTTACCAGGTCAGGTCTAGGTCGGACCAAGACCAGGCCCCAGGCCATTTGTGCACCACTAGCTTGGACCTTCAACATAACGGTCCAAGATGTCGTGGCATCCTAAGATGTAGTGTTAGGTATAATCTCAGTCAATAGTATTAATGCTTATATATTATTTGATTCGGGTGCGATATGTTCGTTTATATCATGTAATTCTGCTAGACATTTAAGATTTCCTCTAGAGATACTAGAATCTCCCTTGAACATAGAAGTTGCGAATAAGGAAATAATTCCCGTCGAAGATATTCATAGAAATTGTTGCATCAAAATTAGAGGAAATAAGTTATTGATAGATTTAATTCTGATTAACCTGGGAGAATTCGACGTAATATTGGGAATGGATTGGTTGTATAACCATGGGGCAATGATTGGTTTCCAAAAGAAGAGTGTAAACCTTCAGACTTCGAAGCGGTCTAAAGTAGAATTTTATGGTATTAAATCACCTAGACCTCCGTGTTGTCTGATGATAACTCAAGCTAGAAGGCTGTTAAGAAAATGATGTGTAGGTTATCTGTGCCACTTTGTTAATACCCAGCGAGTGGGAGTAGAAATGGGTCAGATATTTATCGTAAGAGAATTCGAGGATTTATTTCTGGATGAATAGTCATGTCTTCCACCACATAGGGAGATCGAGTTTGTTATAAACGTAGTGCCCGGGACAACACTAGTTTTTAAGGCCCCATATAGGATGGCGTCAGTAGAGATGAAGGAGTTGATGATTCAACTTCAAGAATTAATAAATAAAAAGTATATTCAACTGAGTATGTCTCCATGGGGAGCATCAGTGTTGTTTGTTAAGAAGAAGGACGGATCATTGAGACTTTGTATCGAGTATCGAGAGTAAACCAAAGTAACAATCAATAATAGGTACGTGTTGCCCAGGATTATGATCTATTTGATCAGTTAAAGGGCGCGAAGTATATTTCTAAAATAGATTTGAGAATCGGGTATCACCAGTTGAAGAAGAGAGGGGAAGATATTTCGAAAAATGGTATTCAGGACTCGTTATGGTTATTACGAGTTTTTGGTTATTCCATTCGAGTTGACGAATGTGTCAGCCGCATTTATGGATATGATGAATCGTGTGTTCAAGCAGTATTTGGACAAATTTGTAGTAGTGTTCATAGATGATATTCTAGTTGAAATTCAGATAAGGCACACTTAGAAGGGGGGTTGAATAAGTGTGGGAACAAATTATGGCCAATTTTTGTTTTAAATCAAATCACTGAATTCAGCCTACTATATTAGTGAATACAGCTTGCTGGAAAAATACGGCCTACTGGATTGAGTCTTTGATTTTATTATTTAAAGAAAATCACTTGCTGAATTTATAGCATTGACAAAAAACTCAGTGTTAACACTTTATCTTAAGATAGAGAAAATATTCAAGTTTTAATTATCAATGCAATTAAATAAATTCTGTGGGCAAATAAAGTAAATCAAATAATAAGATGAACACCAAGATTTTTTACATGGTTCAGCTATTACCCTCTATAATAATAGTCTAGTCTACGTCCAATACCAACTAGTATTGGAGACTCATGACTTTATTCCTTTAAATCGACTCTTTTTACAAAATATATTCTACAAAACTTGATATACAAAATTCACTTGAGCACTTTTTCTCCTTGTGCACCAATGCACTCCTTAAGTACCTATGTTTCCTTGAACCTGTTTGTAAACAACTCTTAATCCACCAGGATTAAATACCTTTAGAGAACACTTAGTCTAAATAAAGAGAATTATAAATATAGAGGTCTAATGATCAAAGCAAATAAATAATTTAACAATGCAAGGCTCAACTAATAAATGCAATGATCAAAAAGTAAAGAGATATCACCAATTTAGAGCTCACGAAAATTTGATGAAACATAATCTGAATTTAATTGCAGAGCATCCAAGTAATTTGCACCAAAATAAATTTATGACTTTTCAATGTATATTAGTGCAATAGTAATTCGTGTGTTGTTCTAAATTGAAATAACCCAATTGATTTTTATAGCCAAAAAATATTATCGTTGTAAATTAGTTCCATTCTAAAAATCAAAATTTATTTCTGTTAGGAACAAATCATAAGGATAAAACATATATCAATCCATGTATATCTTCAGATAACACAAAACAAATATTTGTTTGACTACTTCAAAAGCAATTTACTAAAGTGATATGAAATATAAATAAATCCGTGTATATCACATATCACACTGTTTTGCAATAGCTCATATAAGAGATATGATAAAATGTTAGTTCCGTAATTAATGACACATACTAACCAAGAGATATCTTTCCAGGATAATCATTAACTTTCAGTTCCGAGATTTACTATCATATTTGACTTCTTCAAAGATGATCCACTAATGTAAATTAAGAGTATTCATGACTCTGTCGTCACAAGCTATATATTTGTTGCCTATTAAAAACTCCTTACACGTTATCATGCTAAATTGAATTAGGATTATTCTCAGATAACAAAGTGATAGCTTCACATGGATTTTTCATGATTTTAGCATACATAGCAGAACCAATATATTTGCTAACAAATTAAATTTGCAAATCACAGATCAGTCAGCATTTTTAAATATGCATAAAATACTTGATCATATTAAATGCACATAAGATGTCCTAGAGCCTTGAATTGAAAAATTAAATATTTGCAATGACCTTACATAAAATCAAATGTCTTCAAATTCTTTGAACAAATCACCAAAGATCCTTTTATCAAGTTCTTGAAATTTCACAATAAACGATTTAGTACAAAACTCAAGTCATCATCAAAACAATAACGTTAGAATATTAACAAGTGAACACTAGTATATTCTAAGACGCAGAAATATCATGTTGAACATTTAAGGATAGTGTTGGAAACATTAAGGAATGAAAAGTTATATGCGAAATTCACAATGTGTAAATTTTGGCTAAAGAGGGTCTAATTTTTGGGACATGTGATCTATAAGGATGGAATATCTGTAGATCTAGCGAAGGTGGAGGTTATGATCGGCTAGGAGCAGCTGAAAACACTGAAAGACGTGTGTAGTTTCTTAGGGTTAGCGAGCTACTATCGAAGATTTATCCAAGATTTTTCGAAGATAGCTACCTCGTTAACTAATTTGACGAGGAAGACGGTAAAGTTTGTATGGTCAGAAAAGTGTGAGGAAAGTTTTCAAGAGCTAAAGAAGAGATTGGATGAAGGCACCGGTATTATCTTTACCATGTGATACTAGTGATTTTGTAATGTATAGTGATGCTTTGCATAAAGAACTGGGATACGTGCTTATGCAGCATGGTAAGTTTATTGTGTATGCTTCACGACAGTTAAAGGATTATGAGAGGGGATACCCTAATCATGACCTACAATTGGCAGCGGTGGTTTTTGCCTTGATGATATGGAGACATTATTTGTATGGCGAGAAATGTGAGATATACACGGACCATAAAAGTCTGAAATATATCTTAACACAGATCATGGAAGGAGTTAAATATGATGTAGAGGAGGTGATTAGAATTAATCAAAGATTATGATTGTGAAATACTATATCACACGGGGAAGACGAATGTAGTTGCAAACGCCTTGAGTAGAAAAGGTTCGAAAAAGTTATTCATGTTGACGACTCAAGATGAACTAATAAGAGAGATATCTAAGATGGAATTAGAAGTGAAGTGTCCAAAAAAGTTGGATGAGAAGCTATTTATAATGGAGACTCGTCAAACCATATTGGACAGATTAAAAGAAGCACAACTCAAGGATGAAAAGTGTGAAAAGTTATGGAAGAGAATTTTTGAAGGGGAAGAGGTTAAGTTTAAACTCAATAACGATGGGTTATTGAGATTCGAAGGTATAATATGGGTACCATTAGTATCGGAGTTAAAAGAAGAAATTTTGCAAGCGGCCAATAGTTCGAGGTACTCTATTCATCACGGAAGCACAAAGATGTATCAAGAACTCCGACAACATTTTTTGTGGCCGAACACAAAAAGAAAAGTCGCGGAATTTGTCAGCAGGTGCCTGACTTGTTAGAGAGTCAAGGCCTAACATCAAAGACCAAGCGGTTTGTTATAACCTTTAGAGATTCCAGAATGGAAGAAGGAGCATATCACGATGGATTTTGTGGTAGGAATTCTAGTTACGTAGAAAAGATAAGACGTTATATGGGTTATATGGATCATTTTACGAAATCGACACATTTTTTATAGATTAAGATACGGTTTAACTTTATGTCAAAAAAATTATTTACAGATATGGAATGCCAACTTTGATCGTATTGGCTTGGGACGTCGAATTTCTAGAAGAGCTTACAAGAGCGTATGGGAACGCAATTGAGGTTGAGTACGACGTACCATTCTCAAGCAGACGGGCAGAGCGAAAGAACAATACAAACCTTAGAAGATATGTTAAGGGCCTATGTTATGGATTTTAAAGTAAGTTGGGACGACCACCTACTTTAAGTAGAATTCGCGTATAATAATAGTTATCACACGAGTATAGGCATGTCGCCTTATAAAGCTTTGTACAGAAGAAAGTGAAAAACGCCACTATGTTGGGATGAGGTAGGAGAACGTCAATTGTTGGGGCAAAAATTTGTTCAGCAGACTGCAAAAATTATCAAAGTGATAAGGTCAAGACTAGTAGCAGCTCTCAACATCACCAAAAGAGATATTTTAACGTAACGTGATTTTGAAAGTATCTCCCTAGAAAAGGAATATAAGATTTAGGAAGAAAAAAAAACTAAGTTCAAGATTTATTGGACCCTTCGAAGTTTTGAGGAAGGTAGGAGAGGTGGCTTACGAAGTAACCTTATTACCTCCTGAGTTCGAACACATACATAATGTGTTTCATATGTTAGTATTATGACCTTATAAACAGGACTATAAGCGTGTAATTGAATATGAACTTATTCAAATTGAGAAAGACTTAACATATAAAGAAATTCATATTTAAATAATTGATAGGAAAGAGCAAGTCTTGAGAAGTAAGATAATACATTTAGTGAATATAGTTTGGAGGAACCACAATGCCGAAGAAGCAACGTGGAAATTTAAAGATAAAATGAAGAGAGATTATCCCCATCTTTTTATTTAACCTTGTATTGTGATTCTAGGGACAGAATCCTTATAAAGGGAGAAAAATGTAATGACTGTGAGTACAATTTATATCCTTGTAATTTGGATTAAAAATATTTATCTAATAAAATAAATTTTTATTGATAATAATCTGTGTTATGTGATTTAAGGTTGTACTATGACCTAAACTATGTTTATGTAAGTGAATATGTGTGTTGTTGTTTTGTAGAAGGAAAATAAATTGTTTTGAGAAATTATGTAAAAATATTATTCATGCAGAAAACGCTTTTTTTCATTTTTTTTGACTTTTCAAATTATGATATAGCGTTTATTCGGGAAATGAGGTCGTAAACCCTAATCAAAAGTACGAAACGTAAAAGTTGATTTTTCGACAAAACGCATGAGTTATGAAAACTAACAAAAGACTAAATTAATTGGCGAGCCCAATTAAGATGTTATTGGGGGGTCCAACAGGAATATTTAGGAAGCCAAACCATGTGATGGTTGAGACCCAATGAAAGGCCCAAAGTGTGTCCAAACCATGACCCAAGTCAATAGTCAAAGTCTTGGTCAAGGCCGGTATTGGGAAATTAAGATGATAAGAAAGCAAAACAAAAAGGAGGGGGAAAGGGGTAGTAACCGGTTAGGGCAAGGGGGAGACAAAAGAAGGCTAAACTTACTATAAATGGTAAGTTTTGGTGTTAACAAGCAAAGCATTAAATGCCCAACAACCCTCGTTAAGCCTCCTAGCCAAATTAGTCTTGTGCTCATCATTTTGTTCCCTTCTACTTAACCTTGATTAGCCTATATGTTGGATGATTAAGATTAGTTGGGGGAAGGTTAGTAAGGTGTTAGAAGTTGGGGGTGTTTACCAATGAAGACTCAAAGTTAAGTGATCAACTCATGAAGCTAGAAAAAGTTGATTTATATATACAAACCATCATTTTTTTCTCCTTCATTTCGTCTAAAACATTAAGTAAAGTAAGAGAGAGTTAGAGAGCAAGAGAAAGAGAGAGACGGATAGAGAAAGAGAAGAGGAAGGAGCAAGCAAAGCTAGAAAGCTTAACTAAGTCATCCATTAGCAAAAAGAAGAAGAGAACCTAAAAAGTAAACCTCAAACCCTAACTCTTAACATCATCTTTTCTAAGCTTTTTATTTGCTTTGATTGGTGGTGGTTGTTGTGGTTTGTGGTGAATCATGAAGGATCCAGGAGTAATAAGGTGGTTTATACTTAAACTACAGGTAACATGCATAAAAGTGGAAAGAAAATAAAAACGTAAGCCTATGCGTAAAGGATGGACAAAAACTATGTGGAGGATTGTAAACGGACTAGTATAATCCTTCGTTCGTAAGTCGTATTTGAATTATGGGAAGAAGAAATTATACGTACATGAGTTACGGAAATGTTCCAATTGGAACGGAGTAAAAATATACTATAATGAAATTATGGCGAAATTTTTAGTAAAGTATGTTAAAAGTCGAAAACCTGGCTTGGTACGACTTTCAGGACAATTTTATGGCTAGTTAACGCTTCAGGAAAATTTTGATTTTCTGGAGGTTTTGTAGAGAGTAGTATAAGTGAGCCGCATGCTCAAGAACGAGCTCAATCCGACTTCGGATGAGCAAGATACCAAGATTTGAAAAACGGACGCTAGAATCATCAAGTAGTAAAAACTAGTCCAAGAAGATTTTTGAGCCACTGTTTTGGCTTGTTAATGAATCTGAAAAAATATTTCTTTCGGGGGGATTTATAAAGGATGTTACGAGCAAGAAAATGGCTTGAGCAGACTCATTCCGATATCGAGTTATGAAGATTCAAAGTAGTGTCGATAAAATCGACAAAGGTGAAAATTTTCGGGAAGCTAAGTGTTGGCCGTGCTGCAATAGCAGTAGGGTCAACGCAACTGCGCTGGGCAAGGCAGTGACTGGCCAAGGTTGGGGCTAGGCAGGGCTGTCCGGGGGAAATGCAAGGCATGTCGTGCAATCGAGCGTGCGAAGTGCTGAGTTTTCTAAACTTCGTACGTTATGTCATGCTTATTAGTTGATGTTGAGTTATAAATAGTGAACATCAAGGATGTGTTTTAAGATAAAATGAACCATCATACATCCCCACCAATGATACAGGAGTTTTTAATACGACAAGTATTATTTAATTTAGAGTTTATTTTCATAAATTGCTCAAAAAAAGAATATCTATTTCTTGAGTCAACTCATAACCAATCAAAAAAATCCAATTAACTCAATCAACTTTTTTAATTGTTCTAATTATATATCTTTAAAACAACAAGAGTTTGTAATGACTACAATACATGGAAACATCTATATTTCTTTTTTATTTACGGATTTACCTTGTAATCAAATGTTTGTATTATATATATATATATATAGAGAGAGAGAGTTTGTAATTCCTAAAACACATGGAAGCATTTAAATTATATGCATATGATAAATATATTCTTTCATTTGTCTTGCTATCTGACCTATGCATTTTATAAAACTCTATATAAGACTTAATTTTGTTAAGGAGGTGAAACATAATATTTAAAAGTCGTATAAATGTAAATTAAGTTTTACTTATATACGTGTATACCAACTGAAACAGTCATTCCCGGAGGATCACAAGGAATTTGCAAAACTGAATTCTGAAACTGCTAGTGTTGAAAAGTTTTGACATATTCCATGTGACCCTGTGGGAGTGAATATTTCTGGTATGTACATATGAGTATAACTTAATTTACTATTATATGATTCTTAATGCTCTGATTATATTTCTGAGGAAAAAACAAAACATAGATGGGGAAAATGAAACCAAAGGAAAAGAACACGGAAATGTTCGCCGTCCAGGCGATGCATTCACGGTAATGATCGTGTTCTATCGTTAAATGTATATTTACTCTACCAATACCAACGGCCTATCTCATAGTTGTTTTTACTACATAAACCTGGAAAACGAAAGAGGGTATTGAATATTTTTTCCGCAAAGATGAAAAAACAGCTGAGCAATATATATCTACCTTGATACAGATTTTACTTCACAGTTCACTCTCTTCAGCACCAACATATGCCCTGTGAACAGGCAAACCTAGGGCAGAAAGTCAAAACGACATGCATCCATCATATCTCCTTCAACATACAGGAATATCAACATCACTTTCCCTCAAGTACAAGGCCGAAAATAATACCTGCAAAAAATAAAATAACATCATTACGAAATTCAAACTCATATGCATGAGTATTATCGTATGCATATGTAGTTATGTATGTTGTGTGAGATGTGGATAATATCAATCTAGTTACACCTAGTCTAAGAGTGCTCAGCAGCCCTCTGCTAACTTTTCCAATGGGATTCATATACAGTAATCTTTCTAGTTAGTTGGAGATTATATCATTATTTACACAAGAAGAGAGAGAGGCTTACACAAATATCTTTACACCATATATGGCAGCATACTTTCGTAAAAGTCGTTCGACAGTATACCATTCTGATCGATCTGATCCATCTTGATATCCGATTCGTGGCATGTGGATTGAAGCTTTGTTAAAGAAATACAAAGAAGTTAGTTAGGTAGTTGCAAATGTACGCGGAAAAACAATAAGAAAAAAAAAAGTGTAATATTTTGAGTGATAAAATGGATGAGAATGTTCTCATAAGCCCTGGATACAGAGAGGAAGAAACAGGTTTTTCAGCAACTTACAACAAACATATTACATGTATATGTTGAGACTATTATCACTATTCAAGTGGTTCTAAATTCAGCAATGGAATTCCATACACAACTACACAAGGTGCTACAGAAACAAAGTCAACAAATTAAGATAAATAAAGAATGTGGGAAAGATCCATAAATTATTTATTTTGAAAGAAATACACATACTAAAAGCAAGAAAGTGAACATTGTTTGATTTGTTTCCCAGATCAGTAGAAAAAAAGATGCGCAAACTTTCTGATAAGTTAAGAATTCTAAAAATACCAGAGTTTTGAGCAGCGGAAAATGATGCTTTTGATAGGCATTGCTCCAAATCAGACATAGATATATTGCTCCGAGGAACTTTACGCCTAGGATTGTAAGATTGCACTGTGACCAGAGCCACCCACTGAGGAGTATTACCATTTTACTCTGTTCATTATGGTCTCTGCACTGCGTGCACAGTTGGTTTCAGAAGTAATAATAAAAACAAGAATAAATGAAAGGAAAAGATTATAACTAAAGTTCTAAACAACAAAAGAGGAAAGAAGAGCCACTTTAGACAACAAGGCATGATGAGTGTCTTGCTTGTATGTCTTTACTAAATTTTTTAGTCTCCTCTACCGATCCACTATGATAATCATCCTAACTTAAAAATTAAATAAAAAGCAAAGAGACTTTAGACAACAAGTTATGAAGTTTGAATAGCACATGGTAAGATGCACACCTGCAATTTCTATAAGATGGAGATCACCCAGATGAAGATCCCCAACTTCAGAAGCTTGTTCATATGCACTGGGGATACTTGCTGAGAGTTTGGCCAGAGCATCAAACAGACGCCCATGGCCCCAGTTTCCAGAATCATCAACACAACTGCACAAAAAAAGTGATATTGCTGATGAATAATTTGAGCATGCATTCTTCATGTACACGTACATTTGAATAAGATTAATTTAAAAGCATCGTATCTAGAAAAACAAACAAGCTCAAGTAACTCATTGAACGTTTTGACATCACATCAAGTTACCAATGGCTCTAAAAGCTTAACCTAATGAGCCCAACAATGTGCGTCATGCTTAACACAACTCAAGAAAGCCCCGCTAGCACATGAAGAGACAAACCAAATAAAGAAGCAAAGATGATGCACAAGCAATCTGGGAAGCTAGTTACCTGAATATGATTGTAGGCTCTGATGGACAAACTTTCGACGGTTGTGTACAGTCCCCATAAACAAACTGAACAGAACCAGAATCTGACATAATATCCATATCTGCAGGGAAAACAGGATCCTTTACTGACAATGATCTGTATCCAAGAGCTTCCCACTTGGCCAATTTCTTATCCTCTGATTTCTTCTTTGCAGCCTCAGCTTTGAGATGCCTCTCTTCAGGTAAGCTTCTCCTGTTTTCCAACTCCAAGACAGGATTGTTAGTTGCTTGTGATGCATCCTTGAACTTCTCGACCCAAGATAAGTATGATGCTTCATCAAGACCCGGATCAAAAGTGACAGACGATGGACTGAGATCACGTCCATCTGATATATCCTTTGGATTGATCTCCAGCTTCTTGTTATCCTTGTCGGATCTTTGTCCATGTCGAAATGCAAGTATCTTTTCAACTGTAGCATTCAGTTCTGACGTATTCGGTTCATCTGAATTTTCATTGCTCATCTCTGTCGGATCAAACCTCTGTAACCCAAATATGACAGATCGCAAGTCTCCAACTTCAGCTCCAGTTATTTCTTTTCCCTCACGATCCATAACATCCTCACCTACAACATTATGACTCAGCTGCAACTTCCTCTCTGCTCTACGCATAATAACCTATATCAATATTAAAATTTAACTGTAAGCAAAATACCTTTCAACTGTGAAAGTCAATTCAGTGTACCTCACCTCCTCAATTGTTCGTCCAGTAACTAAATTTATAGTCAAAACATGATTCATTTGACCAATCCGGTGAGCACGCTGCAGAGCCTGCCTGTCCACCTGGGGGTTCCAGTCTTGCTCATAAAATATCACCTGCAGTGGAAGTAGATTATTATAATTAGTTACACAACTAAAACGATAAGTGGAGCGAAACCAACCGCCAACACCCCTACACACACACACGCCCTCTCAAAAAGCGGGAAGTACAAGTGAAGGCCCACGAATGGAACATACAGATAAATCATAAATACAAAGAATGAAGAGTATTACTGTATTAGATTTGTACTCAGAAGCAACTTTTGAGAGGACACCAACATGATCTCTTAAATTACAGTTCTGTACAATTTTCTAACCCTCTTTAAGAAGCTGCGAACACGCGAAGAATAAATATTTAAAATAGCTAGGAAACGGACAAGTTGCGGACACCTTAGACCATGTATATATGTGTGTGTATACGTATATGTATATCTATACTTATTTCCATCATCATATTCAAGATTCAAAAATCTACCAGTGACCATAACATCCAATACAAAATGTCAAGACACTAAGTCATTATTTCATCATTCACTTGAGACTTCATACACTTATGTTATGAGTTTTGGACAAAAAAGAAAAGAACGGAAAACTTAAATTAGGATAGAAAAGAAAAGAATATAGAAAACATATAATTATTCTTTCATGTTGTTACTAACTTTATAAATGTAAAGTAAATAAAACACTTAAGAGTACTATGATTTACTGGAGTTGATAGTTATTATTTCACTGGAGTTGATCAGTTTGTCCGACTCTTATAACCATACAGAAAATCTTGATTCCTTAAAAAAAATTAAAAATTAAAAAAGGAGGCTAGGATTTAAGAATTTTACTACCAGATTTAGCTTAAGGAAGATGTAGTTTGCTGAAAATTTGACGAACTTGATCATAAACAGAAGAAAGTTACAGTACTTGTGTGGGATCGACTTCAATAAGCTATTCGTAAACTGCCATGTTTTTTGAAAAAGATTGATTCTATCTTGTATTTAGAGTTTTCATGCATAAAAGAATTTTGGCTATAATTAATTTGACATCCAATAAATTGTGGACTGCAATAAAAACTCGAAGGATAAGTTTCTCCCAACCAAGGAAGTCCAATACAGGAGAAATTATAAATAAAATGAAAAAAGAAATATCATAGTAATTTTTATCTAAAATAACATCGTAATATAATGTACACGAAAGTACTGTACCAAGATACTGTTCCTTGAACTGTTGGCATATACTATTACAAAATACAGACAAGTTGCATTAATTTCATAGGAACCATTTAAAAGTAACAACAAAATTTAAGCCACAAGATTACGACAGCTGTTCAGGTAAAAGTAACAACAAAATTATGTCAGATATGGAGAATGCTCACTGTATCAGCAGCCACAAGATTTAAGCCAACTCCCCCAGCTCTTGTAGAAATCATAAAAACAAATGCACTGTTTATATCAGCTTCAGAATTAAGATCTCCTTTAGCTACTCGTCCACTAAAACTTCTAATTGCAGCAAATCGCTCCTCGGCCCGAATTGAACCATCAAGACGCTCATACGAATATTTTCTCAACTCCAAAAAATCCTACATCTCAGTAAAAAATACTTTAGATTTTTCTAACACTTGGAATCAACCAATCGGTAGAATGCTTCCATATTAATTAGAGGAAAAAATTTTAAATAACCTGCAATATGTCAAGGGTATGGGTCATCTGAGCAAACAGAAGAACACGATGTCCAGAATCATGTAGCTTGCAAAGTAGCTGATCCAAGATTAAGAGTTTACCACTAGCCTGACGAGAAGTCATAAACGAATAAAAGAAACTATCACAAGTATGTGGCAGAATTCATAACAAGTTATCAAAATGCAGATCCAACAATAAGTAGACGTACAAAGATTAGCCAATCCATAACTAGGAAAGGTTTCTATTCCTCCGTTTTGGTAGGTAAAAAAAAATACGAAAGCATAATTTTTGAGTCAAATAAATTGAAACTAACTAATACAACAAAAACATGAGGATTTGGATACCTGAATTAAGTGTTCACCCTCTTCATATGGTTCAGGCTCGATACCAGGAAAAAGGTAAGGATGACTACAAGCTTTTCGTAGTTGCATTACCTGGATAGAAGAAACAAAATTAGTACAAAAAGCAAACAAGATTTAACTATCAAAATCCCAAAAACCCATTTCCTGGTCAACCCCCTTTTCAGGCTAGTTACAAAAGCAATTTTAACCCTAAAAAATAATTTGGATGCGACTGCCATGATGCATGTGTATCACAAACAAACAAATCCCAACATGGTAGGTTCTAGTTGAGATGTTAGTTTCATTAGAAAAGTTAAATAAATAAAGAAATTAAAGCTTAAATAAAGTTCTAGTCTAACAAAAAAAGAAATCCTTGGGGATCAGGTGCTATTACTTCTATACAACCACAAACACAAGAAGAAACTGAATGTTAGTTTTGTAACTTTTGTGCCTGAAAGTTGTGATTTACATTCCTCGAAAACAAATGCACATCCAGACCTTAAATGAATGTTTAGCTTTAACAGAACTTTCATACACTCTTTTAGATAGAGGTTGAACTGATATATTCAAAACTTCAAAGAGTGGCAACAACTTAATTATATATTCTTATGGTGGGGAACAATGGACATCTGGATGTTTACTTTTTTAGACAAAAGATAGAAGATTTTACAGATGAAGAGAGAAGAAATTACAACACGTGATGGACAAGAAATCCACTCAAAAAACTCAAAAGAAATCAAAGATAATAAGTGGAAGAAAAAAATAAATTTGTGTGTTAGTGGAGAACTGCCCACCAATATCTATGAAGATCTGCCAATATATTTCTCAAAAAGCTATTAAAGCATGACCCAAAGAGAAGCAAAGAAAGACACGCAGTGTATGCCTATGTCCATAGTTTCTGGAGTATTACTTTCAGAGGAAACAAAGCACATCTGGGGTTATCATGTACAATCCAAAAAGTGATGTGCCTCAATGTGGAAGAAATTCACATACAATATTCTGTAGGGACTGATGATTAGAAGCTCCAGAAGAGAGTGCTACAAGCCTTGGCAGCTCCTTCCTTAATATTGATATATAGACTTTCTTCTGCAAGGTCACCAAGGGCGCCATCCTATTAACAGAAAGAACACAAATATAATCTGTTTGTCCACTTCTTGTAACCAACAAAATAGATTTTCCAAAAAGTGTTTAGAAGACAAGTAAATAGCAAGAAATATCCAGCTTAAATGACTAAGATTTGAGGAAATTGAGTTTTTATATATTCAATTTGTTGCACTGACGCATGATGCAAATTGAATGTTCAAAAGATAACCGTGCTGATGAACTAACAGAATGATCTCAGTAAGAGGTGGCAGCACAAGAGATCCCGACTCCATAAGCATAGATTTTGTTCGTCGCAGCATAAATGCTCCCAAAATATATTTTAAGATTTTGAATTGTTCCTTAACTTTTGCTGCATTATGACCTGCTTAGAAAAGGCATTCAAATTTGTTATAATGGACTTCAAACAAATTTTTACTTTAAGAAAATTCATTAGCTACAAGGACACGTAGCATAGATATGTGGGACTATAAACAGAATAAACAATAATTTAAGCAACTTTAGTAATCCAATAACAATAATTAGAAATGAGAGAAGAAAAAAAAACAGTACCACAAAAGATATGTGAGATACACGCATGCATGTATAGAATATGTGGGTCGGTAGGTGTATTCATTAAATCACCTATTGCATTCACCAAAAACACTACAGTAATATCTTAACCAGAAGAGTTGTTACTGAATTGAACTCAAGAAGGAATATCTATGAGTTAAAGGGATAATAAAACACCCAACAGCCAACAGTACGCAAACTAATTTTGTAAAGCCAGGGTAAAGTATTAAGAAATCAAGTGTGACCAAGACGAATCCACCTTATACGCCAGCTCAACTGTTAGCCTCTGTTATAATCAGACCCCTACCCCTAGATCATACGAAGGGATATAACTAAATTGCATTTACACATACTGCATGGCATCTTAACTTCATAAATCCTCACCACTTGAATCAAAAAGCGATTTCATAACAGCAGAGTGCTAACAATGCTCTTTGCTGCTCAAAGCCACAACATACTCACAGTCAAACACTGTTGCGTAACTACAATCAGTTCTGATGAAGTCAATCATGCATTGTAGCAAATCAAGTGTGACATTCAGACTACCAACCCCTGCTGGTCTAGCGGTATCCCCTGTGATGGGAAACCCCCACAAACTGGTAGTCATGGGCCTCTTATGCTCATATCGTTCTTCACTGCCAAGTTTTGAGGAGGTTATGGTGTTCTTTGTTCATTTTTTTTAAGGGAGTCCTAGGTGCGTTCCTCCTCCCAGACCATTTTCTTCGAAGATAGATTTTAAGGGTTTGGTAGCAGGAAGGATGGGAAGATTTGTGGTGGTGTGCATCAGTGCATGCTTTGGTATCCTCCAGAGGCATTTGCACCAGGAAAAATGCAAGGAATTTCAGAACTTCCTGTCTTGCTGCTCATTATTTTATGTTTCTTTTTTAATAGGTGCTGCTACTCATTTTCTTTGGGAGACATTTAGCTTCCCTCTGGACCTTCTGTTATAGAGGCATTTTGAGTTTAGCTGTTGATGATATTGATAGGGATTTGAGGGGGAAGGGGGAGTCATTGAAAACTAGTAATTTCCATTTTTGTTTTTGCTATACTTGGTTAAATTCTTATCTACCCCAGATGTCTCTCTTCTCTTTTTATTAAAGATTCTTCTTCTATCTAAAAAGAAAATTCCTTCCCCATACGCAAAGAGAAACTTAAGATAATTTCAAGGCTTAAGTTGTTCAATATCGAATGTTACATTCACTATATCATTGATGACATGGAGTACACGTGATCATTGAAAAATGACAGATCAGATTTCAAATGTGAGTTTAAAAAACATTCGCATGATTATTTGCAAATTATTCATGCTTATTTGGTAACAATTGACAACCAACCTACTAAAACTATAATGTGTGTGTTTGTGTGACTGAACTTCTGTACAACATTCAAGCATTTAGAAATTTCAGCATATGCACAAGCTAATGCTTAGAATGGAATAATGGCAAGAAAACTATTACCAGATGATGGATCTCCAGCTTCCTTGAATGTAGAAAGAAATTGCTCCAGCGTCCCAAAGATTGCAGGCATACAAAAATGCATCAAAGCCCAAAGTTCAGTAAGGTTGTTCTGAAAAGGTGTGCCAGTCATCAGTAATCGTCTGGGCATGACAAAACGCTCTCTGAGGACATTATACAGGACCTGTTAAACAACAATTAGAAGGCTGTAGGGGAAAATATCACTGTGTGCAAAATAATGAGGGTCAATGTGTAGTATATAAGAAGTACATATCAATATAACAATTTGAGGTATCCTGAACATACACTGGAAGGATTTTTGAGTCTTTGTGCTTCATCAATTATTGCATAATACCACTGAATTTGAGAGAGAAAATCCTGATCCATCAATGCTATATCATATGTAGTCAACAGCACATCAAAAGGTAACGAAGGTACCTAAATGATTTAACCAACCATAAGGGTAATGTATAATTTCATAAAAAGAGAAACAAGGACTAGTTATCATGCAGCTCATAAGACGTCAAAGAAGAGCAGATTTTGAAAAAGCTTTTTAAGTCCAACAAAGTCTTATATTAGGTGTCTGTAAATTTATTTTGATTTTACTTTCTTTCTTATATTTACTTAA
Source organism: Panax ginseng (assembly GCA_020205605.1). Taxonomy (NCBI): domain Eukaryota; kingdom Viridiplantae; phylum Streptophyta; class Magnoliopsida; order Apiales; family Araliaceae; genus Panax; species Panax ginseng. Next base: position 6,736,839 of record CM035134.1, on the reverse strand, counting down.
GAGTAGTTTGGGGGACTCTGATTTTTCTGGTCATGTGACCCATTTGATAAATTTATAAGCATATGGGTAGATAGGTGTTCACGTAAGAACAGAGTGTTGAGGTTGAAGTCAATTAACCTTTTGATAGGGGGTTCAGTTACTACTAGTATTATGATCCCTAGAAAGTCCATAAAAAGCCTTCAATTCAATGGATATCAGCTTACTGAAATTTTGGGGGTTTTAGAAGATTTTTTAGGGATTGTGTGATGCAATCCAAGGCCTAGTGACACGGGAAGAGTTATATGTCAAGATTCGATATAATTTATGTTTTGGTATTGATGGACAATTTAAATATTTAATGTATTTTTATTTATTAATTAGTAGTCAGGTAGGTTTAATTAGTTGGGCCCATTTATGTTTTGAGCTTACTTTTTAAGTTTATTGGATTTTATTTATTTTTAGGATTTAGGTAGTATAAATAGTCTCTTGAGGTTATTATTATGGAAAATAAACTCTTATTATTTGGATTTTATAAACATTGTGCCTGCTTATAGTCAATTTATCCAACTTTGTGAATTCCTGTGATTGCAAAGTTACATAGATTCAATTCCTATGATTGTTTCTATTCTCTATCCGTCTTCTGCAATGTCAGTTTATATGGGAGGACGATTCTACTAATTAAGTTAGAGACAACTCACTTTGATGTCGGTGTGAAGGAGAATGATGTCGAGCGAAGCTGCTTATCTGGGAATTGCAAGCAATCGTTCGTTCATCGTGGAGACTAGTTAAAGCTAGTCGAATCTCTTTTAATTTTCTGTTTACTAAAATAAAAGGTTTCAAATTCGAATTGACGTCATTTTCTGCAAACCGCGTTGGGAATCCTCTAATTTGTTTCCATATTTGTCGTAAGTCCATAACAAAGGTCTTAATTTGAAAAATTACGATTTGATTCCTCTAGTTTAGTTACTTCTTCAATTTGAGTTCCTTAAGTTTGGGAATCTTTGTTTGGTGCTCCTATTATTCTAAACTTAATAGTCCTTAGAGATTTGCTTTGGAAAATAGTCTCTAAATCTTGATATTGACAATGTCTAGAGTTACCAAGGCACGTATTGAGCAAGTATGGGATTATATTGACTTTCTTAAGAGTGAATGTGATTTGTTAGATTATGAGATTTATATTCGTCATCGTAAAAACTTGTTTCCCAAATATGATGATCTTTTGGAGGAATTAGAGGAAGCACAATATAGACTTGACAAGTTAAAATATCGGTATCAAGTTTAGAAAAGAAGAGCTAGAGACGAGCGTCAAATGGAGATTTCTTTTCTGATTAATGAAGTTAAGAGGTGTTGCAAGAACTTAATAGCCTGCACGGAAAATCTTCAAGAAAGTTGTAGTGTCATCAATCTTATTTCTCAGACATGTAATTTGTCCGTTTTAGTATAAAGCGTCGAAGACACAAAGGATGTAGTTGAAGAAGCGGTTGTAGTCAAAGACGAACCAAACTTAGTGGTTGAGGAGGATCCTGATTTGGAGTCATCGCGAGACATAAGGATATGGATATTATAGAAATTGAGATTAATCATGAGATTGTTCAAAATCCTATGTTCGACAACTTGAAAAAATTTGATTTCATTTTTCCTAATCATTTGTTGCAAGTGCAGGTTAAAATGAAGGCTTTGATTATTTTAGAATTATTTACAAAAAAAATTTCGAATGTCTTAACTATTGGTGCTTGATACTACTTCATTGTAAAATTCGAGGTTGAATTTTCTCCAAGAAAAAGGAAATGACACAGGAAGAGTTATCTGTCAAGATTCGATATAATTTATGTTTTTGTATTTATGAATAATTTAAATATTTAATGAATTTTTATTTATTAATTAGTAGTCAGGTAGGTTTAATTATCTGGGACCGTTTATGTTTTGGGCTTACTTTTTAAGTTTATTGGATTTTATTTATTTTTAGGGTTTAGATAGTATAAATAATCTTTTAGGGTTATTATTATGGAAAAAATAACTCTTATTACTCAGATTTTATAAACATTGTAGCTACTTATAGTCAATTTATCCAACTTTGTGAATTCCTGTGATTGCAAAGTTATATAAATTCGAGTCCTGTGATTGTTTTTATTCTATATATGTCTTCCGATGTGTCACCTAGCTGTTACTATTTGGGAACTAAGTACAATGGCTAGTTAACCCCATGGAGTTGGCTCAATTGCATGTGCTCTACTATAATAAGGGAGAGGTCACGTCATCAAACCTTGCCAAGGGATACCACAAAAGCTTATTGTAATATTCTGAATCCTTATAAGACTTTTAATGTAATCTTATATGATTAATAAAGGATGTTTTTGTGATTGAAATTATGTGTTATGTGATTGAATGTGTATGGTTTCATTACAAGTATAACTACAGAAAATTTTTTGTAAAACTTAACTAGGAAATCACTATTCATAAAAACACTAAATCACTATTCATAATACGTAAAGTCAACTTTGAGAAAGTCAACATTTTTTACTAACCGAATTAGTTAGGAAACCTAACTAGAAAGTAAACTAAGTTGGATTAATCAAACTAGGTGGAATTTGGTTAGGGTGTAGAGAAAGTTAGGGCTATTTGGCCATTGTGGAAGTATGTAATAGTTACAAACTTGTAAGTACTGTTACTTGCTTTGAAGAGTTAGTCATCAATTTGGCTTTTGCTTGCTTTAATGTGTTGTCAAGCCTAGGATGGTGAGATGTGGCTTATTAATTCGCTTGTGGTGTTGGCTTGTTTTAAGAGAAGATGTGATCTCATTTATTGCTTGTGGTGTTGGTCACTTTGGTTGGTTGTGTTAGATGACCCTTATGCCCTAGGTCTTGCTTGCCTATAAATAGAAGCCTTATGCCATGAAAAGTATACGATTCTGGAATAAGATTATGTTGTAAAGTTTTAAATAAACGAGTTTTTACCAAGTATAATATTAGTGAATATTAAGGAGAGATGTTGCGATCCGGGAATGGAGGTAAAGAATTGATGTAATGTCCGTAATAGACTAGTTAAACCAATAGAATTATTGGTAGATTTAATAGATGAAGTTGTATCGTCAACACTAGATCAGGGGTTCAAGGAGGCTCGGATTTGGAGGTGTGACACTTATGCTTGGCTTTCCCAGTGCACGGCTCTTGTAGGGGACGTGTATCTGTGGGATTAGTCAAAAGGTTCAAATACCCATGATTGCTAAGTACAATAGCTAGCTTTTTCATTCTCAACTTTCTTGCCTTATCTATCCGCAATTAATACCCTCAAATCAGATATGGAACTAAATCTTCCCAGCCCTAATCATTCCAGTTCATGAGCCTGTTACCACCAAAGGATTCCGAACAGCAATGCTAATCTGCTCATCACCTAATTAGTCCTAATCCCGAACTCTACATTTGGAACTTTCAGGTTGGTTTGCTTCTACTGGGGATTACTTTGATTCATATATGGGAAATATGATTAATGAAAGAGAGGATTTTCCAAGATGAAGCCTGCATGAAAAGCATAGATGTGCATAAAAGGTTACAGCTCCAGTTAGCCATCTCATGATTAAGCCTTTCACACCAAAAATAACAAACTAGTTATTAGACCAAACTCGTAAACTAGTCACTATGAGGAATAGTTAGTCTGGCTATTCAAGAGGAATTCTGTCTTGGACTACAATCCTTTGTTATTCCCCTAATAGCTATGCCAAAACCACATGATAAAGATCTTAGTTTATATGATTTATAGAAGATTCCATTATCAAAACTTTAAAACAAATAATATAGAAGAATTCTGGCAATATATAGACCATACATCTGTTTCAACACATGATGCAGGATTTGAGACTTACATCAGAAGATACAGCTTGATCCTTTACATGCTCGTACATATACCTGCGTAAACTACGCCGGTGTTCCTTATCTCCAACATAATTAAGGAGTCGTAACTTTGGGGCAAAATTTGCTGCCTCTGACAGCCAACCTTCAGTTACGCTGAGAGGGCATAGTACCACTGAAGATAATATAACAAAAGCTAAGAATGTGATAATGACCAAGATATAGGAAACTTCTGATAAAGAAAATGTACAAGCCTCGAAATAAGATAAAATTATTTTCCTACTCACAAAATGGACCAGGGGACCTTTGAAAATATTTCAAATAGCTAAGGAAAGAGATAGCTTGCAAGGTCTTCCCGAGTCCCATCTGCCAATAAACAGTTCACTATTAGAGCGCCAAAGTGTATCTAGGTTTCCTTTGGTTGCATACTAAAAAGCATCGATGTGGGTTTGATTTTCACTTAGACTTATGTCTCCCAAAATTGCACATGAGGCACTAGGTAAGTCTTAGACAACTATATAAATAAGGTTAAGAAAAATGCAAAATGAAAAACAATATTGCAGCAATACATATTACGCACAATAGAAAGTCACTAAATTGTGGTCTTTAGCAGCCCATCCATCAATTGTCAACTACAAAGAATATGGATTGTGCTACATTTGTGACTGATATGCTCAATCAACCCATCACAACGGAGGTGAGATTTAAACTCTTAAAATAAAGAAAATCATAGTTGTAATGTGTAAATCTTCCTCATAATCCCTCCACCCCTTCCACATTTTATGAAGTTCTAAATTAAAGATTGACATTATTGGGACAATTTCCTCATGTAATCAACTACATACTCTATGAACTGCAATTCAACTGCTTTGATCAATTTCCTCATGTAATCATTTCCTGGTATAAAATCCAACTCTTTGACCAAAATCAGGGCACACATAAATAAATTGAAACTGCAATTCAATCAGACCTGAATTTCGCAGCTATAAAAAGAATAACCATACCTCGTCTCCTGCAATCAAATGAAACAATAAAATCACCAAAATGCTTATATATTTTGAAAAAAATTGAAAATTTTTAAAACTTGTGAACCGTTTGGTTCCTCAGCAATAGCAAATGTCACAAGGACGTGAGAACTCTACTTTATTATACTTTGCCAAACAATGAAGAAGAAGAATTTAAGAAGAAACCGTTTACCTAGAATGACGTTTACACCGAGAAGGTATTTTCGAATTAGCCATGACACACCTTCAACTTGGTGAGGTTTAAGCGTCGCTATAACACTGAAGTCGACACAGTTGACCGGAGACTCATCGGCGCGTGAGTCTCCGGCGTAGACAGATTTCGCCGCTGCGATTAGTCTATGTTTGTAGTTCATTTTGGGTTAGAAGTCAATTCAACAATTGAGGAGGGAAGAACAAGACCGGCGCAAAAATGTTCTTTTTTCTTTTTGAAATTCGTGAGATTTATTTGGCATGACGAATATAACCTCGTACAGAGTAATATTTCTTGTTTATGAGTTGTATGAATAGTATTCATATTCATGTGTGAGAAAAATTATATAAAAAAAATTTATATAAAAATATTAGTTCTCTTAAATCAATCGAATTAAATTTAATTGAGTGTACGAATTTGATCCATTTAATAAATGAATAATCAAGTAAGAGTTCAAGTTGAGTTCTAGTCAGACTTAACGGAGGAGCTAAACTAGTATGCATCTTGATTTATTTACATTTTCACCTTGCAATTATTAAATTTAGGATTTTTGTCGCGACTAGACTTGTATACTTCTTAATCCTACATATATATCCTCTTTAGTGACGGACCGGGCGAAGGTTCAATTTTTCGTTATATATTATCCGTCACTAAAAATTAAGACGACGGTTCTCTGATATAGTGACGAACCGAACCATCGTTAAAAAGGATGAGCATTGTATGTAAAATAAAGGGGTGAGCCCTTGAAATGGTTGTCCATATATTTATACTTCATTCGTCATATAATATATGACGTTTTAAAATTATGCACAAGAATAAAAAAAATAATTGTATAATATTAAATATAATATTAATTGTCTATAATACATTTTATCATATATTTATCTCGAATAAGTCTTGGCAGACCGAAAAAATGGACGGAAAATTGGACATTTTTAAAAATAAAAAAAAATTGTTTGTGAGTCCCAAAAAATGTATAGTATTTATTCTAACAGGAATTTTTATAAAATATAGTATTTTAAGTGTAATTTAGATACATATACAAGAAGAGGGTTGTACAAACTGTACAACCCTATCCAATTTTCTGATCCATTTTTTTGGTCTGTGTAGAACTTTTCATTTATCTCACTCTCTTATCTGTAACATTTTTCAATGAGGAGTAATTTTAAAAAAATTATGGTTAATTCTCCTATATTATATAAACGTCAAATAATTTGAGAAAAATAAAATCATTTAAAACGTCATATATTATGGGACGAGTGAGTATTTTGAGTAATACTCGGAATCTTAAATTTTTTGTCTCAAATAACATGATATTAAATATTTTAATGATAATTTATGACACGGTCAATTACATAAGATAGACCCCGTTAATGTTATGATGACACATAATTTGAAACACTTTTTGAAATTAAAAATTTAAGATCCCTAATATTATCATTTATATTTATTTGCATTGTGTTATTGTATTTAACTAATAAGTAAATCCGTGCAACCTTCGGGCCTGTTTTAATATTAGTATATAAATTTATGTAAGTATTATATAATTCTAAAATTTTAAATATGTGTAATATAAATAAAAATATACAATTATTTACTTGTAGTCCCCGCTTGCTTTTGTGTTTATAGTAAAATGTATAATTTTGTCAAATGAAATGATAATTTATATTATTTAATACTTCATAATTTTGTCAAATAGAACGATAATTTACATTATTTGATGAGTTCATACATAAATAGGGAGAGTTTAATTGTGTTTATAGGATGCTTTTGTCCCCTCAATATATGTTGGAATATATATATCAGCAGCAGTAGCAATAGCAGTTTTCAGTAGCAGTAGCAATTCAGTATTAACAAGAAGAATCAAAAAATAAAATTGGAACAACTTAGTTGGAAACTGAGGCGTAGCAATGCTACTGTCTTAAAAAGTGATTTCTTTCAATCGATAATAATCACAGTACAAATGGGTCACGGTGATCACCTCCGAGATTCAACGGTGAAGTCTCTGATCGTGTGTACTCACAGAAAGAGACTTTGGACTTGTCTATGTGGATTGCCCAGAATTACAGATTTTATTAAGAAAAAGAAGATCAGTATGCGTATATGTGTGTGTGTTTTTCTCTGAAGAACCGAAGCAACAGTATATATATGATGAAGAAGAAGAACGTTGCAACAACGGGAAAAATAACGTTGGAAAAAGACGTTGGGAATCAGTAACGTAAAAGGGAACAAACGTTACATACGCAACGTTCAGAAGAACGTTGGGGATTAATAAGGGTTACGTTGGAGAAAAAACGACTAGGGTATTAAATTAGGCTTAGTATAAAAAGAAATAAAAAATAATAGGGATTTAAGCAAAACAGCGGGCTACTTGGTGCACCCACGATGTATAATCAACCGGATTAGCACTTCCTGCATGGCGTACAGACACACACGCACTAAGGTTTTCTGACCGAAAGTCTAAGAACCAAGCTTGGCTTAGCCCAATTCCTTAGTCATTCTCATGTGCGCGAGCCCATCCCTATTTCTTCAACCATGTTACTAAACCCAAGCCAACATGTACTTATATACACATAGAAAGTTTTCAAAATATATGATATGAGACTATGTAAAAACTATGAATTTTGGAGCATCACACCAACAATCCCCCACATGATCCAAAATTATCAAAGAGAGGAAATTAAAAGGAAGTGAGAAGGGCAATGAATTTTAGATACATAACATCAATACCTTGTGGGTTTGAATTGACACTTAGTGGAACAAGCTCATGATTGTAGATTATAGGTGAACTATATTCTTGAACCCATTATCTATGATACAATCAATTGAACTTGCACACATATCTTAACTCCTGAATCCATTCAAGTCCGCGGTTGGGCGCGTTCTAGGCCATGCGCCATATCCCAGATTTTCATAAAAGCTCTAGAGTGTTTGTCAAAGACTCTCATAGGAAGCGGCCTACACTTCCACCTTTATATAGGTGAACCCATCAAGTGTATACTGACATACACCACCCTTTAGGGCTATGAGTTTCATTAAGAATCTAAATGATTCATCCTATCACAATTTTTGAAAGAAGCACCACATACACATGTGGAGAAATATAAATAATAATTGTAGTGCTTTAATTAAATAATTACATGACTTGTTGTTACCCATTGAACCCAATTCATGGGATCTCCAATCACATGGGTTGGGTTTCCATCATATATTATTTACTCAAAATATTGGCAATAGTCCCATCCTTACGGATGCTTCGACTACCTTTTACTCAATCCCTTAGTAAAAGCGGATCCGCCAGTTCTTTTCAGACCTCACAAATTTCATGGAAATAACCACATTCTTGATCATTCCTCGTCTTTATATTATGCCTCGGCGAATATGTCTCTGTTTTCCATTATAAACATGGTTCATTTCGCCTCGATAGGCGCTTTGAGAATCACAATGCAAAGAAATAGAAGGAATTGGCTTAGACCACAATGGTATATCAGCCAATAAATTCATTATCCACTCTGTTTCTGTACCTATCAATTCTAAAGCAATAAATTCAGATTCCATAGTAGATCTAGCAGTACAAGTTGTTTAGCAGATTTCCAAGAAGCAGCTCCTCCACCTAAAGTAAACATATAACCACTAGTGGAGTTTATTTCATCATTATCAGATACCCAATTAGCATCACAATATCCTTCTAAAACACTAGGATGACCAGTAAAATGTACACCTACATTAACTATTCCTTTTAAATACCTCATTAGTCGTGACAATGCATTCCAATGATCTTGTGAAGGATTATGTGTATATCGGCTAAGTCTACTAATGGCATATGCAATATCAGGTCGAGTACAGTTCATTAAATACATTACACTACCAATGATTCTAGTATATTCAACTTGTGCAATACCGTTCCCTTTATTATTCTTTAAATGCGGGCACACTAGAGTCATAAGGGGTTCCTAATGGCTCTTCATTAAAGAAATTAAATTTCTTAAGAATATTTTCCACATGATGAGACTGTGATAAAACTAAACCATTTGCATGTTTATTTATTTTCATGCCAAGAATCAAATCCGCTTCTCCTAAATCTTTCATGTCAAATTTAGAAGATAAAAATTCTTTAGTAGTTTTCACAACTTTCTCATCACTTCCAAATATTAGCAAGTCATCCACATATAAACAAATAATCACACCACAATTTTCATTGAATCTACTATAAACACAACTATCAGATTCATTTGTCACAAAATTATTAGATAAAAGAGTTTTATTAAATTTGTCATTCTATTGTTTTGGCGCTTGTTTCAAACCATATAAAGATTTTACAAGTCTACACACTTTATGTTCTTCACCTGGAACAACAAACCCTTCAGGTTGACACATATATATTTCTTTATTTAACTCTCCATTCAAAAAGGCAGTTTTAACGTTGTAAGACCCCAATTTTTTTATAAATATGATTTTTCTATAAATATCATTTTTGAATATTATGAAGTGAATTTGATATAATGTTATATTTGTGGGTAATATTTATAAATTTTGCAAAGTACGCAAGTTGTTATATAATATTCGATTGGTCGGGGAATATTCATACGACGACGCAATCATTAGTGGACCCATTAGCGAAATTATTGTCGAATTGAAAACGACAAAAATATTTTATTGAAAATAACTGGCGGAAGTTTTACCGATTAATCTTTGTTGAACTACCTCGATAATAAAAATACAAGATGTCGCGTGGTTGCATAGTAGTAGACACGGTATTGATTATTGATGCTTACGTGAGAAGTCACTTAGTTTTGTTCAATTATTGCTACGAAGAATTCTTTGCATAAGATCTCACGTTAATTAATTCAATTATTGTCGATATTTTATATATTATTAAATCAATAATTGAGATGATGAGTTATTAATATTATTATTTGCAATATTAACGATGTCTACAGAAGTTACGGGAAGGAGAGGTTTGGTCACCTAATTTAACATATTTAATAGGGAGAAATCCTTATTGGAAAGCCCCTCTTTCACAGGAATAACCTGGTCGATTAATATTGTGAATTATAATAATGATGATAAATGTTGTTAAAAATATTGAGGAGATTTTTATGAAGTAATTTTTGTATTTATGGACCCCCCATTTACCCATTTTTCAAAATAAACGATAGAAATTTATTCTTTATAATAAAGGTGGGGGCCACATGTGGGGCCCATATGTGAAAGAAATGGTTGAAAGGAAAATGGGGTTGGGGTTGGGGTTGGGGTTGGGGTTGGGGTTGGGGAAGGGGGGGGAGGAAACGTATTAGGAAGGTAATTAGTATAATATATATATATATATATATATATATATATATATTATATTGTTATTTGATTGAAAACATGCATCAGTGAAAGGAAATAATGCATATCAAACCAAAGTTTATATATATCAGCATGTGTGATGCAAGGATACTTTCTAAGTAAAGCGCAAAGGTTATAATTATATATATATTTATATATTTTATAAGTTTTGTTTTATTATAATATTTTATGGACCGTTCGATTAAAAGTAAATTGATCTGGATCATTCATGGATTAGTTACTATTCAGTCCATTCTTCTATAAATAGAAGCTCATTCCTTCATTATTTCTTACGAATTCACTTTGAAACTCTGAGAGAGAAACTATAGAGAGAAAGAAGAAAAGTATTCTCGCTACTTCACTACTCCTATATCAAGTTTCTTTTTACGATAAGGGTATTATTTCTTTTGTATTCATGAAGAGAACTTACATTATTCCATTCTTTATTATTCTATTTGAATAAGCTCAGATCACGCTTGCTACCCTATACTTGGTGAAATTCTTACATTATTATATTCTTTATTATTACATTTGAATATATCACATGCATGCGTTTTTCGTCGGTTTGGTTTAAATCTTTATTATTACATTGGAATATCACATGCAGACGTTTCTACGGACTGGTTCCGTCTTTATTATTACTGTTGGAATATCCCACATGCATGCATTTTGTGGGACACGGTTACATTATTTATTATTACATTGGAATAACTTGCGTATGCTTCTATCACATGCACGGTGATTTCTTTTGTTATTCCATTCTTTATTATACTCGGTTGGTTAAAGTTTTGGCTTTTATACTCCATGAAATTAGTGGAATATCCTTGATATTTGCGCTTCATCCGATATCTTTTTATGGAAATATTCTTATGAGCATTCTTGAGTTTTACCAAAGCGATATCATGTTGACAATTTGGACGTTATTGTTTCTGGATAAATTATTTCTTGAACTTGTTTTATTGAATTCTTATATCATTGTCATCATCCTCATGTTTATATTATGTTGAAAGTCATCTGTATTCAGTAGTGCATAGATGGACTTGGTATGATTATGACCAGGGAATTATTCGTATGTAATCATGGTAGTAATGTTACAAATAATGTGGTAAAAGTCCTCATTGGTCTATAGTGCATTGATGGATGGTTGTTGGCATGATCATGATCATTGATGAATACACGAATATCCTTGGCGTAGTGCATGAATAATTTGTGGTCGTGATACTAATGAATATCCTTAAATAGTAGTGCATGGATGATGTGGATTATTTATTAAAAGTGAGTCCAGTGATAAAAGTGATGAAAAATCTTTTAAATCATAAAAGATAGTAGATTTTATTCTCTCTTGACTCTTTTAATGGACTCTTTTAATGGATTAAACTTGATGTCTATTATATTTTATCGGTTTAACTTTTTTGAAGACTAATGATAATTTATTGCATTATCTTAGTCATAATATTTTTATCGAGCTTACCCTTTCTTTAATGTTCTCTTGAGAAAATGAAGACTAGTCTGGGAATGATAATTTATATGCGTCTTAGTAGTCCTCATTATCATAAAATAGTGTAATAATAAATGTAATGAGGACTTATTCTAAGAGTGGATATTGTTGTAAGATAATATTTGTATTAAAACTTACCTGACTTGTTGTTATATATTTAAGATTGTATTTGTATTACGTACCATGTAAATTCGAGAATAGGTGATGTATACCTATTTTGGGGCATCATCTGGCAAACGTCCATTTGGTGGATTATCAATTTATGAATAAGTCAAAGCAATTAAAATTCTTATAGTTGTTAATTTAGTTACTGGTGAGTAAGTACCAAAATAATCAAAACTTTCCTTTTTGAGTAAACCCTTTCTTCTAAGTCTTGCTTTTAAATTTATCAATAGACCATCACTTTTAACTTCTTTTTAAACACCCCATTTACATCCAATAGGTTTACATAGGAAAATTAACAAAATGGTTAAACATAATAGAATCTATTTATTATCCTTTTGCATCAAAATGCTTCTTCATAAGTTTTAGGGTCATCTTGAGTGATGAAAGCATTTTGACCAAAATTGCCTTTTATAGTAGAGATGGTCTGAGTTCTTTATAAGAGGTAAAATCTCTTATTTTCATTGAAAAATATTTCAAAAAATTTTGCATCTTTTGTTTCCAAAATTGAACTATTTTGATAATTATTAGTTGCATCTTTAATTACCAAAAATCTATAAGCACCACTATTAGAAGCATATCCAATAAAAATGCAATCAGAAGACCCCAACTTATTATTAATGAAATTAAAATTTATTATTTTGAAATAGTAAGGGTTGATTTGATTAATGTGGATAGTTATGGGTAAATTATAAATATTTCAAATAAGCAAGTGGTTATAAAATATTCGTTTGGTCGGAATATTCTTACTGCTCGGGAATATTCGTATCGTGTAAATTGTGGGCCCCATAACTGAAAAGCGATTGGATGAAGAAAACGACAAATATAAGTTGTTTAAAAATAACACGGCGTAGTTGTTAATCAATTAATATTGTTAAAATACTAAATGGTTAAAACACAAGAAGACATACGGTGATTGCATTCAATTATTGATTCTTACGTAAGAAGGCATTACTCAATAATTGTTACGATAATTATTATTCAAAGATTTTATTTTATTAATTTAATAATTATTGCATTGATATTTCGTTATTTTAATAATTGTCACTACACAAGATTTTTCATTATAGAGCAATAATTCATATTATCTGAATAATATTATTGGATAACATTATTGACAATGTCTAGAAAGTTCTCGCTTCAAGGAGAGGTTTGGTCACCTAATTGTGCGCAGCAAAGAAGAAGAAATCCTTATTGGAAAGCCCCTCTATCCTCGAAGTCTTGCTGATTGTCATGTGATTGTGATTCGTAATATTATTTGTGAATAATTAATTATTAATTTATATGATGAAAAAAATATTGATTTTATGTGGATATAGATGGAGAAAATTTATAATGTGACAATTGTTGAAAATTAATATTTTATCTTTTTCTGATAAAATAATTTATTTAAATATATTATTATATTATTATAATATAATAACGGTGATATCTTTACAATGAATATGGGATATATGAGTATATGAGGAGGAGTATTTTTATTACCAAAAATATTTAAAACATGTTTTTCATGTCTGTGGACCCCATTTCTTGACTGAAATTTGATTATAGCTTGTAAAATCGTCCGTTTATGGATTTTGGTTAATTTTTGTTTGGAATTTGGAAAAACTTTCTTCTGCAAAGTTGTAGATAATGGAATTTCCTATGGAAAAGGCGCGAGTTTCGAATTTTCTGATAAAGGGCTATTTATTATGAATTATTGAAGTTTCGTAGTTCCGAAATAATTGATTTTTGGAAGTTTTAATTATTTATATCAACAAAAACGTTTGTCAAATATTTGTGGGCATCTTTAACATGTGCTAGATGGCTGAAATCAGTTGGTAAAAGTGGGCATAGGAATTTGTAATATAAATAATAATATTTAATTAAATTTTCTGCTTTGGTGTTCTAAGCATTTTCCTATAAATAGGGTGCTTAGGTTAGAATTGAAAATCACACCAGAAATTGAAGTTTTCTCTCTCTTTTTCTCTCGATATATTGAGCGTATTCTTGTGAGTATTTTAATACTTTGAGTGTTCTTATACGGTGCAAGTTCAAGTCATGCTTTATATCCTGTTTCAACTATAAACATCTTTTTTGTGAAGTAAGGGATATTTTTTTTTAAAATGATATTAATTCTTCCAATATCATTATGTCAAGTATTGATCTAAACTTTTAATCAAATTTGGAACTTTTTGTGCTTGGAGTCTTTATTCACGTATATGTCATTATTCACGATACTCGACATTATTCACGAATCGACGACATTATTCACGAAAAAATTAAATTTTTTTGTTTTCGTCCAAAATATCTGGTGTGGATACTAGCTTTGATTGTATCCATGTTTTGATCATTCTTGAATTTTACTTCACTATGATTATTTATGAAGTATTTTGGACATGAAATAATTGAAATACTAATCCTTAATATTTATTCTTTCGCTTCACTGGATTTTCTTTTAAAATATTTTTCATCATCCTCAATCCTAAATGATGATATAATTGAATATCTTTGGCCCAGTAGTGCAAAAGATTAACGATTTTATGATGAATATCTTTGGCCCAGTAGTGCAAAGATGAGCAGTGTTGAGATGAACATAACTAATCGATGAATATCTTTGGCTCAGAAAGTGCAAAGATGAATATTTGATTCAAGATGAATATTGATTGATGTTACAGGATAAAATAATGATGATGGATTTATTAAATTCATAGATATTAGTAATTTCATCCTCTACGTAACTCTTCTATGAATTATTATTTTCCGCTGCGAATATTGATCTAAAAGTTGTTGTTTATTATATTCTCTCAGATTTTTCCCTATTGAAGACTAACGATAATTTGTTTTATATTATCTTAGTCATAATGTTCTTTACTGGGCTAGTTGAGCTCATCCTTTTCCTTTTTATTCCATTTTTCTTCTCGTGAGGCGAAGAATGTATGGAGATTTAGCCTGGGTATGGAATGATGGTTATAGAGAGAGTTGTTTTGTAGTCCTCACCATTTTTGTAAAATAATGTATAAATAATTGTGATGAGGATTTATTTTATTTGGGTATAGATATTGTCTAGAAAATAATATTTGTATTTAAACTCACAGTTTTACTGTTGTAATAATAAAGTTGTAGTTGTTTTTGTACCATGTATTGACAACTCAGAATGGGTGATGTATACCTATTTTGGGGGTGTCACAGTTGGTATCAGAGCTTAGGGATATGATCTCTGGCGGAGATCGGGGAATAGAACTAGGAGGGGAGACACGAGTAAATCCTTCTCTAGTGTGTCCTACCTAAGCTTATTTGTTAGTTGGTAAGTATATAGGGATATTATGTGATATATTGATTTCCTTAATTAACCTTTTTTTATGGCAGTATTTGAGAATGTCGACTGGGAATGTTAACAGTGGAATAAATGAGACCGTGGAGACGCTTGTACTCACCAACGAGGAGAACGTGCAACAGGCTGACAATGTTCCTCCTATGAACAACACCACTGAGCAGATGATGAACGATGGGATGTTTAGAAGCTTTTTGCAGTTTATACAAAATCAGACGAGGGATACTCGTGCACAAAATACCAGTGGAAATGATAACAACGTACGGTTTGTCACGGCCAAGCAGTTCAAAGAGTTGGGACCACCAGAATTCTGGGGAAAGCCAGATCCGATTAAGGCGGAGACGTGAGTCAAATAAATCACCAAGATATTTGATGTCTTGGGATGCACGGAGGAGAAGAAGGTGCCATTCGCCACCTTTATATTCCGTAATGAGGCAGACATTGGTGGAGTCGTGAAACGCACTCCATCCGGTACTTTCAAAGATGTCTGGGAGACATTTCAGAAACTTTTCAATGACAAGTACTTTCCTGAAAGTATTCTGCATATGAAGGAAGTGTAGTTCATTAAACTGGAACAAAATAACTTGACGGTGTCCCAGTACGAGGCAAAGTTTGCAGAGTTATCCAGGTTTGCACCTCATTTGGTGGAGAATGAGGAACGTATGACACGGATGTTTCTGAGAGGTTTGAAACCCGGCATACGTCAATATCTCATTTCTCATAAATTTTCTCTCTATTCAGATGTTGTCAACAAAGCTCAATTATTAGAAGGAGATAACGAGTACATTTAACCGAGGGACTACCACCAGGATCATACCGGAGATAACAGTCAACAGAATAATGATAACCAGCGGAGAAAGAAAAAGATGGACAAAAATGGTAACCACTCTGGTGGTAATCATGGCCATGAAAATAGAAGAAGTGAGTTGGGGGGAGATTTTAAAAAGAGGAGATTCAACAACGACAATGTGAAGACGACAGCACCAACAGCAACTGGTTCTAAGGGAGAAGAACGATCACCGGTCATATGCTATAAATGCGGGAAAGAGGGACATATCACCAAACCGCCCACAACAACATTCAAGGTATGCTATAATTGTGGAAAGGAAGGACATATCGCCGAGATTAGACGATGAGCGAAACCTAGTTCAATGGGGACGGTGACTCAAAAGGTCTGCATCCCAGTAAAAGTCAAAGTCAATCTGCCTCTAGAAGAGCGTTTGTCGTGATCGGTCAAAATGCGAGGAACCCAAACGAGGTGATCACGGGTAAAAGCTAATCATAAATTGCGAAGTTTATACCTTACTAGACATGGTGCTACCCATTCATTTATCTATGGAGACTCCATTAGGAGAAAAACTTTCATCACATCCATCCATCGCTTATAAATCTTGTTTGATTCAAGTTGGCACCATCACCTTACCCGTTGACCTTTATCTCTTTAAAGATACTTGCTTTTGATGTGATTTAGGGATTGATTGGTTAACTACTCATCATGCCAAAATTGATTGTTTTCGTAAGGTTGTTAGTTTTCATATTCCTAACCAACTTTTGTTGTATTTAATTCAAACAACTAAACCATTAAAATCAATCATTGTCATATCTAATCATAAAGCTATTCGTTTATTAAAAAACGGATGTCAAGTTTTCTTAGCCCATGTTATGGATTTGAATAAAGACACGTCAAATTTGAATAATATTCTGTTGTTATTGACTTTCCGACGTATTTCTCAAGAACTTCGGCCTACCCCGTAAGCGTGAAGTTGAATTCTTTATTGATCTTGAACACGTACAAAGCCCATTTCTAAAACCCTATATCGAATGGCTCCTATTGAACTTGGGAGTTAAAGGTCCAACTACAGGAGTTGTTGGACATCGATTTTATTCGGCCCTAGTACATCTCCTGGGGTGCTCTGTTTTATTCGTAAAGAAGAAAAAGCGGTAGTATGCGACTTTGTATTGACTATCGAGAATTGAACCATGTCACCATCAAGAATAGGTATCCTCTACCTCGTATTGATGACTGTTTGACCGATTGCAGTAAGGAGCATAATTCTTTTCAAAGATCGATCTTCGTTCGGATATCATCAATTTGAAGATTAGAACCGAGGATATTCCAAAGGCGCCTTGAGTAACTCCGAGACGGGCATTATGAATTCTTAGTCATGTCTTTCGGATTGACTAATGCTCTTTGCGCTTTCATGGATATGATGAACCGAGTATTCAAGAAATATTTGGGATCGATTCGTTGTTGTCTTTATTGATGACATCCTCATATATTCCAAAAGTCGTGAAGATCATGAGCACCATTTGAAATTTGGTACTCCAAAGGCTTCGTGAAAACAAACTATATGCCAAGTTGAAGAAATGCGAGTTCTGGCTTGAGGAAATAGCATTCCTTGGGCACGTGGTGTCAAAACATTGAGTATCTGTGGACTGGCGAAGATTGAAGCAATACAAAGTTAGGGAGCAACCAAGTGGGTGGCGAAAGACGTAGCTTTCGCGGCTTTTGGTTATTATCGGAGATTCATGGAAGGATTTTCTCGAATCGCTACTCCATTAACTCGGTGACTCGGAAAGATATAAAATTCATATGGGCGAGGAATGCGAGAAGAGTTTCCAAGAGCTCAAGAGGAGACTCATTTTAAGACTGTTCTAACAATACCATCCGAATGCGGATGGATTTGTTATCTACAACGATGCTTGGGCAAAGGGTTAGGATGTGTTCTCATGCAACGTGGGAAAGTTATAGCCTATGCCTCGCGACAACTTAAAGAATATGAGAGGAATTATCCTACTCATGATCTAGAGTTGGCAGCAGTCATTTTTGCGTTAAAGATCTGGAGGCACTATCTATACGGGGAGAAAGTGGAGATATATTCAGACCATAAAAGCCTCAAATATTTCTCCACTCAAAAAGAACTCAACATGCGGCAGCGACGTTGGCTTGATCTATTGAAAGACTACGATCACACTATTCAATACCATCCTGGAAAAGCGAACGTGGTAGCTGACGCATTGAGTAGAAGATCATACGCGAGAACGAGTGCGATGTTGTTAACACAAAGGCCCATTTGGTGTGATTTACAAAAGATAAAGATAGAATTCAAGACTCCGGAGACCCATGCAATGATGACAAACATACGTATAGAACCAACTTTAATCAAAAAAGTTAAAGTTGCTCAAGCCCCATTGAGCCGGAATGATGATTATAATGAAGAAAGTACAAGAAGGTCTTTATTCGAGCAAGAATCGATGAAGAAGGAATACTTGAGTCCACTCGGACTTTGTGTTCCTAACGATTTCGATTTGAAGTACAAGATCATGATGGAGGCACACAATACACCGTTTGCAATTCATCTGGAAGTACTAAAATGTATCGTGATCTTGACATACATTTTGGTGGAATAATATGAAGAGAGAGATTGCAAAGATTATCTCGGCGTGTTTAACTTGTCAGCGTGTAAAGGCGAGCATCAAGTGCCAAAGGGTCCATTGCAACCACTTGAGATTAGAAATGGAAGTGGGAACACATTACCATGGATTTTGTTACGGGTCTTCTGCGTTTTTCAAGGCATAAATGCTATTTGGGTTATTGTTGATAGATTAACCAAGTCTGCTCATTTCTTGCCGATACGAGAGAATTATTCCCTTGAACGTCTTGCTAGTATATATGTAAATGAGATTGTGAGGTTGCATGGCATGCAAGTATCCATAGTTTTAGATCGTGACCCAAGATTCACTTCAAGATTTTGGGTTAGCTTTGCAAAAAGCTATGGGCACGGTTTATTGATTGATTCGGCGCATACCATCCTCAAAGCAGACGGACAATCAGAGAGGACTATTCAAACTCTTGAAGATTTATTAAGACTCTGTGTCTTAGACTTCAAAGGAAGTTGGGATAAGTATTTACCATTGGTGGAATTCTCCTACAACAACAGTTATCAGGCAAGTATAGGCGTGGCTCCATTTGAAGCATTATATGGACGAAAGTGTCGCCCTCCAATATGTTGGGATGACGTGGGTGAAGCAACATTGTTGGGACCTGAGTTGGTACGTATGACTACAGAAAAGATCCAAATGATTCGACAACGTATACAAACGGCACAGGATCGACAAAAGAGTTATGCAGATCTTCATCGAAAAGACGTGAAATTTAGTATTGGGGATCACGTATTGTTGCGTGTAGCTCCATGGAAGAGAGTTACAAGATTTGGGAAATGAGGAAAGCTCAATCCACGATTTATTGGTCCATTTCAGATTCTTGACCGAGTAAGAAATGTAGCCTATAGACTCGCGTTACCTCCAAGTATGTCTCGTGTTCATAATGTTTTTCACATATCTATGCTTCATAAATATGTGAAAGACTCGAACCACGTTATTGAGTTAGAACCGGACGAGATAGCCGAACACTTAATATATGAGGAGGTACCTGTCAAGATCTTGGATAGAAAGGAGCATGTCCTACGCACGAAGGTCATACCACAAGTTAAAGTTTTGTGGAGGAACCATGCTATAGAGGAAATGACCTGGGAGTTGGAAACGGAATTGAAAGCGAGGTATCCTCACCTTTTCGAAACACCAGGTACGTACATCAATTTCGAGGACGAAATTTCATAAGGAGGGGAGGTTGTAAGACCCCAACTTATTATTAATGAAATTAAATTTTCTCTATTTATTATTTTGAAATAGTAAGGGTTGATTTGATTAATGTGGATAGTTATGGGTACAATATGCAAATATTTCAAATAAGCAAGTGGTTATAAAATATTCGTTTGGTCGTGGAATATTCTTACTGTCGGGGAATATTCGTATGTATATGCACAGAACCTTGTGTGGGCCCCATGTGAAAGCGATTGGATGGAGAAAACGACAAATATAAGTTGTTTAAAAATAACGGCGTAGTTGTTACCGTTAATACTGTTAAAATACTCGGTGGTTAAAACACAGTAGCACACGGTATTACACCAATTATTGATTCTTACGTAAGAAGGCATTACTCAATAATTGTTACAGTAATTACTGTTCAGTATTTTATTTTATTAATTTAATAATTCTTTGCATTGATATTTACATTGTTTGATAATTGTCACTACACGAGATTATTTTCTATTATCTGGAGCAATAATTCATATTATCGAATAATATTATTGGATAACATTATTGGCAATGTCTAGAAAGTTACATCTAAGGAGAGGTTTGGTCACTTAATTGCGGCCAAGAAGGAAAAATCCTTATTGGAAAGCCCCTCTATCCCGGGGCGCACGAAGATCGTGATTGTGATTAATAATATTATTTGTGAATAATTAATTATTGATTTATATGATGAGGAAAATATTAATTTTATGTGGATATAGATGGAGAAAATTTATAATGTGACAATTGTTGAAAATTAATATTTTATCTTTTTCTGATAAAATAATTCATTTAAATATATTATTATATTATTATAATATAATAACGGTGATATCTTTACAATGAATATGGGATATATGAGTATATGAGGAGGAAGAGAATTTTTATAACCAAAAATATTTAAAACATGTTTTTCATGTCTGTGGACCCCATTTCTTAACTGAAATTTGATTATAGCTTATAAAATCGGCCCTTTGTGGATTTTGGTCAATTTCTGTTTGGAATTTGGAAAAACTTTCTTCTGCAAAGTTGTAGATAATGGAATTTCCTATAAAAAAGAAATGAGTTTCGAATTTTCTGATAAAAGGGCTATTTATTATGAATTATTGAAGTTAGTAGTTAAAATAATTGATTTTTGGAAGTTTTAATTATTTATATCAACAAAAACGTTTTTCAAATGTTTGTGGGCATCTTTAACATGTGCTAGATAATTTGAAATCGGTTGGTAAAAGTGGTCGTAGGAATTTGTAATATAAATAATAATATTTTATTAAATTTTACGCTTTTTGGTGTTCTAAGCATTTTCCTATAAATAGATGCTTAGGTTAGAATTGAAAATCACAATTTAAACTCAAGTTTTTTCTCTCTTTCTCTCTCGATATATTGAAAGCGTATTCTTGTGAGTATTTTAATACTTTGAGTGTTGCTTATCTGATGCAAGTTCAAGTCATAGCCTATATCCAGGTGTTTCAACTGAAATCTTTGTCTTTGTGAGGTAAGGGATATTATTTTTTTTTAAAAATGATATTAATTCTTCCAATATCATTATGTCAAGTATTGATCTAAACTTTTAATCAAATTTAGAACTTTTGTGTTAGAGTTTCTTATTCACGTGATACGATTTTATTCACATATATCTGACTATATTCACGAATACGACCATTATTCACGGAAAAATTAAATTTTTTGTTTTCGTCAAAATATCTAGTGTGGATACTAGCTTTGATTGTATCCATGTTTTGATCATTCTTGAATTTTACTTCACTATGATTATTTATGAATTATTTTTGGACATGAAATAGCTGAAATACGAATCCTTAATATTTATTCTTTTCTTCACTGGATTCGTTTTCTTTAAAATATTTTTCATCATCCTCAGTCCTAAATGATGATATAATTGAATATCTTTGGCCTGTAGTGCAAAGATTAACGATTTTATGATGAATATCTTTGCCCGTAGTGCAAAAGATGAGCAGTGTTGAGATGAACATAACCAACTGATGAATATCTTTGGCCTGTAGTGCAAAGATGAATATTTGATTCAAGATGAATATTGATTGATGTTACAGGGATAAAATAATGATGATGGATTGTTAAATTCATAGATATTAGTAGATTTCATCCTCTACGTAACTCTTCTATGAATTATTATTTTCCGCTGCGAATATTGATCTAAAAGTTGTTGTTTATTATATTCTCTCAGATTTTTCCCTGTTGAAGACTAACGATAATTTTTTTTATATTATCTTAGTCATAATATTATTTACTGGGCTAGTTGAGCTCACCCTTTTCCTTTTTGTTCCATTTTTCTTCTCAAGAGGCGAGAATGTAGCGAGTACGAGTCGGGGTATGGAATGATGGTTATAGAGAGAGTTGTTTAGTAGTCCTCCCCATTTTTGTAAAATAATGTATAAATAATTGTGATGAGGATTTATTTTATTTGGGTATAGATATTGTCTAGAAGATAATATTTGTATTTAAACTCACAGTTTTACTGTTGTAATAATAAAGTTGTAGTTGTTTCTGTACCATGTATTGACAACTCAGAATGGGTGATGTATACCTATTTTGGGGGTGTCACACAATCCATTGTTTTAGGTCCAATTTTATTCCTTTTAAATTCCGGTATAACTACTTTAGCTAGACACCCCCACACTTTAAGATACCCCAAATTAGGTGCATGTTTCTTCCATAAATGATATGGTGTAGAGTCTATCTTTTTATGTGGAACTCTATTTAAAATATGATTTGCAGAAAGACAAGCTTCTCCCCACATATTAGAAGGTAAATCATAACTAATTAGCATAGCATTCATCATATCTTTAAGTGTTCTATTTTTTCTTTCTGCAACTCTATTGGACTGTGGAGAATAAGGAGGAGAAGTTTCATGTATAATTCCATCTAGTTCACAAAATTTTTAAGACTTCCCGAATCATATTCACCTCCACGATCAGATCTAAGTCTTTTAATTTTTCTTTCTAACTGATTTTCAACTTCCGCTTTATATTTACTAAACATTTCTTCCGCTTCATCTTTAGAGGAAAGGAGATAAATACAAGTATATCTAGACATATCATATTTCTTACCACCTCTACTCGTAGTATTTTTAAAATCGGCTAGATCACTGTGAATTAACTCAAGTAGTTCAGTTTGTCTTTCAACACTTTTAAAAGGTTTCTTAGCATGTTTTGTTTCTACACAAATTTTACATTTATTAAACTTGATATTTGCAAGATTAGGTATAAGTTCAAGTTGTTTCAATTTTTTAATAGAAGCAACATTTACATGTCTTAATCTAGCATGCCACATATCTAAAGATTCAATAATATAAGCAAAAGAAGCATTATTATTATTCAATTCAGCATAAGCATCAAGTACAAATAAACCCCCATTACAAAAACCTTTCCCAACAAATTTCCCATTACGAGTAAGTACAAGTTTATCAGACTCAAACACAAGTTTAACGCCAGCTTTATTTAACAAAGACCCGGACACAAGATTCCTACGAATATTGGGCACATGAAGTACATCTTGTAAGGCAATTGTTTTTCCAGAAGTTAATTTTAGTAAGACTTTCCCTTTTCCCGTAACGTTGGTGGCTCGAGAATCTCCCATAAAAACCTTTTCTCCATTAGTCACATTTTCGTAGTTGAGAATTACGTTTCTATTTTCGTAGTCGAGATTGTACGGTAGCGAAACCTAGTTCAGCGGGGACGGTGACTCAAAAGGCTGTCCCAGAAAAGTCAAAGTCAACGGTTCCTGGAAGAGCGTTTGTCGTGACTGGTCAAAATGCGAGGAACCCAAACGAGGTGATCACGGGTAAGCTAATCACAAATTCTTGCGAAGTTTATACCTTACTAGATACTGGTGCTACCCATTCATTTATCTCTCCTGCTTGTGCTCAACGTTTAAACTTGACTACGAAGAAATTAGACTTTGATTTATCTGTGGAGACTCCATTAGGAGAAACTTTCATCACATCCACTGTTTATAAATCTTGTTTGATTCAAGTTGGCACCATCACCTTACCTGTTGACCTTATCTCTTTAAAGATACTTGCTTTTGATGTGATTTTAGGGATTGATTGGTTAACCACTCATCATGCCAAAATTGATTGTTTTCGTAAGGTTGTTAGTTTTCATATTCCTAACCAACCTGTTATGCGAATTCAAGCAACTAAACTACTAAAATCAGTCACTGTCATATCAAGCCATAAAGCTATTCGTTTATTGAAAAACGAATGTTAAGCTTTCTTAGCCCATGTTATGGATTTGAATAAAGACAAGTCAGATTTGAATAATATTTCTGTTGTTAGAGAATTTCTTGATGTATTTTCTGAAGAACTTCCCGGTCTACCCCGGAACGTGAATTTGAATTCTTTATTGACCTTGAACCGAGTACAAAACCCATTTATAAAACCCCATATCGAATGGCTCCTATTGAACTTCAGGAGTTAAAAGTCCAACTACAGGAGTTATTAGACATCGATTTCATTAAATCCTAGTACATCTCCTTGGGGTGCTCTGTGTTATTCAGTAAAGAAGAAAAGCGGGAGTATGCGACTTTTGTATTGACTCTGAGAATTAAACCATGTCACCATCAAGGATAGGTATCAGATTACCTCGCATTGATGACTGTTTTGACGATTGCAAGGAGCACAATTCTTTTCAAAAATTGATCTTCGATTCTGGATATCATCATTTGAAGATTAAAAGCGAGGATATTCTAAAGCGCGCCTTGAACTCCGATGACGGGCATTATGAATTCTTAGTCATATCTTTCGGATTGACTAATGCTCCTGCTACTTTCATGGATATGATGAACCGAGTATTCAAAGAATATTTGGATCAGTTCGTTGTTGTCTTTATTGATGACATCCTCATCTATTCCAAAAGCCGTGAAGATCATGAGCACCATTTGAAGTTGATACTTAAAAGGCTTCGTGAAAATAAGCTATATGCCAAGCTGAAGAAATGTGAGTTCTGGCTTGAAGAAGTAGCATTCCTTGGGCACGTTGTGTCAAAATATGGAGTATCTGTTGACCCGGCGAAGATTGAAGCAATACAAAGTTAGAGCAACCAAGTCGATTATGAAGTCTGTGACTTTACGGGCTTGGTTGATTATTATCGGAGATTCGTGGAAGGATTTTCTTAAATCGCTACTCCGTTAACTTAGCTGACTCAGAAAGATACAAAATTCGCATGGAGCAAGGAATGCGAGAAGAGTTTCCAAGAGCTCAAGCGCAGACTCATTTCGAAACCTGTTCTAGCAATACCATCTGGTTCAGATGGATTTGTTATCTCTGACGATGCTTTGTGCAAAGGGTTAGGATGTGTTCTCATTCAACATGGGAAAGTCATGCTTTATGCCTCACCAAGAACTCAAAGAATAGAGAGGAATTATCCTACTCATGATCTAGAGTTGGCGTGATCGTTCGCGTTGAAAATCTGGACATTACATTACGTATAGGGAGAAAGTGGAGATTTATACGGATCATAAAAGCCTCAAATATTTCTTCACCCAAAAGGAACTTAACATGCGGCAACGACGTTGGCTTGAGTTGTTGAAAGATTACGATCACACTATTCAATATCATCCTGGAAAAGCGAACGTAGTAGCTGACGCATTGAGTAGAAGATCATATGCGAGTATGAGTGCGATATTCATAGGCCCATTTTGAACGACTTACAAAGGATGGAGATAGAATTAATGACTTCAGGGACCCACGTGATGATGGCGAATATACGAGTAGAACCGACTTTAATCAATAAAGTTAAAGCTGCTCAAGATACGGACCTGGGGCTGATACGTATGAAGAAGAAAGTGCAAGAAGGAGCTATTCCAGAAGCAAGAATCGATGAAGAAGGAATACTTCGAGTCAAATCTAGACTTTGCGTTCCTAACGATTCTGACTTGAAGCATAGAATCATGATGGAGGCACACAACACCTCGTTTGCAATCCATCCTGGGAGTACCAAAATGTATCATGATATTCGACATACATTTTGGTGGAACAATATGAAGAGATAGATCGCGGAGTTTATCTCGAGGTGTTTAACCTGTTAACGTGTAAAGGCGGAGCATCAAGTGCCAAAGGGTCCATTGCAACCACTTGAGATTCCAAAATGGAAGTGGGAACACATTACCATGGATTTCGTTACAGGTCTTCCCAAAGTTTCTCAAGGCATAGATGCGATTTGGGTTATTGTTGATAGATTAACCAAGTCTCGCTCATTTCTTGCTTGCCGTCGTGAGACTTATTCCTTGAACGTCTTGCTCAGATATATCGTGAATGAGATTGTGAGATTGCATGGCATGCCGGTATCCATAGTTTTGGATCGTGACCCAAGATTCACTTCACGATTTTGGGTTAGCTTGCGAGAAAAGCTATGGGCGCGGATTCTGATTATTGGGATTCAGCATACCATCCCAAGCGGACGGACAATCGAGAGAGGACTATTCAAACCCTTAAAGATCTATTAAGACTACGTGTCCTAGACTTCAAAGGAGTTGGGATAAGTACTTGCCTTTGGTGGAATTCTCCTACAACAACAAAGCTATCAAGCAAGTATAAAAATGGCTCCATTTGAGGCGTTGTATGGACGAAAGTGTCGATTTCCAAATTATCTTTGGGACGAGGTGGGTGAAACAACTTTGTTGGGACCGGAATTGGTATGCATGACTATAGAAAAGATCCAAATGATTCGACAACGTATTCAAACCTCACAGGATCGACAAAAGAGTTATGCTGATCTTCATCGAAAGGATGTGGAATTTAATATTGGAGATCATGTACTGTTATGTATTGCTCCATGGAAGGGAGTTACAAGATTTGGGAAGAGATGAAAGCTCAATCCACGATTTGTTGGTCCATTTGAGATTCTTGACCGAATAGGAAATGTGGCCTATAGACTCGCATTTCCTCCAATCATGTCTCGTGTTCATAATATTTTTTATATATCTATGCTTCGTAAATATGTGAAAGACCCGAACCACATTATTGCGTTAGAACCAGACGAGATAGCCGAAGATTTAACGTACGAAGAGGTACCTGTTAAGATCTTGGATAGAAAAGAGCATGTCCTACGCACCAAGGTTATACCACAAGTTAAGGTTTTGTGGAGGAACTATGCTATTGAGGAAATGACCTGGGAGTTGGAATCGGAAATGAAAACGAGGTACCCTCACCTGTTCGAAATACCAGGTACGTACATCAATTTCGAGGATGAAATTTTATAAGGAGGGGAGGTTGTAAGACCCCAACTTATTATAAATAAAATTGAATTTTTCTCTATTCATTATTCTAAATTAATAAGGTATTAATTTGAGATAATACTTTGGTTATGGGTGAAATGTGCAAATTTTGCAAAATAAACAAGTGGTTATAAAATATTTATTTCTGTCGGGGAATATTCGTTTGTTCGTGGAATATTTTTTTTGTCGGGAAATATTCGTACGACGGCGCAGACATTTGTGGGCCCCATAACGGAAAATGGTTGGATGAAAGAAAATGACAAAGTATGAGTTTTATAAATAACGGCGTAATTATTACCGTTAACACTGTTGAAATACCTGGTGGTTAAAATACAATAATACGCGTGGGTATTTGACATGCATTACGACGATATTGCCGATGTATTGTTAAATTATTGATTTGTACGTAAGAAGGCACTACTCAATAATTGTTACGATAATTCTTTATTCAATATTTTATTTTATTGATTCAATAATTGTTGCGTTGATATTTTATTGTTGTTTTAATAATTGTCCTTTGCATATATTTTCCATTATCGGATCAATAATTCATATTATTTGAATAATATTATTAGATAAAATTATTGGCAATGTCTAGAAAGTTACATCAAGGAGAGGTTTGGTCACCTAATTGTCTATTTAGTAAGGAGAAATTTTATTGGAAAGCCCCTCTTTCTTGGGAAGCCACTGGTTGTCATAATTGTGATTCTGTAATATTATTTGTGAATAATTAATTATTGATTTATATGATAAGAAAATATTTATTTGATGTGGAAATTAATGATGGATTTATTTATGTGGTTATAAATGAAGGAATTAATGCTGAGGTATTTTATCAGTATTTTGTCAGAATGGAGGTATTAAAAATCACCCGTTTATGGATTTCGGATATTTTTTATTTGGAATTTGGAAAAACTCAAAGCTAAAAAGTTGTAGAGAATTCGATTTCGTGTGGAATGGATATAAAATTCGTATTTTTCTAATAAACGGGCTATTTTCTATGAATTACTGAAGTTTCAAAAAATAAAATGATTTTTATTAAATTATGGGTGGGACCCACTTTTTGGTTGGTATTGAATGCACATGGGTTGCTAAAATTTTTCAAAATTGGTGGCTAGCTTGTTCAATTGATGCATGCGTAGAAGAAAGAATGAGAAATAATATTATTTTATTATTTTAGTCTCCTATGGCGTTCTAGCATTTTCCTATAAATAGACGTTTAGGTTAGAATTGAAAATCACACCAGAAACAAGTTTTATTTCTCTCTAGATTATCGAGCGTATTTTTGTGAGTATTTTGATACTTTGAGAGTTCTTTATTCGATTGTAAGTTTTACAAGACTATATCCAAAATTCAAATCGTAAATACGGTTATTTTGTGGTAAGGGATGTTATTTTCTTCTTAAATGATATTATTTTCTTCAATATCATTATGCCAAAATATTGGTTGAACTTTTTAATCAAATTTGAAACTTTTTGTATCGGGGTTACTATTCACGTATACGGCACTATTCACGAATACGACACTATTCATCGAAAAATAAAATTTTACTTTTTTGTCCAAGATGTCTATTATGGTTACTAACTTTGATTGTATCCATGTTTTGATCTTTATTTTTGAATTCTGCTTCACAATTGGTTATTATGAAGTATTATTTATCTTGGATAAACTGTTATACGAATATCTAATATTTGTCCTTTTGTCTCACTGGATTCTTTTCTTTAAAATATTTTTCATCATCATCAGTTATGACAACCCGATATTTTCTATATAAATAAATCATAAATTTTGCGTATATTTTTTTTTTTTTACTAAAATAAATATGGGGAATATGTGCTAAGATAATGTGTATGTATTTGTGTGATGAATAAAATATATTTATTACATGAATTATTACAAAGATAATTTTATTTTAGAATTATTGATTATTATCAATTATATTTTTATAATAATTAATTCCATATTGGAAATGTTTTTATCAATTCTTTTCATGAAAATATAATTATATATTATTTAAATAATATATGAAATGATTTTAGAATAAATATAATAATTATTTTATTATATGAATTTTGTTCAGATTATTAAGTTAATTATTTATAATGTTATTTATGTAAGTTAAATCAGATATGGAATCCAAATTCTAATTCTGGGTTTTGATCAAGGCATGAGAATAATATTATAATATTAAATATATTTTAATTTTTTCAGTGCTATAAATATGTACTGTATGTATGTGAGTTGGTAATGATTGATCAATTATAGTGCAAAGATTTGAAAACCATAGCTGTAAATGAAAACCATAATTACAAACAATTATAAACCCTAATTGGAACCTAAACTAGGAAATTTTGATCGATCGAAATTGTGTTCTTGTGATTAATAACACGTGACGATAGACTTTAATTGCTAATTAAGGTAAACCTAATTAGTAAATTAAAACCCTAATGATTAGAACCCTAATTTGTTAATTATAAAACCCTAATTATATTTTGGAAACTCTAATTATCAAAACCCTAAACCCTAATTACTTTATTAGCAATGTTAATTATGTTTATTGTTAATAAACCCTAATGTCCCTGTATAATATAATCACTAACTTAATGTAATTAACAATTTTAATTTTTCAAAATTTTAGAAACTAAAATTATTTTAGTTTTTGAACAAACCCTAGTTGTTAAATCTCATTAATCTTTATGTCTTTAAACCTTAGGGTTAAACCACAAGGGTCAAACCCCTAAGGGTTTGCTAAGTTTACAATTATGCCATTAAAATTGCAAGCCTAAAGACTATTTTGCCCTTTTGTGCATTAAAGAGGCTAAGGTGTAGGTTTTGACATTTAGGTTGAGTTGTTAACCAACTCTTACTAACCTTAACAACTCCACATGCTTATTTTTGCCAGCAAACCACTCTATTTCAGCCAATATATGCATCATGCTTGTCTATTTAAGGATTGAAGGAGAGAGAAAATCATTTGGTAAGCCTAAATTTGCACAACACCCAACCAAGACTTTCTCTCATAAAGACCCACAAAATATAGTAGCATTTCAGTCACATATACAAGCCCTACTAACACCATAACCAAATCAGAGAGCAAGAATCATAGATTGATCAAGAAAGGTATGAAAACCCTAGCTTTAATTCTGTCCATAAATTGTTGTTAGATGTTAGTTTTTAGTGTTAGAACATGTTGTTAGTAGTGTCTAGTGATGATCTGGGTTGCTAGATGTTAGATCCATAACATCTAGAGGCTCGGATCTGAAGATTTGAAAAATCTAGAAAATGTTATTTTATTAATCGATAAATGAAATGTCGGATAATTATAGATCTTTGGTTGTTAAGTGTTTACATTGTTTGTAAGTTGGTATGTGTAGTAAATGGGTAATGTTGTCTTTAATCTGCAAAAAGAATCAAGTCATTGGATGTCTAGATTAGTAGTTATTCATGGTCAAAGGTGGTCGTTAATGACCATGATGATCAAGGAAATCAGGCGATCGAGAACATGCTTGCATCGTTCGACAATAAGTTTAAAGGCCTAGATCTTGCATGTTGTTGATTGTTTGTGTTTGGTTTTGTAACCAAGTTGTAGGTATTTGGATATAAGTACTACTATTTTATGCCTTAAAATCTCCTATATATCAAATCGAATGAATGTTATTGTTGGTCAAATTAAAAGACGATCATGGAAGCCGTTTTACGGGTAACCCAGAACGCTTAACCATGTCGTCGATATCGACATCGAATTCTGCGTGGAATCTAATTGATCTTTTGTTATTATGGTTATGTTTTGTGATAGATTTGTAGTGTTACATGTGGGCTAGAACCTAGAAGTCATAGATCACTAAAACAGTGCACGATCCTAATGTAGTGGAGGTCCAAAGTGAGCCCACGATTCATTCTTCATTTACGGGTAACCCGAAATGAAAAGAATGCCTCCTCATGTATACTTTAGGCCCTTAAATTTCTTTGGTTACTCACGATTTGACTATGTTTGTTGTTGGGTCTTGTAGTGGTGCATTGGCACTACATGATCTGATCAACAACGAGTCCAGAAACACTTTGTGTGATGAATGATTGATGGTCAAACATGGTCCCTCGAAACTATGCATGGTGTTCTGGGTTTGTCTAAAGAACACGAAGAACACCTATAGCGACGGTTCTGTCGCTATAGGTGGTCTTTAGCGACAGATTAATCATAAAAATTAGATTTTTATTAAATAATTGCAGAAAATTAGTTTTAAATTATTAAAAATACAAAATAAATTATTAAAAATTATTTTAATGTCTAAAAATTATATTTTAATTATTTTGAATATATTTCATAAATATTTAATATTTTTGGAATATTAAAAGTATTTAATTTATTTAATTATAATATTAAATAAATTATTTTAAAAATGATTTTAATACATAAAAAATCATTTAAAATTATATTATGGTATAAGAAAATATTTTAAGTTATTTTTAATGACTTTTAATATTTTGTGATGAATTTCATTAATTAATTATTATTAATGATATTAAAGTTATTTAATAATTATATTAAATAATTTAGTTTAAAATTGATTTTATTATTTTAAAAATCATTTTAAATGAAGATAAAATGTTTTTAAGTTATAAAGTATAACTTTTAATATTTAAATGATAATTTCATATTAATAATATTTATTTAACATTAATGATGTTAAGTTTATTTAATAATTATATTAAATAAATAGTTTAAAATGGTTTTATTTATTTAAAAATCATTTAAAAAGGATATTAATGATTTAAAAATATTTTAAGTTATAATTAATGACTTTTAATATTTTATTATTAATGGTAAGTATTTAAAATGATTTTAATTATTTTAAAAATCATTTAAGGATAATATAAATGTTTTAAAAATATTTTGAGTTATTATAAATAACTTTAATATTTTAGCAATGGTTTCATTAATAGTTTGATATTAATTGAATGTTAATGATAATTGAATTGTTTAATATTTAAATCATTAAATAATGATTCAGGTGTTTGAAAATTTATGATAAATTATTATAAATATTTTAAAATTATTATGAGTCATAATATGACTGATATTTATAAATGTTGAACTTCGAGATAGAGTCTTAGACTCGATTATTACCCGATAAGGCTGTCGGTACGCCGACATGTTTCAGAAATTGATCTGGACTTAGATATTTTGATTGTGTTAATGATTGTTTGTGATGCCATGATTGTTGAACATGTGTGATAATGTGATTAGGTTATGTGCTGACTGCGAAATGCAATACTATGTGTTATGGTATATTGTTCTAATCAAACGAATGATCTGATTAATGATAGGTCGTGATAGAAAAGATAAATCTAAGTTGCGTAATTGTAAGCAGTGCATCAGGCAAGTATCCTACCTTTGCATTTTGTTTATGCAATGGACAAGTGTAAGAATGTTTCAGAATTATATTATTACTGCACAGATTATTAAACCTATATTATATATGCCCATTGATTATCAACATGTTAGTATATGATAATTCAGATATATATTCTGTTCGTTAATTTCTATAAATGGTTATACAAGTGTCCCCACGTGGATAATCATTGTATTTAATCACATGTTGATACACCTTTGATATATATATATATATATATATATATATATATATATATATATGTTGAATTATAGATTATTGTTTAACAAGATAAAACCTTTGGTTTGGAACCCCGACAGATATGAACATCCCGTTCACGGGATAATTTTTTTATGTGCTAAGGCGGACAAAGGATGAACGATAATATCGTTCTTGTAATGTAGTATTGATCAATACAGGGTACAACGGGCTAATCACCATCCGTGCCCGTAAGTTATGACGGTTTGCGGATGAAATTCTGCTAAACCTTTTCGAAAATAAAAACAATGTTCATAGTATGTCACCTTAACCTTATATATAGTCAATACGTAATTTCAAAAATTGGAAAGAGGGTTGTTATGTTATTATTATTGGTTCAGATTACTTCACAACTATTGATTTGTTGTAGAAGGGTATTATAAAGAAAATATTTAAATTCCTTCAACTTATATATATATATATAATTAATACTTGTTGGGCACTCAAATGCTCATCCTTGCTTAATTTAAATATTTTCAGATAAGTGTGAACAATCAGAAGGATCGGACAAGAACAAGTGAAAAGGAAAGCAAACAGAATATGTTTATGGTATTTTTTTGTAATAGTTAAGTTGTATTATGATAATGATATGTATTATATATCATGTAAAGAATTATAGTAAAGGTTGCGTACTTGGGATTAGACTCTGATAACTGTAAGTTAAGTTTGAAATTCATATTATTATTATTATTAGTAGTAATATTCCATTTCATAGAAATGGTATCGTGAAGCAATAGAATTCGGGTTTCAAGTACACGAATTTGGGGCTTTATATCGATCTTAAATGATGATATTATTGAATATCTTTGGCTTTGTAGTGCAAAGTTGAATGATTAAGCGATGAATATCTTTAACCCATAGTGCAAAGATGAACAGGTGTTGAGATGAACATGACCGACTAGTAATATAAATGAATATCTTTGACCTGTAGTGCAAAGATGAATATTTGATTAAAGATGTATCTTGATTGATGTTACAGGGATAAAATATTGATGATGGACTTTTAAATCTTAGAAGATAGTAGAATTCATTATCTACGTGACGCTTCTAATGGATTGTTGTTTTCGCTGCATTTGTTGATCTAAAACTTGTTGTCTATTATATTCTATCAGATTTTTCCCTATTGAATAATATTCTTTACTGGGCTAGTTGAGCTCACCCTTTTTCTTTTTGTTCCATTTTTCTTCTAAGGAGGTGAGAACATAGCAGGATCGAGTCGGGGTATGGAGTGATGGTTCTAGAAATATGTTTTAGCAGTCCTCACTATTTCTGTAAAATAGTGTATGAATAATTGTAATGAAGACTTATTTGAGTGTTGATATTATCTAGAAGATAATATTTGTATTTAAACTCACAGTATGTGTTGTCGTATTTTGCACGACAATTATATTATTGAAGTTGTAGTTTGCTTTCTGTACCATGTATTTGGCGACTCAAAATGAGTGTTGTATACCTATTTTGGGGGCGTCACAATTTATATGAGGACGGACTTGTGGAACTATTAAATTTACTTGTAAAAATATTAATTTTCAAGAAAAAATCAGCAATAAAGCCTTAAAAATCATGTCTTCGATTCTCGCGTGAAAAGTTTTTTCCGATACTACTGATTCGTTGGGTCACGATGAGCTTCTTATATATAGGTCTTGAAATCCGAGAATATTTTTTGGCGCAAAATTTGGCATCAACAAATGAAAAGTTTCATTTGTCAATTTTTTTAAAAAGAATCTCATTAATAAAACATAACATTTAAAATTTTAGCATCCCGATCTTATTTATCATGCCATTAATTGGTATTAAACTCAAAACTCGATGAAATATAGAGCTAAATGTGAATTAAAAATATTTTTTAAATTAATAAATATTGTAAATGAAAATTTTCTTTTTCTTAAACGAATGAGTAGAGTTAAGAGTATAAGAAAATTTTAAAATAATGGATATTGGATATATAATAGGTGACACTTCAATAGTAAAATAAATGCCATATAGTACGCAAAAATGAGTATCATTTGATTATTATTTTTAAATAAATTTGCAAAATTTTAAAATATTAAAATAAATTATTATTTAAAAAAATAAAACAACTCATAGCGATCTTAATTTTAAAATTTGTAATTTCACTAGATAAAACCATTTTTTTTTAAAAAACCTAGACTAATACAATATTATAAATTGTTAATCGCGCTTATTTTTTTTACTTCTTGTTAACGTATAGATCGATTCGAACATGTGTAAATTTGACTTCTTTTTAACCGATAGACTCGAACATGTGTCTTTGCACAGTAATGAAAAATATCTACCACTAGACTCCACTAAAATCAAAGTTAAATGAGTTTTTTTTTAAAACTGACGTAGTATTATAAATTATTGGGAACTGATATTTCCACAATCATTCCTCACATGAGAAAAAAGTTGGCCTCATCTTCATGTAAGAGGATACCATGTAAAAATATCAAAAAAACTCATGTGAAAATAGCGTTTCCTTAAATTCTTTCAGTGCATGTATTGTGTGTTGGATATATATATACATATATATATATATATATATTAATGAGAAATTTATCTTAAATAAAACCACTAGGTGTGACATTTAGAAAGGGTGTGTTTGGTTCATATCTTTTCAAATTGAAAATGTATCTTTTCAAAGAGATGAATCTTTTCAAATGGATGCAACCTTTTCAAATAGATGTATCTTTTCAAATGGATGTAACCTTTTCAAAAGGATTTAATCTTTTCAAAGGGATGTATCTTTTCAAAAGGATGTACATATTTAAAGGGGTATTTGAAAACCTATAAATAGATTCCAAATCTTACCAAAAACTATAACTTCAACTTCAATCCTTCTCAAGTTCTTAAGTTCAATTCATTCTTCATTCATTAAAAATTAGAAAGAGTATTCAAATATTATTGGTTCGTGGAACTCTTCCATTAAAGTGCTTCTTAATTGTAGAGTTGAAGACCATTTTATCTTGGGAAGTAGTCATCCGGTATTCAATCCATAGGCACCAATAGCGTGGACGAAATCTGCTTTAAAGAGAGATTGTCCAACAGTTGACTTGATTTTAAAAGTTTATCAATTACATCTAGTAAGTCATTATTATAAATTGTTTATCTTCTACTTTTGTTTTTATAATTAGTATATAATTGTTATTGGATTAACAATTTTCTACTTATTCAACAGTTACAAGGATAACATCCATTCGAATGTTAATTGCAATAGCTGCAATAAACAATTTAGAAATACATCAAATGAATGTTAAAACTGTCTTTCTTAATGGTGAATTATTGGAAGAAATTTATATGGAGCAACCAGAAGGTTTTATTGCCCCTAGAAAAGAAAAGAAAGTTTGCAAGCTTGTTAAATCATTATATGGTTTGAAACAAGCACCAAAAGCAGTGGCATAAAAAAATTGACAATGTTATGAGATCAAATAATTTTAAAATAAATGAGTGTGACAAATCTGTATATGTCAAAAGCACTTAAAGGGGATATGTAATAGTTAGTCTATACGTGGATGATATGTTAATCATTGGTAGTAATAATGATGTCATTAATGCTATCAAACAAATATTAATTAGCAAGTTTGAAATGAAAGACATGGGCTTAGTAAATGTTATTTTAAGAATCAAGATCTGCAGAATATCTAATGGACTTATTGTGTCTCAATCTCATTATGTAGAAAAAATACTTGAAAAATATAATAAATATGAGAAAATTCCAATAAGAACATCTGTAGACCTAACACTTCATCTCACTACTAATCATGGTGAAAGTATATATATCCCAATTGGAATATTCTCGTATAATAGGCAGTTTAATATATTTATCAAATTGCACTAGACCAAACATAGTATACTCAATCAGTAAGTTAAGTCGATATACGAGTAATCTTAGAAAAGAACATTGGAAGGCCTTAGTAAGGGTACTTAGATATCTAAGATACACTTTAAATTATGGATTGCAGTATACAAGATATCCAGTTGTACTTGAAGGATACAATGATGCAAATTGGATATCTGACTCCCATGATACTAAATCCACAAGTGGATACGTGTTTACTTTGGGAGGTGCAGCTGTATCATGGAAATTGTGACGCCCCCAAAACAGGTATACATCACCTATTCTGAGTCTCCAAATACATGGTACAGAATACAAATACAAACTTAATTATACAAACTTCGTGTAATATACGACAAAACATAGTTGAGAGTTTAAATAGGAATATTGCCTTCTAGACAATATCCACTCTCAAATAGAGTCCTCATTACATTTATTATCACACTATTTTATAGAATAGTGAGGACTACTATAACACCATCTCGGATCATCACTTCGTTCCCCGACTAGTCCTGGCTACGTTCTCATTTCCTGAAGAGAACAATGAAAGCAAAAGGGTGAGCTCAACTAGCCCAGTAAGAAATATTATGACTAAGATAATGCGGGATAAATTATCATTAGCCTTCAATAATGTTAAAATGATAAAATAAAATAGACATCAAGTTTAACTACAGCGGAATAAGCAATCCATTAGAAGAGTCAAGTAGAGTATGATATCTACTATCTTCTATGATTTAAAATGTTTTCATCAATTTTATCGCTGAGACTCAACTTAATAAATAAACTACATCATCGAGTCATCCCTGCACTACGGGCCAAGGATATTCATTAATTCATCAATGGTCATGACTATACCGAATAATCCCTGGTCATAATCATACCAAAAACTGTCCATCAATGCACTCTGAGCCACCGAGGACTTTTACCACATCATTTATAACATTACAGGTCATGATTATACCGAATAATCCCTGATCATAATCATACCAAGTCCATATATGCACGTAAGCCAAATATAACTTTTATCACAATATAAGCATGAGGATGATGACAATGACATAATAATTTAATAAAAAAAGTTCAAGGATAAATTTTAAAGATTTAAAATTTTAGTTTATCCAGAAATCAATAATTCAAGAATGCTCAAAAGAATATTTCCATGAAAAGATACTGGATGAAGCGCAAATATCCAAGATATTCTACTAATTTCATGGAGTATAGAAGCCAAAACTTTAACCCACTAAGTATAATAGAATGTATAAAACTGCAAATAGATTTTCGCCCGCCATGCACGTAATCCACGTAAGACAGATCATTTCCACAATTTAATAAGGAATGAATACGAAGGATCATTCACCATGCATGCAGTAATCCACATGTAGAGCGAGTTATTCCAATGGAATAATAAAGAATGGAATAACAATGAATTCACCATGTATGCGGTACTTCACATGATAAAAGTTATTCCAGCGGAATAATAAATAATGGAACCGGGTTATCGTAATACGCACGCATGCGGATATTCAATGAGAATAATAAAGAATGGATTAACAACAGAAATTCACCATGTATGCGGTACTTGCAGATAAACAAAAGTTATTCCAACAGAATAATAAATAATGGAACCGTAAATGCGTAATACGTGCATATGATATTCCAATGTAATAATAAAGAATGAAATAACAACAAAATTCACCATGTATGCGGTACTTCGCATAGACAGGTTATTCCAACGGAATAATAAATAATGGAACCAAGTCATGCGTAATATGCACAGACAGGATATTCCAATAGAATAATAAAGAATGGAATAACAGAAGAATTTCACCATGTATACGGTACTTCACATAGACAGGTTATTCCAACATAATAATAAAGAATGGAATAACAGAAGAATTTCACCATGTATGCGGTACAGATGTGGCAGTTATTCTAACATAATAATAAATAATGGAATAACAGAAGAATTTCACCATGTATGCGGTACTTTGCATAGACAGGTTATTCCAACATAATAATAAAGAATGGAATAACAGAAGAATTTCACCATGTATGTGGTACTTAGCATAGACAGGTTATTCCAACATAATAATAAAGAATGGAATAACAGAAGCTCTCTTCATGAATACGAAAGAAATAATACCCCTTACCTTAGAAAGAAGAGTATTCCGACTGGTAGGCCGAGGATATTCATGAAGAAAACTTATACTGTTTTCTACGCTCAAAGTTTTCTTAAACTCTAAAGAAATACGCTCAAGATTGTAGAAGAAGAATTCTCTGAATTTCTGGTGTGATTTTCCTTTCTAACTAAGCATCCTATTTATAGGAGAATGGAAATGATACTATGCAATAAAATATAATATATATATATATATATATATATATTTGTATATTTTATTTAAAATCTAATAAAACAAATAACTTTATAAAAGTATTCTGTTTTATATAAAATAATTTTACAATGCCAACACTATGCAGGCACTATGCAAATACTTTGCATAATAAAATATATTATATTCTATTTATAATCTAATAAAACAAATAACTTTATAAAAGTATTCTGTTTTATATAAAAAGATTTTACTATACCAACACTACGCAGTCTTATACAAACACTATGCATAATAAAATATATTATATTCTATTTATAATCAAATAAAACAAAACTTTATAAAAAGTATTACATTTTATATAAAATTTCTTGTTTTATTACATTTATAATAATAATAAAACAAAATCATCATCATTATTATAATTCACACTATTAATCGACCAAGTCGTTCCCAGGAAAGAGGGGGCTTTCTAATAAGGATTTCTCCCTATTGACGCGCAATTAGGTGACCAAACCTCTCCTTGGCAGAACTTCTAGACATAGTCAATATTGTAAATAATAATATGAATAACTTCGTCGTCTCAAATATTGATTTAAAAATATATAAAATATTGACAATAATTGAATCAAATAACGTGAGATACTATGCAGCAATTACTGTAACAATAATTGAACAAAACTGTGTGACTTCTTACGTAAGCATCAATAATCAATACCGTGTGCTACTATGCAACCACGCATATTATTGTACTTTTATTACCGAGTAGTTCAACAGTTTTAACTTTAAAACTTCTGCCGTTATTTTCATAAAAATATTTTTGTCGCTTTCTCAATCTAACAATAATTCCGTTGTGGGGTCCACCAATGATTGTACCGTCGTACGGATATTCCCCGACAAAAAGAATATTCCACGACCAATCGAATATTATATAACAACTTGCATACTTTTTAAAATTTCTAAATATTACCCATAACTATAACATTATCTCAAATCCACACCATAATTTTGAAAAAAATATTTCGAGAAAATTAAATTTTTATTTGTAAAATTTGGGATTTTACAATCTTCCCTCCATATGAAATTTCGCTCTCGAAATTTACGTACGTACCTGGTATGCCGAACAAATGAGGTCACTTCGTCAGATTCTAACTCTTGAGGTATAACCTTTGAGTGTTGAATACGATCCTTCTTATCCAAGATTTTAACACGTATCTCCTCATACGTTAAATCTTCTGCTAGTCTAGTTTTAATTCAATAATGTGGTTCGAGTCGTCCACATATTTACGTAACATCGATACGTGAAAAACGTTATGAACACGCGACATACTTGACGGTAAAACGAGTCTATAAGCCACAGTTCCTACTTAATCGAGGATTTCAAATGGACCAATTAAATCGAGGGTTGAGATTTCCTCTCTTCATCGATTATTGCTTTTAGAATAACGCCCTCTTGAACCTTCTTCTGCACATTCATCAGCTCTGAGTATGTAGTTTGAGCGGCTTTAACTTTATCGATTAAAGTCGATTCTACTCGTATATTCAATATCTTCACGTGGGTCTCTAGAGTCTTTAACTCTATCTTCATCATTTGTAAGTTATACGAAATGGGTTTTTGTGTTAACAACATCGCACTCGTAAATGCATACGATCTTCTACTCAACGCGTTAGCTACCACGTTCGCTCTTCTATAATGATATTGAATTGTATAGTCGTAATCTTCAACAGCTCGAGCCAACGTCTTTGGCGCATTATACGTTCGTTTTGGTTGAAGAAATATTTAAGGGTTTTTGAAATGGGTTTTGTATTGGGGTCAGTACAAAATTCGATTTCATGCTCTGGGGTATGCCAAGAAGTCTTTAGAAATACGTCAAGAAATTTATTAATGATAGAAATATTATTCAAAACTGTGACCTTCATCCAAGACTTGGATAACACGTCACATTAATACCTATCAACTTGCCACCGTCATTCACAGCGTCCCCTATGGAAAGTTCGGCTTTGGTGCATTCCATGAGGAAGTTACTAAAATAAAGGCTCTGGGCTCTTTACTTATGGCTAGATATATGGTGATTAACTTTAGTGGTTTGGTTGCTTGAATTAAGTATAACAGGTTGGTTAGAAATATAAAAGCTAACAATCTTACAAAAAGCATGATGAGTAGTTAACCAATCGATTCCTAAAATCACATCAAAGGAAAGTATTTTCAATGAGATAAGATCGATAGGTAACGTGAAA
This sequence comes from Panax ginseng, assembly GCA_020205605.1. Classification (NCBI taxonomy): domain Eukaryota; kingdom Viridiplantae; phylum Streptophyta; class Magnoliopsida; order Apiales; family Araliaceae; genus Panax; species Panax ginseng. The sequence continues at coordinate 6,695,556 of CM035134.1, read as the reverse complement.
GTGTCGATTTGAATCAAACAAGATTTATAAATAGTGGAGGTAACGAAGGTTTCTCTTAACGAAGTTTCAACCGATAAGTCAAAGTCTAATTTCTCCGGAGTAAAATTTAAACATTGAGCGCAAGCAAGAGAGATAAAAGAATGGGTAGAACCGATATCTAACAAGGTATAGACTTAAAATTTATAATTAACTAACCCGTGCTAACTTTGTTCGGGTTACTCGCTTTTTGAGAAGTTACAAAAAACGCTCTTCCTAAAACCACCGACTTTGTTTTGTCCGTATCCGCCTTTGGTGCCACCGTCCTCAATTGTAATATGCTTTGGACTGCATCGTGCAGTTTGGACTTATGTGTCCTTCCCCTCCACATTTGTAACATACGACCGATGGTTGTTCTCCTTCCTTAACAACATGTGCTGATGCTGACATCTTTCCATCATTGTTGAATCTCCTCTTCTTGAAATGTCCATTCTTATTGTTTTAGCCATGATTCCCACCAAGTGGTTACCATTTTCGCATGTTGATTCCTCCACGCTTATTGTCACCGCTCGATGGCTCGCTATCACTAGTATTATCATTTCATTTTGCCGCTGCTCTCATTTGGTTGGGTTGACTCATTATCGCGCTCCAATAACTAAGCCCTATTAACAACATCTGAATACAAACACAGTTTATAAGAGATAAGATATTGACGTATCTCGGGTTTCAAACCTCTTAGAAACATTCGCGTAATTCTCTCCTCATTATCAACCAAATGGGACGCAAACCGGGACAACTCAACAAACTTGGCTTCGTACTGCGACATGGTCATGTTGTTTTGTTCCAGCTTGATGAACTCTACCTCTTTCATGTGACGAATACTTTCAGGAAAGTACTTGTCGTTGAACAATTCTTGGAACTTTTCCCAAGTCATCTTCAATGCGACAGGTTGAGTACGCTTTCTGATTCCCACGATGAATCGCCTGCCATAACACATGAAGGTGACAAAGGGAACCTTTTGCTCCTCGGAGCATCCCAAGACATCAAATATCTTACAGATCTACTTTATCCACGTCTCTGCCTTAAATGGTTTTGGCTCTCCAAAAAACTCCGGTGGTCTCAGTTCCTTGAACTGCTTAGCGGTGACCGTCCGAGAGTTTCCAGTATTTCCACCTGCATTTTGGACAGGAGCCGTTCTTTCCTGATGTTGCATGAATTGGATAAAGCCTCTGAACATTTCATCGTTCATCATTTGGTCAGTGTTGTTATTTGTATGAGGATTATCGCCTTCCTGATGCACATTATCCTGATTATTGATTTGTGGAGACTCAACGGTCTCCTGTGCTCCACTGCTTATCTCAACATTTTCGGATGCCATTTTTAAATACTGCCACAAAACAAGGGTTAATTATCATATCACATATTATCCCGATACTCTGACCGACCAATTAAATACCAAATAAAGTTAGGTAGGTCATACTAGCAAAGGAATTCCCTGTCTCTCCCCTCCTAGTTCTTGTCTCACATCTCAGCCATGGATCATATCCCTAAGCTTTGATACCAACTGTGACGCCCCAAAAATAGGTACACATCACCCATCTTGGGTCGTCAGATACAAGGTACTGAATACAAATACAAACTAATTATACAACAATCGTGTAAAATACGACAAAACATAAATTGAGAGTTTTAATAAGAATATTGTCATCTAGACAATATCCACATTCAAAGAAGTCCTCAATACATTTATTGTCACACTATTTAACAGAATAGTAAGGACTACTAATACTATCATCTGGACCGTCACTCCATTTTCCGACTAGTCCATTGGCCACATTTCTCATTTCCTAAAGAAGAATAAAGTGAAAGAAAGGGTGAGCTCAACTAGCCCAAAGAAGAAATATTATGACTAAGATAATGCGAATAAATTATCATAAGTCTTCAACAAAGTTAAAGCGATAAAATACAATAGACATCAAGTTTAAGCTGCAGATGAATAAGCAATCCATTAGAAGAGTCAAGTAGAGCATGATATCTACTATCTTCTATGATTTAAAATGTTTTCATCAATTTTATCATTGAGACTCGACAATAAATAAACCACATCATCGAGTCATCCTTGCACTACGGGCCAAGGATATTCATTAATTCATCAATGGTCATAACTATACCGAATAATCCCTGGTCATAATCATACCAAAAACTGTCCATCAATGCACTCCAGGCCACTGAGGACTTTTACCACATCATTTATAACATTACAGGTCATGATTATACCGAATAATCCCTGGTCATAATCATACCAAGTCCATCTATGCACGTAAGTCAAAGATGACTTTCATCATAATATAAGTATGGGAATGATGACAATGACATAATAATTCAATAAAACAAGTTCAAGAATAAATTTTAAAGATTTAAAATTTTAGTTTATCCAGAAATCAATAATATCCAAATTTTCAACATGATACTTCTTTGTGGGGTAAAATTCAAGAATGCTCAGAAAAATATTTTCATGAAAAGATACTGGATGAAGCGCAAATATCCAAGATATTCTACTAATTTCATGGAGTATAGAAGCCAAAACTTTAACCCACTAAGTATAATAAAATATATGAAACTGCAAATGGATTTTTTAGCGCCCGTTCAGTAATACACGTAGATGGATCATTTCTACAATTTAATAAGGAATGAATACGAAGGATCATTCACCATACATGCAGTAATCCACATAGGCAAAGTTATTCCAATGAGAATAATAAAGAATGGAATAATGTAAGAATTCACGAGGCATGCGATAGACCACATAGACGAGTTATTCCCAGCGAGAATAATAAAGAATGGAACGAGTCGTACGTGTCCGCATGCAGACGAGGATATTCCAATGAGAATAATAAAGAATGGAATAACAACAAAATTCACCATGTATGCGGTACTTCGCATAGATAGATTATTGCAGCAGAATAATAAATAATGGAACCAGGTCATGCGTAATACGCACATACAGGATATTCCAACAGAATAATAAAGAATGGAATAACAACAGAATTCACCATGTATGCGGTACTTCACATAGACAGGTTATTCCAACGGAATAATAAATAATGGAACCGAGTTATGCGTAATCATGCGCATGACGTGATATTCAAGCAGAATAATAAAGAATGGATTAACAATGAGAATTCACCATGTATGCGGTACTTGCATAAAGCGAGTTATTCAACGAGAATAATAAATAATGGAACCGGTAAATGCGTAATACGCATGCAGACATGATATTCCAACAGAATAATAAAGAATGAAATAACAACAAAATTCACCATGTATGCGGTACTTGCAGATGGCGAGTTATTCAACGGAATAATAAAGAATGGAATAAATGAAGAATTTCACCGTGTATGCGGTACTTGGCGTAGGCGAGTTATTCAACATAATAATAAAGAATGGAATAATAGAAGAATTTTACCATGTATGCAGGTACTTGACAGACAAAGTTATTCAACGTAATAATAAAGAATGGAATAATGAAGCTCTTCATGAATACGAAAGAAATAATACTCCTTACCTTTGAAAGAAGAGTATTCTGACTGGTAGGCGATGATATTCTTGAAGAAAACTACGCTCAAAGCTTTCTTAAACTTTAAAAAAATACGCTCAAGATTATAGAAGAAGAATTCTCTAAATTTCTGGTGTGATTTTCCATTCTAACTAAGCATCCTATTTATAGGAGAATGGAAAGGATACTATGCAATAAAATATAATATATATATATATATATATATATATATTTATATATTTTACTTAAAATCTAATAAAACAAATGACTTTATAAAAGTATTCTGTTTTATATAAAAAGATTTTACTATGCCAACACTATGCAGGCACTATGCAAACTCTATGCATAATAAAATATATTATATTCTATTTATAATCTAATAAAACAAATAACTTTATAAAAGTATTCTGTTTTATATAAAAAGATTTTACTATGCGAACACTATGGAGGCACTATGCATAATAAAATATATTATATTCTATTTATAATCAAATAAAACAAAACTTTATAAAAAGTATTCTGTTTTATATAAAAAGTTTTCTGTTTTATTGCATTTATAATAATAATAAAACAAAAATCATCATCATTATTATAATTCACACTATTAATCGACTAGGTCGTTCCCAAGAAAGAGGGGACTTTCCAATAAGGATTTTTCCTATTGGTAGCTTGATTAGGTGACCAAACCTCTCCTTGGCGAACTTCAGACATCGTCAATATTGCAAATAATAATATGAATAACCCGTCGTCTCAATTATTGATTTATAATATATAAAATATTGACAATAATTGAATCAAATAACTTGAGATCTTATGCAACAATTCATCGTAGCAATAATTGAACAAAGCGGTGACTTCTTACGTAAGCATCAATGATCAATACTGTCTTCTTATATGACCCACGCGTATTCATCGTACTTTTTACTACTGAAAGTAGTTCAACAGTTTTAACGGTAAAACTTCCGTCGTTATTTTCATAAAAATATTTTTGTCACTTTCTCAATCCAATAATAATTCCATTGTGGAGTCCACCAATGATTGTACTGTCGTACGGATATTTCCCGACAAAAGATATTTCCCGACCAATCGAATATTATATAACAATTTGCATACTTTTCAAAATTTCTAAATATTACCCATAACTATAACATTATCTCAAATCCACACCATAATTTTTAAAAAAATATTTCAAGAAAATTAAATCTTTATTCGTAAAATTTGGGATTTTACAGAAATCCTCTAAACAAACATGTATTGCAAGATCCACTATGGAATCTGAATTTATTGCTTTAGATAAAGCAAGAGAAGAAGCATAATGACTTCGTAGTTTTTTGGAGGATATTCCAATTTGGCCTAAAATAGTGCCACAAATCATTATTTATTGTGATAGTTAACCAGCTATTGGTAAGGCACAAAATAGTAATTATTACGGTAAGTCTAGACATATTATACGTCGACGACATGAAACTGTTAAACAATTACTCTTAAATGGTATAATATCTATTAACTATGTGAAGTCAAAGGATAATATTGCGGATCCACTAACGAAAGGTATATATACCTGGAGAGCAAGTGAGAAGTTCATCAAGGGGAATGAGTTTATAAAATCCTAAAGAGTCGCCATAATGGAAATCCAACCTAAATGATTGGAGATCCCAAGAAATAGGTTTAAAAGGACAACTTAATTATGTGTGATCTAGTAAGCATTGAGAAGATAAATATTTCTTCCTATTCCTATGATGATACAATGCACAAACTACCGAGTGAAACATGATAAACTTTGTTTTTAATAATTTCTATAGCTTGAATATAAAAAGGTCAAGTGAGGTATTAGCAGAACACTCTTTATAGAAATTATCTATGTGAGTGAGAAGGGGGCAACTTCTATGAGAATGACGAAGGCTAAATTCTCTAGCACACTCATTAAACCAGAAGGTGTCTAAGGCCAAAATGGACACAACAATGAGAACCAATAAAATAAATTAAAAAATACTATGTGAATTTTATTGTCTGGATTTACACTAAAAGGTTGAACAGTTCAAGACATCACGTTCACTGATCGGCCAGTAAATTCGATAGTTGTTCACTAAAAAAGGTTCAAGGCCACAAGCTACCTTCACCAATTCAGTATTTTTTAACATTGATACTCTCTCTAAGTCTGTCTGCATATTCATTTGCATTAATTTACCCAAATTTTATTCATGTGGTGGATTGTTGGATATATATATATTAATGAATTGAGAAATTTATCTTAAATAAAATCATTGGGTGTGACCTTTAGAAATAGTGTATTTGGTTCATATCTTTTTAAATTGAAAAGGTACATTTTCAAAGGGATGTAACCTTTTCAAAGTGATGTAACCTTTTCAAAGGGATATATCTTTTCAAATGGATGTATCTTTTCAAAGAGATGTACATCTTTAAAGAGGTATTTGGAAACCTATAAATAAGTTTCAAATCTACCCAAAAACTATAACTTCAACTTCAATCATTTTCAAGTTCTTAAGTTCAATTCATTCTACATTCATTAAAAATTAGAAAGAGTATTCAAATATTATTGGTTCACGGAACTCTTTCATTGAAGTACTTCTTGTGAGAGTTGAAGACCATTTTATCCTAGGAAGTAGACGTCCAATGTTCCATCTGTAAGCACCAATAGCGGGAACGAAATCTGCTTTAAGGAGAGACTGTCCAACAGTTGATTTAGTTTTAAAAGTTTGTTAATTATATTTAGTAAGTCATTATTATAAAATTGTTTATCTTCTACTTCGATTTTTATAATTATATAATTATTACTGGATTAACATTGTGGGCACGAGAGAAATCAAAATTATCACGCCACGCCAGAAACGTGCCGAAATGAATGACCAGGCAGTGGCGAGCGTCCATTGTCGAAGATGGATTCTTGTCTTGTTCGACTAATGAAAGAAAATGATATCTTAGTGTAGTGTAAGTATGGATTAGAATCAAGAAAAAAATGAATTAAGCTGCGTTTAGATCGAAGAAATGAAATGGAAGACTGATGCAAGATGGTTTGGTAGAAGATCCGGAAGGTGGGAGGAAGGGCGATAGCGATGCTAAAGGACCAAAAGTTAAGGGATCGGCGCAAGGTATCGGTTGACTTTGGTCGAAGCGTTTGGTCTATGTCTTTGGGTTGGTCGGGGTTGACGGATATCGTCATGACTTCGATCAGGTATGACAAACTTCTTCCAAAGTGGCGTCATAACTGCATAAGTCGATGGACCTTATTATTATTATTATTATTATTATTATTATTATTATTATTATTATTATTATTATTATTATTTAGTTCTTTATAGTAATAGTATTTTATTAAGCGATAAATCTTTTTATAATAAGTTGTTATTTTTGTTAGGATATCTTTCCGTATCTCTAGGAAGTTTGTTAGAATCTTTTTCACATCCCTAGGAGGATTATATTTCTATTTCTTATTTCCCTATCTCTAGGAGGATTCTAGACTGACTTGGAGAAAAAGTTTTGTTAGCTATATAAATACCCGGCTTGTGGGTTGAATGGGAGAGACTTTTGATTTTATAAATATATTATACACGTTAGAGAGAGATTTCTCTGTGTTTTCCGGTAAACTTCTTGTTCCTTTATTTGTGAATTCATTTGTTTACCAGCCCGCAGGATAATCGCTATCCCGTCCGGCATCAAGGACTGAATAAAATAATTTTAAAATATTTTAAGTGTATGTTTGGTTGTCGATGATAGTGAGTGTTATCATATAATGACAAAAATATCACATATATTTATTCAATTAGAATAAATTTTATTCCACGTACCTACTCCACATACAATAAAAAAAACAACGGATAGAATGAATTTTTATCCATTAAAATAATTTATCCTCTAAAATGATTATCAAATACAGTACTTTTATTTTATTAATTTTTTTATTTCATTCTCTCAATCCAAACGTAGCATTACTTCTTTGGCTAAAAGGGAAAGAAAAAAAAATTGCTTCCATACAAGAGAAACTCGTGAAATTATCAAATTTCCTTGTTTTAATATCAATTCTTTTTTATTTATTTTTATTCTTCTTTATCTTCTCTCTCTAAATATAAGAGAGGGCTTGTTAGGCAGGGGTTTTCTTAAATGAATTTCTTAAAAATAAAACTATTAAATAATTTTGGTGACGGTAGAAAGAGAAAGAGGAGAGAGAGACAGGAAAAGATATGGTTCAACACTATGAAAAATATCACCAAACATTAGCTTGGATGGTATCATTATGGTTGTAATGAATTAACGGTAGTAAAAAAAGATAATGAGAGAAGTGGAGAATTAAATAATTAGTGGTAGATTATCATATTCTTTGTGGAAAAGAAAGGTGTAACTTGAGAATCTGTAGCAATGTTAATTTCTACAAATTATCATAGAATATAGATGAAATTGATATTTTTATAAAAAAATATCGTTATAAATGTATAGCGACGATAAAATCTGTCATTATATGATCTATAGCAACGGATTTTATGTGAAAATATTAAAAAATCATGTGAAATTATCAAAGTTCCGTATCATATATATGACGTTTTAAAGTTGTGCACAAGAATTAAGAAAATGATTGTATAACATTAAATATAATATCAATTGTCTATAATACTCTTAAATTCTCATATTTATCTCATACTCTCTCATCTGTAATATTTTTTATAAAAGATAATTTAAAAAAAATTATAGTTAATTCTTCTAAATTATATAAAACAATAAATAATTTTAAAAATATAAAATTGGGGAGGGAGGGAGTATATTGAATAATTCAAAATGATTGAGTTAGGGGGTGTTTGATAAAAATTGAATGAAACTGAATCTGAATCTGAATGAGTTGAATTTGAATCTGAATAAAAAAAACTGTTTGATAATTGACATGTCTGAAACATCTGAATGACAAAACTTTATTATTTTACCCTTCTGAAAAAATTTAAAATTGTTGTAAATTTATTTAATATTACTTAATATAATAGTTAATATTTTTTTTTAAATTTTTAAAATTTTTTTTACTTCATTCAACTACTCATTCAATAAATGCACCGACTAATTCAATCATTCAAATTTATCTCTATTTAACTCTATTCAACTCTAAACAAATAACCCGTACTTGAATTGAAGAGGAGATGATTAGATTCGGTATTAGACGGCTTAACTAGACAATGTGGACCTTTCTTGTCGCTATGTTGGTAGTATCAACACCAACACCACCACTTGGTATCAAATCAATTATTCAATTGGAGTAATAACCAATTTTTTTAAAATTATATTTATAGTGCACCTAATTGAATATTTATATTATGCTGCCGATTTAATTGTAGATTGCTCCACTACCCAGTAAATTACAATTATTTCAAAAAAAAAATCAGCAAAATAATAATAACAATTCCATTATGGTCACATTGAACCCACCATGGATATTACAGTATAATGTCAAAGTTATGGTCACATTGAACCCACCATGCATATTTTAAAGTCATAACTGTTGTATTTATATTATACACGAGTTTAATATTAAACTCTCTAACTCAAAATCAATTAACAATAAAAAGAATAAACCCTAGCTAGTCATTATATATTACACTTAAGTTTTGATCAAGAATCCGGAACGTGTTGCGCCATGTGTGTGCGATAATAGGAGAAAGGAGAGAAACAGTTAAAATCAATGTTTTAAAATTCGGACCGGACCGACAGTCGGATCGGTAAAAATTTGAACCGATTCGCCTTTTGGTTCGATTTGGACCAATGACTCAATTTTTGTCAAATCCAAATTAGCCATTGATCACCGGTTCAACTGGTAAACCCGGTTTTACCATACAGGTGTTACAAAGCTTCCACCAAAATAACTGCTCACCACCCCTTTTCCCATTATAATATACTAGTGCACACATGCAAGTTAAAAACTGCAAAGTAATTAATAGGAATTACTATGTACCTGGCACACAAAGTGTGTTAAAAGTGAGAAAATAATATGTTAAAAAATAGGGGCAAAAAATAGTGGAAGAGACGAAAGTGAAAAAAAGAGTTAGGGTAAAACATGAAAGTAAAAAAAAATTCAGTTCTTATTTACACTAAATTAACTGTCAATTTTTTTGAATATACATATAATTATAGCATATGCCAAATTTGTAATTAAAACAAAAAATAATAGCGCAGAGTTTACGACCCATACTTATATGTATTTTCTCTATATAAATACTACCCTGTCATCTTCATTTTATTGCCACCTTTACTTCATTGTTACAAACACAAATACAAGAAAAAATGCAGGCCAAATCCTGCCATATAATTCCAGCAAAGTTTCCGTCGCCGATAAATCCACCACCGGTAAACAAACTTCCGGTTATAAAAAAAGTACCTAGCGCGGTGTCCATCGCCGCGCCAAGTCAGCGGCGACGGGTTTTGTCCCTAGAGGTGGATGAAACCGTGACAGCATTTTGGGACTACCAATTTTTATTCGTGTCACAACGATTAGAAACAACTGATCCGATCACTTTACGTGTCGTCGAGGGTGCAATTCCGCCGGATTTTCCCTCAGGAACGTATTATCTCACCGGACCTGGACTTTTTGCCGATGACCACGGCTCCACGGTGCACCCACTAGACGGCCATGGTTACCTTAGAGCATTTAAAATTGATGGAGTCAAAGGGGAGGTCAAGTTCATGGCTCGGTACATTAAGACCGAGGCTCAAGTGGAGGAACACGATTCGGCGACGGACCGGTGGCGGTTCACTTACCGTGGCCCGTTCTCGGTTTTAAAAGGTGGTAAAAGAGTTGGTAACACTAAGGTGATGAAAAATGTTGCAAATACTAGTGTATTAAGCTGGAGTAAAAGGTTGTTTTGTTTGTGGGAAGGTGGGGAACCTTATGAGATCGAATCTAGGACGTTGGATACGGTTGGGAGGTTTGATTTGATCGACGGATGTGATTTGTTGCCTAAGGGGGAGGAGATTAAGGTTGGTGATTTGTGGGATGTGGCAGCACAAATGTTGAAACCAATACTATATGGTAAGCATGCATGAAGTTTAATTAATGAACTTTTTTGAGTTTATTATAAAATCTACAATATTATTGTTTTAGTTTCGTATTTCATATTATCTTGTCATAAAAAAATGAGTTTTATCTGACTTTCAACTTCTTCTTTTCATGGCATATTTGTTATACAAGAGTGTTTAATATGTTTTTTTATATTATCTTGTCGTAAAAAATGAGAGTTTTATCTAACTTTTAACTTTTTTTTCTGACATATTTGCTATACAGGAGTGTTTAACATGCCTCCGAAGAGATTATTATCTCATTATAAGATCGATTCTCGAAGAAATAGACTTCTAATCATGTCATGCAATGCTGAGGATATGTTGCTCCCCCGCAGTAATTTTACATTTTATGGTAAGTGATCAGTAATTATGTTTATGTAATATACACTTTATAAGTTGTAAATTAACAAGGTTAACATAAGGGAACTGATATTTCTATATAAAAAATTGGTATTTTCACGTAATTTTTAGTGGGTGGGTTTCACTTCCATGTGAGAGATACTCATGTAGAAATATTATTTTAACACGTGAAAATATTAATTTTCTAAAATAAAGGAGAATAATAATTTCTGAGTCATAGAATTTCCCTGCAGAAAAATACTTCTTTTTTCCTTGTTCTTGTCTTTTTTGTCATCTTGATCTGATCAGTGATCATCATGACTCATGAAATGACAAAAGGGAATATAAGTTTTTTCTGTATCTTTTTGTTTCATTTATATACTGCTTATAGCTAGTGATGTCACAAGAACATGAGGTGCTAATCATTAATTAATTTACTATGATAAATTGACTAGATCTCTCTTTTTTTTTAATTGATTATTCTGCAGAATTTGATTCAAATTTCAAGCTGCTGCAGAAGAAAGAGTTCAGCATTTCCGATCATCTAATGATACATGACTGGGCCTTCACAGAGAATCACTACATATTATTTGGAAATCGCATTAAACTTGATATTGCTGGTAAAATTTCTTATTCGAAGTGTGTTATTAGTTTCTCCTTAGCCCCAAAAGGACGACTAAATGTATAAATGTTTTTGTTAGTGGAGTCCTTAGCATAACAAAATAAAATTACTCATCACTTTATATAATCTTATAGGGTCATTAAGGATAATTTGGATATTTTATACTCTCTCCATTCTGCGAAAATAGTCGATCTCTTTTCTTTTTCTTTTTTTTTTTAATTTTATTTTGTAAATGTTAAATATGTATTTTTGTTATATATTTTTAACTATTTTTGGGGAAAAAAAGTAAATTATAAATAAGACTATTTTGTGAAACTGGAGAATATCTAAAGCTAGACTTGATCACTTTTCACAAGCAAACCAGGTTACTTTTATGTTGAAGGGATTTTTTTTAGGGGAGTGGTTAGCATGAAGTTAACTTTGGTTAATTGATCAATACAGTGTTCACATGCAAGCCGAGAGGTGATCTCTCCCTCTGTGTATCAGTACTGTATTAGTTAATTCATCAACTTACAATCAAATATGGTAACCGAATCCCTTCAAAAATTTGGGATACTTGTTTTGCTATGCACGAAAAAGGCTGGGACTTATTTTGGGATGAACATAGAAGAAAAGTGACACTTATTTTGGGACGAGAAAAAGAGAATCAGGCGAACAAAAAGAATATAATGGGACTTTTATTTTGGGATGGTGAGTACATTTTGTTGTGTTTGATATATGCATGTAGCAAATAAGTTGAAAGAATTATTTGCAGGATCACTGACAGCAGTATGTGGGTTATCTCCAATGATATCAGCATTGTCAGTGAACCCAAACAAGCCCACATCTCCTATCTATTTGCTTCCTCGTTTTCCTAATGAATCCAGTGGGCAGAGAGATTGGAAAATACCCATTGAAGCTCCTTCACAGATGTGGGTATTACATTGTGGAAATGCATTTGAGGAGAGAGATAAGAATGGGAATGTGGAGATTCAGATACAAGCTAGTGGTTGCTCTTACCAGTGGTTCAATTTCCAGAAATTGTTTGGTATAATTACCTTTTAATTTTTTTGTGTAGTTCACATTCTTCTCTACCAAGTGCTTTTTTGCTGTTGTAGCCTTTAGTCCGTTTGAGAGTTCCGACCGCACTTGAAATGATGCGGCACATATAAACCTCCAAACACTAGTAACCGAATAAACCCTAAGTATTAATTAGTCTGGAATAAATTAATGTCAATTTACTTGAAACAAACTCGATTTGTTTGTGTTAGCTCAGCACTGGCCTTTTTTCAAGAACTTCTTAGTTATGAGGCATAAGTTCCAATCGTTTGTTTACTAAGCGAGCCCATTTTACTTTACTCATAGCGGTCATAATAACTAACTAATTCTTTTATGTCTGAACAGGATATGATTGGCAAACCGGCAAATTAGACCCTTCCATGATGAATGTGAAAGAAGATGAAGGAAAATTAGTGCCACACCTTGTTAAGGTCCTCTCTTTCTGTCAACAACTGATCTTATTCTTCATTGTTATTCATTCCCTAAACATATATAAAATTCTTGTTCAATGCAGGTGTCAATTAACTTGGATACCAATGGAACTTGCCAAAACTGCAATGTCAACCCTTTAAATCAATGGGACAAAGCATCAGATTTTCCAATAATCAACCAAAATTATTCGGGGACCAAAAACACGTACGTTTATGCAGCAACTACCTCAGGTTTACGCCAATCGCTACAACATTTTCCGTTTGATACAGTTGTGAAGATGAACACTGCAGACGAGTCGGTCCATATTTGGTCTGTTGGCAGCAGAAGATTTATCGGTGAGCCTATTTTTGTGCCTAAAGGAACTAAAGAAGATGAGGGGTACCTTCTTGTTGTAGAGGTAAAAAAAATTAAACACTTCTTTTTATGTAGTTTCTGTTTGTTCTATAATTAGGTTAGGCCATTATGCATGTTTTAAAAACTTCAATCTGCATGGATTTACATGGTCATGGTCGTGCTCACTTTAGAGTTCCATTTTATATTTTTATGTTTGGAAATATATATATTCTAATGCGATTGTTGTCCTTTGAACTTTGCAGTATGCAGTATCAAAACAGAGATGTTATTTAGTCGTTTTGGATCCGAAATGGATAGGAGAGAGCAATGCACTTGTTGCAAGACTTGAAGTCCCAAGACATTTGAATTTTCCTCTTGGTTTTCATGGGTTCTGGGCAGATAGATAGTAATCATGAATACTCATTTAGGGTGTATTCAATTAAGATTTTTAAAGAATTTTAAATTTTGGCTATATTCAATCAAGACATTTAAAGAGTTTATAAAAGTTTAGTGGTATTCAATTACAACTTTTTCAATGTCTTTAAAAGTTAAGTAGTATTGAATTAAGATTTTTACAAAGTCTATAAAAGTATTTTGGTATTCAAAAAGTCATAGACTTTTCAGATTTTTATTAAATGGTAGAGTTTGATGACTTTTAGAAGAAGAATTATAACTATCAACCCATATCCAAAAGTCGACCTCATCTCTAAAGATTTCTAAAGACTTCATATCTCATCTTAATAAACTAAATAAATTTAAAATACAATTCATATGAATCCAATATTTCTAATTACTTCACACGAATCCAATATTTCTAATTACTTTATAATCTAGAATAATTAATACTTACTGTTGCATCCACAAAAATAAAATATTTATTTTATTTTTGTAGTCAACGATCTAAAATTCAAAATTTTAAATTTTGAATTTATTTGTTATTAATAATAAACACACGTTATTATTTCAAAAATAAAAATAAATACACAATATTTTATAATTTTATAATTTCGTAAATTAACTTAGAATCGAGTTAAATGAAGAAAAAAAAAGTGAGAGAGAGGAAAGTAATTTATATAGAGCACGTACTTTATAGTGATATATAGTTGTATGTAAAAATATAAGTTCTTCAAGCTTTTTATAACAATTTTATTATATGTTACATTACTAAACTAAAATTTTATTAAAAAGAATATAAATAAAAAAAATATTTTTTATTTAAAAATAATTTGCTATTTTAAAATATACATGAAACAAGTATATATTATTTTTATTTACAAATTTTGATACTAAGGCGAGGTAATATTCAAATATTTAAATGGAAATCGATATATATTGCAAATGTTTATATTAATTTTTAATTGTTAATTACGTAAATAAGTATTGATGACAACTTTTGTAGATTTGGAATGAAAAACAATAATTCCAAATAAGCGCGTCTAGCATATGCATAAAGTATATATAGCTCAACGAAAAAGTGAGCTTAATTTTTGTATTGCGTCAGTAGTTTTTAAAATTTTATTGGTATCCGAGTATCCAAATGTATATGAAATGAGTAGAATAATATGAACGCTTTCAACATATATAAAATCTCATGCCACAATAATATAATGAGATTTACTCTAGTTTATGAAAAAAGAGGGAGATGTTGTACACATGGGATAATTAACAATTAATATAAGTTGCAAGATATATTAGAAGTATACAAAAGTCTATCACAGTCTTGATAAAAAATTTATAAAAGTCTGTTACTTATTTCATAGAGTATAAAAGTCATTTAAATTTTTTTTTTTAAAGTATTTGAAAGTCATTAAAATCCTATAAATTCTACAAAAGTATGTCACTTAAAAAAATCTTTAAAAATCTTAATTAAATACACCCCGTATATCAAATACAAAAGAAAAAACAGAAGGTTGAATTAGCAGTTTCTTAGTTAGAAAAATAGTGAAGATGTAAATTTATTTGTGCAGTGTAGAAAATTCCACTAATTTGATGCAATTAATGTGATATATGATTGTCCCGGAAAAAAATTGAACTTTTAATAGACTTGGGGGTTAGTTTGATAAAATCTGAATAAAATTATCTGTATAATTAAGGACATTTGAATGGTCCAATGAAATAGAGACTCTAATTATTAGCTAAGTGACTCTTGCGAAGCGAGTTTATTTTTTAAATAAATTATTTTTAATTTCTTATTTATTCTATATATATATATATATATATATATATATATATATATATAATGATTATAAAATATTTTTATGAATTTTAATTTAAATTATTATTGAATGATTACAAATTTTGCTCATACAAACCATTGTCAAACACTTGCAATTGAATCTTAGTGCTATGTTTATTTTTTTTTCTAGTTTTTAATTTAATATTCAGTTTATATAGTTTTTAAATTTAATATTTAGTTTTTATTTTTAATCTTTCTAATTTATACATAGTTATTTAGAGTTAAAAAATAATCAGAGAAACCTGAAAGCCTAAATTTGGTGCTTAAAAAATTCTATGTCACATAAAATTGTTGTAAATTAATAAGTTACCATCATGGATTTTTAATGGTAGTCTAAATCTATTATATATACTAAATCACAGTACACGACACAATAAATTGACATATGTCGTTCCATAAAATTGACACATGTCCATTCTAATTAATGCTTTTTATTGCCCTCGACAAAAATACCCTTAACAATTACTTTGAAATATATACTGATCACCTTATTTTATGGATATTATCAACAACTACGTTATTTTAAGATCCATTAATTAGATAACTCTTTTAGGCAACAACCAGATTGGATCAATGTAAACACGATAGGGCCAACTTGCTTTTTATGAAAAATTAGTTTTAATTATTTGAAAAGTAAATTTCCTTTAATATTAGACTTTTATTTATTTTACCTACTTTTCATAGTTCCATGCAATTAAAAATTATTTTCATATTCATTTTAAAACTTCAATCTATTAGCTTCCAAAAATTCTTCCAAACTATTATTTATTATCTATTATATATACTAAATCACAGTACATGGCACAATAAATTGACATATGTCGTTCTATAAAATTGACACATGTCCATCCTAATTAATGCTTCTTATTGCCCTTGACAAAAATACCCTTAACAATTACTTTGATATATATACTGATCACCTTATTTTATGGATATTATCAACAACCACGTTATTTTAGGATCCATTAATATTATACCATATGTTATATCATACATGTATGGTATAATATTATAATACACGTATATAACAAAATAACTAACTATCTAAATTGTGCGGATATTGTCATTACTAATTTAATTATATTACAGCATAATATTATATCATTTATAATTATATTACAACATAATATTATACAGTTTAAAATATTTAAAAAAATATTAAAATAACAAATAATATGAATCATAACTTACTATATTTATTTTATAATCTCATAAATCACTATTTTCTCAATCTAAACGGTTTTTATATTATTATTATTATTTTGATTTTATAATCCCTAAATCACTACAAAATCTAAACTATTTACGATAATGTTAAGCATTCTAATATTATCATTACTAAATTAATTATTAACTTTTAAAATCATTACTTTTTTAATTTCAAAATAATATTTTAAATTTATAATCCACTAAATCACTACAAATCTAAATTATTTTGGTAATGTCAACTGTTATGATATTATCATTTCTAATTTAATGTCAACTTTTTAATCCTAGATTATTATTTTGATTTTATAATCCCCTCAATCACTATACATCTAAATTGTTCTAATAATGTTAACTGTTTTAATATTATCATTACTAAATTAATTATTATCTACTAAAATCACAACTTTTTTTAATCCCAAATTAATATTTTAAATAGGTCCATTCCATCCAACCCATTCTGAGTCGCCAAATACATGGTACAGAAAGTAAACTACAACTTCAATAATACAATTGTAAATGCAAAATACGACAACACATACTGTGAGTTTAAATACAAATATTGTCTTCTAGACAATATCAACACTCAAATAAGTCCTCATTACAATTATTCATACACTATTTTACAGAAATAATGAGGTCTGCTAAAACATCTTTCTAGAACCATCACTTCATACCCCGACTCGATCCTGCTATGTTCTCACCTCCTGAGAAGAAAAATGAAACAAAAAGGAAAAGAGTAAGCTCAACTAGGCCAGTAAAAAATATTATGACTAAGATAATATACAACAAATTATCATTAGTCTTCAACAGGGAAAAATCTGATAGAATATAATAGACAACAAGTTTTAGATCAACAAATGCGGTGAAAATAAACAATCCATTAGAAGAGTCACGTAGAGAATAAATTCTACTATCTTCTAAGATTTAAAAGTCCATCATCAATATTTTATCCCTGTAACATCAATCAATATACATCTTTAATCAAATATTCATCTTTGCACTACAGGCCAAAGATATTCATTTATATCACCAGTCAGTCATGTTCATCTCAACACCTGTTCATCTTTGCACTACGGGCCAAAGATATTCATCAGTTAATCATTCATCTTTGCACTACAGACCAAAGATATTCAATAATATCATCATTTAAGACTAAGGATGATAAAAAATATTTTAAAGAAAAGAATCCAATGAGACAGAAGGACAAATATTAGGAATTCGTATAACAGTTTATCCAAGATCAATAATACTTCATAATAACCAATTGTGAAGTAGAATTCAAAAATAAAGATCAAAACATGGATACAATCAAAGATAGTAACCATAATAGACATCTTGGACAAAAACAAAAAAAATTATTTTTCGATAAATAGTGCTGTATTCGTGAATAGTGTTGTATACGTGAATAGTGTTGTATACGTGAATAGTAACCTCGACACAAAAAGTTCCAAATTTGATTAAAAAGTTCAAACCAATATTTCGGCATAATGATATTGAAGAAAATAATATCATTTAAGAATAAAATAACATCCCTTACCTCGAAAGCGAGACTTGAATGAAAGGTGAGAAGTAATTACAGAATGAAACTTGTCTTGAACAACAACAACTCAAAGTATCTAAATACTCACAAAATAAGCTCGATAATATAGAGAGAGAAGAGAAAGCTTATGTTTACGGGGTGATTTTCAATTCTAACTTAGCCCTCTATTTATAGGAAAATGTTAAAGACGCTGGCAAAAGCAGACTTGACTTACACGATGACTTTACCTGCTACTATTGCCACCCACCACATTTGAAATAAAATTCAACACATTTCTTCACCAACCACAAGTGGGGCCCACTCAATTCTAGAATTTTCTATCAAAATCATTTATAAACCTAATTTTCGAATCAGCCACCTCTTAAAATTCATAACAAATCATTTATTCATTTTTAACGGTTCAAAATTTGTAGACATATACTCAACTTATATATGTATAACATATCCAAAAATCACAACGATCCAACGATCGGATTAAAAATTATAACTCACACAATATATTGTTAAAAAACTGATTTGATTTTTAATACTGTACCGAACAACAACTCTCAAAGTATCACAATACTCATAATAATACGCTCGATAATCTAGAGAGAAAGAAAACTTATTTCTGGTGTGATTTTCAATTCTAACCTAAGCGTCTATTTATAGGAAAATGCTAGAACGTCAAAGGAGACTAAATAATAAAATATTATTATTCTTTTTCTTTCTTTTACGCCAACTTTCAACAACCAAGACAGCCATCTTGGAACCAAAATTCAGCAGCCCACATGTGTTAAAACAAAAGTGGGTCCCACCCATAATTTAATAAAAATCATTTTATTTTCCAAAACTTCAGTAATTCATAGAAAATAGTCCGTTTATCAGAAAAATACAAATTTATGTCCATTCCACACGAAATCGAATTCTATACAACTTTGTAGCTTTGAGTTTTTCCAAATTCCAAATAAAAAGTATCCGAAATCAATAAACGGGTGATTTTTAATACCTCCATTCCGACAAAATACTGATATAACACCTCAGCATTAATTCCTTCATTTATAACCACATAAATAAATCCATCATTTATATCCACATCAAATAAATATTTTCTTATCATATAAATCAATAATTAATTATTCACAAATAATATTACACAATCACAATTATGACAAACAGGCCGTTCCCAAGAAAGAGAGAGCTTTCCAATAAGGATTTCTCCTTACTGGCACGCAATTAGGTGACCAAACCTCTCCTTGATAGAACTTTCTAGACATTGCCAATAATGTTATTTAATAATATTATTCAAATAATATGAATTATTGATCTGATAATGGGAAGTACAGTGCAGTGACAATTATTGAAACAACAATAATATAAACTATCAACGCAACAATTATTGAATCAGTAAAATAAAATATTGAGCGATAATTCTTTGTAACAATTATTGAGTAGTGTCTTCTTTACATGCGAATCAATAATTCAACAATCTTTGTGCAATACCGTGTGCTACTTATCAACCAATGCGCGTATCGTATTTTAACCACCGGGTATTACAAGCAGTGTTAATTGTGAATAACTACTGCCGTTATTTATAAAACTCATACTTTGTCGTTTTTCTTCATCAAGCGGTTATTACATTATGAGCCCCACGAATGGGCTGCTTACCGTAAATACGAATATCCCCAATATTAAATTCCACGTCCTTTCGATGAAGATCAAGATAACTCTTTGTATCGATCTGTGAGGTTTGAATCGTTGTCGAATCATTTGGATCTTTTACGTAGTCATGCGTACTAATTACGGTCCCAACAACGTTGCTTCTCCCACCTCGTCCCAGCATACTGGAAAACGACACTTTCGTCCATACAACGCCTCGAACGAAGCCATACCTATACTTGTTTGATAATTGTTATTGTAGGAGAATTCCACCAGTGGTAAGTACTTATCCCAACTTCCTTTGAAATCTAGGACACAGTCTTAATAAATCTTCAAGGGTTTAAATAGTCCTTTCCGATTGCCCGTCCGTTTGAAGATGGTATGCTGAACTGAATCGTAAATCCATGCCCATAGCTTTTTGTAGGCTAACCCAAAATCTTGAAGTGAATCTTGGGTCACGATCCGAAACTATGGATACTGGCATGCCATGCAATCTCACAATCTCATTCACGTCACATACAAAGCAAGGCGTTCGAGGAATAAGTCTCACGTATCGGCAAAAGAAAATGAGAGACTTGGTTAATCTATCAACAATAACCCAAATCGCATCTATACCTTGAGAAACCTTGGGAAGACCCGTAACGAAATCCATAGTAATGTGTTCCCACTTCCATTCCAGAATCTCAAGTGGTTGCAATGGACCTTTTGGTACTTGATGCTCCGCCTTTACACGTTGACAAGTTAAACACCTCGAGATAAACTCCGCGATCTCTCTTCATATTGTTCCACCAAAATGTGTGTCGAATATTATGATACATTTTGGTACTCCCAGGATGGATTGCAAATGAGGTGTTGTGTGCCTCCATCATGATTCTATGCTTCAAGTTAGAATCGTTAGGAACGCAAAGTCTAGAGTTGACTCGAAGTATTCTTTCTTCATGGATTCTTACTTCTGGGATAGCACCTTCTTGCACTTTATTCTTTATACGCATCAGCCCCAGGTCCGTAGCTTAAGCAGCTTTAACTTTATCGATTAAAGTCGGTTCTACTCGTATATTTGTCATCATCACGTGGGTCCTTAGAGTCTTTAACTCTATCTCCATCCTTTGCAAGTCAAACAAAATGGGCCTTTGTGTTGACAATATCGCACTCGTACTCGAATATGATCTTCTACTCAATGCGTCAACTACTACGTTCGCTTTTCCAGGATGATATTGAATAGTGTGATCGTAATATTTCAACAGCTCAAGCCAACGTCGTTGCCGCATGTAGAGTTCTTTTTGGGTGAAGAAATATTTGAGGCTTTTATGGTCCGTATAAATCTCCACTTTTTCCCCATACAAGTAGTGTCTACAAATTTTCAACACGAATACGACTGCTGCCAACTCCAGATCGTGAGTAGAATAATTCCTCTCATATTCTTTGAGTTATCATGAGGCATAAGCTATGACTTTCCCATGTTGCATAAGAACACATCCTAACCCTTTGCCTGAAGCATCGTTGTAGATAACAAATCCATCCGAACCAGATGGTATTGCCAAAACAGGTGTCGAAATGAGTCTCCTCTTGAGCTCTTGGAAACTCTTCTTGCATTCTTCACTCCATACGAATTTTGTATCTTTCCGAGTTAGCTGAGTTAACGGAGTAGTGATTCGAGAAAATCCTTCCACGAATCTCTGATAATAACCGGTTAAGCCCGAGAAAAGTTGCGTCTTGATCAATCAAACTTGATTGCTCCCAACTTTATATTGCTTTAATCTTCGCTGGGTCAACAGATACTCCATGTTTTGACACCACATGCCCAAGGAATGCTACTTCCTCAAGCCAGAACTCGCATTTCTTCAACTTAGCATAAAGATTGTTTTCACAAAGCTTTTGGAGTACCAGCTTCAAATGGTGCTCATGATTTTCACGACTTTTGGAATATATGAGGATGTCATCAATAAAGACAACAACGAACTGATCTAAATATTCCTTGAATACTCGGTTCATCATATCCATGAAAGTCGCAGGAGCATTAGTCAATCCAAAAGACATGACTAAGAATTCATAATGCCCGTACCGAGTTCTGAAGGCAGTCTTTGGAATATCCTCAGTTCTAATCTTCAGCTGATGATATCCAGAACGAAGATCGATCTTTGAAAAGAATTGTGCTCCATACAACTGGTCAAACAGGTCATCAATACGAGGTAGCGAATACCTATTCTTGACGGTGACATGGTTCAATTCCCGATAGTCAATACAAAGTCGCATACTCCCGTCTTTCTTCTTTACAAATAAAACAGGAGCACCCCAAGGAGATGTACTAGGATGAATGAAACCGATGTCCAACAACTCCTGTAGTTGGACCTTTAACTCCTGAAGTTCAATAGGAACCATTTGATATGGGATTTTAGAAATTGGCTTTATACCAGGTTCAAGATCAATAAAGAATTCAACTTCACGTTCTGGGGGTAGACCGGGAAGTTCTTCAGGAAATACGTTAGGAAATTTACTAACAATAGGAATATTATTCAAATCCGACGTATCTTTATTCAAATCCATAACATGGGCTAAGAAAGCTTGACATCCGTTTTTCAATAAACGAATAACTTTATGACTTGATATGACAGTGATTGATTTTAGTGGTTTAGTTGCTTGAATTCGTACAACAGGTTGGTTAGGAATATGAAAACTAACAACCTTACAAAAATAATCAATTTTGGCATGATGAGTAGTTAACCAATCAATCCCTAAAATCATATCAAAAGCAAGTATCTTTAAAGAGATAAGATCAACAGGTAATGTGATGGTGCCAACTTGGATCAAACAAGATTTATAAATAGTGGATGTAATGAAAGTTTCTCCTAACAGAGTCTCCACAGATAAATCAAAGTCTAATTTCTTCGAAGTCAAGTTTAAACGTTGAGCACAAGCAATAGAGATAAATGAATGGGTACCACCAGTATCTAATAAGGTATAAACTTCGCAAGAATTTATGATTAGCTTACCCGTGATCACCTTGTTTGGGTTCCTCGCATTTTGACGATCCACGACAAACGCTTCTTCCGAGGCCGATTGACTTTGACTTTTTGGGATGACCTTTTGAGTCACAATCCCACTGGACTTGGTTTTGCTACCGTACAATCTCAAGCGATATGTCCTTCCTTTTCACAATTATAACATACCTTGAACTGTTGTGGACAGTTTGGACTGATATGTCCCTCTTTCCCGTATTTATATCATCTAACTGGCTGTCGTTCTCCTCCCCTAGAATTTGTTATTGGTGTTGCTGCTGCTTCTGATGTCTTCCCGTCATTGTTGAATCTCCTCTTTCTGAAATTTCCACTTGACTCACCTCTTCTATTATCATGGCCATGATTACCACCCGAGTGGTTCTGCTTTGTCCATATTTTTTCCTCATCATTTGGTTATCATTGTTACGATATGGCTACATCCACAGATATGACCACTGGTTGTGGTCCCTCGGTTGAGTATACTCATTATCTCTCTCTAATAATTGAGCCCTATTGACAACATCTGAATACAGAGAAAATTTATGAGAGATAAGGTATTGACGAATCTCGAGTTTAAGACCTCTCAGAAACATCTGCGTCATACGTTCCTCATTCTCTACCAAATGAGGTGCAAACCTAGATAACTCCGCGAACTTCGCCTCGTACTGAGACACCATCATGTTGTTCTGTTCCAGTCTAATAAACTCTACCTCCTTCATATGACGAATACTTTCAGGAAAGTACTTGTCATTGAAAAGTTTCTGAAATCTTTCCTAAGACATGTTGAGTGCAGCTGGCTGGGTACGCTTCACAGATTCCCACCAGTAATCCGCTTCACCACGGAACATAAAGGTGGCGAATGGAACCTTTTGTTCCTCCGTGCATCCCAAGACATCGAATATCTTGGTGATTTGCTTGACCCATGTTTCCGCCTTAATCGGATCGGGCTTTTCCCGAAATCTAGCGGTCTCTCAACTCCTTGAATCGCCGTTGTGATGAGCCAGCCAGCGTTCTTTATCATTTCCACCTATATTTTGTACACGAGTCTCCCTAAATCGATTTTTCATAAACTGCAAAAAGCTCCTAAACATTCCATCATTCATCGTTTGCTCGGTAGTGTTGTTTACAGGAGGAATATTGTCTTCCTGTTGCACGTTCTCTTGGTTTGTGACTAAAGGTTGTTCCATAGTCTCATACACTCCATTGTTAACGTTCTCAGCAGCCATTCTTAAATACTGCCATAAAACAAGGGTTAATTAAACAAATTAACATATCACACAATATCCCTATATTATGATCGACCAACAAATAAGCTTAGATAGGACACACTAGCGAAGAATTTACTCATCTCTCCCCTCCTAGTTCTATTCCCCGATCTCCGCCAGAGACCATATCCCTAAGCTTTGATACCAACTGTGACGCCCCCAAAATAGGTATGCAACACCCATTCTGAGTCGCCAAATACATGGTACAGAAAACAAACTACAACTTCAATAATACAATTATCATGCAAAATACGACAACACATACTGTGAGTTTAAATACAAATATTGTCTTCTAGACAATATACACACTCAAATAAATCCTCATTACAATTATTCATACACTATTTTACAGAAATAGTGAGGACTGCTAAAATATTTTTCTAGAACCATCACTCCATACCCCAACTAGATCCTGCTATGTTCTCACCTCCTGAGAAGAAAAATGGAACAAAAAAGAAAAGGATGAGCTCAACTAGCCCAGTAAAGAATATTATGACTAAGATAATATACAACAAATTATCATTAGTTCTCAACAGGGAAAAATCTGATAAAATATAATAGACAACAAGTTTTAGATCAACAAATGCAGCGGAAACAACAATCCATTAGAAGAGTCACGTAGAGAATGAGTTCTACTATCTTCTAAGATTTAAAAGTCCATCATCAATATTTTATCCGTGTAACAACAATCAATATCTTCAATCAAATATTCATCTTTGCACTACAGGCCAAAGATATTCATCAAGTATCACCAATCGGTCATGTTCATCTTAACACCTGTTCATCTTTGCACTACGGGCCAAAGATATTCATCAGTTAAACATTCATTTTTGCACTACAGGCCAAAGATATTCAGTAATATCATCATTTAGGACTCAGGATGATGAAAAATATTTCAAAAAAATGAATCCAGTGAGGCAGAAGGACAAATATTAGGGATTCGTATTACAGTTTATCCAAGATCAATAATACTCCATAATAACCAATTTTGAAGCAGAATTCAAAAATAAAGATCAAAACATAGATACAATCAAAGATAGTAACCATAATAGACATCTTGGATAAAAAGGAAAATTTTAATTTTTCGATGAATTGTGTCGTATTCGTGAATAGTGTCGTATACGTGAATAGTGTCGTATACGTGAATAACCCCGACACCAAAAGTTCTAAATTTGATTAAAAAGTTCACCAATATTTCGGTATAATGATATTGAAGAAAATAATATCATTTGAGAAGAAAATAACATCCCTTACCTCAAAATAACAGTACTTCTGATCGGAATATCGGATATAGAGCCAAAGGAAACTTGTACCGAACAACAACTCTCAAAGTATCAAAATACTCACAATAATACGCTCGATAATCTAGAGAGAAAGAAAACTTATTTCTGGTGTGATTTTCAATTCTAACCTAAGCGTTTATTTATAGGAAAATGCTAGAACGCCAAAGGAGACTAAATAATAAAATATTATTATTCTTTTTCTTTCTTTTACGCCAACTTTCACCAACCAAGCCAGCCATCTTGGAACCAAAATTCAACAGCCCACGTGTGTTAAAACAAAAGTGGGTCCCACCCATAATTTATTAAAAATTATTTTATTTTCCAAAACTTCAGTAATTCATAGAAAATAGCCCGTTTATCAGAAAAATACGAATTTTATGTCCATTCCACACGAAATCGAATTCTCTACAACTTTGTATCTTTGAGTTTTTCCAAATTCCAACTAAAAAGTATCCAAAATCAATAAACGGGTGATTTTTAATACCTCCATTCTGACAAAATACTGATAAAACACCTCAGCATTAATTTTTTCGTTTATAACCATATAAATAAATCCATCATTTATATCCACATCAAATAAATATTTTTTTATCATATAAATCAATAATTAATTATTCACAAATAATATTACAGAATCACAATTATTGATGACCTGTGTCGTTCCCGGAAAAGGAGCTTTCAATAAAGATTTCTCTCACCTTCGGCGGCTTAAACTAGGTGATCAAACCTCTCCTTGATGAACTTTCTAGACATTGCCAATAATGTTATTTAATAATATTATTAAACAACAATTATTGAAACAACAATATTATAAACTATCAACGCAACAATTATTGAATCGGTAAAATAAAATATTGAAGCGAAGAATTCATCTTTGTAACAATTATTGAAAGAAGTGCCTTCACGCATGCGAATCAATAATTCAACAATCATTATCTGCAATACTGGTGCGCTACTTATGCAACCAGCGCCAGACATCGTATTTTAACCACCGGGTATTACAACAGTGTTGTTAGCAGTGATATACTTACGCCGATTATTTATAAAAACTCATACTTTGTCATTTTCTTCATCCAAGCTTATTATTCGCTATGAGCCCCACGAATGGTGCGCATCATCTGAATATTCCCTGACAAAAAGAATATTCCACGACCAAAAGAATATTCTCCGACAAAAATGAATATTTTATAACCACTTGCTTATTTTGTAAAATTTGCACATTTCACCCATAACCAAAGCATTATATCAAATTAACACCTTATTAATTTAGAATAATGAATAGAGAAAATTCAATTTTATTTATAATAAGTTGGGGTCTTACAATTAATACTTATATCATTGTCATCATCCTCATGTATATATTATGTTGAAAGTCATCTGTGGCATGTAGTGCATAGATGGACTTGGTATGATTATGACCAGGGATTATTCGGTATAATCATGACCGTAATGTTACAAATGATGTGGAAAAATTCCTCGTTAGTAGTAGTGCATTGATGAGCGATTTTTGGTATGATTATGGCTATGGATTCTCTTTGACAAGGGTGCAAAGATGAATTATTTTATGGCATGATCAAGACCGTTGATGAAAACACGATTATCTTTGGCCCGTAGTGCATGGATAATTCATGGTCGTGATACTAAAAGAATATCCATGGCCTATAGTGCAGGGATGAATTAATGATGTGGATTAATTATTGAGCTGAGTCTCAGCAATGAAATATTAATTCATGGATGTGATAATAATGAATATCCTTGGCCGTAGTGCATGGATAATTCATGGATATGATATTAATGAATATCCTTGGCCGTAGTGCAAGGGTGATTCGATGATGTGGATTATTTATTAAGCTGGGTCTCAGCGATAAAAGATTGATAATAAACTTTTAAATTCGTAGAAGATAGTAGATATCATGCTCTACTTGACTCTTCTAAAATACAGTTGTATGTCTTTGGCCTATAGTGCAAAGATGAATTGTTAAAGAATATCTTTGGCCGTAGTGCAAAGATGAATTTATTAGTATGATTATGAGCAGGGATTGTGATTTGGTATAACCATGATTTTTGATATTTCAGGTGAAGATACGTGATGAAAATTATCTTCGTCCTGGGTGAGAAAAGGAATTCATAATCACAATTATGGTTATGAGTTATTCATATGATTGTGGATGAGAATTGTTGATTGATGTTCTGAGGATAAAACATTATTGGTGGAATTTTAACATGGAAGATAATAGACTTGATGGTCTATTTGACTCTTTTAATGGATTGCTTTCGTTCAATGTTAACTATGGTTGAAAAGTTTTATCATCTACCATATGTTCTAAATCTCTGATTTATTATTGATAATTTAATTATCTTTAGTTATGATATTCTTTACTAGGCTAGTTTTGCTCACCCTTTTGCTTCACAATTCCTTTCAGGTAATAAGAGTGTATTTGGGTCGAATGGGGATAATGAGGGAATAGAGCGGTGGTCTATAGCTGTTGAGGTTCTCCCTAAATAGTATGGAAATAATTTTATTGAGAACTTTAGATAAGTGTGTCATATTGTATACGTAATTTGATATTTAATTTTGGTGAACTGAATAAGGTGAGGTGAACCCAACTTCAGAAGGGTGTTTTGTCACTATCATACAAGATGTCTAATAACATACAACCTCGTGCTATTATAAGACAGGGTTGTGCACATCCACTTGCTGAGTATATCTACGAGCACTACCTATATGATCTTGGAGTTTATTTGAAATATAATTTTCACTTGGAGACAGTGGAGATAGTTATATGTCAAGAGAAAACTCACCATTGGAAGGAACATGATAGTAATCTTCTCGTTTTTTTTAGGGTCTATTGAGTCAACAAAGGATAAATCTCTGGACATATGATATCTATCATAACTTAGATTCATGGCCTCCTATGTACGAAGGTTTCCTTGAGCACTTCCCAAAGATTTTAATTTCTAAAACAGTGTTTGACTGTACTTTTATGTAAAGTACCATTGTAAGGTTGTGGTCAAGTCACCATGAGAGTTATATACATTTGTATTAAAACTCACAGTATACCTATCGTCGTATTTTGTACGACGGTTCAATAGTTGTATAAATGAAGTTTGTATTTGATTTTTATAGTGTGATATCTAGCGACTCAAGATGGGTGATGTATACCTATTTTGGGGGCGTCACATCATCATTTAGGACTGAGGATGATAAAAAATATTTTAAAGAAAACGAATCTAGTGAAACAAAAGAATAAATATTAAGGATTCGTACTTTAAACAATCCGAGTTCAAAAAATACTTCATAAATAATCATAGTGAAGTAAAATTCAAGAATGATCAAAATATGGATACAATCAAAGCTAGTATCCATAATAGATATCTTGGACAAAAACGAAAATTTAGTTTTTTACATTAATAGTGTCATTATTCGTGAATAATTGTCGAGTATCGTGAATAGTGTCGATAGTATCGTGAATAGTAAACCCAGACACTAAAAAGACAAGAATTTTACAAGAAAAATCTTACCAATATTACGGCATAATGATATTAGAAGAAATAATATCATTTAAAAATAATAATATCAGATTACCTCGAAAAGACAAGATTTCTTAATTTGGAATCTTTTGGATATAATCTTTGAAGGAATTTTGCAGTATGGCAACACTCAAGGTATCAAAATACTCTCACAAGAATACGCTCGATAATATAGAGAGAGAAAACTTTAGTTTCTGGTATGATTTTCAATTCTAACCTAAGCACCCTATTTATAGGAAAATGCTTAGAACACCAAAGTAAAAAATTTAATAAAACAATATTATTTATAAACTAAATTCCTACGCACACCACCAACTGATTTCAAACACTTAACACATGTCCCACAAATGAAAAAAACATTTTTCTTAATTAAAATATTTTAAACTTTAAAAATTAATTATTCTGGAACTTTGGAACTTCAATAATTCATAAAACAAATAGCCCTTTTATCAGAAAAATTCAAACCTTATGTCTTTTCCATAGGAAATTCCATTCTCTACAACTTTGCAGAAGAAAGTTTTTCCAAATTTCAAACAAAAATTGACCGAAATCCACAAACGGACAATTTTACAAGCGATAACAAATTTCAGTCAAGAAATAGGGTCCACAAACATGTTTAACATGTTTTAAACAATTTTTGTAACAAAAATACTCTTCCTCATCATTTATTCATATATCCCACATTCATTGTAAAAATATCACCATTATTATATTAATAAAATAAAATAATATATTTAAATGAATTATTTTATCAGAAAAGATAAAATATCAATTTTCAACAATTGTCACATTAAAAATTTTCTCCATCATATCAACATAAAATGAATATTTTTCTTATCATAATAATCAATAATAAATTATTCATAAATAATATTACAGAATCACAATACCAAATAACCCGGTAGTTCGAGGAAAGAAGGGCCTTTCCAATAAGGATTTCTCCTCTTGCAGTGCATGCAATTAGGTGACCAAACCTCTCCCTAGAGCGAGAACTTTCTAGACATTGCCAATAATGTTATCTAATAATATTATTCAAATAATATGAATTATTGATCGATAATGAAAATAACATGCGGTGACAATTATTGAAACAACAATAATATAAAATATCAACGTAGCAATTATTGAATTAATAAAATAAAATATTGAGCAAGAACTTCATCGTAACAATTATTGAGTAGTGCCTTCTTACGTAAGAATCAATAATTGGTGCAATCTGCAGTAATCTTTCTTGTGTTTTAACCACTAAGATTATTTCAACGAAGATAATCTGGTAACAACCACTGGCAATTATTTATAAACAACTTATACTTGTCGTTTTCCTCATCAATCACTTTCTATTATGGGGCCCCACAAAGGTTGCTACCGTCGTACGAATATTCCCGACCGTAAGAATATTCTTACGACCAAACGAATATTCCCCGACAACAATGAATATTTTATAACCACTTGCTTATTTAAGATATTTGCGCATTTTACCCATAACTAACCACATTAATCAAATCAACCCTTACTATTTCAAAATAATAAATAGAGAAAATTCAATTTCATTTAATAATAAGTTGGGGTCTTACAACCTCCCCTCCTTATAAAATTTCGTCCTCAAAATTGACGTTCGTACCTGGTGTTTCGAAAAGGTGAGGATACCTCGCTTTCATTTTCGTTTCCAACTCCTAAGTCATTTTCTCTATAGCATGGTTCCTCCACAAAACTTTTACTTGTGGTATGACCTTTGTACGTAAGACATGCTCCTTCCTATCCAAGATTTTGACAAGTACCTCCTCGTACGTTAAGTCTTCGGCTATCTCGTCTGGTTCTAACTCAATAACGTGGTTCAGGTCTTTCACATATTTTCGAAGCATAGATATGTGAAAAACATTATGAACACGAGACATGCTTGGAGGTAACGCGAGTCTATAATCCACATTTCCTATTCGGTCAAGAATCTGAAAAGGACCAATAAATCGTGGATTGAGTTTTTCTCTCTTCCCAAATCTTGTAACTCCCTTCCATGGAGCCACACGCAACAATACATGATCCCCAATACTAAATTCCACGTCCTTTCAATGAAGATCCGCATAACTCTTTTGTCGATCCTGTGCCATTTGTGTAAGACCCCAACTTTTTATAAATAAATATTTAATTTCTCTAATTATTATTTTGAAATAGTAA
Organism: Panax ginseng; assembly: GCA_020205605.1. Taxonomy (NCBI): domain Eukaryota; kingdom Viridiplantae; phylum Streptophyta; class Magnoliopsida; order Apiales; family Araliaceae; genus Panax; species Panax ginseng. Next base: position 6,664,340 of record CM035134.1, on the reverse strand, counting down.
GGGGTTGATTTGATTAATGTGGTTAGTTATGGGTAAAATGCTAAATATTTTAAATAAAGTGGTTATAAAATACTCATTGTTTCGGAGAATATTCGTTTGGTCGTGGAATATTCTTCTTGTCGGGGAATATTTGTATGATTGGTAGCACCTTGCTTTGTGTGGGCCCATAATGAAAAGCAATTGGATGAAGAAAAGCGACAAGTATAAGTTGTTTACACAAATAATAAGCGCAGCTTGTTATCAGATTATCATGTTGGAATACCCGGTGGTTAAAAACAGCGAATCTGGCGTTGTTGCATTAATAGACACATCGGTATTGCACCAATTATTGATTCTTACGTAAGAAGGCACTACTCAATAATAATTGTTATAATTAATTATCGCTCAAAGATTTTATTTTATTGATTCAATAATTATCTGCGTTGATTTTTTATATTCTTGTTGTTTCAATAATTGTCACTACACGTATTTTTTATTATCGAAGCAATAATTCATATTATTTGAATAATATTATTAGAAAATATTATTGGCAATGTCTAGAAAGTTACATAAGGAGAGGTTTGGTCACCTAATCAAGGCTGCTAGTAAGGAGAAATTCTTATTGGAAAGCCCCTATTTCACAGGAACCGCACTCGGTTGTCAAGATCTTTGTGATTCAGTAATATTATTTGTGAATAATTAATTATTAATTTATATGATGAGGAAAATATTGATTTTATGTGGATATAGATGGAGAAAATTTTTAATGTGACAATTGTTGAAAATTAATATTTTATCTTTTTTTGATAAAATAATTCATTTAAATATATTATTTTAATAATATATTAATGGTGATATTTTTACAATGAATGTGGGATATATAAATAAATGAGGAGGAAGAGTATTTTTGTTGGATTAAATGTTTAACACATGTTTTGTGTATTGGTGGACACAATTCTTGACCGAAAATTGATTATAGACTGTAAAATCGCCCGTTTGTGGATTTCGGTCAATTTCTATTTAGAATTTGGAAAAACTTTCTTCTGTAAAGTTGTAAAGAATTGAATTTCCTATAAACAGTCGCAAGATTCGAATTTTCTGACAAAAGAGCTATTTGTTATGAATTATTAAAGTTCCGAAATAATTGATTTTTGGGAGTTTTAGTTAATTATTTTGAGAAAAACATTTTTTGTGCAATTAGTGGGCTCACATGTGTTATAAATGATCTGAATTCAGATCTTCAAAGGTGGGCTTGACAAAATTTAATTATATTAATATTTATTAAATTTTACGCTTTGTTCTAAGCATTTTCCTATAAATAGGGAGCTTAGGTTAGAATTGAAAATCACACCGTAAACCGAAGTTTTCTCTCTTTTCTCTCTCGATATTTTGAGCGTATTCTTGTGAGTATACTTTGAGTGTTGATATTGTGCAAGTTCAAGTCATAGCCTATATCCGGTGTTTCAACTAAATCTTGTCTTTTCGAGGTAAGTGGATGTTATTTTCTTCAGTAAATGATATTATTTCTTCAATATCATTATACCTTTAGAAATATTGGTCCGAATTTTTATCAAATTTGGAACTTTTTCATGTCGGGGTTATTATTCATGAGTTCTTATTCACGAGTTACTAATCACGAAGTTCTTATTCATGAGTTCTTATTCACGAGTTTCTTATTCATGAAAGTCTTATTCACGAAGCGTGATGATGCTTTTTGTGAAATTTCTATCTTTTTGGTGTCGAGATTACTATTCACGATACTAAGACTATTCACGATATCTGACTATTCACGAAAAATTAAATTTTCGTTTTCGTTCAAAATATCTATTATGGATACTAGCTTTGATTGTATCCATGTTTTGATCATTCTTGAATTTTACTCCACTCGATTATTTATGAAGTATTTTGAACTTGGATTGTTTAAAAGTACGAATCCTTAATATTTGTTCTTTTGTTTCTTTGGATTCGTTTTTCTTTAAAATATTTTTCATCATCCTCGGTCCTAAATGATGATATTATTGAATATCTTTGGCTTTGATATAGGCAAAGATGAATAATTTTCGATGAATATCTTTAGCAGTAGTGCAAAGATAAACAAGTGTTTAGATGAACATGATTAATCGATGAATATCTTTGGCCCGTAGTGCAAAAGATGAACAGTGTTGAGATGAACATAATATGACCAATGATGAATATCTTTGGCTTGTAGTGCAAAGATGACTATTTGATTTATGATGTATATTGATTGATGTTACAGGATAAAATATCGATGATGGACTTTTAAATTCATAGATGATAGTAGATTTCATTCTCTACTTAACTCTTCTAATGAATTGTTGTTTCATTGCAGATTGTTGATCTAAAACTTGTTGTCTATTGTATTCTATCGATTTTTTCCTGTTGAAGACTAAGGATAATTTTTTGTACATTATCTTAGTCATAATATTCTTTTATTGGGCTAGTTGAGCTCACCCTTTTCTTTTTGTTCCATTTTTCTTCTCGAGGAGGCGACAATATAGCGGGAACTAGGTGGGGTGTGGAGTAATGGTTCAAAGCAGTTGTTTTAGTAGTCCTCATTTATTTTGTAAAATAGTGTATCAATAATTGTAATGAGGACTTATTTGAGTGTGGATATTGTCTGAAGACAATATTTGTATTTAAACTCACAGTTTATGTGTTGTCGTATTTTGCCACGACAATTGTATTAATGAAGTTGTAGTTGTTTATGTACCATGTATTTGGCGACTCAGAATAGGTTGGTTGGATTGGACCTGTTTTGGGGGCGTCACAATTTGTATATGTTGTCGAATCATTTGGATCTTTTCTGTAGTCATACGTACCAACTCTGGTCCCAACAATGTTGCTTCACCCACCTCGTTCCAACATACTGGAGAGCGACACTTTCGGCCCATACAATGCTTGAATGGAGCCACACCTATACTTGCTCGATAAGCTGTTGTTGTAGTAGGAGAATTCCACCAATGGTAAATACTTATCCCAACTCCTTTGAAGTCTAGGACACAGAGTCTTAATAGATCTTCAAGAGTTTGAATAGTCCTCTCTGATTGTCCGTCTGTTTGAGGATGGTATGCCGAACTGAATCGTAAATCCGTGCCCATAGCTTTTTGCAAGCTAACCCAAAATCGTGAAGTGAATCTTGGGTTACGATCCGAAACTATGGATACTGGCATGCCATGCAATCTCACAATCTCATTTACATACATACGAGTAAGACGTTCAAGGGAATAAGTCTCACGTATCGGCAAGAAATGAGGAGACTTGGTTAATCTATCAACAATAACCCAAATTGCATTTATACCTTGAGAAACCTTGGGAAGACCCATAACGAAATCTATAGTAATGTGTTCCCACTTCCATTTCAGAATCTCAAGTGGTTGCAATGGACCCTTAGGCACTTGATGTTCCGCCTTTACACGTTGACAAGTTAAACACCTCGAGATAAACTTTGCAATCTCTTTCTTCATATTGTTCCACCAAAATGTATGTCGAAGATCACGATACATTTTGGTACTTCCAGGATGGATTACAAACGGTGTATTGTGTGCTTCCATCATGATCTTGTACTTCAAATCAGGGTCGTTAGGAACACAAAGTCTGGAGTGGACTCGAAGTATTCCTTCTTCATCAATTCTTGCTTCTGGAATAACACCTTCTTGTACTTTCTTCTTCATACGCATTAGCTCCGGGTTTGTGGCTTGAGCAAATTTAACTTTATCGATTAAAGTTGGTTCTATGCGTATACTTGATATCATCGCACTCGTTCCTGCATATGATCTTCTACTCAACGTGTCAGCTACCACGTTTGCTTTTCCAGGATGGTATTGAATGGCTTGGTCATAATCTTTTAACAGCTCAAGCCAATGTCGTTGCCGCATGTTGAGTTCCTTTTGGGTGAAGAAATATTTGAGATTTTTATGGTCTGAATATATCTCAACTTTCTCCCCATATAGATAGTGCCTCCAGATCTTTAGTAGAAAACGCGATCATTGGTTAACTCTAGATCATGAGTAGGATAATTCCTCTCATATTCTTTAAGTTATTCACGAGGCATAGGCTATGACTTTCCCATGTTGCATGAGAACACATCCTAACCCTTTGCACTCGAAGCATCATTTGTAGATAACAAATCCATCCGAACCAGACGGTGATTGTCGTAAGCAGTGCGAAATGAGTCTCCTCTTAAGCTCTTGAAAACTCTTCTCGCATTCCTCGCTCCATACGAATTTTGTATCCTTTCGAGTCAGCTGAGTTAACGGAGTAGCGATTCGAGAAAATCCTTCCATAAATCTCCGATAATAACCAACTAAGCCTAGAAAGCTACGTACTTCGGTCACCGACTTCGGTTGCTTCCAATATTGTATTGCTTCAATCTTCAACAGATACTCCATGTTTTGACACCACGTGCCCAAGGAATGCTACTTCCTCAAGCCAGAACTCGCATTTCTTCAACTTAGCATAAAGATTGTTTTCACAAAGCTTTTGGAGTACCAGCTTCAAATGGTGCTCATGATTTTCACGACTTTTGGAATATATGAGGATGTCATCAATAAAGACAACAACGAACTGATCTAAATATTCCTTGAATACTCGGTTCATCATATCCATGAAAGTCGCAGGAGCATTAGTCAATCCAAAAGACATGACTAAGAATTCATAATGCCCGCATCTGCAGTTTCGGGCGGTCTTTGGAATATCCTCGATTCTAATCTTCAAATTGATGATATCCGTAAGCTAAGATCGATCTTTGAAAAGAATTGTGCTCCTTGCAACTGGTCAAACAGGTCATCAATACGAGGTAGCGGATACCTATTCTTGACGGTGACATGGTTCAATTCCCGATAGTCAATACAAAGTCGCATACTCCCGTCTTTCTTCTTTACAAATAAAACAGGAGCACCCCAAGGAGATGTACTAGGATGAATGAAACCGATGTCCAACAACTCCTGTAGTTGGACCTTTAACTCCTGAAGTTCAATAGGAGCCATTTGATATGGGATTTTAGAAATTGGCTTTATACCAGGTTCAAGATCAATAAAGAATTCAACTTCACGTTACGGGGTAGGACAGGAAGTTCTTCAGAAATACGTTAGGAAATTTACTAACAATAAGAATATTATTCAAATCCGACGTATCTTTATTCAAATCCATAACATGGGCTAAAAAAGCTTGACATCCATTTTTCAATAAACGAATAACTTTATGACTTGATATGACAGTGATTGATTTTAGTGGTTTAGTTGCTTGAATTCGTACAACAGGTTGGTTAGGAATATGAAAACTAACAACCTTACAAAAATAATCAATTTTGGCATGATGAGTAGTTAACCAATCAATCCCTAAAATCATATCAAAAGCAAGTATCTTTAAAGAGATAAGATCAACAGGTAATGTGATGGTGCCAACTTGGATCAAACAAGATTTATAAACAGTGGATGTAATGAAAGTTTCTCCTAACTGAGTCTCCACAGATAAATCAAAGTCTAATTTCTTCGAAGTCAAGTTTAAACGTTGAGCACAAGCAATAGAGATAAATGAATGGGTACCACCAGTATCTAATAAGGTATAAACTTCGCAAGAATTTATGATTAGCTTACCCGTGATCACCTTGTTTGGGTTCCTCGCATTTTGACCAGTCACGACAAACGCTCTTCCAGGAACCGTTGACTTTGACTTTTTTGGGACAGCCTTTTGAGTCACAATCCCTGCTGGACTTGGTTTTGCTACCGTACAATCTCAAGCGATATGTCCTTCCTTTTCACAATTATAACATACCTTGAACTGTTGTGGACAGTTTGGACTGATATGTCCCTCTTTCCCGTATTTATAGCATACGACCGGTAGTCGTTCTCCTCCTTTAGAACCAGTTGCTGCTGGTGCTGACGTCTTCGCATTGTCATTGTTGAATCTCCTCTTTTTAAAATCTCCCTCCGACTCGCTTCTTCTATTTTCATGGCCATTATTACCACCAGAGTGGTTATCGCTTTTATCCGTATTTTCTTTCTCCCTTTGGTTATCGTTGTTACGATGATCAGCATCACCCAGTATGATCCTGGTTGTGGTCCCTCGGTGAAGCGCTCTCTTTATCTCGCTCTAATAATTGAGCCCTGTTGACAACATCTGAATAGAGAGAAAATTTATGAGAAATGAGATATTGACGTATGTCGGGTTTCAAACCTCTCAGAAACATCCGCGTCATACGTTCCTCATTCTCTACCAAATGAGGTGTAAACCTAGATAACTCGAAAACTTCTACTCGTCTTTGGGACAAGTCGTCATGTTGTTTTGTTCCAATCTAATAAACTCCACTTCCTTCATATGACGAATACTTTCGGGAAAGTACTTGTCATTGAACAGTTTCTGAAACGTCTCCCAAGATATGTTGAGTGCGGCTGGATGGGTACGCTTCACAGATTCCCACTATTAATCTGCCTCGTTACGAAACATAAAGGTGCGAATGGAACCTTTTGTTCCTCCATGCATCCCAAGACGTCGAATATCTTAATAATTTGTTTGACCCACGTTTCTGCTTTAATCGGATCCGGCTTTCCTTAAGCACGGTGGTCCCAACTCTTTGAAGCTTGCGTTTGTGATAAACCGTGCGCGTTCTTATCATTTTCACCTGTATTTTGAACACGAGTCTCCCTCGTCTGATTTTGCATGAACTACAAAAAGCTTCTAAACATCCCATCGTTCATCGTCTAATCAGTGGTGTTGTTTACAGGAGGAACATTGCTAGCCTGTTGCACGTTCTCCTCGTTGGTGAGTAAAGGTGTCTCCCCGGTCTCATTTGTTCCACTGTTAACATTCTCAGTTTTCATTCTCAAATACAGCCATAAAACAAGGGTTAATTAAAGAAATCAACATATCGCATAATATCCTATATACTGACCAACCAACAAATAAACTTAGGTAGGACACACTAGCGAAGGATTTACTCGTTTCTCCCCTCCTAGTTCTATTCCCCGATCTCGCTTGGAGATCATATCCCTAAGCTCGATAATTAACCTGTGACGCCCCAAAATAGGTATACAACACCCATTACGAGTCACCAAATACATGATGCGAAACAACTACAACTTTATTAATACAATTGTCGTGCAAAATACGACAACACTTAAATTGTGAGTTAAAATACAAATATTGTCATCTAGACAATATCCACACTCAAATAAGTCCTCATTACAATTATTGGTACATTATTTTACAAAAATGCTGAGGACTACTAAAACAACTTTCTAGAACCATCATTCCACCCCATTAGAACTTGCTACATTCTCGCCTCCCAGAAGAAAAAATGGAACAAAAAGGAAAAGGGTGAGCTCAACTAGCCCAATAAAGAATATTATGACTAAGATAATATAGAACAAACTATTGTTAGTCTTTAACAAGGAAAAATCGATAAAATACAATGAGCAACAAATTTCGAGATCAATATTCAGCAATTGAAATAATAATTCATAGATGAGTTACGTAGAGAATGAAATCTACTATAATATATGAATTTAAAAGTCCATCATCAATATTTTATCCTGTAACATCAATCAATATTCATCTTGAATCAAATATTCATCTTTGCACCTTTCTGAGCCAAAGATATTCATCGATTAAGTCATGTTCATCTCAACACTGTTCATCTTTGCACTACGGGCCAAAGATATTCATAAGAAAATCATTAATCTTTGTACTATAGGCCAAAGATATTCGGTAATATCATCATTTAGGACTGACGATGATGAAAAATATTTTAAAGAAAACGAATCCAGTGAAACAAAAGAACAAATATTAAGGATTCGTACTTTAAACAATCCAAGTTCAAAAAATACTTCATAAATAATCATAGTGAAGCAAAATTCAAGAATGATCGAAACATGGATACAATCAAAGCTAGTATCCATAATAGATATCTTAGACAAAAACGAAAATTTAGTTTTTTACGTGAATAAGGTCAGATTAAGTGAATAAGGTCGAGTATCGTGTATAAGTAACCACGACACTAAAAGACAAGAATTTCACAAGAAAAATCTTACCAATATTCCGGCATAATGATATTAGAAAAAATAATATCATTTAAAAAAATATATATATCCCTTATCTCGAAAAGACAGTACTTCTAGCTGGAATATCGGATATAGTGCTGAAGAGAATTTGTAGCGTATAGCAACACTCAAGGTATCAAAATACTCACAAGAATACGCTCGATAATATAGAGAGAGAGAAATTTAGTTTCTGGTGTGATTTTCAATTTTAACCTAAGCACCCTATTTATAGGAAAATCTTAGAACACCAAAGTAGAAAATTTAATAAAATAATATTATTTATAAACTAAATTTCTACGCACACCACTAGCTAATTTCAACTATTTAACACATGTCCCACAAATGAAAAAAACATTTTTCTTAATTAAAATATTTTAAACTTCAAAAATTAATTATTCTGGAATTTCAGAACTTCAATAATTCATAAAAAATAGCCCTTTTATCAAAAAAATTCAAACCTTATGTTCTTTTCATAGGAAATTCCATTCTCTACAACTTTGCAGAAGAAAGTTTTTCCAAATTCCAAACAGAAATTGACCGAAATCCACAAACGGGCGATTTTACAAGCTATAATTAAATTTCAGTCAAGAAATAGGGTCCACAAAAATGTTTAACATGTTTTAAATAATTTTTGTAACAAAAATACTTTTCATCCTCATTTATTCATATATCCCACATTCATTGTAAAAATATCACTATTATTATATTAATAAAATATAATAATATATTTAAATAAATTATTTTATCAGAAAAGATAAAATATCAATTTTCAACAATTTTCACATTAAAAAATTTCTCCATCTATATCAACATAAAATGAATATTTTCCTTATCATAATAATCAATAATTAATTATTCACAAATAATATTACACAATCTAAACTGAAGTCGTTCCCGTGAAAGAAGAGAGGCTTTCCAATAAGGATTTCTCTCCATCGACGCCTTAAATTAGGTGACCAAACCTCTCCTTGGGCGTAATTTTTAGACATTGCCAATAATGTTATCTAATAATATTATTCAAATAATATGAATTATTGATCGATAATGAAAATAATGCAAAGTGACAATTATCAAACAACAATAATATAAAATATCAACGTAGCAATTATTGAATTAATAAAATAAAATATTGAGCAAGAATTCATCGTAACAATTATCGAGTAGTGGCCTTCACGTAAGAATCAATAATTGGTGCAATACCGTAGTATCTTCTTGTGTTTTAACCACCGGGTATTTCAATGAAGATAATCTGTGAATAACTACGTGAATTATTTATAAACAACTTATACTTGTCGTTTTCCTCATCAATCACTTTCTGTTATGGGGCCCACACAAGGTGCACCGTCGTACGAATATTCCCCGACACTAAGAATATTCTACGACCAAACGAATATTCTCCGACAATAATGAATATTTTATAACCACTTGCTTATTTAAAATATTTGTGCATTTTACCCATAACTAACCACATTAATCAAATCAACCCTTACTATTTCAAAATAATAAATAGAGAAAATTCAATTTCATTTAATAATAAGTTGGGGTTTTACATTCTATTTATAGTCTAATAAAACAAATAACTTTATAAAAGTATTCTGTTTTATATAAAAAGATTTCTGTTTTATTACATTTATAATAATAATAAAACAAACTTCATCATCATTATTATTATAATTCACACTACTAATCTCCACTGTGTCGTTAAAGAAAGATGGAGCTTTTCAATAAGAATTTCTCTTTATTGCGCCGCAATTAGGTGACAAACCTCTTCTCGATGTAACTTACAGTACATCGTTAATATTGCAAATAATAATATTAATAACTTTGTTACCTCAATTATTGATTTAATAATATATAAAATACCAACAATAATTGAATCAAATAACGTGAGATCTTATACAACAATTCTTCGTGGCAATAATTAAACAAAACCGAGTGACTTCTCACGTAAGCATTAATAATCAATCGCAGTGCTACTTATGCAACCACAGCGTAGACATCGTACTTTTATTAATGAGTAGTTCAACAGGTTTTAAGCGGTAAAACTTCCGTAGTTGTTTTCATAAAAATATTTTTGTTATTTTTTCAATCCGATAATAATTTCGTTGTGGGATCCATTAATGATCTGAGTCGTCGCATTGAATATTCTAAAACAAAAAAATATTCCCCGACCAATCGAATATTATACAACAACTTGCATACTTTTCAAAAAATTTATAAACATTACTCACAACTATAACATTATCTCAAATCCACATCATAATTTTTAAAAAAATATTTTAAAAAAATTAAATTTTTATTCTTAAAATTTAGGGTCTCACACGTTATATCACCAACCAAACAATAAAAATAACTTATACGAGAAGAAACCAATCGTGTCACATGATTCAAACTCCACCTCACAAATCACAATCCACCATCATTTCTTCAAAAGAGAAAATAAAAAGAGAAAAAAGGGGACCAAAAAGAAAGCAGCAATTTAAAAAGAAAAAATAAAGGCAAAAAGTAAAAGAGGAAGCAACCATAACGTCACTTTCACGCTTCTTCTTTTGCTTCTTCATCTTCATCTTCATTTTCTCTCTCTAAAAATAATATATATATATATATATATATATAATATATACGCCTACATATTCACCTTCTTTTTCTTCTGTTCTTTTTCTTTTTTTCATTGGTGTTTCTTCCGTCTATAATTTTTCCGATCGGAAGAATTCCGACTTCTATCTTAGCTTAAATTAAGGTTTATTTGTTTATTTGCAGTTGAATCCCTGAAATATCCTCCTTTTCCCCATAGCTTAATTTTATTTTATTTAAAAAAAAAAAATCATTTTCAGAATTTAGCATTAGAACCGCGTATTGCGGGTCGGGTCCAACCCACTTTCGGTCTCCACGGCTCAAATATATAAACCCATAACACCAAACGAGATCCTCAAAACCCCCCAAAATATCAAAACCCTCGCACAAAACCAGTCAAATTCAGACACGGTGAGAACGAGAAGCTAACCACAAAAATGGCAGGCTTCTCGTTTTCTCCCTCCCCAAACCCTAATTCATCAGCTTCAACACAGCCTTCCTCCCTTTTCGGCTCCTCTTCCCCTTCCCCATTCGCCTCCTCCTCCTCATCTTCTCTATTCTCAAGCCCTAACCCATTCGGATTTGGTACTTCTTCAACTCCGACAAGTTCGTCTCTGTTTGGTAACCCCGCCGCTTCATCGGCTTCCGCTCCGTCATTCGGATTTGATGCTTCTTCAACTACGAGAAATTCGTCTCTTTTTGGTACCCCCGCCGCTTCATCGGCTTCCGCTCCGTCATTCGGATTTGGTGCTTCTTCAACTCCGACAAGTTCGTCTCTGTTTGGTACCCCTGCCGCTTTCTCAACTCCGGCGAGTTCGACTCTGTTTGGCACCCCCGCAGCTTCTTCCACTCCGGCGAGTTCGTCTCTGTTTGGTACTCCCGCCGCTTCTTCAACTCCGGCAAGTTCGTCTCCGTTTGGTGCCCCAGCCGCTTCTTCGTCTCCGTTTGGTGCTTCTTCGGTATTTGGATCCAGCTCTGGTTCAGTGTTTTCTTCGAATTTTTTTGAATCCTCTAGTTCTGGTGCTGCTTCTACTACTCCATCCATCTCTTCAACCATTTTTGGTTCATCTTCTTCGAATTCGGCAACTCCATCTCCGGCTTTTGCTTCTTCACCATTTGGTGCTTCTTCCTCATCTTCTGCTTCAAGTACGCATTCTTTCTCCAATTTGTTTGGATTTTCTTCCGCCTCTAGCACAAGTTCAAGTTCAGATTCCCCATTTTCAAGCTCAGCATCACCGTTTTCAGTTTCACCTTCTCCATTTTCGGGATCTGCTTCACCATTTTCGATTCAATCAGCACCAGCAGCGTCACCATTTTCAGTTTCACCTTCTCCATTTTCGGGATCTGCTTCTCCATTTTCGACTCAATCAGCACCAGCATTTTCATTCCCAAGCACTGCAGCGTTGACTGCATATTCAACTTCACCATTCTCTCTTTCTTCTTCTGCATCGGTACCAACATTTTCAACTTCCGGTACCACTTCATCTTCTGCTGCACCTGGGTTTTCATTTCCCACTGGTTCCAGCTCAAGTTCACCTTCTTCTTCGTTATTTGCATCTTCTGCAGCACCGGGATTTTCATTCCCTACTGGGTCTAGCTCAACTTTAGCTTCATCTTCAGCACCGGCGTTTTCATTCCCTACTGGTTCCAGTCCAGCATTTTCAATATCAAAGGGGACAGGAAGTTCTGCATCAGTTGCTGTTTCTTCTCCTACGCCTTTTGCTACATCAAGCTCTTCATCTTTTGGCGCAAGTTCTTCATCAACTACTACAACTACTGCATCGTCTACAACTGCTACAGCTGTTTCATCAGCTGCTCCTACCGTCTCTTTTCCAAGTTTTGGTACTCCAAGCACAGCTTCTTCTTCGGGAACAACTGGGTTGAGTTTTTCTTTGTCCACGAAAACACCTACAACTGCCTCAGCATCCCAACCCCAACCAGCAGCTCTGTTTGGTTAGTGTTCTAATCTATCTATGTTTTCAGTCTCTTTTCTCTTCTGTATAAATCATAATTATAGTTTTGTCCTACAGTAGCCAGATTTGATTTTTGTTTGGATTCTACACTGTGATTTGGTTTTGTGTTTTCCTGAATGACTATCAAAGTATGTGCATTGTAAACGTTGATGGTAAGTCCTAGTTTAACGAATCACTGAATCTTGGGGAATTTTATAAATTGAGTTGAAGCCCTACCTCAATTTATTTCAGGAACCCATTTTCCCTTGGGAGTAGGCATAGGTGATGAAGTAAGAGTTTGGATTAAGGTGAACATGTGAGGGATAGGTTTATTGAGCTGCCAGTTTACCAAATTGGCTTATGTAAGGGTAAGGAGGTTGAATGGTTGAGGTGAGATCATATGATAACGAAGAGGTATGTTATGAAAATGGAAGTGATTGGAGTGCAGCAGAGTGTAGAATGTGAACTAACACCTAGTACCAGTATTGTCACTAAAGTGGTAAGGGCTGGTGTAGATGCTCCTAGTATGAAGTTTTGCTGCAACAGATTTGGGGGTGACCCCATGTAACAATGAGTTCAAAGTAGGCCTATAGGAGCCATGTGATAGTTCATGTGCTGCTTCTGAAGGTTTTTTTGGAGATGAAATAGGAGTTTGTGTGGATGCAAGTCAGACTTCCTCTATTTCTATATCTCTAGACATGAATGATTTACACTGTTTCACGATTAGCAGTTTGATAGTTAAATGAATTCGAGCCAAGTACGATGACATCACTATGGGGAGAATATGACTGTCAAGTCCATGTTATTGCAGTTGGTGGCTGATGTTGTGTATCCACTTTGCAATCATGACTATAATGCTTAGATCCTGCTGAGATGCAACTTTATTGAGACGAACGGGTGATGCAGTTGCTGTTGGGTTTAATGTGGACTGGTTGCTGCGGAGGGTTAACAAAGTCATGGCAAGCAGATACCAAGTTTGTACGATTTAGGTGGACATGTTAGAGCAGCAAATAGATGCTGCAAAGAAATCTTTAATGGAGATGGAGCTGCGACAATTGGTCTGCCCTGGAAGGAGGTCGCTTTTATGAAGGCTGAGATGGAAGCAAACGTCACTAATGGATCTAATTTAGGTGACGAGCTACTGTGATGGATGCATACAAGATAGGATAGGATGTTTTATTTTGTTTAGTCCTTAATGTTCCCACCGCCTCTCTTAGTCTCTTTCACTCGCTCTGTTTGTTGTGTATCAATAACGTTCTTGATTGAATTATTTTCAAGTTTATCTGTCTATGGAAATTAATATTCTGCACCTAGTATTGTTTTGGACCCCTTCCTCCGTTTAACATTATGTTGGGAGATTTTAATACTCCATCTGGGAATGTCCCAGGCTAGGAAGCAGGGGTGCGCCTATCCCCTGCCGCACTGCGCATGGGGTGCATACATGATATGGCATGAGTCGTATCCCTGGATTTTACTTTGGGGGTGCGGCGGTGGCATGTTTTGTAATTATGAAAAAGAAATTAAGAGAGGAAGATAATATACAGATCATGATGACTTCGCAACAGAGAGAAAGACTCCTGCGGCTGCTCGACTTGGGCTGTGACGCGACTTCACTGGCAGTCTTCTCTCTTCCTTTTTTCTATCTTCTTTTAGTCACTTATACGCTGCCTTTTCTTCATTTTGTTTTTTGGTTGCTGGTTATCTTTTTGTTGAAATTATCTTTGCTGCCTTTTTTTCTTTTTAAAATTAGCTTTGTTGCTTTTTGGGTTAACTTTTTTGTTTTTGTTTTTGGCTCATGGAATTATCTTTTTGTTGTTGTTGTTTAGATTATAATAGTAATCTTTTGCTGGGTTATCTTTTGTTGATTATTTCTGCCTTGCAGGTTGGATTATATTTGTTAAATGTTCAATAAACGTCTTTTTGACTTTAAAGATTTTGGGTTTTGTGTGACTTTATGGTTTCATGTTTTGCTATTGTGATGTAGGATGATGCAATTATATATTTTGTTGGAATAGCATGAAGTATGTAGTTTTGTTAATGTTTTTTTATCATATATATACATAACATATGTGTCGTATTCCCGCTGCAATCGAATCCCCATTTTTTAAATTTGGCGAATCCCCGTATCCTCGCATTGCGCACTTGTATATCTTTGCTTCTTAGGTCCCAAGATAAAAGTTCTTTATTGACTTTTATAGTCAAATTGACCATTTTTCTGATAAGTAAATCTTATTATTCTCTTAAATATATAGAAAAAGCCTATAAAAATTATAAGCTACATACAATTTAGTACTAATCTCAATGTTTGCCTTTTTGAAAATCTAAATATATATGTTTAATATTAATTTTAAAAACGGTCAGTTTGACCACAAAAGTCAATAGAAGATTTTAATCGTGGGCGGAGGGAGTATTTACATTATGGTAGCACTTAGAATCAGAGATATTTAACATTACGCGTGTATATTTCTTGTTACACATTTGTGAGGAGATTGGACTTGATCTTCAAAATTTGTCTCAGTTGCACATTTCCTGCATTATTTTTGTTGTACAGTTTCTCACCTGGATTTCTAAATATTTGTTAATTTGCAAATTCAAGTAAACATTACATTTCTGAATGTAAGGGCTTATATCTGATATAATACCTATATCCCATGTCTGATATGGCATTTACTTTTTGTAGGCCCTGCTTCAACTTCTATAGCTGGAACAACTTCAAGTACCAGTTCTGCTGCTCAGTCAACATCGGCCCTCACTGTAGTTTCCAGTAGTGGGTTAGTATACATCTTGATACTTAACTTTGTTTTAATTTTGATTCATTTTTTTTATGATCACCTCTATGTTGGCATACTTCTAAAACAAGTGGAGGCATGTGTCTCACTTATCTTTTTGTGTTGTAGGACAACTTCAACTGTCAGTGCAGTTGTAGCCTCTGCACCAAAACTACCATCTGAAATCACTGGAAAAACTGTCGAGGAGGTAATTTATATGTACAAAAGTTACGTATAAAAAATTGGCATGTACAATCGTATCTTGCAAAGACACAAAAGTGTAGTTACTTCTAGTTGATGAATGATCATGGCATTCTGCTGGCTAAAGGGAATCGTACAGCCTTCGACATATTATGTTTTCTGCTTTTCTGAATTCCTAGTGTGTGGGGTTTGCATTTGGAGTTCTTTATGTCTTATTATGTGATCTTATAAACACATTAACATTGTTAGCTTTTGTTTCTTTCCTATATTTGCTGATCCTTCTACTTTTGTTGAATTCTTATGTGCTGTTTCATATTTTCCCCTTTTTTCCTCCCCTTTCCCTTTCTATTCTATAAAGATCATCGAAGAGTGGAATGCTGAGCTACAAGGGCGTACTGGAAAATTGCGGAAGCAGGTTATTGCGATAGCTAAGTGGGACAGGAGGATTTTGCAGAACTGTGATGTTCTTATCAGGCTTGAGGTCATTCATTCTTCTCTATGAAAAAATTGCCGTTATTAAAGTTGAATGTTTGGGATATTCATGAAGCCTTATAAGTGTATACTATTTTTTAAAATGTAATGATGTTCAATAGATTTGTGCATGGGAATCCTATAGTTAAGGTTTTGAAAAGAGATTGTTGAATATTCTTGGATTTTCAAATATTAGATCACATTTCTATTGTTGCTGGGCTGCAATGAGAGTAATGTTTCTCTTTTTTTTCCTTTCCCCAACTTTGACGTATGCAATGCTCAATTTCT
Organism: Panax ginseng; assembly: GCA_020205605.1. Lineage (NCBI taxonomy): Eukaryota > Viridiplantae > Streptophyta > Magnoliopsida > Apiales > Araliaceae > Panax > Panax ginseng. Next base: position 6,648,050 of record CM035134.1, on the reverse strand, counting down.
GTGGCGAATATGGATTGTTGCATGTTGTTGGATTTCTTGCCTATTGCTAAATGCCTTCTATATCAGACTGAAGTTACCAATGTAGTTGAGACGCAAACTAACTTGGAGCGACAACTGGAGCTAATTGAGACTCATCAGGAAGAGGTACTGATCAGAACTCTTTTTCTGTATGAACATTAGGACACACTTCTGCTCTGTACACTGATTGTTTGAACTTCTCAATATGTTTCCAGGTTATTCTTCATGAAGGTTATTGGTTATTGAGTGCCGTCTCTGGACTCGATTTTTTTTATTTTTTAATGTGAACCAATGTATGTAGTGTTGCTGTAAAAGTTACTATAATACAAAAAAAAATAGGAACACGCAACCCCCCATAATCTTTTTTTTAACTCTAAAATTCTTTTTGGCAAGTCTTATGTGTCATTTTGCTAACTTCAAACTGGTTACCAAATTGCCACAAAGATTACCAGCCAAAGGTGGTTCCTATGATTCTATCATATCAGAAGCATACATAGGCAGCATGCCTGCATCCATTTAAATGCTGATAGGTCAGTTAAAATTAGATCTGTTTTTTGTTCTATTTTTAGGTTGGTAAGGGTTTGCAAAGTATGGAAGATGAAGCCCAGCGTATGTACAAAGATGAGCGTGGACTACTTCTTGACGATGAGGCTGCATCCATGAGAGATGCAATGTAAGTGCAAAGTTCCAATTTTGATTGATGGTTGACATTCCCTTGTTAACAAATCTTTTTCTGATGATTTGTCTTTGTCTTCCACTCATGCTTCAAATATAGTTTTGCACGTCGCTTATATTTTGCAAAAATTCGTGTTTTTAGATATATAGGACACTTGAGATAGACATGTTATGGAGTGAGCATTTGATTGTCATCTTTTTTGGGGATGTAATTTCCAGGTATGAGCAGGCTGAATTTATTGAAAGGGAACTAGAACAGATGATGGAGCAAATTAAATCGATTATTCAGGCAGTTAACGCCAACCAGGTGACCGGCCCTCTTTGCTTTGTAGTTACTCTTTGCAACTAATGGGATGACTCCACTGGATGTTGTAGTTCGAATCTTAAACAATCAACTAATTTCATTGATGTGGATTGATGAAAAGGTTAGATTCGTACTCATCATTTCTTCAGACGCACAACCAAAGCTCTGTGCTTGCTAGTTTCCTAATTGGATATGTGAGGGGAGTATTAAGAAATTATTATTTCCGTTAATTAGGCATGCCGTGGCTTTATTGTTGTGATTATTATAATTTATTTATTTATTTCCAATTTCTTGTTGTCACATGGTATTACTGTGAAAATATTATTTTTTCTTGAAAGCTTTATCATTACTTCCCAACTTAGTCTCTTCTATTCATGTTGTCAACTTGCTTCTGTGGACTGTTTACCTAATGTTAAATGGTCAATTTCTTTGGCGGATATGGATTGTTGCATGTTGTTGGATTTCTTGCCTATTGCTAAATGTCTTTCAAATCAGACTGAAGTTGCCAATGTGGTTAAGACCCAAACTAACTTGGAGCGACAACTGGAGCTAATTGAGACTCATCAGGAAGAGATACTGATCTGCGCTCTGTCTATATGAACATTAGTGCACAATCTGCTCTGCAGATAGAATCAACATTGTTTGAACTTCTCAATATGCTTCCAGGTTATTATTCTTCATGAAGGTTGTTTGGTTATTGAGTGCTGTTTCCGGAGACAATTTGTTTTATTAATTTTTTTTTTCATGTGCACCAATGTAAGTAGTGTTACTGAAAAAGTTACCATTATACAAAATTATATGAATGCACAGTGCCCCATAATCTTATTCCACTGTATAAATTTCTTTTTGGCAAGTCTTATTTGTCATTGCTAACTTAAAACTGGTTACCAAATTGGCACAAAGATGACAAGCTAAAGGTGGTTCTATCATATCAGATGCATACATAAACATCATGTATTCTTAGGATATTAATTTCTTCTTACGTCTATCTCAGGTTGATGATGATGAGGATGATATTCCCTTGGTTGCCAAGAGTCGGACACTACAGGCAAAGTCATGCACAGTTACTTTACCTGTATCCCGTCCTGTTGATCACCCTACCACGATTGTTGATGAGGTAGAGGAGTCCGCCACCCTTAAGCCGACCAATTTGACTCTGCCCATTCGCGAACCTACGTCCCCTCATGATGATTGTGTCCGCCTTAATGTCGATGATTCCTTAGCTGATGTAGGCATGGAGCCGATCGTAGGCATGGAGCCGATCGTAGGCATTGCTGAGGCTCCCTTCCACTCTACAACATATTCTGGCGGTCTTAATGCACATGCTGATGTTCTCAAGGTTCATGGTTCTCCTCGAGTAGAGATGGAAGGCAAAAGCATATCTTCTGCAGCACATGCAGATCATGGTGGCTCTGGTAGTGCTCCTGTTGATTGTAATGTTGCTTTGGACCCTCCTTCCCCGAGGGGGAATCTTTCGGATCCTTGTGTCTATTTTCATCTTTCCCGAAAGGATTCCGCCAAGCCGTCTTCTGCAAGGGAGGATATATCTGCCGAGCCTTCGAGTGGGGCGATTCATGATGGTCAAGTTGGCATTACTTCTGAGGATATTTTAGTTGTTTTTTCATTCTACAATATTGTCTTTTGTCTTGTTAAGTTTTTTCTTTTCTCTTACCCTTAGACTGATAATATTGGAAATCTAACTGTCTTCTGGTGGGATTGCACTTTTTGATACACTATTCGCCGCCTCTGTTGCCATGTCTCATCCCACTGATATGGCTAATCACCCTAATACCCCTACCTTTGTGCAGCCACATGCAGCGGTTCAGACAGCTAGGATTGCAGCTTCCACTACTATAGGGACTTCTCAGGAGATGCCTCATGGAAGTACATCTGGTTCTGCCACCCCTATCTGTACATCTCTCCCTGCAGCCTCCACAGGTCCTCCTCAAGTGAGCCCCCTTATTGCTTCAAAGGTGGCTCCCTCCAGGCCTTCTTTTAGCCTTTCTGAAGGGCTTGCCTCTTGGAGAGGCTTTCAGGTTTCACCGTCTAGCCGAGAGAGCCTTGAGCATCTTTCTACTCGGTTCCCTCAGATGCTTGATCAATTCCAGCTTCAAACAAGACATTTTCAGACTTTTATATTGGATCTCCTTGCAGGTCTTGGGGATGAGATGCACGATATGCTGGTTAGCGAAGTGCAAGAAACAGACTTGGATAGGCTCAAGTGCATCATCGCTGACCTTTCTAGTGTGGGCATAGACGTAACCATTTTTCGGGATAGACTGGATGTTGTTGCTTCTGCCCGTCGTGCTGCTGACTTGAGCTCGGCCATTGCTATGCGTTGTCATGAGCATGCCATGTACACACGGGAACTCTTGAGGGTGGAGTCTGCAGCTAAGGATTTGAGGATTGAGCTTGAGAAGACTGAGTCTGCTGCCAAGGACTTGAGAGCCATATTGAAAGAGAATGAGCAGGCTCGAGATGTCGCTATCGCCGTCTTGGAGGTTCTAGATACTTATTCTGCTCAGCTTGATCCTTGTTTGTCTTTAGATCAGGGTCTTTAGTAGTTTTCATTCCCTGTTTTTGTTTCTTTGATGGTATGATAATATATGTTGATCTTCCTGTTTTCTATTCATTCGTTTTTCTTAATTGTGCATGGATATTCGTTTTGCTTTTGACTTGAACAGTGTTCTTTACTCATGACTAAATATCAATTATTAAGTCATTTTCACTTTCGGAGGTGAAAAAGTGTAACTGTTCGTTAACCATCTTAGATGTAATATTTCTTTACCCATTTTATATTCAATGGACCTTAGATAATATCTGATTCCGCAAGAGATATTTTGTAATATTCGTTTTCGGAGTTTTTTAAAAAATAATTACTTATTTTTTTGACTTAAAAGTCAATTTGTAAGTCAAAAAACAAGTGATTGTTAAACCCTTAATAGTATAAATTGGTTTGACCAATTATAAGTTGTTCCCGAAACGGGCCAATATTATTTGATCTCTCCTAATTAACCAAACTCCAAACAGTGCAAGTTAAAAAAAATTCTTACCTTAGTTATACTCCCCCGTATAAGACTTTTTAGAGTTATGCACAATTATTAAGTAAATGATTGTATAGTATTAAATATAATATTAAATATTTATATTGCCCTTGTATTGAAAAGAAAATTATTATTTATTGGACAAAAAATAGTAATAGAAGAGAACTAAAGTTATATTTAATACTTGGGGTAATATTGGAAACTAACCAATTAATACTTACTTGTAATTCTAAAACGTCATATATTAAAAAATTAAGGCATTCAAATGACATATATATTATGTTAAATACTTAATATTATAGATTTTTGTATTAGATTTAAGATCAGAGAAATTAGATTAAAAACAGAAAAATAATAACACACGATATATTCAAGTCTACCGAAATTCTAGCTAGTCTTGTTTGTTTGATATATTCTCTCACGCTTTATAATGATATATACACCAAATAATTTTTATATAATAATTAAAAAATCCTAACTCTTAATATACAGGTCATGCCCAAAACATTAATCAAAACCAAGATCGAATTACTAATAAATCTCTAAATCCAAATACACATTATGGTCGGACTATCCTTTTGCGGTTGGACCCTAAAATATGAGTCAATCTAACATTTTGTTTGGCACAGAAATTTGAGAATAAAACAAGCAGCAACTAAGTTTTATCTTTATTTTTGTGAAGAAAATATCCAAGCAAAAATACATTAAACCCATAGATCCTCCTTTTCCCCAGAGCTTAATTTTATTTATAAAAAAAAAAAAATCATTTTCAGAATTTAGCATTAGAACCGCTCTATAAAGGTGTTTCGGGTCGGGTCCATCCCACTTTCGCTCTCCACGGCTCAAATATATAAACCCCATAACACATTAACACCAAACGAGATCCTCAAAACCCCCCAAAATTTCAAAACCCTCGCACAAAACCAGTCAAATTCAGACACAGTGAGAACGAGAAGCAAACCGCAAAAATGGCAGGCTTCTCGATTCCAAACAACTCATCTACATCCTCATCTTCATCCCAATTTTCGTTTTCTCCCTCCCCAAACCCTAATTCATCAGCTTCAACACAGCCTTCCTCCCTTTTCGGCTCCTCTTCCCCCTCCCCATTCGCCTCCTCCTCCTCATCTTCTCTCTTCTCAAGCCCTAACCCTAGCTTTGGCGCACCTGCATTCTCGACTACATCGTTCTCACTCTCCGCTAACGCCGCTTCATCGGCTTCCGCTACGTCATTCGGATTTGGCGCTTCTTCAACTCCGACAAGTTCGTCACTGTTTGGTACCCCCGCCGCTTTCTCAACTCCGGCGAGTTCGACTCTGTTTGGCACCCCCGCAGCTTCTTCAACTCCGGCGAGTTCGTCTCTGTTTGGTACTCCCGCCGCTTCTTCAACTCCGGCAATTTCGTCTCCGTTTGGTGCCCCAGCCGCTTCTTCGTCTCCGTTTGGTGCTTCTTCGGTATTTGGATCCAGCTCTGGTTCGGTGTTTTCTTCGAATTTGTTTGGATCCTCTAGTTCTGGTGCTGCTTCTACTACTTCATCCATCCCTTCAACCATTTTTGGTTCATCTTCTTCGAATTCGGCAACTCCATCTCCGGCTTTTGCTTCTTCACCATTCGGTGCTTCTTCCTCATCTTCTGCTTCAAGTACGCCTTCATTCTCCAATTTGTTTGGATCTTCTTCCGCCTCTAGCACAAGTTCAAGTTCAGCTTCCCCATTTTCAAGCTCAGCATCACCGTTTTCAGTTTCACCTTCTCCATTTTCGGGATCTGCTTCACCATTTTCGACTCAATCCGCACCAGCATTCTCATTTCCAAGCACTGCAGCGTCGACTGCAGATTCAACTTCACCATTCTATCTTTCTTCCTCTGCATCGGCACCGACATTTTCAACTTCCAGTACCACTTCATCTTCTGCTGCACCTGGGTTTTCATTTCCCACTGGTTCCAGCTCAAGTTCACCTTCTTCTTCGTTATTTGCTGCTTCATCATCTTCTGCAGCACCGGGATTTTCATTCCCTACTGGGTCTAGCTCAACTTTAGCTTCATCTTCAGCACCTGGGTTCTCATTCCCTACTGGTTCCAGTCCAGCATTTTCAATATCAAAGGGGACAGGAAGTTCTGCATCAGTTGCTGTTTCTTCTCCTACTCCTTTTGCTACATCAAGCTCTTCATCCGGTGGGTTTTCCTTTGGCACCTCATCCTTGTCTGGTTTCCCATCCTCTATTGGGTTTGGAAATGTGGCTTCAACTACGTCCACTGTCACTGCTTCCGTGTCTAGTCCAGCAGTAACTGTTGCTTCATCTCTCTTTTCAGCAGTCACTACCACTACTGCATCAACTCCAGCAGTTTCAACCCTGGCAACATCTACTGTGACTTCTGGTATTACTTTTCCATCTTTTGACGCAAGTTCTTCATCAACTACTACAACTACTTCATCGTCTACAACTGCTGCAGCTGTTTCATCAGCTGCTCCTACCGTCTCTTTTCCAAGTTTTGGTACTCCAAGCACAGCTTCTTCTTCGGGCACAACTGGGTTGAGTTTTTCTTTGTCCACGAAAACACCTACAACTGCCTCAGCATCACAACCCCAACCAGCAGCTCTGTTTGGTGGGTGTTCTAATCTATCTATGTTTTCAGTCACTTTTCTCTTCTGTATAAATCATAATTATAGTTTCGTCCTGCAATAGCAAGATTTGATTTTTGTTTGGATTCTACACTGTGATTTGGTTTTGTGTCTTCCTGAATGACTATCAAAGTATGTGCATTGTAAACGTAGATGGTAAGTGCTAGTTTAAAGAATCACTAAATCTTGGGGAATTTTATAAATTGAGTTGAAGCCCTACCTCAATTCATTTCAGGAACCCATTTTCCCTTGGGAGTAAGCATAGGTGATGAAGTAAGAGTTTGGATTAAGGTAAACATGTGAGGGATAGGTTTATTGAGCTGCCAGTTTACCAAATTGGCTTATGTTAAGGGTAAGGAGGTTGAATGGTTGAGGTGAGATCATATGATAATGAAGAGGTATGTTATGAAAATGGAAGTGATTGGAGTGCAGCAGAGTGTAGAATGTGAACTAACACCTAGTACCAGTATTGTCACTAAAGTGGTAAGGGCTGGTGTAGATGCTCCTAGTATGAAGTTTTGCTGCAACAGATTTGGGGGTGACCCCATGTAACAATGAGTTCAAAGTAGGCCTATAGGAGCCATGTGATAGTTCATGTGCTGCTTCTGAAGGTTTTTTTGGAGATGAAATAGGAGTTTGTGTGGATGCAAGTCAGACTTCCTCTATTTCTATATCTCTAGACATGAATGATTTACACTGTTTCACGATTAGCAGTTTGATAGTTAAATGAATTCGAGCCAAGTACGATGACATCACTATGGGGAGAATACGACTGTCAAGTCCATGTTATTGCAGTTGGTGGCTGATGTTGTGTATCCACTTTGCAATCATGACTATAATGCTTAGATCCTGCTGAGATGCAACTTTATTGAGACGAACGGGTGATGCAGTTGCTGTTGGGTTTAATGTGGACTGGTTGCTGCGGAGGGTTAACAAAGTCATGGCAAGCAGATACCAAGTTTGTACGATTTAGGTGGACATGTTAGAGCAGCAAATAGATGCTGCAAAGAAATCTTTAATGGAGATGGAGCTGCGACAATTCGTCTGCCCTAGAAGGAGGTCGCTTTTATGAAGGCCAATGTTCTAAAAGGCGCTAGACGGGCGGCCGAGGGGGGCCTAGCGCCTATGGGGCCTGGGCGGGATTTATTATTTTAAGCCAATTTTAATATTTTATCTCACATTTATCCAAACAAAACAATAATATAAAGCAAAACAATCTATAATAAAGATAATAAAGGTCTTTACTTAAAGGTCAAAGGTCAAACACAAACATGCAATTGTTCAAAGTTCAAACATATTTTTAACGTATTAGTTTTATTCATAAATATGATTGCTATCAAATAATAAAATTTAAAATTTCAAGAATTTAATTCAATATTAAAATTTAATAAACTAATCATAAATTTAAGAATTATATTTAATTAAACTAAATATTACAAATGTATCATCATTTATATAATTTGAAGTTTGGCACAAATTTAAAAAATTACAACTATAATAAAATTGTCCATTTTGACTTGATATTGTTCATTTCTTGTTGTAATTTGATATACTATAACTTGTATTGTGAATATGGTAAATCGTTAGAAAAATAAATATATCAAGATCTGGTTTGGGTAGTTATTAAAATAAAAAAAAAAAACTCTCCGTCTAGGCTCCTGAATGGATTTTTTGCCGCCTTGGGCCTAGGTGAGGCACCAGGGGGGCCTAGCGCCTAGGTGAGGCGCCAAGGGGGAGCCTAGCGCCTAGGCGGGGATTTTTAGAACAGTGATGAAGGCTGAGATGGAAGCAAACGTCACTAATGGATCTAATTTAGGTGACGAGCTACTGTGATGGATGCATACAAGATAGGATAGGATGTTTTATTTTGTTTATTCTTTAATGTTCCCACCACCTCTCTTAGTATCTTTCGCTCACTCTGTTTGTTGTGTATCAATAACGTGCTTGATTGAATTATTTTCATGTTTATCTGTATTGAAATTAATATTCTGCACCTAGTGTTGTTTTGGACCCCTTCTCCGTTTAACATTATGTTGGGGGATTTTAATACTCCATCTGGGAATGTCCCAGGCTAGGAAGCAGGGGTGAGCCTATCCCCTGACGCACTGCGCATGGGGTGCGCGGGGGTGCATACGGGATATGGCACAAGTTGTATCCCCGGATTTTACTTTGGGGGTGCGCCTATGGGGGTGCCGCGGTGGCATGTTTTGTAATTATGAAAAAGAAATTAAGAGGGGAAGATAATAGATCGATCATGATGACTTCACAACGGAGAGAAAGACTCCCGTGGCTGCTCGACTTGGGCAGTGACGCGACTTCACTGACACTCTTCTCTCTACCTTTTTTCTCTCTTCTTTTAGTCACTTATACGTTGCCTTTTCTTCATTTTGTTTTTTGGTTGTTGGTCATCTTTTTGTTGAAATTATCTTTGGTGCCTTCTTTTTTTTTTTTAAATTAGCTTTGTTGCTTGCTGGGTTATCTTTTTTTTTGTTTTTGGCCTCATGGAATTATCTTTTCTTTGTTGTTGTTTAGATTATGATAATAATCTTTTGCTGGGTCATCTTTTTGTTGATTATTGCTGCCTTGCGAGTTGGGTTATATTTGTTAAATGTTTAATAAATGTCTTTTTGACTTTAAAGACTTTGGGTTTTGTGTGACTTTATGGTTTCATATTTTGCTATTGTGATGTAGGATGATGAAATTATATATTTTGCTGGAATAACATGAAGTATTTAGTTTTGTTAATGTTTTTTAATCATATATATACATAACATATGTGTTTTATTCCCGCTGCACCCGAATTCCCATTTTTTAAATTTGGCGAATCCCCTTATCCTCGCATTGCGCACTTGTATATCATTGCTTCTTAGGTCTCAAGATAAAAGTTCTTTATTGATTTTTATAGTCAAATTGACCGTTTTTCTGATACGTAGATCTTATTATTCTCTTAAATATATAGAAAAAGCCTATAAAAATTATAAACTACATACAGTACTAATCTCAATGTTTTCCTTTTTGAAAATCTAAATATATATGTTTAATATTAATTTTAAAAACAGTCAGTTTGAACATAAAAGTGAATAAAAGATTTTTATCCTGGGACGGAGGGAGTATTTACATTATGGTAGCACTTAGAATCAGAGATATTTAACATTACGCATGTATATTTCTTGTTACACATCTGTGAGGAGATTGGACTTGATCTTCAAAATTTGTCTCAGTTACACATTTCCTGCATTATTGTTGTTGTACAGTTTCTCACCTGGATTTCTAAATATTTGTTAATTTGCAAATTCATGTAAACATTACATTTCCGAATGTAAGGGCTTATATCTATTATAATACCTATATCCCATGTCTGATCTGGCATTTACTTTTTGTAGGCCCTGCTTCAACTTCTACAGCTGGAACAACTTCAAGTACCAGTTCTGCTGCTCAGTCAACATCGGCCCTCGCTGTAGTTTCCAGTAGTGGGTTAGTATACATCTTGATAACTTAACTTTGTTTTAATTTTGATTCAATTTTTTTTTATGATCACCTCTATGTTGGCATACTTCTAAAACAAGTGGAGGCATGGGTCTCACTTATTGTGTTCTAGGACTTCTTCAACTGTCAGTGCAGCTGTAGCCTCTGCGCCAAAACTACCATCTGAAATCACTGGAAAAACTGTCGAGGAGGTAATTTATATGTTTTAAAGTTACTTGTAAAAAATTGACATATGCAATCTATCTTTCAAAGACTTAAAAGTGCTAGTTAGTTCTACTTGATGAATGATCATGGCATTCTGCTGGCTAAAGGGAAACATACAACCTTCAACATATTATGTTTTTTGCTTTTCTGAATTCCTAGTTTGTGGGGGTTTGCATTTGGAGTTATTTACATGTCTTAGTATGTCACCTTATAAATAAGGGGGTAAACGATTCGAATTTGACTCGGAATGTTAAATTCATACTAAATCTCGAATTCGAATTATACGTGAAAAAATCTATTCAGACTCGACTCGAATATTTATTACTCGAATTCGATCTGATTTAGATCGAATTAGATTCAAAATACTCGCGATCTTCAAATTGAAACTCGAATTCGAGTCTCCACATAATAACTAGTTTTGTAATAAATATAATTATAAATTGAATTTGTTATTTTACTTTGAAATAAGAAAATATATTTACTATTACACTTTACAAATATAAAATCACAATTAGAATTAAAAACAAAATAAAATAATAATAATTAATTATCCTAATTTGATTTAGTTTTGTATATATTATAAGATAATGTATCGAGTATTTAATCAAATTTGTATCAATCGAGTATGTATCGAATCAGAATTCGAATAGTTTGAATATTAAACGAGTCGAGTATAACCTTACTCAGATTCTACTCATATTTTTATTTGAACTATTTTTTGTGATCAGATTTGGACCATATTATTAACGAATTCGAGTCTCGCTATTATTTTTTCGAGTCGAGCCTGAATCGAGTCTAAACTGTTTCGTTTACAGCCTTACTTATAAACACATTTACATTGTTAGCTTTTGTTACTTTTCTATATTTGCCTATCCTTCTACTCTTGTTGAATTTTCATGTCCCGTTTCATATTTTCCCCTTTTTTTTTTCTCCCCTTTCCCTTTCTATTATATAAAGATCATCAAAGAGTGGAATGCTGAGCTACAAGAGCGTACTGGAAAATTTCGAAAGCAGGCTACTGCGATAGCTGAGTGGGACAGGAGGATTTTGCAGAACCGTGATGTTCTTCTCAGGCTTGAGGTCATTCATTCTTCTCTATGAAAAATTACTGTTATAAAGTTGAATGTTTAGGATATTCATGAAGCCTTATACTTGTATACTATTTTTAAAATGTAATGAATTTTAATAGATTTGTGCATGGGAGTCCTATAGTTATGATTTTTTGAATATTCTTGGATATTCATAAATTAGATCACATTTCTATTGTTGCTGGGTTGCATTGGGAGAGTATTGTTACCCCAAAAAAAAAAAAAAAAAAAAAAACTTTTGATAGGCTTTTGTTTCTTGTTTTCTGTACTATTATCTGTATGCTTATGCAATTTCTGACGGTTATTCAATATTATGATATGTACTTCTGCTTTCACTTTTAAGTTAATGCCGTCAACTCGCTTTTTTGGGCTGTTTACCTAATGTTAAAGGCTCAATTTCTTTGGCGAATATGGATTTTTGCATGTTGTTGGATTGCTTGCCTATTGCTAAATGCCTTCTAAATCAGACTGAAGTTGCCAATGTGGTTGAGACACAAACTAACTTGGAGCGACAACTGGAGCTAATTGAGACTCATCAGGAAGAGGTACTGATCAGCACTCTTTGTCTATATGAACATTAGTGCACTCTTTGTTTTATTTTTATTTTTTTTTATTTTTTCATGTGCACCAATATGAGTAGTGTTGCTGAAAAAGCTACCATAATACAAAATTATAAGAATATGCAACCCCCATAATCTTATGTCACACTATAAATCTCTTTTTGGTTAGTGTGATTTGTCATTGCTAACTTAAAAGTGGTTTTCCAAATTGCTACAAAGATGACCAGCCAAAGGTGGTTCTATGATTCTATCATATCAGAAGCATGCTGCATTAATTTAAATGGTGATAGGTCAATTATATTATATCTCTTTTTCAGATTCGGATTTTGAATGAAATCATTTAATTAAATTTATTTTATTTATTAATAAGCCATGCCTGGATTAATTACTTTCTAGAAACTTGTTTAATTGGATTAAACTAGATTCTCCGAAAAGCTTATAGCCTAGCTGGCAGGAAGGCGTTTCAAGTTGTCCCTGCTTGTTTGCTAGTAGATAGTAATTGATTCCTATCAAGGTTCAACTTGTACCCAGTTGGCACATGATGTTTTATTTTGGTCCATATCGAAATCCTCCTGAGGTTGGTCCCAACCATTGACAACTGCTTTTTATTTGATGAAGAGAAGTTATATATAGAAAGAAGAAATTAGAAGAGAGGTACTGGGAGTCCTGTACAGAAAAGAAGAGGGAAAGAAAACCTCAATTGAGAACTGCCTTTCAATACATCTGAACCTTGGAGATTGCAATGCCTTTAAAGTTCTAACACTTGTTGCTTGGATTGAAGCAAGACTTTAAATTTGCATTCCTCTCCTACCACATCCTGAATGACAACAAGCATGCTGGAGTGCAACAAAATCCTTCCATTCTTAGAGTTGGACTGAATTTCATGAGCCTAGTTGCATTAAATGCAAATATCCTTGACAAAGGTTATAAGGTCAACCATACTGTAACAATCTAATGGTATTAAACCTATCTGGACTTTGGAAGTAACCTCAGTCTTCCAGATTAGTTTATATATTGAATGAAGGAGTCTTGAGAGCTAACAAAATAAGCATGAAGGATCCATAATGAAACACACCAACATAATACAATATCACATATAGAAGGCTCAATTATAAGCTATGTCATCAAACAAGATGTATGTGCTGTCACATTTACACGCATGAAAGTTGTGCATATTTTATATCTGTTCTTTTCTTCTATTATTAGGTTGATAAGGCTCTGCAAAGTATGGAAGATGAAGCTGAACGTATATACAAAGATGAGCGTGGACCACTTCTTGATGACGAGGCTGCATCCACGAGAGATGCAATGTAAGTGCAAAGTTCACAATTTGATTGATGGTTGACATTACCCTTGTTAAAAAATCTTCTTCATTTCTGATTATTTATCTTTGTATGCCCCTTATCCTTTAAGTATTATTTTACACGGCGCTTATATAGAACTCCAAAATGTTGATGGTAGATATGTAGGACACTTAAGCTAGACATGTTATGGAGTGAGCATTTGATTATTATCTTTTTTTGGGATGTAATTTTCAGGTATGAGCAGGCTGAATTTATTGAAAGGGAACTGGAACAGATGACAGAGCAAATTAAATCCATTATTCAGGCTGTTAATGCCAACCAGGTTACTGCCCCTATTTGCTTTGTGGTTACTCCTTGAAAAGCTTTTTTGGTGAACTTACTATTCTTTTTTGTTTCATTTAGGCTGGAGAACTCGAGGCAACTGATGGGATGACTCCACTGGATGTTGTAGTTCGAATCTTAAACAATCAATTAAGTTCATTGATGTGGATTGATGAAAAGGTTAGATTCTGACTCATCATTTCTTCAGACGCACAACCAAAGCTCTGTGCTTGCTAGTTTCATAATGGGATATGCGAGGGAAGTATAAAAATTTATCATTTCCGTTAAGTAGGCACACACCGAGGTTTTATTGTTGTGATTAGTATAAAAATTTGTTTTTCCCAATTTCTTGTAGTCTCATGGTATTACTGTGAAAATATTATTTTTTCTTGGAAGCTTATCCCTGCTTCCCAACTTAGTCTCTTCTATTCATTTTTTGAATGTCGCAAAACCTTGTGACTTTGTTTTTAATAATTAAATGAATCCTAGAGGCGCTAAAGGTGGTGTTCCCAAGTACAAGCACACTAATATAAAGCATATAGTTTAAATAAAAGTCGCACTATCTATAAAAGTTCCTTGAGTGAACTCTCCCATAGAAACCACAAAAGGCACAATGGATCCTTAAAACTTCTTATGAAACTAAACCACAAGGGGCCTCACTCTTCCTTCAAAATAGCAGTTCTGTTCCTTCAAAATTGTCCACCGAAGGTAGCCATCTCCATTCATTTTCACCTCATGCTAGTCCTGCAACCTCTCACTTACTGATCTTGGCATGACCAACAAGATGCAACGGAGTGCGAAAACAAGTCCATAAACTCCATTCTGCCTATACTGAAGCAAATGGTCAACCGCGTGAATACTTGTGAATCGATGTCGTCTCTTCTGCAAATTATTTTGAGCAAGAATTATACTCATATTGTCCCAAAATGAGATTCAGGATTCACTTTTTAGGGTGTCTCAAAGTACCTACTTTCAAAACCAGTCTTTATTTTGAGTAAGAATTATGCTCCTAATGTTACTACTTTGCCCTTGTTTTGGAAAAGAAAAATATAGGGTGTAGTCTTGAAAAGGTAAGTTTGCAAGTGTATAACTTTTACACCTTCCACAAGCTTTTTCAAAAAAGTGCTTGAAGTCCCAATGGAGACATCTTGACTAGGATGGGCAGATTACTTGTATATATTTCAAATTGCTTGAAAATCAATTTCTTCTTCCCTTTATTGAAATTGCTCTTCAAATGTCTTTTACTTGATTCTCAGTTTTGTTGGAAAGACACTTTGAAGATGTTATTATTCTTTTTTTTTTTTAAATTTAATTGGAGGATGAATATCCAGTTGTTTCTTCAATAAATTGTTTCACATATCATATTTATGTGTGTTTTTCTGTTTTAATATACTCGTCTTTGAGCATGGGTATGGAGTATAAATGTTCCTGTCTTCCTGAGCACCTAGGTTCTTAATTTTTTTTTTTCTGGGAGGGAGGGAGGGAGGGAGGGGGGATATTTATAGTTCATTTTCTTCAAATGGTGCTGTTTGTAAATAGAATTTTATTTTTCAAACTGAATGTAAATTAATCAATCTTTGTGAAAATATTAATTTTGCAAATCTATTGCTAAAACACTGATCTGTCTCGCATCATTAGGCCGAAGAATTCTCATCACGTATTCAGAAGCTCGCTAGCCAAGGCTCTGCCGCAGATCGTGAATTGATGGGCCAAAAATACTGGTTGACTTAATTTTTACACAGTTTCTGAAGTCAGATGCTACTAACAGGAGCAAGCAGACCTTTTGTTGCATCAAATTTCTTGTTCAACACATTGTCATGTTGTGTTTCAATATTAGTGCCATTTGTTGGATATAAAACATTTTTGTACCTGGCAAGATTATTTTTTTAGTCCTAGGTGTAGTTATGTATGCTCTTTTGTACTCATGATTCCAAATTATAATCAGCAAATATTTAGATACCAAATTGTGTGCAAATGTTTGCTCCTGTCAAATTCTTGTCGGTATATTTTTTATTTATGATGAAAGTTATTTAAACTTTTATAATTTGTGCTAAAAATCATTTATTCTAAAATAGGTGCACAAACTCATAACAGTTATTTCAACTCTTATACTCTGAACTAATATTTACATCTGCTTATTTGAGAAGTATAAATCTTAAAAGGAAACTGATATTTTCATATGACTTTTTGATAGTTTTACATGAAGATCATCGCTATTAATCCTATAATGACTGTAAAAACCGTCGGTATACATTTATAGCGATACTTTTCATGTAGAAATATCAATATTCATCTCAAAATTGCATGAATTATATCTGCTTATGTAAATAAGCATATTTCAATAACATTTTTTATTAAAAGGTATTTGATGTTAGTTTATTTTATATATCTGTGAGGGGAAAAAAGGTGATCTTAAGATCAAGACTAAAGTAGTAAAGAGGTCAAATGTTTCAAAATCAGGTTATAAAATAAAATTGAACTCATAAATTAGGTACAACTAAATTTAAGAAAGTATGAGAAAGTAGGATAAGTTGAAAATTTGTCTTTAAAAAGTTGTAAATATTTCTCTACCTGTAGAAAGAGTAAAGTTATTACTTGGAGAGAAACTTGAAATTAGACGTAACAACATATTCGAAATGTATATTGTGAATCAAACAAATCATTATATTTTGTGCAATTAATATCTGTCTCGTTATTTTTTCCACACATTAATTAATCACGCACAATTTAATTGAATTTAATTAATAAAAAGGTCCAAAAAATTTTAAATTGATAATAATCTATTCAACCCCTTCTAATTATTATTGACCCTTCACAACCTTTATTTTACATTCATAATCAAAAGTTGTTCAATCCATCTCTCCCACAAAGTGAGAATAAGATCCTGATGCTTGAAATCAAAACCACTCACATAATTTATCTACAGAACTTACTATCCAACTTTGTTTCATATTCATAACCAAATGTTCTGTTCAACCTACTCAACCAGTTTGTGGGGATACAAGGTGTCGAGTTGAGAATTGAGCATTGTTGCTAAATATTAATGCCAGTTAATGGGGATCAAACCCCCTGCCCCCGAGTGACGACCACAATCAAGAGAACCACTACAGAGAGGAGCATTGAAGATCTAACATTTTCTTCAAAGATATCAGGGAGGTCAGAAGTGGGAATTTTGTTCTCAGCAGGTTTAAACATCTCACTCACAAGCAATCCAAATTTCGAGATCACTTCACCAAATTTTGACATAGTTATCCCCAATATCCACTTCATGATGACAGCTGCAAGGTCTGGTTTTTCTTCAGAGATTTGAGGTCCGCCACGTCTGTTCTCTTTAGCTGCATGTATTAATGTGCAACGACAATAAGGAGGCACATATCAACAATGGCAAATGAAGAATTTATAGCGTATCAAAATGAAAAGAGAAATAAAGACGTATAACAGTTCTTTTCTGAACTTGACAAGACGATGAGAAGAATGAAGAATTTTTAACCACTTACTCCCTAGTCTTCAAGGCTACAACTTGTTTCGCTAGCCATATTGTCTTTCATATATTTGGTGCTAGTAAACATTCTTATTCTGAGCGGCAGGTGTATCTTAATTGGTTAGAGAATCCCCCAACCATGCACATTAACAACCCTTTTCATTTTTGTTAGGTTAGAGTAGAGTAGTCTGGTTTCTTAATTGGTTAAAAAAATCCTTCTGCTACTTAGGTCTCCTGTTGTTGACTTTGCATACATCCATTGTTCTCCGTATGGAAATGAGAGTCCTATTTCTTTTGTTGAGTTTTTTTTTAGAATATTAGACTTTGCATTTGACTAATTTCGACATAATTTTCCCTGATCAATAAATATTTCATGACAATAAATTTACTCTTTAAAGTTTAATATTAGAAAGAAAAATAATCCAAATTTTTTTCTCCGAGTGTTGTGTCCAATAAAAACCTAGTTTTTCGAATAAAAATCAACAAAAGAACTCTCATTTCCATAAGGAGAGAGTAGATTGGAACAACGAATGTATGCAAAATCTGTTACATCTGAGCTAAGTAGCAAAAAGATTTTGCTGATAGATCAGAGATGAAATATTTTAGCCATAAAGCAACTTCATCAGTACTCTATATCCTTGGAATTGGATTAAGAAATGTTGAAAGAAGAACCCAATAGTTTTTACATTAGTGGATCATCAGTTTTGTGTAAACCTGTGCGCAGTGAGCCCCCGAGATCCTGAACTGCCTTGTTGCTCAAAATGGCATCCCACACCGCTTTATCCGATGATATTGAAGCCACCATTTTCTACATAAAAATTCAGAAACAGACATTGAAATGGCAGGCTTTATAATCGTACAATTTCATTCGTTATGCTGAAGCTGTTCATAAAACTCCCTTTATTTCACAAAAAGAGTCTCATTTGCCAAACTCTTTTCCCCACAAAAGGAGTCCTCTTTTATTATAGAATTATAATAGTTTAGAAAATGATGCATTGTCCTCAAGTTTTAACATTATAATTTCATTATCATGCCACCACCACTGATAAACTAGCAATCAACTTTTTCAAGAATAAACATGGAATAATATACATCCCTAATATTTGCAAATGAGACTTTTTTTGTGGAATGCAAAAGAGTAGTAATTGTCTTGGGGAAAATGACAAAATTTTAAATAAATATAACTTTGATCACCATAATCTCAAAGTAAAAGGACACCAACTTTATTCTTCGCTCACCTTAACACATAGTACAAGACAGTTACCTGAACTGATGGCTCAGTTTTCAGTAAATGATAAGCTTCTTGAACTCGTTTGTATCCAGAGGATTGAGTAATTCTTGTATCATGGTTTAACATTTCATTAAGCTGGTTGAATTCCGACGATTTTGATGTAGTACTTGTACTCCCATCCATGAAACTGTGTAAGATTAATCCAAAAGGAACACTCTTAAGCACATTTTAATGCAATAGCATTGTTCTAAAAATCCCCGCCTAGGCGCTAGGCACCCCCTTGGCGCCCGCCTAGGCGCTTGGCCCCCTTGTCGCCTCTAGGCCTCCCAGGCGCCTCACCTAGGGCCAAGGTGGTAAAAAAATTCCTCCAGGAAATTAGGTGGGTTCTAGGCGAAGAGATTTTTTTTATTTTAATAACTACCCAAACCAAATCTTGATATATTTATTTTTCTAATGATTTATTATATTCATAATACAGGTTGTAGCATATCAAATCACAATAAGAAGTGAACAATATCAAGTCCAAATAGATAATTTTATTATAGTTATAATTTTTTAAACTTGTACCAACTTCAAATTATATAAATGATGATACATTTGTAATATTTAGTTAAATTCAATTTTATAATTCTTAAATTTATGTTTGGTTTCTTAAGTTTTAATATTGAATTAAATTCTTAAAATTTAAAATTTTATTATTTAATAGCAATCAAGTTTATAAATAAAACTAATACGTTAAAAATATGTTTAAACTTTGAACAATTGCATGTTTGTATTTGAACTTTAACAGTAGCAATATGGATGTGTGAACTTTAAGAAAAGGCCTTTATTATCTTTATTATAGATTGTTTTGCTTTATATTATTATTTTGTTTGGATAAATGTAAGATAAAATATTAAAATTGACTTAAAATAAAAAAATCTCGCCTAGGCCCCCCTCGGCCGCCCGCCTCACTCCTAGCGCCTTTTAGAACATTGTGCCATAGCAGAACTAAAGAACCAATTTTAAGTGATCATTAAAGCAGACAACCTTGTATGTCTAGAGTATTTAATTTCTACTAATTCATTAACATACCACTCCCTCTCTTCCAAAATTAGATATACATTTCTAAAACGACTATTTTTAAGAAAAAACTTTACTTTTTCAAACTTATCCCCAGCATTTATTAAAGATGTAGTAATGGTGTCATGATAATACTCAAATCATAAAATAAGTAATGACACGTTAGGATTTAGGAACTTTACGCACTTGATAGTGTATAATTAGAAATGTATCTCTAATTTTGGAACATACTAAAACAAAATTTGTATCTCTAATCTTGAAAACTCCGAAGGGCCGACGAGACTTGTGCATGGACTCCCAACCTCTAAAACCCCAGCAACCTAATGCTAATGGGTGATCTTTGGGCATCTCTCTCTGGCACACACCCATTCTTTTTATTTATTAAAAATTACAGAGGAAACTTGTAAAAAGAGATTTTTTTTTGCCACTACATATAAATCTCCTCACTCACACACAAACCTTTGGATTCCAAATAAAATGTCACATACATTTGGAAAATGGGAAATATAAAGTAAACATGATTTTTTTTAGACCTCCTTTCCATTTGCACAATTAAAGAATAGCAACATACCCACCTAAATTCCATAACATTAAACAAAATTGAGAAATAAGTATTGCACTTTAAAAATCATGACTACTAAAATTATTCTACTACATGCATACTGTAAATTAAAAATAAAAAAAAAAACCTTTTAAGAAATTAGTTAAACCTTTGAAGATCAGACATGGCTTTTTGGACTTCAATCCGAGAAGGAACAGGGCCAAAAACAGTGTCATGAGGAGCCCCAGTTGGTCTTTTACCTTCTTTTCCATCTAAAAAACCCATCTTTATCTTAAAGGTTGCAGTTGAATCAGTGAGAATTTGAGATGATAAGAAGAAAAAGGATGATATTGAGAAAGAGTAGAGAGAACTGGTGGTGGTGCTTCTTTCTTATTGGATTAATGTTGATAAATTGGAGGCCTGGACCCACCACTAATTTTTTAACCTGCAAATGGTGGGAACATGGCTTGGCTGATGGCTCCTCCTACCTGCATATTTCCAATGGATTCTCACTCTCTACTTACTCTCTTTTTTCTTCTTTTTTTATGTTAGTGGATAAAATGATCAAATACTGATCATGCTTTGATTGGTACACTGTTAGGGTATGGTTGTAGGTGGGAGAGAGAGAGAGAGAGAGAGAGAGAGGGAGGGTGGGCGGAAATTAGTAAAAAAAAAGAAACTGTTTTTACTTTTAAAAAATTAAAAATAAAATTTAATAAAAAGTAAAAAATATAACAAAGTTAATTATTTAATTTTAGCAACACAATGAGTCATTTTAAGTTCAATGAAGTTAATATATCGACTCTTGTCAACAACAATATCAAACTTTACCTCTTAAATATTACATCACACAATGTTGTCTGTTTTTTTTGTTCCCACTAGTGAAAGTAAAATAAAAAAAACATATATAAATAGAAATAGAAATAGAAATAGAAAAATAAATACAGTTACCAAACGAATATAAATTTTTATAAAAACAATTACCAAATTGTTTACACTAAAATCCTAAAAATTTAGTTTCGGGTTAAATGATTTTTGACAAAGTATTTGCATCAGTTAGCTAAACATAGAAGATTAGAGTTAATGCAGACAAAGACATTCAGCTAAATAAAAAAATAAATAAATATAAAGAAACACTGAATTAAAATTTGGATCAGACTCCACCAATAACAATCCTCACATAAAATTATTATTTAGGCACAACACAAACTAACACCTACTTGATAACCCCAGCCGTCGGTACAGTAGTTTAATGTTCTAAATCCGGACATCTTAGGTTCGACTCCCACCAGCAATAATTTGTCAAGGTCATAAATGGTTCATGGGACCACGGGGACGCGGACGTAAGCCCGTATAAAAAAGTTGACCCAAGTTGAGATTAGTCTGACTGCAATTAAGAAACCACACATTATCAAAATAACACACCTACTTGATCATAACTAACTAGTTTCTCTCATAAAAATTATATAAAAAAATTATATGAAAGTGTGACTCACTTAGTATTCATGTAAAAAGGATTCTATGAAAATATCAATTTTTTATATAAAAATATCAGTTCTTATTATCAATAGTCAACTATACTGGGAAGTGGTTGGTCTTGGTGTAAACTAAGGAAAGCCATTCGACGTCGTTTTGCCTCCCCCCTTAAAATCGTCATATTTCAATTTTGACCCGGGAGTTTCAAAATAAGGGTCATGAAATGAACGATGGAGCGTTTTCATATGGTTTCCCCGTTTTAGCGGTTCCTCTCTCCACATCTCTCTTCTCCATTCCATAAACATTCTTTAATTATTTTATCTTTCCCTATCTTTTTTCTGTTCATAAATTTTCACACAAATTTCTGGGTCTTAATTTGTTCGGTGATTTTTCAGTTTTAATTGAAAGAAATGGCGGAGGGGACTTATGTTAAGCTCACCAAGGACCAAGTTTCATTGCAGGATATTAATCCTGGTGAACTCAATCAACCCATTGATGTTGCCCGGGTAATTTCCCCTTTATCACTCTCTCTCTCTTTTCAATCTAATTAATTCTTTGATTTGTTAGTTTTGGGTTTTTATATGTTCATGTGTTTGCAAATTCTAGATTCTTTTAAATTTAAGTTGATTTCACTTTTTAAGAAAATTATGGATTGCGAATGGGGGGAAAAAGACTTTTTTTTTTCTTTCTGGGTCTAAATGGTGATGTGTAAGTCAGTAAGTGTAAATATGTAACAATGTGTGTGTGAAGTGGGAATATTTGAAATTGAAAAGTTAATATTGGGTGATGAGTAATTATTTGTTTTAGGAATTCTTGGTTATTTTAATTGAGGTATATAATGGAGCAATATGCGAACCAAAGGGAAACATAAGAGAAAAATTTGTAACATTCTAAACTTTGTGGTCTGTTTATGGATTTTCGCGTGGTACATCTATTTAAATTCTTGGCATATAAACCAATTTTGGGTTTTTCGCTACACCTATAGGAACTGTTTTCCTGCATTCCATTTTAGAAGCTGGATTATTGTATGTTCCTGCCATCTAATTGACAGTTGACATGCATGATTCCCCTTTTTATTGTAGAAAGAAGCTGAAATGCTGGTCAGAAATTCGAAATTGTAGAAAGTAGTTTCGGGTGAGAATGTGGATAAAAGTCTAGCTTTTGTTTCGACATTTTTAGCTCTGCATTCTATCTCATAAGAGCGTCCTTCTCACTGTTACTTTTGGTATAATGTGTATGTGTTGTATTTTTAAATACAGTACTTCCTGTATTCTTTTTTTTAAAATTTTTTATTTATTTATTCTTCTGTGAAACTGTATGCTTTCCATGCCTAGGATGCTAGTGTTCCTTTATTATTTGCAATGTAAACAATTATTTTTGTATTTGCTGATGGTTTCATTTGGCAGTTGAATGCTCGTAAATGCCCAGAATGTGGGCAAACCTTGCCTATAACCTACCAACCCCCTGCAGATGAAGATTGGTCTACTGGAATTTGTGGCTGTGCTGAAGATCCTGAAAGCTGTAAGGGTTTAATATTTAGTATCATTTCTTAGCAATTTGACATTTAAATCCTCTCACTTCACTCCCAATACCTCTAAAAAGAATCAATTATTATTTCTCTCACACCTTCCTCATTTTTTTTTGTTTAAGATTCTAGTGGAAAGCACACATGATGCTGTCTTACGAAATTATGTTTTAAAGAAAAAATTGGTCATATCAGAAGCATTTGATATAATAGTAATTTGGCTGTTTTGTATATAGCTTATTTTGGATGGAAAACTAACTAAGTGGGGTTTGTTTCAAATTTTTTTATAAACTTAAAGCTGAAAATGGAATAAATTGAGAAGCTGGGTGAGGCCAGTTTGTAGCTTTCTGTTCTTTAACGTCTTAAGTCTTTTCCTTAATTTGCTTCGGAGTTTCAAACAGTTTCAACAAGTAGTTTCAGCTATTTAAGTTCAAGCTTCAGTTATTAAAATGTTCCAGGGATTTATTTATACTTGCACGAGTTGTATCTTCAATTACCTATATATATGGTGCAATAATGAACGACTAAGGATTTGGAGGAATACCAAATTGCTAGATTTGCCTTATTTTTCTTTGATGCTTACAAGTCACTAGATTTAATATGAAATTAAATGTGTAGACAGTTGTTATGAATTTGTACTTAACAACTTATAAACACTTGTTGCTTCCTTTCCGTTGTGAATCTTGGCATGAATGATCCTTGTTCTCGTAATAATGAGGTTAATTTTCCAGGCTTGACCGGACTGTTTTGCCCATGTGTGTTGTTTGGGCGTAATGTTGAGACTTTGAAAGAAGAAATCTCCCAGAACGGCGCCTGTATTTGTCATGTGATATTTGTTGAAGGTGGCATGGCTCTTGCTGCAATTACGGCACTTTTTAATGGAATTGATCCAGATACAACATTACTCATTACTGAGGGTTTGTTATTTGCTTGGTGGGGCTGTGGTATATATACCAGCATGGCTAGGCAATCATTGCAGAGGAAATATCATCTAAAGGTAATTTCGGTTTCTTGGTAACTACAGGCTGACTGCTCACAAAAAAAATCCATCCATGAACGAAATATTAAATCATATATAGGAATTCCTTGGAAAAAACATGGAAATTAAGCAATTTATACACATTTTCAACTGGAATGGCATCTCTATGTAATAAGGGGATCATAATCTCTCTATTGCACTAACATTATTTCATGTCTTGCTTCTTCCAAATGTTAGTAAAAACTTTTTCTTAATTTGTTTGGCTGCTATATTGAGAGGTAAAAAAACCCATCAACTTTTGTTTCATAGAAAATGACTCCATCAAGACTCGAACTTATTCTTTTGACATGAATATTCCAGATCACTAAGCAAATTAGTTTGTCCCTTGTAACAGCTGTAGCAGGGCTTTAATCATTTTTGCTGCATTGTTGCTTGCTAACTTAATCAATGCTGCTGTTTCACAGGACGCACCATGCGATCCCTGCATGGTGCATTGCTGCATGCACTGGTGTGCTTTGTGTCAGGAGCATAGGGAGATGAAGGGCCGTCTAGTTGATAATGCTGTAGAGACGACTATCGTGGACCCCCCACCGGTTCAAGAAATGAACGCTAGAGATAAACAGGATTCTGCATCTTCTTATGGGAAAGATGCCGACAACCATAGCTTGGCCATACAGCCTGTTTAAAATTTCCTATATGTTATGTGCAGAGGGTCAAAGAATTTCAGTCCTTTTTTGTATGTATAGCTTTGATAACCCTGAATTGGATCATCTGATTCAGAGGTTAACAGCCACACTTTTTTGTATAAAAATTTCTTTTATTAGTCAGATTTGCATTTTAGGGGAAGCAGCAAGTTCAGTATGGTGATCACTAAAACTGTTTTTTGTAATAGTGCAATGGTGACAAAAATATGGATATAAAATATATTGGTTATAGTTTATAAGTATTAAGGTGACACCACTAAAAATAAATTATCATTTATCAATTTATATTTACTTTTTATTTAAAGTAATTGAACTCGATAAACAAACAATTAGTATGTTGTTCGAGTTTATTCAATACTCACTTAAAAGTTGAAATGAATTGTTGTAGAATTTAGTAAGGGAAATGAAATTTTTACAGGTAATTTTGATATTTTACATAAAAGTGGGACCTACCCTTCTGACAGATAATGTGGAAATATTAAAATTACATTTAGAAAGAGAAATGATATTTTTACATGTAATTTTGATATTTTACGTAAAGGTGGGACTCACTGTAAGACCCCAACTTTTATGAGTAAAAATGAATTTTTTATAATTATCATTTTTGAATATTATGAAATGAATTTGATATTATGTTATAGTTGTAGATAATATTTATAAATTTTGCAAAGTACGCAAGTTGTTATATAATATTCGATTGGTTGGGGAATATTCGTACGACAACGCAATCATTGGTGGACCTCACAACGGAATTATTGTCGAATTGAGAAAACGACAAAAATATTTTATTGAAAATAACGGCGGAAGTTTTACCGTTAATTTCTCCGTTGAACTACTCGGTAGTAAAGAAATACGATGTACGCGTGGTTGCATAGTAACACAGTATTGATTATCGATGCTTACGTGAGAAGTCACACCGCTTTTGTTCAATTATTGCTACTGATGAATTGTTGCATAAGATCTCGCGTTAATTGATTCAATTATTGTCGATATTTTATATATTATTAAATTAATAATTGAGAGACGAAGTTATTAATATTATTATTTGCAATATTAACGATGTCTGAAGTTCGCCAATGAGAGGTTTGGTTACCTAATTGCTGTGCAATAAGGAGAAATCCTTATTGGAAGTTCCCTCTTTCTGAAACGAAGCTTCAGTACGATTAATATTGTGAATTATAATAATGATGATAAATGTTGTTAAAAATATTGAGGAGATTTTTATGACTTATTTGAGGTAATTTTTGTTTATATTATGAACCCCCATTTTCTTATTTTTTAAAATAGTCGATAGAAAATTTTTAATATAATAAAGATGGGGCCACATGTGGGGCCCACGTATGTTGAAAGAAAGGAAAAATTGAAAATGGGGGAAGATGGAGGTTACGTATATATGAGGTAAGGTTATATATATATATTGTAAATTTTGCTTTATATGTATATATGTACTATATATATATATATATATATATATATATATATATATATATATATAAATTGATGAATGTCTAAAGTTTTGGAGGAGGAGAGCTTTGCCTTTTCGTAAGGCAAAGGTTATAATTATATATATATATATATATATATATATATATATATATTTATATTTTATAAGTTTTGTTTTATTTGATTATAAATAGAATATATTATATTATATATAAAGTTATTTGTTTTACATGAATATTATATTCAAAATTTTTAAAACGCGTTCTGTGATTTTTAAAATTCAAATTTCGTGAAAATTCTCTTCTATTTGCCCGTGAAAATTTTTCTAAATAGTATCATTTCTATTCTCCTATAAATATGATGCTTAATTAGAATTGAAAATCACACTGTAAATTCAGAGAAATTCTCTATAATCTTAAGCGTATTTCTTAGAGTTTTAAGAAGCTTTTGAGCGCAGAAGTCAAGTTTTCTTCAAGAATATCCTCACCTACAAAATGTAATACTCTTCTTTTATGGTAAGGGGTATTATTATTTCTTTTCGTCTTCATGAAGAGAACTTCTGTTATTCCATTCTTAATTATTATCTTTGGAATAACTGCTTATGCCAAGTACCACATACTTGGTGAAATTCTTCTATTATTCTATTATTTATTATTCATTGGAATATATCCGTCTGCATGCGTTTTCTACTGGATCCGGTTCTCTTTTTATTATTCATTGGAATATCATGTCTGTGCATTTTCTGGGACCGGTTCCGCTTTTTATTATTTTGTTGGAACATCCCCGCTTGCATGTAATTTCACTGATTCGTTCCGTTGTTTATTATTCTATGGAATAACTTGTATGTCAAGTACCGCATGCATGATGATTTATTTTGTTATTCAATTCTTTATTATACTCAGTTGGTTAAAGTTTTGACTTCTATACTCCATGAAATTAGTGGAATATCCTTGATATTTGCATTTCATCTAGTATCTTTTCATGAAAATATTATTCTGAGCATTCTTGAATTTTACTCTACAAAGAAGTACCATGTTGACAATTTGGACTTATTAGTTCCTGAATAAATTAATTCTTGAACTTGTTTTATTGAATTCTTATATCATTGTCATCATCCTCATGTTTATATTTTTTTGAAAGTCAATCTCGTGGTGTCAGAAGTGCATGGATGGACTTGGTATGATTATGACGAGGATTATTCGGTGTAATCATGACCGTAATGTTACAAATGATGTGATAGAAGTCCTCATCGCCTGTAGTGCATTGATGGATGAGTTGTTGGTATGATCATGACCATCGATAAATACACGAATATCCTCGGCCAGTAGTGCATGGATAATTTGTGGTTGTGATATTAATGAATATCCTCGTCAGTAAAGCTTGGGGATGATGTGGATTATTTATTGTCGAGTCCCGCCGATATAAGTGATGAAAAACCTTTTAAATCATAAAAGATAGTTGATTTTATTCTCTACTTGACTCTTTTAATGGATTGCTTATTCTGTTGCAGTTAAACTTGATGTCTATTGTATTTTATCAGTTTAACATTTTTAAGGACTAATGATAATTTATTCTGCATTATCTTAGTCATAATATTTCTTACTGGGCTAGTTGAGCCCACCCTTTCTTTCACTGTTCTCTTTAGGAAATGAAAACGTAGTCGGGGAACGGAGTGACGGTCCAGATGATAGAATTAGTAGTCCTCACTTTTCTGTTAAATAGTGTGACAATAAATATAATGAGGACTTATTCTGAGAGTGGATATTGTCTAGAAGACAATATTTGTATTAAAACTCACAGCTCTTTTGTTGTATATTAAAATTTGTATTTGTATTCTGTACCATGTATTTGACGACTCAGAATAAGTGATGTATACCTATTTTAGGGGCGTCACACTCACTCTACTCTGTTGTGAGAGAGATAACGTGGAATTATAAAAATAATGTTTTTTTTAGAAATTGTATTATTCTTCTCAAAATCATAACACTCCGAAGGATTTTTTTTAATTATTTATATGTGTGATAGTCCAAGTTTGTTGGATAGTCCGAATTTGGGGAGTAATTTGTAACCCGAATACCCGACCCATTTCATAAAAACAGAACAGCCTTCTCAATCCTTCTGTAACTCAAAAACCCAAAACCTCCGTGTTCATTTCAACGAACCCAAACAAGTGCTGTAAAACAGCTTTTTTGGGTTTATCGAACTGAACTAGTTAGGGTTTAACTAAACCCTAACACTCAGTAGCCATGGTTCGATCTGCGAGATCCTCCACAACCCGCCTACTATACACCCTCTGTTCCACCTCCAAAACGTCGCCGTCTCTTCCCACCTCTCCATGCCCATCACCCATCACCGCCCTCCTTCAGCTAAGGCGGTTCTCTGCCAGAAGCGCCGCCAGCGTAAAGGAGGAGATAGAGCCTTGGTGGAAGGATTCAATGAATAGGGTCCGGAATATAGGAATTTCGGCTCATATTGATTCGGGCAAAACGACGCTTACAGAGAGAATTTTGTATTATACAGGAAGGATTCATGAGATTCATGAAGTTAGAGGGAAGGATGGAGTGGGTGCTAAGATGGATTCTATGGATTTGGAGAGAGAAAAGGGGATTACTATTCAGTCTGCAGCTACTTATTGTACTTGGAAAGATTATCAGGTAAAATAGTTTAATGGAAATTCTCAGCTTTTGATTCTGTATTATATACTTCTGCCCTTCTGTCCTTCTGTCCCAATCTAATTGTACTTGTTTGACTTGCATGCATTTCATACATTAAAAAAAAAAAGAAGAAAGAGTAATGAGCAATTGTAAGAAAAATTTATTAAGTTTGAAAATTGAGAATGTGTTGGAGATCTGGGAAAAATGAAGGCTTTTGCATATAGAGTCAGATACAAAAAAGTAGCAGAACTGGAAATTAGAATAATATATAGTTTTTTTTTGGGTCAATTTGGTTGATGATATAGTTTTGAAAATAAAAACTGATAAAATGTAGTATTGGGTTCAGTACTAGAATAAAAATCTCACAAATTGATAAAGATTGAATATTTAGCTTTATTTGGTAGGTTTGGTTGATGAAGAAAAGAGACTATTTTTTTATATTGATTTACTTTAAAGAAAAATTTGATGCAAAATTTTAGTTATGGATTTGGAGAAAGAAAAGGGGATTGTGATACTATCTGAAGCCACTTATTGTTGTTGGAAAGTTTATTAGGTGATAACCGAAGTTTATTAGGTGATAATCGAAGTGAATTTGCCAATGGATTTTCATTAGTTTGTTATTTGGGTCTGTTTGGTTATTGAGAATATGGAGGAATGAATGTTATTATTTTTTGACTCTGAATATATTGCTCTGTTTAGTGGATGAGAATATTTCTGTGTCGAAAATAAAGTAATAAAATTTTAATATAGACTCTGTCAAAAGACTGTAATTAGGTCATGTACTTGGTCACTAGTGGCTGATAAACTGAGTTCTATCTTCTTGAGAATTTAAGGCTGTTGAGAAAAGTAGGACCAAGTTACTATATAAAATTTATTTATAATGATTTTTTCATTCCATTTATTTGAGTCTACATAGCTGAGGCTTTTGGTTCATGGTACAGTGATGCCATTATGCCAAGAAGAAGTTGATTTGTTATTTCTGCTGTTGCAGGTGAATATAATTGACACTCCTGGTCACGTGGATTTCACTATTGAAGTTGAAAGGGCATTGCGTGTTCTTGATGGTGCCATTCTTGTCCTCTGTAGTGTTGGAGGTGTGCAGAGTCAGTCAATTACTGTTGATAGACAAATGAGAAGATATGAGGTTCCAAGGGTTGCTTTTATTAATAAACTTGATAGGATGGGTGCAGACCCATGGAAGGTTCTAAACCAGGTTTGTTTTATTTACTACAAAAGGTATTTCAATTTGGATAACTTGCTTTGGTTTGTATTGGTATCTATATAAATTTTTTAAGGGAAATCATTTTCCTTATGACTTTCCACTTTCCCATATTTGATTGATCTTTTATCTCTAGTTTCATACCCTACTAGAATAAAGACTCATAACCAAGTATAAAAGTGAACATGTATGAAAAATGGATACATTTAATGCCCAACATATGGTCATAATATAATCATGTAAATGGCTGATTAGGATTCATATGTATAATCTTATATGTAATTATTATGTCATTTACTTGTCAAACAAATTTATTATATTCATATAAATGCGTTTAGTGATTGATGTATCATTTCGACATATATGTTACTCGTGTTTCTTAGGAATAATTATGCATGCCAGGGAAGTACAGAAAACATCTTCAGGAACTGCTTTGCCAATCGCCATATGTCTTGCGTAATTTATTCTTATCGAACATCAAAATATTTGAAAATCATTCTCTAGAAACCATTGTGTTGGAAAAAAGAGCTTTGTTGTCACATTATATTAAATTAGATATTGCTTCATAAGTCTGAAGTTTTGTTTATAAATTAATGATGATGACGTGATGGCTGAAAAGGATAAATAAAAGACCATTGAATATAGTGTTCAGGTTTGCAGATCTACATGAAGCTTGAATGGAATAACTTTATCACATTCACATTATGATGAGGCAGCAGGCAATGCCACTGGATCCTGATCTTGGGACTTTATCACATTCACATTATGACGAAATCTGATCTTGGGACTAACTAGTGTTAGTTTTACAAGGACTTAATTAATTAACATTGCATAATGCCATCATTTAATGATAAAAAATTTGAGGCAGTATATTTGTCACATTCAAACTGATGCCTGTTCAATGTGAACAGACTTTGATTTGCAAACAGAAGGTACCTTTCTGTTTAAATCTGTAATAAAACTTTTTGGAACTATCGTCTATCGCCACATCTGTATATGAATTTGTTCCAATTCACTTTATACATCCAAGTAATTAGGGGGCTATATCCCATTTGAAATAAAAATTGAATATCTTTCTTATTTGCTACAGTCCCTGGTTCAATGTGTTTATTTTGAAATCATTGATTGATTGGGACCAAAGCAAAAGTAAAAACTATTAGGGTGAAAGTTTGAGTTATATATAGTTTGTGATAGTATTCTACAAATGTAACAACCCAAGAAGTGCAGCATTTGGAAATTTCCCATGTTAAAACAGAACACTTATTTTGTGAAACTTTGTTGATTACGTTCTCTCTCTATATCCCCTGTAGGCAAGATCCAAGCTTCGACATCATAGTGCTGCAGTGCAGGTTCCAATTGGATTGGAAGAAAAACTGCAGGGTCTAGTGGACCTTGTGCAGATGAAGGCTTATTATTTTCATGGTTCCAGTGGGTCTGTTTCATTATCTCTTCTAGTTCTTATCTTCGGTGGTTTTAGTTCTGTTAATGTATTTTCTTATTTTTGTGTTTCTCTTTGCAGTGAAAATATTACCACAGAAGAGATACCTGGCAATATGGAAACAATAGTGGCAGAAAAGCGGCGTGAACTAATTGAAGTTGTTTCTGAGGTTGATGATAACCTTGCTGAAGCATTTCTAAGTGATGAGCCTATATCATCAACTGAGCTTGAGGTGTGTTAGATAAAAACAAAAGCTTTTGTGAAGAATGAATACACAACAGGATTTTTTTTAATTTAGTCATCAGCGTGATAATATTGCTGGCTTAGATGAATTACTCGGCTTGGTCTTTAACTCATGGGGAACTAAACTTTACATTCAATTGACTGGTTTTGTAAAATGATTCTTTTGGTTGACAGGTTCTTAGCATTGGCCAATTGTATGTTCTATTGCCTGATGTATAACATTATAGGTTTACTTTGATTCGGATAACTTTTGATATCAAGGATTGTTAATTTGTTATATGTATTCTGGTAGTTTCAATGTAGGTTACAAATCGCCAATGTCAATCTGTATCCGCAATGTATAGTAGGATCTAGAGACCAGAATTACCGAAAATATACGAGGAAGATCTATCAAAAGGATTTATTGCTTGAAAAATGAAATTTTGGGCAAACTGGAATTATAGAAGACACTCCTATTCATCATGATTTTCTCTCTTCTTGAAACATCATATAGGATGCTTAACTATTTGATTAGGGAATGAATTTTTATGTCAAGAGTATGAGAATAGAAGAAATATTTTCCCTTTGATTGTTGTAGTTCATTCATCATCATCATAAATGTAATTTTTATTTGTAAACCATTGTATGGTATTATAATGCATCTCCGAAATTAAGTTTTTTATATACCTTCTGCGCCCTGAAGACGCAGTG
Source organism: Panax ginseng (assembly GCA_020205605.1). Taxonomy (NCBI): domain Eukaryota; kingdom Viridiplantae; phylum Streptophyta; class Magnoliopsida; order Apiales; family Araliaceae; genus Panax; species Panax ginseng. The sequence goes on along the minus strand of CM035134.1, from coordinate 6,615,743 downwards.
ATCTTTAGTCATTTAATATTATATTATTATTGGTGTATCCTCAATTAGAAAGCAGCCAATCTTACTTAATGAATGCCTCCCTCTGTAGGTTTTGTCTTTCGTCTTTTTGCTACATGATTTGGTGTTACTTCAATTTTATTGCCAATTATCTGATGTGATATTAACTTTATTGAAAGTTTTGTGCAAATATCTAACTTTTGACATACCTGCTCATCAATTGTTGTTTTCTGTTTTACCTTTTGATCTTTTGAGCAGGAGGCAATCCGAAGAGCTACTATAGCACGAAAATTTATTCCTGTTTTCATGGGTAGTGCATTTAAGAACAAGGTATGTTGATCTCTTTATTTCGTTTTCTATTAGATGATACTTATATGTTGTTAGTAGTATTTCAGTCTGGATGTTATTGAATTTCTTACTGACTTGATCTCTTAACTCCTATCACCTTGGTTTAGCTTAAATTTCATGCTATGCTACAAGTGGAAGTAACAAGGTGGTTGTAGGTTTCCCATGAACACTAGTACTCAATCATGTTATTGGAGGTTGGGACATTTCGAATAAAGTTCTATGGGGCAGGACTTACCAGCTACCAACATAAAACAATTTTACTTAAAACCTGTTGTAAACTTGCATATTTGCATGACAATTTGACTGAAGTTTAGTGGAGAGAAATCCTATCAAATCATTGTCTTATATTGGACGTCTACGTTGACTAGTTTATTAGAGGTTATGATGGGTGAGGATGTCTAAGTCCATCTTAGACTTTGCACCGGGGATATGCATAAGAGCCGTTTCTTTCTTTCTGATCCTATGGCAGGTCTGTAGAAAATTATGATTCCCACAAACATACGGTTGCAAGAAGTTAAAGTTGTATGTGTTATAGTATGTCAGTTGATCCTTGCCTAGGGGTTGTAGAAGCTGAAGTTATTTTTGAAATGTTTAAATCTCTGGAAGTACTTTCTATTTCTAAAAATCCATGCTACTTGTTTTTACAACTTTGAGAACCTAAACTGCCATTTTTCTGGACTACAGGGAGTGCAACCACTTCTTGATGGTGTTCTTAGTTATTTGCCTTGTCCAACTGAAGTGAGTAACTATGCTCTTGACCAAAACAAGAATGAAGAGAAGGTATTTAATTGAATGATTATTTTGTCTCATTTTCATTTTGCATTATTTTTGTATTGGGATCTTATTTAGGAGCTAACTTTCACGTTGGAGTCCATTGTTATTAGGTTATGTTATCTGGAACTCCGGTTGGACCTCTGGTTGCGTTGGCTTTTAAATTGGAAGAAGGGCGTTTTGGTCAGTTGACATATTTAAGGTACTGCTCAGTGTTATTTCCGCTTCTGTCATTTCTTGTTCCGCTTTTTACTTCATTAAGTTGCCGTTGATTATTATGTCCTGGTTTGAAGAAATATGCTAACATCCAATTCTTTTAAATGAAGAATTTATGAAGGTGCCATTAAGAAGGGTGATTTTATTACCAACGTAAACTCTGGGAAGAAGATTAAAGTGAGTTCAGATTAGCCTTTTATCAAGCTATACTTGTTTTATCTTGCTGTTCTTACCTTACATTGACAAAGCATAGGTTGCGAACTTAAGCAGGATTTGATTGCCAAAAATATGAACATTAAATATTATTTTGCACTACTGTTTGTAAAATATTACATTCTGAGGTCTTGTGTGCATCATCCCTTTGTGGTTTATTCAAGGATAAACATGAAAGGTACAGGTTGCCAGATAGAATTTTGAGGGAGCCTGGGGTTGTCTTTTATTTATTGTTATTACATTCAGTTATATCTTGCTGTATGTTAGATGGCTTTCTTCACAGTTACTTTGCTCCAGCAATTTCAACTTTAGAAAGCATATCTGTGGTCCACTTGACAAGGACATGCCTTCCTGGTACTGTTCCAAGAAATATATTGCTTATATATTGACATGCTTCACCTTGTGGAAGGCAGAAAATGTTTCATTAACAAATATGCTGGTCTTTTTTTGGTTGTTATATGTGTAGTCATATTGCGAGTACAAAATTTTTATTTTAAAAATACTTGCTCAGGTTTGGTATAATTTTTGACAGGTTCCGCGTTTGGTTCGGATGCACTCCAATGAGATGGAGGTTTGTCTTTCTCACAAAGAAACCATGACTTTTTTATGTGCTAATAAAATTATTAGATTGCTCCCAAAGAAAGGGATTATTTAGTGAATTCTTCAGAACACTTTCCTTCTAAAGTTACTGCATGACTGATCTATAAAGCTTTGGATTTTGTCCTTTAAACTTTACCGCCTTAACTGCAATTAGTAGCTCAGATTTTCAATTCCTAATGTTGGCTTTTCTGCTACAGGACATTCAAGAGGCACCTGCTGGGCAAATAGTTGCTGTATTTGGAGTAGATTGTGCTTCAGGTAATTCCTTACAAAGTGACACAAGATTCTCATTAACGCATTTTATTATTGTAGGAAGAACGACACTGAAATGAACGTTGATAGGCTCATTAGAACTTTGAAGTATATAGAATTTCATATTCTAACAAGACGCTTAGCTTTTGAAATTTTGGAATCTGCAAACTGAAATATTCTTTATTTGTTCGCTTATCTTGGCCTTTCCTTGTTCTTCATTTTCTTAAATTAGTGATGTTTTTGGTGCTACCAGGAGATACTTTCACTGATGGGAAAATTAGATACACCATGACATCTATGAATGTCCCTGAACCAGTGATGTCGTTAGCTGTTTCACCAGTTTCCAAAGATTCCGGAGGACAAGTTAGTAATCTCAGAAACAATATATATATATATATATATATATGGCTATTGGATTTACATGAATAATGATCACTTTTATCCTTTTTGACAGTTCTCGAAAGCTTTGAATCGATTCCAGAGAGAGGATCCTACATTCCGTGTTGGTTTAGACGCTGAGAGTGGCCAGGTGTTCTTTCGTAGCATACTACACATTTCTTGAAAGATTTTCATCATGTTTCAGCTTGACAATAATTTTTTTTATTGAACAGACAATTATTTCGGGTATGGGAGAGCTGCATTTGGACATATATGTTGAGCGCATTAGGAGGGAATATAAGGTAGTCAGAGTTTCTTTTCTCCCTTCAAATTAGGTACTTGATGGCGCTGTTGTTTTAAGTATCATTCTCTTAAAATACTTATTTAAAAAAACTATCATTTTTTAAAACAAATACTCATACTTTGCTTCTTTCGTTACTTTACAAAGGTTGATGCTACAGTTGGAAAACCTCGTGTTAACTTCAGAGAGACCGTTACTCAACGTGCTGGATTTGATTATTTACATAAGAAGCAAAGTGGAGGGCAAGGTCAATATGGAAGAGTATGTGGGTAAGGATATATTATACTTATTTTGTTTGCTTGTACTGTTTATTACGGTTTACCAATTAATTAGTTGCTGGACGTATCAAAAAACATTAAACTTTCCAGTTTTGTCAGGATATAATATTTGTAACTATTAAGTCTGTTCTGAGAGAAATCATAAAGGTGCCTTTGATCAGTGGCCATGGACAAATTTAACTTCTTAGGATATCAAGGTTTAAATTTTGTATGCTATAACTCTAATCTTACTGTGATACAAAATGTTAATTGCACATAACTAGCTGAAATAGAAGTGACCAGTTTTGTCAGGATTAAAATTTAGCCAGTTCAGTGGTTCATTCGGGAACACTAAAAGTTAATTGCATATCTAGCTGAAATAAAAGTGTTAATTGGTCCTACTGGCCTTTATGTGCGGTACTGTGACTGAGTGATGTAGGACAAGGTGGGAAGAAGGAATAAGGTACCTATCTCCGCAGAGAATCGGTAAAGAAAGTGTGGTACTTTCACCTCGCAACTCTCCGAAAAGATCATTTTATAAGCAATTTTCTCCACTAAAATTATCATGTTTTGTTACTTGGTTCTTTTTAATTTCTTTTGTTTAGGTGTTGGTTGTTATCAAGTGCGTGCACAAGTTTTTGTCTGTGCATAGTTTCCAAGAACAGACTTATTTCACTTGAGCACACTTCCATTTTACTCTTCTGGGTTTTGGCATCTCTCAGATGTACTTTAGCTGGAAAACGAATAAACACAGACTTTATTATTTGAATGCTTTCACTTGCAGGTACATTGAACCACTTCCCCCAGGGTCGCCAACCAAGTTTGAATTTGAAAACCAAATAGTTGGACAAGCTATACCATCAGGATTTATCCCAGCAATCGAGAAGGGTTTTAAAGAAGCTGCCAATTCGTGAGTATTAGCTTTCTTTTGTCGAAAATTGATGGAAGTTAACAAGCTGATTGGCTGCATTAAATATTCTTCTAGGCTACTCCCTCCGTTCCTTAATATAAGTTGTTTTAGAGTTGTGCACAAGTATTAAGAAAATGATTGTATAGCATTAAATATAATATCAATTGTCAATATATTGCCCTTGTATTGGAAAAAGAGTGTTATTTATTGATCAAAAAATAGTGAGAGAACCAAAGTTTTATTTATTACTTGGGGTAATATTGGAAATTAAGCAACTAATGCTTACTTGAATTTCTCAAACTACTTATACTAAGGAACAAAAACAATTCTCTAAATTGACTTGTATTAAGGAACGGAGGGAGTATAATATATGGCTAATCTATGATAAAGAACTATAATAAATTTGTAGAGTTCCTCCACATTATTGTGATCTATTTTGATAATGCTCAGTTTATTTACTTTTTGCTCATTCAAGGGCTGTAAGTTTTTGGGTGCAATTGATCTTCTTCATCTTTAAATGCTGTCATATATACACTTTATATTCATGTTCTCACAGATCCCTCCATACTTAATATTAACGATTCTGTAGCTATTGCATCCACTTTTCTCTTCCGAGTATGCACATCTTCCTGCCATTAACAATAGGCTTAATAAGCTTATATCCCCTCTTGAGCACTATTAAGTTTTTCACTTTTTGATGTTGTTCAAGCCTATCATTGATGTTACTCTATTGCGATTTTTATTTATTATTATGATTATCGTCATATTATTATTTTTATTAATTGGATCTTTTTTTCATTTTACAGCGGTTCCTTAATAGGTCACCCAGTTGAAAATTTATTTATTGCTTTAACAGATGGTGCAGCCCATGCCGTGGATTCTAGTGAACTTGCATTCAAGTTAGCAGCAATATATGCCTTTAGACAGGTATTCTTGCATCCAAGTGAAAAATTCTCTGTTATATAATGTTCTTCTCTCTTAGAGTCTTAGGCTTTCCTCCTTTTTGGGGGTTTGGGGAGACAGGAGTGATCTTTGTCCTCTTGGCTCTCTTCTATTGCACGGATTTTTATATTTTCAACTCCATGAAACAGTGTTACGCCGCTGCAAGACCTGTTATACTGGAACCTGTAATGTTGGTAGAATTGAAAATACCTACAGAATTTCAGGGCACCGTTACCGGTGATATCAATAAGTGAGTACATTTGTCTCTTCTTTTTACGTACTATCACATGGACATGTTGATCGTTTCCACTGGAAGTGCCTACTTACCGTATCTATCACATGACAGGAGAAAAGGTCTCATTGTTGGGAATGACCAGGATGGAGACGACTCTGTAATTACTGCCCATGTATGTAAACTTTCTTCCTTTTTAATGCTGCGCTGCTCCGCTAGACGTGTTATCATCCTTCTCCAACATAGTGAATAAATATGAATGAGTGCAGAATCTTTTACTTGAATGGGCATTTTCTTATCAATATTCTGTTATCTTGATTGTATTGAGGGAGTGTTTCTGAAATTGGCTTTAAACACGAGTATTACTAAATTTCTGAGTGCCCCGCAATTTTTCTTTAGTTCCATTAACAAGAATGGCAGGGTGAGTGAAAATAAGCTTCCAAACACACTGTCGATATGTTAATCCATTGACATCATCTACGGACTACGGAGTATAATAGATATCAAATTTATCTTGTTTATTTATAAAATCCATGTCAATTATAACTATAACTACATTTAACTTATTTCTTTCGCTCAGGTTCCCCTGAACAATATGTTTGGATATTCGACGTCTCTTCGCTCAATGACACAGGTGAATTAAAGATCTCCATCTTAAGGCTAGGACCTAGGTCATGTTGCTTGTCCGTTGATATATCCTTATCCTTGACCTTTTTATATGCAGGGAAAAGGTGAATTCACCATGGAATACAAAGAGCATGCCACAGTTTCTAATGATGTGCAAATGCAATTAGTGAACACATACAAGGCCACCAAAGCGGCTGAATAGATAGTTGGGGTGCCTCCCCTCCCCTCCCCTCCCCTCCCCATCTCTGGACATTTATAACTAGTAATTGTGCTGATGTTTGTAAAATCAATTTTATAAGCCGAGTTTATATTAGAAAATTAGATTTTCGGAGATGGCCATAATATTATATGATGATGTAAAAATTATTTATCGTTTTATATAATTTAGGAGAATTAACTATAATTTTTTTAAAATTATTTCTCATGAAAAAATACTACAGATGTACGAGATAAGTATGGTAATTATGAAAATTTAAGAGTATTATAGATAATTGGTATTATATTTAATGTTATACAATTATTTTTTTAATATTTATACACAATTCTAAAACGTTTACCATTAAATTGAGAACATTCAACATTTTGGTATTTTTGGCCCCACAGTATTGACTTCAACTTTTTATTCCCAACAGAAAATTATTCTTTTCAAAATATCACATTAATTGTCAGTTGTGAATTTATTTATTTTTTGACACAGTTGTAAGAAAATTGAATGATGTTAAAATTCTTAATGAATTAATTCAATTTTGTGTTTGAAAATATCTCAAATAAAATTTTAAAAACTAATAATAATTTTATAATTTAAAATTTGATAAATTATTTATTTTAGAATATAATGTATTATAAATTATTAAAATCGGACTAAAACATATAGTTAACCTCATTTGTCAACAGCCCATTACTAATTTAGTTAAATTAATATCATCCAAATTTAGACTTTTTAAAATTTGATTTTACTCAACTCAACTCGTTTGATTATTATTGAGAGTTAGCCAGCATACCTTTTTTTTTAACTTCATCTATTCTATTCTACCAAACACGGCCTAACATTTCTGTTCTCCCCAACGCTATGATTACAAGGGTCAAGTCAAACAGAGGCTTTTGCCGCTTTTCTTTAATCTGGCGGGAAGCAAGACTCTCTCTGTCTCTGTCTCTCTCTCTCTCCTAAGCTACTGAAAACAGGTATTTTCTCTCTCCCTCTTCTTTATCTGTTTGATAATTCTGAAACTTGTTGGGTGTGAAATCTGTTGATTGTGTTTTTGGGTGTTTGATATTTAGGTTACAGAGTGCTATACTGATTTTTACCCTGTTTGATTTGCTTGAAATTGTAAGAAAAACAAAGAAAGGACAATGAGCAGATGATATCTTCATAATACTTGTTGTTTTGTAGATTTTAGGGAACGAAAATTTTAACAAAATTACCAAGAGTCTATTTTCATTTTTCCCAAGTCAAACTATGGGGAGAAGAAGAAGAAGAAGAAGAAAATGTTAATTATCCTCCATTTCTTTGTATTTTTTTTTTTACTTTTTCCCAGCAATGTTGAAAGAAGTTTGAATCTTGTTTCTTTTGTGGATAACATATTTGAGTCTTTTACCTCTTTCCCCCAATGTGACACAATTGTGAAAATAAAACCAAATACATGAATTTTCTTTTTCTTTCTTTGCACTATTCCACTTTTTATAGCTAATCATTTAATTTGGAAAAAGAGACCAAACTGTGAAATAAGTATTTGTATCGCAAGGCTGGTTTGCTCTTTGTGCAACTCAAATGTCACTTGGGCATTTTAGCAACAAGGTTACCTCCTTGAAGTGATAGTGTTAATAAGTTCTTTAAATTGATATTTCAAGTGTCATAAACTAGAATATCTTTGTTACATAATAGATGGAAAACAACTTTATCTTGTCAAATAAAACGCGTGTAAATTAGTAGGCTTGATCCTGGATTCTCCTACAAGGTATGGAGATATGAAGCTCAGAAGCTGTGAGCGTATAAGCTTTTGCCTTTTGTACATTAATTTTTTTTCCCGTAACTGGACTTAATTTTATTAGTGAACCTTCATAGGTGTACGCTTTCAGCTGATATATCGATAGGTGAGCTTCTTAAAGTCGTGTTGAAACTCAGAATACAATTACATTACTTATTAAAAAATTTATATCATGTTATCATCTGTTTACTGAAAGGAATAGTTTTTTCTTTCAAATTTAAGATAATGTTATAATGTGCTTTTTCATATTTTTCCTTCAGGATGGCAAGCCGAGGTGAAACTGCCTCTCAGTTTGATATTTCTGAAGAGGTGCATATTTTCACTATTGTGCATCCTTTTATAAGATGCTAGCTGTAGCATCTTTTCCCAGTATTTAGAAACAAACTATCCATTATGATTCTTGAAAATTGTTTTGAATACAGGAAAAAGACAAGCTTGTCGGAGAAGTGATACGTTATGTCCTTTTCAAAACCCACCAGAATTCAGGATGCCCAATAAAAAGGGAGGAGCTTACGCAGCTGATTACAAAAAACTATCGCCAAAGGTCTCTTCCTGCTTTTGTAATAAATGAGGCCAGAACAAAGCTTTCAAGCATTTTTGGATATGAGATGAGGGAGCTTCAACGGTCTCGTTCTTCCTCAACAAACCAGGGCCGAGCTTCACAACAGAGTAAGAAATTATTTACTAATCAAAATGAAAATGTGTAATGTTGTGATAAAGCACATTCACACCTGCAGCAGACCCACCAAGTAAATTATCACCTTTTCCTTACAAACTAAAATGGTTGGCCTGCTATAATCAAATTGAAGCAATCACATGCACGATCTAGTTATTTCTGTTATAGGCCATGAGGCATGAGCTGAAGGTTTACATGATTTCAACTGTCAAGGTGTAAACCTTCTAACCATAAGCATCGGTGTTAAGCTTGCATCTAGAGGTAGTCTATTGATGGATTTACTATGGCTTATCATTAGGCCAGTTGTGAAGTGATGAAGGATGATCTCTTATTGGGAAAAGAACTAACTTTACTTATTACCATAGCCCCTGAGAAGATCTGTCACTTTTATTACCATAGCCCCTGAGAAGGATCTGTTAAGTGAGGAATTTTAGATCCTTAACCTTGTAACTAGTGTGTAACATTCTTACTAAAATTTCTTTTGAAAAGATAGGGTTATATTATGGGAAAGAATGTTTCCGAATTCAGGGTAACTTTGTAGGGGCTAAGTTGATCATTGATGCTGCGTTGGTGGCTAATGAAGTTATGGAGGATGTCTACTGAAGGGAGAGAAAGGGTCAAAGGGGCTTGTGCTGAAATTGGTGTTTGAGAAAGCTTATGATTGGTTTAGCTGGGGTTTCTTTGATAGGTTGATGGAGAGAAAACGGTTTGGAGCTAGGTGACGTTTGTGGATCAAGGGTATTTTGTTGCTTCTCATTTTTCAGTGATCGTTTATTTCTCCAGCATAACCCTAGCCCCTAGGTTAGCTTTATTAAATTTTCCAAGTTGCATTAGTTTCACAGATTTGTCCTCTATTACTATTAGTTACTTTGAAATAAAGTATTTCTTGTTGAAGTTCCTTTTAGAAGAGACATAACACATGTCTGAATAAGTTTATTTCATGTTATCCCTGTTAAAAATACATCTGAATAGTGAATTTTTTATATTCGAAATACCTATTGCCCTGGTTATAACTATTAAATACAAAATAATCTAGGGTCAAGTTTTATTGGACCCTTTAGACTTTGCAATCTTTTATATTGTACCGTACTGTACCTTGACATCTTTATGTGCCTTCCTTTTAGTTCCTGACGCTCTCAAGTGGGAACTTGACCTAATAAGGGTTTATGCAATTTAATTTTTCAGGTGTTGCAGATTCAAAATCTTATGTTATCATAAGTCAGCTACCTGCTGATATCTACAAGAAATATGTTGAGGATGATAATACCTCGCACCTGACTGGTTTTACTTTCGCAATTATTGGCATTGTGCATCTTGCTGGTGGCAAAATTTCTGAAGGTATGCTTGCTACCTACATAGATCCTAAATTTTAAGTTTCTGAGCATAATTTGCGACAAACAGAATGTATTTGAAAGTTTGAAGATGGTAAAAGTTAGGGCTTGGAAACAGAATTTATGCTCTGCCTAGATCGAGTGCATGGTTGAATGCTTATTGTGTCTGCAAAAAACAACTATCACTTGGTGCATGCACCACTTCCTATCAACATATGTACGATTCCCAACAAAACATGACCAAACAGATGGTTTCTACCATACATGACATTACTTTTAACCTAAAGCCAAAAATTATTACTAGCACCTAGACTTGTGGTCTTAAGATTCTGGCAGAAAAGTGTGGAAGGAAAGATTTTCTTGTCATGTTCTTTTTCTTTCCAAAAGTAATATCAAATGTCTTATTTTCCGTTTCATTATTGGTTAATGCAGAAAACCTTTGGCCCCATATGAGGCGACTAGGATTACGTGAAACTGATGAAAATCATCCAGCCTTTGGGAATATTAAACAGACACTGGAAACACTTGTCCAGCAAAGGTAGAATTGTCAAATTAGGATAGCCTCTTAGTTTATTGTGACTTACTCGTAATTATTTTTGTATCTGTTGGAAAATACTTTCTTATGCATACCCTTGCGTTGTTTTTAGATACTTGCAGAAGGAGAAAGTTCATGGCCCTGAAGGCAACAGTTTAGTTTATGAGCTTGCTGAGAGAGCTTTAGATGAATCAGTTAGTGTTAAAGTTAAAGAATACATATCACAGGTATGGGTTTATAAATAAAAGATCAATAATTTGGTGGTTCTGCACTTCTTATACTCATTTGCCCATCGACTTTTACTTTCTTATTTTTATCTGAGACGGCTTTAGTATGATACAAGATCGAATAATACTTGGCAAAAAAAATTAAAAAAAATCAAGTGGGAGGGAGAACTAGAATTCCTGATAAAATAAGACTTCCATAATCTAATAAAGTTATCTTCTTGGGGAGCTTTGCTGCACCATTGAGGTTCAGTAATTTTGTCGGCCCAACTATCCTGGTTAGTCCCCTTACATGATTGAAGGGGATATTTATAATATGGTATTTTTCATTTATTTGAAGGTGGAGTGTTTCATCCCTTTTTCTGTCTTTCGTCGATTATCAAAAAGGATAACATTATGCCATCTTCAATACTGATTCATTGTAATACTCCCTCCATCCCATGATAAAAGTCCTTATTACTATTTTGGAAAGTCTCATGTTAAATGTCCACTTTCCTTTAATAACCAAGCTTTTACACATTTTTTCCTATTATGCCCGTAGCATTAAATATCTCATACTTTTCTTATTCTAATTCTCTCTCTATATTATATTTAATAAGTATGGAGAGAATATTTTGAATTGAATAGCTAGAAAGTCACTCTCTCACCTACATTGAAAATAATTAATGACCTATTATTATGGACAATTTTGTCATTTCATTCCTCTTCTTAATATGCGTGAAAAGTTTACCAGGACTTTTATCTTGGGACGGAGGGAGTAATACTTAATTTACATGGTCTGTAATATGTGATTGCTTGGTTTTCATGTCTAGATCGCTAATGCGCTCTTTCTTACTGGACCATGCAAAAATTGCCTTCTATTGTTTCATTTTTTTTCCTTGATCTCTCTCTCTGCGACTCCGGATGTTGTTTTCTCATCTCTTTGTAGTACCTTAGCAATGCAAATGATAATCAAAAGCATAGGTGAAAATGGTGTTCCCACGCCTTAGTAGGACGTTCTTCAAACCTTTTGCAATGATGAAAATAAAAATCTTAAGACCCTTGAAGATTTTTCTAGATCTGTGACTATTAATTTCTTCTAATGTTTTGTACCCATTGAATTAATTTGAACTAAAAGTATTTTTCTGACGTCAGATTGTCCAGAAAGAAGTCCCCTCAGCAGATAATGACTAGCTTCCCTTTCTTAGGTTTTCAGCATTTGACACAGTAAGTTCTTTCTTCTAAGGTTTATATGTATAGCTGGAATGTTCCTCTCAGTCACTGTATGCAAACTGATTCAGAATCATGAAATCTTCACTGGTATACATACCCTTTTTATGAAGATGAGCAGGATAGGAAGAAGCTAAAGTTGACCCTGTTATCGCGTATTGGCCGATTTTTACTGGGACTTTCTTGCTGGAATATTTAGATGCAGCTTTTGAGAACTCTTCTGTATTTTGTTTATAATCAACTTATCTAGTAGACAACTTGTATGCATGTTTTGGTATATATATTAGTATAATATTTTCTCTTAGCAGTTTTTATCCAGAGCTTTGGCATTGGTTGTCTTTTTCATAGTCTAGTTTTATATGGCTTCTAAAATTTTGAGAGCAGCCATCTGAGGAGGAATATATGGTGACCAAATGCCACATACTATACACGACAAGATGCCTGAAATGCTAAACCCATGTCGAAAATTGAGAATATTTGGAAGAAAATAGCATAACCTGGATTAGCCAAACTTGTAGCATGTCATTCCCTTGTATTCCGTCTCGCAAAAATAGTCCCATTTATAATTTTTACAAATAATAATGATTATTTTTTGTTCCAAATTTACCCCTAAATTATAGGTTGTTAGTCTAACATGGTGGAATGATAATTAAATTCAGATGACAAACTTTAAGACTCATTTTATACTACTAACATTCAAAGAAACCTCCTTTTATTTAAAAATAAATAAATTCAAGTGAGACTTTTTGTAGAATAGATGACAGTAATAATTTTCCTTATTCACCATAACTTTGGGTTTGTTCGGGTACTTGTAGCGTTTGCAGTGGTAGCATTTAAACTCCAACGCAACGCTCCAAAATTGGGGCATTTTGTTCGAAGCTCAAATATTGCGTCTGTCAATTAAATAAGTTACGCTGTTTAATGCACCAAATGCTGCAAGCTTTTGAGTAACCAAACATACACTAATTAGTGTTTGATTCCATCCTAAAGCTCGAGAAACTGCAGAAAATCCTAATGAAGCAAAGTGGAAAAAAAAAAGAATAATAATATTTGCTAATATATATTTTCTGTAGAATTATTGCATAGCAACTACAACCTAGACATTACAGACTTGATCATTCTCCAGAAACACGTTTCATCGATTTAATAGCATTTGGGAACAAAGAATATATAGGCAAACTTGAAACTTGCAGATTGCTTATAATAGGATACCGGAGTTTGTAATAAATTGAAACTTTCCTATACATATATTTACTAGACTTTCCAATAAAAACGGCTTTGCTTTAAACATAAGAACCAAGCAAAGATCAAAACAAGCACTAGGCAGCTGGCATTTTTACCCCAACTATGTAAATGCTTCTCGCTGCGCTGTTGGTAGCTCTAGTTCAGGCCCAAGTTCATTGAGGGGAGAAAAGTACTGATCCACCAAATCTTGCGATACTAGTTTCAAGCTCGGAGGGTCCCACTGCATATTTTGGAGAGATTTATTAGCAGGAGACAAGAATGCTAGTATGGAGGCTGATACAAATTAAAATATTAAACTGAAAGACCATCATTACTGCCACAGAATTTAACTAGAGAAATATTACTCAAGTTCCTGCAGATATTGTACCCCAGAAAAATAAACAACTTTTTTTTTCTGAACATATTATATCATTAGATCATTGACCACCTTGGCAACCAAATTTCTAATACCTTTGGTTGATCTTTAATCAACATCCGTGCCCGAACCCCCTAATAAGATAATACAGGAGCAAAAAAAAAGACCAATAAATCCTCTTTTAACCGAAAAAGTAATCAATGAATGCAATACTAAAACTAATAAAATGATAACCAAGTGAGATTCTACCTCACAGAAATCACCAGTAATCTGCTTGGAGATTCCTTGTATAGACATGCGATATTCACGAATGAGGCACTGATCAAGAGTCTGAAATCTACCTTCTCGTATCTGCATTACTGGAAAGTTAACATATGTGCAACAATGGCTCTTAGGATCGAGCTAAGCAAATATATTGTGCAACTTACTGATCTCAAGGAAACCTTTAAGCTCAATGGTGATGCACCTTGAAGCATCTTTAGAGTTGAAATGCACCATGGATCGTTTGTTCTGGCTGCCTCATTTTCCTGAAATTTTTTACCTAATCTTCATAGCATCTAAAACACTATTCATGATATAGGAATTTAAACAACACTTATTCCGCTATCCTAGTACATTAAGGTGGGGGTAAACAACCAGTGCAAGATATTTTGCATGTGATAAATCCAATTCTGAGGTCTCTTGTGAACTGTGATATACATAACACAGAATATTGTTATGAAAATTTGTTGGATATAGATCACGAGTTTGAGTTCAAAGTTAGACAGAGGCATTTGAAGTGAGAAACATCCAAGATGTTTCTGGCCCTTTACATTACTAAACGCCAACATTTTGGTCCTCAGAGATGTACTCTTGGACAGAATGCAATTGTTTGCCGACTATAGCAATGCTGTGGAATACTTCTATATAACTAAAAATATTTAAATTTTGTCAGCAAGCTTGAACATCTCTAATGTATTGCTTGATTAAAAAAAGATGTCACTATGCACGAGAAGATCACTCACTAAAGAAAACGATTTTCAAAATGGACACAACTTTGATATTTGTCCTTAACCTCTTGATTTTTTTTCTTTGATATGTTCTCTTTCTGACCATCAGAAGTATAAAGGTAGAAAATAGTAGTTCTCCCTCCCAAATCAAGTTCATGGTGATCTGGGCACTGATAGATGTAGAGATTATATTTCTAATGTTTTTTTCCTAAATTAATATTTAGCATCTACAGTGCAATTTTTTTTAAAAAAAAAACGGAATACTAAAATATAATGTCTAAATGTTGACACATCTTAGATATGTACAACACTAAAGTGTTGAAACATGACTCTCATTTTGGAAGGACACACGTCTGAAAATTTGAACATCTTAAATACACCACGATAAGAATTATAATATGCAACTTCGAAAATATTTTTAAGATTCATTAAAGACTGGCATAAGCTTACCAAGGAATCAATAATTTCCTCAACTGTGTCATGGCAAAAACATCTATCAATTGTTTCAGTCCTGAACAAACCCAAAAAAAAAAGAATTAGCTTAAATTATTACTAATAAAATATAAGAAGAGAATCAATTAAATAAAACTAGTTCATAAGAGACCTTGTTTATTTCTTTCTTTTTTGTTTTCAAAACCAAAAGCACTATTTTAAAGCTAATGCAGTACTGTTCTGGTAAACCAAGATGGAATGTACATCCCACATGAACAATATGGTTGCACCACTTCGCAATATTTTGAAGTTACTATTATATTAAAATTGCGACTGAAATGAGGTGATAAAAAATAGGTTGACAGACAAAGAATTTACTAAGAGGAAAACTGAAGCTTTTGTAGAAACTCGACTGCCATTGAGGAGAATACAACCAATTATCATCACCATTGATCAAGATGTAACTAATTCTAAATTGTTAGAAAAAGATAGATCGTGCATAATGAGTCCGTATGGACATAGTTGCATATTAATGTGTGTAAGGCTGCAAGTACATAGCTAAATATTAGTTGTCCCATTGGAAACATATCATATCATGTCCCATTGGAACATATATCATGACCCCTCGGAAAAATGTCATGTGACATTAGAAACATAAGACTTTCTTATCTGTTTCAAAGTGCTTTGGCAGAATGAAACCATTCCAAGAAAGAGCCAAAACTGAAAATGGAGCCATTGCAACATTATGTTCTATGATTGGAAAGGTAATCCCATTAATTGTCAACAAAAGGAGTATCTAATATCATTTACCATAAAAAAGAGTAAATTAATTGCAACAATATGGAATCACGAAAGGAGGAAGAAAAGGAGGGGGGGGATTAACACCATATCTGTGAAGTCAGTACCAAGAAAAACAAAGACTAACCTTTGAACTATACTTGTGCTATCAGGAGTAACAAGGTCACCGTAGTTTTCTAGTGTAGCTTCAATAACAGAAGGATCATCAGTTACCAAATTTCTCAATTGTTCTTCAATCAAAGGAAGCTTCTGTTGGAAAAGCAACTAGTGTTAGTCCAAGTCCAAAAAAATAAAGAAAAAGGTGTATCTAATAAAAATAAGAAAAGGCTCCCATAGAACTGACTGCATATTGTGAATAGTGCGTAGCAAGCCCACAGGCAACCATTTCTGCTCCATTGAGTGTATCTCCCGTTAGAGCTAAGTACTCCCCTGAAAGCAACAATATAGCTCTAATGGATATCCTTAATAAATCATTGGCAGACTAAATCAAGTTATGAACCTATTAATAGAATTGATTAGTTGTCTGCAAATTATTCAGTAGATAATGGCATGACAGCAATGACTGCATGACTAAGTTCACATGTGAACCCCAAACTAACCAAAACTAAAAATGGTCAGCCTCAAACAATAGCATTATGGCTTACCAGTTTTCAACCAACTCTAGTAGCAGTAGGACACGAGATCTTTGCAGGTCAGTTTTTTCCTAAGAAATAATGAACTCCTACTCACCATAGTGTACCATGAAACATGTGATTCTCAAATATGTGTATGGGAATAATTAGAAACAACAAACCCATAGGTAGGAAACTTTTTGTATTTCATAATTTAGAAAACAGTACAAGAAGATGACTGATGATAAAACTAGATAACTAAATATTTTGGCAAAGCAGTTTCAGTGACATAAGAAAATAATAAATACAAAGAAAAGGGGGACACATCTCAAATAAAACAATGAATCCTTCCTACTAAACTTTAAAAATATCTCAGCAGTCCTAACAAAACCAAATGTGCTCATACTAGAAGAAATTGCATATAGACGAGAAATTACCTAAATGACCGGGAAGATGTGAGAGGTGAAACGATGCCCCAGCATCAGGATGAAAACCAATTAATGTTTCAGGTGTAGCAAAAACCTGCAACAACAGGATAAATATAGCTGATTTTCACACTAGTTGAAGCACATTTACATGTAAATGGGTTCAATCTCAAAAAATTTAAATACCAGAACTCAAAATAGATTCAGGTCATACATTGATTTGCTTATTAAAACAATCTATTCTCTCAAGGAAAACATTAAAAAGTATACGTAGCAGAGCTACCAAGGATAGACTAATAGGGCTGAAGAGAAGAATAACTAAAAACTCTGTCTGCTCATACAGTTTTATCAGTTGCCACCCGAAATGTCCCCGGGATTGAAACACCAGCTCCGCCACCCATGGTAATCCCATTCAAAAGGGCCACCTGCATGGATGTCAATGTACTTTAATACATAAATTATTACAATTAAATCAGACAGATATCCAAAGGCCAATGTATTAACTATCCATTGTGTTCACAAGAAACATGACATGTACGAATTTTTACAACTAAAACTCCGCCACCCTCCTCCAATAAAATAAAAATACAAATATAACAGATGGTTTGAAAAAAGAGTAGTAGTAATACATTAACTGATTTGACGGTAACAATAGTGTCCTTAAAGTGTATGAAGGTACAGTCAAAGAAAACAAGGTTTCTACATTAGTAGTGGTAGTGGAACGAAGAAATTGCTAGAAAAGAGAAAAATAAGATTATAAATTCTATCATAAAAATTAAGATAGAATTCACTATTCAGACATTGCCAGAACTATGTTCGTGTAAAGAGGGCATGAGAATAACAAAAAATTAGTATACATTGAATGATTTTCACATGCCTCTAGACATAAACAATCATAAACCGTTCAAAGAGCAATATAAGCTGATACACGTCGAATAAGACTGGAACAAATGTTTAACAGATTACAGCACACGGCCTAGAAAATAAGAATGAAAATCACAAAGACCTAAAAGAATGCTGAGTTTGACAGGAACGGTGTAATTCGTAATACTTGTAGTGTAATGTCTACTTACATGTGGTTTCAAATATGTACCTAGAAGGTATATGAAACTGTATAATGTCCAAAAAAAATCTTTGCTAGCTTCTAGGTTACCTGCACAAGGCGGACTAGAGGTTACAAGGTCTCCATAATATTTGAAAAAAATAAAGTATTATTATCAAAACAATCACAACACATTCAAGTAAAACTGTAAAAGAACTAAAGAAACATCTTAAGGTTATATTTTGATATAGAAGCCTGATGTTAATATATTGAACAAACGAGAACAAAGAGTAAATACACAAAATGAAATAAAGTGACTTTACACTGGATTCAATTATAAAAGAATAGTAGAAAAGAACCAACAAAACTGATGAAGGAGGTATTGCAGCAAAAGTACATACAATAATATACAGTAGAGGGAGTCGTGCTCAATAAAATCTCGTATCTACTCGACTCGAAAATTTAAATAAAGCGAGCTTGAGCAGAAGTGTTTCAACTCAATTATCTATATGAGCTATTTAAACTCGAATTTCGAGATATTTCGATAAACTACTTGCTAAACTCGACTAAAGAATACACCATTTATGAAAAATATATATATATATATATATATATATATATATATATATATATATAAGATTTTAATATAAGATAATTAATATATAATTAATCTATATTTTATTTTATTTTTATTAATATTCATCATTTTAGATGCTAGCAAAATTTAATGTGATTTATTAATTTTAATGTACATTACATGTGAATTTAGCTTAATTAAGCTTATTGAAAATAAATGAGCTTATACGAGCTCGAGCAACTCGTGAGCACTAATTCAAATTAAAGGGCGTCATGTACTTTCCCCACTGACTCAAATCACTCAACCTATATTGTTGATCTCCCACTATCTTAAAAAGATACTTATTAAATATGGAAACAATCAGTCCTTATCTCTAAAGTTCTTTTAGCTGTAATCAGACCTTCTATTTATAGTTATTGGTTAAGTTCTCTCATCTGCCTTCCATCATGCAATATCTTTTAAAGAGGAAAAGAGTTAAGAAAAGTTACCGAGAGTTTATTTTTACTCAATTTTCTTCACTTCAGCTGTACCATACCAACATTTTCAAATTTAGCAATCAGGATTCTGAAGACACCTGTTTTATAAATGACTTACCCAAGATAGCAATGGGTAAAAAGGGATAATACCCCGTAGTTGTCTGAGTTTAAGCATTACCCTACTGAACTTTTAAAAAATAAAATTGGCACATTGAACTTTTTAAAAATTATTAATTGGAACGTTAAATTGGACTGCATATTTACATGTGGCAGCAAGAGAAAAAGAGAGAACAAAATATTTACTGACGTGGCCAATGATTTGGCAACCATATAAGAATTTAAACAAAGAAGAATAAATTTTGATTTTCTTTCTTTCATTTTCCTATTATTTCTCTCTTTCTAAGTTCTTCATCTGATTACTTCCTTCTTCATATGGGTTTAATTTCATTGCCCTAAATCCTTAATCACACAACGCCCACCACTACAAAAATTATATTTATCATCTATTTGGTCTCAACACAAGTGGGTGATTTAGAATCCATCGAAGTTGATCTCAAAAGCGACAACCTAGTCAACTCGTGAATCAATTACTCAGGTATTCAATATATCGGTATCTTACTCCAATCTCAAGCCCAAAGAACCCCTTTTTATCCTTCACTCTCGATCTCGATCAGTACGTGAACGATTTCATGTTTGTTGGGTTCCCTGGGTCGAGTCAGGACAACACTGAAATTCATAGCATTGGATGGTGCAATTGTTGACGATGCAGCCATATGAGAAGCATGACTGGTGCGCAGTTTCATGAGAATTAATTACCCGACAAAAGACCTAATTTTTCGCAGCAAATCAATCCCAATTTTTGTAAGTTTTTGAAACCCTAGTTCTTCTATCACCTTTTTGCTCCTGTTTCTCTATAATCCATTTGGAGATATATTTAGTGTTGAAGATGAAGAAGAGGAGAGAAAGAAAAAGAAACAGTAATCAATTTGGGGAATATATCTAGGGTTTCAATTTGGGATGATTCAATTTTGGCATGTCTTTAATGGGTTGAAGATGAAGAAAAGGAGAGAGAGATGTGTTTTCTGGGTTGAAGACAATGAGAGAGAAAAAGGAAAAAAAAAAACACAAAGTTTAGTCAATGGCAAAAAATCCACATTGGAAGCAACTGATAAGCCTTATCACCATTTAGTTGTCTTTTCCTTTTTCTTTTAAAAGCCACGTATGAAAATAGAAAATGGAATTTGACGTCCGTCCAAGAAATTGGATGGAATGGTCCAATTAATAATTTTTAAAAAATTAGTTCCGTTTTTTAAAAGTTTAGTGGGGTAATGCTTAAAAACTCGGACAACCACAGTGGGGTATTACCCCCTTTTTGCCGATAGCAATGGAACTCACTTCTGTCATCCTCAAAATATCAGTTTTCTTCCATTATATTGTTCTTAGCTGCTTAGCATCTACCATAATACATCGAAACTACTTTTATAAAAATAAAGGCTGCCTTCAACAAACAAAACAAACACATATCCAGCTAGAGCTCTGTGCCAGGTACTGTATACCTAAAATTTCTTCAAATTATCAATCATCGATTATACTTGAAAGAAATGCAACCTAATTGTGAGTCTTGTGCTATGCACTCCATATGAAAAAGTTCTAAAATCTTGTACCTTTATTTACCAAATGATAGAGACCAACAATATCACCTCCAGCACAAAAAGCCCTGCCACTGCCCTTCAGAAAATTCAGAAAAAACTATTCACAAGTTGCTTCATAAGTTCATCTCCTAATTAAGAACATATGAATATCCAAAAAGCTATTGACCATTAAAAAGGAAAAGCAAGGAGAAACCAATAAACTACACCACTAATACAAAATTACCTTCAAGGTCACAAAACCAATGTCTGGGTTATCTTCCCAACTTTTGTACAGCTTATGAAGCCTAGCCCCCTGAAAATACCACCAACTATTACCATACCAAACAATCATACAGTAATACATAATACTAATCACTCCATCACCACGAAGAAAATATACTCAATCCAAGTCATTAACCCCCAAGTAACTATGTTTAAATTAAAACAATTCAAAAATTAAAACACCCAGTTTCTTCTCATGGGTGTTATGCAAAATTCTCAACAACAGTTCTGCATTATGGAACGATGGGAATGAACCAAACAACTCTAAAACTTCAAAAACTATGTGTACAGGTACAAAATTGGAGAGATAAACATACCATGGAAGTATTGAGGGCATTAAGGATGGAGGGTCTGTTGAGAATAGCGGTCCTAGAGCTAGCTTTGCCTTCAACTAGTACCTGAAATTCATCAACAGATAGAAAACGAGACTTAATTGAGCTTATTAATTACACAGACAAAAGCGGGAAGAAAGAAACAGGGCAAAAGGGAACTCACTGTGTTTTCATGATAATCGAGCAGGGCATTGTTGATTTGAGAGCTAAGGCTTCTTCTTCTTCCAGATGGTT
This sequence comes from Panax ginseng, assembly GCA_020205605.1. NCBI lineage: Eukaryota > Viridiplantae > Streptophyta > Magnoliopsida > Apiales > Araliaceae > Panax > Panax ginseng. The sequence continues at coordinate 6,594,310 of CM035134.1, read as the reverse complement.
GAATGTTGAAACCAGATCTGCGAATGCTGCAGCGCCTCCAGAGGAATGCAGACATGAAATTTTGCATTTTTTTTAATTTTTGTTTTCTCTCTAAAAATTTTCTGAATACGAAATTTTTTATTATCACTTTGTTCTTCTCTGTTAACAGTAACTACACATGCTCAACAGGCGGATCTTGACAGTTGGATTGTGGTCTGATTAGGCCCAAGACCAGGACAGGCCTAAGACCGTCTGATCCTTTATTTTTTCTGTTGTTTGTTTGTAAAATTATAATCTCGCTATTTATAATATATGGGATTATAATTTCAAAACTGATTAAATAATTTTAGTTACCTGTTTATTTTTTATAAAATTATTAATTTAAAATAATTATATGTTATGTTTGTTTTTTTTAAGATTAATTAAATTATTTAATTAAAAAATATTATTCGAACTATTATACCCTTACTAATAATAACATATTTTAAACTTATTTATACATTAAAAAATAATATTTACCGATTATATATATACACCCTCACTCCCACCCCCACCCCCACCCCCACCCCCCACCCCCCAGCCCATACCCCATCCCTTCACTTAAAAAAATAAAACTTTTTGATTATCACACTCCCACCCCGCTCACCCCACCAACTCACCTCACCTCACCTCCTCCCCTCCCTCCACCTCCACCTCCCACCTCACCTCCACCCTCCAAACTCCAAACTCTAAGAATAATATTTGCCCATTATGTATATACTTTCAACTCGCCCTGTTCATCGGCCACCAATTTATCTAAAATAATATTGACTGATTATGTATACACTCTCATCCCGCCAACCTCCCACCCCCAAAAAATAATATTTATTAAGATTATGTATACACTCCCCACCCCCCAAAAAAACATATAATATTTACTAATTATGTATACACCCCCATCTCACCCTATCCTTACCCTATCACCCGACCCGACCCGTTACTCCCCACCCACACTCTACTCCAAAAAAATAATATTCAGTGATTATGTATACACCCACACCCCCAACCCCAAAAAAATAATATTCAGTTATTATATATATTATCTACTCCCCCCCCCCCACCCAATCCCCACCCCCAACCCCCACCCCCAAAAAAAAAAATAATATTTGTACCAATAAGTTTTAAGTTATCAATAATAATAAAAAAAATTATAGGATATGTTGGTTATTTTAGAAAAAGATTGAGATTAATTTTGTCTAGCAATTTTTGATCCCAAATGATAGGGATTATAATACTAGGTAGAACATGTTATTAAATAATTTCTCATCTTAAGCTATTTTATAATCCCAGTACTAATAGTCTAAAGCTCAAATTGAAAAATAAATAAGACTCTTGGAATTAATAGTCTTATCTCAAGTGTAATCTTTGCAGACAAACATAGGCTTAGTATTAAATATTAAATATTAAAAATATAAATTAATAAAATGTTGTAAAAATGATTTAAGATTTTTGAGATTTATTTTATTTAAATATTTTATTGCACATCAATATAAGTTAAATGATTATACCAAAAATAAATATATTCTTTTTAAATGAAAGGAAGCTGTAATTTAAATGTAACTAAAATATAAAGTAAATTGATTTCCTAAATGTATGTCTACTATGCACAGTTATATAATTTGAAAACAATCTACTACGGCATATATAACTATATATGCAAAATAAATTTAACTTGTTGTAGATTACACTTTTATATTTTGAATATAAAGTTAACTTCTATTTTTTTTAGTATTGGGATCAGTTGGACATATATTTTGTAAAGTTTACATAGTTATATCTCAAGTATTATTTTCAATTAGTTTTCTAAATGCTTCATGGAATTATTATCTAAATTGCTATAATAAAATATTGGGAAAATAACCAAAATCATAAATCCCCCTTATCCAAATTAATGAAGAACTTGATTATTTACAAGAAACTAACTTATTATTAATGTTTAATATTAATATTTAGTTTATTGATGTATTAATTTATGTTAATATTTAACATTAAAATTAGCAAGAAATATTAATAAAATTGTAATGTTAAATATTAGTAATTTAGTATTTATAACAAACTAACTTATTACTATTATTTAATCAACTAAGTATCTAATTTATTATTAATATTAAATATACTATTAATTCTATTAATTGAAGATATATATTAATTAAATATATTTATAAGAAATTAAGTATGAATAATTAAAATTTTAAATTTTATTAATGTATTAATCGAGGGTCAGACGATTGTGATGCTCCATAGAATATAAAATGGGAGAGGTTAGAGATTATATGGCAAGGATTTTGTCTGGTGGGAGGGTAAAGTTGTTTCAAAGGAAGATGTTGAATTGTACGTCTTCCTTGCGCATATTAGAATTGGACGATACATTTATATTGAATCGCAAGCCTCCCCTCAATTTTATCTAATTTTTGGCATGATGAAGGTTAAGGTGTTGAATAAAGCAACGAAGTTAAGTGGGTTGAGATAAAGGAGAAGAGGGAGGGATTTATCGCTTGAGTGAGGAATTTAGGTTTCTGATCTACGGAGAAAGAGAAAGTAGTAAAGAGGAGACGAACCGTTTATGGATGAAGATAAGAAAGAGGAAGAGGAAACGATCGTTTAATTGAGATTGAATCAAACTCAGTAATATGAACCAAATTGACTCTAATTAATGAAGGATCGACTCATTATGGAATTACATTTGCTGCTTTTATATATTACCATTGACTATTAATGTACAACACTATTTCCCCTCCAATTAGAGGCTAGCCTTGTTTGTTTCCCTCTTCCACAGTTTCTATAGGAAGATATATAAAAGTGTTATTGTCTAAGTAACACGAACTCTACCCTCGTCACCCTTATGCCAGTGTTGATATGTCCACTTCTCTTTGATTCATTGTTTATCTTAATTTCGTAACATGAATATTAAAATATATTGGTAATTTTAAAATTCATTACAAGAAGAAGCTTTATTTCCGACAGAATTTTTGGTCGAAAATACGCTTATTCCGCCAAAATTAATTTATGGGCGACGAAAAAGTATGTCGATAATTCAGTTGGGACTAACCTGGTTAGAAATAAATCAAAAAATTCGTCGGAATTACTTATTTCCGACAAAATTATTTATGACGGATATTTCCATCTAAATAATTTTAATTTCGACGAAATTTAATACCGACAAAAATTCCGTCAAACATAAACAGCATATGGGAATCTATTACTTGAGTCACACATCAATACCTAATTCAATAATTCATCAAACAAAGTTGTTAGTACAACTCTTAACATATAATCTTTTTTTATGGTGCTTAATATGGCACGATTTTAATATTCTTACGCTATTTTTTCGCTCAACTTAATAGTTGACAATAAGTCGCTTGTCATCCGTTTATGATTTTTTTCAAGAGTTCTGCTATATATAACCATAAATTATGGCCATAAAAAATGTCGATATACGTACATAGATACATGAGATATATAGGTATGAATTAAACAAAGACCCAGACACTATTATTTTAAGGAATTATTATTTCTACAAGTAAAAGTTAATATTTCTATAAGATATTTCTCACGTAAGTGTGACTTGTTTATTATTCATATGGGAAGGATCTTGTGAAACTAATACTTTTGCTTGTAGAAATATCAATTCTCTTATTCTATATCTTATCTTTTAAAATTTCAAATTAATCATAATCCAATTTTATTATAAAATTTGTCAACATATATATCACTTTTCGTATTTCAAAAACATATCATATCCTAGCACATGAAAACCATAAAATGTCAACTGCCCTAATTAAGGTAAAGGAACAATACCGAAGAAATGATCAAAAGCGTGTTAAGTTGCTCTCACCTCAATGCCAATGGGAATCTGTTGCTTGAGTCACACTTCAATACCTAATTCATTTAACAAAGTTGTTAGTACAATTCTCAGGTATAATCTTTTTTTTTGGTGCACCATTTGAATGTTCTTTTGCTATTTTTTGGCTCAACTTGATCGTTTTTTGGACAATATGTCAGATTTATTTTAAGAGTATTGATATATATGACGATAAATTTATATCGATACACAAAATATCGACGCATGTTGATAGATGAGACGGGTAAGAATTAAACAGTATCTCAGACACTATAGTTAAGGACGGATCCAAGAAGAGGCAAGGGAGAGCAAGTGTCCACCCTTATTTTTTTGAATTTTTTTTACGTACGTATAGGGTTAATATAGTAAAGACCGTATATTAGGCAAAGAGCAACTATCCGGGGCTATTGTTGTCCAAGGAATGAATTTCGTGACTGCACCGAAGGATTGAAATAGATACCTTCCATTGGGTGAATAAAAAATAGGGCTAATTACACTTCTGTTACATGAAGTACCATCAAATTCATAATTCGGCCTCCAAAAAATTTGGGCTTACAATTTACTACATCAAATACCTAATTTGATATAATTTATTCCCCAATTTCCGAATATGACCAAAATTAGTCGGAATACCCGACCCGCCCAATAATTCGATCTGATTTTGTGTATTTGATACCAGTTGACCGTATAAATATACAGTTTGACTTAGTTTAAAAAATGGCTATTTACAGTTCCGTTACATCAAGTACCATCATATTAATTATTCGCCCCCCCCCCCCAAATTTTTTTTTTATAAATATAATAATTTTTATCCCTTTAAAAAAATAACTAATACTGTAGAAATACGGTATAAAATTATAAATATAATTTAAAACTATATATATTTATAAATAAAATTATAAAAATTATAAATACAATTTGTAAAATTTAAGTTGTGATATAATTTGTAAAATTTAAGGCGTGAAATTTATAATTTATGATATAATTTATAATTTGCAAGATTTAAGTTGTAAAATGAATACATACAATTTGTTAAATTTAAGAACTAAAATTTATAATTTATGATATAATTTATAATTTGCTTGATTTAAGTTGTAAAATTTAAGGCGTAAAATTTATAATTTATAATTTACAATATTTAAGTTGTAAAATTATACATACAATTTGTAAAATTTAAGACGTAAATTTTATAATTTATAATTTGCAAGATTTAAGTTGTAAAATTTATACATACAATTTGTAAAATTTAAGACGTAAAATTTATAATTTATGATATAATATAGGGTTAAGTTCAGATGACCACCTGGGATTTGAGATGTTTCCCACTTAACCACCTGTAGTCAGTAAAGCTACATTTAAACTCCCGACTTTTTGAGTTGAAGTGAAAGCGTTACCTTTTCCATCCAAATTAGCAGATGCGTGAATGTCGGGCCTTAAAAAGCAGGTGAAAAGAGGGTGTAACAGTAAAAAAAACTAGAAAATGTCTAAAATTTCCTGTAAGACCCCGAATTTTTTTAAATAAAAATGGAATTTCCTCTATTTATTATTTTGAAATAGTAAGGGTTGATTTGATTAATGATGTTAGTTATGGGTAAAATGCTAAATATTTCAAATAAGCAAAGTGGTTATAAAATATTCATTATTGTCGGGGAATATTAAAGACTGTCGGGGAATATTAAATGCGGCCAGTATGATCTTTGTGGGCCCCATACCATGAAAGCGATTGGATGAAGAAAAGCGACAAAAATAAGTTGTTTAAAAATAGCGGTAGTAGTTATTCACAGATTAATATTGTTGGAATACGGTGGTTAAAACACACTAATCTGGCGTTGTTGAGCAAGAAGATGTAGCACCAGATTGCACCAATTATTGATTCTTACGTGAAAAGGCACTACTCAATAATGGTTACTGATGAATTCATTATTCAATATTTTATTTTATTGATTCAATAATTCTTTGCATTGATATTTTATATTCTTGTTGTTTGATAATTGCCACTACACATTATTTTCCATTATCGAAGCAATAATTCATATTATTTGAATAATATTATTAGATAACATTATTGGCAATGTCTAGAAAGTTACTTGTCATGGAGAGGTTTGGTCACCTAATTCTTGTATTTAGTAAGGAGAAATTCTTATTGGAAAGCCCCTCTTTCACGAGAACTACTGGTTGTCAATATTGTGATTTCGTAATATTATTTGTGAATAATTAATTATTGATTCATATGATGAGGAAAAAATTGATTTTATGTGGATATAGATGGAAAATTTTTAATGTGACAATTGTTGAAAATTGAAATTTTATCTTTTTTGATAAAATAATTCATTTAAATATATTATTATATTTTAATAATATAATAATGGTGATATTTTTACGATGAATGTAGGATATATGAGTTTATGAGGAGAAAAGAGTATTTTTGTTGCAATAAATATTAAAAAGCAGGTTTTGTGTGTCCGGTAGACCTATTTCTTGATTGAAATTTGATTATAAGTTTGTAAAATCGCTTGGTTTGTGGATTTGGTCAATTTCTATTTGGAATTTGGAAAAACTTTCTTACGTAAAGTTGTAGAGAAATGAATTTCCTATAAAAAGTCATGAGATTTGAATTTTCTGATAAAAGGGCTATTTATTGTGAATTATTGAAGTTAGAATCTCAAAATAATTAATTTTGGAAGTTTAAAATGTTTTAAATAATAAAAACGTTTTTTCAATGTTTTGGCATGTGTCTTTGATGTTGTGAAATTTGGTAGTGGAGACGTCTGAGTTTGAAAAAAAAAATTATATTAATATTTTTATTAAATTTTCTACTTTGGTGTTCTAAGCAATTTCTATAAATAGGGTCTTGGGTTAGAATTGAAAATCACAATTTAAGCTCAAGTTTTATCTCTCTATATTGTCGGCGTATTCTTATGAGTATTTTGAGTATATTTTGAGTATTGCTACTACTACGGCAAGTTCAAGTCATAGCTTTATATCCAGGTGTTTTTAATTTAAATCTCGATCTTTCGAGGTAAGGGATATTATTTTTTTAAAAAATGATATTATTTATTCTAATATCATTATGTCAAGTATTGATATGAACTTTTTAAATCAAATTTGGAACTTTTAGTGTCGGGGAGATTCTTATTCACGTATACGGCCTTTATTCACGATATCTGATCTTATTCACGAATACTAAGACTTTATTCATCGAAAAATAAAAATTTTCCTTTTCGTCCAAAATATCTATTCGGATACTAGCTTTGATTGTATCCATGTTTTGATCATTCTTGAATTTTACACCACTATGATTATTTTTGAGGTATTTTTGGGCGTGGATAAAACAAAGTACGAATCCTTAATCCTTAATCCTTGTCATTTTGTTTCTTTGGATTCGTTTCTTTAAAAAAATATTTTCATCATTCTCGGTTTTAAATGATGATATTATTGAATATCTTTGGCACGTAAAGTGCAAAGATGAATGATTTCGATGAATATCTTTGGCCCGTAGTGCAAAGATGAGCAGTGTTTAGGCGAACATGATTAATCGATGAATATCCTTGGCACTCAGTAGTGCAAGGATGAATATATGATTCGGATATATATTGATTGATGTTCTGAGGATAAAAATATTGATGATGGATCATTAAATTCATAGATATTAGTAGATTTCATCCTCTACGTAACTCTTACATGAATTAATATTTTCATTGCAGTATTGATTTAAAACTTGTTGTCTATTGTATTCTATTAGATTTTTTCCTGTTGAAGACTAACGATAATTTGTTACGTATTATCTTAGTCATAATATTCTTTATTGGGCTAGTTGAGCTCACCCTTTTCCTTTTTGTTCCATTTTTCTTCTCGGGAGCGAGAATGTAATGTGGCATGTAGCCTGGGGTATGGAATGATGGTTTTAGAGAGTTGTTTAGTAGTCCTCACCATTTTTGTAAAATAATGTATCAATAATTATGATGAGGATTTATTTGTATGTGGATATTGTCTAGATGACAATATCTGTATTTAAACTCACAGTTTATATGTTGTAACAATAAAGTTGTAGTTATTTCTGTACCATGTTATTGGCGACTCAGAATGGGTTGGATGGAATGGACCTATTTTGGGGGCGTCACATATCCTTCTTCTCCCTCCCTCCCTCGCTCCCTTTCCTTCTCTTCGACCCACCATCTCTTCTCCTTCCTCTCCTCTTTATCATGCTGGGTGCTATTCATGCTCCTCCGACGGCTGAAATGAAGCACCTTCCCGAAATTCATTTTCCGATCTATGATAAGCCAAGTCCCTAGGCTTTTAGATTGTGGGGTTTCTCTGTTCGAATTAGTAGGGGGTTTGATGAAGATGAATCTCGGTCCTAGAAGTTATGATCTGAAGTGGTGGCTTTGTTTGGGCTGGTTGGGTTTCAGCTAATACTGCATCTGAAGTGGTGGCTTTGTATGTACATATATACTGCATGTGAATGAGTTATAAGATCTGAAGATTGGTTTGTAATCTGGGCTTTTTTTGTTTTCACGCCATGAGTCGAGTCTTTTTCGTGCACGCCTCCTATTTTGGTCGCATTCATTGTTCTTCGGTTATCTTAAAATTTAAATTTTGATGGGTAATTGTAAGATTGGGTTAATTTCTTGATTCGGGTCCTATTTTGTTTTGTTAAGACATGGCTATTTTTCATTCCATGTGTTGTTTAATTGAATGTGTAGATTCTTTGAGATTAGATAGGTGATTTAGATCATTGAATTTAAAATTGGATTAATATAGGTTTTGAAATGGTGGTTGGTGTGCTAGCTAGCTATCGGGCTTGAATGTTAAATGTTATAAATTTGCCAATTGGTGTATGCCAAGATAATCGTGCTATTGCAAACGGATTCTGAATATACATATAATTTTAGATATATGATTATGTCCTGGAATGGGCCTTTGATTTTTTGAACATCTGTCCCCAGGTAATAAATTTCAGAAGCAAGTGTTTTGAGGATGAAATTGGAGTGAGTTTTCTATCTTCATTTTAATCCATTTGGGTGCAAAAGGACTTGGATTTGAGGATTTGAACTTCTTTACTTTATTAGTTGTTCAACCTTCCCATTCAAATGGGTAATCATAGGTGAGATGGCTTTGTTTGGGCTGGTTATGAATCAGAGGTGAGATGGCTTTATTTGTAAAGATCAAATTTGGGTTTTCTTCTACTAAGCGATTTTTATTTGTGATGATCAAATTTGGGTTTTTATTTCTTAATTGTGATGAAAATCTCTTCATTGTGATTTCGCCGGAAAATCTCTTCCCAGTTCCTCACTTTAAAGCTCTGTTTTAAAGCTCTGTTTATCCTCGCATTAATCTGGCTTTGTTTTGAAAATCTGGTAGTTGTAGTATTACTTGTTATGATTATTTTTCTCTACATTCTTTCTCTACAGATTGACAAAGGTTATATGTCACCTCACTTCATCACAAATAAGGACAAATCTATTGTGGATTTTGAAAATGCTAGAGTGTTGGTAACTGATCAAAAGATATCAACTGTCAAAGAGATTGTTCCTTTGCTAGAAAAGACTACCCAACCGATCGTCCCTCCGCTTATTATTGTTGAGGATATTTTGAGGCAAGTCTTTGGAAACAATGGTCTTGAATAAAAGGCGAGGTTTACTTAATGTTCTTTGTTGTTAAATGTCCAGGACTTTTAGAAGGAAAGAAGGCACTTTTGCAAGATATTGCCCTTATGAAAGTGAATTCGAGTTACGTGTTTATTTCTAGAAAAGAAATGTTGTAATGAGGTCATCTCATTCATCCGGATGATGTTTTACATGTATACCTTTGTTGGGGATAACAATGATATAGTGATGACTGTGATTCTTTTATTGTGTCATCTTTTGAATTAGTTCAATGATTACTTGTATCTCCTCTATCGACCTACTTCAAGTTGACATCATTATATTGTAATCAGGTGCTGATTTTCTCTCTGGAGATCTGGCTTTGTTTTGAAAAGAATGATCTGTATAAATTGAATCCACTATTGGACGAGAAATTTTAAGGTTCTGTGGAGACTTGTAGGAATTTGTGAAGAATTGACAATGGATTGTTCAATGAAGTCTTCTTTTTTATTGTCTGAAATTTCTATTTACTTTGCTAGTAATGCACAATTTTTGTTCTTTTTATTGTCTGAAATTTCCCTCGCATGTTCCAGCATCTATCGTTTATATATAAGGAGGGTAATTAAGTCTTTATCCAATTTAAGTAACAAAGTTATAACAGAAAGCAGTTATTCACTTCAACTCAAAAAGTCGTGAGTTTAAATGTAGCTTTACTGACTACAGGTGGTTAAGTGGGAAACCGCTCAAATCCTAGGTGGTCATCTGAACTTAACCCTATAATATATAATTGGCAAGATTTAAGTCGTAAAATTTATACATACAATTTGTTAAAATTTACAAATTTAAAAGAACAAAACAATTTGAAGGATTAGGGAAGAGGAGAGAGAGCAAACGGGTTTTTTTTTTTTCAATTTTACCTCCTCTTTTTGTATGCTCTTCCAATATAAAAAGGGTATTATTTAATTAATTAAATTTTGGACACTTTTGTCAATTGTTTAAAAACTTAATGTTGTTCTTGTTAAAAATATAATTTATATGTTTAAAAGTTTATTGATTTTTTTGATAATTAAGTATTTGTTTTTAAATTTTAAAATAAAAATTAACATTTGGTAATATTTGTATTAGTATTTAATTTTAATAATTTAACATATAATAATTATTTATAAGGATTAATTTATACAGATTTAATACGTCAAAATAAGTATTTATACAAATTTTATACGAATTAGGTACTTGATGTAGTAAATTATGAATTTGGTGGTACTTGATGTAACATAAATGTTATTAGCCCGTATTCCATATACAATTCTTATCTAGCCGAAAAATTAGGTATTTCGGCTAATTTTGGCCGGATTCTGAAATTGGGGGCTAAATTGTATCAAATTAGAAGCTTGATGTAGTAAAATATAAGCCCAATTTTTTTGGAAGCCTAATCATAAATATGATGGTACTACATGTAATAAAGTGTATTTAGCCCTAAAAAATATTGGGACGTCACTTGCCACCAATTAGATATTACTAATATTCTATTTCAAATTCAAATATCAATTTTTGTTTTCACGAGTTTATATATTTTTTTACCAAATTTTAGGGTTCAGGTTGAATATCATTAATTTTTTCTCTATTTTTTTTATTAATTATCTATTTAACTTTGATTCTTATTTACTTTTATTAATTTATGTTAGTTAGTATATTCGTGCATGTTCTTTAATTTTATATTATATATATATTGAATTTTTCGGCGTGTTTGTCATCTGATGCAATCCAACTTCATTATAAAATTTCTCGATTTATATATACTGAAAGGATCAAGGGCTTACCCTTTGATCCTACATAACTTACATACCTTCTTTAGCGACGACAGTTGTATGACCGAACCGTCATCGGATCCGTTGTTAAAGGGGGGTGAACTCGGATGAGTTGGATAAGGGGTGAGCTTAAGATCCGGACTCTCTCTCTATATATATATATCATTTTTTATATCTCAAAAACATATCACTATATACCATATCCCAACGCATAAAAAACATAAAATGCCAACTGCCCTAATTAAGGTAAAGGAAGGATTCAATTCTTGCATCATCATTTTCAGAACGATACCCAAAAAATTATCAAATAATAATAATAATTCTACGCGTTTAAGTTTGATAAAAATTTTGATTATGTCTACATACAAATTTTAAATTTGGCGTTTGAGTTGACATAAATCCATCAGCCATGCCAAAATTCAAATGATAAAAACGTGCGGCCAATTATTTAGCATATTTTAATGAGAAAAATAAAAAGTTATGGTGTGGGTTTATTAGTAATAACCATGGTTTTAAAATTCCGATCGAATCATCGATTCAACCTATTAAAATCAGAATCAATCAACATTTATTATCCAATTTGAATCAATAAATTATTTTTGATCAAAAATCGTGTGACCCGGTTGACCTACACTACACCAAAAATGGCCTCTAGTGAAGGATAAATCCTTCACAAGACATACTATATCACTCACAAGTGATTTATTGCGAAGAAATATTTCCTTCACACGATTACTCGCATTAGACCTCCTCGCAATTGGGTATCCATCGCTAAGTAGTAACTAAATATTTTTTGTGAAGGATATATTGTGAATAAATTTTTTTGTGGCGCCCCCAAAATTGGTATACATCACCTATTCTGAGTCGCCAAATACATGGTACAGAATACAAATACAATCTTTAATATACAACAAGAGAGCTGTGAGTTTTAATACAAATATTATCTTCTAGACAATATCCACTCTCAGAATAAGTCCTCATTACATTTATTGTCACACTATTTAACAAAATAGTGAGGACTATTAATACTATCATCTGGACCGTCACTCCGTTCTCCGACTAGTCCCGGCTACGTTCTCATTTCCTGATGAGAATAGTGAAGGAAAGGTGAGCTCAACTAGCCCAGTAAGAAATATTATGACTAAGATAATGCAGAATAAATTATCATTAGTCTTCAACAATGTTAAACTGATAAAATACAATAGACATCAAGTTTAACTGCAGCGGAACAAATAATCCATTAAAAAAGTCAAGTAGAGAATAAAATCTACTATCTTTTATGATTTAAAAAGATTTTTCATCACTTTTATCGCTGGGACTCAGCTTAAAAATAATCCACATCATCCCTGCACTACGGCCAAGGATATTCATTAGTATCACAACCACAAATTAACCATGCACTACGGGCCAAGGATATTTGTGTATTCATCAATGGTCATGATCATGACAACAAGCATCCCATCAATGCACTACGGACCAATGAGGACTTTTACCACATCATTTGTAACATTATTGCCGTGATTACACCGAATAATCCACAGTCATAATCATACCAAGTCCATCTATGCCTTACTGAGCCACGGATGATGACTTTCAACAAAATATAAATATGAGGATGATGACAATGATATAAGAATTCAATAAAACAAGTTCAAGAATTAATTTATTGAAACTAATAACATCCAAATTGTCAACATGATACTTCTTTGTAGAGTAAAATTTAAGAATGCTCGAGAAGAATATTTCCACAAAAGATATTGGATGAAGCGCAAATATCAAGGATATTCCACTAATTTCATGGAGTATAGAAGTCAAAACTTTAACCAACCGAGTATAATAAAGAATGGAATAACAAAAGAAATCACCATGCATGCGGTACTTTGATGTAGGCAGAGTTATTCAACGAGAATAATAAATAACGGAACCGGTCGAGCGCGTAACACGCACAAGCTGTGATATTCCAACCGAATAATAAAGAATGGAATAACGAAATCACCATGCATGCCTACTTGGCGATAGAGCGAGTTATTCCAACGAGAATAATAAATAATGGAACCGGTCCCACGAAAGCGCATGCAGACGAGGATATTCAATGAGAATAATAAAAGGCGGAACCAAGTCCCCAGAAAACGCATTGAGCAGGATATTCTAACAAAATAATAAAGAATGGAATAACAAAAGAATTTCACCAAGTATAGGGTGGCAGAGTATACTCTGAGTTATTCAGCAGAATAATAAAAATTGGAATAATGAAGTTCTCTTCATGAATACAAAAGAAATAATACCCACTACTAGTAAAAGAAACTTGATATCGAGATAGTGAAGTAGCGAGAATACTTTTCTTTTTTCTCTCTATAGTTTCTCTCTCTAGAGTTTCAAATTGAATTCGTAAGAAATAATGAAGAAATGAGCTTATTTATAGAAGAATGGGTGAATAATAACCAATCCATGAACGGTCTAGATTGATTTACTTTAAAGCAGACGATCCAGATTGGTTTACAATAAAATATAATATATTCTATTTATAATCTAATAAAAGCGAATAACTTTATAAAAGTATTCTATTTTATATAAAAAGATTTTACTATCTGCAAACACTATGTATGCACTTTATGCAAATACTATGCATAATAAAATATAATATATTCTAATTATTGTCTAATAAAAGCAGATAACTTTATAAAAGTATTTTGTTTTATATAAATTTTTTTTTTACTATTAGCCTAATAAAATGAATAACTTTATAAAAGTATTACATTTTATATATAAAAGCTTTTCTGTTTTATTACATTAATAATACTAATAAAACAAAACTTCATCATCATTATTATTATTCACACTATTAATCGACTGTGTCGCCCGAGGAAAGAGGGGCTTTCAATAAGGATTTCTCCTATCATGGCGCTTGATTAGGTGACCAAACCTCTCCTCGCAGAACTTTATACATAGTTAATAATGCAAATAATAATATTAATAACTCTGTCATCTTAATTATTGATTTAATAATATATAAAATATCGGCAATAATTGAATAAAACTGAATGACTTCTCACGTAAGCATCAATAATCAATACCGTGTGCTACTATGCAACCATGCGTATTCCTGTACTTTTAACACCAGGTGTTTCAACAGTTAACGGTAAAACTTCCATTGTTATTTTCATAAAAAATATTTTTGTCGTTTTCTTAATCCGACAATAATTCCGTTGTGGGGTCCACCAATGATTGTGCCGTCGTACGAATATTCCCTATTTAAAACAAATATTCCCCGACCAATCGAATATTATATAACAACTTGCGTACTTTGCAAAATTTATAAATATTATCCACAACTATAACATTATATCAAATTTATTCCAAAAATGATAATTATAGAAAATTCATCTTTATTCATAAAAGTTGGGGTCTTACAATCTCTCCTTCTTATGAAATTTCGCCCTCGAAATTAAGGTACGTACCTGGTATGTCAAAGAGGTAAGGATACCTTGATTTCATTTCAGATTCTAACTCCTAGGTCATTTCCTCAACATCGTGGTTCCTCCATAAAACTTTAACTTGAGATATAACCTTGAGCGTAGAATATGTTCCTTCTTATCCAAGATTTGAACAGGAACCTCTTCATACGTTAAATCTTCCGCTATTTCGTCCGGTTCTAACTCAATAATGTGGTTCGTGTCTTTCACATATTTACGTAACATGGATATATGAAAAACGTTATGAACACGAGACATACTAAGAATATCTGGTTCAATCATATCCATGAAAGTCGCAGGAGCATTAGTCAATCCAAAAGACATGACTAAGAATTCATAATGCCCGTACGGAGTTCAAGGCAGTCTTTAGAATATCCTCAGTTCTAATCTTCAGTTGATGATATCCAGAACGAAGATCGATCTTTGAAAAGAATTGTGCTCCTTGCAACTGGTCAAATAGGTCATCAATGCGAGGTAGCGGATAATTATTCTTGATAGTGACATGGTTCAATTCTCGATAGTCAATACAAAGTCGCATAATTCCGTCTTTCTTCTTTACAAATAAAACAGGAGCACCCCAAGGAGATGTACTAGGACGAATGAAACCGATGTCCAACAACTCCTGTAGTTGGACCTTTAACTCCTGAAGTTCAATAAGAACCATTCGATATGGGGTTTTAGAAATGGGCTTTGTACCAGGTTCAAGATCAATAAAGAATTCAACTTCACGTTCTGGGGGTAGATCGGGAAGTTCTTCAGGAAACACGTCAGGAAATTTACTAACAACAGGAATATTATTCAAATCCGACGCATCTTTATTCAAATCCATAACATGGGCTAAGAAAGCTTGACATCCATTTTTCAATAAATGAATAGCTTTATGACTAGATATGACAGTGATTGATTTTAATGGTTTAGTTGCTTGAATTCGTACAACAGGTTGGTTAGGAATATGAAAACTAACAACTTTACGAAAACAATCAATTTTTGGCATGATGAGTAGTTAACCAATCAATCCCTAAAATCACATGAAAAGCAAGTATCTTTAAAGAGATAAGATCAACAGGTAATGTGATGATGCCAACTTAGATCAAACAAGATTTATAAACAGTGGATGTGATGAAAGTTTCTCCTAACGGAGTATCCACAGATAAATCAAAGTCTAATTTCTCCGGAGTTAAGTTTAAACGTTGAGCACAAGCAGGAGACAAATTCTAACTCAATAACGTGGTTCAGGTCTTTCACATACTTACGAAGCACAGATATATGAAAAATATTATGAACACGAGACATACTTGGAGGTAACGCAAGTTTATAGGCTACATTTCCTACTCGGTCAAGAATCTGAAATGGACCAATAAATCGTGGATTGTGTTTTCCTCTCTTCCCGAATCTTGTAACTCCCTTCCATGGGGCAACACGAAACAATACATGATCCCCAATATTAAATTCCACGTCCTTTCGATGAAGATCCGCAAAACTCTTTTGTCGATCCTATGCCGTTTGTATACGCTGTTGAATCATTTGGATCTTTTCAGTAGTCATACGTACCAACTCGGGTCCCAACAATGTTGCTTCACCCACCTCATCCCAATATATTGGAGAGCGACACTTTCGTCCATACAATGCTTCGAATGAATCCACAGCTATACTTGCCTGATAATTGTTGTTGTAGGAGAATTCCACCAATGGTAAATACTTATCCCAACTCCCTTTGAAGTCTAGGACACAGAGTCTTAATAGATCTTCAAGAGTTTGAATAGTCCTCTTTGATTGTTCGTCCGTTTCAGGATGGTATGCCGAATTGAATCGTAAATCCGTGCCCATAGCTTTTTGCAAGCTAACTCAAAATCGTGAAGTGAATCTTGGGTCACGATCCGAAACTATGGATACTGGCATGCCATGAAATCTCACAATCTCATTCACGTATATACTAGCAAGGCTTTCAAGGGAATAAGTCTCCTGTATCGGCAAGAAATGAGCAGACTTAGTCAATCTATCAACAATAACCCATATTTTCCCACTTCCATTTTGGAATCTCAAGTGGTTGCAATAGACCCTTAGGCACTTGATGCTCCGCCTTTACACATTGACAAGTTAAACACCTCGAGATAAACTTCGCGATCTCTCTCTTCATATTGTTCCACCAAAATGTATGTCGAAGATCACGATATATTTTGGTACTTTCAGGATGGATTGCAAATGGTGTATTATGTGCCTCCATCATGATCTTGTTCTTTAAATTAGAATCGTTAGGAACACAAATTCTGGAGTGGACTTGAAGTATTCCTTCTTCATCGATTCTTGCTTCTAGAATAACACCCTCTTGTACTTTCTTCTTCATACGCATCAGTTCCGGGTCTGTGGCTTGAGTAACTTTAACTTCATCGATTAAAGTTGGTTCTACGCGTATACTTGACATCATCCTTTTCGTTCTCGCATATGATCTTCTACTCAACGCGTCGGCTACCACGTTTCTTTTCGAGGATGGTATTGAATGGTGTGGTCATAATCTTTTAATGTATTTCGAGCCAACGTCGTTGTCACATGTTGAGTTCCTTTTGGGTGAAGAAATATTTGAGGCTTTTATAAATCGAATATATCTCCACTTTCTCTCCATATAGATAGTGCCTCCGGATCTTTAAGCAAATTAAAGTCGCTAACTCTAGATTATGAGTAGGATAATTCCTCTCATATTCTTTAAGTTGTCGCGAGGCATAGGCTATGACTTTTCCATGTTGCATGAGAACACATCCTAACCCTTTGTCTGAAGCATCGTTGTAGATAAAAAATCCATCCAAACCAGATGGTATTGTCAGAACAGGTGCCGAAATGAGTCTCCTCTTAAGCTCTTGGAAACTCTTTTCTCATTCCTCGCTCCATACGAATTTTGTATCTTTCCGAGTCAGTTGAGTTAATGGGGTAGCGATTTGAGAAAATCCTTCCACGGATCTCCGATAATAACCAGCTAGGCCCAGAAAGCTACGTACTTCGGTCACCGACTTTGTTTGCTCCCAACTTTGTATTGCTTCAATCTTGGCGGGTCGACGGATACTCCATGTTTTGACACCACGTGCCCAAGGAATGCTACTTCCTCAAGCGAACTCGCATTTCTTCAACTTGGCATATAGCTTGTTTTCACGAAGCCTTTGGAGTACCAGCTTCAAATGGTGCTCATGATCTTCACGGCTTTTGGAATATATGAGGATGTCATCAATAAAGACAACAACGAACTAATCCAAATAATCCTTGAATACTCGGTTCATCATATCCATGAAAGCCGCAGGAGCATTAGTCAATCCAAAAGACATGACTAAGAATTCATAATGCACTGCTTAGAGTTACGAAGGTAGTCTTTGGAATATCCTCGATTCTAATCTTGGTGATGATATCTAGAACGAAGATCGATCTTTGAAAAGAATTGTGCTCCTTGCAATTGGTCAAACAGGTCATCAATACGAGGTAGCGGATACCTATTCTTGATGGTGACATGGTACAATTCTCGATAGTCAATATAAAGTCGCATACTCCCGTCTTTCTTCTTTACAAATAAAATAGGAGCACCCCAAGGAGATGAACTAGGACGAATGAAATCGATGTCCAACAATTCCTGTAGTTGGACTTTTAACTCCTGAAGTTCAATAGGAGCCATTCGATATGGGGTTTTAGAAATGGGCTTTGTACTAGGTTCAAGATCAATAAAGAATTCAACTTCACGTTCTGGGGGTAGACCGGGAAGTTCTTCAGGAAACACGTCAGGAAATTTACTAACAACAGGAATATTATTCAAATCTGACGCATCTTTATTCAAATCCATAACATGGGCTAAGAAAGCTTGACATCCATTTTTTAATAAACGAATAGCTTTATGACTAGATATGACAGTGATTGATTTTAATGGTTTAGTTGCTTGAATTACCGTCTACAACAAAGTTGGTTAGGAATATGAAAACTAACAACCTTACGAAAACAATCAATTTTTGGCATGATGAGTAGTTAACCAATCAATCCCTAAAATCACATAAAAAAACAAGTATCTTTAAAGAGATAAGATCAATAGGTAATGTGATGGTGCCAACTTAGATCAAACAAGATTTATAAACAGTGGATGTGATGAAAGTTTCTCCTAACGGAGTATCCACAGATAAATCAAAGTCTAATTTCTCCGGAGTTAAGTTTAAACGTTGAGCACAAGCAGGAGAGATAAATGAATGGGTAGCACCGGTATCTAGTAAGGTATAAACTTCGCAAGAATTTATGATTAGCTTTACCGCGATCACCTCGTTTGGGTTCCTCGCATTTTTACGATCCACGACAAAGCGCTCTTTCAGAGCGATTGACTTTGACTTTTACGGGGACGATCTTTTGAGTCACCATCCCCGCTGGACTTGGTTTCGCTACCGTACAATCTCGAGCGATATGTCCTTCCTTTCCACAATTATAACATACCTTGAACTGTTGTGGGCGGTTTGGGTTGATATGTCCCTCTTTTCCACATTTATAGCATACGACCTGTGGTCATTCTCCTACTTTAGAACCAGTTGCTGCTGGTGTTGACGTCTTCATATGGTCATTGTTGAATCTCCTCTTTTTAAAATATCCTCCCGACTCGCTTCTTCTATTCTCATGGCCATGATTACCACCAGAGTGGTTTCCTCCTTTGTCCGTTTTCTTCTTTCTCCGCTGGTTATCGTTGTTCTGATGACTACTGTCACCAGTATGATCCTGGTTATGGTCTCTCGGTTGAACGTACTCATTATCTCGCTCTAACAATTGAGCCCTGTTGACAACATCTGAATAGAGAGAAAATTTATGAGAAATGAGATACTGACGTATGCCGGGTTTCAAACCTCTCAGAAACATCCGCGTCATACGTTCCTCATTCTCCACCAAATTAGGTGCAAACCTGGATAACTCTGTAAACTTTGTCTGGTACTGGGACACCGTCATGTTATTTTGTTCCAGTCTAATGAACTCCACTTCCTTCATATGATGAATACTTTCAGGAAAGTATTTGTCATTGAAACGATTCAAACGTCTCCCAAGACATCTTTGCCGAAAATTTGGATGGGTACGCTTCACGATTCCCACCGATGTCGCCTCATTACGGAACATAAAGGTGGCAAATGGAACCTTCTGTTCCTCCGTGCATCCCAAGACATCGAATATCTTGGTGATTTGTTTGACCCACATTTCTGCCTTAATCTGATTCGGCTTTCCCCAGAATTCTGGTGGTTCTAACTCTTTGAAATGCTTGGCTGTGACAAACCGTGCGTTGTTATCATTTCCACCTATATTTTGTGCACGAGTCTCCCTCGTCTGATTTTGCATGAACTGTAAAAAGCTTCTAAACATCTCGTCGTTCATCATTTGTTCAGTGGTGTTGTTCACAAGAGGAACATTGCCAGCCTGTTGCACGTTCTCCTCATTGGTGAGTAAAGGTGTCTCCACGGTCTCATTTACTCCACTATTAACATTCTCAGTCGACATTTTCAAATACTGCCATAAAATAAGGGTTAATTAAAGAAATCATTATATCACATAATATCCCTATATACTGGCCAACCAACAAATAAGCTTAGGTAAGACACACAATGAAGGATTTACTCGTCTCTCCCTCCTAGTTCTATTCCTAGATCTCAAAATGGAGATCATATCCCTAAGCTTTGATACCAATTAATCATGATGCCCCAAAATAGGTATACATCACCCATTTTGAGTCGTCAATAACATGGTACATAAACAACTACAACTTTATTAATACAATATAAAAAGCGTGAGTTTAAATACAAATATTGCCATCTAGACAATATTCACACCCAAATAAGTCCTCATTACAATTATTGGTACATTATTTTACAAAAATGGTGAGGACTACTAAAACAATTTTCTAGAACCTTCATTCCATACCCCGACTAGTACTCGCTACATTCTCGCCTCCTGAGAAGAAAAATAGAACAAAAAGGAAAAGGGTGAGCTCAACTAGCTCAGTAAAGAATATTATGACTAAGATAATATAGAACAAATTATCGTTAGTCTTCAACATGGAAAAATCTGATAAAATATAATAGACAACAAGTTTCAGATCAATATTCGCAGCGGAAATAATAATTCATAGATGAGTTACGTAGAGAATGAAATCTACTATAATCTATAAATTTAAAAGTCCATCATCAATATTTTATCCCTGTAACATCAATCAATATTCCACTTAAATCAAATATTCATCTTTGCACTACAGGCCAAAGATATTCATCAGTCGGTCATGTTCATCTCAACACCTGTACATCTTTGTACTATGGGCCAAAGATATTCATAAGAAAATAAACCATCTTTGCACTACAGGTCAAAGATATTCAGTAATACCATCATTTAGGACTGAGGATGATGAAAAATATTTTAAAGAAAACGAATCCAGTGAAACAAAAGAACAAATATTAAGGATTCGTACTTTAAACAATCCGAGTTCAAAAATACTTCATAAATAATAATAGTGAAGTAAAATTCAAGAATGATCAAAACATGGATACAATCAAAGCTAGTATTCATAATAGATATTTTGGACAAAAAAAAATTAATTTTTCTGTGAATAGTGTCGTATTCGTTAATAGTGTCGTATACGTGAATAGTAACTCCGACACTAAAAGATAAGAATTTCACAAGAAAAATCTTACCAATAATCCGGCATAATGATATTAGAAGAAATAATATCATTTTAAAAAAAATATCCCTTACTTTGAAAAGAATAGTACTTGGTGGAATATCGGATATATCATTTGAAGGAGCGCAATCAGATATAGCAACACTCAAAATATCAAAATACTCACAAGGATACTCGATAATATAGAGAGAAAACTTGATTTCGGTGTGATTTTCAATTTAACCCAAGCACCCTATTTATAGAAAATTGCTTAGAACACCAAAGCAGAAAATTTAATAAAATATTAATATATAAATTAAATTTCCTACGCCAACCTTTGAAGATCTGAATTCAGCCATTAACATGTGCAAGTGGGGCCCACCAAAGTATAAAAAACATTTTTGTTAAAATAAATATTTAAAACTTCCAAAAATCAATTATTTCGGAACTTTGGAACTTCAATAATTCATAATATATAGCTCTTTTGTCAGAAAAATTCAAACCTTATGTCTTTTCTATATGAAATTCCATTATCTACAACTTTACAGAAGAAAGTTTTTCCAAATTTCAAACAGAAATTGACCAAAATTCACAAACGGGCAATTTTTCAAGCTATAATCAAATTTCAGTCAAGAAATGGGTCCACAGACATGTTTAACATGTTTTAAACAACTTTTGCAACAAAAATACTCTTCCTTCTCATATTCATATATCTCACATTCATTGTAAAGATATCACCATTATTATATTATTAAAATATAATAATATATTTAAATGAATTATTTATCAGAAAAGATAAAATAACAATTTTTCAACAATTGTCACATTAAAAATTTTCTCCATCTATATCCACATAAAATGAATATTTTCCTTATCATATAAATTAATAATTAATTATTCACAAATAATATTACAGAATCACAAATCGACAACAACCAGTAGGTTCGTGAAAGAGGGACTTTCCAATAAGGATTTCTCCTTACTGGCGCGCAATTAGGTGACCAAACCTCTCCTTAGACAGAACTTTCTAGACATTGCCAATAATGTTATCTAATAATATTATTCAAATAATATGAATTATTGATCTGATAATGAAAATATTGTGTAGTGATAATTTTGAAACAACAATAATATAAAATATCAACGTAGCAATTATTGAATCAATAAAATAAAAACATTGAACAGTAACTACTGTAACAATTATTGAGTAATGCCTTCCTACGTAAGAATCAATAATTTGTGCAATATCGGTATCTTCTTGTGTTTTAACCAACGGTATTCCAACAAGATAATCTGTGAATAACTACGTCGTTATTTATAAACAACTTATACTTGTCGTTTTCTTCATCCAATCGTTTTTTTACATTATGGGGCCCATGTATTTGCTTATTTGTCGCATTGAATATTCCCAGATAGTAAGAATATTCCACGACCAAACGAATATTCTCCGATAAAAAAATGAATATTTTATAACCACTTGCATACTTGAAATATTTGCGCATTTTACCTATAACTAACCACATTAATCAAATCAACCCTTACTATTTCAAAATAATAAATAGAGAAAATTTAATTTTATTTATAATAAGTTGGGGTCTTACAAACGTTGCTTCACCCACCTCATCCCAGCATACTTGAGAACAACACTTTCTTCCATACAACGCTTCGAATGGAGCCATGCCAATACTTACTTGATAACTGTTATTGTAGGAAAACTCCACCGATGGTAAGAACTTAACCCAACTTCCTTTGAAGTCAAGGACACAGAGTCTTAATAAATCTTCAAGAGTTTGAATAGTCCTTTCTGATTGTTCGTCCGTCTGAGGATGATATGCTGAACTAAATCGTAAATTCGTGCCTATAGCTTTTTGCAAACTAACCCAAAATCGTGAAGTGAATCTTGGGTCGATCAGTAACTATGGATACTAGCATACCATGCAATCTTACCACCTCGTTTATGTACATACGAGCAAGATATTCAAGTGTATAAGTTTCTCGTATAGGTAAGAAATGACCAGATTTGGTCAATCTATCAACAATGACCCAAATTGCATCTATGCCTTGAGAAACCTTGGGAAGACCAGTAATGAAATCTATGGTAATGTGCTCCCACTTCCATTCTGGAATTTCAAGTGGTTGCAATGGAACTTTTGGTACTTGATGCTCCGCCTTGACTCGTTGACAAGTTAAACACCTTGAGATAAACAACGCTATCTCCCTTTTCATATTGCCCCACCAAAATGTATGTCGAAGATCATGATACATTTTGGTACTCCCAGGATGGATTACAAACGGTGTGTTGTGCGCCTCCATCATGATTTTATACTTTAAATCAAGGTCGTTAGGAACACAAAGTCTGGAGTTGAATCGAAGTATTCCTTCATCATCGATTCTTGCTTCTGGCATAGCACCTTCTTGTACTTTCTTCCTCATATGCATCAGCTCCAAGTCTGTAGTGTGACACCCCCAAAATAGGTCCATTCCATCCAACCCATTCTGAGTCGCCAAATACATGGTACAGAAATAACTACAACTTTATTATTACAACATATAAAGCTGTAAGTTTAAATCTGAGATATTGTCATCTTGACAATGTCCACACGCTGTAAATAAATCCCCATCATAATTATTGATACATTATTTTACAAAATGGTGAGGACTACTAAACAACTCTCTCTAGAACCTTCATTCCATACCCCACTAAGAATCGCTACATTCTCGCCTCCCGAGAAGAAAAATGGAACAAAAAGGAAAAGGGTGAGCTCAACTAACCCAAAGAAGAATATTATGACTAAGATAATATACAACAAAATTATCGTTAGTCTTCAACAGGAAAAATCTAATAGAATACAATAGACAACAAGTTTTAAATCAATATTCACAATGAAATAATAATTCATTAGAAGAGTTAAGTAGAGAATGCAAACTACTATCTTCTATGTATGAATTTTAAAGTTCATAAATCTATCTTTTATCCTCGTAACATCAATCAATATATATCCGGAATCAAATATTCATCTTTTCACTACAGCCAAAGATATTCATCGGTTGGTCATGTTCATCTAAACACTTGTTCATCTTTGCACTCACGGGCCAAAGATATTCATCGAAATCATTCATCTTTGCACTACTGGGCCAAAGATATTCATCATAAATCATTCATCTTTGCACTACGAATGCCAAAGATATTCAATAATATCATCATTTTAAGGCGAGGATGATGAAAAATATTTTTAAATAAACGAATCCAATTGAAACAAAATGACAAGGATTAAGGATTAAGGATTCGTATTTTGTTTTATCCATATCCAAAAAATACCTCAAAATAATAATAGTGGTGTAAAATTCAAGAATGATCAAAACATGGATACAATCAAAGCTAGTATCGAATATATATTTTACAGACGAAAAGAAGAAATTTCATTTTTCGATGAATAGTCTTGCGTGATTCGGGAATAGTGTCGTATACATGAATAGTGCCGTATACGTGAACAGTAACTCCGACACCAAAAGATAGAATTTTCACAAAAAAACATCTTCACGCTTCGTGAATAGTACTCGTGAATAGTAACTCATGAATAGTAACTCGTGAATAGTAACTCATGAATAGTAACCCCGACATGAAAAAGTTCTAAATTTGATAAAAAATTTCAACCAATATTTTGGCATAATGATATTGAAGAAATAATATCATTTTAAAAAAAATAATATCCCTTACCTCGAAAGACAGTACTTCTAGTTGAAACACCGGATATAGGCTACAACTTGAACTTTTACCGTATAACAATACTCAAAGTATACTCAAAATACTCACAAGAATACGCTCGATAATATAGAGAGAAAACTTGAGTTTCGGTGTGATTTTCAATTCTAACCTAAGACCTATTTATAGGAAATTGCTAAGAACACCAAAGCGTAAAATTTATTAAAATAATAATATATATATTAAAATTCTCTACGCACCTTCTTGAATCTGAAAATCTGCATTCAACACATTCAAATCACATCTTTAGACCCACAAAAAACGTTTTCATATTTAAATTATTTTAAACTTCCAAAAATCAATTATTTTGAGCTTCGAACTTCAATAATTCACAATAAATATCCCTTTTGTCGAGAAAATTCAAATCTTTGCGAGTTTTTATAGGAAATTCAATTCTCTACAACTTTACTGTAAGAAATTTTTCCAAATTCCAAGCAGAAATTGACCAAAATCCACAAATGGGCGATTTTACATGCTATAATCAAATTTTAAATCAATAAATGGGGTCCACCGACATGTTTAACATGTTTTAAACATTTATTGCAACAAAAATACTCTTCTCCTCAGATACTCATATATCCCACATTCGATTTGTAAAAATATCACCATTATTATATTATTAAAATATAATAATATATATATTTAAATGAATTATTTTATCGAAAAAGATAAAATTTCAATTTTCAACAATTGTCACATTAAAAATTTTCTCCATCTATATCCACATAAAATCAATATTTTCCTCATCATATGAATCAATAATTAATTATTCACAAATAATATTATGAGAATCAAAAAGCCCGACAACCGGTAGTTCTCAGGGAAGAGGGCTTTCAATAAGAATTTCTCTCTTCTTGGCGGCATGATTAGGTGACCAAACCTCTCCTTAGATGAGAACTTTCTAGACATTGCCAATAATGTTATCTAATAATATTATTAGGATAATATGAATTATTGCTTCGATAATGGAAAATCTTGTGTAATGACAATTATTGAAACAACAACAATATAAAATATCAATGCAAAGAATTATTGAATTAATAAAATAAAATCTTGAATAAGTAATTATCGTAACAATTATTAAGTAGTGTCTTTTACGTAAGAATCAATAATTGGTGCAATCTTTGTGTCTTCTTGTCAACAACACGTATTAGTATGTTTTAACCAAAGGGTATTTCAACGATATTAATCTGTAATAACTTACTATTTGTTATTTATAAACAACTTATATTTGTCGTTTTCTTCATCCAATCGCTTTCAAGTTATGGGGCCCACATAAAAGATCTGCTACTGTCGTGCATTTAATATTACTCGATAATATTGAATATTCCACGACCAAACGAATATTCCCGACAATAAAGAATATTTTATAACCACTTGCTTACCGAAATATTTGCGTATTTTACCCATAACTATCCACATGAATCAAATCAACCCTTACTATTTCAAAATAATAAATAGAGGAAAATAAATTTCATTTATTAATAATTTGGGGTCTTACATGTAGCTTGAGAAACATTAACTTTATCGATTAAAGTCGGTTCTACTCGTATATTCGCTATCATCATGTGGGTCCCTGGAGACTTTATCTCTATCTCCATCCTTTGCAAGTCATACAAAATGGGCCTTTGCTTTGACAATATCGCACTCGTACCCGCATATGATCTTCTACTCAATGCGTCAGCTATCACGTTCGCTTTTCCAGGATGGTATTAGATGGTATGATCATAATCTTTCAGCGATTCAAGCCCACGCGTCCTTCGTCGCATTTTGAGTTCCTTTTGAGTGAAAAAATATTTGAGGCTTTTATGATACGTAAAGATCTCCACTTTTTCCCCATACAAGTAATGCCTCCAAATCTTTAGTGCAAAAACGATTGCTGCCAACTCTAGATAATGAGTAGGATAATTCCTCTCATATTCTTTGAGTTGTCGAGAGGCATAGGCTATGACTTTCCCATGTTACATGAGAATACATCCTAACCCTTTGCCTAAAGCATCACTGTAGATGACAAATCCCTCCGAGCCAGATGGTATTGTCAGAACAGGTGCTGAAATGAGTCTTCTCGTAAGCTAACAACCTTACGAAAACAATCAATTTTTGCATGATGAGTAGTTAACCAATCAATCCCTAGAATTACATCAAAATGCAAGTATTTTCAGTGAAATAAGATCGACAGGTAATGTGAGGGTACCGATTTGAACCAAACAAGACTTATAAACAGTGGATGTAATGAAGTTTTCTCCCAATGGAGTTTCAACAGATAAGTTAAAGTCTAATTTCTCAGGAGTCAAATTTAAACGTTGAGCGTAAGTAGGAGAAATAAAAGAATGGGTAGACCTGGTATCAAATAAGGTATATACTTCGCTAGAGTTTATGATAAGCTTACCCGTGATGACCTCGTTCGGTTCCTTGCTTTCTGGGAGGTCACGACAAACGCTCTCCTCGCACCATCGGCTTTAACTTTTACGAGGCGTCCTTTGGTGCCTCCATCCTATTTGAACTTGTCTTGGTGAACGACAAAATCGGGCTAGGTGACCTTCTCTTCCACAATTATAACATGCTTTTATCGACATCAGCGATTTGGAATGATGTGTCATTCCCCTCCGCATTTGAAGCATATGATAAGTGGTCGTTCTCCTTCCTTAACAACGGGAGCTAGTGCTGACGTCTTTCCATCATTGTTGAATCTCCTCTTCTTGAAATATCCATTCTTATTGTTTTGGCCATGATTACCACCGAAGTGGTTACCATTTCTGGCATGTTGATTCCCTCCACGCTTATTGTCATCGCTTCGATGACTGTTATCACTGGTATTATCATTTTGTCGGCCGCTCCCTTTTGGTTGGGTTGACTCATTATCGTGCTCCAATAACTGAGCCCTATTAACAATATCTGAATACAAACACAGTTTATAAGAGATAAGATATTGACGTATCTCGGGTTTTAAACCTCTTAGAAATATTTGCGTCATTCTCTCCACTTGGCTTCGTAATACGACACGGTCATGTTGTTTTGCTCCATCTTAATGAACTCTATCTCTTTCATGTGACGAATACTTACAGGAAAATACTTATCGTTGAACAATTCTTGGAACTTCTCCCAAGTCATCTTGGTCTGGCGCGAGTTGAGTCGTTTCTGATTTCCACCAAGAATCGCCTTTGACTGTATAACATGAAGGTGGCAAAGGGAACCTTTTGCTCCTCAGAGTATCCCAAGACATCAAAATATCTTGCAGATCTGCTTTATCCAATCCACGTCTCCGCCTTAAGTGGTTTTGGCTCTCCAAAAAACTCCGGTGGTCCCAGTTCCTTGAACTCGCTTAGCGATGATCGTCGAGAGTTGCGGTGTTTCCACCCGCATTTTGTACTGCAGAGCCATTTCTTGCACGATATTCTTTGAATTGCATAAATCCTCCGAACATTCGTCGTTCATCATCATCAGTCGGTGTTGTTGTTTGCACGAGGATTGTCGCCTTCTTGATGCACATTATCACGATTATTGATCTGTGGAGACTCGGCGGTCTCTCGTGCTCCATTGATGTTCTCAACATTCTCGGATGCCATTTTCAAACACCGCCACAAAACAAGGGTTAATTAACATATCACATATTATCCCTATACTCGTGACTAATTAAATATCAAATAAACTTACATCAGTAGTCATACTAGCGAAGGAATTCCACGTCTCTCCCTCCTAGTTCTTTGTCTCACATCTCACCTGGGGATCATATCCCTAAGCTTTGATACCAATCTGTGGCGCCCCAAAATAGGTATACATCACCTATTCCGAGTCGCCAAATATATGGTACAGAATACAAATACAATCTTTAATATACAACAAGAGACCTTTGAGTTTTAATACAAATATTATCTTAGACAATATCCACTCTCGAGGAAATAAGTTTTCATTACATTTATTGTCACACTATTTAATGTAATAGTGAGGACTACTAATACTATCATGTGGAATGTTATTACTCTGGTTTCCTCGACTAGTCCCAAGACCACGTTCTCATTTCTTGAAGAGAACAACGAAAGAAAGGGTGAGCTCAACTAGCCCAAGAAGAAATATTATGACTAAGATAATGCAGAATAAATTATCATTAGTCTTCAACAATGTTAAACTGATAAAATACAATAGATGTAAGACCCCAACTTTTTGAATAAAGATTAATTTTCTATAAATGTCATTTTT
This sequence comes from Panax ginseng, assembly GCA_020205605.1. Taxonomy (NCBI): domain Eukaryota; kingdom Viridiplantae; phylum Streptophyta; class Magnoliopsida; order Apiales; family Araliaceae; genus Panax; species Panax ginseng. The sequence goes on along the minus strand of CM035134.1, from coordinate 6,564,985 downwards.
AAATATTAAGGTATGAATTTGAAATAATATTATAGTTGTGGGTAATATTTATAAATTTCGCAAAGTATGCAAGTTGTTATATTATATTCGATGGTAGGGAATATTCGGTTTAGCGAGGGAATATTCGTAACAACGGCTCAATCATTGAGTGGACCCATAATGTAATTATTGTCGGATTGAGAAAGCGACAAAAATATTTTATTGAAAATAACGGCGGAAGTTTTACAGATTATCTTGTTGAACCGCTCTCTGTAGTAAAAGTACAAGAATAACGCGTGGGTAGTTAAGTAGACACCGGTATTTATTATTAATGCTTACGTGAGAAGTCACTCAATTTTGTTCAATTATTGCTATAGTAATTGTTGCATAGTATCTCACATTATTTGATTCAATTATTGTCGATATTTTATTTATTATTAAATCAATAATTGAAATGACAGAGTTATTAATATTATAAATTACAATATTAACGATGTCTAGAAGTTCTGCCAAGGAGAGGTTTGGTCACCTAATTGCGCGCCAATAGGGAGAAATCCTTATTGGAAAGCCCCCTCTTTCCTGGGAACGACCTGGTCGATTAATATTGTGAATTGTAATAAAGATGATAAATATTGTTAAAATTATTAAGGTGATTTTTTTTATGAAGTCTGCTTATTTTATGGATTCCTATTTACCCATTTTTCAAAATAATCGGTAGAAAATTTTTAAAAGTGGGGCCCATATGTGTTGGAAAAATGATTTTGGAAATGGAAGAGTATACGTATGGAAGTATATGTGTGTATTGAGTATATGGTGGGAGAAAATGAGATGTGAAAGTGATGGGTGTGTGATGGGTGTGTGAGTGGAAAATGGTGGAAAAGTGGTAGTGTGATAGTGATGTGTAAGAGTGTAGTGAATTTGATTATTGGGTGGGTGGGGATAGATGTTGGTTATGGGGAGAAAAAATTAAGTGGTGTATATATAATATTGATATATATAAGTTGAAAACATGTGTTTATATATATGTATTATATTTTAATTTTTGTTGTGATTTTATTGATTGACTTTATTGTATTTGGTTGAAGAAATAATTCTGCAGAAATAATTCGTTCATAAACAGTACACTTCCATTCTCCTATAAATAGAAGCTCATTCCTTCATTATTTCATACTTAATTCAATTTGAAACTCGAGAGAAAAATTATAGAGAAACTATAGAAAAGTATTCTGCTACTTCCCTACTCTTATATTCAGTTTCTTTTACGGTAAGGGATATTATTTGTTGTACCCGTAAGGGGTGTTATTCTTTCTTATTCATGAAGAAAGAATTGTTATTTCATTTCTTATTATTACATTGGAATAACTCAGATCTGTGCTGTCTACCCTATACTTGGTGACATTCTTCTATTATTCTGTCTTTATTATTCTGTTGGAATATCCTGTATGTGTGTTTTACACCGGACTTGGTTCCATTATTTATTATTCCGTCTTTATTATTCTGTCGAAATATCCTATCTGTGTGTTTTAAAGCGGACCTGGTTCCATTATTTATTATTCCGCACTTATTATTCTGTTAGAACATCATGTCGGTGTGAATTTCACCTGACCTTGTTCCGTTATTATTATTCTGTTGGAATAACCTGTCTATGCGAAGTACCGCATGCATGGTGATTTCTTTTGTTATTCCATTCGTTATTATACTCAGTTGGTTAAAATTTTGACTTCTATACTCCATGAAATTAGTTGAATATCCTTGATATTTGCGCTTCATCCAGTATTTTTCATGGAAGTATTCTTCTGAGCATTCTTGAATTTTACTCTACAAAGTAGTATCATGTTGACAATTTGGACGTTTTTAGTTCCTGAATAAATTAATTCGTGAACTTGTTTTATTGAATTCTTATATCATTATCATCATCCTCATGTTTATATTTTTTTTTAAAGTCATCTATGGCCTGTAGAGCATGGATGGACTTGGTATGATTATGACCAGGGATTATTCGGTGTAATCATGACCGTAATGTACCAAGTGATGTGGTAAAAGTCCTCATTGGCCATAGTGCATTGATGGATAGTTGTTGGCATGATCATGACCATTGATGAATACACAAATATCCTTGGCCCGTAGTGCATGGAATTTATGGTCGTGACCCTAATGAATATCCTTGGCCGTAGTGCAGGGATGATGTGGATTAATTATTAAGCGGAGTCTCAGCGATAAAAGTGATGAAAAACTTTTTAAATCATAAAAGATAGTAGATTTTATTCTCTACTTGACTCTTTTAATGGATGCTTGATCCACCGCGATTAAACTTGATGTCTATTGTATTTTATCGGTTTAACATTGTTGAAGGCTAATGATAATTTATTTTGTATTATCTTAGTCATAATATTTCATCTTTGGGCTAGTTGAGCTCACCCTTTCTTTTCTTTGTTCTCTTCGTGAAATGAGAACGTAGTTGGGACTAATGAAAGCGGAGTGATGGTTCGAGATGGTGTCTTAGTAGTCCTCACTATTCTCGTAAAATAGTGTGATAATAAATGTAACGAGGACTCTATTTGAGAATGGATATTTTCTAGAAGACAATATTTGCATTTAAACTCACAAAGATATGTTTTTTGTCGTATTTTTTACACACATTGTTGTATTATTAGTTTGTAGTTGAATTTTGTACCATGTATTTGGCGACTCAAGATGGGTGATGTATACCTATTTTTGGGGCGTCACAGTTGGTATCAAAGATTAGGGATATGATCCCTGGCTAAGATGTGAGACAAGAACTAGGAGGGGAGAGACGGGGAATTCTTTCGCTAGTATGACCTACCTAAGTTTATTTGTTATTTAATTGGTTTGTCAGAGTATAGGAATAATATGTGATATGTTAATTAATCCTTGTTTTGTGGCAGTATTTGAAAATGGCATCCGAGAATGTTGAGAACATCAATGAAGCACAGGAGACCGTTGAGTCTCCACAGATCAATAATCAGGATAATGTGCATCAGGAAGGAGGCATTCCTCAAGCAAACAATAACACTGACCAAATGATGAACGATGGAATGTTCAGAGGCTTTATGCAATTCATGCAACATCGAGCAAGAGAGCGGCCCTATCCAAAATGCAGTGGAAACACCGGAACTCTCTTGACGAAGAATCGCAGCAGTTTAAGGAACTGGGACCACCAGAGTTTTTGGAGAGCCAAAACCACTTAAGGCGGAGACGTGGATTAAGCAGATCAACAAGATATTTGATGTCTTGGGATGCTCCAGGAGCAAAAGGTTCCTTTGCCACCTTCATGTTATGCAGCAGAGGGTGATTCTTGGTGGGAATCTGTAAAGCGACTCAACTCGCCTTGCTTGAAGATGTCTTGGGAGAAGTTCAAGAACTATTCAATGACAAGTACTTTCCCAAAAGTATTTGTCACATGAAAGAGGTAGAGTTCATCAAGTTTAGAACAAAATAACATGGACCGTATCGCAAAGACGAAGCCAAGTTTTGCCGAGTTGTCCGGTTTGCGTCCCCAATTGGTTGATAATGAGGAGAGAATGACGCGAATGTTTTTAAGAGGTTTGAAACCTGAGATACGTCAATATCTTATCTCTCATAAACTGTGTTTGTATTCAGATGTTGTTAATAGGGCTCAGTTATTGGAGCGTGATAATGAGTCAACCCAACCAAAAAGAAGCGGTAAACGACAAAATGATAATACTAAGTGATACTTGATCATCGAAGCGGTGACAATAAGCGTGGAGGGAATCAACATGCCAGAAATGGTAACCACTTCGGTGGTAATCATGGCCAAAACAATAAGAACGGACATTTCAAGAAGAGGAGATTCAACAATGATGGAAAGACGTCAAGATCAAAGACCGTCGTCGTTAAGGAAGGAGAAACGACCACCTATCATATGCTTGAAGTGTGGAGGATAGGGACACATCGGCCCCAATGTATGCGATGCCATCCAAGGCATGTTACTGTTGTGGAAGAGAAGGTCACCGGACGGATTTTACCGTGCACCGAAGACAAGTCCAGCTGGGAGGGAGGCACCAAAGGCCGTCCCAGAAAAGTCAAAGCCGGTAGTGCAAGGAAGAGCGTTTGTTGTGACCTCCCAGAAAGCAAGAAACCCGAACGAGGTCATCACGAGTAAGCTAATCATAAACTCTAGCGAAGTTTATACATTATTTGATACTGGTTCTACCCACTCTTTCATTTCTCCTAGTTGCGCTCAACGTTTAAATTTGACTCCGGAGAAATTGGACTTTGACTTATCTGTTGAAACTCCGTTGGGAGAAACCTTCATTACATCCACGGTTTATAAGTCTTGTTTGATTCAAATTGGTAACCGCACATTACCTGTAGATCTTATTTCTTTGAAAATACTTGCATTTGATGTGATTCTAGGGATTGATTGGTTAACTACCCATCATGCAAAAATTGATTATTTTCGTAAGGTTGTTAGCTTTCATATTCCTAACCAACCTATTATACGAATTCAAGCAACCAAACCATTAAAATCAATCACTGTCATCTCAAGCCATAAAGCTATTCGTTTATTGAAAAATGGATGACAAGCTTTCTTAGCTCATGTCAAAGATTTAAACAAAAATACGTCAGTTTTGAATGATATTTCTATTGTTAATGAATTTCCGACGTATTCTCAAGAACTTCCTGGCCTACCCTCAGAAGCGTGAAATTGAATTTTGTATCGACCTTGAACCCCAGACAAAGCCCATTTCCAAAGCCCCATATCGAATGGCTCTATTGAACTTCGTGGAGTTAAAGACCCAACTGCAGGAATTGTTAGACATTGGCTTTATTCGCCCTAGTACTTCTCCTTGAGGTGCTCTGTTTTATTCGTGAAGAAGAAAGATGGGAGTATGCGACTTCAGTATTGATTATCGGGAGTTGAATCATGTCACCATCAAAAATAGGTACCCATTGCCACGTATTGATGACATGTTTGACCGCCATAAGGAGCCAAATTCTTTTCAAAGATTGATCTTCGTCCGGATATCACCGGTTGAATATTAGAACCGATGACATTCCAAAGACGGCTTCGGAACTTCTGATGCGGGCATTATGAATTCCTAGTCATGTCTTTTGGATTGACTAATGCTCCTGCTGCCTTGATGGATATGATGAACCGAGTATTCAAGGAATATTTGGATCACTTTGTGGTCGTCTTTATTGATGACATCCTCATATATTCTAAAACCCGTGAAGATCATGAGCAACACTTGAGGTTGATACTCCAAAAGCTTCGTGAATATAAGCTTTATGCCAAGTTGAAGAAATGCGAGTTCTGGCTTGAGGAAGTAGCATTCCTTGGGCACGTGGTATCAAGTCATGGAATATCTATTGACCCAGCAAAGATTGAAGCTATTCAAAGCTGGGAGCAACCTAAATCAGTGATCGAAGTACGTAGCTTTCTTGGTTTAGCTGGTTATTATCGGAGATTCGTAGAAGGGTTTTCTCGAATCGCTACTCCATTAACTCAGCTGACTCGGAAAGATATAAAGTTCGGTTGGAACGAGGAATGTGAGAAGAGTTTTCAAGAACTCAAGAGGAGACTCATTTCAGCACCTGTTCTGACAATACCATCTAGTTCGGAGGGATTTGTCATTTACAGTGATGCTTCGGGCAAAGGATTAGGATGTGTTCTCATGCAACATGGAAAAATCATAGCCTATGCCTCACGACACCTCAAAGAATATGAGAGGAATTATCCTACTCATGATCTAGAGTTGGCAGCTGTTGTCTTCGCACTAAAGATATGGAGGCATTACTTGTATGGGGAGAAAGTGGAGATCTTTACGGATCATAAAAGCCTCAAATATTTCTTCACTCAAAAGAAACTCAACATGCGACAACGACGTTGGCTTGAACTGTTGAAAGATTATGATCATACCATCCAATACCATCCTGGAAAAGCAAACGTGGTAGCTGACGCATTGAGTAGAAGATCATATGCGGGTACGAGTGCGATATTGTCAACGCAAAGGCCCATTTTGTGTGACTTACAAAGGATGGAGATAGAGATAAAGACTCCAGGGACCCACGTGATGATGGCGAATATCTGAGTAGAACCGAACTTTAATTGATAAAGTTAAAGTCGCTTTCAAACTACGCATACGGAGCCGATGATGCGTATGAGGAAGAAAGTGCAAGAAGGTGCTTATGCCGGAAGCAAGAATCGATGATGAAGGAATACTTGAGTCAACTCCGGACTTTGTGTTCCTAACGATCCCGAAGTTAAAGTATAAAATCATGATGGAGGCGCACAACACACCATTTGTAATCCATCTCAGGGAGTACCAAAATGTATCGTGATCTTCGCCATACATTTTGGTGGATCAATACGAAAGAGAGATAATATTTGTTTATCTCAAGGTGTCTAACTTGTCAACGAGTCAAGGCGGAGCATCAAGTACCAAAAGGTCCATTGCAACCACTTGAAATTCCAGAATGGAAGTGGGAGCACATTACCATGGATTTCGTTACTGGTTTTCCCAAGGTTTCTCAAGGCATTGATGTAATTTGGGTCATTATTGATAGATTGACCAAGTCTGCTCATTTCTTACCAATACGAGAAACTTATACACTTGAACATCTTGCTCATATGTACATAAACGAGATTGTAAGACTTCATGGTATGCCAGTATCCATAGTTTCTGATCGAGACCCAAGATTCACTTCACGATTTTGGGTTAGTTTGCAAAAAGCTATGGGCACGGATTTACGATTTAGTTCATCATATCATCCTCAGACGGACGGACAATCAGAGAGGACTATTCAAACTCTAGAAGATTTATTAAGACTCTGTGTCCTTGACTTCAAGGGAAGTTGGGATAAGTTCTTACCATTGGTGGATTTTTCCTACAACAACAGTTATCAAGCAAGCATTGGCATGGCTCCATTTGAGGCATTGTATGGAAGAAAGTGTCGCTCTTCAAAGATGTCTTTGGGATGAGGTGGGTGAAGCAACGTTGTTGGGACCAGAGTTGGTACGTATGACTACGAAAAAGATTCAAGCTATCCGACAACGTATAAAGACCTCACAAGATCGACAAAAGAGTTATGTTGATCTTCATCGAAAGGACGTGGAATTCGATATAGGAGATCATGTGTTGTTACATGTTGCTCCATGGAAGGGAGTTACGAGATTTAGAAAGAGAGAAAAGCTCAATCCTCGATTCATTGGCCCATTTTTAATCCTCGATCGAGTAGGAACTGTGGCCTATAGACTCGCTTTACCGCCAAGTATGTCTCGTGTTCATAACGTTTTTCACATATCCATGTTACGTAAATATATGAAAGATCCGAACAATATTATTGAGTTAGAACCGGACGAAATAGCGGAAGACTTAACGTATGAAGAGGTACCTGTTCAAATCTTGGATAGGAAGGAACATATTTTACTCTCCAAGGTTATACCTCAAGTCAAAGTTTTGTGGAGGAACCACGATGTTGAGGAAATGACCTGGGAGTTAGAATCTAAAATGAAATCAAGGTATCCTTACCTCTTCGATATACCAGGTACATACTCTAATTTCGAGGGCGAAATTTCATAAGAAGAGGAGATTGTAAGACCCCAACTTTTTGAATAAAGATTAATTTTCTATAAATGTCATTTTTAAATATTAAGGTATGAATTTGAAATAATATTATAGTTGTGGGTAATATTTATAAATTCTGCAAAGTATGCAAGTTGTTATATTATATTCGATTGGTCGGGGAATATTCGGTTTAGCAGGGAATATTCGTATTAACTACTCAATCATTGGTGGACCCCATTAATGTAATTATTGTCGGATTGAGAAAACGACAAAAATATTTTATTAAAAATAACTATGAAAGTTTTACTGATTATCTTTGTTGAATTACTCGGTAGTAAAAGTTCGATGAATGGCGTGATTGCATAGTAGCACACGGTATTGATTATTAATGTTTACGTGATAAGTCACTCAGTTTTGTTCAATTATTGCTATAGTAATTGTTGCATAGTATCTCACATTATTTGATTCAATTATTGTCGATATTTTATATATTATTAAATCAATAATTGAAATAATAGAGTTATTAATATTATAAATTGCAATCTTAACGATGTTTAGAAGTTCTGCCAAGGAGAGGTTTGGTCACCTAATTGCGCACCAATAGGGAGAAATCCTTATTGGAAAGCCCCCTCTTTCCTGGGAACGACCTGGTCGATTAATATTGTGAATTGTAATAAAGATGATAAATGTTGTTAAAATTATTAAGGTGATTTTTTTTTTATGAAGTCTGCTTATTTTATGGATTCCTATTTACCCATTTTTCAAAATAATCGGTAGAAAATTTTTAAAGGTGGGGCCCATATGTGTTGGGAAAATAATTTTGGAAATTGAAGAGTATACGTATGGAAGTATATGTGTGTATTGAGTATATGGTGGGAGAAAATGAGATGTAAAAGTGATGGGTGTGTGAGTGGAAAATGGTGGAAAAGTGGTAGTGTGATAGTGATGTGTAAGAGTGTAGTGAATTTGATTATTGGGTGGGTGGGGGATAGATGATGGTTATGGGGAGAAAAATTAAGTGGTGTATATATAATATTGATATATATAAGTTGAAAACATGTGTTTATATATATGTATTATATTTTAATTTTTGTTGTGATTTTATTGATTGACTTTATTGTATTTGGTTGAAGAAATAATTCTGCAGAAATAATTCGTTCATAAACAGTACACTTCCATTCTCCTATAAATAGAAGTTCATTCCTTCATTATTTCATACGAATTCACTGAAACTCCAGAGAGAAAAATTATAGAGAAACTATAGAAAAGTATTCTGCTACTTCCCTACTCTTATATTCAGTTTCTTTTACGGTAAGGGATATTATTTGTTGTACCCGTAAGGGGTGTTATTCTTTCTTATTCATGAAGAGAACTGTTGTTATTCCATTTCTTATTATTCTATTGGAATAACCTGTATACGCGGTCTACCCTATACTTGGTGACATTCTTCTATTATTCATCTTTATTATTACATTTGGAATATCATGTCTGTATGTGTTTTACGGACGGGTCCATTATTTATTATTCCGCCTCTTTATTATTCGTCGAAATATCACACCTCTGCGTGTGTTTACAAATGGACCGGTTCCATTATTTATTATTCCGCACTTATTATTACTGTTAGAACATCACATCGGTGTGAATTTCACGACTGGTTCCGTTATTATTATTACGTTGGAATATCTCGTCTATGCAATCACCGCATGTATGGTGATTTCTTTTGTTATTCCATTCGTTATTATACCCAGTTGGTTAAAATTTTGACTTCTATACTCCATGAAATTAGTGGAATATCCTTGATATTTGCGCTTCATCCAGTATTTTTCATGGAATTATTCTTCTGAGCATTCTTGAATTTTACTCTACAAAGTAGTATCATGTTGACAATTTGGACGTTTTTAGTTCCTGAATAAATTAATTCGTGAACTTGTTTTATTGAATTCTTATATCATTGTCATCATCCTCATGTTTATATTTTTTTTAAAGTCATCTATGGCCTGTAGAGCATGGATGGACTTGGTATGATTATGACCAAGGATTATTGATTGTAATCATGGTAGTAATGTAACAAGTGATGTGGTAAAAGTCCTCATTGGCCGTAGTGCATTGATGGACAGTTGTTGACATGATCATGACCATTGATGAATACACAAATATCCTTGGCCCGTAGTGCATGGAATTTGTGGTCGTGACCCTAATGAATATCATTGGTCGTAGTGCAGGGATGATGTGGATTAATTATTAAGCTGAGTCTCAGCGATAAAAGTGATGAAAAACTTTTTAAATCATAAAAGATAGTAGATTTTATTCTCTACTTGACTCTTTTAATGGATTGCTTGATCCGCTGCAGTTAAACTTGATGTCTATTGTATTTTATTAGTTTAACATTGTTGAAGGCTAATGATAATTTATTTTGCATTATCTTAGTCATAATATTTCTTGTTAGGCTAGTTGAGCTTACCCTTTCTTTCACTGTTCTCTTCAGGAAATGAGAACGTAGCTGGGACTAGTCGGGAAACGGAGTGATGGTCCGAGATGGTGTCTTAATAGTCCTCACTATTCTGTAAAATAGTGTGATAATAAATGTAACGAGGACTCAATTTGAGAATGGATATTATCTAGAAGACAATATTTGTATTTAAACTCACAGCATATGTTTTGTCGTATTTTACACGACTGCTGTATTATTAGTTTGTATTTGAATTTTGTACCATGTATTTGGCGACTCAAGATGGGTGATGTATACCTATTTTGGGGGTGTCACAATAGGCTTCAAGTTTAACTGCAGCGGAACAAATAATTCATTAAAAGAGTCAAGTAGAGAATAAAATCTACTATCTTTTATGATTTAAAAAGTTTTTTCATCACTTTTATCGATGGGACTCAGCTTAAAAATAATCAACATCATCCCTGCACTATGGCAAGGGATATTCATTAGTATCACAACCACAAATTATCCATGCACTACGGGCCAAGGATATTTGTGTATTCATCAATGGTCATGATCATGCCAACAACTGTCCATCAATGCACTACGGACCAATGAGGACTTCTGTTCCTCCGTGCATCCCAAGACATCGAATATCTTGGTAATTTGTTTGACCCATGTTTCTGCCTTAATCGGATCCCGCTTCCCTGCAGTGCGGTGGTCCCAACTCTTCAAAGCGTGGGCTGTGACAAACCATGCATTGTTATCATTTCCACCTGTATTTTGTGCACGAGTCTCCCTCGTCTAATTTTGTATGAACTGCAAAAAGGTTCTAAACATTCCGTCGTTCATCGTCTGATCAGTGGTGTTGTTTACAGGAGGAACATTGCCGGCCTGTTGCACGTTCTCCTCGTTGGTGAGTAAAGGTGTTTCCACGGTCTCATTTACTCCACTGTTAACATTCTCAGTTGTCATTCTCAAATACTGCCATAAAACAAGGGTTAATTAAAGAAATCAACATATCACATAATATACCTATATACTCAAATAAGCTTAGGTAGGACACACTAGCGAAGGATTTACTCGTCTCTCCCCTCCTAGTTCTATTCCCCGATCTCCGCCAGAGATCATGTCCCTAAGCTCTAATACCAACTGTGACGCCCCCAAAATAGGTTTACAACACCCATTCTAAGTCGTCAATAACATGGTACAGAAAAAACTATAACTTTACTAAGGGTGAGCTCAACTAGCCCAGTAAAGAATATTATGACTAAGATAATATAGAACAAATTATCGTTAGTCTTCAACAGGGAAAAATCTGATAGGATATAATAGACAACAAGTTTCAGATCAATATTCGCAGCGGAAATAATAATTCATAGAAGAGTTACGTAGAGAATGAAATCTACTAATATCTATGAATTTAAAAGTCCATCATCAATATTTTATCCCTGTAACATCAATCAACATACATCTTGAATCAAATATTCATCTTTGCACTACAGGCCAAAGATATTCATCAGTTGGTCATGTTCATCTCAAACACCTGTACATCTTTGCAGTACGGGCCAAAGATATTCATAAGAAAATCAACCATCTTTGCACTACAGGCCAAAGATATTCAATAATATCATCATTTAGGATTGAGGATGATGAAAAATATTTTAAAGAAACAAATCCAGTTAAACAAAAGAATAAATTTTAAGGATTCGTACTTCAAACAATCCAAGTTCAAAAATACTTCATAAATAATCGTGGTGAAATAAAATTCAAGAATGATAAAAATATGGATACAATCAAAAAGCTAGTATCCATAATAGATATTTTGGATAAAAAAATAAAAATTTAATTTTTCTGTGAATAGTGCCGTATACGTGAATAGTAACCCCGACACTAAAAGACAATAATTTCACAAGAAAAATCTTACCAATATTCTGGCATAATGATATTAGAAGAAATAATATCATTTTTTAAAAAAATAATATCCCTTACCTCGAAAAGATAGTACTTACGATTGAATATTGGATATAGTCTTTGAAGGAACTTTTACTAAGTATAGTAACACTCAAAGTCTCAAAATACTCACAAGAATACGCTCGATAATATAGAGAGAAAATTTCAGTTTCTGGTGTGATTTCAATTCTAACCTAAGCACCCTATTTATAGAAAAATGCTTAGAACACCAAAGCAGAAAATTTAATAAAATATTAATATATATAATAAATTGTCTACGCCCACCTAGAATCATCCAATTTCAGCATGTTTAACAACAAATGAGCCCACCAAATATATCAAAAACGTTTTTCTTTTAAAACAAATTTAAAACTTTAAAAAATAATTATTTCGGAACTTCAGAACTTTAATAATTCATAATAAATAGCCCTTTTATCAGAAAAATTCGAACCTTATGTCCATTCCATAGGAAATTATATTCTCTACAACTTTGCAGAAGAAAGTTTTTCCAAATTCCAAACAGAAATTGACCGAAATCCACATACGGACGATTTTACAGGCTATAATCAAATTTCAGTCAAGAAATGGGCCCACAAACATGTTTTTAACATTTATTGCAATAAAAATACTCTTCCTCCTCATTTATTCATATATCTCACATTCATTGTAAAAAATATCACCATTATTATATTATTAAAATATAATAATATATTTAAATGAATTATTTTATCGGAAAAGATAAAATATCAATTTTCAATAATTGTCACATTAAATTTTTTTTCCATCTATATCCATATAAAATGAATATTTTTCTTATCATATAAATCAATAATTAAATATTCACAAATAATATTACAGAATCACAATACTAGCAACCAGGATATTCCCAGGAAAGAGGGGGTTTTCCAATAAGGATTTCTCCTTACTGCCGCGCAATTAGGTGACCAAACCTCTCCTTAGACAGAACTTTCTAGACATTTCCAATAATGTTATCTAATAATATTATTCAAATAATATGAATTATTAATCGGATAAAGGAAAATAATGTGTAATGACAATTATTGAAACAACAATAATATAAAATATCAACGTAGCAATTATTGAATCAATAAAATAAAATATTAAACAGTAATTACTGTAACAATATATTGAGTAGTGCCTTCTTACGTAAGAATCAATAATTGGTGCAATACCGCAGGTGTCTTTCTACGTGTTTTAACCAATCGAAAGTATTCCAACAGAAGATATGATGTAATAACTACGCCGATTATTTATAAACAACTTATACTTGTCGTTTCTTCATCCAATCATTTTCCGTTATGGGGCCCATAAGATCGCTGTCAGCATTTAATATTCCCAACAGAAGAATATTTCACACGACCAAACGAATATTCTCCGATAAAAATGAACATTTTATAACCAATTGCTTATTTGAAATATTTGCGCATTTTACCTATAACTAACCACATTAATCAAATCAACCCTTACTATTTCAAAATAATAAATAGAGGAAATTTAATTTCATTTATAATAAGTTGAGGGGTCTTACAACCTCCCCTCCTTATGAAATTTTGTCCTCGAAATTGACGACGTACCCGATGTTTGAAAAGGTGAGGATACCTCGCTTTCATTTCGCTTTTAACTCCCGTGTCATTTCCTCAACAAAGACATGGTTCCTCCACAAAACTTTAACTTGTGGTATGACCTTTTCAGACGTAAGACATGCTCCTTCCTATCCAAGATCTTGACAGTACCTCCTCGTGACGTTAAGTCTTCGGCTATCCCATCCGGTTCTAACTCAATAACGTGGTTCGGGTTTTTCACATATTTACGAAGCACAGATATATGAAAAACATTATGAACACGAGACATATTTGGAGGTAACGCGAGTCTATAGGCTACATTTCCTAGTCGGTCAAGAATCTGAAATGGACCAATAAATCGTGGATTGAGCTTTCCTCTCTTCCCGAATCTTGTAACTCCCTTCCATAAGGCATCACGCAACAATACATGATCCCCAATACTAAATTCCACGTCCTTTCGATGAAGATCCGCATAACTCTTTTGTCGATCTTGTGTCGTTTGTATACGTTGTCGAATCATTTAGATTTTTTATGTAGTAATACGTACCAACTCTGGTCCCAACAATGTTGCTTCACCCACCTCATTCCAACATACTGGAGAGCGACACTTTCTTCCATACAATGCTTTGAAAGGAGCTACGCCTATACTTGCCTGATAACTGTTGTTGTAGGAGAATTCCACCAATGGTAAATACTTATCCCAACTCCCTTTGAAGTCTAGAACACAGAGTCTTAATAGATCTTTAAGAGTTTGAATAGTCCTCTCTGATTATCCGTCCGTTTGAGGATGGTATCTCGAATCAATCAGTAAACTGCGTGCCCATAGCTTTTTGCAAACTAACCCAAAATTGTGAATTGAATCTTGGGTCACGATCCGAAACTATGGATACTGGCATGCCATGCAATCTCACAATCTCATTTACATACATATACGTAAGACGTTCAAGGGAATAAGTTTCCCGTATCGGCAAGAAATGAGCAGACTTGGTTAATCTATCAACAATAACCCAAATAGCATTTATACCTTGAGAAACTGTGGGAAGACCCGTAACGAAATCCATGATAATGTGTTCCTACTTCCATTTCAGAATCTCAAGTGGTTGCAACGGACCCTTAGGTACTTGATGTTCCGCCTTTACACGTTGACAAGTTAAGCACCTCGAGATAAACTTTGCAATCTCTCTCTTCATATTGTTCCACCAAAATGTATGTTGAAGATCACGATACATTTTAGTACTTCCAGGATGGATCACAAACGGTGTATTATGTGCCTCCGTCATGATCTTGTACTTCAAATTAGAGTGATAGGACTCATCTGTTCCAAAAATAAAATTTAGATAATATTTTTTTGAAAAAATAACTCTTTTATAAGTAATATTGTAAGTTACAATTATTATAAATAAATTTAATACTATAAAAAATTTAATGTATTTATATTATAATTTATATTCACCACAATTAATTAAAAAAATATTTAGAACAAGATAGTGACCAATTTTATCCTCGCATTAAAAAACTTTCGAATAATGATATATAGTGAGTAATAATTCCTTCACTAAATAGATTTTTTTCCTCGCAAATTTTCATCATAAATTGGCTCCAAAAATCTTTCTATCGCCCCAATTTTGCGAGAAAAAAAATATAAATTGTGAAGGATGTTTCTTTCGCTAATAACTATATTGTCACTATACTTTTTTCCTTCACTATTCCTTCGCTAAACAATTCCTCATGTGAAGGAATAAATTTCTTCACAAAATTTCCTTCGCTAGAGGCCATTTTTGGTGTAATGCTATCGGTCGAATCGGTAAAACCTGTTTCTATTTTTTTTGGTGTATAAAAAAATTAATATTAAAATTAACCATTTGTAGTAATATTATAAATCAACTTTATTTTATTTTAATTCATAAAAAATGAAATTTTTTAAAATTTTATTAATTATTAATAATATATATTTTTATATATTAATGACATCATTGTTTCAATAAGGGTTCGATCACTAATTGAACCCATGATCTATCCAATACCTATTAGTTGATGGATGTTGTCTGAAAACGTTAATAATAACCAGTTAACCACCGTAATATTTAGTTAAAGGTGGTATAAAATAATGGCTTAAATATGAATTAATACCCTAAACTATAGGCCATATTCCACTTCGGTGATCCACCTTTCAATTTTGTCAATTAGGTGATTAAACTATCAATTTTTTCCAATTACACCAAATTGAACACGCCACGTCAGAAATTGCTGATGTGGCTAATTATGTGGGGTCTTCACAAGCTTATGTGGCAAAAAAAACAATTTTTTATTCATTACATAAACAAATCTATTTATATCATGGGCAAAATCGTCAAACCAAACTTAAAATCCCTAATGAAAATAAAAGAAACAAATCAGTAGAAACAAAATCAAATTTCGTCGATCACCAGCTCTCCCCAATTCGATAGAAAAAACCTAGCTCAACAACTTCAATTCCCTCGATCATGATCTCACCACCTCCACCTCCACCTCCAATTCCTCCGATGACCATTCTTCCTCCAAATACACCGACGGAGTACTCTTCTTCCGACTTTGCCACCGTCTTTTCGCTTCTCTCAACGCTTTTTTTCTCCTCCCTACCACTCCAACTCCATCTTCCATTCCCTCTCTGACACAAGCGACAATACCCTAGTCGCCAATAAAGACATCATTATTCGGACATCTACTCATGGGACCCTTTTTAAGATTTCGACAATCAATGCAAGAGATGGTGGAAGCACGTGTGTTAACAGACGTAAAGGCGGATTGGGACTTCTTGCACGAGCTTCTACTTTGTTACAGAGAAGAGCAACAGATTTGTTTCTACAGAGAAGAGCAACAGATCGTGCCAGAATGATTGATTAACAGAGCAACAGAAAAGAGCAATTTAATTTTGTTTATACTGATTTGTTTCTTTTATTTTAATTAGGGATTTTAAGTTTGGTTTGATGATTTTGCCCATGATATAAACAGATTTGTTTATGTAATGAATAAAAAATTATTTTTTTGTCACATAAGTTTGTTAAGACTTCATCATTAGATTAGCCACGCCGCCAATTTTCGACGTGGCGTGTTCAATTCGGTGTAATTGGAAAAAATTGATAGTTTAATCACCTAATTGACAAAATTGAAAGGTGGATCACCGAAGTGGAATATGACCTATAGTTTAGGGTACTAATTTATATTTAAGCCTAAAATAATTAATCACACAAATAAAAAAGAAATATTATAAAAGAAAAAATATATATACACAGTCGCCTATGACGACGATTGTTTTGGATTATGATAATGGTTGAAATATCGTCGCAATAGATATTTTGGTCTATAACGACGGTTCTTAAACTGTCATTATAGTCTAAAAAAATCGTCGTTATAGTACGACTGTGTATATATATATACTCCTATTATAAAACAAAGGTTGGGGTGGGTGAATGGGGTCGGATTAGAATAAAATTTAGAAATGAGAGATGTATTCCCTGCGCCCACCACAATAAATAATTATATCATGGTAGACTTCATAAATCTCGAAACTATATCAATATTTTAATTTGGTGTTTTTATATAGCAACAAGAATCTTGTTGTATATTGAAAAAAAGAAAAAGAGAAAGTGTTTTTTTAAAAAATTGATATTTTTACATAAAAAATTGACATTTTCGGAAGACTCTCCTCATATTAATAGTAAATGAATCCTACTTTCATATAGGTGAGACTTTGTAAAAATATTATTTCTTTTCTTTGTAAAAATATATAGTAATTCCCAGTTTTTATTGTTAGTAAATATTAACACAAAGAATACATTCAAATATTTTCACAAAAAGAATATCTCATTTATATATAAAAAAAATTGTTCAAAAGTTTTAACTTGTTTTTAAACTAATAATTAGTATTAAATGACATAATGTACTCAGTATAATAACATAATTTCACCATCATTAAACTATACACTCAATATATTTAAAAATAAATATTTTGTTATATATTACGATAAATTTATGTTGAATTATAATTACGAAGCTTGATATATGAAATTAGTATGAATTATAAGAGGGTCTTATTTACTACACATTTTTTTATAAAAATTATCACTAATACTTAAACACGTAACTGACAATCTAATAATCAACTTAAAGAGTCGCCAATATATATCATATTCCTAAAAATAAATATAAAAAAAATTATAAAAATAAATTTTTTTTCCAAAAGATTTTTTTTTAAAAAATAACTATAAAAAAAAGTTCAAAAATCTTTTATCCCAAGACGTGTCATTTTCCCACCAACAAAACCAACTCACACCAACCACTTACGACCCCCCACCAAAAGCCCACCGATTACTAAATGCTCAAGGGTTGGTGAAACTCATTTTCTCTCTCCCATCAGAATCCAAATAAAATCGCCACCGCACTTTTCAACTCCGCTATGCCGGAAAGTCCAGCGCCACCGCCAAACTTCTGGGGCGACATGCCTGAGGAAGAATATTACACATCCCAATGCGTAAAAAACACAAAATCTTATTTCAAAACACCCCACGGCAACATTTTTACTCAGTCTTTCTTGCCTCAAGACAATGTTGATTTGCCGGTGAAGGGGACACTGTTTATGACTCACGGTTATGGTTCCGACACCGGCTGGCTTTTTCAGAAGACTTGTATTACATTCGCCAACTGGGGCTACGCCGTCTTCGCCGCCGACCTCCTTGGCCACGGCCGCTCCGACGGCATCCGTGGATATATTGGTGACATGGACAAGGCAGCCGCCGCCTCACTTTCCTTTTTCCTTAGCGTTCGCCGGAGCGAGCAGTACCGGCACATACCAGCTTTTCTGTTTGGCGAGTCCATGGGTGGGGCCATCAGTATGCTCATGTACTTCCAATCGGAACCGGACACGTGGACTGGCTTGATCTTTTCGGCCCCACTCTTTGCGTGTACTGAGAACACGAAGCCACCAAAGGTAAAGATGAGAAGCTATTTTTATTTTTTTTTGATTTTTTTTGGTATATTTTTTCTTGATAAAATATGTACAAAAATATTTGAACATATTACTTTTCATTCCATTAAGCTTTAATGATACTTACACTTGATTAGTAGATTAATCAAGTTTAGTGAAGTTTAATCGTCTTGATAATATTAACTTTAATTGAATTAAATCAATCTTGAATTCAAATAATTCACCAATTTAAAGTACAAGCTCAATTATTCAAAGAAAAACAGAGTCGAGCTTAATCAATTTGTTACAATTTTGTTTTTTTTAATTTTATTCTCTAATTTGAAAAAAAATACTACTATATTCTTTAACATAATTGGACACTAAAAAATTCATTAACTTGATTTAACTTATAAAAATATTCTTTAATAATATATAGGAAGTTTTTATTTCAAAAAAAAAGAACTAATATTTTTACATGATCCCTCTCACATAAATAGTAAATGGGTCCCACCTCCATGTGAGTGAGAATCGTGTGAAAATATCAGTGATTGCGTTCATCTAGATTTTATCTATGATATTGATAGAATTTGTAAACTTAATTGGGATCCGGTTAGCATGAAGTTTATTTTTGGGTAAGTTGATTAATTGGCCAATAGAATACTGTCTTACCTGCCTATCAGCGCTCTATTAATCAATTGACTAACTTACCCAAAAATGAACTTCATACTAACATCTTCCACTTAATTGGTTACATTAGGTACATTTGTTTATGTACGGATTGATGTTAGGGTTAGCGGACACATGGGCATCAATGCCAGCGGATAAGATGTTGAGTACCGGCGGCATTAAGAACCTAGACAAAATGAAAATAATGATCCAAAATCCGAGACGATATACGGGCCGGCCGAGGGTAGGGACAAAGAGAGAAGTGGCTAGGGTGTGCGACTACATTCAGAATAATTTTCATAAAGTTACGGCGCCGTTTCTGACAGTTCATGGCACCGATGACGGGATCACATGCCCGACGGGATCGTCGAAGATGTTGTATGAAAAGGCTGCTAGTCTTGACAAGTCACTCAAGTTGTATGAAGGTATGTATCATTCGTTGATACAAGGGGAGCCTAATGAGAATGTTGATATTGTTTTGCGGGATATGAGGACTTGGATTGATGAGACAGTTAAGATTTATGGACCAAAATGTAATGGTAATTAATTAAAAGGAACTCATATTTGAGCGGGTCCCACCTCCATGTGAGACTGACTTATGTGAAAGTATCAACTTAAATGGATATATTGTTGATTTGGTATCGAAATGTAAAATGTAATGGTAATTAATTAAATCATAAGCACATATTATTAAAGAAAACTGATAAATGCACAACAGAAAATGATACACTTAAATAACGACACTTTTTATGAAGAAATATCAAAAAGTATTGTAAAAATATCAATTTTCTTATTAAAATGGTTTAAGTTGATGCTATTGTTGTTGAATTAGGATCCGGTTATCATAAAGTTAATTTGTGATAAACACATATTATTAAATTTTTTTGATAAATTTACAACAGAAAATGATATTTTCACGTGAAAATCGACGCTATAGATCCTATAGCGACAATTTTCATTAAAAAATATTTATAAAAATATCAAAAAATATTGTGAAAATATTAATTTCATTATTAAAATGGTTTAAGTTGATATTGTTGTTGATTTAGTATTGAAATGTAAGATTAATTTGTTATTCGATTGATCATTTCTAGCGTGTTTTGCTTAAGAATTGACCCAACACATTTATAGTGTTTTAAAGATAAATACCCGAAGCATGTGGGTTACTCCCATCGGCCCACTACAACGAATGATTCGAGTATTCCTCTCTCAAGTACCAACCAATGCTCGAATTAACTTGAAATTAAAATTATTTTAGTTAAAAAATATAATATTAATTGTTTATAATACATTTTATCATATATTTATCCCATACTCTCTTTTTTATATGTAATATTTTCCCATGTACGATAATTTTGAAAAAAATTGCGACTAATTTTTCAAGATTATATAAAACGTCAAATAATCTGAAAAAAATAAAATTATCTAAAACGTCATATATTATGACACGCAGGGGAAGGGGGTATAAACTAGCACTAGTTGTGAATCAAAAGAGAGAGATGCAGCATTCTCCCTTGAAATTAAATTGGATGAGAATTGGGCCTATCACATTTAAACATAACATTATCCAAAACGTATAGTATATCATATATGGATGCTGTTGGAAGGATTTGACCTTGCTCACTTGCTGCCAACTATTGAAATTAAGGGTGTAAATGAATCGAATCGAGTTGAGTATTGAGTTGTTTAAATTTGATTCACAAAATTTATTGAGTATAAAATAAGATTTTGATTGTGGCTCGTTTAGTTACCGAGTTGAGCACGATCTCGAATCGAGCCCGAGCAGTTTGAACTTTTCTGTGTATCAATAAAAAAATACAATTTGAAAAGATTCGAATAATTTATCGAATTTTAAAATTTGTTCGTATTTAAATTATTTATATTTCAAATCGAACTTTTAATCGAAAAAAGCATTTAATCGGTAAGAATTGTTCTTGATTTTATATTCTTAGTTGGAATATTGAGTTTTGGTTCCGGCCGGGCGGGCGGGCGGGTGGGTGGGGAGATAGAACATGGCCGGTATTTCTTTTTCTTTTTTTCAAAAGTCGGTTTGTGGTCAAGGTCAGGCAGTTAATGGATATGCTGTATAATTTATGGACCGGCTTTTCTTAAACCCAAAGCCTCAACTATAAATGCTGGCCTTCTTAAATGATCGTGGAATTACTCCTTCCGTTTCTTACTTAATATAGATCGTTTTAGAATTATGCACAAGTATTAAGGTAATGATTATAAAATATTAAATATACTATCAATTATCCATATTACCCTTGTATTGAAAAAAGAGTGTTATTTATTGGGCAAAAAATAGTAAGAGAACTAAAGTTATATTTATTACTTGGGGCAATATTAGAAACTATTCTCAAACGACTTATATTTAGGAACAAAAATATTTTTCTAAAACGACTTATATTAAGGAACGGAGGGAGTAGTACCTATATATATGTGAATGATTAGAAATAAACTACTATTATTTTTAAAGAATTTTTTTTTCAAACTTATCACTATTTATATAAATATTTGTTTATCGGAAATTTATTATTTTAATAATCAAACAATTTATTATATTATTTTTTGAGTCACGGTATTTTTATCCATTTTTTCTAGCTAAATATATATATATATATATATATATATAACTAATTAGACGAAATTTCCTTTGTTTATACTTTTTAATTAATAATTGTACCTAGGTGGGGACATTAAAAATATTTTTTTATTATTAATTAAATACTCCTTTCGTTCTTTAATATAAGTCGTTTTAGAGTTGTGCACAAGTATTAAGGAAGTGATTGTATAATATTAAATATAATATCAATTGTCTATATTGCCCTTGTATTAAAAAAAAAGTCTAATTTATTAGGTAAAAAATAGTAAGATAACCAAAATTATATTTATTATTTGAGGTAATATTGAAAATTAAACAATTAATGTTTACTTAAAATTCTCAAACCACTTCTTTTATAGGAAGTAATTCTCTAAAACCACCTATGAACGGAGGGTGTATATATTTAAGAAATTCTAGAAGGCCATGCTATATATTTATAGTAGTATTAAGAAATGTTTATCTATTGATTAATTTAATTTCCTTAAATTGACTAAATATTTATACCATTTCTTTATTACCTTGATAAGCAAGTAATAATGCCAACTGGTAATCAATTACGCGCGTTTTAATGATCTACCTAAAATAAGTTACTAATTATGTTTATGTTTGTCCTTTTATATATAAGGAGTAATTTTCTGTTGAAGTTACCAAATATTAATCAAATTTACAGCTTTAGATTATGAAAAAATGTGCATAGTTTCCTCTCTCTCTCTATAGGGTACGGTTTCTATAAGTGCTCTCTTATTTTGTTAAAATACGGATTATTTTTTTTTATTTTTTTTTGCTTTTTTTTTTTTAAAAACAACTAAAAAAAAAAAAGTTTAATATTTTATGGAACTAATTTTTTTCCATAATATAGTGTTTTGGATGTGATTTGGATATGTATAACAAAACAGGTTTGTATAGTCTGTGCAGATTGTACGTATATTTTTTGATATAGGTATCCAAATCAGGCCCAAAACATTATATTATGGAAAAATTTCAGTTTCATAAAATATATAAAAAAATTTAGTTGTTTTTTTTTTATAAAAAAATCAGATTTTAACAAAAAGAAATTCTCACCTGATCGGTTCTATATATATATATATATATATATATATATATATATATATATATATATATACCCCTGGCCTCTCCATGTTTCTTGAATACATATATACTTCATAAAAAGCTAGCATGGGAGAAAAAACCCATCTCAGTTGTTGATTTCTTGGGTTAAATTAGCATTGTTCCACATACAACTATATATTTTTTTTATAAAAAGATTATTGGTTTAGGAAATTTAATGGATGGGAGTGATTTGTATAGAGGAAGAAGCAACAGCTTAAGGGTAAACAGTACTGGTAATACAAGCTCATCAATATGGAGAAACAATGGCATCGATGTTTTCTCGCAATCATCACGCTATGAAGAAGAAGAAGATGATGAAGAAGAAGCTCTAAAATGGGCTTCTCTTGAAAAACTTCCTACGTATAATCGTTTGAAGAAGGGGCTGTTACTTGAACCGCACGGCGGCGGCATAAATGAAGTTGACATAAACAATCTTGGAGTTCTAGAGAGGAAGGAGTTGCTGGAGAGGCTGTTCAGAGTTGTTGAAGGTGATAATGAGAAGTTCTTGTTCAAGCTCAGGGATCGAATTGATAGGTTCGAGTTTTTCTTGGACACTTTTAAAAAATATTCAAACTATTGGGTTTTATTTCTAATTGTGTTGTGTTGTGCAGAGTTGGAATTAATTTACCAAAAATTGAAGTCAGATTTGAGCATTTGAATGTTGATGCAGAAGCTTATGTAGGAAGCAGAGCTTTGCCTTCTTTCTTCAACTTCATTATTAATTTGTTTGAGGTAAATATATATATATATATAGAGAGAGAGAGAGAGACTATAATCAAGATAAGAATCCAAAGATAATCCCCAAGTATAGAAGACGCGAGTAATTTTATATATATATATATATATATATATATATATATATATATATATGTGTGTGTGTTTTTGATATTTTTACACAACATGAAGGTGAGACTCACTGTATACTAAGGTTAGTGAGAGAGAATCATGTGAAAATATCAAAAAATACACGTGAAAATATCAATTTCCTATATCCAAATAAGGAGAATTGATGGGTTTTTTTCTTCTTGTTATTGAGTAATTTTTCATCCTAACAATTTTTCATTCTGAAAAGGGGTTTTTAAATTATCTACACATACTTCCAAATAGAAAGAAGCATCTGTCTATCCTTCGTGATGTTAGTGGAATCCTCAAGCCCTGCAGGTAATTTAAATTATGAATAATTCAAGTTGTTTGGATATATTAATTACTCTCTCTACCCCCACAAAAAAAAGTTGTATTTGATTTTTTTTTTTAGTCAATTTACGAAATCTTAATATTCAAAATTAGTGTGAATTTATTTAATTTTAATTAATGCAATAATTAATATCTCGTAAAATAATAGATACTTCCTTCCTTCTCACATAAAATGTAATTAATATTTTGTCTAATTGATTAAACTGAGTACATAAAACGAAAATAAATTAGTATTTAATGTTTAGAGATGATATGAATAACTACAACTATATATAAAAATAAATATTTTTTTCTCTCTTAAAATACAGATAAAAAGGAACAGAGGGGTATTACTGAGTAAAAGGTATTTCAAAAATTAAAATAAATTCATATCAAATACAGAAATTTAGAAAATTTCATATTAATTATGATTAAAGTCAAATGAGACTCTTTTCGTGGAACAAAGACTTAATATTCTTAGGAAATCCAATTCTTATATTGACTTTTCTGCATGTGTGGTGTTTGCAGAATGACATTACTTTTAGGTCCTCCAAGTTCTGGCAAGACAACATTATTGCTGGCTTTGGCAGGAAAGCTTGATCCTGATCTTAAAGTATAATTTCCATGGAGTCTTAATTTTCATATTTGATTAATTTACTGCTATTAATTAAGATTAACATTAATCACTATGTAAAAACTGAATATTTATATTTTTCCAATGCTAGTTTTCTGGAAATGTGACTTACAATGGACATGACATGCATGAATTTGTACCCCAAAGAACTGCTGCATATATCAGCCAAAATGATTGCCATATAGGAGAAATGACTGTCAGAGAAACCTTGGCTTTCTCTGCAAGGTGCCAAGGAATTGGATCGCGTTACGGTTAGGAATAAAAAAATTCATTTTCTTAAATATTCATCTTACAATGTTGATAATTTAGTTGCTAGTGGATTAGTTGGTGTTTTGTTAGCATAATTTTTCGAAAACATTTGCAGAAATGCTGGCAGAGCTGTCAAGAAAAGAGAAAGAGGCAAATATTAAACCAGATCCTGACATTGATCTCTTTATGAAGGTAAAAATATGACCTTTATCATTATAAGTTGTTTATACTTTTTTCTAGTTTTATAGATACTGAAAAAAAAAACTAGTCTTCTTTAAAAGAAGGATTATTTCGGGGAAAAGGAAGGGAAAGTTAGGAGGCTATCTTTCTAAAATTGGAAAGAAAGCGTACTTTTCCTTTCCCTTTACATCACTTTCCCCCAAAATATAACTCACAAACACCGTCAAGGCTCAATTGCAGGTTCATTAGTACTTTTAGAGTGTTTTTAATTTTTCCTCTTAATAATTTCTCTATAGCACAATATTCTCTTCCTCTATGATTCTATGTTCATTTTAGTGGGAATTTGAATCAATCTTTAGTAGTGTCATCCGATATAAAACTTGCGATTTCATGGTAAAATTTCATTGCTGTTTCGAATGATTCAGGCTGCTGCAATAGAAGGTCAAGAGGCCAGTGTGGTAACAGATTGGATTTTAAAGGTATTAAAATTTACCAAAAAGCACTATCATATTCTAAAAACTTAATAAAAAAAATACTAAAAAAATTTGTTCTTTCCCAAACAAATTGCAGATTTTAGGACTAGAAGTATGTGCAGATACTATGGTAGGAAATGAAATGATAAGAGGTATCTCTGGAGGACAAAGGAAGCGTGTTACTACAGGTAGGCGAAATTAAACCCCGTTTGGACAGAAACAATTTAGATTATTATTATTTTTTTTGTATGTTGGTAACTATTAACTATTTAACTATACCATTCATTTCATTAATTCATTATAGGTGAAATGTTGGTTGGACCATCGAAGGCTCTTTTTATGGATGAGATATCGACTGGTTTAGACAGTTCTACTACTTATCAGATTGTGAATTCACTGCGGCATAGTGTCCATATTCTTCAAGGAACTGCACTAATCTCTCTTTTGCAGCCAGCCCCTGAAACTTATGATTTGTTTGATGACATTATTCTCCTATCTGATGGCCAAATAGTATATCAAGGTCCCCGAGAAAATGTTCTTGAGTTTTTTGAATCTATGGGTTTTAAGTGTCCAGAGAGGAAAGGCGTCGCAGATTTCTTGCAAGAAGTAAGTTTAAACTAGGTTCATATCATTTAACTACTTGGTATAAGTTTTAAAGGAAAATGAGCCTTATACAATGAGTCTAAATATTAATCTAATGAAAATTTGATGGTTTATAGGTGACATCAAAGCAAGATCAGAAACAATATTGGTTGAATAAAGATAAGCCTTACAGATTTATAACAGCCAAAGAATTTTCTGAAGCTTACCAGTCATTCCATGTGAAGTGAAGAGTGGGAGATGATCTTGCAACCCCATTTGATAAAAGCAAAAATCACCCAGCTGCGCGTTGACAAGCAATAAGTATGGTGTTAGGAAGATGGAGCTCTTAAAAGCATGCACCTCAAGAGAAATTTTGCTTATGAAGAGAAACTCATTCATTTACATCTTCAAATCGTCTCAAGTGAGAATTGCTATATCCTATCAAAATTTTGTCCTTGGATTTTATGCGATATCACTGATGATATTTCATTTATCTTCTTTTAGCTTTTCATAATGGCATTGATTGCCATGACACTGTTCTTGAGAACTGAGATGCACCGAAATTCAGTAAGTGATGGAGGGATTTACACTGGTGCATTGTTCTTCTCTGTGAGTATGATTATGTTTAATGGATTGGCAGAGATTACTATGACAATTTCAAAGCTTCCTGTCTTTTATAAGCAAAGGGACCTTCGGTTTTATCCCTCATGGTCATATGCACTTCCATCATGGATCATCAAGATCCCCATTTCATTTATTGAAGTTGCCCTTTGGGTGTTCCTCACTTATTATGTTATTGGATTTGATCCACATATTGAAAGGTAAAAGTTATAAACAATATACCATGACTATATTATTTTACATATATCTTTTCTCTATAATGATGTTGACGAATTATACTATTGCAGATTGTTTAAACAGTACTTGCTACTCTTATTCATCAACCAGATGTCTTCTGCATTATTCCGATTTATGGGTGCAATGGGCAGGAATTTGATTGTTGCAAACACATTTGGTTCATTTTCATTGCTTATACTTTTTGCGCTTGGGGGCTTTGTTCTATCGCGAGGTATGGAATGCCTATTGAATTTTTAAATATGGTTCTTATCTTTTGTTAGACATTGACCATTTTATTGCTTATTTTTCAAAAGAGAATGTAAAGAAGTGGTGGATATGGGGCTACTGGACATCACCAATGATGTATGGGATGAATGCAATTGCAGTTAATGAATTTCTTGGGGATAAATGGAACATAGTAAGTATTAAGTTTATAGAATTCCCTCCGTACGTGACTTGATCAAATAATTTACAAGCTAATGAATGGTATCGTTTTGCAAAAGGTTCTCCCGAATACAACAGAACCATTAGGAGTTACAGTTTTGAAGGCGCGAGGGTTCTTCCAGTATGCATATTGGTATTGGATAGGAGTAGGGGCAATGGTTGGTTTCATATTGCTGTTCAATTTCTGCTTTACATTAGCTCTCACGTATCTTAACCGTAAGTAATCTATATGTATCTTTGTTTTGTAATTTGTTTTATAAAGTTAAGAGGTCATGCAATGATAAAGTGCTTATTTCTGCAGCTCTAGGAAAGCCTCAAGCTGTTATTCGAGAAGAAAATGAGCCTTCATCACAAGGAAATATGTCCATTGAAAAAGTCGGATCCAAAGGTTAAATTAAGCTTCTATATAGTGGTTGTTTATACATCAAATTTGTATTCTTTGAAAAAACTTAATAATACTTAACATTGATCTGCAGGATTTAATAAGAACAAGAAAAAAGGAATGATTCTTCCTTTTGAACCGCACTCCATAACATTTGATGAAATCAAATATTCCGTTGACATGCCTCAAGTAAGTAGAAAGATGAAACAATATAGTGATTATTTGTTTTTAGTTGGTAATGGAATGTAGAAATATATGGCTTAAATATTCAAATATGATATTGAAGGAAATGAAAGAGCAAGGTGTAGTTGAAGATAAATTGATGCTTCTAAAAGGTGTGAGTGGAGCTTTTAGGCCAGGAGTTCTCACTGCTCTAATGGGAGTAAGCGGTGCTGGTAAAACAACGCTGATGGATGTGCTGGCCGGTAGAAAAACTGGTGGATACATTGAGGGTCAAATTACAATTTCTGGGTATCCAAAAAAGCAGGAAACTTTTGCTCGGATTTCTGGATATTGTGAGCAGAATGATATTCACTCGCCTCATCTTACTGTCTACGAGTCCTTGCTCTACTCAGCTTGGCTGCGTTTACCTCCAGAAGTTGATTCCCTAAGCAGAAAGGTTGTGAATCTGGAAAACTATTGCAATTTCTTTCATTTTTTTGTAAATTTGAAGTGTTAAAACAGGCAATAGAGGCAGAGAACTTGTAGTTTTGCTGGTCTTATAGTAGTTTTAATCAAAATTAAGAGAAATATAAGTACTTTTAAAATACATTGAACTTCAACAAGCCTATTACATAACAAAAGTTTAAGACACTGAATAAGTGATGAACAAAGAACAAAAGTTATCAAATAGTAGTTAATTCTAGCTTAACTTATGCAGATGTTTGTAGAAGAGGTAATGGAACTTGTGGAACTGAAATCATTGCGGGATGGACTAGTTGGGTTGCCAGGTGTAAATGGTCTCTCAACCGAGCAGCGAAAGAGGCTAACTATTGCGGTTGAGCTGGTGGCAAATCCTTCAATAATATTCATGGATGAGCCAACTTCAGGGTTGGATGCTAGAGCTGCTGCAATCGTGATGAGAACTGTCAGGAACACGGTAGACACAGGAAGAACTGTTGTTTGCACAATCCATCAACCAAGTATCGACATTTTTGAAGCTTTTGATGAGGTAAATTAAAATTGTTGGTAGATATAATGACTGAGAATTATACTTACTCTATTTTTGGCAACTCAATAGAATCTGAACTGAAAGCACATTTGCAATTCCAAAAAATATAAATTTAAACTCCAAGGCTTGGAATTGAGTTACCAAACGTAGTTTTAGCTCTTTCACTTCATTTTATAGATTCTGAATATCGAAAATGGGGTTGCAGTTATTACTAATGAAGCAAGGAGGACAAGAGCTATATGTTGGAGCAGTTGGTAGGCATTCTTGCCAATTAATCAAATATTTTGAGGTGAGATGCAATGAAAAACCATAAACTTCAGGCTATAAATTTACAGTTAAAGTCTCATACACTGATGCACGATCAGTGTTAGGATTATCGCTCATCATTAATTAAGTACTTATTTAGACAAAATTACTCTTCTTTTAAAGACGTGTAATGATCCAAACATTACTCGTGTATACACTAACAATCTATGAAATTTAAACTCGTAGTTTAACTATGTATGTCAATGATTAAAGTGAGTTGTAATTAAAACATGAATTGTTCTTCTTATAAATAAAGGAAATTGAAGGAGTTAGTAAAATCAATGATGGTTACAATCCAGCCACCTGGATGTTGGAAGTTACTAGTTCTAAACAAGAAATGATTCTTGGAGTTGATTTCACACAAGTGTACAAGAACTCAGATTTATACAGGTTGGTTGGTTCAATTTTATTTACACATTGTTACAGCTATCTCAATGATTTTATACATAAAAGCTGTATAAGAAGTTTTTGCTTATGAATGGCACATATTGCAGGAGAAACAAAGCTCTTATTGAGGAACTAAGTAAACCTCATCCTGGGTTGAAAGATGTTTATTTTCCTACTCAATACGCGCAGTCTTTCCCCAGCCAATGTGTCGCTTGCCTGTGGAAACAACGACGGTCATATTGGCGAAATCCGCCATACACTGCTGTCAGATTTCTCTTCACAACTTTTATAGCATTGATGTTTGGGACAATGTTTTGGGATCTTGGTACCAAGAGGTAATATTGTATTTTAGTTTTTCAAAAGACATTTTTATTGTGGTGTAAGCAAATGTTCTTTTAACTTTTTGCTTGAAAGTACTTAAAACCGTATTATTAAAAATATTTTCTGGCAAATTAAATGGGCACTTAGTCTCTTTCTCCATCCTTCTTATCTTTATTTGGATTTTATATTTTGTAGGAAAACTCAACAAGATCTCTTCAATGCAATGGGCTCTATGTATACTGCGGTTCTCTTCATTGGCATCCAAAATGCTGCATCAGTGCAGCCGGTGGTGTCCGTTGAACGAACAGTCTTTTACAGAGAAAGAGCTGCTGGAATGTACTCAGCCTTGCCATATGCACTTGCTCAGGTAAATTTTACAAGCATATATATACACCATGTTCTATATATTTTACAATAAATATAGTTGTGTTTAAGCAACTAAATCTCCCCTCCCACCCTCCTTTTTTTGCAGGTTTTAGTAGAAATACCATATATATTTGTGCAAGCTGTGGTATATGGTGTTATAGTTTATTCAATGATTGGATTTGAATGGACAGTGGCAAAATTCTTTTGGTACTTATTCTTCATGTATGCCACTTTATTATACTTCACCTTTTATGGCATGATGACTGTGGCTGTGACTCCCAACAACAACATTGCTTCCATTATAGCTGGTTCCTTTTATGGAATATGGAATTTATTTTCAGGATTTGTAGTCCCCCGAACTGTAAGTTGTTAAAAATTCCATTAATAAATAACCAAAAAAAAATCCAATAATTATATACATACATATATATATATATATACGGTATATATAGCGACGATTTTATCCGCATTATATAGCATAGAAAGTTGGTTTTTATATGCTATAATGACGAAAAAACCGTCATTTATAAATTTTTCGTTTTAGTTATTGCCTATGATTCGATATAGAGAGTCGGACTATATATATATATATATATATATATATATATATATATATATATATATATATATATATATATATCATTAGAAGCAAACTGACATTTTTATGTTTCATCACAACAGAGGATGCCTATGTGGTGGAGATGGTATTACTGGGCATGTCCAGTTTCATGGACCCTGTATGGATTGCTTGCTTCCCAGTTTGGAGACGTAAAGGACGTGCTCGATGATACAAATGTTAGCGTCGAGGAATTCTTGAAATATTACTTTGGCTTCCATCACCAGTTTATTGGAGTTGTTGCTGCTGTTGTTTCCGGATTCGCTATTTTTTTCGCCTTCATTTTTGCCTTCTCCATTAAGGTGTTTAACTTCCAAAAGCGATAACAAAAAAATATGCATTCAACATTTATCGACTTCTTTTGTAATCGCTATTGTTCGAGCCCATCTCAATAATTATTAACTTTCCTAATATTTTGTCATGTGTGTTGGAGGAGAAATTTGTCACTTTATCCATCTAAATCTAAACAAATTGTATATGATGATGATATAAGCATGGACATCATATGAAAACTAGCCTACTTTTTATGAATTCATCCACTACTATTAACCTTTTTTCCTCTCGGTATGCATATACATATACATCTCATAAAATTTGTCTCAAGTATTATGTTTATAAAATACAATTAAATTGAGTGGAAAATTTCAATACTAGTCTTCTAAAATAGATGAGAGATAAATAAATTAGCTTTTAATCATAAAGGATAATATAGAAAATTAAGTATTTAATCAAATTTACAAATGACAAATAAAAAAGAATAAAAATTCTCCCTAAAAAGACAAATAAAAAGAATCAGGGAGAATATATTTTTTGACACTTTAAGATAATAGTTTATGATAGTAAAATGATATATATTACAAATATTTATGTTAGACTACTGATTATGTCATTATGTGTATAAATATTAGTTGTAATTTTTTTGGAGAGATGTTTATAAGCAAAACTCTCTTATAATTCTTACGAATTCCATGTATTAATAAGTTTTACAATTATAAGTCGGTATAAATTTATCACAATACATTAATTGTAAGATTCTATATGATATTCAAATTATTATTTATATAAACTACATAATTTTGAGTTCAAAAGTATTTGAATTTAACTTTTAAAAAGTCAATATTAATCTTATAATTCGAAAGTTTTATATTTTTATGTGAAAATACTGGTATTCTAGCGACGGATAAAACCGTCGCCATAAGATTTGAATCGGGCTATAACGATTATATTGGACTATCGCAACGGTTCAGACCCTATGACAAGTTTAGTTACGACTTTGTCCGTCGCTAAAGGTGGTATGCATTCGGACCATCCGGATAAGAAATATATATATATCCCATTCTTCAATGCACTTTTCATAATCTACCTCTCCTCTTATTTGCTTTTCTGCTAAAAATTAAGGTGATCTGTAACCATGGGAAAGAATCCTCCCATCAGAGTTCTCGTGACCGGTGCCGCTGGTATTTCTCCATCCATCCTCTTCATTATTCATTATTCATTATTCATATATATAGTACTATAGCTCACATAAAATATATATATATATATATATATATATATATATATATATATATATATATATATTGTGCATAAATTAATGCACACACAAAATAATAATATTAATAATATTGTATGGTTACCTATAAATTGTTCTCACGTATACTAAAAATAGTTCTTTCCTTTAGAATGAAGAGATTGTATTAATTGCTTATAGGTTTTGTATTGGAATTCTGTTGCCTTGTTGCCCCAACTACTGTTATGATTTATTTCTTTTTTATTTTTCAGCTTCTTATAAATGTTAAATGTTTGACTGGTGGAATTCATATAGTATATAAATTAATTAATTTTGTTCAATTTTTAGAGTGAAATTAATGGAGGGTTTGGAATTGGCTGAGAAAATAGTTGTTCTTTCGAGTTGTTTATATTTGTCATGGAGGATTGTTAAATATGTGTGGAGCTTTTTGGATGTTGAACAGGAACCTGTTACAGTTCTTGTTACTGGTGCTGCAGGCATGTTTCTTTCAATTTTCAATTATATACTAGCTAGTATTAATTATAAGGAGAAGAAATCTTATAGTAGTAGTGTTTTTCTATAGACCCTTTTCACTAAATTCACTAAAAAAATTTCCACATCAGGCCAAATAGGCTATGCTCTTGTTCCAATGATTGCAAGTGGAGCCATGTTAGGTCCTGATCAGACTGTAATTCTACATCTGCTTGATATAGAACCTGCTGCAGAGGCCTTGAATGGAGTTAAAATGGAATTAATTGATGCAGCGTTTCCTCTTCTAAAGGGTCAGATTTTTAATCATAAAGCTAGCTTATAGCAACAATTTTAGCTAGTAACATTGAATTTTTGTTAATTTTCTTTGAGTGTTGTGAATTCGACAGGTGTTGTTGCCACGACGAATGTTGTTGAAGCTTGCAAAGATGTCAGCATCGTGATAATGGTTGGTGGATTTCCGCGGAAGGATGGAATGGAGAGGAAGGATGTTATGTCCAAAAATGTATCGATATACAAGGCTCAAGCTTCAGCCTTAGAGCAACATGCTGCTCCAAATTGCAAGGTGAGAGCAGTGGCCTAATTAACAAACAGTTGGGGATTTGTTGTTCTGTTTCTTTAGAGTTCACATGATTCTTTGTGCATTTTTAGTTCTTTAATTTTTATGTTTTCACTCTTGTTGCCTTATTTTGATTCATCTTATAATTGTGATCTACATAGGTGCTGGTGGTTGCTAATCACATCATTTTTTGCGCTTTTTTTTTTGGTCTTTTTTCCATTTTTACTATTCTTGATTGTGACATAACAAGATTTTTCGCCTTATTTTGATGCATCTTACAATTAGGTGCTAGTGGTTGCTAATCCAGCTAACACAAACGCGATAATCTTGAAAGAATTTGCCCCATCGATTCCAGAGGAAAACATCACTTGCCTTACAAGACTTGATCATAACCGTGCTTTAGGCCAGATTTCAGAGAGGCTAGATGTTCATGTCAGTGACATAAAAAATGTAATCATATGGGGAAATCACTCCTCAACTCAGTATCCAGATGTAAATCATGCAACTGTATCCACAGATATTGGACAAAAACCTGTCAGAGAACTTGTTGGCAATGATCATTGGTACATATTTAGCTCTTTTTTACCCCTTCAATCATCAAAAAATTAGAAATACTTGTTCTTTAACTTGTTATATATAGTATATATTTTGATGTTACTCTAAATTTGTTAGGCTAAACACGGAGTTCATCACCACAGTGCAACAGCGTGGTGCAGCCATCATCCAAGCTCGAAAGCTGTCTAGTGCATTATCTGCTGCAAGTTCTGCCTGTGATCATATACGCGATTGGGTTCTTGGAACTCCGAAGGTAAGCTCTTCATTTTATTTAAAAATAAATAAAAAATCTTTGACAAATTTGCTGTCTATACGGCATCCTATTTTACTGCTTGGATTCATTTTGTGTGTTTTTTGCACTAATTTTTATTCAAGGGAACATGGGTGTCAATGGGAGTGTATTCTGATGGATCTTACGGAATCCAACCCGGCCTAATCTACTCTTTCCCTGTCACTTGTGAAAAAGGAGAATGGTCGATTGTGCAGGGTGAGTTGTTTGTGCTGCAACTAATTTTCATTTTCTTACAAGCAAAATATATAATAAAACGAGGCGTTTAGCATATGTTTATAGATGCTTAATCTATTTGGAACTGCTTAATATTTTCATATATAACTGGCCTTGACGAGTAAATATTCATTACAACGGTGTAACGTGGTGAAAAATTAGACGAGCCTTTGATAAAATGAGATTATTTTGGTGCAGGGCTCAAGATAGACGAGTTTTCAAGGGCGAAGATGGATGCAACAGCAAAAGAGCTCATCGAGGAGAAATCCTTGGCTTATTCATGCCTCAACTGACTTATGCTTATTTATGTTGGGAGAAAATTAATAAAATCAGAGTTTTAGTAAATCTCATAGAATTGCAGTGTTAGGGACTAATATTTCTTTTGTAATTAAAATGTCTGGTGGATATACATTCTCTTTCTCTCTGTGTGTCACAAATTCAGAGCAGATTTAAATTCTTTGTGTAAATAGGCAAATTCAAGTTACAGGCTTAAAGGGCAAGCATTTCAGTTTCAAGCTCAAATTAGAATGCAGTTACATGCTCAAATTATAATGCAACAACAATGAAAGGAAGTCGGATCATAAAATATTAGTACTAGTTTCAATAAATGTTTAATACAAAAAAAGAAAACTTAAAATAAAAGAATAAAAAACTTAAAAATTTCCTTTGTGTTGTTTAGTTTTTAATAGAAAACAATAGAAATTTTTTTAAAAAAAAAATCTTGCGTTTTTTTGAGTTCCAATGAAAAGAAAAAAAAAATATCACTTTTACAAATTTACCCTTATATTAATTATAACAATTGAACCATGAATAAAAATATGCAACCAATTAAGTGATATTATTCTAATTCGATTTTAACAGTCCAACCAATTAAGTGATATCATAATTTATTTAATTATATTTAATAATATAGTTTTAAGTAATTAATCTCTAAAAATTATATTTACCATATATTAATTACTATTATTAACACATAAATGTAAATACAATACAATAACTAATCATATAATTCAATTATTAAGTCAAAAAATAAAGCTTAATTACTATATTTAAGAAAATATTTATGAAACTACAAAAAAAATTATCAACCATATAATAATTTGACAAAAAGAACCGCTGCTTATCCCAAATAATGAATTTGTTTTAAGAGAAAATTGCTGATAACTAATATCACACCAAAATTCTATCCACACAAACATTTTCAATTATTAGGTAAGTGAAATGGTGCATTTTCTGAACATGAAGAAAGCGTTGATGGCATAAATTGAATGAATTTAAGCTACAAAAAATAGATGGAGTTGCCGCATTTAAATGAAAATGAGCAAGTATTATAGATTTCTACTTTTATTGATTTTAAAGAGAGAATAAAAATTGAGTATACCAATTATATTGTTAAAATGTTGGAGGAAACTAATTAATATCAAATTTGATGGCAAATTAGCAATGAGCAACCATAAATTATGGGTGGGTATTAGACATTATGAATTGAATGAATTTAAGAGACAAAAAATAGATGGAGTTGCCGCATCTAAATGAAAAACGACCAAGTATTAAGATTTCTATTTTTATTAATTTTAAAAGAGAGAATAAAAATTGAGTATACCAATTATATTGTTAAAATGTTGGAGGAAATTAATTAATATCAAATTTCATAAACCATGATTGTGACGCCCCCAAAATAGGTATACATCACCCATTTTGAGTCGCCAAATACATGGTACAGAAACAACTACAACTCTTATTATTACAATTGTCGTGCAAAATACGACAAGACGCATGCTGTGAGTTTAAATACAAATATTGTCTTCTACACAATATCTACACTCAAATAAGTCCTTATTACATTTATTGGTATACTATTTTACAAAAATAGTGAGGACTACTAAAACAACTGTCTAGGACCATCACTCTTTACCCCGACTGGTTCTTGCTACATCCTCACCTCCTGAGAAGAGAAATGGAACAAAAAGGAAAAGGATGAGCTCAACTAGCCCAGTAAAGAATATTATGACTAAGATAAAGAACAACAATTTATCGTTAGCCTTCAACAAATCAGATAAAATATAATGGACAACCAGTTTTAGATCAATATTCGCAGCGAAGATAACAATTCATTAGAAGAGTTAAGTAGAAAATGAAATATACTATCATCTATGAATTTAAAAGTCCATCATCAATATTTATCCCTGTAACAGCAATCAATATATATCTTTCATCAAATATTCATCTTTGCACTACGGGCCAAAGATATTCATTTGTATCACCAGTTGGTCATTTTTATCTCAACACCTGTTCATCTTTGCACTACGGGTCAAAGATATTCATCAGGTAATCATTCATCTTTGCACTACAGTCCAAAGATATTCATCAAGTATCACCATTAAAGACTGAGGATGATGAAAAATATTTTAGAGAACAAATCTAGTGAGACAAAATGACAAAGATTAGAGATTCATACTTTAGATAATTCAAGTTTAGATATACTCCATAATGGAGTAAAATTCAAGAATGAAGATCAAAACATGGATTCAATTTCAAGAATAAGGGTCACAATAGATAGCTTGGAAGAAGAAGAAAAAAAATTCTTTTGTGAACAGTACCCATGAACAGTAACTGTGAACAGTACCCGGTCATGAAAAGTTCTAAATTTGATTAAAAAGTTCAGACCAATATTCCTAAGAAATGATATTAGATGAAGCAAAATTTTTAATCATTTCAGAAATTATAAAAGCAATACTTACCATAGTAAGTTCAAATTTAGGAATACGAGATGAAATAATATTGCTCACGTAATATGGAGTATGAAAGAAAATAATATTTCTCATGAGTATTGCAATAAAATAATTTCTTTTACCTTAGTAGAAGTTGGATTTGACTGGAATATCGGATATTATTTTGAGAAAATCTTGTAGAAAAACTACGCTCAAAGTATTCTTATATTCAAGAAAAATACTCACAATACTATAGAATAAGAATTTCTGATTATGAAGGTGTGATTGAGGAAGGAGGGATTACCCCTTATTTATAGCAACAGAGGAAGAAAAAAAAACAGATAGCGCCTAACAATTCTCGTTTTTCTCTTCTGCCTAACATCATGCGTATCATTCTCACATTTTCATAAGGGTGGGGGCCACCCTTAAAAACAAACTTGGCAGGCAAAACCCACCAACCATTTCCACCAATCAATGGCCATTATTCTTCATAATTGAGACCCCACAAATTAGAAAACATCACATTCTGCAAGCAATTTTCTCCATATTCCTGCATATAACTAATGCCTAACTTTCCATTCCTTTTAGTTGGATAAAGGCCCACACATTGGAAAATTCTCTTGCAGACAAATTCTCCACCAATTAACCAAGTGGTCCCCTAGGAGAAATTATGTTATCAGCACATGGTTTTGAACCAAATAATGCATGCACTACACCGATTTTTTGAAAAATAAAAGAAAGCAAGTCAAGCTTCTCACCTCCTAACATCTTCACGTGTTTATATATATATATATATATATATATATATCATAATAATATTATTATTTAACAATTATAATATATTATAATAATATATATCAATGAATATTTTATCAAAGAAAAATAATTGCCAAACTTTTAACAAATAATTCATCCTAAAATTCCTTCATTTATATCCACATAAAATAAATATTTCCTTATCATATAAATTAATAAATAATTATTCACAAATAATATTACAGAATCACAATAATGACAACCATGCCGTTCCCAGGAAAGAGGGGGCTTTCCGATAAGAATTTCTAACTTCTTGGTTGCATGATTAGGTGACCAAACCTCTCCTCGATGTAATTTTCTAGACATTGCCAATAATGAATATCTAATAAAATTATTCAAATAATATGAATTATTGATCGATAATGGAAAATATCGTGCAAGAACAATTATTGAAACAACAATAATATAAAATATCAACGCAAACAATTATTGAATCAATAAAATAAAATATTTTGCAAGAATTACTATAACAATTATTGAGTAAAGGCCCTTTACGTAAGAATCAATAATTCAACAATCTTTGTGCAACATCGTATGTCTACTCTTGTGAAACCACAGCGACATCGTATTTTAACCACCGAGTAATCCAACATGTGTTAGCAGTAATAATTACGCAGATTATTTATAAAAAACTCAAACTTGTCGTTTTTCTTCATCATCCGGTTATTAGTTATGGGGGCCACAAATGGTTTTAGCTGGCCGCATACGAATATTCCCCGACAACAAGAATATTTCACGACCAAACGAATATTCCCCGACAACAATGAATATTTTATAACCACTTATTTATTTTGAAAATTTTGCACATTTCACCCATAACCAAAGTATTATATCAAATTAACTCCTTATTATTTCAAGATAATGAGTAGAGATATTCAATTTTATTTATAATAAGTTGGGGTCTTACAACCTCCCCTCCTTATGAAATTTCATCCTCGAAATTGACGTGACGCACAGTGTTTGAAAAGGTGAGGGTACCTCGCTTTCATTTCCGATTCCAACTCCCAGGTCATTTCTTCAATAGCATGGTTCCTCCACAAAACATTAACTTGTGGAATAACATTTGTTCGTAGGACATGCTCTTTCCTATCCAATATGTGACGTCCCCAAAATAGGTATACATCACCCATCTTGAGTCGCCAAATACATGGTACAAAATTCAAATACAACTTAATTATACAACAGTCATATAAAAAACGACAAAACATAATCTAAGAGTTTTAATACGTATATTATCATCTACATAGTATACAAACTCAATGAAGTCCTCATTACATTTATTATCATACTATTTTATAGAATAGTGAGGACTACTAAGACACCATCTCGGACCGTCACTCCATTCCCCGACTCGTCCCAGCTATATTCTCATTTTCCTGAAGAGAACAGTGAAAGAAAGGGTGAGCTCCACTAGCCCAGTAAGAAATATTACGACTAAGATAATGCAGAATAAATTATCATTAGTCTTTAACAATGTTAAACTGATAAAATACAATAGACATCAAGTTTAACTGCAGCGGAATAAGTAATCCATTAGAAGAGTTAAGTAGAGCATAAAATCTACTATCTTCTATGATTTAAAAAGATTTTTATCAACTTTATCGCTGAGACACAGCTTAATAAATAAACCACATCATCTCTACACCACGACCAAGGATAGTCATGTAATCATCAATAGTCATGATTATACCGAATAATCCCTGGTCACAATCATACCAACAATTGTCCACCAATGAACTACAAAAGCCAATGAAGACTTTTACCACATCATTCGTTACATTACGATTATGATTATACCGAATAATCCTCGGTCATAATCATACCAAGTCCATCTCCGCACATAAGCCAAAGATGACTTTCATCACAATATATAAGCATGAGGAGGATGACAATAATATAAGCATTAATCAAGCGAAAACAAGGATAAATATTAAAGACTTTAAATTTATCCAAATATTATTCATCACTTAAATAACTCATAATCTAATATTGTTAATATTATAACAATATTTTAATCACTTCTTAAACTTATAAACAATTTAATTTAATTATTTACACTTTACCAATAATGCATTTAATCATTTAAAAATGCCATACTCATAAGATTTTATCACCAATGATCAAATCACACATCAAAAATCTGATATATACTTTATATAGGATTTTCAAGCCCTAAAATCCTATTTACCAATTCTTGACTTCACATAACATATTTAACTCATATGTTTGAAACTAAACCATTTTCATGAAAAATTACCAAATCAACTTATTATTTTTCTATCCTTTGTCCAAACATATATACATATATTTCATACACAACAAGTATTTTTTTATAATTTTTCAACTCTCTTAAGTATTTTTCAAAAATCAATTTCTAATTAATTCCTTAAGAAATTAGCTACCTCAAGTTTAACTCCAGAAATTTTCAAATCTTGGCGGGATCTTACACATGTTAATGTGAGCTTCGATTTAAATTTCATGGTCATCGAGTTATAGAACTCAGGTTATAGCATTTTTGTCGAAAAAACCTAAATATTGAAATAGTCATAACTTGCTCATTTTAAGTCGGAATGAGCTCATTTTTTAGACAGGAGGTATTTTATACCATATATTTTCATGTCCCAAAAGGCGAAATTTTCTCACAAACTAAGTGGCGAAAATGCCCTTTTAAATTTAAGACGATGAGCCTTTTTGGTACTTTTGCGCTTTTTGACTCCTTTCTTAAAATCGGTCCAATACGAAAAATCTACAACACCTTTTCTAGTGATTCCACTTGTATAAGTTAGAAAACTCATAGATCTAACTCTAGAACTTGACCACACTCAAAAATTCAAAATATAATAGGAGATATGGTCAATTGAATTTCATATTTCATTTTCACCAAAATCTGATTTTCAACCCTTTGTGATTTCTAAGAAACTTTCATGTTTTCACATAATAACCAACATAACTCATCATGACAATGACATAATAATTCAATAAAATAAGTTCAAGAATTAATTTTAAAGATTTATAAGTTAATTTATCCTGAACTCAATAATGTCCAAACATGATAATTTAATTTATCCTGAACTCAATAATGGCCAGATAATTAATCAATAAATGCAAGGCAAGATAAACAATTCACTTCAACATAAATAATTGGAATAAATTGAATAACTAATTAATAGCCATAAAAAGTTCAATTGAAATCTTAATTTAAGAAATTAGTTCATAGCAAAAATTAAAACCAACAATATTTTGCAAATCATCCTTAAAGAATTACATAAATTAAAAAGAATGAAGAAGAAGAAAAAAACTCCAAGTGAAAATCTTCAAATCTCCTCTTGACTCCTTGATCAGCCTCCAATTATGTAGATAGATCCCTCTCTCAATTAAAATTGCCTTTATATGCTCCACTTATCCAAACTCCAGCAATCCCAGTCCAAATTGGTTTCAAATAACCTCCATTCAGCAAGTCAAACGAAAGTCAAACGTGTCTTTGGTCAATCGACAACCTGACCAGTAGCCCGTGGCTGAGATCAAGATCTTAACTTGAGTGATGAATTTACCAAAATGCCATTCTATGCTCAAAATTCCCCAATTTGTCCCCGCAACTCCTGAATCTGCAAAATAACAACTAAACACAGTAAAAATGAATCTAAATGCCTTGAGAATACAATAATTTAAGCCCAAATATATTCGATTCATGAGTATATTACCCAATCATCAAATACCCCCAAACTTAAATTGTTGCTTGTCCTCAAGTAACACAACACAAAACAACACTAAAAACTAACCACCATGCAAATGCAAATTGTCTATATGTTCTTAA
The DNA here is from genome assembly GCA_020205605.1 of Panax ginseng. Lineage (NCBI taxonomy): Eukaryota > Viridiplantae > Streptophyta > Magnoliopsida > Apiales > Araliaceae > Panax > Panax ginseng. The sequence continues at coordinate 6,523,086 of CM035134.1, read as the reverse complement.
TTCCAGCAATCCCATAGCACACATATATTCATAGGCCTCAAAAAAATCACAAAAACATGCTAATACATCATGATAAGGCAGTTCAATAATATCCCAACAATCAATGAATCTAAATCATTATTATCGCGATCTGTGAGTGTGTGTTCAACAACCATGCTAACCAATAAAAGGCAAAAATATGAAAGATAATAAATTTCTTAGTAAGCATCATACAGTGTAAACTTGAGAACTCATCAAATAAGCTTGATTCAGCTGAATTCAAATAATTACCAAAATTTAAAGGTCAAAATGGAATACTTATGCTTTTTTTTCTTTTTTTCATTTTAATAACGGGGGCTTTTCGCACTTTTTCCGCTTTATTTTTATTTTTTCTTTATTTTTTTTATGACTATGCACTGTCTTATTCCCTTAGGCTTTTCAGTGTCACCTTAACGAGCTTTCGACCAACGACTCCCAAGCCATTAAGACCTTAGGGCGCTAAGTGTAGAGACAATGCCCTCGGGCTTACTTACTCAAGTAACAAAGGCCACAAAACTAGACAAGCATGCCACGTTTTTTTTTTCAAAGCTTATATATTCCAAATATTTTTTCCCCAAACTTGAGGCTATGTCTAAATTCAGCCTTCACTAGCTATTCAAATTGTTCCTTCATTTCACTAGCATTCATCCTGTAGAAGTCTATTATCTATCCATTTAATACTTCCTTAGCCAACATGGTCATTTTTTTTAAAACATGTTATCCTGATAATATCAGTGTCAAACAGATAAAGATTTAAATCATGTCAAGAAAATCATATCACTAGCTCAACAATCCTTACTAGACTTGTTCATGCAAATTTAAATTTCATCATTGGCCCCAAACATACGTACTATCAAAAGCTGTAATTAACATGCAATCCTAAATGCAACATTTAACTAACAATAACAATCCAAATTAACCGCAAACTATTAATAATAACAATCTACTAATGCAAATAGAAATTAACTACCCCCAAACTTATCTAGAGCTTTGTCCTCATGCGAAAAATAAATCAAAATAAAACAGAGGACTTCCCTGACGAGCTTATGCCTTGGGTGGAGCATCATCATCCTCACTCATCTCTAGATCGGAAGAGGGAAACACATGTAGAATAGGAGCAGTGGGGAACTGGCTGAGATTAACGCCCAGGAACAGCTGGGCGTTCATGGCATTTTGAGCAGCAAACTGGTCAACCAAGTATTTGTAGATAACATCTTGACGTTCAGACAAACGGACATTCTGGGACTCCAGGTTGTATAACCAGCCGTCAATTTCACGTTGGACCGCTTCAGGAACCACACCCCGATGAGCTGCTGAGGAAGGACCATAAGTATGTGGAGCTTGAGGTGGTGGGGCTTGTGTAGCGTCAGCTTGGGGAATTATGAAACCCAATCCCCTAGGGTGGTTTTCCCCACCTGTCCACACTTTACACCTGCTTATCAACTTATGGTCCAAAACCGGCATAGGCGTTTGAATCATCTCATCGAATTTCCATTTGACCCCAAACTTGGCACATAAAACGCAAATTAAAGACGGATGGGGTAAACCTCCTGTGGTTCCTCGTCGTGACGCTCGGAGAATGGACTGCTGAATAAGGTGGCCAACATCAATCTTTAGGTCTTGTATAATGGAATACAGCACGACGTCTCTCTCTTTGGTGACATGGCTCACATGTGTGCATGGCATGAGTTTGGCGCAAATAAAGGAATACCACGCCTTTCCATATAGACTGAGGTGAGACAGAGGGAACGTCATGCTGCCACATTCATGTAATGTCCGCGTGGTGCTCGGTTGACAGAGTTCTCAGATTATTTTCTCATAGTTAGGACCTTAGCTCACAAGATTGGCATACTCATCGTTGAGGCCCTTTAATGGCAGTTGGTAGCAGCCGTTTATGTCCTCTTCGCCAATTTCAATAGTTTTGCCCCTCACAAACACCCCATAGTGGTAGTGCTCGCGCACATTGGTGTAGAACTCTTTGACGACTGCAATCACGGCTGGATCGGGCTGTTCGGTGAGTGTGAACCAATTCCTTTCTGCTATCATGACCGCTATGTCCCCGTCTTTGAATTGATCGGGCCTTAACCCTCGTTCGGGGATGAGAGAGCGGGTAGCCATCTTGTTGTATCGTTCCTGTGCCTCAGCGCTGACGAACCTTCTATTATCAAATTTTGGTGGAGCCGAGGCGGAACCGGAACCTTCTCCACGTTGTCGCTTTGACGCCATGTAGAAAAGTCTGCAAGAATTCGCAATCACATGTATTAGAATTAAACTTCATGCGAATATATAAACATTTACTCGAATCACAACCCCCAAATTTTGAAATGATTGCATGCTATGTGCGATAGTTAGGGATGCAGGGAAACACATAAGCGCATGGGAGTGCAAACGTGATCAAGTATGTGTATTCTCGATTTGATGAACAATAGTGAGTAAGACCACACAAATTACACTCAATAAAGATGACATGTAAAGCAATATTACTCCTTGGTTGCATCAAATTAGTTTTCCACCCCCCCCCCCACAATAGTGTTATATATATGTGACAGGGACCTATGGTATTGGGGTGGTAAAATGGCAAATGAATGTAGTGTATGGTAGGGTGATATGTGCAAATTTGACCATGATTATTGACTCAGGTAAATTATCGAACACCTTATGGGCAACTGATAAATTGCTTTGACTCACCACTAATTTCCTATCAATGCACTTATCATATAGGCATGATATCTCAATCAAAAGTGGAATACCATCGAACGTGATTCACATACATGCCATACGCGAAATTCAAAGTAATCACAATTTGCACTATTGATGTAAGAGAAAATAACTCAAGATGAAGATTGATCTACCATTATCGCACTGTTGCTCCACATAAATTTGAACGTAATGTGGTACATACCTTTGAATTAGAGACAATAGATGACAAGTTCTTTGCAAATTATAGATCCAAATTGGAGATGTGGGCAAGCGTTAAATAGTAACGAATGATATATAAAACAAACGTAAAAGGCAGTTACCATCTGTAAGTAATGTGTGGGAAGTGGTGGAGACGTGGGGGAAGTGGAAAGGAAAGTAATGGAACCGATCAGTTATTGCAAGCCTTTTGGACTCTAATTCATGCTCCAGTCACCGGGTACTGGATTTTGACTTTGATGATGAGTGTCGGTATTTGGGCAATGAGGTTGCGTGACAAGCCTCGGCCGTTAAATACTGAGTTATGTTATGATGAAATGTAACAAAGGTATTTAGGTAACAGGGGATGACAGTAACCTCTAGCGTCGGTATATGTGCATAATAATAGTCTTTTTAGCTGGCCGGGGTATACTGCATGTCAGGGGTTCATTGGTGGGTCAAGCGTCGGGGCGCTGCAGTGTGTAAATAAATCAGCGGCAGAAGCGGCTGCGTGTCCTCACTTTTCTCGTGTAACAGCAAGCATGAGCCGTTTGTTCAATCTCAACGTGCCTTTGTGTAGACATAATACAGAAAGACTATTAGTCAGAACTTACACTAACAAATAATAAAAAGAATTAAATAGGGTACACAACACATATATTAAATGAAAAAAAATGAAACAAAGTAAACTAAAAATTATGGGGTTACCTCCCTAAAGCGCTTGGTTTTAAGTCGTCAGCCCGACTTTGCTGTTGTGCTTATTTGGCCACTGGATCAGATAGGTACATGACCGTGGATTGACGTTCGATAGGTCCACTCCAGTAATGTTTAAGTCGTTGACCATTTACCTTAAATTTGCGTTTTGAATTCGGTTCTTCGACTTCAATATTTCCATGTGGAGCGACAGATATAATCACGAACAGCCTGGACCACCGGGATTTCAATTTCCCAGGAAATAAACGCAATCGTGAGTTAAAAAGCAATACTTGTTGGCCTGGTTCAAATGTCCGATCAAGAATTTTCTTATCGTGTCAGGCTTTGACTTTCTCCTTATAGAGTTTTGCGTTCTCATAAGCATTGAATCGAAATTCATCCATCTCATTTAATTGCAGTAACCTCTTCTCACCCGCTACTTGTAGATCAAAGTTAAGTTTCTGAATGGCCCAGTGTGCATTGTGTTCTAGCTCAACCGGGAGGTGACATGCCTTTCCGTAGACCATTCTATAAGGTGACATGCCTATAGGATTCTTGTAAGCTGTTCGATATGCCCATAGAGCATCGTCAAGACGCAATGACCAATCTTTTCGTGACGGATTGACCACCTTTTTTAGAATTCGCTTGACCTCCCTATTCGAGACCTCCGACCATTGGTTTGGGGATGCGGCTGCAATTTTATGATGAACCCCATACTTTACAAGCAATTTCGTGAACTGCTTATTACAGAAATGAGTTCCCTCATCACTTATTATCGCCCTCAGCATCCCAAATCGTGTGAAGATGTTTTTGTTTAAGAATCGGAGGACAACATTGGCATCATTCGTGGATAAAGCTGCGGCTTCTACCTATTTAGAAACATAATCGACCGCCAACAGAATGTACTAATTATTGAAAGATGATGGGAAAGGTCCCATAAAATCGATCCCCCACACGTCGAACAGTTCTACCTCCAAAATTGTGTTGAGTGGCATTTTATTGCGCTTGGAGATATTACCTATGCGTTGGCACCGATCACACTTCAGGACATAGAGGTAAGCATCTTTGAATCGAGAAGGCCAGAAAAATCCTCATTGTAACACTTTGGCCACTGTTCGATCACCGAAATAATGGCCTCCGTAATCTGATGAATGGCAATGTCCTAATATGTTGTCCATCTCTTCATGTGGCACACAACGTCTAATCATTTGATTCGCGCAGGCCTTACAGAAATGGTTCATCCCAATAATACTGCTTAACATCGTGGAGGAATTTCTTTCGTTGTTGTGAGTTCAAATCCGGTGGTAACACCTTAGCAACCACGTAATTCACGTAATCTGCGTACCATGGTAATATTGTGGTTACTCGAAGAAGCTGTTCATCCGAAAATTTCTCATTGATAATTATGTTGTCTTTATTCTGAACCTCCACGTTTTCCAACCGAGAAAGATGATCCGCCACCTGATTTTTGGTACCTTTTCTATCCCGGATCTCCAAATCAAATTCTTGCAGCAACAATACCCATCGTATTAACCGCCATCCTTCTTCTCAATCAGGTATTTAATGGCAGAATGATCAGTATAAACGATTACCTTGGTCCCAATGAGATATGCTCTGAATTTGTCGAAGAAAAACACAACTGCAAGTAATTCTTTTTCTATGGTTGTGTAGTTCAACTGGGCATCCGTTAACATCTTGCTGGAATAATAGATTGTATGAAAAATCTTGTTGTGACGTTGTCCCAATACTGCTCCAACTACGTAGTCACTGGCGTCGCACATCAATTCAAACGGTAAAGACCAATCGGGCGCCACAATAATTGGAGCAGAGACCAACTTCTTATTTAACACCTCAAATGCCTCAATACATGACGGATCCATCTTAAAAGGCACGTCCTTCTCCAACAGGGAACATAAGGGTTTTGAAATTTTGGAAAAATCTTTAATGAAGTGTCTGTAGAAACCCGCATGTCCCAAAAAGCTCTGAATTCCCTTCACAGATGATGGAGGAGGTAGTTTCTCAATCGTCTCAATCTTAGCTTTGCTAACCTCTAACCCTGCTGCAGAAACTTTATGCCCCAAAATAATCCCTTCTTTCACCATAAAGTGGCATTTTTCCTAGTTTAGGACCAGGTTTGTTTCCACACATCTCTTCAGCACCAATACCAGATTTTTTAAGCATAAGTCAAAACTGTCACCGAACACAGAAAAGTTATCCATGAATACCTCCAAATTCTGTTCAACCATATCGGAGAAGATCATCATCATGCACCGTTGAAAGGTTGTCGGTGCATTACATAAACCAAAAGACATGTGACGGAATGCAAACATACCATACGGACATGTCAACGTGGTTTACTCTTGATCCTCTGGAGCTATGGCAATTTGATTGTATTCGGAATATCCATCCAAGAGACAATAGAACTAATGTCCCGCCAACCTATCTAACATCTGATCAATAAATGACAAGGGGAAGTGATCCTTGCGTGTGGCTTTATTCAGCTTGCGGTAGTCCATACATACTCTCCATCCTATAACTGTTCTAGTAGGGATGATCTCATTAGCTTCATTCTTCACCACTGTTATACCCCCTTTCTTTGGTACGCACTGTACATGACTTACCCATGAACTGTTCGAGATTGGGTAAATAATGCCGGCATCCAACCATTTTATGATCTCCTTTTTCACCACATCCTTCATAATGGGGTTCAGCCTTCTTTGCAGCTCAATGGTTGGTTTTTCCCCCTCTTCCATTAAAATCTTATACATGCAATATGATGGACTAATTCCCCGAATATCCGCTATAGTTCACCCAATTGCTGTTTTGAACTCTTGCAAGACCCGTAACAGTTTCTCCTTTTGTGTGTCAGTTAACTCCGTCGAAACGATATCTGGTAGGGTAGCATCTTTTCCCAAATAGGCATACTGCAGATGGGATGGTAGCTATTTTAGTTCCAACACTGGTGGCTCTTCTATCGAGGGTTTGAACTTTTTACCTTCCGTTTTGGGCCTATCAAGGGTGTCGAATGATTGATTGTTTTTTCGGAAGACAGATGATGTATCTAACCATTTGGCATACTCAGTGTCCTCTTCAATGCCGCAGTCGTCTGTCCCAAGCATAATTGATTCAAGTGGGTCCTCCGAATAATTTCCACTGAACTTGTGATTAACTAATTCCTCCATGATATCCAACCGCATACACTCATCTTTTTCTTTCGGATAAGACATTGACTTGATTACATTAAAGGTGACATGTTGATCTTCAACTCACATTGTCAATTCACCTTTTTACACATCAATCAAAGTTCTTCCCGTTGCTAAGAATGGTCGCCCGAGAATAATTGGGATTTCATTATCTACTTCACAGTCCAAGATAAAGAAATCTGCGGGGAAGATGAATTTATCCACTTTAACTAAAACATCCTCAACAATACCTTGTGCATATATAACCGATCGATCCGCCAACTGCAAACTGATATTTGTCAGTCGTGGAGCCTGAAGTCCAGCCCCGGTCGTGAGCGAATAATGGCATCAAATTTATATCGGCCCCAAATCACACAATACTGCCTCTCGGCGATTTCCAATTTCACATGGAATATTAAAGCTACCTGGGTCCTTAAGCTTCGGCGGTAAGTTATTCTGAATGATCGCGCTGCATTCTTCGGTCAATGCCACCGTCTCGAACTCTCCCAATTTCCTCTTTCTCGACAAAACCTCCTTCATAAACTTAGCGTAAATCGGCATTTGTTCCAAGGCTTCAGTAAAGGGGATGTTGATATGCAGTTTTTTGAAAATATCCAAGAATCTTGAAAACTGCTTATCCAACTTGGATTTCTGAAACCTCTACGGATACGGTATGGGAGGCATTGTGATGGTTGGTTCCGGTTCTTTCTGCTCTAAGGTCTCATCTCGACATTTTCCGGTGTCAACAACTCCTTTGTTTCACTTGTTGCGTTGTCCCTCTTTTCCCTATCCTTTCCTGTCTCTTGCAAATCCTTTCCACTTCGTAGAGTTACAGCCTTACAATGCTCATCTCTGCACGGATTTTTCTCTGTGTCACTCGGAAGTGTTCCAAGTGGTCAGTTATTCAGTGCATGTGCTATCTGTCCCACTTGATTTTCCAGATTCTTTATCGACGCACCTTGGCTTTTCATATTCAGCTCTAGTTGATTCAATACTTTGTCTTGTTCCTCAATCTTTTTTTCAGAAGCTCTAATAAATTTCTCCAAGGTTTCTTCCAAACTTGATTTCCTCTCGGGTTGTTGTTGAGTCTGATTTTGGAATCCGGATGTGTTTTGTTGTCTAGGTACTTGAGCTTGAGCTTGATTGTTACTCTATGAAAACCCCGGATGATTCCTCCAACCCGGATTATATGCTTTTTGATTCGGATAAGGTTGGGTATATCGACTATAACTCCCTACAAACTGTGCTGATTCAGAATTTATGGCGCATTGATCCGTAGCATGACCCCCAACACATAATTCACAAACCGATGCTACCTGCTGTGTGGGTGGTGGACTCCATGTTTCCATTTTCTGCTTATCGCGCCACTTGTCTCTTATAATCGTCATTGGATCCACTTCAAACTTTCCCAATGTTTTCGGAGGGTTAGATCTAGTCATGGGCCACTGATAGTTGTTGGTGGCCATTGTCTCTAACAGTTGATATGCCTCATCAAAATTCTTAGACATGATCGCTCCCCCTGCCGCTGCATCAATACTGGCCCTTGTGGACGCGTGCAAACCATCACAAAATATCCCCAACTGCATCCACTGCGGAATTCCGTGATGTGGGCACTTACGGAGCATATCCTTAAATCTTTTATATGCCTCATATAATGATTCTGAGTCGAACTGTGCAAAGGTGTGAATATCGTTCCATAGTTTTTTCGACTTCGCTGGTGGGAATAACTTGGCTAGAAATTTTTGAGCTAAGTCGTGCCAAGTTGTGATTGAGTCAGGGGGCAACGAATGTAACCAACTTCACGCTTTATCTTTCAAGGTAAACGAGAACATCCTCAACCTTATAGCATCTTCCGATACATTATTGAATTTGAAGGTGTCGCAAACTTCCAAGAAACTTAAGATATGCTCATTCGGATCGTCTATCGAACTACCCCCAAACTGACATATATTTTGTAGCATCTGAATTGTTCCCGGTTTGATCTCGAAACTATTCGTATTGATTGTCGGCCTCTTAATACTCGACTGTATATCCGTTGTAAGACCCCAAATAATTAATAAATGAAATTTAATTTCCTCTAATTATTATTTTGAAATAGTAAGGGTTGATGTGATTAATGTGGATAAATATTTCAAAATAAGCAAGTGGTTATAAAATATTCATTGTTGTCGGAGAATATTCGTTTGGTCGTGGAATATTAAATCATTGTCTGGGAATATTAAATCGATTTGCCAGTAGCGACCATGTGTGGGCCCCATAATGTAAAGTGATTGGAGGAGGAAACGACAAATATAAGTTGTTTAAAAATAATCTGGCGTAGTTGTTACTGGATTTTAATTGTTGGAATACTAAATTGGTTAAAACACAAGAAGATACACGGTATTGCACCAATTATTGACTCTTACGTAAGAAGGCACTACTCAATAATGGTTACAGTAATTACTGATCAGTATTTTATTTAATTGGTTCAATAATTGTTGCGTTGATATTTTATATTGTTGTTGTTTCAATAATTGTCATTACACAGTATTTTTCATTATTGAAACAATAATTCATATTATCTGAATAATATTATTAGATAGCATTATTGGCAATGTCTAGAAAGTTCTATCTAAGGAGAGGTTTGGTCACCTAATTCAAGGCGCAAGAGTGAGAGAAATTCTTATTGAAAAGCCCCTCTTTCACAGGGGCTGCTGGTTGTCAGTATTGTGATTCTGTAATATTATTTGTGAATAATTAATTATTGATTCATATGATGAGGAAAATATTGATTTTAGTGGATATAGATGGAGAAAAATTTTAATGTGACAATTGTTGAAAATTAATATTTTATCTTTTTCTGATAAAATAATTCATTTAAATATATTATTTTAATAATATAATAATGGTGATATTTTTACAACGAATGTGGGATATATGAGTATACGAGGAGGAAGAGTATTTTTGTTGCAATAAATGTTTAAAACATGTTAAACATGTCGGTGGACCCCATTTATTGACTGAAATTTGATTATAGCCTCTAAAATCACCCGTTTGTGGATTTCGGTCAATTTCTATTTGGAATTTGAAAAAACTTTCTTCTGCAAAGTTGTAGAGAATTGAATTTCCTATAAAACTCGCGAGATTCGAATTTTCTGACAAAAGGGCTATTTATTGTGAATTATTGAAGTTCTGGAGTTCCAAAATAATTGATTTTTAGAAGTTTTAATTGTTTAAAATAACAAAAACGTTTTTAAAAAGTATTGTGAGGTGGGCTACTTGTGTTGAATGCTGAATTCAACTGATAAAAAGTGTGCGTAAGAATTTAATAATTATATATTATTATTTTATTAAATTTTACGCTTTGGTGTTCTAAGCATTTTTCTATAAATAGGTGCTTGGGTTAGAATTGAAAATTACACGAAATCAAGTTTTCTCTCTCTATATTATCGAGCGTATTCTTGTGAGTATTTTGAGTATACTTTGAGTATTACTATACGGTGCAAGTTCAAGTTATAGCCTATATCCAGTATTCCAGTTAGAAGTACTGTCTTTCCGAGGTAAGGGATGTTATTTTCTTCTCAAATGATATTATTTCTTCAAAATCATTATGCTGAAATATTGATCTGAAGTTTTTATCAAATTTGGAACTTTTGTGTGTGAGTTTCTTATTCACGTATCGGTGACTATTCACGATATCTGATACTTACTATTCACGAATCTGAAGACTTCATCGTGAAAAATGAAAAATTTTCTTTTCGTCCAAAATATCTATTCTGGATACTAGCTTTGATTGTATCCATGTTTTGATCATTCTTGAATTTACACCACTATGATTATTTTTGAGGTATTTTTAGACGTAGATAAAACAAAGTACGAATCCTTAATCCTTAATCCTTGTCATTTTGTTTCCTTTGGATTCGTTTCTTTAAAAAAAATATTTTTCATCATCCTCGGTCTTAAATGATGATATTATTGAATATCTTTGGCCTGTAGTGCAAAGATGAATGATTTCTGATGAATATCTTTAGCCTGTAGTGCAAAGATGAATGATTTCTGATGAATATCTTTGGCCCGTAGTGCAAAGATGAACATGTGTTTAGATGAACATGATCAACTGGTGAATATCCTTGGCCTGTAGTGCAAGGATGAATATATGATTCCAGATATATATTGATTGATATTACAGGGATACAAATATTGATGATGGACTGTTAAATTCATAGATATTAGTAGATTTCATCCTCTACATAACTCTTCTATGAATTAATATTTTCCGCTGCTAGTATTGATTTAAAACTTGTTGTCTATTGTATTCTATTAGATTTTTCCCTGTTGAAGACTAACAATAATTTTTTCTGTATTATCTTAGTCATAATATTCTTTACTGGGCTAGTTGAGCTCACCCTTTTCCTTTTTGTTCCATTTTCCTTCTCAGGAGGCGAGAATGTAGCGAGTACGAGTCGGGGTATGGAATGATGGTTTTAGAGAGTTGTTTAGTAGTCCTCACCATTTTTGTAAAATAATGTATCAATAATTATGATGAGAATTTATTTGTATGTGAATATTGTTTAGATGGCAATATTTGTATTTAAACTCACAGTTTTACTGTTGTAATAATAAAATTGTAGTTGTTTTTGTACCGTGTATTGACAACTCAGAATGGGTGATGTATACCTATTTTGGGGGTGTCACATCCGTGACATTCGGCATGGCATAGTCCCTAAGCGATTTATGTGCGTCCCCTGCCATGTTCACTGGAAATTCTTGTTCTGCCAGATTTTCTTCCTCAAGTGACACTGCACTAGTCAACTGCAATATCCGGAACTTCCTTTCGATGTCGTCTGTATAAGGAAAAAGTTCCTTTTTCGCCCTTGATCTAGTGTGCATACACTTGCTAAGAATTCTTGTAAATACAAGAAGAAAAATAAGTAACATTTAAATTAAGACCGAATTGATTATAACTAATATGGAATTAATATTAATAAAGAATTCCCCGGCAAAGGCGCCAAAAACTTGTTGGTCGATTTCGCAATCAATGAATACGTGCAAGTATACACGGTCAACAAGTAATAAAATGGTAAGAAAAGTATCGTTCCCACGAGGAATTATTTAATAAAAATTACCAATTACTAACTCTTAACCAAATCAATTTTATTTAAACAATCGCAAATTGTGATTAAGACAATTAATTCAAATAAATAAAGATTAAGACTCAAATAAATAAATATTAAGACTCAACGAATGAATTCAGATAAATAAAGATTAAGACTTCAATATCCCCAATTATGAACTATAAATCAATTATCCAATTATCCCAATTATTATGCCTACTGAATTGTTAACAGAAATTCTCAAATGCCAAAATTCCTTTTCCAAGTGATCAATTGTCTTCTATTTAATCCAGATTAATCTTGCTATATTCCTATGCAAAACAATTGAATTAAACTCCTTTCAATCCCAATTTCTTAAGTGTTACATGCGGTGAACAGATATTTCCATTCAATTCACAAACCTAATTATTCACTTTGCAAATAACTAAGTCACACGTTATCAAGCCCAGTTCTAACCATAGAATTCCTCTTTCAATTCCTTATAGAGTAACAAGGTAATTATTGGCCAGATAATTAATCAATAAATACAAGGCAAGATAAACAATTCACTTCAACATAAATAATTGGAATAAATTGAATAACTAATTAATAGCCATAAAAAGTTCAATTGAAATCTTAATTTAAGAAATTAGTTCATAGCAGAAATTAAAACCAACAATCTTTTGCAAATCATCCTTAAAGAATTACACAAATTGAAAAGAATGAAGAAGAAAAAAAAAAACTCCAAGTGAAAATCTTCAAATCTCCTCTTGACTCCTTGATCAGCCTCCAATTTTGTAAATAGATCCCTCTCTCAATTAAAATTGCCTTTATGTACTCCACTTATCCAAACTCCAGCAATCCCAGTCCAAATTGGTTTCAAATAACCTCCATTCAGCAAGTCAAACGAAAGTCAAACGCGTGCTGGTCAACTGACAATGCGGCCCAGCGCCCTGGCGCTGGGATCAATACTAACTTGAGCGCCCCGGCGTTATAGGTTGATGAATTTACCAAAATGCCATTCTATGCTCAAAATTCCCCAATTTATCCCCGCAACTCCTGAATCTGCAAAATAACAACTAAACATAGTAAAAATGAATCTAAATGCCTTGAGAATACAATAATTTAAGCCCAAATATATCCGATTCATGAGTATATTACCCAATCATCAGTTATTCCAACAGAATAATAAAGAATGGAATAACAAAAGGATTCACCATGCATGCGATAGATCGCATGCATACGAGTTATTCCCAGCGAGAATAATAAATAATGGAATCGGTCGTGCGAACGCACGGGCGAGGATATTAAAGCGAGAATAATAAAAAACGGAACCGGTCAAAGCGAAAATTGCACCGGCTGTGGGATATTCCAATAGAATAATAAAGAATGGAATAACAATAGAAATCACCGTACGCATGCGATAAACCAGCATAAGCAAAGTTATTCAACAAAGATAATAATTAATGGAACTGTGTCAAAGCGTAATACGCACCAATGCGAGGATATTCAAATGAATGATAAAGGATGGAATAAATGAAGAATTTCACCATGTATGCGGTACTTTCGCATTGCATGTGTTTTTTCAACATAATAATAAGGAATGGAATAATGAAGGATTTCACCATGTATGCGGTATTGCAGATGATAAAAGTTATTCCAATGAATAATAAGGAATGAAATAATAGAAGTTCTCTTCATGAATACGAAAGAAATAATACCCCTTACCTTAGAAGAAACTGGATATTAGAAAAATGAGGTAACAGACTTCTCTTCTTCTTTCTCTCTATAATTTCTATCTCAGAGTTTCAATTGAATTAAGTAAGAAATAATGAAGGAATGAACTTCTATTTATAGAAGAACTGAAAGTGGCTCTTGGTCTTAAAGAAGGGTCAAAATGACTCTTGGTAATATTGAAGAGACAACTACTATTTGCGAAGGGGCAATTAACTCTTGGACCGAAGAGACAAATAACTCTTGGAAAATTGAAGGGACAAATAACTTTTGGAAAATTGAAGGGACAAATAACTCTTGAAAAACCGAAAGGACAAGTTACTATTAAAACTTTAAACCAACGATCCATATTGATTTACTATTATAATTTCAACCAACGGTCTGAAAAATTAGCACATCTCTTCATGGAATAATATTGTACCCAAAAATGATTTGGACCGAAAAGAAATATATTTTTCGGGTGAATAGTACTTTGGGAATAGTAACCCTGTGAATAGTACTCCGACACGAAAAGTATCCCAAATACCCGAGTGAATAATACTAGAGTGAATAGTAATTGGGTGAATAGTAACCCATGAATAGTAACTTGTGAATAGTATTCTGACACAAAAAGTGTCCCGAATACCCGATTGAACAATATAACCTACAGACATCAATTATTATCGAAATAAATGTCGATTTCCACTAACACAAATAATTTTAACACAATGGAACTATCAAATTCATCTATAATCAACACGAACTTATTCATCATTAATATTATAACTCACAATATTTAACAACCGTGTCGTTCCGGGTGAAAGGGATTTTCAATAAGGATTTCTCCTATCATGGCGCAATTAGGTGACCAAAACTCTCCTTGATGTAACTTCTAGACATTGTAAATATTACAATTTAATAATATGAATAACTTTGTCGTCTTAATTATTGATTTAATAATCTATCATATTATCACGAGATGATCTTTGTGACAATAATCGAATCAATAATATGAGAGATATGACGCAAAGCAATTACTATAACAATAATTGAGTATAAGCGAGTGACTTCTTACGTAAAGCATCAATAATCAATACTGTGTCTGCTTTATACAACCACAGCGTATTCTTGTACTTTTACTATAGGGTAGTTCAAGCAGTTTTCCGGTAACACTTTCGGTAGTTATTTTTATAAAAGATAATTACGCTGTTTTGAACTACTTACAATACTTTCGTTAATGGGGTCCACCAATGATTGTTCCGTCGTACGGATATTCCCCGACAAAAAGAATATTTTATAACAACTTGCATACTTTGCAAAATTTATAAATATCACCCACAACTATAACATTATACCAAATCCACACCATAATATTAAAAAAAATATATTTCAAGAAATCTAAATCTTTATTCATAAAATCTGGGTCTCACACAATATCTTGACAGGTACCTCTCCTGACGTTAAATCTTGACTATCTCAAATGCAGTTCTAACGCAATAATGTGGTTTGGGTCTTTCACATATTTACGAAGCATAGATATATGAAAAATATTATGAACACGAGACATGCTTGGAGGTAATGCGAGTCTATAGGCCACATTTCTTATTTGGTCAAGAATCTCAAATGGACCAAAAAATCGTGAATTGAGCTTTCCTCTCTTCCCAAATCTTGTAACTCCCTTCCATGGAGCAATACGTAACAGTACATGATCTCCAATATTAAATTCCACGTCCTTTCGATGAAGATTCGCATAACTCTTTTATCGATCCTGTGTCGTTTGTATACGTTGTCAAATTATTTAGATCTTTTTTGTAGTCATACATACCAACTCTGGTCCCAATAATGTTGCTTCACCCACCTCATCCCAACATACTGGAGAGCGACACTTTCGTCCATACAACGCCTCGAATGGAGCCATGCCTATACTTAACGATAGCTTTGTTGTTGTAGGAGAATTCCACCAATGGCAAGTACTTATCCCAACTTCCTTTGAAATCTAGGACACGAGTCTTAATAGATCCTCAAGGGTTTGAATTGTCCTTTCAATTGCCCATCCGTTTGAGGATGGTATCATGCGGCGAATCAATCAGAAATGCGTGCCCATAGCTTTTCGCAAGCTAACCCAAAATTGTGAAGTGAATCTTGGGTCACGATCCGAAACTATGGATACTGGCATGCCATGCAATCTCACAA
The DNA here is from genome assembly GCA_020205605.1 of Panax ginseng. Taxonomy (NCBI): domain Eukaryota; kingdom Viridiplantae; phylum Streptophyta; class Magnoliopsida; order Apiales; family Araliaceae; genus Panax; species Panax ginseng. Next base: position 6,507,320 of record CM035134.1, on the reverse strand, counting down.
TCTCATTCATGTACATACGAGCAAGACGTTCAAGGGAATAAGTCTCACGTATAGGCAAGAAATGAGCAGACTTGGTTAATCTATCAACAATAACCCAAATCGCATCTATACCTTGAGAAACCTTGGGAAGACCCGTAACGAAATCCATAGTAATGTTTTTCCACTTCCATTCCGGAATCTCAAGTGGTTGCAATGGACCCTTTGGCACTTTTTGCTCCGCCTTTACACGTTGACAGGTTAAATACCTTAAGATAAACTCCGCAATTTCTCTCTTCATATTGCTCCACCAAAATGTATGTCAAAGATCATGATACATTTTGGTACTCCCAGGATGGATTGCAAATGGTGTGTTGTGTGCCTCCATCATGATTTTATGTTTCAAGTCAGAGTCGTTAGGAACACAAAGTCTGGAGTTGACTCGAAGTATTCCCTCTTCATCGATTCTTGCTTCCAGAATCGCACCTTGTTGCACTTTCTTCTTCATACGTATCATCTCTGGGTCTGTGGTTTGAGCAGCTTTAACTTTATCAATTAAAGTCGGTTCTACTCGTATATTTGCCATCATCACGTGGGTCCTTGAACTCTTTACCTCTATCTCCATCCTTTGCAAGTCATACAAAATGGGTCTTTGTGTTAACAACATTGCACTCGTACCCGCATATGATCTTCTACTCAATGCGTCAGCTATAACGTTTGCTTTTCCAGGATGATATTGAATGTTATGGTCGTAATCTTTCAACAACTCGAGCCAATGTCGTTGCCGCATGTTGAGTTCTTTTTGGGTGAAGAAATATTTGAGGCTTTTATGATCCGTATAAATCTCCACTTTCTCCCCATATAGGTAGTGTCTCCAGATTTTCAACGCAAAAACAACTGTTGCCAACTCCAGATCATGAGTAGATAATTCCTCTCATATTCTTTGAGTTATCGCAAGGCATAGGCTATGACTTTCCCATGTTGCATGAGAACACATCCTAACCCTTTGCTTGAAGCATCGCTGTAGATAAAAAAATCCATCCGAACCAGATTGTATTGTCAGAACAGGTGCCGAAATGAGTCTCCTCTTGAGCTCTTGGAAACTCCTCTCGCATTCCTCGCTCCATACGAATTTTGTATCTTTTCGAGTTAGCTGAGTTAAAGGATTAGCGATTTGAGAAAATCCTTCCACGAATCTCTGATAATAACCAGCTAAGCCCAGAAAGCTACGTACTTCGATTGCTCCCAGCTTTGTATTGCTTCAATCTTCGCCGGGTCAACAGATACTTTATGTTTTGACACCACGTGCCCAAAGAATGCTACTTCCTTAAGACAGAACTCGCATTTCTTCAGCTTGGCATATAGCTTGTTGTCACGAAGTCTTTGAAGTATCAGCTTCAAATGGTGCTCATGATCTTCACGGCTTTTGGAAAAGATAAGGATGTCATCAATAAATACAACAACGAACTGATCCAAATATTCCTTGAATACACGGTTCATCATATCCATGAAAGTAGCAGGAGCATTAGTCAATTCAAAAGACATGACTAAGAATTCATAATGCCGTCATCGAGTTTCAAGGCGGTCTTGAAATATCCTCGCTTTTAATCTTCAATTGATGATATCCGTAAGCTAAGATCGATCTTTAAAAGAATTGTGCTCCTTGCAATCGGGTCAAATAGGTCATCAATACGAGGTGGGGATACCTATTCTTGATGGTGACATGGTTCAATTCACGGTAGTCAATACAAAGTCGCATACTCCCGTCTTTCTTCTTTACAAATATAATGAGGAGCACCCCGAGGAGATGTCTTAGGGACGAATGAAACCGATGTCTAACAATTCTCGTAGTTGGACTTTTAACTCTCGAAGTTCAATAGGAGCCATTCGATATGGGGTTTTAGAAATGGGATTTGTACTAGGTTCAAGATCAATAAAGAATTCAACTTCACGCTCGGGGTAGGCAAGGAAGTTCTTGAGAAACACGTCAGGAAATTTACTAACAACAGGAATATTATTCAAATCTGACGCATCTTTATTCAAATCCATAACATGGGCTAAGAAAGCTTGACATCCATTTTTTAATAAACGAATAGCTTTATGGCTTGATATGACGATGATTGATTTTAATGGTTTAGTTGCTTTTGAATTGCATAACAAGGTTGGTTAGGAATATGAAAACTAACAACTTTACGAAAATAATCAATTTTGGCATGATGAGTGGTTAACCAATCAATCCCTAAAATCACATCAAATGCAAGTATCTTTAAAGAGATAAGATCAATAGGTAATGTGATGGTGCCAACTTGGACCAAGCAAGATTTATAAACTGTATATGTAACGAAAGTTTCACCCAATGGAGTTTCAACAGATAAGTTAAAGTCCAATTTCTCTCGAGTCAAGTTTAAATGTTGAGCACAAGCAGGAGAGATAAAAGAATAGGTAGAACCGGTATCTAGTAAGGTATAAACTTCGCAAGAGTTCAAGATTAGCTTACCTGTGATCACCTCGTTCGGGTTTCTCGCATTTTGGCCAGTCACGACAAACGCCTTCCCTTGAACCACCGGCTTTGTTTTGTCTGTAGTCACCTTTGGTGCCGCCGTCTCAGTTGGACTTGACTTCGCTACAGGACAAAATCGGGCTATATGACCGTTTTTTCCATAATTGAAACACACCTTGGAAGGCTGTGAACAGTTTAGATTTATGTGTCCCTCCTCTCCGCATCTGTAGCATCTAACTGGCGGTCGTTCTTCTCCCCTAGAATTTGTTGTTTGTGCTGCTGTTGATGTCTCCCCATCATTGTTGAATCTCCTCTTTTTAAAATTTCCACTTGACCCACCTCTCCTATTATCATGGCCACGATTACCACCCAAGTGATTACCGCTTTTGTCCGTATTTTTCCTTCCTCGCTGGTTATCATCGCTCCGATGACTGTTGTCACCGGTATGACCTTGGTCGTGGTCCCTTGGTTGAACATACTCATTATCTCGCTCTAATAATTGAGCCATGTTGACAACATCTGAATACAGAGAAAATTTGTGAGAGATAAGGTATTGACGAATCTCGGGTTTTAGACCTCTCAGAAACATCCGCGTCATACGTTCCTCATTCTTTACCAAATGAGGTGCAAACCTGGATAACTCCACAAACTTCGCCTCATACTGGGACACCGTCATGTTGTTTTGTTCTAGTCTAATTAACTCTACCTCCTTCATATGACGAATACTTTCAGGAAAGTACTTATCATTGAACAGTTTCTGAAATCTTTCCCAAGACATGTTGAGTGTAATTTGGTTGGGGCGCACACGATTCCCACCAAGAATCGCCTCACCACGGAACATAAAGGTGGCGAATGGAACCTACGGTTCTTCCGTGCATCCCAAGACATCGAATATCTTGGTAATTTGCTTGACCCACGTCTACACCTTAACCGGATCCGGCTTTCCCCAGAAATCTGGTGGTCCCAACTCTTGAAGCTGTTTGGTAGTGACCCAGGGCAGCGTTCTTATCATTTCCCGTATTTTGTACATGAGTCTCCTAAATGCGATTTTGCATGAATGGAAAAAGCTTCTAAACATCCCATCATTCATCGTTTGCTCGGTAGTGTTGTTTACAGGAGGAATATTGCCTTCCTGTTGCACGTTCTCTTGGTTGGTGATTGAAGGTTGTTCCAATGTCTCATACACTCTATTGTTAACGTTCTCAGCTGCCATTTTTAAAAACTGTCATTCTTAAAAACTGCCATAAAACAAGGGTTAATTAAACAATTTAACATATCACATAATATCCCTATATTATGAGTGAGACCAACAAATAAGCTTAGGTAGGACACACTAAGCGAAGGATTTACTCATCTCTCCCCTCCTAGTTCTATTCCCGATCTACGCTTAAAGACCATATCCCTAAGCTCTGATACCAACTGTGACGCCCCCAAAATAGGTATACATCACCCATTCTGAGTCGCCAAATACATGGTACAGAAACAACTACAACTCTTATTATTACAATTGTTGTGCAAAATACCGACAACACACATGCTGTGAGTTTAAATACAAATATTGTCTTCTAGACAATATCCACACTCAAATAAGTCCTTATTACATTTATTGATACACTATTTTACAAAAATAGTGATGACTGCTAAAACAACTGTCTAGGACCATCACTCTTTACCCCGACTGGTTCCTGCTACATTCTCACCTCCTGAGAAGAAAAATGGAACAAAAAGGAAAATGATGAGCTCAACTAGCTCTGTAAAGAATATTATGACTAAGATAAAGAACAACAATTTATCATTAGCCTTCAACAAATCAGATAAAATATAATGGACAACCAGTTTTAGATTAATATTCGCAGCGAAAATAATAATTCATTAGAAGAGTTAAGTAGAGAATGAAATCTACTATCATCTATGAATTTAAAAGTCCATCATCAATATTTTATCCCTGTAACATCAATCAATATATATCTTGCATCAAATATTCATCTTTGCACTACGGGCCAAAGATATTCATTTGTATCACCAGTTGGTCATGTTCATCTCAACACCTGTTTTCTTTGCACTACGGGCCAAAGATATTCATCAGGTAATCATTCATCTTTGCACTACAGGCCAAATATATTCATCAAGTATCACCATTAAAGACTGAGGATGATAAAAAAACATTTTTGAGAACGAATCCAGTGAGACAAAATAACAAAGATTAGAGATTCATACTTTAGATAATTCAAGTTTAGAAATACTCCATAATGGAGTAAAATTCAAGAATGAAGATCAAAACATGGATTCAATTTCAAGAATAAGGGTCACAATAGATAGCTTGGAAGAAGAAAAAAAAATATTTTTTTTCTTTTGTGAAACGATCTTAATTGAGCGATCTGCAAATTGAGCGATTTGAATGAAGCGATTGCCGTGAACGAGAAGCGTGAACAAAGCGACCCGTCGTGAAAAGTTCCAAATTTGATTAAAAAGTTTAGACCAATATTCCAAAGAAATGATATTAGATGAAGCGAAATTTCTAATCATTTCAGGAATTATAGAAGCAATACTTACCATAGTAAGTTCAAATTTAGGAATACGAGATGAAATAATATTGCTCACGTAATATGGAGTATGAAAGAAAATAATATTTTTCACGAGTATTGCAATAAAATAATATCCTTTACCTTAGTAGAAGTTGAATTTGAACTACGCTCAAAGTATTCTTATACTCAAGAAAAATACTCACAATACTATAGAATAAGAAATTCTAATTATGAAGGTTTGATTGAGGAAGGAGGGATTACCCCCTATTTATAGCAACGGAGGAAGAAGAAAAAAACAGATAGCGCCTAACAATTCTCCTTTTTCTCTTCTGCCTAACATCATGCGTATCATTCTCACATTTTCATAAGGGTGGGGGCCACCCTTGAAAACAAACTTGGCAGGCAAAACCCACCAACCATTTCCACCAATCAATGACCTTTATTCTTCATAATTGAGAGCCCACAAATTAGAAAACACCACATTCTGCAAGCAATTTTCTCCATATTCCTGCATACCTAACTAATGCCTAACTTTTCATTCCTTTTAATTGGCTAAAGGCCCACACATTGGAAAATTCTATTGCAGACAAATTCTCCACCAATTAACCAAGTGGTCCCCTAGAAGAAATTATGTTATCAGCACATGGTTTTGAACCAAATAATACATACACTACACCGATTTTTTGAAAAATAAAAGAAAGCAAACCAAGCTTCTCACCTCCTAACATCTTCACGTGTTTATATATATATATATATATATATATATATATATATATATATATATATCATAATAATTATTATTTAACAATTATAATATATTATAATAATATATATCAATGAATATTTTATCAGAAAAAAATAATTGCCAGACTTTCAACAAATAATTCATACTAAAATTCCTTTATTTATATCCACATAAAATAAATATTTCCTTATCATATAAATCAATAAATAATTATTCACAAATAATATTACAGACTCACAATAATGACAACCAGACCGTTCCCAAGAAAGAGGGGGCTTTCCGATAAGGATTTCTCCTTACTGGCGCTCAATTAGGTGACCAAACCTTTCATTGACAGAACTTTCTAGACATTGCCAATAATGCTATCTAATAATATTATTCAAATAATATGAAATTATTGATCTGATAATGGAAAATACTGTGTAGTAACAATTATTGAAACAACAATAATATAAAATATCAACGCAGCAATTATTGAACCAATAAAATAAAATATTGAGTAGTAATTATTGTAACAATTATTGAGTAGTGCCTTCTACGTAAGAATCAATAATTCAACAATATGCAATAATCAGGTGTCTTCTTTGTGAAACCACGCAGACATCGTATTTTAACCACCAAGTAATCCAACAGTGTTAACGGTAACAATTACGCTCTTATTTATAAAAACTCAAACTTGTCGTTTTCTTCATTCGACAGTTATTCGTTATGGGGGCCACAAATGGCTGCGCCGTCGTACGAATATCCCCGACAACAAGAATATTCTACGACCAAACGAATATTCCCCGACAACAATGAATATTTTATAACCACTTGCTTATTTTAAAAAATTTGCACATTTCACCCATAATCAAAGTATTATATCAAATTAACTCCTTATTATTTCAAGATAATGAATAAAGAAATTCAATTTTATTTATAATAAGTTGGGGTCTTACAAGGTCTTACAATGATGTTTCGGAAAAATCATGATACTCAAATGGTTATTGTATTAAAAATTGAGGATAATATGATAATTATTAAAATATTATTTATTCTAATTTTTTTCGTCCAAATTAGGCCAATTTTGGACGAAAACTTTGGCAGAGAAAGTGGCCAAGTTTTCTATCAATTTATTTTCTTTTCTGTTTATTAAAAAATTAAGAAACATAAAAATTGGAAAGAAAATTTAAATTTTCGGTCCATTTATTTTTTGTCCATTTTAAAACTCAGAAAAAGAGCGTAAAAACATATATAGATCAGAGTGAAAGAAAATAATAAAAAAAAAACACGTCGGGTCAACCCGAACAAGCCAATTTGGTTCAAACCGACCGAAAATAGCCCGAACCAGGGTTTGCATAACCCTTGCCATACCTCTCCATTTCGCCAAACAGGCATATATAGAAAAGATTCAGTGTTTATTCATTTTCTCTGTCCGTGTGTCAGTGTGTGGACTGTGCTCACGATCTCCCTAATTCAAAGATCAGCGAAAGGTAAACCTATATATATATATATATGTATGTATTGCATATATTATATGCTTATATATCAAATTTCAACAGATATATTGTCAAATGATTTCTGCAGGTGCTGTTTTGTGGATTCTGTAAAGGGGTTTTCTTGTTTAACGTTTTTAAATATACAGTCTAATTTGTTCCTTTTAAATCATTCCCTAATTTTAAAATTTGAGTTATGTGTGTGTTTAAGAATGCTCGTGTGGAATTCCAGCTAGCCTTTTATGTAAATTTTAAATGGGAAAAAAGTCTAAAATCTACAACACAAACTTGCATATTAAACATAAAATTGGATCTAATAGAAGGTATAAGATGTTTGAGTTTATTATTTATCATTTCTCCCTTTGAGGATTGCTTTCTCAAAAAAATTTCCCAGAAAAGATTCGGCCTTTTGGTCATCATAGTATAAAATGACATAAGTTTGTTATCATAATATCATTATCATGCCACACTATTAAACTAATAGCTTATTACTTTTGGTATAGATGGAACAAAAATATCTCCTTAATATTTGCAAATTTTGTAAATGACTCTTTTTGTGGAACAAAAGAAATTTTTCATTCAAAGTTTAAAAGTTATTTTGACAGTTATAGAAAGTGAACAAATGTGCTCTGATCATTCAGGTAATATATTATAAAGGACGAAAATGGATGACACTATGAAGCAATTCCAGGAAAGCCTAATTGAGATTGAGACTGAAGCAGAAAATCTCCTATTAGCACGACACCAGGTCATTGAAGCTTTAATCTTACAACAATGCAAAATGATTTTTGTTTATAATGTTGACTGAATTGTGGTAAGTAAATGTAGATGATTGAAAATGATAGAGTGAGAAACGGGAATAGAGAAGCATTGACAGCGCTTCGGAAGAGGGCTCGGACAACAAAAACAAGTGTCCCTTCACCTTTTGAGTCAATAATGAAGGAGATTGAGGGAACTGGATCCAAGCCTTTGGTGAAGGAGGTCTGTGCAACTTGTGGCAATCATGACTCAATGGAAAAGACATGGATGATGTTCCCTGGAACTGATATCTTTGCTAGGATTCCATTTCATGCCGCTCATACCATTTTAGAGAAAGGTCTTTTCTTTGCCTCCTGCTTTTTTAATTTTTACATCATATTTCATGTCTTCAATAAACCCCTAGGGGACATATTAATATTTATATATTGCTACATCATATTTATACATGTTAATATTTATATATATCTTTATTGACAAGATTCAGCTTCTTTGGAAAGTTCCTGTTGGTTAACTGATTTTTTTATGAACAATGTTAGTCAACAAATTTCATTCTAAATCACTGTGTAAATCCTTGTGTGATATAGCTGCCATTAGTGGCCATACTTCTGATATATTAAAGTTCCTGTTGGTTAACTGATATTTTATGGACAACGTTAGTCAACAATTTCCATTTAAATTATCAGCATACATCCTTATTTGATAGGTGTCTTTAGTGCCCATACGGGCCATACTTCTAATGTGGGATATTCACAATTACAACGTTTTATTTTTGTTTGGATCCTTGAAAGTTTTGAACGTGTATTATGTATGACTAAATATTCTTCTAACTATAAGTTGTGTCTACTAACATATTGCTGAGTGTGTGGGGACTGAATAGCCTTTTTCAGTCCAAAGATGTTTGTATTCAGAAAAAACATCATTACCTAAATACATTTATTTTCCCTTAGAAGCTCGGTTATTCCTTTCTCCCAAGTGCACCCAAAAAAATAAATTATGAAAAAAATAATTGAGCAATATCCCAATTCCGTAAACCCTTTCTTCTTAGGATAAAAAAATCATTCACATAAGCCAATCCCAGCAGATTAAAAGTTATATCCCATAATTTGTTTGTCGCTGCACAGTGAAGCAAAACAAACACAATTATCGTATACTTTACTTCTTCGTATGCTTTACTTCGTTGTATCAAGTTTTCACTGAAAATATCAGACCGAGCTGCTTCCGAAGCAAAGAAAGCCACTTTCTTTGAGGCCATAGATGATTCACAGTACTGACTGGAAACTATTTTCCGCTGATCCTATTATGGTACCTTGTCTTCCAGTCTTAAGAATTGTGTGCCGGAAGCACAACTAAGAAAAAAAAACCAAGAATGAAGTATTATATTAAAGATATTTTAGAAGCAGTTGCCTCTTAAAAAATTCCGGTTTAGAAGGAAAGATTGATTCTTCAAAGTTCAAACTGAAGGAATAGTATAAATATGTGTAACAAATGTATTTTCATTTTATGCATGAATTGAGAGATATTTTCTCGCCCTTATCCCCTTTTGCACTTCCAATTCTCCTTTTCTGCGCAGTCTTTCTCCTCCAACTCTGTTTCTGAAATCCTTTTTTTTCCCCTTCTATTGGTTCCTGATTTTGTTAGGATCCAGCTTGATCTTAACATATAATTTCCAACATAATTCAACCATAAATTATCTCAAACAAATAACATGTGAGCCAAGAAAAAAAATGTTAGGATGCATTCGTTGCCCTGGTTCACTCTTGTTTTACCCCAAACTAGTCTAGTAGGTCAATGCGGACGAGTCTATTAGTAGTAAGAGATACAGGGTTTATGTAATAAGGTTTTGGCTATTTTTAAATCTGTTATGCAGCTACTTCCAATTTGGCTTCAGAACAATAAAATGAAAAAGGGAGGTAAAAACTATCTTTGACCTATGCTTGAAGTTGCAAATGAATTTGAAGTAAAAAAGAACTTAGAATTGTGTCACGAATCTGTTGAATTTACAGAAGATGTTTTAAAATTTTCACTATAGGCTTTGAAGGGACTGCATATCCGTTGCACAAAATGAGATCTGTGATGCTGAGTCTCTCTTCTTTTTCTACCTTTTTTTTGGGGGGGGATGGTGGGGGAGTGGTCAAAGGGGAATTTTAATGGGAGTTCTAACCTTTTCCGTTTTTAGATAAGATTGCGTTAAGGTAGTAGTATTTTGCAAGACCTTGGCAGGATCGAGTGTATAATCTTAAGACCTTGGCAGGATTAAGTGTATATGCTTTGACCTTTGGCCTAGTGAAGTTTGTTCCCTATCGTATAGACTGATATAAGGTTGTTTTGTGCTCTACTTAATTCAAAAAAGAAAAAAGGCAAAACATGCACTATAGGAGGTCCAGGAAAAGCAGAAAAAGAGAGATTTGAGTCCCTTAAGAAGTTCATGATGGATTAAATCCTAATATATCCCGTCTTTCAAACAAAAAAACAAAAAAAATACTCATTTATGCGCGCACTGTAATTCACCTATCATATACACACACATGCCACTCTAATCGGCTGAACTTCTTTAATGGTGAAAGCTTCTCACTCTCGTTCAGAGGAAAGAGAAATGGAGGGAGACACTAGAAAAAGAGGAGTTAAAAGTGAAAGATCGACTTATTTTCTTCCTTTAGAGGTATCTAATAGTGGCAGGGTCTGGAATTTGGGGGTTCAGTATCACATAACTTTTAAAGTTGGTTAATGAGTATTTTAAGTAGGCGTATACAGTTACTTATAGAAAATGGAGGCATATACTCTAAACTCCGTGATATTAATAATCGAGTGAGATAAAAAGGTTCTTAAATATTAGAATTATTAATTACCAAGTTTACACATACTTTCCATAACCAAAGAACTATCTTCAAAGTTCAAACTAAGACCTAACATAAACTTTTTAACTGTAATATTATCCCTTATCCAAAACCCCTTTTTCTCTATTATTATTATTATTTATTTAATTATTTTAAATAAAGTACACTTTACCAACAGATATATATTAGTATCAAGATTAAGATATAAAGAAGCTTCTATATCTCAAGAACTAAAGACAGTAATGAAATTCCCGCTTGTTGCCTTGTTAATTTGTTTTTTGTTTGATAAAAGAAAAAAAAAGAATAGAGAAAGGCAAAGCCATTCAGAATATTGTATAAACATTGCATATATAGTTTTAAATTATACACCCCTCTGCCTATTGCTGTGTTTCAACCTCACATGTCTATAGAAGATTATATTTTTACTTGTAAACCTAACCTTAGAATAGTTGTCATAGCGCCACGGTGAGTCATGGTGGTAGGTAGTCATTGCCGGGATGCCTAAAGCAGCAATAAGCCATCACAATGACAAGTCATTTACAATGTGTAATTTATATATTATTTATTTTACTTAACGAGTATATTGACAATAAAATTTCATATACATTAAAACCCAAAATATTACACCATAGAATACATTAAAAACACAATTGTGTAAATACTTGACAATAACAATCCAAATACTGTTTGATATTAAAAACTAGTAGAAGAAATGAAGAATTCAACAAACACCACATAGAAAATAAAGTTGCAACTAACTATCACATATTACTAGTCTACTAACTAATAAAACATCATATAAAAAGCCAAAATAATGTGTAGATTCTCTACACTAGCCTCTAAACATCATTCAAGCAAACTCATGAAGAAAAAGGTCACCATCTCCTCCACGGGAACTACTCATTGAAAGGCGAGGTGGTCTTTCTCCAAAATCATCCTCCACATCTTCATCATCATTTGGAATTCTCTCTTCTTCATTAACTTTATCATCGGAGTTGGAATCCATTAACTTTGATTTCTTTGAAGTTAAACCACGACGACGTTGAGAGTACGTAATGACATTATAACTAGTATTAGCACGAGCCCTCCTTGAAGAATTGCGACCCTTAAGTGTGTTGAATGCACTGGTTGCTCGATTCACATCATTCCATGTAAGATCCTCCTCGGGATGAACAACATCGGCCTCATTATTGATCCATTCATTACCCCATTCAAAGTCATCAATGGTAATGGATCAAAATTTTTTCCAAGTTCACTCCTATTTTGGAACCTTAAGACGATCTTTCGATTGTATTGGACATACATCAAGTCACTTGATCGTTTATGTTTCAATCTATTCTTCTTCTTCGTATGAATCTAAAATAAATAAAACAAAAAATAATAATATTAATGATAAAATTTTAATTATATAAAAAATAGTTGGTATTAGTAGTGAATGACTTATTATTTTTGAACCAACAATAGAAAGTACTTACAAACTCAAATGTACTCCAATTGCGCTCACAACCGGAAGAACAACAACAAAGGCCTATAATACTTTTTGCAAACTTTGTAAGCTCAATAGCCCGCCCTCCAAAAGCGTTCCACAATCAACTAGCATACATTTAAAAGAATATACATATTTTTAAAGGAGGAAAGGAAGAATGTATATTATTATAATTTATCTTTTATATCTTTATATATATTTCAATATACTTACGAGGATTCTTTAATTTCCCTTGCTTAATCGCCATTTCTCTTGCAAAAGCATCTCGAGAAGCATCATAGTTATCGGCTAGATTGCTTATGTTGTTTAACAAATCTAGCTCGGACACCCTCTTTGCAAGAATGTCATTGAAATCTTCTCGTAGAGTACCAGCTAACACCGAACGTTCCTCTTTGATATCAAAATACTTACCCAGATTGAGGAACAACACAATCCCATATAATTTTTGCTCTATTTGGTTTTTTCCATCGCCGCTCAACAATGTAAATCACCTTCTTGTAGAGTTTTTGTTTATTATCAAATGAATCTTTGATTTTTTTTTCTTCGCACATTCCATCGCAGCGAAAACTTCTGGCATAGCAGGCTTCTCATCATCATCAACAATCCTCAAGGCTATAAGAAGTGGTTGTGACGCCCTAATGCAACCCTCAACATGATGCCAAAATGTAGTTAAAATTACAGTATCACATACTTTCTTCCCAGCCAGTGGCAAACAACTTAGATTTTGTCCAATCCTCGCTTATGAGCAAATGTCTCAATGCATCTCTATGCTTGTACAAACTATGCAAGGTGAGAAAAACTGTAGCAAATCTAGCAACTCTGGGTCTCACAAGATCCTCCCATTTGTTTTTTCTCTCGTCACATCAAGAAGACGACCATGTCTTTAAATGAATGTTGTGATTTTTCTTGGGCTGGAATTGCTTCAACTTACTTATGTCCTCTAACATAAGGTCTAAGCATTGAGTGGCGCAAGGTGTCCAAAACAGTGTAGGTCTCCTCTCCATTAGTATATGCCCCCTTGTCTTGTAATTAGATGCATTGTCCGTGACCACCTGAACAACATACTCGGGGCCAATTTCCTTGATTTTACTGTCAAGGCGATTTGCCAACATTATGGCATCTTGCGACTGATTAGAGGTATCAACAGAACCCATGAAGTAAGTCTCCTCCGGGCTATTAACAAGGAAATTCAACAAGTGTCTTCCCTTCCTATCTGTCCAACCATTCAATATGAGTGTGCATTCATATTGCTTCCAAGAAATTTCATGTTTTGCCTTTTAACTCATCGGTTTGCTTCTTTGCCTTCTCAAGTAAAGGAACCCTCAACTCATGATACGTTGGAGGCTTTAAACCCGACCCATATTGCCCTATGGACTCGATCATTATTTCAAAGCTCCTTGCATTTGCAGCATTGAATGGTATGCTAAACTCGTAGAAAAAGTTGGCAATGTGCATATGGACTCTCTCCTTTTCCTCCGGTGTCCTTAAACGATTTTATTTGGCTCAAACGCTTGTTGTGCCTCTCTTCTACAACTTTTTCGGGAGTCTTCCTTGAAAGTGCTTCAACCGTCTTTGTTGGAGCTTTTAGTTGTGGCTTTTGGAATTGAAAAAAAGCTTTCTTCCTTTTGGAAGTGGCCCCATAACTTGGGATAGTGTTAGAGGAAGTATTGAAAGTCATGCTTAGAATGATTGTTCTTCTTGCAGTTCTACTACATCCTCATCATCATCCAGATCATCATCCAGTTCAACTGGCTTGTTCCTCGTTTTACTATTCAAAGCCAATTGTATATCCTTCATAATTTCGGTAGATGTTTTAGGGCACTTCGCTACATCTTCAAAATTTTCTGCTAGATGTTACTTCAGCCTTTTGATTCCCGAACTACATTTCTTCCCACAAAGTATACATTACACTATATTCTTATTACTCATATCCGGCTAATACCCATATTTCCAACCAGGATCGTTTGATTTGACCTTTCTTTTCGGGTTCTTGGTTATATCATAACCATCGACTCCCGAACTTTCCGCCATTTTGTTCTCTAGTTTCTACACAATACAATCAAACAAAAAATATAAGAGAATTGACATATTTTTATTTTTACTTGTGAATGTATTAGTATATAACTAGTTTAGTAAGTAGTAACCATTCACACTCAACACTTAAATTAATAGATAGTGTTTACACTTTGTAAATTGTACAATAAATAAATAAATATAACTTATTAAAGTCGAATCAGCTCTCACATAATTTTGTATTGTCTAAACTTTAGTATAATCACAATGCACATAACATATTTAAAGGTCCATCACAATTCAATATTCACAAAACATATTTAAAGTATAATCAATTAGTCACAATCCACAAAGCTTTAAAATATAATCACAGTTTACAAAAAATATTTAAAGTATAATCAGTAATCACAATTCACAATTTTGTTTTTAAGTATAAACTATAATCACACTTTACATAATTTAGTGTACTGGCCTAACTTATTTAATTATGCTTTGTGTATTGGCAAGCCAGCAAGGATATAATATATTCTCAAGTCAAAAGTCTTACTCTTAAGTCTAGGGATGCACAAGCAGGTGGCTGGCTCGGCTCGATCTAGGCCTTCGAGGGCTTTGACCATTGACCGGTAGGCCAGCCCAACCTTAATATAACAGTAGGACCGGGCGGATAAAGAATAAAAACATGATCTGTCAAGGCCTGTTGGCAAGGCCAGGCCAGGCCCAGGCCAGGTCCAGGCAAGCCCAGGCGTTCAAACCTTTACTTTAGATTGCTATGCAATTATATTTTGAAGTCTTGAACTCCCCTTAATTTATAGAACAAAGTTGGGACAATAGAGACATTTTTAGCCGATGTGGGACTCTTGAGCTAGCAGTTTTTTTGAGAGTAGCAGTTTTGTTGGTTTTGGGTTTAGTTTCATATAGTTATTTTTTGTAATCTCCTACAAGATATAATTCCTTGTTATTCATGCCTAATGTATATTAATGTTATGAGTCCAACAATGCAAAACTTTAAAGTGTATGGTGTAAAGTTTGATGTAGCATTATACTATAATTTACATTCATAGCAAATATGTTACCTCAATAATTTTTTATTTCTCCATCTTGATTGCCTTTTTTCCCTTCAAACCTTAACTGCTATAGCTCTCAAAATATCTCTCAAAATGTATAGATCCTTATCTGCCTTTTTATTTCAACAACTGAAACATAAAATTTTATTGAGAGAAGAACCTTCATGGCACATTATGGAAGCTCGTGATGATGTAGGAGGAACTAGTATATCCCATATAACAACATTGCTATACCCAGCTGTAGCAATGATTGATCCACTAGCAGTAACATATGTGACATCCCTGAAATCAACATCACCACTTGTGAGTAATTAAGAGGTGCTCACTTTATTTAGACCACACAGGTTAATAAAAGAACAGGTACTCTGTCAAAATTGGACCATAGTAGAGTAGAAACTTCCAAAAAAATTAATCCTTTTGAAGGATAAATATTGTTATTTCTAAGTAACTATAACATATGTTTACTTTAACCACGAGTGATTTAGACAATTCAATAACTAAACCAGGATGAAAGGAATGAAATCTTTTATCTATATCAGTCAACTAGTCAGGAAAGTTGAATTGAGACAAGTACTTACGATGCATAGTTGTTAAAGCAAAGGGACGATTCCAGTGGGATGAGATATTGCTCCTTCCTCCCACCTCAAGTTGCCATGTGCACACAGTCCCATCTAATGCAGCAGTTGCAAATCTTTGTCCACAGTGATCAAACTGCACAGCTGATATTGAGGCAAGAGCATACGGTGGAGGGACATTTGCAGCAGGAAGCACTCCATAAGTTGCAGTAGCTCTTTCCTTACCTAACTGTTGGTGCCTTGATCATATGGGACCTTAGTTTAAGTCCCACATCTCCTAACCACTAATTTATCATAGGCTATTAAAACTATAAATATAACATGCATCCTTCAAAATCATTTGCACACTAGTATGGGCTCTCAACTTAAAACATATCAAGAGAGACTTCAGTCCAAGTCTAATTTTTCCATATATAAGACCAGGCTTTGGGCCGGTTCAAGCCTTGGGCCGGATCAAGCTGTAGGCCAGGCCGGACCAGGCTTTTTAAAAGGCCAGGTCAGGCCGGATTTGTTCTAAAAATACTTGGTCTGTTGGTAGCCTTGCAGGCCGGTCCGGACCGTTCCAGGCTTTGACCAGGTCAGGCTTTGACCAGACCGGGCCTAGGCCGGATCCAGGTCGGGCCTCAGGCCGCGGGCCATTTGTGCAACCCTACTCTTAACATGCATAGTTGGAACATAAACATTAGGATACGTTTAAAGCTTAGGAAGCTTCCTGACTCACAAGTCAATAGTCACAAGAATAAGGAGGAAACAGAGAGAATAATGAGGAAACGAGAGAAAAATTCACATAAAAAATGAAACAAATTTGAGGAGAGAAAAAAACCCTACGGATTTCAATTGCGATGGGGAGAAGAAGAAGTTCAGCTGCGATGAGATCAAAGAAGGAGTTGCGATGGAGAGCCCAGAGAAGTTCAGCTGTGATGGGGTCAAAGAAGGAGCAGCGATGGAGTCATGGTCAAGGAAGGAGCAGCGATGCAGTCGATGGAGCCCAAAGTAGTCGCAATGGAGTTGATGGAGACCAAAGAAGTTGTGAAGAAGCAGTCGAGTTGGTGTCGATTGCAGTTGCAATGGAGTCAATTGGTGTCATGGAGTCGATTGAAGCAGTCGGGATAATCACGACGGAGTCAACTGATGCAGTCTTGTTGTTTTGATTGATGGGTATGCCCATGGGTCACTATGGCTGATGGGTTATGTTTTTAAGTTAACTTGGGTCAGAGCTACTAAGGCATGCGTCTTGGCAGCTCAGCGTCTCGTCGATAAGCGCCATACCATCCTCTTCATTGCTGGGACGCTTAGGGGACGCCATGACAACTAAATTATAACTATCAATATATATTAACTATATTTGCATAAAATGCATTAATTTATGAACTTTCAGAGGTTATTGACTTATTAAATACTCCCCGCGTTTCCCAAAATATAAGATTAAGTTTAATTTTTCAAAATTAATTTGAGATCTTTTTAAATTCAAAATTGATATCTAAAATTATTTCATATCAATTATGCATTTGAAAATATCTCAAATTGACTATAGAAAGTCAATATTGATCCAATAATTTGGAACGGAGGGGGTTTAAATTATTAGGGACGACTGTACTATATGATTGGATAAAATTTAGATAGAAGGAATAAACACAAACTTGCTCTTTACCTCACCAAACCAAAGAATATTACAAATTGACCCAAAAGAAAATCCACCGAAGAATTACCCTGGGAAAATGTTCCTTTCTCAAACTTCATTGAGGATTTCAGTATGAAAACTTTTGTTTCCCCCACCCCTCTCCTCCCAACCCCCCGGGGGGAGTTTTTTGCGTGTAAAAGAACTCCTTGAACAATATATTTTGTACATTTATCTGTGGGTTAATTATTAGTTTTTGAAACACATTAATTATTATTGTTATTGTTATAACTATTATAATTATTATTAGGGGATAAATAAACAAATAATGTGTCAACATCACAATACATAAGTTATCTACATAGGCACATTTGTAAATATGTGCACATAACTTTGCATTAATTGGATATTTTCATATTTATAAATGTCAGAAGATCAATCATTGAGCCTTAGGCCACTACCGAGAAGCAGATGATCCTTACTTGAAAAGGCGGTTCGAATCCTGCCACCTTTCTTGTGAATCATCCTGTGGTTACTGGATGATGGGAATAACAAAGCAGAAATTTTGAAATGAGCACGAAATGTCAATATATGAATTGTTTCATTATTCGCTTCCGGGAAGAATGAACAGAAGAGAGACATATATACGTGGTATATATCCATCTAAAGGCCATTAATTTAAACTACATCATTTTAAATGACTGTAGATAATCTATCTAGTGTGATACACCAGATAATATATTCCTTTCTTATTATTATTATTTGATAAATCGAGCTTATTACTTTGACTTTAACATGTAACATGTTGGGTGTAGTATGTCATGTTTCATGATCACCGTTTTGTTGCAGTCCTTACTTGGCATATTTGATATTTTAAGCTAAAATTTCTGGTTTAAGTATTGTCTCGTATTATCTTAAACTTGGTTTCTGGGTTGTCCTTGAATGTGGTTGCTTATATTTTAAATGATGTAATATAGATCAAGGCAGGCTTGACTATGATGCGAATAAGCTACAAAGCTTTGTGAAGGAGAAGTCATTTTTGATCAATGAAAAAGGTGCTCTTGCTGACAAGATCAGTCCAGGTGTTGTTAGATCTTTGGTGACCTTAACAGATAAAGCAAAGTAAGTTTTGCATGTACAGAAGAGTAGTCTAGTCCTTTAATGTAGTTGTGAATAAAATTCTTCTTGCAATTATAATCTTATTTATTTATTTTTGCTAAATAATTATAATCTTATTAATCTATACCATGAACTAGTTCTTTGAGTTATTTATGGCCGCTTATATTTTTCGGTGAAATGGAAGTTAATATATAGAAGTTCTCCATTGTATCTAATATTTTTATTTAACTGGTGCATTGAGTATTCTCAGACAATTTTTAGCATTCAAACGTTCAAACTCATCTTGCATGGATGGTTGGTTATGCATGCATTATGCAAAAGCTGGAAAACTGTATCTTGTTTCGTTTATTTGCTGTCATACTTCACTTCCCTCACACTGCTCGTCTCAACACCAACTTCTCTCTTTCTCACTGGAGAAGGAAAAGATGGAAGGGGGGAATGGGGGACGCAACCAAAATTCTGTGCATGAATGATTAGTGCGACATAAACTTTCAGCTCATGTTACTTACCAAAAAAACTTTCAGCTCGTGTTTGGGACCACTTGAAACTTAGTCATATCAACCTGCATTTGAGAGGTCATGATTAATGCTTTTATTAAGTATTATCATGTGACATTCAGTATAAAAGTGATGATTTCTGTATCTTTGATTCATTGTTGTGTGTGGTCCATGGATACATGTTACGTATGATATGTATTTTATCGTTCAACCATTGAGATGGATCTGGTTCTTCACTTCTTCCACATGTAAAACCCCACATGTCTCAATAGTTTTTATTACAGAACTATGTCCAGGACCACACGTCATAATCATATTTCTGTTTTTTTTGTTGCATTTCCTATCCCATGTTCTTAACCTTACTTCTCAAAGACAGGTTAGGTTGGCAATTAAAAGCTTATGCAGAATTTAGAGGGAGATTTTGAGAAGGTTTTGAGTTTCTTTTTAACACGATATAAAATGCCCTAGTGATTTCGATCAGAGAATTCACACCCATTTCGTCAAATAGTTTGCGTATATAATGACATCATTAATCTTTTAAATGGGTTCTAAGAAGGCAATCAGTTAAAAAGTTCCTGAAAGTCGGAGAAGCTTTTCGACTTTCAAGAGCTACCTGCATCTTTGGTCACTTAAAAAGTACTTGTTAAATACTCCCTCCATTCCAAAAATATAAGATTATTGACTTTTTGAAATATTTTCAAACTCAAAATTGACATGAATTCCTTTAATTTTAGTCAATACAATGATGAATATTGTAAACTATCTAAAAAGTACTACTCAATGTAAAAAATAACTGTTTCAAAATTTTAATGAATCATCTCAATTTTGAGTTTGAAAATATCTTAAATTGACTTTCAAAAGACGGTAATGATCATATAATTTGGAATTGAGGGAGTATGATTTACCAAATTATGTTCCTTTTTTTCCCTTTCTGGTTGTGAAATTCATTTTAAGAGCAATTATGCATTGTGAATTCTAGCAAGAACTACTCCCTCCATCCCATTTTGAGTTTAATGGTTTTCATTTTGGGATGTCCCAAAACTTTGCCTATCGAGCATTGATCATGGCAAACAAAGTGGGAAGAGATGTTAATTCTAACCAAAACCCTGAACACATCTCAAGTTATTAAATTGCTTGCAGAGGGCCAAGAAGTTAGATATCTGACAATATCTTTGTCTTCTTTCTTGTGGTCCTTTTTCACAAGCTCTTGTCATTTAGTTAAGAAGCCAATCATCTGAGGAGTCATCTGCTGTGCCTAGCTACAGAATATTTTGAGTCTTTTGGGATTTATCTGGCTGGCTGCGTAATTGACTTGAACTATTTCTAAAGTATCCATCAGGGCATCGCCAAGTACTGCTTTTTTAATTGTGAAAATCATTTTGATGACTTTTCAGAAGTTTTTTTAGCCAAGGACATTTTTGTGACAAAAAGTTGCCCCAAAGGCATCCTTACTAATTATGGCCCTGTTCAAACAGGAGAACATTATCTCTAATGTATCTATCCCAACATGCTTTCTACTAATTATGTTAAATTGCTTAGTTTTATAGCCTTGTGGAAGTCTGGATTATTTCATTATACTTTCTGTTCCCAAACCTTGCATTTTGACTTCCATGAGTAACCTACGAAATATTTTTATCACAATAAAGGGGTTGTTTCCTATAACCACAGGATTTTTTTTATAATATTTAATTTAACAATCCAGTGCAGTATAGATTCAATATGAAGTATTAAAGTAGCTTTTTTCTTTTGTAGGATGACTATGATGTCCTAGAAGCCAGCAGATGTGAAATTGTTCCTTTTATGTGTGTTTATTATTTTGTGTATTTATTGATGTTCATCTTATTTCTTATTAAAGTTCTTTGCGACGCTTCTTGCTTGTAATATATACATTGATTTTTGCTTTTTATTTTTGGCAGAAGGGTATTGGCCAGTTAGGTGTTGGTGTTTTCTTTTTTCCCCTTTTTTAATGTTTGCAATGATTTTAGTCTTGAATTCAACCATAAGCATAGTGTTTTCTCTCTGATTTCAGATAGACAAGTTCTCTTGACGAAAGTGACCAAATGAAGGAGCATTAATGATGGTGACAAGGAAGCTTCAGCGAAATAGAAAGATTTTCCATGGAGGTGAGATATATATATGTTATTATAACCTGAAAATTTGCTGCAATAAAAGCACAAGAGCCCGGTGTTTTCTTTAACCATATAGAACTACTAGACTGTAAATTCCTTTGGGGTTGCGCCACGTCCAAGAATCGCACTGGGGACCGTTTGAAAGATTTTGTAGAAGCAGAAAAATGTGGTTTATCTTTTGGAAGCACATACAATTGGAATTTGTTTTTGAATGTATGAATGGTAGGGGGCCTGCTTATTTTGTAATCTAGAATCAATGTGAAGGTATTATCACTCTCATTTTAGTTTTCTTCTCATCATCATTGAAGTGGGATGTTGACAGGGCAAAGAAAACAGCTATATGTAGTGCAGAATAGACCCTGCCCTGTTCAACCACAATTGTGGAAGTTCACTATCATGTAGTTAGACCAAGACATCTCTGTCTTGTTGCATGCATGCATGGTAAATATTGAAGCCTCTACCTAATTATTGCCAGAAATTTTGGTTGCAAGTACTTAATTACTCTTGCATGTGCTCAACTTTCAGAACTTACTTTCTTCTATTCTTCTCTCATAAACTTGCCAGCAGTTCTGATTACTTTTTTTTTTTTTTTTTTTTTAACTAATGTGTGCATACGGCTGCGTCGTTCCGATTCATCAACTACTACATTTTGTAAGTTTTTTTTTTTAAATAATTTTTTGTACCTATAACAATACTCATTTGATATTGTCTGAAGCTATAGGCACCTTATCTGGACAGACCATATATTTGAATTCATGAATAATTGTAATTTCTTGTTTAGTGTTCTCATTGGTTATATATATATATATATTTAGAGCATACTTTTAATATCAATTTTTTGTCACTATTGTGCTATAGGTCATGGACATGAAAATTGGACACTATTTGAATTTTATTTATTTTTATTTTTTAAGAGGTCAAAATATAAATAGGTAAAATTTAAATACATTCGTATTTAATTTTTATGTTTTTATAAATTGATGCGTATACAAATTGATGTGGTTGGATGTTATTGGTTACAAATATCGAAGCCACTTAAAGAACAATATTGTTATAAATTATCGACATTTAAACACCTTATTTTGTATTTATTTTTTGTATCAATATTTTGATATTGTAGTATTATTTTATATTCATATATTTACAAAAAAAAAAAAAACATCATATTGAATTATAAATGAGTAGTTGAGGACTGAAAATATCATCAGTATTAATTGTAACTGAAGATGTGTGTAATAAGTGGAGTTTTTAATTTTAATACAATTATAAATATTATAAAATATTTTAAAATTATTACTAGTTATAAGATTTATTATTTTTAAAATTTAAATAAAATATATTAATTTTAAATTTAAAAATATTTTAAATTAGTTTTTAAAAAATTAATATTAATTTTATAATTTTAAACAGATGTAGTATTATATATCTTATGTACACATAAGATAATTGTAATATAATATATCCAATAAAAAAGAATGTGTGAATTGGTAATAATATTACAAGCTAGTTACGAAAGTTAATAGCGTGTATCAATTTTTTATTCCTTAACAAAACTTATGTCAATACTAATACAGTTATTCAACTATCTTTATATTTACAGCAAAATAAAATTGAATCAAATATTTTTATAATTTAGTAATGAGTCCACATTATGTATTTAAGTTATATACATATATTTTATATAATGATTAAATTTAATTTTCCATAAAATCTAATTGTATGAATAAAAATAACATACAAAAAATGAGTGAATATAAAATAATAATAATAATAATAATAATAATAAATAATAATAATAATAATAATAATAATAATAATAATAATAATAATAATAATAATAATAATAATAATAATAATAATAATAATATGAGTTTGCAAAGCACCATTATTATGATTGTATAAAATAAGTAATTTTTTTATTGCTCAAATTTGTTTTTCTTTTTTAATATAACATGTAGTTGTAAATATACTCATATAGTTTTATATAACATCTTCCTTTTACACTCTTAAAGTCATAAATTTAATTAATAAATTTAGAATTTTATTTCCAAAATATATATATATATATATATATATATATATATATATATAAACTCCTTCTGTCTCTAAAAGATAATTAAATTAAAGATACAAATTTTTTATCTTTAAAAATACGAGATAAAATAAATAAATTAAGAGATAATTAAATTATTTATTAGAGTTTATTAATATAAAAAATATTTATTATTTTATATAATCTTATAAAATTACTAAAAATAATTTATTTTTTTCCTAAGATGTCAATTATTGGACACATAGTGGGGCATATGAATCTGACAAGAGTTGGTCATTCCGTACAGTAAGAGTCAACCTCCGTGTCAGCCTTTCCACCAAAAAAATGCACCTTCCTTCTCATGTCCCCCTTCCCACACGGCCCACCTTTATTATTATTATTATTATTTTTTATAATTTAACACCATTTTAACTTAAGATTCAATTATCATGAAGTTAACTTTATAATAAATTAGTCAATTGATCAACACAGTGCTGATACGTAGACAGAGAAATCACCTCTCAACCTGCGTATT
Source organism: Panax ginseng (assembly GCA_020205605.1). Lineage (NCBI taxonomy): Eukaryota > Viridiplantae > Streptophyta > Magnoliopsida > Apiales > Araliaceae > Panax > Panax ginseng. Next base: position 6,483,438 of record CM035134.1, on the reverse strand, counting down.
GTCACTGTATTGATCAATTGATCAAAATTAATTTCATGCTAATCACTCTTTCTCTTAATCTCATAGTTACCATGAGTTGAAGTAATACCACTCGGGTTAAAAGTTTTCGATACCCACACGTAGGGGTGTGCAACCAATAAAAATCGGACCGGTACCGAATCAAATCGATACCGAAATTAGTAAAATTTCAGAACCGATACCGGTACCGATTGAACCGGTATATCGAATCGATTTATCGTTGATTCGGTACCGATTTTTATCAAAAATTAATATAATTATAATTATAATAATAATAATAATAATTATTATTATCATTATTTTATTATTTTTATTATTAATTATTCATTATTAATAATAAAAATAATTAGAAAAATGTTATATCTATATAGGTTCAATAATAAGTAAATCAGAAAATGCGATATAAAATACCGAAAACGGGATTATATGTATCTCTGTTCAAAAATTGAAAATAAAAAAACGGATTATATGCACAGACCTACCCACGTGTGTCTCCTCCGTCTCAATCCCTCTATCTCTCTCTATATATAATGTGATAAGTTTATAACATTTATTTAAGGTCAAATAGTTTTGATTTTCATTTAATAATTTAATTATACATGATTATTAAAAATAAATTAAAAAAATAATAATATATAATATTATGCATCAAACATTGAATATAACCAAATATGATCTATACAAAATATATTTATTTAATATTATTGATATAATAATGTTTCACACTTTAAAATAAATTAAAATATACATATTTTTTTTGGTAATTGTACAGTTAAATTGTCAGGTGAAAATCAAAATTCTATATTTCATACTCCCATGCTCCCACAAAAAAAGTGATTAAAATATAAAAAATTTTGTCCGATAAAAAATGTCTAAAGTACACAATTAAAATTTCTCACAATTAAATTTTTTCCCCCATAATAGAAGACGTTTTTCATATATCTATGAGAACTAATGAAGAGATTAATGAAAGATAAAATAAAAAGTTGCATGCTGGATTCGCAAAATTGAACAGATCAGAAATAATTGAGAGAGAAGAAGAGGAGAACTAATCTGAGATTATGTCTTAAACGATCTACATAATAAAAATGAAGAACAAAAAAATAAGATAAAATTTGCTTTATTTTTGAAAATATTTAATGTTATTCATTATTTTACTGGTCGATTAAATGATACTCCTTCGGTTTCATAATAATTGTCTTTTTAACTTTATGCACATAAATTAAGAAAGTCATTTAATACTATCATTTAAGAATTAAAATTTGTATGAAATTCTATCGCTACCCTTTTTTTAGAAAGTTAGAAACTATTAATGTAAGGGAGAAAATTTATTGGTAGAATGAGAGAAGTTAGGGGTAATATAGAAAAATAAATAATCTATTCTCTTAAAAATTTATAAACGATAAATAAATTAGAACAATTTTTTTTTCTAAAAAAACAATTATTACTAATTCCAACCACTCATTAATAAAGAGAGTGATTTGCCCTAGTTTTCTTTTGGATATTTAAAGCTTACTACTTTAATAAAAAAAATTAGTATACTTAGAGCATCTGCAATAGCCTATTCAATAATTTTGAAATATTCAAATAGGTGAGTTATATCAAAAAAATTATTCTCAGTAGCCTTTTCATTATCTCTCTTCAAATCTACAATCTCGTTTTCTCTTTTCAAAATATTTGTGAAAGGCTAAAAATATTTATTTTGCTTGATGAGTTTGATGTACAACTCATTGAATTGAAGAGACTAAGAGACAAAATATGAAAGTAATAAATTATTAATACTCTTCAAATTACCACGCAGGTCAACAAATTTTAATTTAAAGATTATTTTTGCCACTGCTGTTGGAGATGCTTATACTTATGTGGCCTCTTTTTTTACTTTAATTTGTTTTGAAATATGTATATTTTTTTAAAAAAAATAAAATTAAAGATAATTTTTTTTTAATGTGTGTGAGAGAGAGAATATACAAGTGATCTTATTTATCTCACCCTCTACTGTCCAATCTGAAAGGTACTAGTTGAAGAATTAATTTGGTCAGGTATAGGTAAGGGCATTTCCGTCATTATGACTATTGAATGACCCATATATTTGGAGCTGATGAGAGCGAGTAGACCGACCTGCTCATCTGCGAGTATCCAATTGCATTGTTGCAAATAAAACACCCGATGAATAATAATACATCGTACGTTGTAGATACGATCATATCTTCTCCTGTCGTTTTGTTCGTCCATCCCTAGCTTTGAGGTATCCTCTTTCTTTATTATTTTTATTTTACTAAATTGTCCCCTTGTATAATTCTTTTTTATTTTTAAAAAAATAAAAAACCTATATTATTATAATTTAATTTTAAGGAGAATTAAGGGAAACTCTTCAATCTCTCTCTCTATATATATACATCCTTCACTTTTTGTCTAATTTAAAGGATTTTAAACTCAAATGTTCACTTATTCATAAATTTAAGCGAGCTGATTCTAATTGAGCTTAAATCTTATTTGTTTAATTTTATGATTTTAAAAATAAAATAAATAAATAATTAAATACTAAACAAGATGAACTTATCGAGTCGGTCTCAAGAAGAATACAACACAATTTATATTAAACGAGTAAAATGAAATTATTTGAACTCGACCCCAAAATTGACTAGTAAAACTTTGGCATGAGGATATTTTTGTCATTTAAACATTTGGTTCTATTCAGTCCTTGCATTAAATTTGGTGGTTCCATCCAAATGCCTAATTATTACGAAGGAAGGAAGGAGGAATGGTGTGCACGCGCACCATTTTGCGACTGGGGAAATGCAACCCACTTCTTGGGAAGACTAGGTGAGTCACTATAATTCCTTCCCACCCAGCCCAATGGAAAGCTACTGTTACTTGGTATCTGGCTCGCACTCTCACGCGTTTAATTTGAAGAGTCCCCTATTTGGAATCAAGCTAGTACAATAATAACCCAACCCTACCATATAATGCCATGCCAAATTGCCAACTATGAAATGCCATGCCAACAATGATATTTTTATTATAAGAAAATAATAATATTTTATACTACAAAAATTGTACATTGTATTGAAGATATAACTTATCAGACTAAAACTATTATTAGTGCTTAATTTAAAGATCACAAAGTGCTTAAGTACCATGCATGCACATTGACATGCAATTCCTTGATTTATATTTAGCTTAATTTTGGCACCTCGATATATCCCCATAACTAATTAATTACTATATATGCAACACATTATATATATATTATCATAAGTTGAGAATTAAGGAGAGCATTGGTCTTTGTTGGCCAGCTAGCAAAAAATATTGCAGAATAGCAATTACTACTACTTATTGAACAAACAAAGTAGACCAGCTTTGAGCCTGCTATATATGTGTACCATATAAACCCTAACATGAGTGAAACTACACAAAAGTGACAAGCAAGCTAACTAGCTTGGTACAATATAATTAATTCAGTTAATAAGTTTTCAGCTTTTCTTCTCTGCATGCATGCATGCATGCCAGGTTTTTCAGGAATAAATTAATTTATATATACCAAGTACAAACTAAATATGATCAATTTATTAATTATATTGCATTGCATGCACATTATTACAAGTTTCAAACCAAGTATTTGTAACTCTTGCATTGCATGCTAAAAATTGGTTTTTAAGTAACTATATTAATCCTTTAATTTCACTTGATGCTCCATGTTTATTTGGATGATGATTTTATATTGGTATAATCCATTAAAGCCATATATATATATATATATATATATATATATATATATATATATATATATATATATATATATATAATGACAATTTTTTTGGACTATAATGAAGATTCATCCGTCATCATAGTAGTAAGAGGAATAGGTATATGACAAGTGAACCGTTGTTATAACCTAAAAAACTGTCGCCATAGACGACTATGTACTATATAACTATGTATAAACATTTTTCCATATATATAATATATACCACAAAGTTTGGTCTTGACTGTCTTTTCAGCAAATTCCCAATCTCTCAAAGGGTAAAATGGTAAGTTCGGCTTCTACAAATAGTGAAACACACCCCTCCTACCTCTGACCAAAGCCGCCCTCATTACTCAATTAATCCTCTCAGCTCTCTCAACTCTCACCTTAGAGGGAGAGAGAGAGTATGAAAAGAGAAACACAGTTTGGAGGATGACATTGCCATATATATATATATATATATATATATATATATACACAGAGAGATAGAGAGAGGGAAAACAAAGCAAAAAAAAAAACAGTAAAATTTGAAAATTAAGAGTTAGTAAGTAGTAGCCAGTAGGGTTTGGAAAAAACTTCATTTCTATGTGTCCCAAATTAACTGTCCATAAAGCTACCTACTGCTATCCTACTAACCAGCCAGCTCTCTCAGTCTCAGTTTATGTGAGTTTTCATTCTCTCTCTAAAAAACCCTTTCTTTCTCAAACTCCCTCTTTCTCCGACAGGTCCCTAAAAGCTAGTCACCCCTTACCATTTTAACTAGTCCCAAAATAAAATTTAAAAAATAGAAGAATTGCTCATCAGTCAAATTATAGTTTTTTCTCTCTTAATTTCTTGATTGCTTATAGTTCACTTGATGAATCAAGTAGTCTATCTATTTTCTCTCACTATAAATCTACAATATACTACTTAGCTATTTCTTTGCTTATTTTACAGATCAAGCAAAAACTGTAGGTAGGTAGCTCCATGAAAGTACTGCATTAGTTCTTCTTTTTCCCAGGCCGGAAAAGAGATCAGAAATTGCAATGTTGGACTATGAATGGGGAAACCCATCAACGATCATGCTCACCGGCGACGACGATGAACCCAACCAAGATTCCGAACAAAACCCCCAATTTTTTGATCACTATTCTCAAACATTCAACCAAAACCTCGTAAACCCTAATCACACTACTGCTTTCAATCATAACCAAAATACCCACCACCATTTTAATCATCACCCACAAATCCAAAACACCCATTTTCAATCTCTCTACGACCCGCGTTACGGCAGCGCGTCCTATCCACCTCCCGCTCCGGGAATGGTGCCGCTCGAACCGGTTCATTCCTGTCCGACCGGGTACATGGTTGTGCCTAAGAGCGAACCGCTTGGGATTGACTACACTAGTAGGATAGGGCTGAATTTGGGTGGCCGGACTTATTTTTCTTCGTCGGAGGACGACTTCGTGAACCGGCTTTACCGCCGGTCCAGGGTTGTTGAACCGGTGAACTCGCCGAGGTGCCAAGCGGAGGGCTGCAATGCTGATCTGACCCACGCCAAGCACTACCACCGGCGCCACAAGGTCTGCGAGTTTCACTCCAAAGCCGCCACCGTCATCGCCGCGGGGTTGACTCAGCGGTTCTGCCAGCAGTGCAGCCGGTTCGTTTCTTAAAATTACTAAAAACTCACCCTCAAGCACTTCAATTTTTCCAGAACTTGCACTAAATAATTTACACTACCTAAACAAAATGCACAAAGTACATTAGACTAGGAGAGAGAGAGAAAAAAACGAAATGTGACCGGAATACCCTTGGGATTGTGTTAACGAGCTAATGATTGGCTGGGTTCGTACCCGGGGTGATCCCGAGGGCATTTGCGTCCGTAAATTTTTGTTTCCATATATGCTAGCTCGCCGTTTTTATGTTTATGTACCGTTAGCTTTTGCTTCTTATAGTAAGAGTTGTAAATTTCTAATCACACACAGATTTCAATAAGCCTTAATTGTTTGGCGATTGATATGATATGTATCCAAACAAACAGATTCCATCTCCTCTCGGAATTCGACAACGGGAAACGGAGTTGCCGGAAAAGGTTAGCCGATCACAACCGTAGAAGGCGAAAGACTCACCAAACAAATCAAGATCATAACAAGTCTCACCTCGAAAATGCTCGAAATTCATCTTCTGAAAACCTAACAAGTAAGTAAGCTATATATATATTGATATAGCTTAATTTATATGGTATTTTCTTTCCTTAATTACTTATTTTGCAGGATCTCCACCAGACTCGGGCGCTCATTCGTCTTCATCGGTGACTATCGCCATTTCGCCACCACGAATTTCATTGGATTCTTTCCGGCAAAGGTCGTATCAAGCTCCTAGCTCATCAGTATCAACCAGCTCACTCTATTTCTCAAATGGGTGATTTTTATTTTCAACCAGTTAAGTGGGGGAATGAAGCAGAAATTAATTGAAAAAAAAAATTAATTCCCATTTTGGGATAGCTATAATTAAATAGGGTAACCAATTAAGATGAGTAAGGCATGCATAGGTGTTAACAAGAATTAAGAAGTTATTTAATTTAGTTTCAATGAAGCTAGCTCAATCTTTTTACAGAGGTTGGAGTTGGTTAAATATTTATAGAGATATTAAATTAATGTATTATCTAGCTACTTTTAATTTATGGGAAAATAATTAAATTTAAATTTAACCCCTTGCAAATTGTTTGTTTGTTTATATATGGCATGGGAAAATGTATGAGGTGGGAAATTGTTTTCCTTTCCCTTTGGTTGATATATAGTAGCTAGCTAAAGTTTGTTTTGGCTGGCAGGCAGATATGTATGAAGTTAATTTTTGTTAATTAATCGTGTTGACGGAAGGTGATCTCTCCGCGTGTTAGTACTGTATTGATCAATTGACTAACTTATTATAAATAAATTAATTTCATGGTAGTTGAATCCGCTTAAAAAAGTTCTATTTTGAAGTATTTTCCGTTTCCATCAGTTTCTCTCGTCTTTTCCCCCTGAAAATGTAGTGAAAAGGCCAGGGGTTTAAAAAAAATGACCTCAAATGGTGAGAGTATTTTCCTTTTAGGAATATGCTTTTTTTTCCCCAAGAAGTCAAGCTGTCTCCTGCATGGAGGCTATTTTTGATCAAGTTATTATCCTTTGTAGGTCTACTCCATGAGCAACAATATCATATGGTCCAAATCAATCTCATTCTCTCTCTAAATCTCTCTCTCTCTCTCTCTCTATATATATATATATATACACACACTCTCATGTGAGTCATGTTCATTTTGTTTTATTATATACTTTTATTTTTTTTGTTTCAAAATTTAAGATAATTATTGATTTTTTTAAATTAATTTAATTTAAATTATTTAAAATAAATATAAATGATATATTATAAATAATTTTAAAATATTGATCATCATTATATATTTATTATTCCATAATTTTCACCAAATTATCTCAAATTAAAGTCCAATTTTTTAAAATTTTTATAATAGAAAGTATGTATACTTGAATGTCATATGAGAGGGGGGAGAGAGAGAGATGTTCAAAGGGGATACCAGATCAGATAGATATGTGGTTGAAGATTATGCATATGTAAATTTGTCATGGGAGATCATAAAGAACATGGGACCCACCTAGCAGCCTAACTAATAACGCTGATTGATCTGCTTCTTCTAGTGAAAACTTGGACCTATATATACTAGAACACATTGATCATGGAGGTAACCGATTTGAATTCGATTATATAAAGTTAATTTTATAAATTTTGTAAATATATATTTAAAATAAATTCTTCAAAATAATAAGTAGACTTTACTTTTTCGGTATAATATTTATTATGCATACATCTAAAATGTTTTACTATACATTAGTTGAATATGCAATAAATAAAAAATAGGCATTTCAAGGCTTCTGAGTGCACTTGTGCATTGTGATACTTACTCCATCCGTCTCTTATATATGTCGTTTTGAAGTTATAAACAAGTACTATATATAAATGTCGTTCTTAATTTATAAATGCTGCATGTATTCTTAATTTATACATATATATATATATATATGTATGTATCTATTTTTATGATCAAATTTGGATTGCAAATATCACTTCCCATGCAGTATTTTTATGTTGAAAAACCTATTTTTATTGTCCCAGTGGCATTCTGTTTTGTTGTGCCATTATTTTTGGGTTATTCTCAAGAATCGATTGCCATGAATCACCCCATATATATATATAGTCGCTTCTCCAAATAACTAGAAGGGCGAACTAAGAATGAAAATTTATAACGATGATTTTTCCCGTCGCTATAGCATAGAAAGTCGGTTTTTTATGTTATAGCGACAGAAAAAACCCGTCGCTATAGCCAGTTCGCTCTTAGTTCGCACCCTCCAGTTCTTGCACTGGATAGAGCCTGGATATATATATATATATATATATGGGGTTCGAGTCATACTTAATAATGTCAACTTAAAGATAGCCTTACAACACATCTTGGGAGTCCATCCGATAATCTGACGATCACTACAAGAAAAATGGCTAATTCTGACAGAATATTCCTTCGGAAATAAGGTAATTCCGTCGAGAATAACGTATTTCTGACGGAATATTCCGTCGGAAATTCGGACGAATATATTGCTGTTGAGCTTATTTTCGTCGAGAATTCGGTCGGAAAAATACATTTACGAGGGACTTATTCCCGACGAACTTTCCGTCAGAAATAACATCCTCGATGGAATTTATCTCGTCGAAAAAAATCGTCGGATACAGCTTGCCACGTGTACCACCATGAAAATTTGGATTTTTTTAATTCCGACGGAATATGCGTCGGAAACATCATCAAATTCGTCGAAAATAACATTTTATAAAATAAATTATTTCTATAAATAGCATTTTATAAAATAAATTAAATCTATTATTTTCGACGAAAATTCCGTCGATTTTAGTTTATTACGTCAGAAATAGAAAATTTTTTTTAGACCCTTTCTTTTGCTTTTGCATTTTCCAGGTTTTTAAACCCCTTTTTTGTACCTGAAACTTGTTTATCACAACAATACATACAATAATATTCAACCCATATTACAACTACATCCAACAACCAGCAACAACATATATATCATAATCAATTTTATTTACAACGTTGTATATACTACAAATGTTGTACAACTAAACTAATGATACAACCCATAATACATAATCAACTCATAATACAACGTTGTACAACTAAACTAAACTTATAAACTACGAATGGCGTGTCTTATAAATTTCAAAACTAAACTGCAAAATAAAACTACAAAAATATAGAACAATAATCCTGTACAGATAACAATGGTGTTTATATGTAGAGTGTATATACTTTAATATAGTATAACTTATAAACTAAAACGAACAATGAAATAACGCCGAATTATCACTACATGCTTATACAAAAAACATCTAGATAGATATATGATATACATTATATATATATGTATATCAACTTAAACTAATACTACCACCAGTAGGATCAGAGTCATCTAACGGGGGTCGACGATGCTGCTCGGGTGTCCAGAAATCTTGCTCGTCATCACCATCGATAGTATCGTCACCTTGTCACTACAAGAAAAACCCTTAAGCTCGACGAAAATAGTCTCGAAGGATTTAAATCTGTCGAAATAAGGTTATTTACGACGGAATAATTCGTCGAACATAAGTCCCTCGAAATTATCATAAGTACGACGGAATTCCGTCGGAGATATAATACCCCCATTGGCGCCAAGTTTTCCGCCAGCGCGAAACATAAATTTACGTCAGAAGTAATATAATTCTGAGGGAATAATGTCCATCGGAAATAATTTATAAAACCTAATCAGACGCTCCCTTTTCCTCAGTTGCCCCATTTTTCTCATTTTTATTTCTCTCTCCTCACTCTTACTCTCTCTCAGTCGCTAATCTCTCTCAGCTCTCATCTCACCTCCGGCCACTGCCCATTAATTTCAGACCACTGCCACCATTTTCGGCGAGTCGACGATGTACGGTAGCAAGTCTGCTCCTAGCTCCTCCTTTCTCTTCCTCGTTTCTTCTCCTAGCTCCTCCTTTGTTTGCATGTTGATACAAATAAAAATAAAACGCATTAGTCCGTATGAAAAAATCAAAATAGACATTATAAAAATTAAATAACATGCAAATTAATAAGCTTAAAATAAATATAATACCTGAGTAGGCGGGGGCTGACTCCCTATCGGGCCAAAAGCCTCAGAGAGTAAGGTAACTATGACGCCCCAAAACAGGTATACATCACCCATCTTGAGTCGCCAGATACATGGTACAGAACTCAACTACAAACTTAATTATACAACTGTCGTGCAAAATACGACAAAATATAGCTGAGAGTTTAAACACGAATATTGCCTTCTAGACAATATCCATACTCAATGGAGTTCTTATTACAATTATTATCACACTATTTTATAAAATAGTGAGGACTACTATAGCCACCATCTCAGACCATCACTCCATTCCTCGACTCGTCCCAGCTATATTCTCATTCTCTGAAGAGAACAGTGGAAGAAAAGGGTGAGCTTAACTAGCCCAGTAAGAAATATTATGACTAAGATGATGCAAAATAAATTATCCTTAGCCTTTAATAGTATAACAACTGATAGAATATAATAGACAACAAGTTTAACTGCAGCGAAACAAGCAATCCATTAGAAGAGTCAAGTAGAACATAATGTCTACTATCTCCTTTAGATTAAAAGTCCATCGTTAATATTTCATTCCTGTAATACTCATCAATAGTTTTTTGTTATACCCAAGACAAAAAGAACTCTCATCACTTGTCTTTACCTGAACCACCAAAGATTATAGTTAAATCCACAATTCATATTTATAATCATGTAAATCAACAGTTTCTCCTTGCCACAAAGGCTTAATAAAACGTTTACTCAATATCCTTACCCCAAAGGCTAAAGATATTCAAATATAATAACAATGATCATACCAATCAGTTGTCTACCTTTGCACTACGGGCCAAAGATATTCAACTATAAAACCAATGGTCATGATCATACCAATCAATTGCTTGTCAGTGCACTACGGCTAAAGACATTCAACTGTTAACTAATGGTCATGATCCTGCCAATCACATCATCGAATTATCCCTGCACTGCGGCCAAGGATATTCGTTAATATCACCAGTGGTTATGATAATGTCATACACCTGTCCATCTTTGCACTACAGTATAATACCTTCATCTTTTCCTTCATTTTTAATTTAGTCCTGCAAGTATTATCAAACTTGCACCACCTCCCCTAATAGTATATCATGTGAATCAATAATACAATCATGTGACTCAATAGTTCTATACATGTAAAAAAAATAATTACAGTATAGTACCTTCATCTATACCTCTATTTTTAATTTAGTCATATAAGTATTATCAATCTTGCACCCCCCCTAATAGTACATACATGTGAATCAATAGTACACACATGTGAACACATAATTATAAGGGTAACGACCCCAAAATTCATACAATTTAATTCTCGATTTCTGTCGTTAATAATACATTCAACCTCGAATTTGACATCATTAAACAATAATACAACCATTAAAATTTGTGGAATAATTAAAATTTTCTATTATGAACTATCCTCGTTCCCAAAACCTTCAACCTTTACATCTAAATATCTCAGAATCATTTTAATACTACAATAGTTTACATCGCAAAACGTTATTATAATTCAACATTTATACATTGTTCGGAACCTTAAACATGGTTTAAATAATGATAACTCAACCAAAGTATATAATTCTTCAAGTATCACATCTGATTCATATCTTTCAAGTAGCACATACTTTACCTTAAATCTTTAACCTACAAAAGTTGTTATTTGCAAGGTTGAGCTCGACAGCCCAGCAAAATCTAAAAGTTTTCATGCATCACATAGCACATAATAACATGCTCAACATATAATATACATGCTACAGTTCATATAACAGGTATAAAGATCGAGTCCTTACTCAATCAGCATGCTTTAATCAATCAACATAGTCATAAATTGACTTTAACATTTCATACTTTCAATATATATATAACACATCATGCTCTTTGCAATAAAGATTTAAAACAGTTAATCATTAAGTTCACATAGCAAATAGGAACTGAAAGACTTGCCTTGATCGTTGTTTAGATTAACAGCTTACAGACATCTGTACTTCACGTGCCCTACACAATTATATAATCATTCACATGAACTATTAGTCACATAGCAACACATAGTAGTTGTAATGTAAACATTACTCTACGCATCATAACCCTTCCTATCATAGATACACACTGTTCAATTTGATTGTGTTAATTTTCGACTTATATCTCACTATCTTTCATATTCGAAGTTCATTTAAGTGTTTAAGTCTTGCTAGGAATCATTACTGGTTTTATATTAAATCCATTTCATATCTTATAATATTCATTTCATTAGACTTAAAAAATATTTTTTTACGTTCATTATCACTTATCACGGCGTTTCGACGTTTATTCATCACACGTCCAATTTGGCTCTCTTGTGTGTGCTTAGTATGCGTATACAACTTATCTAATATATCATTTATTAATGATAAGCATCATTATACTTCATAATATTCATGTTATATAACTTAGAACAACATCTCTTATCATCAAGAGCGTTACACTTGCATACGTGCATGCCCGACGCTCTCCGATTGCTAGTAAAAACACAATAGTCCTACAAATAACAATTTTGACCCCTGTTCCCAATCTTAAATTGAAAAACTTGAAGAATAAACGTTGTAGGTCTATTCATCCTTGTTCCGGATCATCTTGAATCATCTCAATCGGAGTTCGTATGAAAAAGTTATGACCGTTTTACCAAAGAAGGTCAAAAGCAGTCCGCAATCGAGAACACATGGGGCGCGGCGCGGCATCACTTTTCCTGCAAGACGCTTCATGATGAGGGCAGCGCCCGGCTGCATGGCGTGCTCTCGGGATCTTGTGGCCGCGCTTGGCTATGCCCAGATTACAGTGTTTTGTAATTTTTGACCATTTTGTCCTTCTAATCTTCATAACTTGAGTTATACACATCCAAATTAGTCCGTTTTCGATTCTATGGATTCGTAATTCATAGAACTACAATATACTAGATTTTTAAAAATTAATAAAAACATTAACCAACCTAAAATTTGACCCAAAATACATGTTCATACTCTATTTTCATGTTTTAAACACATTTAGCAAATTCGATCGCCACGACTTCGTTTCTTAACCAATTGACATGATTCAAACTACGCCGTTTTCGTTTCTTCACATATTAACATAATCCAACCTCAATTTACAGATTATAACACTTATAGGGAATAAAATTTTGTACTTTCTAAAGCCAATTTTCATGTATAAACATTATTATATACTTTTCTTCCTACAAACCAAATTTCATGTGTTTGATACTCAAACAATCACTCATATATGATGATTATCAGTTTATAATCCATATATACAAATATATATATATATATATATATATATATATATATATATCAATCCAACATGAATTAGCAATAAAATTTCAAAAACAAGGGTTTACTCTAGAATAAATTATATCTTGTTCCTTTGATTATTTGCTAGCAAAAAGATGATGATGATGATTAGGTTTAGGAATTTCCCTCCTTCCTCTAGAAAATCACAGAGAACCCTCTCTTGCTTCCAAGCTCTCTTCTCTAAACTCTGCTCTAAGGCTATAGAAGAATACGTGAAATAAAAATAAGCCAACTGATAATCATGAATATTAGTTAGCAAAACCAACAGGCGTAAGTTACAGTAAGCCAAAGGCCACAAGGCCTTGTTTGGCTATCACCTATCCCCCAAACTAGATTATTTTAATAATCTTTATATTATATAGTTTCATGTCACACCATTAAATTAATTTAATTAACTCATACTTATAATTATAATAATTATAATTCCCATTGTAATATACTTAATAAATCTTTACATATCTAATTTAATTAATAAATTAGATCAAAACAACATTTTATTTAATTTAATTATTTTCTTAAATATTAAGCAATTGATTTAATTTAGTTATTTTCTTAAATTAAATCCTTCAAATAAAATTAACATTAATCAATTTAGTTACTAAATTAATTCACCACAATTTTATCAACCATTTATTTATCTCAATAAATAAATAAATTTAAAATATTTATTTAATTCAATAAATATTTAAAATTAATTACTAAATTCATTTAATTCCATCAATAGTTAACTCAACTATTAAGCCTCACTTTCCCAATATATGAATATATATTTCTTTTCACTTTTAGATTATATATTTCAACATATATAGCATGTATATATACATACTCAAACTCAAAACATCTCATAATAAAAATTTTAATTATTAAATTCTTATTTTAATCATTTATAAAAATTAGGGTTGTCACATCTTTCCCCTTATATAAGGATTAGTCCTCGGAATCAATTTGACACCCTACCTTTCTCAGGTTTTCATCAAATCCCTTTTCAAAATTTACCATTGAATATCTTCAATACATTACCTTAATATAGGTTTTATTTATTACCACTCCAACCATTCTTCACAATAAATTCTTGTAAGTTTTATTTCATAACCTTTACTTAGACTCAATTATATTTGAGTATTACATATTCTTTAACCCGTTCATTTCCCTCTCTAAGGATCATTATCATGTACTAGATTCTTAAACTCTCGGGACATTACATTCACCCCTTTTTCTAAAAATTTCGTCCTTGAAATTTTGATTTACTAATATCTGTTCATTCTATTTATCAAAATAGATTTTATGTTAATGTTTATTTATTCATTAGGTTCTACAACCAAATTCTTTCTCTACGGATCTTTCTAAGATCATCATATTCCTCACCTCTTCCTCTTTTAAGAGTTTCACATTTCTCTTCTTTCTGAAATTTCATTTCTTTCCTGAAATTATTATGTTTTGCATAATTTTCTCATCCTTTCCACTTTCATCTTTTAGAATAATAAGAATCTTCCACAATTGCTCAATTCCAACGGTAACGACCCCAAAATTCATACAATTTAATTCTCGATTTCGGTCGTTAATAATACATTCAACCTCTAATTTTACATCATTAAACGATAATACAACCATTAAAATTTGCGGAATAATTAAAATTTTCTATTACGAACTATCCTCGTTCCCAAAACCTTCAACCTTTACATCTAAATATCTCAGAATCATTTTAATACTACAATAGTTTACATCGCAAAACGTTATTATAATTCAACATTTATACATTGTTCGGAACCTTAAACATGGTTCAAATAATGATAACTCAACCAAAGTATATAATTCTTCAAGTATCATATCCGATTCATATATTTTCAAGTAGTACATACTTTACCTTAAATCTTTAACCTACAAAAGTGGTTATTTACAAGGTTGAGCTCGACAACCCGGACAAAATTTAAAAGTTTTCATGCATCATATAACACATAATAACATGCTCAACATATAACATACTATTTATAATTCATATAAGCAATGTATAAAGATCGAGTCCTTACTCAATCAAAGATGCTTTAATCTATCAACATAGTCATAAATTGACTTTAACATTTCATACTTTCAACATATATATAACACATCATGCTCTTTGCAATAAAGATTTAAAACAGTTAATCATCAAGTTCACATAGCAAATAGGAACTGAAAGACTTGCCTTGATCGTTGTTTAGTTTAACAGCTTACAGACATCTGCACTTCACGTGCCCTACACAATTATATAATCATTCACATGAACTATTAGTCACATAGCAACGCATAGTAGTTGTAATGTAAACATTACTCTACGCATCATAACCCTTCCTATCATAGATACACACTGTTCAATTTGATTGTGTTAACTTTCGACTTATATCTCACTATCTTTCATATTCGAAGTTCATTTAAGTGTTTAAGTCTTGCTAGGAATCATTACTGGTTTTATATTAAATCCATTTCATATCTTATAATATTCATTTCATTAGACTTAAAAAATATTTTTTTACGTTCATTATCACTTATCACGGCGTTTCGACGTTTATTCATCACACGTCCAATTTGGCTCTCTTGTGTGTGCTTAGTATGCGTATACAACTTATCTAATATATCATTTATTAATGATAAGCATCATTATACTTCATAATATTCATGTTATATAACTTAGAACAACATCTCTTATCATCAAGAGCGTTACACTTGCATACGTGCATGCCCGACGCCTCCGATCACAATAAAAACACAATAGTCCTACAAATAACAATTTTGACCCCTGTTCCCAATCTTAAATTGAAAAACTTGAAGAATAAACGTTGTAGGTCTATTCATCCTTGTTCCGGATCATCTTGAATCATCTCAATCGGAGTTCGTATGAAAAAGTTATGACCAAGTTTTACCAAAGAAGGTCAAAAGCAGTCCTGATCGAGAACACATGGGCGCGGCAGCGCACTTTTTTCCTGACGCCAGCATGACCGGGCAGCGCCCACCTGCATGGCGTGTGCTCACGGGATGCGTGGCGCTTGGCTATGCCTGATTACGGTGTTTTGTAATTTTTGACCATTTTGTCCTTCTAATCTTCATAACTTGAGTTATACACATCCAAATTAGTCAGTTTTTTGATTCTATGGATTCGTAATTCATAGAACTACAATATACTAGATTTTTAAAAATTAATAAAAACATTAACCAACCTAAAATTTGACCCAAAATACATGTTCATACTCTATTTTCATGTTTTAAACACATTTAGCAAATTCGATCGCCACGGCTTCGTTTCTTAACCAATTGACATGATTCAAACTACGCCGTTTTCGTTTCTTCACATATTAACATAATCCAACCTCAATTTACAGATTATAACACTTATAGGGAATAAAATTTTGTACTTTCTAAAGCCAATTTTCATGTATAAACATTATTATATACTTTTCTTCCTACAAACCAAATTTCATGTGTTTGATACTCAAACAATCACTCATATATGATGATTATCAGTTTATAATCCATATATACAAATATATATATATATATATATATATATATATATATATCAATCCAACATGAATTAGCAATAAAATTTCAAAAACAAGGGTTTACTCTAGAATAAATTATATCTTGTTCCTTTGATTATTTGCTAGCAAAAGAAGATGATGATGATGATTAGGTTTAGGAATTTCCTCCTTCCTCTAGAAAATCACAGAGAACCCTCTCTTGCTTCCAAGCTCTCTTCTCTAAACTCGCTCAAGGCTATAGAAGAATACGTGAAATAAAAATAAGCCCGGTGATAATCATGAATATTAGTTAGCAAAACCAACAGCGTAAGTTATGAAGAAGCCAAAGGCCACAAGGCCTTGTTTGGCTATCACCTATCCCCAAACTAGATTATTTTAATAATCTTTATATTATATAGTTTCATGTCACACCATTAAATTAATTTAATTAACTCATACTTATAATTATAATAATTATAATTCCCATTGTAATATACTTAATAAATCTTTACATATCTAATTTAATTAATAAATTAGATCAAAACAACATTTTATTTAATTTAATTATTTTCTTAAATATTAAGCAATTGATTTAATTTAGTTATTTTCTTAAATTAAATCCTTCAAATAAAATTAACATTAATCAATTTAGTTTCTTAAATTAATTCACCACAATTTTATCAACCATTTATTTATCTCAATAAATAAATAAATTTAAAATATTTATTTAATTCAATAAATATTTAAAATTAATTACTAAATTCATTTAATTCCATTGATAGTTAACTCAACTATTAAGCCTCACTTTCCCAATATATGAATATATATTTCTTTTCACTTTAGATTATATATTTCAACATATATAGCATGTATATATACATACTCAAACTCAAAACATCTCATAATAAAAATTTTAATTATTAAATTCTTATTTTAATCATTTATAAAAATTCGGGTTGTCACATCTTTCCCCCCTTATAAGGATTCCGTCCTCGGAATCACCGACACCCTACCTTTCTCAGGTTTTCATCAAATCCCTTTTCAAAATTTACCGTTGAATATCTTCAATACATTACCTTAATATAGGTTTTATTTATTACCACTCCAACCATTCTTCACAATAAATTCTTGTAAGTTTTATTTCATAACCTTTACTTAGACTCAATTATATTTGAGTATTACATATTCTTTAACCCGTTCATTTCCCTCTCTAAGGATCATTATCATGTACTAGATTCTTAAACTCTCGGGACATTACATTCACCCTTTTTCTAAAAATTTCCGTCCTTGAAATTTTGATTTACTATCTCTGTTCATTCTATTTATCAAAATAGATTTTATGTTAATGTTTATTTATTCATTAGGTTCTACAACCAAATTCTTTCTCTATGGATCTTTCTAAGATCATCATATTCCTCACCTCTTCCTCTTCTAAGAGTTTCACATTTCTCTTCTTTCTGAAATTTCATTTCTTTCCTGAAATTATTATGTTTTGCATAATTTTCTCATCCTTTCCACTTTCATCTTTTAGAATAATAAGAATCTTCCACAATTGCTCAATTCCAACCAGAATAATGACCCCAAAATTCATACAATTTAATTCTCGATTTCGGTCGTTAATAATACATTCAATCTCTAATTTTACATCATTAAACGATAATACAACCATTAAAATTTGCGGAATAATTAAAATTTTCTATTACGAACTATCCTCGTTCCCAAAACCTTCAACCTTTACATCTAAATATCTCAGAATCATTTTAATACTACAATAGTTTACATCGCAAAACGTTATTATAATTCAACATTTATACATTGTTCGGAACCTTAAACATGGTTCAAATAATGATAACTCAACCAAAGTATATAATTCTTCAAGTATCATATCGATTCATATATTTCAAGTATACATACTTTACCTTAAATCTTTAACCTACAAAAGTGGTTATTTACAAGGTTGAGCTCGACAACCCAAAGAAAATTTAAAAGTTTTCATGCATCATATAACACATAATAACATGCTCAACATATAACATACAAGCTATAATTCATATAACTGGTATAAAGATCGAGTCCTTACTCAATCAGCATGCTTTAATCTATCAACATAGTCATAAATTGACTTTAACATTTCATACTTTCAACATATATATAACACATCATGCTCTTTGCAATAAAGATTTAAAACAGTTAATCATCAAGTTCACATAGCAAATATAGAACCGAAAGACTTGCGCTTGATCGTTGTTTAGTTTAACGACTTACAGGACATCTGCGCACTTCACGCGTCTACACACAATTATATAATCATTCACATGAACTATTAGTCACATATAACGCATAGTAGTTGTAATGTAAACATTACTCTCACGCATCATAACCCTTCCTATCATAGATACACACTACATTCAATTTGATTGTGTTAACTTTCACTTATATCTCACTATCTTTCATATTGAAGTTCATTTAAGTGTTTAAGTCTTGCTAGGAATCATTCTTTGGTTTTATATTAAATCCATTTCATATCTTATAATATTCATTTCATTAGACTTAAAAAAATATTTTTTACGTTCATTATCACTTATCACGGCGTTTTGACGTTTATTCATCACACGTCGATTTGGCTCTCTTGTGTGTGCTTAGTATGCTAAATATACAACTTATCTAATATATCATTTATTAATGATAAGCATCATTATACTTCATAATATTCATGTTATATAACTTAGAACAACATCTCTTATCATCAAGAGCGTTACACTTGCATACGTGCATGCCCGACGCTCTCCGATTGCCAGTAAAAACACAATAGTCCTACAAATAACAATTTTGACCCCTGTTCCCAATCTTAAATTGAAAAACTTGAAGAATAAACGTTGTAGGTCTATTCATCCTTGTTCCGGATCATCTTGAATCATCTCAATCGGAGTTCGTATGAAAAAGTTATGACCGTTTTACCAAAGAAGGTCAAAATGATCACTGATCGAGAACACATGGGGCGGCGGCGCCACTTTTCCAAGACCTTCAGATGGCCAAGAACAGCGCCCATTGCATGGCCGTGCTCACGGGATCTTGTGACGCGCTTGGCTATGCCCAGACATGGTGTTTTGTAATTTTTGACCATTTTGTCCTTCTAATCTTCATAACTTGAGTTATACACATCCAAATTAGTCCGTTTTCGATTCTATGGATTCGTAATTCATAGAACTACAATATACTAGATTTTAAAATTAATAAAAACATTAACCAACCTAAAATTTGACCCAAAATACATGTTCATACTCTTCTTTTTTCATGTTTTAAACACATTTAGCAATTCGATCATGCGGCTTCGTTTCTTAACCAATTGACATGATTCAAACTACGCCGTTTTCGTTTCTTCACATATTAACATAATCCAACCTCAATTTACAGATTATAACACTTATAGGGAATAAAATTTTGTACTTTCTAAAGCCAATTTTCATGTATAAACATTATTATATACTTTTCTTCCTACAAACCAAATTTCATGTGTTTGATACTCAAACAATCACTCATATATGATGATTATCAGTTTATAATCCATATATATAAATATATATATATATATATATATATATATATATATATATATATATATATATATATATCAATCCAACATGAATTAGCAATAAAATTTCAAAAACAAGGGTTTACTCTAGAATAAATTATATCTTGTTCCTTTGATTATTTGCTAGCAAAAAGATGATGATGATGATTAGGTTTAGGAATTTCCCTCCTTCCTCTAGAAAATCACAGAGAACCCTCTCTTGCTTCCAAGCTCTCTTCTCTAAACTCTGCTCTAAGGCTATAGAAGAATACGTGAAATAAAAATAAGCCAACTGATAATCATGAATATTAGTTAGCAAAACCAGCAGGCGTAAAGTTACTGATGAAGCCAAAGGCCACAAGGCCTTGTTTGGCTATCACCTATCCCCAAACTAGATTATTTTAATAATCTTTATATTATATAGTTTCATGTCACACCATTAAATTAATTTAATTAACTTTCATACTTATAATTATAATAATTATAATTCCCATTGTAATATACTTAATAAATCTTTACATATCTAATTTAATTAATAAATTAGATCAAAACAACATTTTATTTAATTTAATTATTTTCTTAAATATTAAGCAATTGATTTAATTTAGTTATTTTCTTAAATTAAATCCTTCAAATAAAATTAACATTAATCAATTTAGTTACTAAATTAATTCACCACAATTTTATCAACCATTTATTTATCTCAATAAATAAATAAATTTAAAATATTTATTTAATTCAATAAATATTTAAAATTAATTACTAAATTCATTTAATTCCATCGATAGTTAACTCAACTATTAAGCCTCACTTTCCCAATATATGAATATATATTTCTTTTCACACCGATTATATATTTCAACATATATAGCATGTATATATACATACTCAAACTCAAAACATCTCATAATAAAAATTTTAATTATTAAATTCTTATTTTAATCATTTATAAAAATTCGGGTTGTCACATCTTTCCCCACTTATAAGGATTAGTCCTCGGAATCCGATACCCTACCTTTCTAGGGTTTTCATCAAATCTCTTTTCAAAATTTACCATTGAATATCTTCAATACATTACCTTAATATAGGTTTTATTTATTACCACTCCAACCATTCTTCACATAAATTCTTGTAAGTTTTATTTCATAACCTTTACTTAGACTCAATTATATTTGAGTATTACATATTCTTTAACCCGTTCATTTCCCTCTCTAAGGATCATTATCATGTACTAGATTCTTAAACTCTCGGGACATTACATTCACCGTTTTTTCTAAAAATTTCGTCCTTGAAATTTTGATTTACTAATATCTGTTCATTCTATTTATCAAAATAGATTTTATGTTAATGTTTATTTATTCATTAGGTTCTACAACCAAATTCTTTCTCTATGGATCTTTCTAAGATCATCATATTCCTCACCTCTTCCTCTTCTAAGAGTTTCACATTTCTCTTCTTTCTGAAATTTCATTTCTTTCCTGAAATTATTATGTTTTGCATAATTTTCTCATCCTTTCCACTTTCATCTTTTAGAATAATAAGAATCTTCCACAATTGCTCAATTCCAACGGTAACGACCCCAAAATTCATACAATTTAATTCTCGATTTCGGTCGTTAATAATACATTCAATCTCTAATTTTACATCATTAAACGATAATACAACCATTAAAATTTGCGGAATAATTAAAATTTTCTATTACGAACTATCCTCGTTCCCAAAACCTTGACCTTTACATCTAAATATCTGAGAATCATTTTAATACTACAATAGTTTACATCGCAAAACGTTATTATAATTCAACATTTATACATTGTTCGGAACCTTAAACATGGTTCAAATAATGATAACTCAACCAAAGTATATAATTCTTCAAGTATCATATCTGATTCATATATTTCAAGTAGCACATACTTTACCTTAAATCTTTAACCTACAAAAGTGGTTATTTACAAGGTTGAGCTCGACAACCCAGCAAAATTTAAAAGTTTTCATGCATCATATAACACATAATAACATGCTCAACATATAACATACAAGCTATAATTCATATAACAGGTATAAAGATCGAGTCCTTACTCAATCAGCATGCTTTAATCTATCAACATAGTCATAAATTGACTTTAACATTTCATACTTTCAACATATATATAACACATCATGCTCTTTGCAATAAAGATTTAAAACAGTTAATCATCAAGTTCACATAGCAAATAGGAACTGAAAGACTTGCCTTGATCGTTGTTTAGTTTAACAGCTTACAGACATCTGCACTTCACGTGCCCTACACAATTATATAATCATTCACATGAACTATTAGTCACATAGCAACGCATAGTAGTTGTAATGTAAACATTACTCTACGCATCATAACCCTTCCTATCATAGATACACACTGTTCAATTTGATTGTGTTAACTTTCGACTTATATCTCACTATCTTTCATATTCGAAGTTCATTTAAGTGTTTAAGTCTTGCTAGGAATCATTACTGGTTTTATATTAAATCCATTTCATATCTTATAATATTCATTTCATTAGACTTAAAAATATTTTTTACGTTCATTATCACTTATCACGGCGTTTCGACGTTTATTCATCACTGCGTCGATTTGGCTCTCTTGTGTGTGCTTAGTATGCGATATACAACTTATCTAATATATCATTTATTAATGATAAGCATCATTATACTTCATAATATTCATGTTATATAACTTAGAACAACATCTCTTATCATCAAAGCGTTACACTTGCATACGCATGCCCGACGCCTCCGATTACCGATAAAAACACAATAGTCCTACAAATAACAATTTTGACCCCTGTTCCCAATCTTAAATTGAAAAACTTGAAGAATAAACGTTGTAGGTCTATTCATCCTTGTTCCGGATCATCTTGAATCATCTCAATCGGAGTTCGTATGAAAAAGTTATGACCGTTTTACCAAAGAAGGTCAAAACAGTCACAGTCAGAACACATGGGGCGCGGCCGCGCCACTTTTCCGCACGCCCGCATGACCGGGCAACGCCCAGCTGCATGGCCGTGCTCCTGGGATGCGCGGCCGCGCTTGGCTATGCCCAGATTACAGTGTTTTGTAATTTTTGACCATTTTGTCCTTCTAATCTTCATAACTTGAGTTATACACATCCAAATTAGTCCGTTTTCGATTCTATGGATTCGTAATTCATAGAACTACAATATACTAGATTTTTAAAAATTAATAAAAACATTAACCAACCTAAAATTTGACCCAAAATACATGTTCATACTCTATTTTCATGTTTTAAACACATTTAGCAAATTGATCGCCACGCCGTTTCTTAACCAATTGACATGATTCAAACTACATGCGTTTCGTTTCTTCACATATTAACATAATCCAACCTCAATTTACTGATTATAACACTTATAGGGAATAAAATTTTGTACTTTCTAAAGCCAATTTTCATGTATAAACATTATTATATACTTTTCTTCCTACAAACCAAATTTCATGTGTTTGATACTCAAACAATCACTCATATATGATGATTATCGGTTTATAATCCATATATACAAATATATAATATATATATATATATATATATATATATATATATATATATATATATATATATATATATATATATATCAATCCAACATGAATTAGCAATAAAATTTCAAAAACAAGGGTTTACTCTAGAATAAATTATATCTTGTTCCTTTGATTATTTGCTAGCAAAAGATGATGATGATGATTAGGTTTAGGAATTTCCCTCCTTCCTCTAGAAAATCACAGAGAACCCTCTTGCTTCCAAGCTCTCTTCTCTAAACTTCTGCTTCAAGGCTATAGAAGAATACGTGAAATAAAAATAAGCCAATTGATAATCATGAATATTAGTTAGCAAAACCAACAGCGTAAAGTTACAAGAAGGCAAAGGCCACAAGGCCTTGTTTGGCTATCACCTATCCCCCAAACTAGATTATTTTAATAATCTTTATATTATATAGTTTCATGTCACACCATTAAATTAATTTAATTAACTCATACATATAATTATAATAATTATAATTCCCATTGTAATATACTTAATAAATCTTTACATATCTAATTTAATTAATAAATTAGATCAAAACAACATTTTATTTAATTTAATTATTTTCTTAAATATTAAGCAATTGATTTAATTTAGTTATTTTCTTAAATTAAATCCTTCAAATAAAATTAACATTAATCAATTTAGTTACTAAATTAATTCACCACAATTTTATCAACCATTTATTTATCTCAATAAATAAATAAATTTAAAATATTTATTTAATTCAATAAATATTTAAAATTAATTACTAAATTCATTTAATTCCATCAATAGTTAACTCAACTATTAAGCCTCACTTTCCCAATATATGAATATATATTTCTTTTCACACCCGATTATATATTTCAACATATATAGCATGTATATATACATACTCAAACTCAAAACATCTCATAATAAAAATTTTAATTATTAAATTCTTATTTTAATCATTTATAAAAATTCGGGTTGTCACATCTTTCCCCCCTTATAAGGATTCCGTCCTCGGAATCACCGACACCCTACCTTTCTCAGGTTTTCATCAAATCTCTTTTCAAAATTTACCATTGAATATCTTCAATACATTACCTTAATATAGGTTTTATTTATTACCACTCCAACCATTCTTCACAATAAATTCTTGTAAGTTTTATTTCATAACCTTTACTTAGACTCAATTATATTTGAGTATTACATATTCTTTAACCCGTTCATTTCCCTCTCTAAGGATCATTATCATGTACTAGATTCTTAAACTCTCGGGACATTACATTCACCCCTTTTTCTAAAAATTTCGTCCTTGAAATTTTGATTTACTAATATCTGTTCATTCTATTTATCAAAATAGATTTTATGTTAATGTTTATTTATTCATTAGGTTCTACAACCAAATTCTTTCTCTACGGATCTTTCTAAGATCATCATATTCCTCACCTCTTCCTCTTCTAAGAGTTTCACATTTTCTTCTTTACGAAATTTCATTTCTTTCCTGAAATTATTATGTTTTGCATAATTTTCTCATCCTTTCCACTTTCATCTTTTAGAATAATAAGAATCTTCCACAATTGCTCAATTCCAACGGTAACGACCCCAAAATTCATACAATTTAATTCTCGATTTCGGTCGTTAATAATACATTCAACCTCTAATTTTACATCATTAAACGATAATACAACCATTAAAATTTGCGGAATAATTAAAATTTTCTATTACGAACTATCCTCGTTCCCAAAACCTTCAACCTTTACATCTAAATATCTCAGAATCATTTTAATACTACAATAGTTTACATCGCAAAACGTTATTATAATTCAACATTTATACATTGTTCGGAACCTTAAACATGGTTCAAATAATGATAACTCAACCAAAGTATATAATTCTTCAAGTATCATATCTGATTCATATCTTTCAAGTAGCACATACTTTACCTTAAATCTTTAACCTACAAAAGTGGTTATTTACAAGGTTGAGCTCGACAACCCAGCAAAATTTAAAAGTTTTCATGCATCATATAACACATAATAACATGCTCAACATATAACATACAAGCTATAATTCATATAACAGGTATAAAGATCGAGTCCTTACTCAATCAGCATGCTTTAATCTATCAACATAGTCATAAATTGACTTTAACATTTCATACTTTCAACATATATATAACACATCATGCTCTTTGCAATAAAGATTTAAAACAGTTAATCATCAAGTTCACATAGCAAATAGGAACTGAAAGACTTGCCTTGATCGTTGTTTAGTTTAACAGCTTACAGACATCTGCACTTCACGTGCCCTACACAATTATATAATCATTCACATGAACTATTAGTCACATAGCAACGCATAGTAGTTGTAATGTAAACTTTACTCTATGCCTCATAACCCTTCCTATCATAGATACACACTGTTCAATTTGATTGTGTTAACTTTTGACTTATATCTCACTATCTTTCATATTCGAAGTTCATTTAAGTGTTTAAGTCTTGCTAGGAATCATTACTGGTTTTATATTAAATCCATTTCATATCTTATAATATTCATTTCATTAGACTTAAAATATTTTTTTACGTTCATTATCACTTATCACGGCGTTTCGACGTTTATTCATCACACGCCCAATTTGGCTCTCTTGTGCGTGCTTGCTTATATGTGATACAACTTATCTAATATATCATTTATTAATGTTAAGCATCATTATACTTCATAATATTCATGTTATATAACTTAGAACAACATCTCTTATCGTCAAGAGCATTACACTTGCATACGTGCATGTTCGACGCCCTCCGATTGCCTCTGAAAATACAACAGTCCTACAAATGACCATTCTGACCCCTGTTCCCAACCTCAAATTGAAAAACTTAAAGAATAAAAGTTGTAGGTCTATTCATCTTTGTGACGCCCCCAAAATAGGTCCATTCCATCTAACCCATTCCGAGTCGCCAAATATATGGTACATAAATAACTACAACTTTATTATTACAACATATAAACTGTGAGTTTAAATACAAATATTGCCGTTTAGACAATATCCACACGCAAATAAATTCCCATCATAATTATTGATACATTATTTTACAAAAATGGTGAGGACTACTAAACAACTCTCTCTAGAACCTTCATTCCATACCCCCACTAGTACTTCATTACATTCTCGCCCTCCGAGAAGAAAAATGGAACAAAAAGGAAAAGGTGAGCTCAACTAGCCCAGGTAAAGAATATTATGACTAAGATAATATACAACAAATTATCGTTAGTCTTCAACGAGAGAAAAATCTAATAGAATTCAATAGACAAACCAGCTTTTAAATCAATCTTCGTAATGAAATAATAATTCATTAGAAGAGTTAAGTAGAGAATGCAAACTACTATCTTCTATATATGAATTTAAAAGTTCATCATCGATATTTTATCCTGTAACATCAATCAATATATATCCGGAATCAAATATTCATCTTTGCACCACAAAGCCAAAGATATTCATCGATTGGTCATGTTCATCTAAACACTGTTCATCTTTGCACCAAAGATATTAATCGATCGGTCGTGTTCATCTCAACACTGTTCATCTTTTGCACTACGGGCCAAAGATATTCAACAAGAAATCATTCATCTTTGCACTACTGTGCCAAAGATATTCGATAATATCATCATTTAGGATCGAGGATGATGAAAAATATTTTAAAGGAAGCGAATCCGATTGAAACAAAAGAACAAATATTAAGAATTCAGATTTTAAACAATCCAAGTTCAAAAATACTTCATAAGTAATCGAGTGGAGTAAAATTCAAGAATGATCAAAACATGGATATAATCAAAGCTAGTATCCATAGTAGATATTTTGGACAAAAGAAGAAATTTTATTTTTAGGTGAATAAGGTAAGTATTCGTGAATAAGATCAGATATCGTGAATAGGCCGTATCACGTGAATAAGTAACTCAGACACCAAAAGATAGAAATTTCACAAAAAAAACATCTTCACGCTTCGTGAATAGTACTCGTGAATAGTATCTCGTGAATAGTAACTCATGAATAATAACTCGTGAATAGTAACTCATGAATAGTAACTCATGAATAGTAACTCCTAAAATGAAAAAATTCCAAATTTGATAAAATTTCCAACCAATATTTCGGCATAATGATATTGAAGAAATAATATCATTTTTGAATAAAATAACATCCCTTACCTCGAAAAGACAAGTACTTAGTTGAAACACCGGATATAAGCTATGACTTGAACTTGCACCGTATAGCAATACTCAAAGTATACTCAAAATACTCACAAGAATACGCTCGATAATATAGAGAGAGAAAACTTCAGTTTCTGGTGTGATTTTCAATTCTAATCTAAGCACCCTATTTATAGGAAATTGCTTAGAACACCAAAGCAGAAAATTTAATAAATTAATATTATAATTTTTCCACAACTTCATACGCACACTAACAATCTGAATTCAGCCTCCTAATCACATGTTAAATGAGTTTCTAAAATGAAAAAAAATGTTTTTGTAATTAAAAATATTTTAAACTTCCAAAAATCAATTATTTCGGAACTTCGGAACTTCAATAATTCATAATAAATAGCCCTTTTATCAGAAAATTCGAATCTTGCGAATTTTTATAGGAAATTCAATTCTCTACAACTTTGCAGAAGAAAATTTTTCCAAATTCCAAACAGAATTTGACCAAAATCCATAAATGGGCAATTTTACAGTCTATAATCAAATTTCGGTCAATAATTGTGTCCACCAACACACAAAATATGTGTTAAATATTTAATGCCACAAAAATACTCTTCCTCCTCATATACTCATATATCCCACATTCATTATAAAAATATCACCGTTAATATATTATAAAAATAATATATTTAAATGAATTATTTTATCAAAAAAAGATAAAATATTAATTTTCAACAATTGTCACTTTAAAAATTTTCTCCATCTATATCCACATAAAATCAATATTTTCTTCATCATATAAATCAATAATTAATTATTCATAAATAATATTACTGAATCACAAGATCTGGCAACTGGTAGTTCCCGGAAGAGAGGGCTTTCCAATAAAGATTTCTCCTTCTTGGTAGCCGCAATTAGGTGACCAAACCTCTCCTTAGATGTAACTTTCTAGACATTGCCAATAATGTTTTCTAATAATATTATTAGATAATATGAATTATTGTCAGATAATGAAAATCTTGTGTAGTGACAATTATTGAAACAACGGTAATATAAAATATCAACACAGCAATTATTGAGTCAATAAAATAAAATCTCGAATAAGAATTATCGTAACAATTATTGAGTAGTGACTTCTTACGTAAGAATCAATAATTGGTGCAATACCGTAATCTTCTTGTGCGGCAACGCGTATTAGTGTGTTTTAACCAATTAGGGTATTCCAACAAGATAATTGGTAACAACTACTGTAGTTATTTATAAACAACTTATATTTGTCATTTTCTTCATCCAATCGCTTTCCGTTATGGGGCGCACAAAAAGATCATAGTCGTGCATTTAATATTCCCCAACAATGACGAATATTCCACGACCAAACGAATATTCCCAAACTAATAATGAATATTTTATAACCACTTGCTTATTCGAAATATTTGCGTATTTTACCTATAACTATCCACATTAATCAAATCAACCCTTACTATTTCAAAATAATAAATAGAGAAAAATAAATTTCATTTATTAATAATTTGGGGTCTTTACAATCTTCATTTGGATCATCTTGAATCACCTCAATCGGAGTTCAGATGAAAGCGTTATATTAGCTTTTACCAAAAGAAGTCAAAAGCAGTCACTGATCGAGAACATAGGGGTGCAGCGCGCCACTTTTCTCATGAGGGTTCGTGACTGGCAATGCCCAATTTACTTGATGCGGTCGCGCTCTGGGATCTTGATCCGTTGGCTATGCCCAGATTATAGTGTTTTGCAATTTTTGACCATTTTGTCCTACTAATCTTCATAACTTGAGTTATACACATCCAAATTAGTTCGTTTTCGATTCTATGGATTTGTAATTCATAGAACTACAACATACTAGATTTCTAAAAATTAATAAAAACATCAACCAACCTAAAATTTGACCCAAAACACATGTTCATACTCTATTTTCATATTTTAAACACATTTAGCGAATTCGATCATATATTCTGGCTTCGCTTTCTTAACCAATTGACATGATTCAAACTACGCCGTTTTCGTTTCTTCACATATTAACATAATCCAACCTCAATTTACAGATTATAACACTTATAGGGCATAAAAGTTTGTACTTTCTAAAGCCAATTTTCATGTATAAACACTATTATATACTTTTCTTCCTACAAACCAAATTTCACGTGTTTGATACTCAAACAATCACTCATATATGATGATTATCAGTTTATAATCCATATATATATATATATATCAATCCAACATGAATTAGCAATAAAATTTCAAAAACAAGGGTTTACTCTAGAATAAATTATACCTTGTTCCTTTGATTATTTGCTAGCAAAAAGATGATGATGATGATTATGTTTAGGAATTTCCTCCTTCCTCTAGAAAATCACGAGAGAACTCTCTCTTGCAAGCTCTCTCTTCTAAACTCGCTTTAAGGCTATGAAGAAGACACGTGAAATAAAAATAAGCCAACCGATACGTGAATATCGAGTTAAGCAAAACCAATGGTAGCGTAAGTTACAAGATAAGCCAAAGGCCACAAGGCCTTGTTTGGCTACCACTATCCCCCAAACTAGATTATTTTAATAATCTTTATATTATATAGTTTCATGTCACACCATTAAATTAATTTAATTAACTCATACTTATAATTATAATAATTATAATTCCCATTGTAATATACTTAATAAATCTTTACATATCTAATTTAATTAATAAATTAGATCAAAATAATATTTTATTTAATTTAATTATTTTCTTAAATATTAAGCAATTGATTTAATTTAGTTATTTTCTTAAATTAAATCCTTCAAATAAAATTAACATTATTCAATTTAATTTACATTAATCAATTTAGTTACTAAATTAATTCACCACAATTTTATCAACCATTTATTTATCTCGATAAATAAATAAATTTAAAATATTTATTTAATTCAATAAATATTTAAAATTAATTACTAAATTCATTTAATTCCTTCAATAGTTAACTTAACTATTAAACCTCACTTTCCCAATATATGAATATATATTTCTCTTGGCGCTTTAGATTATATATTTCAACATATATAGCACGTATATATACATACTAAAACTCAAAACATCTCATAATAAGAATTTTAATTATTAAATTCTTATTTTAACCATTTATAAAAATTCGGGTTGTCACAATAAGCATGTGAATTAATTATAATTAATTGCTCATTTATCCGATTAATTACCCGATTGGTCAATATAACTTTCAGACATCAATTATTATCGAAATAAATGTCGATTTCCATTAACACTAATAATCCCAACACAATTAAACTATCAATTTTATCCTTAATTAACACAATCTTATTCATCATTAATATTATAACTCACAATATTTAACAACCAGGTCGTTCCTTAGAAAGAAGGGGCTTTCTGATAAGGATTTCTCCTTATTGGCGTGCAATTAGGTGGCTAAACCTCTCCTTGACAGAACTTCTAGACATTGTTAATATTGCAAATAATAATATGAATAACTTTTTAGTCTCAATTATTGATTTAATAATATAAATAGTATGCAGATGATACTGTGACAATAATTGAATCAATAATATGAGAGATATGATGAAACAATTACTGTAGTAATAATTGAGTATAACTGAGTGACTTCTTACGTAGGCATCAATAATCAATACTGTGTCCTACTATGCAACCACACGTATTACTGTACTTTTACTACCGGGTTGTTCAACAGTTTAATGGTAAAACTTTTGCCGTTATTTTTATAAAAGATATTTCGTCGTTTTTCTAACTACGACAATACTTACATTGTGGGGTCCAAAGAATGATTGTGCTTGTCGTCATGCGAATATTCTCTGTTAAAACGAATATTCTCCGACCAATCGAATATTTTATAACAACTTGCTTACTTTGCAAAATTTGTAAATATTACCCACAACTATAACATTATATCATATCCACACCATAATATTCAAAAATATATTTCGAGAACAATTAATCTTTATTCATAAAAGTTGGGGTCTTACAACCTCCCTTTCTTATGAAATTTTGTCCTCGAAATTAGGGTGCGTACCTGGTATGCCGAAGAGGTGAGGATACCTTGTTTAGATTTGAACTCTTGAGGTATAACCTTTGAGTGTCGAATATGATCCTTCTTATCCAAGATTTTAACACATATCTCCTCATACGTTAAATCTTCTACTATCTCGTCTAGTTCCAATTCAATAATGTGGTTCGGGTCGTCCACATATTTACGTAACATCGATACGTGAAAAACATTATGAACACGCAACATACTTGGCGGTAAAATGAGTCTATAGGCCACAGTTCTTACTCGATTGAGGATTTCAAATAGACCAATAAAGTCAAGGGTTGAGATTTTCTCTCTTCATCGACTCTTGCTTCTAGAATAACACCTTCTTATACCTTTTTCTTCGTATTCATCAGCTCCGGGTCTGTATCTTGAACGAATTTTAACTTTATCGATTAAAGTCGATTCTACTCATATATTTGATATCACCACGTGGGTCCTTAGAGTCTTTAACTCTATCTTCATTATTTGTAAGTTATACAAAATGGGTTATTGTGTTAACAATTTCGCACTCGTAACCGCATACGATCTTTTACTTAACGCGTCAGCTACCTCGTTCGCTCTTCCACAATGATATTGAATGGTATAGTCGTAACCTTCAACAGCTCGAGCAAATGTCTTTGGCGCATGTTACGGTCGTTCGGGGTGGAAAAATATTTAAGGGTTTTAGAAATGGGTTTTGTACTGGGGTCAATATAAAATTCGATTTCACGCTCTAGGGTAGGCCAAGAAGTCTTCAGGAATACGTCAAGAAATTTATTAACAATAGAAATATCATTTAAAACTGTGACTCTCATCCCAAGACTTGGATAGCATGTCACATTGATACCTATCAACTTGCCACCGTTATCCACGGCGTCCCCTATATATAGTCTGGCTTCGGTGCATTCCACACAAGGAAGTCAACAATGAAAGGATCGGGGCTCGTTACTTATGGCTTGATATGACAGTGATTAACTTTAGTGGTTTGGTTGCTTGATTTCGCATAATAGGTTGGTTAGGAATATGAAAGCTAACAACCTTATGAAATCAATCAATTTTTGCATGATGAGTAGTTAACAAGTTGATTCCTAAAATCACATCAAATGCAAGTATTTTCAAAGAGATAAGATCGACAGGTAACATGAGGGTGCCGATTTGAATCAAACAAGATTTATAAATAGTGGGTGTAACGAAGGTTTCTCCTAACAGAGTTTCAACCAATAAGTCAAAGTATAATTTCTCCGGAGTCAAATTTAAACATTAAGCGCAAGCAAGAGAGATAAAAGAATGGGTAGGCAGGGTATCTAATAAGGTATAAAAACTTGCAAGAATTTATAATTAACTAACCTGCGTGCTAACTTCGTTCGGATTACTCACTTTTGAGAAGTCATGAAAATGCTCTTCCTGAAACCACCGAACTTTGTTTTTGTCCAGATCCTTTGGTGCCACCGTCTCACTAGAATTGATTTATTTCTGAGACAACATCGAGCTATGTGACCGTCTTTTCCACAACTAAAACATACCTTGGAAGGGCGTGGATATTTTGGACTTATGTGTCCCTCCTCTCCGCATCTGTAGCATCTAATTGGCGGTCGTTCTCTTCCCCTAGAATTTGTTGCTGGTGCTGCTGCCGACGTCTTCCCATCATCGTTAAATCTTCTCGTCTTAAATTTTTCACTTGAATCATTTCTTCTATTATCTTGGCCATGATTACCACTGAAGTGGTTACCATTTCTGGCATGATAATTTCCTCCACGATGGTTATCATTGTTCCGATGACCGTTGTCACCGGTACAATTATTATCATGTTGTTGCTCGTTATTTTTTGGTTGGACTGGCTCATTATCGCGCTCCAATAACTGAGACCTATTCACTATATCTGAATACAAACACAATTTATGAGAAATGAGGTATTAACGTATTTCGGGTTTCAAACCTCTTAGAAATATTCGCGTCATTCGCTCCTCATTATCGACCAAATGGGATGCAAACCGGGATAACTCGACAAACTTAGCCTCGTACTGCGACACGATCATATTGTTGAACAGTTCTTGGAACTTTTCCCAAGACATTTTGAGTGCGACATGCTGAGTACGTTTTATAGATTCCCACCAGTAATCTGCCTCTTCACGCAACATAAAGGTGGCGAAGGGAACCTTTTGCTCCTCTGAGCATTTCAAGACATCAAATATCTTGGTGATCTCGCTTTATCCACGTCTCGCCTTAAGTGGTTACGCTTTCCCAAAAACTTTGCGGTCCCGACTCTTTGAATCGCTTAGCGAGTGACCGGTACCGTGGGTTGCCACTGTTTCCACCTGCATTATGAACAGGAGTCTCTCTCGTTCGGTGTTGCATGAATTCTAAAAAGTTCCTAAACATACCATCATTCGTCATTTGGTCGGTGTAATTGTTTACACGAGGATTATTGCCTTCCTAGTGCACATTATCCTGAGTATTGATCGTTGGTGACTCAACGGTCTCAGGTGCTTCATTGCTTTTTTCAACATTTTTAGGTGCCATTCTCAATCACTGTCACAAAACAAGGGTTAATTGACATGCCATATATTATCCCTATACTCTGACCGACCAATTAAATACCAAATAAACTTAGGTAGGTCATACTAGCGAAAGAATTCCCCGTCTCTCCCCTCCTAGTTCTTGTCTCACCTTTCAGCTATGTAAGACCCCAACTTATTATTAATGAAATTTAATTTTCTCTATTTATTATTTTGAAATAGTAAGGGTTGATTTGATTAATGTGGATAGTTATGGGTAAAATACTTAAATATTTCAAAATAAGCAAGTGGTTATAAAATATTCATTATTGTGCCGGGGAATATTCGTTTGGTCGTGGAATATTAAATGCTCGCTCGGAGAATATTAAATGCGACGGTACAATACCATATGTGGGCCCCATAACGGAAAGCGATTGAAGGAAGAAAAGCGACAAGAATAAGTTGTTTAAAAATAAACGGCGTAGTTGTTACCAATTATCTTGTTAAAATACTCGGTGGTTAAAACACAAGAAGACATTAAGATTGCACTCAATTATTGATTCTTACGTAAAAGGCACTACTCAATAATTGTTACGATGAATTCTTATTCAAAGATTTTATTTTATTGATTCAATAATTCTTCGTGTTGATATTTTATATTATTGTTGTTTCAATAATTGTCACTACACGATTATTTTTTTCATTATCGAAGCAATAATTCATATTACGAATAATATTATTGGATAACATTATTGGCAATGTCTAGAAAGTTACGTCTAAAGAGAGGTTTGGCCACCTAATCATACAAGAGAGAGAGAAATTCTTATTGAAAGCCCCTCTTTCAGAAGGCGCACGGTTGTCAATATTGTGATTACGTAATATTATTCGTGAATAATTAATTATTGATTTATATGATGAGGAAAATATTGATTTTATGTGGATATAGATGGAGAAATTTTTTTAATGTGACAATTGTTGAAAATTAAAATTTATCTTTTTCGATAAAATAATTCATTTAAATATATTATTATATTTTTAATAATATAATAATGGTGATATTTTTACAATGAATGTGTGATATATGAGTATCTGAGGAGAAAGAGAATTTTTTGTTGCAATAAATGTTTAAAACATGTTAAACATGTTAAATTGGACCCCATTTCTTGATGAAATTTGATTATAGCTTGTAAAATCGCTTGGTTTATGGATTTCGGTCAATTTACATTTGGAATTTGGAAAAACTTTTTTACGAAAAGTTGTAGAGAATTGAATTTCAATAAATCCTCGCGAGATTTAAATTTTCCGACAAAAAGGGCTATTTATTGTGAATTATTGAAGTTCAACTTCAAATAATTGATTTTTGGAAGTTTAAATTATTTTAAATTAGAAAACGTTTTTGGAATGTTTGGGGACATCATTAACATGTGCTTGGTGGTGAAATCGATGGTCAAGAGGTGCATAGGAAATTTTGATATATATATTAATATTATATTAAATTTTCTACTTTGTGTTCTAAGCATTTTTCTATAAATAGGTGCTTAGGTTAGAATTGAAAATCACTTTAAACTGAACTTTTCTCTCTCTATATTATCGAGCGTATTCTTGTGAGTATTTTGAGTATATTTTGAGTATTGCTATACTGATTGCAAGTTCAAGTCATAACCTATATCCTGTGTTTAATTTAGAAGTCTTGATCTTTCGAGGTAAGGGATATTATTTTTTCGTAATGATATTATTTCTTCAATATCATTATGTCAAGTATTGATCTGAACTTTTAATCAAATTTGGAACTTTTAGTGTCGGGGGGTTACTATTCACGATATACGATACTTATTCACGTACTGCAGTCTTTATTCACACGAATAAGACTATTCATCGAAAAATGAAAATTTTCCTTTTCGTCCAAAATATATCTATATTCGGATACTAGCTTTGATTGTATCCATGTTTTGATCATTCTTGAATTTTACACCACTATGATTATTTTTGAGGTATTTTTGGACATGGATAAAACAAAAATACGAATCCTTAATCCTTAATCCTTGTCATTTTGTTTCACTGGATTCGTTTCTTTAAAAATATTTTTCATCATCCTCAGTCTTAAATGATGATATTATTGAATATCTTTGGCCTGTAGTGCAAAGATGAATGATTTCGATGAATATCTTTGGCCCGTAGTGCAAAGATGAACATGTGTTTAGATGAACATGACCAACCGATGAATATCTTTGGCCTGTAGTGCAAAGATGAATATTTGATTCCAGATATATATTGATTGATGTTAC
Organism: Panax ginseng; assembly: GCA_020205605.1. Taxonomy (NCBI): domain Eukaryota; kingdom Viridiplantae; phylum Streptophyta; class Magnoliopsida; order Apiales; family Araliaceae; genus Panax; species Panax ginseng. The sequence goes on along the minus strand of CM035134.1, from coordinate 6,446,497 downwards.
AGGGATAAAAGATAAACAATGAACTTTTAAATTCATACATAGAAGATAGTAGTTTGCATTCTCTACTTAACTCTTCTAATGAATTATTATTTCCGCTGCGAATATTGATTTAAAACTTGGTTTCTATTGTATTCTATTAGATTTTTTCCCTATTGAAGACTAATGATAATTTTTTGTATATTATCTTAGTCATAATATTCTTTACTGGGCTAGTTGAGCTCACCCTTTTCCTTTTGTTCCATTTTTCTTCAGAGGCGAGAATATAGCGAGTAATAGCAATTGGGGTATGGAATGAAGGGTCTAGAGAGAGTTGTTTAGTAGTCCTCACCATTTTTGTAAAATAATGTACCAATAAATGTGATGAGGATTTATTTGAGTATAGATATTGTACAGAGGATAATATTTGTATTCAAACTCACAGCTTTTTCTTGTTGTAATAATAAAGTTGTAGTAGTTGTTTACGTACCATGTATTGACAACTCGGAATGGGTGATGTATACCTATTTTGGGGCGTCCAAGCTAGGATCATATCCTAAGCTTTGATACCAACCGTGCGACCCCAAAGCGGTATACATCACCCATCTTAAGTCGCCAGATACGTGATGCAGTAACTCAACTACAAACTTAATTATACAACCGTGCAAAATACGACAAAACATACCGAGAGTTTAAACAAGAATATTGCCTTCAGACAATATCCACACACAATGGAGTCCTCATTATAATTATTATCACACTATTTTATAAAAATAGTGAGGACTACTATAGTCACCATCTCGGACCATCACTCCATTCCCCGACTCGTCTCAGTTATATTCTCATTTCTTGAAGAGAACAGTGGAAGAAAAGGGTGAGCTCAACTAGCCCAGTAAAAAATATTATGACTAAGATAATGCAGAATAAATTATCCTTAGCCTTCAACAGTATAACAATTGATAGAATATAATAGACAACAAGTTTAACTACGGTAGAACAAGCAATCCATTAGAAGAGTCAAGTAGAACATAATGTCTACTATCTCCTCTAGATGAAAAGTCCATCATTAATATTTCATTCCTGTAATACTCATCAACAGTTCTTTGTTATACCCAAGACAAAAAGAACTCTCATCACCTGTCTTCTAGACAATATCCAAACTCAAATGGAGTCCTCATTATAATTATTATCATATTATTTCATAGAATAATGAGGACTACTATGACACCATCTCAGACCATCACTCCGTTCCCCGACTAGTCCCGGCTACGTTCTCATTTTCTGAAGAGAACAATGAAAGCAAAATGGTGAGCTCAACTAGCCCAGTAAGAAATATTATGATTAAGATAATGCAGAATAAATTATCCTTAGCCTTCAACAGTATAACAACTGATAGAATACAATAGACAACAAGTTTTAGATCAATAACTGCAGCGGAATAAACAATCCATTAGAAGAGTCAAGTAAAACATAATGTCTAATATCTCCTCTAGATTTAAAGTCCATCGTTAATATTTCATTCCTGTAATACTTGTGACGCCTCCAAAATAGGTATACATCACCCATCTTGGGTCGCCAAATACATGGTACAAAATTCAAATACAACTTAATTATACAACTGTCGTGTAACATACGACAAAACATAAGCTGAAAATTTTAAAACGAATATTGTCTTCTAGACAATATCCATACTCAATAGAGTCCTCATTACAATTATTATCACACTATTTCACAGAATAGTGAGGACTATTAATGCACCATCTCGGACCATCACTCCGTTCACCGACTAGTCCCAGCTATGTTCTCATTTCCTGAAGAGAACAATGAAAGCAAAAGGGTGAACTCAACTAGCCCAGTAAGAAATATTATGACTAAGATAATGCAGAATAAGTTATCGTTAGCCTTCAATAATGTTAAACTGATAGAATATAATAGACAACAAGTTTAACTGCAGCGGAACAAGAAATCCATTAGAAGAGTCAAGTAGAGCATGATATCTACTATCTTCTATGATTTAAAAAGTTTATCATTAACTTTATCGCTGGGACTCAGCTTAATAAATAAATCACATCATCGAATCATCCTCGCACTACGGGCCAAGGATATTCATTAGTATCACGTTCATAAATTATTCCTGCACTACGGGCCAAGAATATTCGTGTAATCATCAATGGTCATGATCATACCGAATTATCCCTGGTCATAATCATACCAATTAACAGTCCATCTATGCACGTAAGCCAAAGATGACTTTCATCACAATATAAGCATGAGGATGATGACAATGATATAAGAATTCAATTAAAAGAAAACAAATGATAAATTTTTAAAGATTTATAATTTAATTTATCCAGAATTCAATAATGTCCAAATTATCAATATGATACTGCTTTGTGGAGTAAAATTCAAGAATAATATCCATGTATCAAAAATAATTTGGACAGAAAAGAAATAATTTTTTCGGTGAATAGTACCCTGTGAATAGTAGGGAATAGTACCCCGACATGAAAAGTGCCCCGAATACCCGAGTGAATAATATTTGAGTGAATAGTAATTGGGTGAACAGTAACCCGTGAATAGTACCCCGAGTGAAAATATTGATATTTAATAATAAAGTTCAGATCAATATTACAATAAAACGATACTGGATGAAGCGCAAAACTCAAGAATATTCCACTAATTTTAAGGATTATAGAAGCAATACTTACCATAGTAAGTTTAGATTTTAAGAATATGAAAAGAAATAACATACGAAACTTCAAATGGATTTTCATCTGTCATACAGTATGTAATCCGCGTAGACAGATTATTTTGACATATTAAAGGATGAATACGAAAAATAGTATTCCTTATGAATACGAAAGAAATAATACCTCTTACCAAACGAAAATAACATCCCTTACGAATACAACAAATAATATCCCTTACGAATACAACAAATAATATCCCTTACCTTATTAGAACACTGGATACTGCAATAGTGAAGTAGCAAAATACTCTTCTTCTTGCTCTCTATAGTTTCTTTCTCTATAGCTTCTGTAAGACACCGAATTTTATGAAATGAAAGTATTCAATTTTCTTATAATTATTATTTTATTTCGTAAATGGTTAAATTGATAAAAGGTTAAAGTTAAGGGTGATATGTGAATTTATTTGCAAAGTATGCAAGTTATTATAAAATATTCGTTTGGTCGGAGAATATTCTTTTTGTTGGGGAATATCCGTACGACGGCACAATCATTGGCGGACCCCACAATAGAAGTATTGTCGTAGTTAAAAAACGACGGAATTATCTTTTTATAAAAATAACTGCGAAAGTGTTACCGTTAAAACTGTTGAACTACCCGGTAGTAAAAATACAATAATACACGTGGTTGCATAGTAGCACACGGTATTGATTATTGATGCTTACGTAAGAAGTCACTTAGTTATACTTAATTCTGCTACGATGAATTCTTGATCATATCTCTCATATTATTGATTCAATTATTGTCACGGTATCATACGTATAATATGTTATATTATTAAATCAATAATTGAGACGACAAAGTTATTCATATTATTATTTGCAATATTGACAATGTCTGCAGAAGTTACATCAAGGAGAGGTTTGGTCACCTAATTTGCGGCCAATAAGGAGAAATCCTTATCGAAAAGCCCCTCTTTCCTGGGAACAACCTGGTTGTTAAATATTGTGAGTTATAATATTAATGATGAATAAGTTCGTGTTAATTAAAGATGAAATTGATAGTTCCATTGTGTTGGGATTATTAGTGTTAATGGAAATCGACATTTATTTCGATAATAAAAATGAAGAAAAAGAGGGAGGTATTATGTGACACCCCCAAAATAAGTGCACACGATCCACTCTGAATCACCAGATATCACTCTTAAAAATCAAATACAAACTTCATTTATACTAATTTGTTGAGCGTAAATAAGAGATACAACAGATATAAAATTGTGAGTTTTAATACAATATTTTCTCGTAGATAGTATCCAAATTCAAATTGTTACAATGCCATTTAAAATACAGTAGCAAATATTTTAAGACCCCAAAGAAGAACGAGAAGATTACTATTATATTCATTCTAATGAGGTGCACTTTTGACGCTTTTTAAAGTCGGGTTCTCATCACCCTATTGTTGTTCGCCAAAATCAATTATTAAATGACTTATAAAATACGACACACACATCTTAGGTCCTCAATACAATTATCTGTTGCATGTCATGCCGTTTTATACTGTATTGAGAAACTTTGATAGTCTCGGAACATCACACTATTTCCCTGTTATCCCCGCTCGACCCAATTACACTCTTATTACCTGAAAGGAATTGTGAAGCAAAGGGTGAGCAAAAATAGCCTAGTAAAGAATATCATGACTAATCAATAATAAATCAGAGATTTAGAACATATGTTAGATGATAAAACTTTTCAACCATAGTTGCAGCGGAATGAACAATCCATTAGAAGAGTCAAATAGACCATCAGGTCTGTTATCTTCTCCATGTTAAAAGTCCACCAATAATGTTTTATCCCTATAACATCAATCAACAATTCCTGTCCACAATCATATGAATAACTCATAATCATAATTGTGATTCTAAATTCCTCTTCTGACCCAGGACGAAGATAATTTTCATCACCTATCTTCACCTAAAACATCAAAAATCATGGTTATACCAAATCACAATTCCTGCTCATAATCATACTAATAAATTCATCTTTGCACTACGACCAAATATATTCATTACACTACAGGCCAAAAATATACAACTGTATTTTAGAAGAGTCAAGTAGAGCATGATATCTACTATCTTTTACGAATTAAAAGTGTATAATCAATATTTTATCGCTGAAACTCAGCTTAATAAATAATCCACATCATCAAATTATCCCTGCACTACAACCAAAGATATTAATGTAATCATCAATGGTCATGATTATACCGAATAATCCCTGGTTATAATCATACCAATAACTGTCCATCAATGCACTACGGGCCAATGAAGACTTTTACCACATCATCTATAACATTACGGGTCATGATTATACTGAATGATCCCTGGTCATAATCATACCAATAAACAGTTCATCTATACACATAAGCCAAAGATACTCATCAATTAATAGTTCATCTTTGCACGTAAGCCAAAGATATGCAACTGTAAAACCAATAATCAACAGTCCATCTTTGCACGTAAGCCAAAGATATAAAACTGTAAAACCAATAATCAACAGTCCATTTTTGCACGTAAGCCAAAGATATACAGCTGTAAAACCAATAATCAATAGTCCATCTTTGCACATAAGCTAAAGATGACTTTCATCATAATATAAGCATGAGGATGATGACAATGATATAAACATTAATCAAACGAAAATAAGGATAAATATTAAAGACTTTAAATTTATCCAAATATTATCAACCACTTAATAAACTCATAATCTAATATTATTAATATTATAACAATATTTTAATCACTTCTTAAACTTATAAACAATTTATTTCAATTGTTTACACTTTACCAAATAATGTATTTAATCATTCAAAAATGCCATACTCATAAGATTTCATCACCAATGATCAAATCCCTCATCAAAAATCTGCATATATCCTATATAGGATTCCCAAGCCATAAAATTCTATTTTCCAATTTTGTTACTTCACATAACATATTTAATTCATTTACTCATAACTAGTTCACTTTCATGAAAAATACCAAATCAGTCCCAAAAATATTCCTTTTCTAGGATTTAACAGAATATAGTCCTATATTGAACATATATTTTTCTCAAAATTTTTAAATTCATTTACTATTTTTCATATGGCCAAAACTGCCGAATATTTAGACATTTATCATAAATTGTACTTTTGTCCAAAAATTTTGAAATTTACAGGGTATACTCCTGTTATATACATGTACTCCCAATAAAAATTTCACTAATTTTGGAGTTAACCACAAGGAGTTATAAGGGTTTACTTTTAAAATAGTCTTTTCCCATAAAATTCATAACTCTTAATCTATACATCCAAAAATCACCAGCTTTGGACACAATATAGAAAACTTATCAAAGTATCATTTCAACTTTTTCCAAAATTTTTGAGGATCAGAAAAATTACGAAACTACAAATGGATTTTTCACTCGCCATGATGTAATCCACGTAGACAGATCATTTCTATAATTTAATAAGGAATGAATACAAATGATCATTCACCATGCATGTGGTAATCTGCATAGACATGTTATTCCAACAGAATAATAAAGAATGTAATAACAGAAGGATTCACCATGCATGCAATAGACCGCACAAATGAGTTACTCCCAACAGAATAACAAAGAATGGAACCAGTCATGCGTAATCACGCATGCAGACAGGATATTCCAATGAGAATAATAAAGAATGGAACCAGTCATGCGTAATCCTTACAGACGAGGATATTCCAATGAGAATAATAAAGAATGAAATAACAACGAATTCACTAGGCATGCGATAGACCCATGCAGACGAGGTTATTCAACAGAATAATAAATAATAGAACCAGGTCATGTGTAATACGCATAGACAGGATATTCCAACAGAATAATAAAGAATGAAATAATAAAAGAATTTCACCATGTATTCGGTACTTTGCATAGACAGGTTATTCCAACATAATAATAAAAAATGTAATAACAAAATTTCACCATGTATGCAGTACTTCGCATATACAGGTTATTCCAACAGAATAATAATGAATGGAATAACAGAAGAATTTCACCATGTATGCGGTACTTCGCATAGACAGGTTATTTCAACAAAATAATAAGGAATGAAATAACAATAGCTCTCTTCATAAATATGAAAGAAATAATACCCCTTACTATAATAATAATATCCCTTACCTTAGAAGAAACTGGATACTGGAATAGTGAGGTAGCAGACTTCTCTTCTTCTTTCTCTCTATAATTTCTCTCTATAATAAATGCTTTATAGCTTTAGTGAAATTGTGAGAAATGAAGGAAGAATGAGCTTCTATTTATAGGAAAATATAGTTTCAATAATTGCACCTTTTAGGGCTCGAAATATTACAGTACAATACCTTCAACTTTTCTGTCATTTTTAATTTAGTCCTGCAAGTATTATCAAACTTGCACCACCTCCCCTAATAGTAAATAATGTAAATTAATAGTACAATCATGCGACTCAATAGTTATAATCATATAAAAATACAAATTACAGTATAATACCTCCATCTATACCTCCATTTTTAATTTAGTCATGCAAGTATTATCAATCTTGCACCAACTCCCATAATAGTAAATCATGTGAATCAATAGTACCCACATGTGAAGACATAGTTATAAGCATGTGAATTAATAGCAATTAATTGTTCATTTATCCGATTAATTACCCGACTGGTTAGTATAACTTCTAAACAACAATTAATATCGAAATAAATGTCGATTTCCACTAACATTAACAATCCCAACACAATGGAAATATTTTTCTCAAAAATTTCATTTTTAAAATTTTGAAGTTTGACTTTTTCTGAAAAAGTCAACTGTTAACTTTTTTTGACCAAAAAGTCAACCCCGATAAATTTTGTATTTATAGTCTATTTCTACTAATTTCATCGTTCCGGACTCAAATATCACGTCCGCGTCTCCAAATTCAACTCTGAACTCAAATTCGATTTTTAATAACATTCATCATTAATATTATAACTCACAATATTTAACAACCAGGTCGTTCCCAGGAAAGAGGGAGCTTTTCGAAAAGGAATTCTCCTTATTGGCACGCAATTAGGTGACCAAACCTCTCTTTGATAGAACTTCTAGACTTTGTTAATATTGCAAATAATAATATGAATAACTTTATCGTCTCAATTATTGATTTAATAATATAACATATTATGCAGATGATACTGTGACAATAATTGAATCAATACTATGAGAGATATGATGCAGCAATTATTGTAGCAATAATTGAGTATATCTGAGTGACTTCTCACATAAGCATCAATAATCAATCTGGTGTGCTACTTATGCTGCAACCACGCAGACATTCGCATTACTTTACTACTAGGTTATTTTATGACAACTTGCTTACTTTGAAATTTTTCACATATCACCCTTAACTTTATACTTTTATCAATTTAACTATTTACCAAAATAGAAAAATTGAATATTTTTATTTCATAAAATTTGGGATCTCACATATTATACTGTAATATTTTGAGCCCCAAAATGTGCAATTATTGAAACTATATTTTCTTATAAATAGAAGCTCATTCTTCCTTCATTTCTCACCAATTCACTAAGTCTCACAAGAGCAATTATTATAGAGAGAAATTATAGAGATGAAGAAGAAGAAGTCCGCTACTTCCTTTATTCCAAATTACCAGATTTCTTCTAAGTTAAGGGGTATTATTTATTTCATATTCTAAAGAGATGTTATTTTTTGTATTCATATGAATATTATATTCGTTCAATATTCGTAAGGAATATCATCTTCGTTCAATATTCGTAGGAATATTATTTTCGTTCAACAGTCGTAAGGGGTATTATTTCTTTCGTATTCATTAAGAGAGTTATTTCTTTCAATATTCGTAAGGGTTGTTATTCCATTTTTTATTATTCTGTTGGAATAACCTGTCTGTGCGGTCTATCGTATGCCTAGTGAATTTTTTTGTTATTCCATTCTTTATTATTCTGTTAGAATAACCTGTCTGTGCGGTCTATCGCATGCCTGATGAATTCTGTTGCTTTTTAGTTCTTTATTATTCTGTTGGAATAACCTATCTACGAGGACTACCGCATGCATGGTGAATTTTTCTGTTATTCCATTCTTTATTATTACATTGGAATAACTCGCTCACGGACTCTGCGCATGCATGGTGAATGACCCTTCGTATTCATTCTTAATTAAATTATGGATATGATATGTCTACGTGGATTACCGCATGGCGGATGAAAATCCATTTGCAGTTTCGTATATTCTATTATACTTGTAAGACCCCAATTATTAATAAATGAAATTTATTTTTCTCTATTTATTATTTTGAAATAGTAAGGATTGATTTGATTAAAGTGGATAGTTATGGGTAAAATCGCAAATATTTGAATAAGCAAGTGGTTATAAAATATTCATTATTATTGTGGGGAATATTTGTTTGGTCGTGGAATATTAAATCTTTGTGGGGAATATTCGCATTTACGACGCTTGATCTTTAATGGGCCCCATAACTTGAAAGCGATTGGATGAAGAAAATGACAAATTTAAGTTGTTTATAAATAACGGCGTATTTATTTACAATTATTTGTTGGAATACCCGGTGGTTAAAACACACTAATACGCGTTGTTGTTGCAGACAAGATGGCACAGTATTGCACCAATTATTGATTCTTATGTAAGAAGTCACTACTCAATAATTATTCTGATAATTATTATTCGATATTTTATTTTATTGACTCAATAATTTTTGCATTGATATTTTATATTCTTTTGTTGTTTCAATAATTGTCACTACACGATATTTTTCTTTATCAGACATTAATTCATATTATCGAATAATATTATTAGAAAACATTATTGGCAATGTCTAGAAAGTTACATCTAAGGAGAGGTTTGGTCACCTAATTACTTGCTTTAAGTAAGGAGAAATCTTTATTCGAAAGCCCCTCTTTCCTCTAGGAATGGCACTCAGTTGCAAAGATCTTATGATTCTGTAATATTATTTGTGAATAATTAATTATTGATTTATATGATGAGGAAAATATTGATTTTATGTGGATATAGATGGAGAAAATTTTTAAAGTGACAATTGTTGAAAATTGAAATTTTATCTTTTTCTGATAAAATAATTCATTTAAATAAATTTAATAATATAATAATGGTGATATTTTTACAATGAATGTGGTATATATGAGTATCTGAGGAAAAAGAGTATTTTTGTTGCAATAAATATTAAAATAGATTTTGTGTGTTATTCAGAGACCCATTTCTTGGAATTGAAATTTGATTATAGCTTTTTGTAAAATCGTCCGTTTGTGGATTTGGTCAATTTCAGTTTGGAATTTGGAAAACTTTCTTCCGCAAAGTTGTAGAGAATTGAATTTCCTATAAAAAGTCATGAGATTCAAATTTTCTGATAAAAGGGCTATTTATTGTGAATTATTGAAGTTCAAGCTCAAAATAATTAATTTTGAAGTTTTAATTATTTTTAATAAGAAAATATTTTTACATTTTGGGACTCATTTAACATGTGTTAGGATGGCTGAGTTCAGATTCATGGATGCGTAGGAAGATGTGGAAAATAAATAATATTAATTTAATAAATTTTCTACTTGGGTATTACAAGCATTTTCTATAAATAGGTGCTTAGGTTAGAATTGAAAATCACAATTTAACTCAAGTTTTTCTCTCTATATTATCGGCGTATTCTTGTGAGTATTTTGAGTATACTTTGAGTATTGCTATCTTATCTGCAAGTTCAAGTCATAGCCTTTATATCCAGGTTTCAATTTAAATCTTTGTCTTTTCGAGGTAAGGGATGTTATTTTATTCAAAAATGATATTATTTCTTCAATATCATTATGCGAAATATTGGTTGGAAATTTTATCAAATTTAGAACTTTTTTCATGCCGAGAGTTACTATTCATGAGTTCTTATTCACGAGTTACTATTCATGAGTTACTATTCACGATTCTTATTCACGTAAAGTACTATTCACGAAGCGTGAAGATGTTTTTTTTTGTAAAATTTCTATCTTTTGGTGTGTGAGTTCTTATTCACGATATGGCTTTATTCACGAATACGGCACTATTTAGAAAAATGAAATTTCTTCTTTTGTCCAAATATCTATTATGGATACTAGCTTTGATTGTATCCATGTTTTGATCATTCTTGAATTTTACTCCACTACGATTACTTATGAAGTATTTTTGAACTTGGATTGTTTAAAATACGAATCCTTAATATTTGTTCTTTTGTTTTCATTGGATTCGTTTCCTTTAAAATATTTTTCATCATCCTCGGGTCTAAATGATGATATTCTTGAATATCTTTGGCCTGTAATGCAAAGATGAATGATTTCTTGATGAATATCTTTGGCCGTAGTGAAAAAGATGAGCAGTGTTAAGATGAACATGATTAATCGATTAATATCTTTGGCCCGTAGTGCAAAGATGAACAGGTGTTGAGATGAACATGACCAACTGATGAATATCTTTGGCCTATAGTGCAAAGATGAATATTTGATTCTAGATATATATTGATTGATGTTACAGGGATAAAATATCGACGATGAACTTTTAAATTCATATATAGAAGATAGTAGTTTGCATTCTCTACTTAACTCTTCTAATGAATTGTTATTTCCGCTGTGAAGATTGATTTAAAACTGGTTGTCTATTGTATTCTATTAGGTTTTTCCCTGTTGAGGACTAACGATAATTTTTTCTATATTATCTTAGTCATAATATTCTTTACTGGGCTAGTTGAGCTCACCCTTTTCCTTTTTGTTCTATTTTTCTTCTCAGGAGGCGAGAGTACTAGTCGGGGTATGGAATGAAGGTTCTAGAGAGAGTTGTTTAGTAGTTCTCACCATTTTTTGTAAAATAATGTATCAATAATTATGATGGGGAATTATTTACGTGTGGATATTGTCTAAACGGCAATATCTGTATTTAAACTCATAGTTTATATGTTGTAATAATAAAGTTGTAGTTATTTCTGTACCATGTATTTGGCGACTCAGAATGGGTTGGATGGAATGAACCTATTTTGGGAGCGTCACAATACTCGTATGAGATATCATTTCTTTTGTACTCGTCATGAAATATCATTTTCTTTGGTATATTTCTTTTATGAGTTACTATTCACCCAGTTACTATTCACTCTAGTATTATTCACTCGGGGATTCAGGGCACTTTTCGTGCCAGAGTACTATTCATGAGTTACTATTCATAGATTACTATTCACCTGATTACTATTCACTCTAGTATTATTCACTCAGGAATTTGGGGTACTTTTCATGCCGGTGTACTATTCATGAGGTACTACTCGCGAAACACTATTCACGGGGTACTATTTACCTGAAAAATACATTTCTTCTCTGTCCAAATTATTTTTGGTACATGAATATTATTCTTGAATTTTATTCCACAAAGCAGTATCATGTTGACAATTTGAACGTTATTGAATGGATAAATTAAATTATAAATCTTTAAAATTTATCCTTGAACTTGTTTTATTGAATTATTATGTCATTGTCATCATCCTCATGCTTATATTGTGATGAAAGTCATCTTTGGCTTACGTGCATAGATGGACTTGGTATGATTATGACCAGGGATTATTCGGTATAATCATGAGCGTAATGTAACAAATGATGTGGTAAAAGTCATCATTGGCCTGTAGTTCATTGATGGACAGTTGTTGGTATGATTATGACCAGGGATTATTCGGTATAATCATGACCATTGATGATTACATGAATATCCTTGGCCATGGTGTAGGGATGATTCGATGATGTGGTTTATTTATTAAGCTGAGTCTCAGCGATAAAGTTGACGAAAAACTTTTTAAATCGTAGAAGATAGTAGATTTTGTGCTCTACTTGACTCTTCTAATGGATTGCTTATTCCACTGCAGTTGTTGATCTAAAACTTGTTGTCTATTGTATTCTATCAGTTGTTATACTATTGAAGGCTAAGAATAATTTATTCTGCATTATCTTAGTCATAATATTTCTTACTGGGCTAGTTGAGCTCACCATTTTCTTTCACTATTCTCTTCAGGAAATGAGAATATAGCTGGGACTAGTCGGGGATTGGATTGACGGTCCAGATGGTTGTTTTAGTAGTCCTCACTATTCTATAAAATAATGTGACAATAAATATAATGAGGACTCCATTGAGTGTGGATATTGTCTAGATGACAATATTCTTATTAAAACTCTTAAATTATGTTTTGTCGTATTTTACACGACTGTTGTATAATTAAGTTGTATTTGAATTTTGTACCATGTATTTGGCGACTCAAGATGGGTGATGTATACCTATTTTGGGGGCGTCACAGCTTCTCTTGTGAGTCTCAGTGAATTGGTGAGAATGAAAGAAAAATTAAGCTTCTATTTATAGGAGACTGAATTAAATAGTAACTAATTCATGAACGGTTCAGATTGATTTACTTTTAGAACGGACGGTTAATATTGATTACTATTAAAACCACAACTGACGGTCCAGATTAATTTGCTTTTAAAACACCACCGACGGTCCAGATTGATTTACTTTTAAAACTACCATCGACGGTCTAGATTGATTTACTATTAAAACCACCACCGACGGTCCAGATTGATTTAATATTAAAACCACCATCAATGGTCCAGATTGATTTAACTTATTACACTTTGGTACCCATAAAGTTTTCCAAGTTTACATTATTCCCCTCTAACTTTTATAAATCACTTATTTTAAATAAACACATTCTTAATACTTCAATAATTATTCATTATTAATATTATAACTCACAATATTTAACAACCATATTATTCCCAGGAAAGAGAGGGCTTTCTGATAAGGATTTCTCCCTATTGGCGCGCAATTAGGTGACCAAACCTTTCCTCAACAGAACTTTCTAGACATCGTCAATATTGTAAATAATAATATGAATAACTTTGTTGTCTCAATTATTGATTTAATAATATAAAATATTATGCAGATGATACTGTGACAATAATTGAATTAAATAACGTGAGATACTATGCAATAATTACTGTAACAATAATTGAGTATAACTTAGTGAATTCTCACGTAACCATCAATAATCAATACCGGTGTCTTTCTTATGCAATCATGCCAGTATTCTCGTACTTTTACCATAGGGTAGTTCAGCGGTTTAACGGTAAAACTTTAGCCGTAGTTATTTTTATAAAATATAATTTGTCATTTTCTAACTACGACAATACTTAGTTGTGGGGTCCACTAATGATTGTGTCGTCGAAGCGAATATTTCGACAAAAGAATATTTCCGAAACCACAATGAATATTTTATATCAATTTGCTTACTTTGCAAAAAATTTCACATATCACCCTTAACTTTAACCTTTTATCAATTAAACCATTTACTAAATAAAATAATAATTATAAGAAAATTAAATACTTTCATTTCATAAAATTCGGGGTCTTACAATCTCCACTCCTTATGAAATTTTGCCCTCGAAATTTACGTACGTACCTGGTATGCCAAAGAGATGAGGATACCTCGTCAGATTCTAACTCTTGAGGTTTAACCTTTGAGCGTAGAATATATTCCTTCTTATCCAATATTTTAACAGGTATCTCCTCATACGTTTAATCTCCCGCTATCTCGTCCGGTTCTAATTCAATAATGTGGTTCGGGTTGTCCACATATTTACGTAACATCGATACGTGAAAAACGTTATGAACATGCGACATACTTGGCGGTAAAGCAAGTCTATAGGCCACAGTTCCTACTCGGTCAAGGATTTCAAATAGAATAATAAAATCGAAGGTTGAGATTTCCTCTCTTCGTCGATTCTTGCTTCTAGAATAACGTCTTCTTGTACCTTCTTCTTCACATTCATCAGCTCTGAGTCTGTAGCTTGAGTAGCTTTAACTTTATCAATTAAAGTCGATTCTAATCTTATATTCACCATCTTCACGTTGGTTCTTGGAGTCTTTAACTCTATCTCCATCTATTGTAAGTCATACGAAATGAGACTTTGTGTTAACGTCACACTCGTAACCGCATACGATCTTCTACTCAACTCGTCAACTACCACGTTCGCTCTTCCACTATGATATTGAATGGTATGGTCGTAATCTTCAACAACTCGAGCCAACATCTTCGGCGCATGTTACGTTTATTTTGGGTGAAAAAAATATTTGAGGGTTTTGTATCGGGTTCAAGGTCTATACAAAATTTGATTTCACACTCTGGGGGTAGGCCAGAAAGTTTTTCAGGGAATACGTCAGGAAATTTAATAACAATAGAAATATCATTCAAATCTGACGTATTTTTGTTTAAATCTGTGACATGAGCTAAGAAAACTTGACATCCGTTTTTCAAAAAACGAATATCTTTATGGCTTGAGATGACAGTGATTGACTTTAGTGGTTTGGTTGTTTGAATTCGCATAATAGGATGGTTAGGAATATGAAAGCTAACAACCTTACGAAAATAATCAATTTTAGCATGATGAGTAGTTAACCAACCAATTCCTAAAACCACATCGAATGCAAGTATTTTCAAAGAGATAAGATCGACAGGTAATGTGAAAGTGTCGATTTGAATCAAATAAGATTTATAAATAGTGGAGGTGTGAAGGTTTCTCTAATGAGTTTTAACCAATAAGTCAAAGTCTAATTTCTACTGAGTTAAATTTAAACGTTGGTATAAGTAGGAGAAATAAAAACATTGGGTAGAATCCCGGTATCTAATAAGGTATAGACTTGGCGAGAATTTATAATTAACTAACCCGTGCTAACTTTGTTGGGTTACTCGCTTTTGATAATTCACTTAAAAACTCTTCTTCCCGAAATGTTGACTTTGTTTTATTCAGATCCGTCTTTGGTGCCACCGTCCCAGGTGGACTTGATTTTGCTACAGGACAAAATCGAGCTATGTGACCATCTTTTCCACAACTAAAACATACCTTCGAAGGATGTGGATAGTTTGAACTTATATGTCCCTCCTCTCCGCATCTATAGCATCTAACTGGCGGTCGTTCTCCTCTCCTAGAATTTTTTGCTGGTGTTGGTGCCGACGTCTTCCCGTCATTGTTAAATATTCTCTTCTTGAAATTTCCACTTGAATCATTTCTTCTATTATCTTGGCCATGATTACCACCGAAGTGGTTACCATTTCTGGCATGTTGATTCCCTCCACATTTGTTGTCACCGCTTCGATGACTGCTACCATTGGTATTATTGACTTGCCGGTTGCTTTCTCTTGGATGGGTTGACTCATTATCGCGCTCTAATAACTGAGCCCTATTTACAACATCTGAATACAAATACAATTTTTGAGAAATGAGGTATTAACGTAATTTGGGTCTCAAACCTCGCAGAAATATTCACGTCATTCTTTCCTCATTAACAACCAAATGGGATACGAACTGTGAAAACTCGGCAAACTTAGCCTTGTACTGCGACACGGTCATATTGTTTTGCTTCAACTTGATAAACTTCACCTCCTTCATGTGACGAATACTTTCGGGAAAGTACTTGTCGTTGAACAGTTCTTGAAACTTTTCTCAAGACATTTTTAGTGCGGCAGGCTGAGTACGTTTTACTGATTTCCACTAGTAATCTGCCTCTCCTCTCAACATGAAGGTAGCAAAGGGAACCTTTTGCTCCTCGGAGCATCCAAAGACATCAAATATCTTGGTGATCTGCTTTATCCACGTCTCTGCCTTAAGTGGTTCTGGCTCTCCCAAAAACTCCGGTGGTCCCAGCTCGTTAAACTGCTTAGCAGTGACCAACTGAGAGTTGTCAGTGTTTCCACCTGCATTTTGAATAGGGGCCACTCTCGCCTGATGTTTCATGAATTGCATAAAGCCTCTGAACATCCCATCGTTCATCATTTGATCGGTGTTGTTGTTTACCTGAGGATTATTGTCTAAATGTTGCACATTGTCCCGAGTATTGATCATTGGTGACTCAACGGTCTCATGTACTTCATTGCTTGTCTCGACATTTTCAGATGCCATTTTCAAAGTCTGCCACAAAATAAGGGTTAATTGACATGCCACATATTATCCTCATACTCTGACCAACTAATTAAATACCAAATAAACCCTGGTAGGTCATACTAGCGAAGGAATTCCCCGTCTCTCCCCTCCTAGTTCTTGTCTCATATCTCAGCCAGGGATCATATCCCTAAGCTTTTATACCAACTGTGACGCCCCCAAAATAGGTATACATCACCCATCTTGGGTCGCCAAATACATGGTACAAAATTCAAATACAACTTAATTATACAATTGTCGTGTAACATACGAAAAAACATAAGCTGAAAATTTAAAACGAATATTTTCTTCTAGACAATATCCACACTCAATGGAGTCCTCATTACAATTATTATCACACTATTTCACAGAATAGTGATGACTACTAATGCACCATCTCAGACCATCACTCTGTTCTGCGACTAGTCCCAGCTATGTTCTCATTTCCTAAAGAGAACAATAAAAGCAAAAGGGTGAGCTCAACTAGCCCAGTAAGAAATATTATGACTAAGATAATGCAGAATAAGTTATCATTAGCCTTCAACAATGTTAAACTGATAGAATATAATAGACAACAAGTTTAACTGCAGTGGAACAAGCAATCCATTAGAAGAGTCAAGTAGAGCATGATATCTACTATCTTCATTGAATTAAAAAGTATAATATGACGCCCCCAAAACAGGTATACATCACCCATCTTGAGTCGCCAGATACATGGTACATAAATTCAAATACAACTTAATTATACAACGGTCGTGTAAAATACGACAAAACATAGCTGAGAGTTTAAACAAGAATATTGTCATCTAGATAATATCCACACTCAATGATGTTCTCATTACAATTATTATCACATTATTCCGTAGAATAGTGAGGACTATTAAAGCCATTTATCCTGGACCATCACTCCATTCCCCGACTCGTCCCATCTATATTCTCATTTCCTGAAGAGAACAATGAAAGAAAGGGTGAGCTCAACTAGCCCAGTAAGAAATATTATGACTAAGATAATGCAGAATAAATTATTCTTACCCTTCAACAGTATAACAACTGATAGAATAAAATAGACAACAAGTTTTAGATCAACAACTGCAGCGAAAATAAGCAATCCATTAGAAGAGTCAAGTAGAGCATAAAATCTACTATCTTCTATGATTTAAAAAGTTTTTCATCAACTTTATCGTTGAGACTCAGCTTAATAAATAAACCACATCATCGAATCATCCCTGCACTACGGGCCAAGGATATTCATGTAATCATCAATGGTCATGACTATACCGAATAATCCCTGGTCATAATCATACCCATAACTGTCCATTAATGCACTATGGGCCAATGATGGCTTTCACCATATCATTCGTCACATTACGGTCATGATTATACCGAATAATCCCTGGTCATAATCATACCAAGTCCATCTAAACACGTAAGCCAAAGATGACTTTCATCACAATATAAGCATGAGAATGATGACAATGACATAATAATTCAATAATACAAGTTCAAGGATAAATTTTAAAGATTTACAATCTAATTTATCCAGAAATCAATAACGTCCAAATTGTCAACATGATACTGCTTTGTTGAGTAAAATTTAAGAATAATATTCATGTACCAAAAATAATTTGGACAGAAAAGAAATATATTTTTTGGATAAATAGTACCCCGTGAATAGTACTTTGGGAATAGTACCCCATGAATAGTACCCTGACATTAAAAGTACCCCAAATACCTGAGTGAATGATACTAGAGTGAATAGTAATCGGGTGAATAGTAACCCATGAATAGTATTTCATGAATAGTACTCCGGCACGAAAAGTGTCCCAAATACCCGAGTGAATAATACTAAAGTGAATAGTAACTGGGTGAATAGTAACCTGTGAATAGTAACTCGTAATAGAAAAATACCAAAGAAAATGATATTTCATGACGAGTACAAAAGAAATGAATACGAAGGATCATTTACCATGCATGCGGTAATCCACATATACAGGTTATAACAATAGAATAATAAAGAATGGAATAATAGAAGAATTGACCATGCATGCGGTAATCCACAGATATAGGTTATTCCAACAGAATAATAAAGAATGGAACCAGGTCATGCGTAATCCGCATAGACAGGATATTCCAACAGAATAATAAAGAACGCAACCAGGTCATGCATAATCCATGATGCATGGGATATTCAAATGAATAATAAAGAATGGAATAACAACAGAATTCACCAGGCATGCGATAGACCACACGAACAAGTTATTCCAACAGAATAATAAAGAATGGAACCAGGTCATGCGTAATCCACACAGACAAGTTATTCCAACAGAATAATAAAGAATGGAATAACAGAAGAATTTCACCATGTATGCGGTACTTCGCATAGACAGGTTATTCTAACATAATAATAAAGAATGGAATAACAACCCTTACGAGTATTGAAAGAAAATAACTCTCTTCATGAATACGAAAAATAATACCCTTACCTCAAAAGAAGATGGATCTTTGGAATAGTGAGGTAATAGACTTTCTTCTTCTTTCTCTATAATTTCTCTCTATAATAATTGCTCTATAGCTTTAGTGAATTGGTGAAAAATAATGAAGGAATGAGCTTCTATTTATAGGAAAATATAGTTTCGATAATTGCCCGTTTTGGGGCTCAAAATATTACAGTATAATACCTTCTTCTTTTCCTTCATTTTTAATTTGGTCCTGCAAGTATTATCAAACTTGCACCACCTCCCCTAATAGTAAATCATGTGAATCAATAGTTCTAGACATGTAAAAATACGAATTACAGTATAGTACCTCCATCTATACCTCCATTTTTAACTTAGTCATGCAAGTATTATCAATCTTGCACCAACTCCCCTAATAGTACAAGAATGTGAATCAATAGCATACACATGTGAACAAATAGTTATAATCATATGAATTAATAGCAATTAATTACTCATTTATCCAGTTAATTACCCGATTGGTCAATAAAACCTCCAGACATCAACTATTATCGAAATATATGTCGATTTTCACTAACACTAATAATTCTAACACAATGGAACTATCGATTTCATCTTTAATCAACACGAACGTATTCATCATTAATATTATAACTCACAATATTTAACAACCAGGTCATTCTCAGGAATGAGGGGGCTTTCCGATAAGGATTTCTCCTTATTGGCGCGCAATTAGGTGACCAAACCTCTCCTTGACAGAACTTCTAGACATTGTCAATATTGCAAATAATAATATGAATAACTTTGCCATCTGAATTATTGATTTAATAATATAAAATATTATACAGATGATACTGTGACAATAATTGAATCAATAATATGAGAGATATGATGCAGCAATTACTGTAGCAATAATTAATTATAACTCAGTGACTTCTTACGTAAGCATCAATAATCAATACTGAGTGTCTTCTTATGCAACCACGCAGTATTCTTTATTACTTTTACTACCGAAGTAGTTCAGCAGTTTTAACGGTAACACTTTCCCCATTATTTTTATAAAAAGATAATTCTGTCATTTTCTAACTACGACAATACTTCTTTTTTGCGGTCCACCAATGATTGTGCCGTTGTACGGATATTCCCCGAAAAAAGAATATTCCCCGACCAATCGAATATTATATAAAAACTTACATACTTTGCAAAATTTATAAATATTACCCACAACTAAAACATTATATCAAATCCACACCATAATATTCAAAAAAAATATATTGAGAAATTTAAATCTTTATTCATAAAATTTGGGGTCTCACATTTATCATTAACTTTATCGCTGGAACTCAGCTTAATAAATAAATCACATCATAGAATCATCCCTGCACTACGGGCCAAGGATATTCATTAGTATCATGTTCACAAATTATACCTGCACTACGGGCCAAGAATATTCGTGTAATCATCAATGGTCATGATCATACCGAATTATCCCTGGTCATAATCATACCAATCAACAGTCCATCTATGCACGTAAGCCAAAGATGACTTTCATCACAATATAAGCATGATGATGATGACAATGATATAAGAATTTAATTAAAAGAAAGTTTTGACGCCCCCAAAACAGGTATACATCACACATCTTGAGTTTCTAAATACATGGCACGAAATTCAAATACAACTTAATTATACAACAGTCGTGAAAAATATGACAAAACATAATCTAAGAGTTTTAATAAGAATATTTTCATCTAGACAATATTCATACTCAATGGAGTCCTCATTATATTTATTATCACATATTTAATAGAATAGTGAGGACTACTAATGCTATCATCTGGACCGTCATTCCGTTCCCCGACTAGTCCCGGCTACGTTCTCATTTCCTGAAGAGAACAGTGAAAGAAAGGGTGAGCTCAACTAGCCCAGTAAGAAATATTATGACTAAGATAATGCAGAATAAATTATCATTAGTCTTCAACAATGTTAAACTGATAAAATACAATAGACATCAAGTTTAAGCTGCTTTGCATGTGAATAAGCAATCCATTAGAAGACTCAAGTAGAGCATGATATCTACTATCTTCTATGATTTAAAATGTTTTCATCAATTTTTATATTTGAGACTCAAACAATAAATAAACCACATCATCGAGTCATCCTCAGACTACGGGCCAAGGATATTCATTTAATCATCAATGGTCATGACTATCCGAATAATCCCTGGTCATTATCATACCAAACACTGTCCATCAATGCACTACAGGCTACTGAGGACTTTTACCAAATCATTTATAACATTACAGGTCATGATTATACCGAATAATCTCTGGTCATAATCATACCAAGTCCATCTATAAACGTAAGCCAAAGATGACTTTCATCACAATATAAGCATGAGGATGATGACAATAACATAATAATTCAATAAAACAAGTTCAAGAATAAATTTTAAAGATTTATAAGTTAATTTATCTTGAAATCAATTAAATCAAATTGTGAACATGATATCGCTTTGTGGAGTAAAATTCAAGAATGCTCGGAAGAATATTTCCATGAAAAGATGCGGATGAAGCTTAAATATCTAGGATATTCTAATAATTTTATGGAGTATAGAAGCCAAAACTTTAACCAAATGAGTATCATAGAATATATGAAACTGCAAATGGATTTTCACCCGCCATGCGGTAATCCACGTAGACAGATCATTTCCATAATTTAATAAGGAATTAATACAAAGGATCATTCACCACGCATGTGATAATCCACATGCAGGCGAGTTATTCTAACGGGATAATAATGAAGGAAACGATTCATGCGTAATCCGCATGCATGTGAGGATATTCAATGAGAATAATAAAGAATGGAATAATGGAAGAATTCACCATACATGCGATGAAGCCGCACAGATAAGTTATTCCAATGAATAATAAAGAATGGAACCGGATCTGGCGTAATCGCGCATGACGAGGATATTCCAAATGAATAATAAAGAATGGAATAACGAGAAAAATTCACTATACATGCGATGAGGCGCATGTATGTGAGTTATTCCAAGCAGAATAATAAAAATGGAACCGTGTCTACAGCGTAATCCGCATGCATGACGAAGATATTTCAATGAATAATAAAGAATGGAATAACAAAGAATTCACCATGCATGCGATAGACCGCACAGACAGGTTATTCCAATAGAATAATAAAGAATAGAACCAGGTCTAGCGTAATCCGCACAGACAGGATATTCCAACAGAATAATAAAGAATGGAATAACTGAAGAATTTCACCATGTATGTGGTACTTTCATGAGCACGAGTTATTCCAACATAATAATAAAGAATGGAATAATAGAAGCTCTCTTCATGAATACGAAAGAAATAATACCCCTTACCTTAGAAGAAAATGGATATTGGAATAGTGAGGTAGCAAATTTCTCTTCTTCTTTCTCTCTATAATTTCTCTCTATAATAATTACTCTAAAGCTTTAGTGAATTGGTGAAAAATGAAGGAATAATGAGCTTCTATTTATAGAAAAATATAGTTTCGATAATTGTACATTTTGGGGCTCAAAATATTACAGTACAATACCTCCAACTTTTCTTTTATTTTTAATTTGGTCCTGCAAGTATTATCAAACTTGCACCACCTCCCCTAATAGTAAATAATGTGAATCAATAGTTATAATCATGTGAAAATATGAATTACAGTATAGTACATCCATCTATACCTCCATTTTTAACTTAGTCATGCAAGTATTATCAATCTTGCACTAACTCCCCTAATAGTACAAGAATGTGATTCAATAGTACACACATGTGAACAAATAGTTATATAAACATGTGAATTAGTAGCAATTAATTGCTTATTTATCCGATTAATTACCCGATTTATCAAAATAACCTCCAGACATCAATTATCATTGGAGTAAATGTCAATTTTCACTAACACTAATAATTCCAACACAATAGAACTATCAAATTCATCTTTAATCAACACAATCTTATTCATCATTAATATTATAATTCACAATATTTAACAACCAGGTCATTCCCAGAAAAGAGGGGGCTTTCCGATAAGAATATTTCCTTATTGGCGCACAATTAGATGACCAAACCTCTCTCTGACAGAACTTCTAGACATTGTCAATATTGTAAATAATAATATGAATAACTTTGTCGTCTCAATTATTGATTTAATAATATAACACATTATGCAGATGATACTGTGACAATAATTGAATCCAAAATATGAGAGATATGATGCACCAATTACTATAGCAATAATTAAGTATAACTAAGTGACTTCTTACGTAAGCATCAATAATCAATACCATGTGCTACTATGCAACCACGCCAGACATCTTTGTACTTTTACTATCTTGGGTAGTTCAGCGCTTTTTACAAAGTAACACTTTACGTAGTTATTTTTATAAAAGATAATTACATCATTTTTAATTACGATAATACTTCCGTTGTGAGGTCAACCAATGATTATGCCGTCGTACCGATATTCCCCGACAAAAAGAATATTCCCCGACCAATCGAATATTATATAACCACTTGCTTACTTTGCAAATTTTGTAAATATTACCCACAACTATAACATTATATCAAATCCACGCAATAATATTCAAAAAAATATTTTGAGAAATTTAAATCTTTATTCATAAAATTTGGGGTCTCACAATCACCCCTCCTTATGAAATTTTGCCCTCGAAATTTATGTACGTACCTGGTATGCCGAAGAGATGTGGATACCTTGACTTCATTTCAGAATCTAACTCTTGAGGTATAACCTTTGAGTGTTGAATACAATCCTTCTTATCCAAGATTTTAACACGTATCTCCTCATACGTTAAATCTTCTGTTATCTCGTCTGGTTTTAATTTAATATTGTGGTTTGGGTCATCCACATATTTATGTAACATCGATACGTGAAAAATATTATGAACACGCGACATACTTGGTGGTAAAATGAGTCTATAGGCCACAGTTCCTACTCGATCAAGGATTTCAAATGGGCCAATAAAATCGAGGGTTGAGATTTCCTCTCTTCATCGATCCTTGCTTCTAGAATAATGCCCTCTTGAACCTTCTTCTCCACATTCATCAGCTCTGAGTATGTAGCTTGCATGGCTTTAACTTTATCGATTAAAGTCGATTCTGATTGTATATTCGCTATCTTCATGTGGGTCTCTAGAGTCTTTAACTCTATCTTCATCTATTATAAGTTATACGAAATGGGTTTTTGTGTTAACAACGTCGCACTCGTAAACGTATACGATCTTCTACTTAACGCGTCAGCTACCACGTTCGCTCTTCCACAATGATATTGAATGGTATAGTCGTAATCTTCAACAGCTCAAGCCAACATCTTTAGCGCATTATTTGTTCGTTTTGGTTAAAGAAATATTTAAGGGTTGAAGAAATGGGTTTTATACTGGGGTCAATACAAAATTCGATTTAACATTCTAGAGGTAGGCTAAAAAGTCTTCAAGAATACGTCAGGAAATTTATTAACGATAGAAATATCATTTAAAAACTGTGACTCTCATCCAAGACTTGGATAGCACAAGAAATGAAGGTTTCTCCAAACGAAGTTTCAATCTATAAGTCAAAGTCTAACTTCTCTAGAGTTAAATTTAAACGTTGAGCACAAGCAAGAGAGATAAAAGAATGGGTAGAAGGTATCTAATAATGTATAGACTTCACAATAATTTATAATCAACTAACCCGTGCTAACTTCGTTCGGGTTACTCGCTTTTTGAGAAGTCACAAAAAACGCTCTTCCTGAAACCACCGACTTTGTTTTGTCTGTATCCGCCTTTGGTGCCACCGTCCCAGCTGGACTTGACTTTGGTGCACGACAAAATCAAGCTAGGTGACCTTCTTTTCCACAATTGTAACATGCTTTGGACTACATCACGCAGTTTGGACTGATATGTCCCTCCCCTCCGCATTTGAAGCATATGATTGGTGGTCGTTCTCCTTCCTTGAAAAACGGGTGTAGAGTCTTTCTTTGTCTTTCCATCGTTGTTGAACCTTCTCTTCTTGAAATTTCCACTCCTATTATCTTGGCCATGATTACCACCGAAGTGGTTACCATTCTTGGCATGATAATTTCCTCCACGATGGTTATCATTGTTCCGATGGCCGTTGCCACCGGTATGATTATTATTGTGTTGTTGCTTGTTATCCTTTCGTTGGGCTGGCTCATTATCCCGCTCCAATAACTGAGCCCTATTCACTACATCTGAATATAAACAAAGTTTTTGAGAAATGAGGTATTGACGTATATCGGGTTTCAAACCTCTTAGAAACATTCGCGTCATTCGCGCCTCATTATCGCCCAAATGGGATGCAAACCGGGATAACTCCGCAAATTTAGCCTCGTATTGCGACATGATCATATTATTTTGCTCCAACTTGTTGAATTCCACCTCCTTCATGTGACGAATACTTTCGGGAAAGTACTTGTCGTTGAACAACTCTTGGAACTTCTCCCAAGATATCTTGAGTCGGCCAGTCAGTACGCTTTTCTGATTCCCACGATGTCGCTTTCTTCTTCACAACATAAAGGTGGCAAAGGGAACCTTTTTGCTCCTCGGAGCATCCCAAGACATCAAATATCTTAGTGATCTGCTTTAACCACGTCTCCGCCTTAAGTGGTTCTGGCTTTCCCAAAAAATTCGATGGTCCCAGCTCCTTGAACTGCTTAGCGGTGACCGACCGTGGGTTGCCAGTGTTTCCACTTGAATTTTGAACAGGAGTCTCTCTCGCCTGATGTTGCACGAATTGCATAAAGCCTCTGAACATCTCATCGTTCATCATCTGATCGGTGTTGTTATTTACCTGAGGATTATTGTCTTCATGTTGCACATTATCCTGGGTATTGATCATTGGTGACTCAACGGTCTCATGTGCTTCATTTCTGATCTCAACATTTTCAGATGCCATTTTCAAACACTGTCACAAAACAAGGGTTAATTGACATATTACATATTATCCCTATACTCTGACCGACCAATTAAATACAAAATAAACTTAGGTAGGTCATACTAGCGAAGGAATTCTCCGTCTCTCCCCTCCTAGTTCTTGTCTCACATCCCTATAGTTCTTGTCTTATACTCTGACCGACCAATTAAATTGCCAGTATACATCACCCATCTTGAGTCGCCAAATACATGGTACAATATTCAAATACAACTTAATTATACAACAGTCGTGTAAAATACGACAAAATATAATCTAAGAGTGTTAATAAGAATATTTAACAGAATAGTGAGGACTACTAATGCTATCATCTGGACCGTCACTCCGTTCTCCGACTAGTCCCGGCTACGTTCTCATTTCCTGAAGAGAATAGTGAAAGAAAGGGTGAGCTCAACTATAAGACCCCAACTTATTATAAACGTAATTAAATTTCCTCTATCTATTATTTTGAAATAGTAAGGGTTGATTTGATTAATGTGGTTAGTTATGGGTAAAATGCGCAAATATTTCAAATAAGCAAGTGGTTATAAAATATTCATTGTTGTCGGGGAATATTCGTTTGGTCGTGGAATATTCTTACTGTCGGGGAATATTCGTACGATGGCGCAGCCTTGTGTGGTCCCCATAATGGAAAGCGATTGGATGAAGAAAACGACAAGTATAAGTTGTTTATAAATAATGGCGTAGTTGTTACCGTTAATACTGTTGGAATACCCGGTGGTTAAAACAAAGTAGCACACGGTATTGCACCAATTATTGATTCTTACGTAAGAAGGTACTACCCAATAATTGTTACATTAATTATTGTTCAATATTTTATTTTATTGATTCAATAATTGCTACGTTGATATTTTATATTATTGTTGTTTCAATAATTGTCATTACACAGTATTTTCCATTATCGGAGCAATAATTCATATTGAAAAGCCTTTTTACGCGCCAGTAAGGAGAAATCCTTATTGGAAAGCTCCCTTTTTCCTGGGAACAGTCTGGTTGCCAGTATTGTGATTCTGTAATATTATTTGTGAATAATTAATTATTGATTTATATGATAAGGAAAATATTCATTTTATGTGGATATAGATGGAGAAAATTTTATAGTGATAATTGTTGAAAAATTGATATTTTATCTTTTCTAATAAATAATTCATTTAAATAATTATAATATTATAATAATATAATAATAGTGATATTTTTACAATGAATGTGGGATATATGAATAAATGAGGAGGAAGAGTATTTTTGTTACTAAAAAATATTTAAAATATGTTTTTCATGTTTGTGGACCCCATTTCTTGACTGAAATTTGATTATAGTCTATAAAATCGTCCGTATGTAGATTTCGGTCAATTTCTGCTTGGAATTTGGAAAAATTTAAACTGACAAAGTTGTAGATAATGGAATTTCCTATAGAAAAGACCTAAGGTTTGAATTTTTCTGACAAAAGGGCTATTTATTATGAATTATTGAAGTTCCGAAGTTCCAGAATAATTGATTTTTGAAGTTTTAATTATTTTTTTAAGAAAAATGTTTTTGGTGAGTGTTCCACATGTGATATAAATGTGTTGAATGCTGAATTCAGTTGGTGATATCATTATGCCGGAATATTGATAATATTTTTCTTGTGAAATTCTTGTCTTTTTTAGTTAATGGGAGTTACTTATTCACGATACCAAGACTATTCACAAATACCACACTATTCACAAAATAAATTAAATTTTTGTTTTTTATCCAAAATATATATTATGGATACTAGCTTTGATTGTATCCATGTTTTGATCATTCTTGAATTTTAATCCACTATGATTATTTATGAAGTATTTTTGAACTTGGATTGTTTAAAGTACGAATCCTTAATATTTGTTCTTTTGTTTCACTTTGGATTCGTTTTTCAGAAAATATTTTTCATCATCCTCGGTCCTAAATGATGATATTACTGAATATCTTTGGCCTGTAGTGCAAAGATTAATGATTTTCTGAGGAATATCTTTGGCCCGTAGTGCGAAGATGAACAGGTGTTGAGATGAACATGACCAATTGATGAATATCTTTGACCTGTAGTGGAAAGATGAATATTTGATTCAAGATGTATGTTGATTGATGTTACAGGGATAATATATTGATGATGGACTTTTAAATTCATAGATATTAGTATATTTCATTCTCTACGTAACTCTTCTATGAATTATTATTTCCGCTGCGAATATTGATCTGAAACTTGTTGTCTATTATATTCTATCAGATTTTTCCCTGTTGAAGACTAACAATAATTTGTTCTATATTATCTTAGTCATAATATTCTTTACTGGGCTAGTTGAGCTCACCCTTTTCCTTTTTGTTCCATTTTTCTTCTCAGGAGGCGAGAATGTAGCGACTACTAGTCGGGGTATGGAATGAAGGTTTTAGAAAGTTATTTTAGTAGTCCTCACCATTTTTGCAAAATAAGATATCAATAATTGTAATGAGGACTTATTTGAGTGTTGATATTGTCTAGAAGACAATATTTTTATTTAAACTCATAGTTTGTATGTTGTATTAATAAAGTTTTAGTTATTTCTGTACCATGTTATTGACGACTCAGAATGGGTGTTGTAAACCTATTTTGGGGGCGTCACAGTTGGTATCAGAGCTTAGGGATATGATCTCTGGCGGAGATCGGGGAATAGAACTAGGAGGGGAGAGACGGGTAAAACCTTCACTAGTGTGTCTTACCTAAGCTTATTTGTTGGTTGGTCAGTATATAGGGATATTATGTGATATGTTAGTTTCTTTAATTAACCCTTGTTTAATGGCAGTATTTGAGAACGTCGACTGAGAATGTTAACAGTGGAATAAATAAGACCGTGGAGATACCTTTACTCACCAACGAGGAGAACGTGCAACAGGCTGTCAATGTTCCTCCTGTAAACAACACCACTGAGCAGACGATGAACAACAGGATGTTTAGAAGCTTTTTACAGTTCATGCAAAATTAGGCGAGGGAGACTCGTGCATAAAATACATGTGGAAATGATAGCAACGCACGGTTTTTCACAGCCAAACAGTTCAAAGAGTTGGGACCACCAAGATATTCGATTTCTTGGGATTCACTGAGGAACAGAAGGTTCCATTCGCCACCTTTATGTTCCGTAATGAGGCCGATTATTGGTGAGAATCTGTGAAGCGTACCCATCCAGTCGCACTCAGTATGTCTTGGGAGACGTTTCAGAAACTGTTCAATGATAAGTACTTTCCTGAAAGTATTCGTCATATGAAGGAAATGGAGTTTATTAGATTGGAACAAAACAATATGACGGTGTCCCAGTACGAGGCGAAGTTTATAGAGTTATCCAGGTTTGCACCTCATTTGGTGGAGAATGAGGAACGTTGACATTCCAAAGACTGCTTTCAGAACTCGGTACGGGCATTATGAATTCCTAGTCATGTCTTTTGGATTGACTAATGCTCCTGCTGCCTTCATCGACATGATGAACTGAGTATTCAAGGAATATTTGGATCACTTTGTGGTCGTCTTTATTGATGACATCCTCATATACTCCAAAACCTGTGAAGACCATGAGCAACACTTGAGGCTGATACTTCAAAAGCTTCATGAAAACAAGCTATATGCCACGTTGAAGAAATGTGAGTTCTGGCTTGAGGAAGTTGCATTCCTTGGGCACGTGATATCAAATCATGGAATATCTGTTGACCCGGCAAAGTTTGAAGCAATTCAAAGATGGGAGCAACCTAAGTCAATTGATCAAGACGTAGCTTTTCGAACATTTGGATATTATCGGAGATTCGTAGAAGGTTTTCTCGAATCGCTACTCCATTAACGCAGCTGACTCGAAAAGATACAAAATTTGGTTGGAGCGGGGAATGTGAGAAGAGTTTTCAAGAACTCAAGAGTAGACTCATTTCAGCACCTGTTCTGACAATACCATATGGCACGGAGATATTTGTCATTTACAGTGATGCTTCAGACAAAGGGTTAGGATGTGTTCTCATGCAATATGAGAAAGTCATAGCCTATGCCTCACGACAACTCAAAGAATATGAGAGAAATTATCCTACTCATGATCTAGAGTTGGCCGCTCTCGTTTTTGCGCTTAAGATTTGGAGGCATTACCTGTATGGAGAGAAGGTGGAAATCTATACGGATCATAAAAGCCTCAAATATTTCTTCACTCAAAAGGAACTCAACATGCGGCAACGACATTGGCTTGAGTTGTTGAAAGATTATGATCATACCATCCAATACAATCCTGGAAAAGCGAACGTAGTAGCTAACGCATTGAGTAGAAGATCAAATGCGGGTACGAGTGCGATATTGTCAACACAAAGGCCTATTTTGTATGACTTACAAAGGATGGAGAAAGAGTTAAAGACTCTAGGGACCCATGTGATGATGGCGAATATACGAGTAGAACCGACTTTAATCGATAAAGTTAAAGCTGCTCAAGCTACAGACCTGAAGCTGATGCGTATAAGGAAGAAAGTGCAAGAAGGTGCTATTCCGGACGCAAGAATCGATGAAGAAGGAATACTTCGAGTCAACTCCAGACTTTGTGTTCCTAACGATTCTGACTTGAAGTATAAAATCATGATGGAGGCGCACAACACACCATTTGCAATCCATCCTGGGAGTACCAAAATGTATCATGATCTTCGACATACATTTTGGTGGAGCAATATGAAGAGAGAGATAACGGGGTTTATCTCAAAGTGTTTAACTTGTCAACGAGTCATGACGGAGCATCAAGTGCCAAAAGGTCCATTGCAACCACTTGGAATTCCAGAATGGAAGTGGGAACACATTACCATGGATTTCGTTACTGGTCTTCCCAAGGTTTCTCAAGGTATATATGTGATTTGGGTCATTATTGATAGATTGACCAAGTCTGCAAATTTCTTACCGATACGAGAAACTTATACACTTGAACGTCTTGCTAGTATGTACATAAACGAGATTATAAGATTGCACTGTATGCCAGTATCCATAGTTTCTGATCGAGACCCAAGATTCACTTCAAGATTTTGGGTTAGTTTGCAAAAAGCTATGGGCACGAATTTACGATTTAGTTCGGCATATCATCCTCAAACGGATGGGCAGTCGGAAAGGACTATTCAAACTCTTGAAGATTTATTAAGACTCTGTATCCTTAACTTCAAGGGGAGTTGGGACAAGTTCTTACCATTGGTGGAGTTTTCCTACAACAACAGTTATCAAGCAAGTATTGGCATGGCTCCATTTGAGGCGTTGTATGGAAGAAAGTGTCGTACTCTAGTATGCTAGAATGAGGTGGGTGAAGCAACGTTGTTGGGACCGGAGTTGGTACGTATGACTACGAAAAAGATTCAAACGATCCGATAACGTATAAAAACCTCATAAGATCGACAAAAGAGTTATGCTAATCTTCATCGAAAAGACGTGGAATTCGATATTGGAGATCATGTGTTGTTACGTGATGCTCTATGGAAAGAAGTTAAAAGATTTGGAAAGAGAGGAAAGCTCAATCCTCGATTCATTGGCCCATTTTTAATCCTCGATCGAGTAGGAACTGTAGCCTATAGACTCGCCTTACCGCCAAGTATATCTCGTGTTCATAATGTTTTTCACATATCTATGAAAGACCCGAACCGCATTATTGAATTAGAACCGGACGAGATAGAGGAAGATTTAACGTATGAAGAGTTACCTGTTAAAATCTTGGATAAGAAGGATTATATTTTACGCCCCAAGGTTATACCTTAAGTCAAAGTTTTGTGGAGAAACCATGATGTGGAAGAAATGACCTGAGAGTTAGAATCTAAGATGAAGTCAAGATATCCTCACCTCTTTGATATACCAGGTACGTACCCTAATTTCGAGGACGAAATTTCATAAGAAGGGGAGATTGTAAGACCCCAACTTTTATGAATAAAGATTAATTTCTCTCGAAATATATTTTTGAATATTATGGTGTGGATATGATATAATGTTATAGTTGTGGGTAATATTTACAAAATTTGCAAAGTAAGCAAGTGGTTATATAATATTCGATTGGTCGAGGAATATTCATTTTAACAGGGAATATTCGTACGACGGAAGAATCATTAGTGGACCCCACAACGGAAGTATTGTCGTAGTAAGAAAATGACAGAATTATCTTTTTATAAAAATAACGGCGAAAGTGTTACCGTTAAAACTGTTGAACTACCCAGTAGTAAAAGTACAGTAATACGCGTGGTTGCATAGTAGCACATGGTATTGGTTATTGATGTTTACGTAAGAAGTCACTCAATTATACTCAATTATTGCTATAGTAATTGTTGCATCATATCTCTCATATAATTGATTTGATTATTATCACAGTATCATCTGCATAATATGATATATTATTAAATCAATAATTGAGACGACAAAGTTGTTCATATTATTAAATTATAATATTTACAATGTCTAGAAGTTCTGTCAAGCAGAGGTTTGGTCACCTAAATGCGCGCCAATAGGGAGAAATCCTTATTGGAACGCCCCCTCTTTCCTGGGAACGACCTGGTTGTTAAATATTGTGTGTTATAATATTAATAATGAATAAGTTGTGTTAATTATAGATGAATTTGATAGTTCTATTGTGTTGAAATTATTTGTGGTAGTGGAAATCGACAGTTATTTTGATAATAATTGATGTCTGGAGGTTATATTGTTCAATCGGGTATTCGGGGCACTTTTTGTGTCGGAATACTATTCACGAGTTAATATTCACGGGTTACTATTCACCCGATTACTATTCACTCTAGTATTATTCACTCGTGTATTTAGGACACTTTCCGTGTCGGGGTACTATTTACGGGGTTACTATTCCCGAAGTACTATTCACAGGATACTATTCACCCAGAAAATATATTTCTTTTCGGTCCAAATCATTTTTGGGTACAATATTATTCCATGAGGAGATGTGCTAATCTTTCAGACCGTTGGTTGAAATTATAATAGTAAATCAGTATGGATCGTTGGTTTAAAGTTTTAATAGTAACTTATCCTTTCGGTTTTCCAAGAGTTATTTGTCCCTTCAGTTTTTCAAGAGTTATTTGTCCCTTCAGTTTTCCAAAGGTTACTTGTCTCTTTGGTGTTCCAAGAGTTAATTGCCAAAAGTCATTTTGACCATTCATTAAGACCAAGAGCCACTTTCAGTTCTTCTATAAATAGAAGCTCATTCCTTCATTATTTCTTACGAATTCACTGAAACTCTAGAGAGAGAAATTATAGAGAGAAAGAAGAAGAGAAGTCTGCTACCTCACTTTTCTAATATCCAGTTTCTTCTAAGGTAAGGGGAATTATTTAGTTTGTATTCATGGATAGAATTATTTTCTTTCAATACTCGTAAAGGATATTATTTCTTTCGTATTCATGAAGAGAGCTATTGTTATTCCATTCCTTATTATTCTGTTGGAATAATCTGTCTATGGGAAGTACCGTATACATGGTGAAATTCTGTTGTTATTCTATTCTTTATTATTATGTTGAAATATCCTGTCGGTGCAAATTTCGCATAACCTGGTTCCGTTCTTTAATTATTTTATCGGAATATCCTGTCTGTACGTTTACGCATGACCTAGTTCCATTATTCATTATTCTGTTGGAGTATCCTGTCTGTGCGTTTACGCATGACCTGATTCCATTTTTTATTATTCTTTTGGGAATAACCTGTATGTGCAGTCTATCGCACACATGGTGAATCCTTCTGTTATTCCATTCTTTATTATTCTGTTGGAATAACCTGTCTATGTGGATTACCACATGCATGTCAAATATCCATTTGCAGTTTCATATATTCTATTATACTCAGTTGGTTAAAGTTTTGGCTTCTATACTCCATGAAATTAGTAGAATATCCTGGATATTTGCGTTTCATCCAATATCTTTTCATGAAAATATTCTTCTGAGCATTCTTGAATTTTTCTCCACAAAGCAGTATCATGTTGACAATTTGGACGTTGTTGGTTCCTGGATAAATTAATTCTTAAACTTATTTTATTAAATTATTATGTCATTGTCATTGTCATCATCCTCATGCTTATATTGTAATGAAAGTCATCTTTGGCTTACGTGCATAGATGGGCCTTGTATGATTATGACCAGGGATCATTCGGTATAATCATGACCTGTAATGTTATAAATGATATGGTAAAAGTCCTCAGTGGCCTGTAATGCATTGATGGACAGTTTTTGGTATGATTATGACCAGGGATTGTTCGATATAGTCATGACCATTGATGATTTAATGAATATCCTTGGCCCGTAGTACAGGGATGATTAGATGATGTGTTTTATTTATTGTCGAGTCTCAAATGATAAAAATTGATGAAAATATTTTAAACCATAGAAGATAGTAGATTTTATTCTCTACTTGACTTTTCTAATGGATTGCTTGTTCCGCTGCAATTAAACTTGATGTCTATTATATTTTATCAGTTTAACATTGTTAAAGACTAATGATAATTTATTCTGCATTATCTTAGTCATAATATTTCTTACTGGGCTAGTTGAGCTCACCCTTTCTTTCTTTTTTCTTCTTGAAATGAGAATATAGCTGGGACGAGTCGGGGAACGGAGTGACGGTCCAAATAATAGCATTAGTAGTCCTCACTATTCTGTTAAATAGTGTGACAATAAATGTAATGAGGACTCCATTAAGTGTGGATATTGTCTAGATGACAATATTCTTAATAAAACTCTCAGTTTATGTTTTGTCGTATTTACACGATAGTTGTATTATTGAGTTGTATTTGTATTTTTGTACCATGTATTTGGCGACTCAAGATGGGTGATGTATACCTATTTTGGAGGCGCCACAATGTAACCACGCCAGACATCGTACTTTTTTTACTACGGGTAGTTCAACAGCTTTTAACGGTAACACTTTCGCCGTTATTTTTATAAAAGATAATTACATCATTTTTAACTACGACAATACTTTCGTTGTAGGGGTCCACCAATGATTGTGTTTGTAAATGCGGATATTCCCTAACCAATCGAATATTATATAACCACTTGCATACTTTTGCAAAATTTATAAATATTACCCACAACTATAACATTATATCAAATTCACACCATAATATTCAAAAAAATATTTCAAGAAATTTAAATCTTTATTCATAAAATTTGGGGTCTCACAAAAGCAAATGATAAAATTTTAAAGATTTATAATTTAATTTATCCAGAATTCAATAATGTCCAAATTATCAACATGATACTGCTTTGTGGAGTAAAATTCAAGAATAATATCCATATATCAAAAATAATTTAAACAGAAAAGAAATAATTTTTTCGGTGAATAGTACCCCGTGAATAGTACTTCAGGAATAGTACTCCGACATGAAAAGTGCCCCGAATACCCGAGTCAACAATATTTAAGTGAATAGTAATTGGGTGAACAGTAACCTGTGAATAGTACCCCGGGTGAAAATATTGATATTTAATAAGAAAGTTCAGATCAATATTCCAATAAAATGATATTGGATGAAGCGCAAAACTCAAGAATATTCCACTAATTTGAAGGATTAGAGAAGCGATACTTACGAATATGAAAAGAAATAACATACGAAACTGCAAATGGATTTTCACCTGTCATACGGTACGTAATCCATGTAGACAGATTATTCTAACATATTAAAGGATGAATACGAAAAATAGTATTCTTTATGAATACAAAAGACATAATACCTCTTACCAAACGAAAATAACATCCCTTACGAATACAACAAATAAAATCCCTTACCTTAGTAGAAGACTGGATACTGTAATAGTGAAGTAGCAAAATACTCTTCTTCTTGCTCTCAATAGTTTCTCTCTCTATAGCTTCTCTTGTGAGTCTCAGTGAATTGGTGAGAATGAAAGAAGAATTAAGCTTCTATTTATTGGAGAATGAACTAAATAGTAACTAATTCATGAACGATCCAGATTGATTTACTATTAGAACGGACGGTTCATATTGATTACTATTAAAACCACCACCGACGGTCCAGATTGATTTACTTTTAAAACCACCACCGACGGTCCAGATTGATTTACTATTAATGTGACGCCCCCAAAATAGGTCCAATCCTTCCAACCTATTCTGAGTCGCCAAATACATGGTATAGGAAATAACTACAACTCTATTACTACAACAACACATATGATGTGAGTTTTATTATAAATATATACCAACTGTGACTCATGTCCCAACCGTGGACAGCACCTCACAGTGATACCTTACATAAAGGTACAGTCAATAAATGTTTTAGAAATTAAAATCTTTGGGAAGTGCTCAAGGAAACCTTCGTACATGGGAGGCCATGAATCTAAGTTATGATAGATATCATATGTCCAGAGAATTATCCTTGGTTGATCCAATAGACCCCAAACTATCTCCACCGTCTGCAATTGAACGTTATGTTTCAACCAAACTCCTAGATCATATATGTAGTGCTCGTAGATATACTCAGCAAGTGGATGCGCATAACCCTGTCTTATGATAACACGAGGTTGTATGTCATTATACATCTTGTATGATAGTGGCAAAACACCCTTCCAAAGTTGGGTTCACCTCACCCTATTCGATTCACCAAAATTAAATATCAAATGACGTATACAATACGACACACTTATCTAAAGTTCTCAATAAAATTATTTCCATACTATTTAGGAGAACCTCAACAATTTATAGATTCATCGATTCTATTCCTCGTTATTCTCGCTTGAATTCGACAATACTCTTATTACCTGAAAGGAATTATGAAGCAAAAGGGTGAGCACAACTAGCTCAGTAAAAAATATCATGACAAAGATAAATAATTTATCAATAGCCTTCATCAGTAATGAATAAGAGATTTAGAACATATGGTAGATGATAAAACTTTTCAACCATAGTTGTAGCGGAACGAGCAATCCATTAGAAGAGTCAAATAGACCATAAAGTCTATTATCTTCTCCATGTTAAAATTCCACCAACAATTTTTTATCCCTATAACATCAATCAATAGTTCCTGTCCACAATCATGTGAATAACTCAAAATCATATTTTTGGTTCTGAATTCCTCTTCTCATCCAGGACGAAGATAATTTTCATCACCTGTCTTTACCTGAAACATCAAAGATCATGGTTATACCAAATACAGAGTTCCTGTTCATAATCATACTAATAAATTCATCTTTGCACTACGGGCCAAAGATATTAATTAACAGTTAATCTTCGTACTACAGGCCAAAGATATTCAACAACAGGTCATCTTTGCAATACAGGCCAACTATATTCAACAACAGGTCATCTTTGCACTACGGGCCAAAGATATTCAACAACAATTCATCTTTGCACTTCGGGCCAAAGATATTCATCAATAATTCATCTTTGCACTGCAGGCCAAAGATATTAATATCTCAAAGAAATACATAATCATTTTCGAATTTATATAAACCATAATTATAACCATGTTGATCAATTCACCTTTGCACTTAAGCTAAAAATATTCAATTGTAAATTCAATGGTCATGATCATACCAGTCAACGATTCAACTTTGCACTACTGGCCTAAGAAAACCCATAGTCACGATCATACCAATAATCAACCCATCTTTACACTCAAGTTAAAGAGAAATTTCTTCACCAGGAGTATAAAAATGTTATATATGATAATAAAAATAATATGAATAGTATTTATAACACCTTAATCCAAATATTATAAATTACTTAATAATCTCATAATCTAATATTATTAGTATTACAACAATATTTTAATCATTTCTTAAATTTATAAATAATTTATTTAAATTGTTTACACTTTATTTAATTAATGCATTTAATCATCCTAAAATGCCAAACTCATAAGATTTCATCACCAATAACCAAAACCCTCATCAAAAGTCAGCATATACCTTATATAGAATTTCCAAGCCATAAAATCATATTTTCCAATTTTGTTACTTCACATAACATATTTAATTCATTTACTCATAACTAGAATATTTTCAAAAAATACCAAATCAGTACAAACAAATTTTTTTTCTGGGATTTAGCAGAATATAGTCCCATATTGAACATATATTTATCTCAGAATTTTTAAAATTCATTTACTATTTTTCATATGGCCAAAACTGCCGAATATTTAGACATTTATCATAAATTGTACTTTTGTCCAAAAATTCCGAAATTTACAAAGTATACTACTATTATATACATGTACTCCCAATAAAAATTTTACCAATTTTGGAGTTAACCACAAGGAGTTATAAGGGTTTACTTTTAAAATAGTCTTTTCTTATAAAATTCATAACTCCTAATATATACATCCAAAAATCGCCATTTTTGGACACTATCAAGAAAACTCATCAAACTATCATTTCAAATTTTTCTAGAATTTTTGAAGTTCAGAAAAATTACGAAACTGAAAAACATAATAACCCTTAAAATCCCTTACCTCAAAAGAGCAGTACTTCTGACTGGAATATCAGATGTAAAGCCGAAGGAAACTTGCACTGAATAGCAACTCTCAAAGTATCTAAATACTCATAAAAATATGCTCAATAATATAGAGAGAAAGAAAACTTGTTTATGGTGTGATTTTCAATTCTAACATAAGCACCTATTTATAGGAAAATGCTAGAACGCCAAATGAGACTAAATTAATAAAATAAAATTTATTTATTTATCATCCTTCTACGCATGCCAAACTTTTGAAATCAGTAGCCAGCCACCTTTGAACCAAATTTGCAGCCCACATGTTAAAAACAAAAGTGGGTCCTACCTATAATTTAATAAAAATCATTTTATTTTTTGAAACTTCAGTAATTCATAGAAAATAGCTTGTTTATCAGAAAAAAATACGAATTTTATGTCCATTCCACATGAAATCGAATTTTCTACAACTTTGTAACTTTGAGTTTTCCCAAATTCCAAACAGAAAATATCCGAAATCCACAAACGGATGATTTTTAACACCTTTTAAAATTCATAACAAATCATGCGTTAATTTTTAACGGTTCAAAATTTGTGGACATATACTCAACTTATATATGTATAACATATCCAAAAATCACAACGATCCAACGGTTGGATTAAAATTATAACTCACGTAATAGAGCTTTAAGAACACCGATTTGATCTTTTAATACCTCCAATCCGACAAAATACTAATAAAATACCTCAACATTAATTCCTTCATTTATAACCACATAAATAAACCCATCATTTATATCCGCATCAAATAAATATTTTTTTATCATATAAATCAATAATTAATTATTCATAAATAATATTATGTAATAGAATAATAATATACTTAGCAAGCGGGTTCCATGAAAGAGGGGGCTTTCCGATAAGGATTTTTCTTTACTGGCGCGCAATTAGGTGACCAAACCTCACCTTGACAGAACTTTCTAGACATTGCCAATAATGCTATCTAATAATATTATTCAAATAATATGAATTATTGATCTGATAATAGAAAATACTGTGCCATGACAATTATTTAAACAACAATAATATAAAATATCAACGCATGAGAATTATTGAATCAATAAAATAAAATATAAAGCAATAAATTAATGTAACAATTATTGAGTAGTGCCTTCTTACGTAAGAATCAATAATTCAAAAATACATGCGTAATATGGTATGTCTTCTTTATGCAACCACGCGTATTACTGTATTTTAACCACCAGGTATTTCAACAGTGTTAACGGTAACAACTACGCCATTATTTATAAAAACTCAAACTTGTCATTTTATTTATCCGATATTTATTACATTATGGGGCCCTGAATGGTCGTACTTGCTTGCGATTTAATACGAATATTTCCCAACAACAAGAATATTCCACGACTAAACGAATATTCTCCGACAAAAATGAGTATTTTATAAACTCTTGCGTATTTTGAAAATTTTATATATACCACCCTTAACTTTAACTTTTATCAATTTAACCATTTACCGAATAATAATTATAAGAAAAATGGAATACTTTATTTCATAAAATTCGGGGTCTTACAATTAAAACCACCACCGACGGTCCAGATTGATTTACTATTAAAATCACCATCAACGGTCCAGATTGATTTAACTTATTACACTTTGGTACCCATAAAGTTTTTCAAGTTTACATTATTCCCCTCTAACTTTTGTAAATTACTTATTTTAAATAAACACATTCTTAATACTTCAACAATTATTCATCATTAATATTATAACTCATAATATTTAACAACCAGATCATTCCCAAAAAAGAGGGGGCTTTCCGATAAGGATTTCTCCTTATTGACGCGCAATTAGGTGATCAAATCTCGCCTCGATAGAACTTTCTATACATCATCAATATTGTCACAATTATTTATTTAATAATATAAAATATTATGCAGATGATACTATGACAATAATTGAATCAAATGACGTGAGATAGTATGCAACAATTACTATAGCAATAATTGAGTATAATTGTAAGACCCTAACTTATTATAAATATAATTGAATTTCTTCTATTCATTATCTTGAAATAATAAGGAGTTAATTTGATATAATACTTTGGTTATGGGTAAAATGTGCAAATTTTATAAATTTATAAAATATTCATTGTTGTCGGGGAATATTCGTTTGGTCGTGGAATATTCTTGTTGTCAGGGAATATATTAAATGCACGTTAAACCAATTATTATAGGCCCATAACTTGGAATAAGCTGTCGGATGAAGAAAAGCGACAAGTTTGAGTTTTTAAATATAGCG
This sequence comes from Panax ginseng, assembly GCA_020205605.1. Taxonomy (NCBI): domain Eukaryota; kingdom Viridiplantae; phylum Streptophyta; class Magnoliopsida; order Apiales; family Araliaceae; genus Panax; species Panax ginseng. The sequence goes on along the minus strand of CM035134.1, from coordinate 6,405,612 downwards.
GCATAATTGTTACGATTAATAATCATTGGATTACACGATTGTTAAAATATAATAATACGCTGGCGTGGTTGCGTAGTATATTACCAGTATTGCACGATATTTTTTGAATTATTGATTCTTACGTAGAAGACAATCGCTAAATAATTGTTACAATAATAAGCTGCTCAATATTTTATGTTATTGATTCAATAATTCTTTTGCGTTAATATTTTATATTATTGTTGTTTTAATAATTGTCACGACACAGTATTTCTCATTATCAGATCAATAATTCATATTATTTGAATAATATTATTAGATAGCATTATTGACAATGTCTAGAAAGTTCTGTCAATGAGAGATTTGGTCACCTAATTGCGCGCCAGTAAGGAGAAATCCTTATCGGAAAGCCCCCTCTTTCCTGGGAACGGTCTAGTTGTCATTATTGTGATTCTGTAATATTATTTATGAATAATTATTTATTGATTTTTATGATAAGGAAACATTTATTTTATGTGGATATAAATGAAGGAAATATTTATTTTTATGTGGATATAATTGAAGGAATTAATGTTGAGGTGTTTTATCAGTATTTTATCGGAATGGATGTATTAAAAATTATCCGTATATGGATTTCGGATATTTTCTGTTTGGAATTTGGAAAAAGTTTCTTCTGTAAAGTTGTAGAGAATTCGATTTCTTATGGAATTGACATAAAATTCTTATTTTTCTGATAAAAGGGCTATTTATTATGAATTGTTGAAGTTTCAGAAATTAAATATTTTTCTTAAAATTGGGTGGGACCCACTTTTGTTTTTTTGAAAGCATGTGGGCTGATATTTTTTTCCAAGTTGGCTTGCTCAGTTGGTTCATAGTGGGTGGGCGTAGAAGATTGAAAAAATAATATTATTATTTTATTCTCCTATGGCGTTCTAGCATTTTCTTATAAATAGGCGCTTAGGTTAGAATTGAAAATCACACCAGAAACATATGTTTTCTCTCTCTATATTATCGAGCGTATTTTTGTGAGTATTTTGATACTTCGAGAGTTGCTATTCAGTGCAAGTTTCCTTCGGTTTTACATCCGATATTCCGATTAGAAATACTGTTATTTTGAGGTAAGGGAGTTATTTTCTTCGTAAATGATATTATTTTCTTCAATATCATTATGCTGAAATATTGATATAAATTTTATTAAGGAATTTCTACCTTTTTGTGTCGGGGTTACTATTCACGTATACGGCACTATTCACCGAAAAATAAAATTTTTTCTTCTTTGTCCCAGATGTCTATTATGGTTACTATCTTTGATTGTATCCATATTTTGATCTTCATTCTTGAATTTTACTTCATTCTCTAATATTTGTCCTTTTATCTTACTAGGTTCATTCTCTAAAATATTTTTCATGATCCTCAGTCCATAATGATGATACTTGATGAATATCTTTGGCCTATAGTGCAAAGATGAATGATTACCTGATGAATATCTTTGACCCGTAGTGCAAATATGAACAGGTGTTGAGATAAACATGACCAACTGGTGATACAAATGAATATCTTTGGTCCGTAGTGCAAAGATGAATATTTGGTCCAAGATATATATTGATTGATGTTACAGGGATAAAATATTGATGATGGACTTTTAAATTCATAGATGATAGTAGATTTCATTCTTTACTTAACTCTTCTAATGAATTATTGTTTCCGCTGCAGTTGTTATTCTAAAACTTGTTGTCTATTATATTCTATCAGATTTTTCCTGTTGAAGACGAAGGATAATTTGTTGTATATTATCTTAGTCATAATATTCTTTACTGGGCTAGTTGAGCTCACCCTTTTCCTTTTTGTTCTATTTTTCTTCTCAGGAAGCGAGAACATAGCAGGAACCAGTCGGGGTATAGAGCGATGATCCTAGACAGTTATTTTAGTAGTCCTCACTATTTTTATAAAATAGTTCATCAATAATTGTAAAGAGGACTTTATTTGGGTGTGGATATTATCGAGAAGATAATATTTGTATTTAAACTCACAGTATGTGTTGTCGTATTTTGCACGACAATTATAATAATAAAGTTGTAGTTATTTTCTGTACCATGTATTTGGCGACTCAGAATGGGTGATGTATACCTATATTGGGGGCATCACAATAACTGAGTGACTTCTCACGTAAGCATCAATAATCAATACTGGTGTGCTGCTACTATGCAACCAACGCGTAGACATCGTATTTTTTACCACCGGGTAGTTCAACAGTTTAACGGTAAAACTTTCGCCGTTATTTTTATAAAAAGATAATTATGTCGTTTTCTAACTACGACAATACTTCCGTTGTGGGGTCCACCAATGATTGTGTCGTCGAACGAATATTATCTGACAAAAAGAATATTTCCCGACCAAACGAATATTCCCCAACACAACGAATATTTTATATCAACTTCATTAGTTTGCAAAAAATTTCTCATATCACCCTTAACTTTAACCTTTTATCAATTAAACCATTTACTAAATAAAATAATAATTATTAAAAAATTAAATACTTTGATTTTATAAAATTCTGGGTCTTACAATACTTATCAACAGTTCTTTGTTATACCCAAGACAAAAAGATCTCTCATCACCTGTCTTCACCTGAACCACCAAAGAACATAGTTAAATCCACAATTCATATTTATAATCATGTAAATCAACAGTTTCTCCTTGCCACAAAGGCTTAATAGAACGTTTACTCAATATCCTTACCCCAAAGGCTAAAGATATTCAAATGTAATAACAATGATCATACCAATCAGTTGTCTACCTTTGCACTACGGGCCAAAGATATTCAACTATAAAATAAATGGTCAATATCATTCCAATCAATTGTCTGTCAGTGCACTATGGTCAAAGACATTCAATTGTTAACTAATGGTCATGATCCTACCAATCACATCATCGAATTATCCATGCACTACGGGCCAAGGATATTCGTTATTATCACCAGTGGTCATGATCATGTCATACACCTGTCCATCTTTGCACTATAGGCCAAAGCTATTAATCAACAGTTCGTCTTTACACGTAAGCCAAAGATATACTGTGACGCCCCCAAAATAGGTCCATTCCATCCAACTCATTCTGATTCGCCAAATACATGGTACAGAAATAACTACAATTTTATTAATACATTTGTCGTGCAAAATACGACAACATATATATTGTGAGTTTAAATACAATTATTGTCTTCTAGACAATATACATACCCAAATAAATTCTCATCACAATTATTTATACATTATTTTACAAAAATGGTGAGGACTACTAAACAACTCTCTCTATAACATCATTTCATACCCAGGACTTGCATTTTTCGCTACATTCTCGCCTCCTGAGAAGAAAAATGGAACAAAAAGGAAAAGGGTGAGCTCAACTAGCCCAGTAAAGAATATTATGACTAAGATAATATACAAAAAATTATCGTTAGTCTCCAACAGAGAAAAATCTAATAGAATACAATAGACAACCAGTTTTAAATCAATCTTTGCAACGGAAATAATAATTCATTAGAAGAGTTAAGTAGAGAATGCAAACTACTATCTTCTATATATGAATTTAAAAGTTCATCGTCGATATTTTATCCCTATAACATCAATCAATATATATCTGGAATCAAATATTCATCTTTGCACTACAGGCCAAAGATATTCATCAGTTGGTCATGTTCATCTAAACACCTGTTCATCTTTGCACTACGGGCCAAAGATATTAATCAGTCGGTCATGTTCATCTCAACACCTGTTCATCTTTGCACTACGGCCAAAGATATTCATCAAGAAATCATTCATCTTTGCACTACAGGCCAAAGATATTTAGTAATATCATCATTTAGGACTGAGGATGATGAAAAATATTTTAAAGGAAACGAATCCAGTGAAACAAAAGAACAAATATTAAGGATTCGTACTTTACACAATCCAAGTTCAAAAATACTTCATAAATAATCAGAGTGGAGTAAAATTCAAGAATGAAGACCAAAACATAGATCCAATCCAAGATAGGAATCATAACAGACGATCTTGGACACAAAAAAAAGAAAATTTAATTTTTCTGTGAATAGTGTCGTATTCATGAATAGTGCCGTATACGTGAATAGTAACTCCGACACCAAAAGATAGAAATTTCACAAAAAAACATCATCACGCTTCGTGAATAGTACTCGTGAATAGTAACTCATGAATAGTAACTCATGAATAGTAACTCCGACATGAAAAAGTTTCAAATTTGATAAAAAGTTCCAAACAATATTTCGGCATAATGATATTGAAGAAATAATATCACTTACGAAGAAAATAACATCCCTTACCTCGAAAGACAAGTACTTTTAGTTGAAACACTTGGATATAGGCTATGACTTGAACTTGCAATCAGTATAGCAATACTCAAAGTATACTCAAAATACTCACAAGAATACGCTCAATAATATAGAGAGAAAACTTGGTTTTACGGTGTGATTTTCAATTCTATCCTAAGCACCCTATTTATAGGAAAATGCTTAGAACACCAAAGTAGAAAATTAAATATAATGATAATATATATATTAATTTGTCTACGCCCACTTAGAATCATCTGAATTCAGCAACTTAGCATGTGTTAAAGATGTCCACCAAACACAAAAAACGTTTTTCTTATTTAAATTATTTTAAACTTCCAAAAATCAATTATTTCGGAGCTTCGGAACTTCAATAATTCATAATAAATAGCCCTTTTATTAGAAAATTTGAATCTCTCTTTTTTTATAGGAAATTCAATTCTTTATAACTTTGCAGAAGAAAGTTTTTCCAAATTCCAAACAGAAATTGACCAAAATCCATAAACGGGCGATTTTAAAAGCTATAATCAAATTTCAGTCAAGAAATGGATCTACCGACACACAAAATCTATTTTTAATATTTATTGCAATAAAAATACTCTTTTTTCTCGTATACTCATATATCCCACATTTATTGTAAAAATATCACCATTATTATATTATTAAAATATAATAATATATTTAAATGAATTATTTTATCAGAAAAAGATAAAATTTCAATTTTCAACAATTGTCACATTAAAAATTTTCTCTATCTATATCCACATAAAATCAATATTTTTTCTCATCATATAAATCAATAATTAATTATTCACAAATAATATTACGGAATCACAATCTTGCAACCGGTAGTTCTCCAGAAAGAGGGCTTTCAATAAGAATTTCTCCTCTTCTTGGCAAGCAATTAGGTGACCAAACCTCTCCTTAGAGCAGAACTTTCTAGACATTACCAATAATGTTTTCTAATAATATTATTAGGATAATATGAATTATTGCTTCGATAATGGAAAATCTTGTGTAATGATAATTTATTAAAACAACGATAATATAAAATATCATCGCAAAGAATTGTTGAATCAATAAAATAAAATCTTTGAGCAAAGAATTATCGTAACAATTTTTGAGTAGTGCCTCTTACGTAAGAATCAATAATTGGTGCAATACCTGTGCTTCTTGTGTTTTAACCATAGAGTATTTTAACAAAGATAACTTGAATAACTACGCTGTTATTTATAAACAACTTATATTTGTGCGTTTTCTTCATCCAATCGCTTTTAAGTTATGGGGCCCACAAAAGATCGCTGGCTGGTTGCATGCGAATATTCCCGAAGCAGATTGAATATTCCACAACCAAACGAATATTCCCCGACAATAATGAATATTTTATAGCCACTTGCTTATTCGAAATATTTGCGTATTTTACCCATAACTATCCACAATCAAATCAACCCTTACTATTTCAAAATAATAAATAGAGGAAAATAAATTTCATTTATTAATAATTTGGGGTCTTACAGCCTCCCCTCCTTATGAAATTTCGTCCTCGAAATTGACGACGATACACTGGTGTTTGAAAAGATGAGAATACCTCGCTTTCATTTCGCTTTCCAACTCCCGGTCATTTCCTCAATAGCATGGTTTCTCCACAAAATTTTAACTTGTGGTATAACCTCGGTACATAGGATATGTTCTTTCCTATCCAAGATCTTGGTGGGGAACCTCCTCGTCACGTTAAGTCTTCTGCTATCTCGTCGGTTCTAACTTCAATGGCGTGGTTCGGGTCATCCAAATATTTACGTAACATCGATACGTGAAAAGCGTTATGAACACGCCATACTTGGCGGTGAAACGAGTCTATAGGCCACGGTTCCTATTCGATCGAGAATTTCAAATGGATTAATAAATCGAAGGTTTGAGCTTTCCTCACCTCACCGATTCTCGCTTTTGAAATAACAACTTCTTGCACCTCCTTCTTCAAATTCATCATTCGATTGTGTAGCTTGAACAACTTTAACTTTATCGATTAAAGTTGATTATACTCAGATATATCATCACGTGGGTACCTAGAGTTTTCATCTCCATCTCTATTATTTATAAATTATACGAAATGAGTCTTTGACAATATCGTACTCGTACTTGGATACGATCTTCTACTCAACACGTCAGCTACCACGTTCGCTTTTCCAGGATGGCATGGTCAGAACATGTGCTGAAATGAGTCTCCTCTTGAGTTCTTCGAAGCTCTTCCCACATTCCTTGCTTCATTCGAATTTTGTATCTCTACGAGTCAGCTGCGTTAATGGAATAGCGATTCGAGAATATCCTTCAACGAATCTGCAATAATAACCAACTAAGCCTAAAAAGCTACGTATTTTAATTACCGACTTAGGTTGTTCTCAACTGTGACTCATATTCCAACCTTGGATAGCACGTTACAATGACACCTATCAGTTTACTATCGCACGAATATGGTGTCCCCTACGGAGAGTCTGGCTTTGGTGTATTCCACAAAGGAAATCACCAGATAAAGGCTCAGGTACCAAATTCTATAGTTGAATTTTTAACTCCTGAAGTTCAATAGGAGCCATTCGATATGAGATTTTAGAAATGAGTTTTGTACCGGGTTCAAAGTCGATACAAAATTTAATATCAGGCTTTGGGAGTAAGCCAAGAAATTCTTTAGGAAATACGTCAGGAAAAATCAATAACAACAGGAATATTATTCAAATCTGACGTGTCTTTATTCAAATCCATAACATGGACTAAGAAAAGTTGACATCTGTAATAAACGAATGACTTCATGGCTTGATATGAAAATGTTTGACTACAATGGTTTGATTGTTTGAATTCGAATAACAGGTTGCTTAGGAATATGAAAACTAACAACCTTACGAAAGTAATCAATTTCGGCATGATGAGTAGTTAACATTAAAATCACATCAAAAGCAAATATCTCTATAGAAATAAGGTTAACAGGTAATGTGATAGTGCCAACCTGAATCAAGCAAGATTTCTAAACAACGGATGTAATGAAAGTTTCTCCTAACGGAGTCTCCATAAATAGGTCAAAGTCTAATTTCTCCGTAGTCAAGTTCAAGCGTTGGCGCAAGCAAAGAGATAAAAGAATGGGTAGAACCGGTATCTAGTAAGGTATAAACTTCGCAAGAATTTATAACTAACTAACCCGTGCTAACTTCATTCGGGTTCCTCGTATTTTGACCGGTCACGACAAACACTCTTCCAGGAACCGTTGACTTTGAATTTTCTGGGACATCCTTTTGAGTCACCATTCCCGCTGGACTGGGTTTCGATACCGTACAATCTCAAGCGGTATGTCCTTCTTTTCCATAATTATAGCATACCTTAAACTGTTGTGGGCAGTTTAGGCTGATATGTCCCTCTTTCCTGCATTTGTAACATATGACCGGTGGTCTTTCTCTCTCCTTGGAACCGATTCTTCTTTGGCGTTGACGTCTTCACATGGTCGTTGTTGAATCTCCTCTTTTTAAAATCTTCTCCCGACTCGCTTCTTCTATTTTCATGGCCACGATTACCACCAAAGTGGTTACCGCCTTTGTTCATATTCTTCTTTATCCATTTGGTTATCGTTATTACGATGATCGCTATCTTGATATGATCCTGGTTATGGTCCCTCGGTTGAACGTACTTTCGTTATCTCACTCTAACAATCGAGCCCTATTGACAACATCCGAATAGAGAAAATTTATGAGAAATGAGATCTTGGCGTATGTCGGGTTTCAAACCTCTCGAAACATCCGCGTCATACATTCCTCATTCTCCACCAAATGAGGTGCAAACACGGATAACTCCATGAACTCTCGCCTCGTCTTTGGGACACCGTCATGTTATTCTGCTCCAGTCTAATAAACTCCACTTCCTTCATATGACGAATACTTTCGTGGAAGTACTTGTCATTGAACTGTTTCTGAAATGTCTCCCATGACATGCCGAAAGTGCATTTGGATGGAGTGCTTCAGAGATTCCCACCAGTAATCTGCCTCGTTACGAAATATAAAAGTAGCGAATGGAACTTTCTGTTCCTCCGTGTATCCCAAGACATCGAATATCTTGGTAATTTGTTTGACCCACGACTCGCCTTAATCGGATCCCGCTTTCCCTGCACTCGGTGGTCCCAACTCTTTGAATCGCTTCATTTGTGACCACCGTGAATTGCTATCATTTCTCCTGTATTTTGAACACGAGTCTCCCAAATTCGATTTTGCATGAAGCGCTAAAAGCTTCTAAACATGCCCTCGTTCATCATCTTTCAAATTGGTGTTGTTCACAGTGGAGGTACATTGCCACATTGTTGACGTTCTCCTCGTTGGTAAGTACATGCATCTCCACGGTCTCATTTACTCCCTTTCATTAATATTCTCAATCGACATTCTCAAATATCGTCATAAAACAAGGGTTAATTAAGAAAATCAATATATCACATAATATCCCTATATACTAACCAACTAACAAATAAGCTTAGGTAGGACAAACTAGCGAAGGATTTACTTGTCTCTCTCCTCCTAGTTCTATTCCCGATCTCCGCCAGAGATCATATCCCTAAGCTCTGATACCAACTGTGGACGCCCCAAAATAGGTCCATTCCATCCAAGCCATTCTAAGTCGCCAAATACATGGTACAGAAATAACTACAACTTTATTAATACATTTGTCGTGCAAAATACGACAACATATATATCTTGTGAGTTTAAATACAATTATTGTCTTCTAGACAATATACATACCAAATAAATTCTCATCACAATTATTTATACATTATTTTACAAAAATGGTGAGGAGTACTAAACAACTCTCTCTCTATAACCATCATTCCATTTTGAGCTCTGCATCGCTACATTCTCGCCTCCCGAGAAGAAAAATGGAACAAAAAGGAAAAGGGTGAACTCAACTAGCCCGATAAAGAATATTATGACTAAGATAATATACAAAAATTATCGTTAGTCTCCAACAGAGAAAAATCTAATAGAATACAATAGACAACCGCTTTTAAATCAATCTTCACAGCGAAATAATAATTCATTAGAAGAGTTAAGTAGAGAATGCAAACTACTATCTTCTATATATGAATTTAAAAGTTCATCGTCGATATTTTATCCCTATAACATCAATCAATATATATCCGGAATCAAATATTCATCTTTGCACTACAGGCCAAAGATATTCATCAGTTGGTCATGTTCATCTAAACACCTGTTCATCTTTGCACTACACTAGCCAAAGATATTAATCGATCGGCCATATGTTCATCTCAACACTGCTCATCTTTGACTACGGGCCAAAGATATTCATCAAGAAATCATTCATCTTTGCACTACATGTGCCAAAGATATTCAAGTAATATCATCATTTAGGGTGAGGATGATGAAAAATATTTTAAAGGAAACGAATCCAGTGAAACAAAAGAATAAATATTAAGGATTCGTACTTTACACAATCCAAGTTCAAAAATACTTCATAAATAATCAAAGTGGAGTAAAATTCAAGAATGAAGACCAAAACATAGATCCAATCCAAGATAGGAATCATAACAGCCGATCTTGGACACAGAAAAGAAAATTTAATTTTTCTGTGAATAGTGTCGTATTCGTGAATACGTGAATAGTAACTCCGACACCAAAAGATAGAAATTTCATAAAAAAACATCATCACGCTTCGTGAATAGTAACTCGTGAATAGTAACTCATGAATAGTAACTCCGACATGAAAAAGTTCCAAATTTGATAAAAAGTTCCAAACAATATTTCGGCATAATGATATTGAAGAAATAATATCACTTACGAAGAAAATAACATCCCTTACCTCGAAAAACAGTACTTCTAGTTGAAACACCGGATATAGGCTATGACTTGAACTTGCACCGTATAGCAATACTCAAAGTATACTCAAAATACTCACAAGAATAATTTCGATAATATAGAGAGAAAACTTGATTTACGGTGTGATTTTCAATTCTAACCCAAGACCCTATTTATAGGAAAATGCTTAGAACACCAAAGTAGAAAATTTAATATAATAATAATATATATATTAATTTGTCTACACCCACTTAGAATCATCTGAATTCAGCAACTTAGCATGTGTTAAAGATGCCCACCAAACACAAAAAAACGTTTTTCTTATTTAAATTATTTTAAACTTCCAAAAACCAATTATTTCGGAGCTTCGGAACTTCAATAATTCATAATAAATAGCCCTTTTATCAAAAAATTCGAATCTCGCGACCTTTTATAAGAAATTCAATTCACTACAACTTTGCAGAAGAAAGTGTTTCCAAATTCCAAACAGAAATTGACCAAAATCCATAAACGGGCGATTTTACAAGCTATAATCAAATTTCAGTCAAGAAATGGATCTACCGACACACAAAATCTGTTTTTAATATTTATTGCAATAAAAATACTCTTTTTTCCTCGTATACTCATATATCCCACATTCATTGTAAAAATATCACCATTATTATATTATTAAAATATAATAATATATTTAAATGAATTATTTTATCGAGAAAAAGATAAAATTTCAATTTTCAACAATTGTCACATTAAAAATTTTCTCCATCTATATCCACATAAAATCAATATTTTCCTCATCATATAAATCAATAATTAATTATTCACAAATAATATTACTGAATCGTGATCTTGCAATCGGTGTTCCTCCAAGAAAGAGGGGTTTTCCAATAAGAATTTCTCTCTTCACTGGCAATGATTAGGTGACCAAACCTCTCCTTAGACAGAACTTTCTAGACATTGCCAATAATATTTTTAATAATATTATTAGGATAATATGAATTATTGCTTCGATAATGGAAAATCTTTGTGTAATGACAATTTATTGAAACAACAAGTAATATAAAATATCAATGCAAAGCAATTATTGAATCAATAAAATAAAATCTTTGAATCGAATAATTCATTTGTAACAATTATTGAAAGTAGTGCCTTCTTACGTAAGAATCAATAATTGGTGCATACTGCAGTATCTTCGTGTTTTAACCAAGAGTATTTTAACGAGATTAATTCAGTAACAACTTCGCCAAGTTATTTATAAACAACTTATATTTGTCATTTTCTTCATCCAATCACTTTCCAGTTATGGGGCCCACAAAAGATCTACTTATCGCATTACGAATATTCCCAAACAATAATGAATATTTTATAACCACTTGCTTATTCGAAATATTTGCGTATTTTACCCATAACTATCCACATTAATCAAATCAACCCTTACTATTTCAAAATAATAAATAGAGGAAAATAAATTTTATTTATTAATAATTTGGGGTCTTACATATACAACTGTAAAACCAATAATCAACAGTCCATCTTTGCACGTAAGCCAAAGATATACAACTGTAAAACCAATAATCAACAGTCCATCTTTGCACGTAAGCCAAAGATGACTTTCATCATAATATAAGCATGAGGATGATGACAATGATATAAGCATTAATCAAACGAAATAAAAGATAAATATTAAAGACTTTAAATTTATCCAGAGTTTAAAAATATCCAAATTGTCAACATGATACTGCTTTGTGGAGTAAAATTCAAGAATAATATTCATGTATCAAAAATAATTTGGACGGAAAAGAAATAAATTTTTTAGGTGAATAGTACCCCATGAATAGTACCTTATGAATATTACTTCGGGAATAGTACTTCGTGAATATTACCACGTCTCCTCCTTAAGTGGTTCTAGCTTTCCCAAAAGCTACGGTGGTCCCAGCTCCTTGAACTGATTAGCGGTGACCGACCGTGGGTTGCCATTATTTCCACCTATATTTTGAACAGGAGTCTCTCTTACCTGATGTTGCATGAAATGCATAAAGCCTCTGAACATCCCATCGTTCATCATTTGATCGGTGTTGTTATTTACCTGAGGATTATTGTCTTCCTATTGCACATTATCCTGGGTATTGATCGTTGGTGACTCAACGGTCTCATCTGCTTCATTGCCGATCTCAACATTTTTAGATGCCATTTTAAACATTATCAAAAAACAAGGATTAATTAATATATCACATATTATCCCTATACTCTGACCGACCAATTAAATACCAAATAAACTTAGGTAGGTCATACTAGCGAAGGAATTCACCGCTCTCCCTCCTAGTTCTTGTCTCACATCTCGGTTGGGGATGATATCCTAAGCTTTGATACCAATTGTGACGCCCCCAAAAGCGGTATACATCACCCATCTTGAGTCATGGGATACATGGTACATAAATTCAAATACAACTTAATTATACAACAGTCGTGTAAAATACGACAAAACATAGCTGAGAGTTTAAACAAGAATATTATCATCTAGACAATATCCACACTCAATGGTGTCCTCATTACAATTATTATCACATGATTCTGTAGAATAGTGAGGACTATCACTCCATTCCCCGACTCGTCCCAGCTATATTCTCATTTCCTGAAGAGAACAATGAAAGAAAAGGTGAGCTCAACTAGCCCAGTAAGAAATATTATGACTAAGATAATGCAGAATAAATTATCCTTAGCCTTCAACAGTATAACAACTGATAGAATACAATAGACAACAAGTTTTAGATCAACAACTGCAGCGAAAATAAGCAATCCATTAGAAGAGTCAAGTAGAGCATAAAATCTACTATCTTCTATGATTTAAAAAGTTTTTCATCAACTTTATCGCTGAGACTCAACTTAATAAATAAACCACATCATCGAATACCCGAGTGAATAATACTAAAGTGAATAGTAATTGGGTGAATAGTAACCCGTGAATAGTAACTCGTAATAGAAAAATACCAAAGAAAACGATATTTCATAACGAGTACAAAAGAAATGATATTCCAGATGAGTATAATAGAATATACGAAACTACAAATAGATTTTCACCCGCCATGCGGTAATCCACGTAGACAGATCATTTCCATAATTTAATAAAGAATGAATACGAAGGATCATTCACCATGCAAATGCAGTAATCCACATGTATGATTATTCCAACAAAATAATAAAAATGGAATAATGGAAGAATTCACCATGCATGCGGTAATCCACATGTAATAAAAGTTATTCCAATAGAATAATAAAGAATGGAATCGGTCATGCATAATCCGCAAGACAAACAGGATATTCTAATGAGAATAATAAAGAAGCGAAACCGGTCATGCGTAATCCTTACAGATAGGATATTCCAACGATAATAATAAAGAAGCGGAACCGGGTCATGCGTAATCCGCATGCAGACATGATATTCCAAATGAATAATAAAGAATGAAATAACAATGAATTCACCGGGCATGCGATAGATCGCCGCATGCATAAAGGTTATTCCAATGAGAATAATTAAGAATGGAATAATGAGAAGAATTTCACCATATATGCATTACTTGATGATAGGCGAGTTATTCCAACATAATAATAAAGAATGGAATAACAACCCTTACGAGTATTGAAAGAAAATAACTCTCTTCATGAATACGAAAGAATAATACCCCTTACCTCAAAAGAAGACTAGATACTGGAATAGTGAGGTAGTAGACTTCTCTTCTTCCTTCTCTCTATAATTTCTCTCTATAATAATTTCTCTATAGCTTTAGTGAATTGGTGAAAAATAATGAAGGAATGAGCTTCTATTTATAGGAAAATATAGTTTCGATAATTGCACATTTTGGGGCTCGAAATATTACAGTATAATACCTTCCTCATTTCCTTCATTTTTAATTTGGTCCTGCAAGTATTATCAAACTTGCACCACCTCCCCTAATAGTAAATCATGTGAATAAATAGTTCTAGACATGTGAAAATATGAATTACAGTATAGTACCTCCATCTATACCTCCATTTTTAACTTAGTCATGCAAGTATTATCAATCTTGCACCAACTCCCCTAATAGTACAAGAATGTGAATCAATAGTACACATATGTGAACAAATAGTTATAATCATGTGAATCAATAGCAATTAATTGCTTATTTATCCGGTTAATTACCCGATTGGTAAATATAACCTCCAGACATCAACTATTATCGAAATAAATGTCAATTTTCACTAACACTAATAATTCCAACGCAATGGAACTATCAATTTTATCTTTAATCAACACGAACTTATTTATCATTAATATTATAACTCACAATATTTAACAATCAGATCATTCCCAAGAAAGAGGGGGCTTTTCGATAAGGATTTCTCCTTATTGGCGCGCAATTAGGTGACCAAACCTCTCCTTGATGAACTTAGACATTGTCAATATTGCAACTAATAATATGAATAACTTTCTCTTTGTCTCAATTATTGATTTAATAATATAACATTATACGGATGATCTTTGTGATAATAATTGAATCAATAATACGAGAGAGATATGATGCGACAATTCTTTGTAGTAATAATTGATTATAACTTCGGTGACTTTTACGTAAGCATCAATAATCAATACTGGTGTCTTGCTATGCAACCACAGCAGACATTGTACTTTTACTACTAGAGAGTAGTTCAAGCGGTTTTAACGGTAACACTTTCGCCATTATTTTTATAAAAAGATAATTCTGTCGTTTTCTAACTACGACAATACTTATGTTGTGGCGTCCACCAATGATTGTGCCATCGTACGGATATTCTCCGACAAAATGAATATTCCCCGACCAATCAAATATTATATAACAATTTGCATACTTTGCAAAATTTATAAATATTACCCACAACTATAACATTATATCAAATCCACACCATAATATTCAAAAAAAATATTTTGAGAAATTTAAATTTTTATTCATAAAATTTGGGGTCTCACATCACAGGTATCCTCGGCATGCCTAGTACTCGATACCTGCTGGTACTACTACTAGGGGGATCCTGAGACGCGACCCATAGTCTTAACTCGTCATCCCGAGATAATACAATCTCGGTCGGAGAAATTGTAGAATCTAACGGCTCAGCACCCCCTAGCAGCCTCCAACTCAACTATACGCTAGTCCCGAAGCTTCTGAAATTGGTCCTTTAATTTATTTTGCGACATTGAACATTAATTAAATCATTATATCAACTATCTACTATTAATAATTATATACAAATATTTCTATTAGTCTTTTGTATAATTAATCTTCATGGAGACATCTTTAGAATCTTCTACGTGTGGGCTCTATCCCAAAACTCTAGCATGGTAGGAGGTCGTCCCAAGCTATCCCGCATGGCCTAATAAATACATGAAAATAACATTTAACAATTATTATAATGACAATCGAATAACTAAAGAACAAAATTACGATACTTACCGACTTCACTTCCTCAAATGACCGTGAGGCAGTAGTACTGTGTATGACTCGGAGCTGGCCATGATTCTTTTTGGCCTACTCGGACTTTTTCTTGAAGTCATCAGTGTCCCAGTGTGTACACATAGCCTCCCATGTTGCATCGGAGACTAATAATAATTTATTATAGTGATTTATTTAATTTTATTCTATTTTAATTTATTATGAATTTATATTTTATTTTGTATTATATTATATTATATTAATTAAATATAATTTATTTTATTTTATTTATTTATTTATTAATTAGATAAGATTTAAGTTATTTCATTTAGTTTTATTTTATTTTCTTTAATTTAATTTGTATCACATTATATTATTTTATTTATTTTATTATAATTCATTTTAATTTATTTATTTTATTTTAATTAAATTTTGTTATTTCAATTATTTAATTTTATTTTATTTTAAATTAATTATCTTATGTTATTTAATTTTATTATTTTATATTATATTATCTTATAATATAATATGTAAATTAAATAGTGTTATTATATTATATTATTTTATTTTATTTATTAGTGTTAAAACTAAGTACATGGTACTTAGTTTATTTTAATATTGGCAAACTAAATAAAATACATAAATAAAATAAAATAGGGGTCACAAATATTGCAATTGAATATTTCTGACAGAAATTCCATCGGGAATTCTGTCAAAAATAGCAATTCACAAAGCAAAATTAAATTGTAGGATATCATAGCAATACTAATTAAGCCAATACCAAAATCAGACCCAATTGAGCTAAATAATATCAATGAATCATAAAGAAACGAAATCTCATCATCAATGAAATAATATATAATTCTGAATAGACTGATAAAACACAAAATCAATCCCAAAATTGTCAAACACCCACTTAAGACTTACAAAAATATATTTGTAGAAATTAAATAATCCCAATTTTTAGAAAAAAAAATAATCCCAATTTTCAGCAACAAAATTTGCAGAACATAAACAATGCCAATTTCATTGATAATCATTCAAAATTAGCCACAATTTCATCAACAGTTCAAATTAAGTTCCAATTTCAGCAATTTCACCAACAATAGATATATAGTAGGAGTACTTTCAAACATACATTTCACCAATATGCACAATATAGGGTAGGAAATTAAACATACCTTTTAGGTAAAAAATTATTGGCGACAAAGTAGTGATGAACGTCGGCGTGAAGGTGGCGCCGGTGTAGTGGACGAGCGAGATGGATGTGGAGGGAGGAGGGGGTGACTGTTGGGATTTCGGCACATCAAAGAAACGCATAACGGAATATAAATTGAACAAAACAAAATAATTTCTGAATATAAATTAATTCAGTGTTTAAGAGATTATACCGATTATGAAAAAGCTTCTGAAACGCTTCAAATCTCTAACGCTATCCCTCACAAAACTACGTCTCTATGGTATCCACACGAACGCCCGCGAACCATCGCACGATTCTGCAATAAAGGGAGCTGTGGTACTAGCCACCAAAGGAATAGGATTTTCGAAACTTTTTCTCTCTAGTCTCTCTCTAAGAGCGGCTAGGGTTTGTTAGGTTATTATGATAATCCCTAAAATGGCTAGTACATATCATATATATAGCGGTTAAAAAGAAATTAATCAAAAACCTAATTTAATTAAAATATAAACCGAATTTATATATATATATATATATATATATATATATTAAGTCTTACTTAATTAATATACCTATATATAATTATCCTATTAATTTAAATTCGTAATTTAAATACTATCAATCATATTGACATATTTAAATCTTTACAATTTAAATTAATTCCCTTTTAATTACGTTCTATGTGTGTGACCCTATATGTAAGACCCCAACTTTTATGAATAAATATTATTTCTCTCGAAATATATTTTTGAATATTATGGTGTGGATATGATATAATGTTATAGTTATGGGTAATATTTACAAAATTTGCAAAGTAAGCAAGTGGTTATATAATATTCGATTGGTCGGAGAATATTCATTTTAACAGGAATATTAAATACGACGCGGCACAATCATTGGTGGACCCCAATAACGGAAGTATTGTCGTAGTAAGAAAAGCGGTAATTATCTTTTTATAAAAATAACGGCGGAAGTGTTACTGCAGAAAGCTCATTGAACTACTCAAGAGTAAAAGTAAAGATGTCTGCTGTGGTGGTCATAAGTAGACACACGGTATTGGTTATTGATGTTTACGTGAGAAGTCACTCAGTTATACTCAATTATTGCTATAGTAATTGCTGCATCATATCTCTCATATTATTGATTCGATTATTGTCACAGTATCATCTGCATAATATGATATATTATTAAATCAATAATTGAGACGACAAAGTTATTCATATTATTAAATTGCAATATTTACAATGTCAGAAGTTCTGTCAAGGAGAGGTTTGGTCACCTAATTGCGCGCCAATAGGGAGAAATCCTTATTGGAAAGCCCCCTCTTTCCTGGGAACGACCCGGTTGTTAAATATTGTGAGTTATAATATTGATGATGAATAAGCTCGTGTTGATTAAAGATGAAATTGATAGTTCCATTGTGTGAAAATTATTAGTGTTAGTAGAAATCGATATTTATGTCGATAATAATTGATGTCTGGAGGTTATATTGTTCAATCAGGTATTCGGGGCACTTTTTGTATCGGAGTACTATTCGCGAGTTACTATTCATGAGTTACTATTCACGAGTTCCTATTTATGGGGTACTATTCACCCGAAAAATATATTTCTTTTCGGTCCAAATCATTTTTGGGTACAATATTATTCCATGAGGAGATGTGCTAATTTTTCAGACCGTTGGTTGAAATTATAATTTTAATAGTAAATCAATATGGATCGTTGATTTAAAGTTTTAATAGTAACTTGTCCCTTCAGTTTTCCAAGAGTTATTTGTCCCTTCAGTTTTCCAAGAGTTATTTGCCTCTTCGGTGTTTCAAAAGTTAATTGCCCCTTCGCAAATAGTAGTTGTCTCTTCAATATTACCAAGAGTCATTTTGACCCTTCGTTAAGACCAAGAGCCACTTTCAGTTCTTCTATAAATAGAAGCTCATTCCTTTATTATTTCTTATTTAATTCATTTGAAACTCTAGAGAGAGAAACTATAGAGAGAAAGAATAAAAGTATTCTGCTACTTCACTTTTCCAATATCCAATTTTTCTAAAGTTAAGGGGTATTATTCTTTCATATTCATGAAGAGAATTATTTTCTTTTAATACTCGTAAGAGTTGTTATTCCATTCTTCATTATTATGTTGGAATAACTGTTTGCGCAATCACCGCATACATGGTGAAATTCTTACATTATTCCATTCTTGATTATTATATGTTGGAATAACTGTTTATGCGGCAATACCGCATACATGGTGAAATTCTACATTATTCCATTCTTTAATATTATGTTGGAATAACTTTGTTTATCTGCCAAGCACCGCATACACGTGGTGAAATTCTTCTATTATTCCGTTCTTTATTATTCGCCGGAATATCCATGCTCGTGCATTTACGCCGGACTGGTTTCATTATTTATTATTCGCCGTAATATCTTGTTTGTGCGTTTACGTCGGACCTGGTTCTATTATTTATTATTCTGTCGAAATATCCTGTCCGTGCGTTTACGCATAACTTGGTTCCATAATTTATTATTTCATTGGGAATAACACATGCATGCGATCTATCGCACGCATGGTGAATCCTTCTATTATTCCATTCTTTTTTATTCTGTTGGAATAACATGTTTATGTGGATTACCACATGCATGGTGTATGATCCTTTGTATTTATTCCTTATTAAATTGTGGAAATGATCTGTATACGTGGATTACCGCATGGCGGGTGAAAATCTATTTGCAGTTTCATATATTCTGTTATACTCAGTTGGTTAAAGTTTTGGCTTCTATACTCCATGAAATTAGTAGAATATCCTAGATATTTACGCTTCATCTAGTATCTTTTCATGGAAATATTCTTCTGAGCATTCTTGAATTTTACTCCACAAAGCAGTATCATGTTGACAATTTGGACGTTATTGAGTTCTGGATAAATTAATTCTTAAACTTGTTTTATTCAATTATTATGTCATTGTTATCATCCTCATGTTTATATTGTAATGAAAGTCATCTTTGGCTTACGTGCATAGATGGACTTAGTATGATTATGACCAGGGATCATTTGATAGAATCATGACCTCTAATGTTATAAATGGTATGGTAAAAGTCCTCAGTGGCCTGTAATGCATTGATGGATAGTTTTTGGTATGATTATAACCAGGGATTGTTCAGTATAGTCATAACCATTGATGATTTAATGAATATCCTTGGCCCGTAGTACAGGGATGATTAGATGATGTGTTTTATTTATTAAGTTGAGTCTCAGCGATAAAAATTGATGAAAACATTTTAAATCATAGGAGTTAGTAGATATCATGCTTTACTTGACTCTTCTAATGAATTACTTATTCCGCTGCAGTTAAACTTGATGTCTATTATATTTTATCAGTTTAACATTGTTGAAGACTAATGATAATTTATTCTGTATTATCTTAGTCATAATATTTTTTACTGGGCTAGTTGAGCTCACCCTTTCTTTCACTGTTCTCTTCAGGAAATGAGAATATAGCTGGGACGAGTCGGGGAATGGAGTGACGGTCCAGATAATAGCATTAGTAGTCCTCACTATTCTGTTAAATAGTGTGATAATAAATATAATGAGGACTCCATTGAGTGTGGATATTATTTAGATGACAATATTCTTATTAAAACTCTCAGTTTATGTTTGTCGTATTTTACACGACGGTTGTATTATTAAGTTTTATTTGTATTTTTGTACCATGTATTTGGCGACTAAAGATGGGTGATGTATACCTATTTTGGGGGGCCACAGGTTGGTATCAAAGCTAGGGATATGATCCCTGGCTGAGATGTGAGGCAAGAACTAGGAGGGGAGAGACGGGGGAATTCCTTCGCTAGTATGACCTACCTAAGTTTATTTAGTATTTAATTGATCGGTCAGAGTATAGGGATAATATGTGATATATTAATTAACCGTTGTTTTGTTGTAGTATTTGAAAATGGCATCCGAAAAAATATACAACTGTAAAACCAATAGTCCATCTTTACACGTAAGACAAAAAAATATACAACTGTAAAACAAATAATCAATAGTCCATCTATGCACGTAAGCCACAGATGACTTTTATCATAATATAAGCATAAGGATGATGACAATTATATAGGCATTAATCAAACGAAATCAAGGATAAATATTAAAGACTTTAAATTTATCCAGAGTTTAAAAATATCCAAATTGTCAACATGATACTGTTTTGTGGAGTAAAATTCAAGAATAATATTCATGTACCAAAAATAATTTGGACAGAAAAGAAATATATTTTTTGGGTAAATAGTAACTCGTGAATAGTAACTCATGAATAGTAACTCGTGAATAGTAACTCATGAATAGTAACTCGTGAATAGTAACTCATGAATAGTACTCTGTATTTGTACATAGTACCGTATACATAAATAATGCCATATACGCAAATAGTACCATATACATGAATAGTGACGTATACGTAAATAATAACTCCGGCACAAAAAGATAAAGGTTCACAATAAAATTCATATCAATATTTATAACACCTTAATCCAAATGTTATAAATCACTTAATAATCTCATAATCTAATATTATTAATATTACCATAATATTTTAATCATTTCTTAAACTTATAAATAATTTATTTTAATTGTTTACACTTTACTAATTAATGCATTTAATCATCCTAAAATGACAAACTCATAAGATTTTATCACCAATAACCAAAACTCTCATCAAAAATCTGCATATACCTTATATAGGATTCTCAAGCCATAAAATTCTATTTTCTAATTTTCTTACTTCACATAACATATTTAATTCATTTACTCATAACTAGTCCATTTTTATGAAAAATACCAAATCAATTCAAACAAATTTTTTTTCCTAGGATTTAGCAGAATATAGTCCCATATTGAACATATATTTTTCTCATATGGCTAAAACTACCGAATATTTAGACATTTATCAAAAACTATACTATTGTCCAAAAATTCCAAAATTTATAGGGTATACTGCTGTTATATAGATGTACTCCCAATAAAAATTTCACCAATTTTGGAGTTAACCACAAGGAGTTATAAGGGTTTACTTTTAAAATAGTCTTTTCTCATAAAATTCATAACTCCTAATCTATACATCCAAAAATCGCCATTTTTGGACACAATCTAGAAAACTCATCAACTTATCATTTCAATTTTTTTCAGAATTTTTGAGGGTAGGAAAAATTATGAAACTACCCCTGGCAGAAACCCCTTACTTACAACGGTTGAACGAAAATAATATTTCTTACGAATATTGAACGGAAATAATATTCTTTATGAATATTAAACGAATATAATGAATATTGAACTATAATAATATTCATACGAATACGAAAAATAATATCTCTTCAGAATATAAAAAAAAAATAATTCTTACCTCAGAAGAAGACTGGATACTGGAGTAATGAAGTAGCAGACTACTCTTCTTCTTTCTCTATATAGCTTCTCTCTCTATAATTGCTCTTGTGAGACTTAGTGAATTGGTTAAAAATGAAGGAAGAATGAGCTTCTATTTATAGAAAAATATAGTTTCAATAATTGCACATTTTGGGGCTCGAAATATTACAGTATAATACATTCCTCTTTTTCTTTATTTTTAATTTAGTCCTGCAAGTATTATCAAACTTGTACCACCTCCCCTAATAGTAAATCATGTGAATCAATAGTAAATCATGTGACTCAATAGTTCTAAACATGTGAAAAAATTAATTATAGTATAGTACCTTCAACTATACCTCCATTTTAATTTAGTCATGCAAGTATTATCAATCTTGCACCAACCCCTAATAGTAAATCATGTGAATCAATAGTACACATGTGAACATATAGTTATAAGCATGTGAATTAATAGCAATTAATTGCTCATTTATACGATTAATTACCTGATTGGTTAATATAACTTCCAGACATCAATTATTATCGAAATAAATGTCGATTTCCACTAACACTAATAATCCCAACACAATGGAACTATCAATTTCATCTTTAATCAATGTAAACTTATTCATCATTAATATTATAACTCACAATATTTAACAATCGAAGTCGCTTCTGCAGAAAGAGGGCTTTCCGATAAGGATTTCTCCCTATTAGCGCCTTAATTAGATTATCTAACCTCTCCTCGATGTAACTTCTAGACATTGTCAATATTGCAAATAATAATATGAATAACTTTGTCGTCTCAATTATTGATTTAATAATATAACATATTATACAAATGATACTGTGACAATAATTGAATCAATAATATGAGAGATATGATGCAACAATTACTGTAGCAATAATTGAGTATAACTGAGCGACTTCTTACGTAGGCATCAATAATTAATACCGTGTGCTACTATACAACCACACGTATTAATGTACTATTACCACCGGGTATTTTATGACAATTTGCTTACTTTGCAAAATTTTCAAATATCACCCTTAACTTTAAACTTTTATCAATTTAACTATTTACCAAAATAGAAAAATTGAATACTTTTATTTCATAAATTTTGGGATCTCACATCAAAGTACATAAATTCATGTGTAGTAATATAGTGATTTCAGGTCGGAGGATCATTACGTCATTGTCACTATGAGAATCGCTAATGACACCTTGCATAATGTTTCACGTAGAATTCTCATGGTGGGTCTGTCCAGTACATCGTTCTCTAACACGTACCTATGCATTGACTCAATATGTCATATATTTATGATCAATGAGATTTGGTCATCAGTCAATCCACATACTAGTCTCAATGTATCATTGTTGTCCCATTAACAATGATACTCGACTAGGGACATTTAAGAGCAATGATACTAATTGTAATTATATAATCTCAAGTTCAAGTCACATACTTGAAGCTATATAATTTGTATCATTATTCTAAGGACTTTTATTATGCTAACATTTATATAACGCCGTACACACAAACCATAAAAAAAAAAATCATTCATTTATTCAATCAAATATAATATCAAAATGTTAAACAATTATATCAAATAATTGGTCTCTAGGGCATAAACTCTAATGGTGGATTTTACAGGTTGTAGGGGGGAGGTGGGGGTGGGGTACCAAGTGGCGAGATGGAGGGGGTGGGGGGGGGGGAGGGGGAGGGTGGGGGCTTTGCTGGGGAGGGGGGACCAGGTGGGATAGGGGAGGGGTTGTGCCCGTGGGGAGGGGGGACTAGTTGAGAGAGAGAGAGAGAGAGAGAGAAGAGTGATTTGAAAAAAAAGGAGGCGCTGGAGAAGAAGATATGAATTAGGTTTTATTCCTTATTTTCGACGGAATTTTCATCGGAATTAATTCCCTCGTAATTAACTTAATTTCGACGAAATAATTCCTCGGAATTAAGTTTGGTCCGTTGGAATTAGGATTCACGCTGGTGGGAAAGCTACCATGGAGAGAATACTATTTTTCTACAGAATTCCGTCGAAAATATATTAGTTCCAAGGGACTTATCTTCGACGAATTATTCTGTCAGAAATTGCTTAATTTCGACAAATTCAGCCTCGACGGAATACATTCCGTCGGACATAGCTGATTTTCTTGTAGTGGATTAATAGAGATCCCGTTCGCAGTTTAGTTTTCAGTATTCCGTAGTTTAATATTGCGGACGGGAAAATATCCAAAATACTCTCCTTGTAAAAGTCTCTCGTTCGCAGTATTAAACTGCGAACGCTAAGTTGATTTTTTTATTACAATTTTCCTTCATTCCTTTCTTTCTCCATTCTTTCTCCTTCCCTTACTCCTATCATTCACCTCATGAAAATCAAAACCACTCGAATATGATGAACATGATATATATTTTTCAATAAAGGATTCATCCAAAATCAGAAAGCTTTCAATAAAATAGAAGTCGAACCATATCTCGTCACATGAGATTTGTCCAGAAGGAGTTCATACAACTCGGGTTCTACATCCATTACTGATTCAGACCCTCTTGTCACAATTATCCCATTAGATCCTTTAATGGACACAATAAAAAGAAGAACTGATAATAAAAGAATTACAATTAAAATTATATCAAACCTTAATTCAGATTCTATTTCTGATTCTCTCTCTAATATCAAGTCTAAGCCTTCTTAGATAGATCTCATAAATTGTTTGTTTTTCAAATTTGGATTCAGTTTTTGATTTGGAATTATTGCTGAAAGATCTATTATATATTTGGCATCCGCAGTTTAAATACTACGGAACCTAGACAACTAAAGAAAATTTGAATTTGGCTTTAAAACAGTGTCGTTTCTCAATTGGCAGTTTAATATTGTGGACGAGAAAATTAAAGAAAATTTTGAATTTGACTTAAAAAGGGCGTCGTTTCTCAATTGGTTAGCGTCCGCAGTTTAATACTGCGAAAAAGAGACTTTTATAAGGAGGGTATTTTGAATATTTGTCCCATCTGCAGTATTAAATTGCGGAATAATAAAAACTAATCTTCGAAAAAGAGTTATATTAATCGTTAGATATTCTTAAGGACGATCAAGATTTGTTGTAAAAGTAGATGATCTTTTTATAACGTTAGTTATAAATCGTTCCTATATATATATATATATATATATATATATATATATATATATATATATATATATATATATATATATATATATGATCGGTGGTTGTCTTTATATGTAGGGTAGGGACGAGGAAAGTGTTGCTGATTTTGAAGTAAAATTCTGTTTCAAGTAATCAATTTGGAAAAATCCTTGCACCTTCTGCGAAATTGAAGAATATATATATATATTTTCTAAGGTACTTAATTTTTGTCTAGAACGAAGTCGGATTCAAGGATTGATGAAACACTAATGTCTTGATTTTTAAAGTTAAATCAACAATACTTTCCTCAGCACTTATAATATTTAAAACTAAATATTTTCAATCACTTATAATATTTCAAGCGTATTTTGTATGTAACGTACAAACTTAATTTAATAGACAAAAAAAAAGTATTTCTTTTTAGAAAAAATGAAAGAAAATAGAGTTTTAAGTATAAAGAAGTAATTTGTGTATGTAGATGCGCTTGAAACCTAGGAATTAAAGAGACGGGTAGATTTGTGTATGCATGCATGCATGCATGTAGAATGAGGTGGTAATGAATTGAAGGGATCCGGATTAATTCCATGAGTGAACCTACAATTAAAATGCAACTCAATTTAATTCATATATATATATAGGAATTAATATTTGGAATTGAGCGTCAAGTTTTAATTAGTATAAGTTGTGTCAAACGTAACAATCTGCATGCCAATGTAATAAGAAATTAATATAATTTGTTTAATTTGTTTTTCTTTTTGTTGAAAAGAAAAGAAAATAAAAAGTGCATGCAACATTCCTATAATTAATTAATTAATAATTTTGATAGATAGATAGTCAATATATATATAGAAACCTAATTTATCAGAATTCGAAAGAATCCTTATGAATTTTGTAAAGTTTAATTAGGTAATTAAGGGAAGAAGAAGCTAAAACAAAAAGGGTGACAATCAGATGGATCGATCTATGCATATATGCCTGCCCACCCCACCCGACCCCACCCCACCCCACCCCACCCCACCTGATGATCAGTATAATCTTCTAAATTGCATTTGTCTTGTACAATTCAAACACAATTCCCCACTGTTCAAATTCACTCAACTTTATTTTCATCCCTATCCCCATTCCCATCCCCATCCCCATCCCCATCCCTATCCCTCCCTCTGATCCTTTAACCTAACATGAAAGAAAGAAAGAAAGAAAGAATCTTTAGATATCTTATATGAGTAGTTTGGAGAAAGGTCTCTTTCTATCTCATGCACCTTTCAATTCAGACACTTTGTCTTACTTAACCCTATGCTTTGAGAATAATATCAAGGTAGGAAACAATAACTTGTTAATTTCCTACTCCCACCCCACTTCACCAGTAGTACTATGTATGGGTATATATATATATATATATATATATATATATATATATATATATATATATATATATATTTGAAATTTATTTCATAACATGTAGAAGTCATTTGGAAAAAGGCCTAAAAAAAGTGATACATGAGTTTTTTTCGGGTTGTTTGTTTTATGGATTACGTGAATTGGTATAATGCGTAATGTGAGTAGTAGGGTTGGAATAAGATTAGTAGATATAAACACTATCTATTGTAAAGTCTTATGTAACCAAGAAATCATCAATAAACAACAAACCGCTTGTGGAGTATCCAAATTGGGGAACCACGTAAATCTCTTGTTTTATTCTTAATTCTCTATCGTTTGTGTGTGTGTGATTTTATATTCTGACAATATATATATATATATATATATATATATATATGTCAGGCGATGCACAGCAAATGAGGTTTTACCATGATAATTAAGATTGAGATTCTGATACCTTTCTGGTCTCATGTTTGATTTTTGCAAACCTTTTAGACTTTCTTGTCTAAAATTGGTGAAAGAAGATAAGCAAGTAGGAAATTTGTTTGAATTTTCTTAATTGGAACAATTAATTTTGTCTTACAAAGCTTATAAATATATCAAACAATATGAATTCTACATATCTAGCTAACATATAGTCTGATTCTAAAAAATGTAAACCTAGCTAACATAATTTTCACTCTGATAATATCAATAACCTTTCTTTTTCATATGCATTGTTTAGTATAAAAGTAATTTTGCAAATAATTCTGAAGAAAACTTCTAGGGGTAATTTTGTCATTACAACCATTAATAACTTGATTGAGTTTTTATTTTTTATTTTTGTTTACAACGAACAGACAATTAGTACCCCTTAATTTAGGTTTCACAAGTGTCACCATATGCACATAATATTAAGGCTGTTGATCAAAACAAAATGATTGTGAAAGTTGATTTTTTATGTTATAACGATGGTTTTGTCCGATTAGTTTTTTGTGTTCCCTCTCTCTTGCATGGTTCACTTGAGAAGCTAGTCATATATATATATATATATATATATATATATATATATATATAAAGGGACAGATTTATGAAAAAAACTAAATTTAGAGAGGAATAAAAAAAACTTAAACTACTACTACTCTAAAAAAAAATTAAATACAGGATATATAATGTATTCAAATTCTCGTTCTCTAACTTCTCAAGTTTCAACCCTTTACTTTAGTCTCCAGCCCAAAAAAATCCGACTCAATCCATATCCTCAAGTCCTTTATATTTGACACAACGAAAGACGGTAAAGAGAATAGAAACAATCACAAGAATTGAATCTATGAACTTTGCAATCACAGAAATTCACGAAGTGTGAGATAAATTGACTAAATAACAAAGTATTTGATAAACCAGAATAATAATAATGAGAATTGTTTCTAATACATCTAAAAACATCATATAAATACTAAACTATAAGCGGGAAAACCTAATTACGAAAGGACTAATGAAATTATAAAAATATCCAACTAAACATAAAATTGGGAAAAACTTCGAAAGCTCAAAACGTCCTTTTTCCAATCACGGGAAAAGACGTTAAAGAGAATAGAAACAATCACATGAATTGAATATATGAACTTTGCAATCACAGGAATTCACAATGTTTACGTGAGATAAATTGACTAAATAACCAAGTAATTCATAAACCAAAATAATAATAATAATGAGAGTTATCCCTAATTACATCAACATTGCACCATATTTATACTGTTAAAAGGAAACCCTAATCCTATAAAGAAATAACAAATGGATTTGGAATCAAAATCTACCTAAAAAAACTTCCTAATTACAATAAAATTAAAAAACTTCCTAAAATTATTAAATAATAATTAAAACTACTAAAATTACTAAATAATAAATAAAAATACGTCAAATATTTAAATTTTTTATAAATATCAAAATATAAATTATATCAAATTTTGACCCGTCAATATATGTTCAGTTCACTTGATGGTGCATGTGCCGGTGAATTGAGGTTGTAGAGAATTGGGTGGGAGAGAGCGGGATGGGGTGGTGCGCAGGGGAGGGTGGGCCTAATCTTTAATGCAAACTAGCTAGCTACTCACTGGGGCAAGTTTAGTAAATAGTTTGTGAAGGGGGTATGTTTGACGTGGGGTTGCTTAATTATGACACAGAAGGTTGCAGTCTCACGTGCTATGCACGTGTGAAACTAAAGAAATGTGTACTTTGTGGGGCCATAGGCAATCACTCATGGACAAATGTTAAAGATTTGGGAAGATATTGTGTGAAGAAAAATGATAGAAATGGAAACCATTTCATATCTAATTCACAGATATGTTTTTGCTATTACGTAACATCTAATTTTTTTTTTCTTCCTCTAGGTAGTCATTTCATAAATAAGGTTAAATTTGCCAACATCAATATTGAAATAATGAGTTTATATCTTTGTTAAACTCATTAAAATTTGTTAAATATTTTATTTATTTTTTTTAGAACAGAGTGAGTATATATTTTGTTAAACATACGAAATCTCGAATTAAAAATGATAATTCTCACCATGTTAATTAAAACCATGAAACTTTTAAGAGTGTCAAATTGTCATTCAAATATTGAATGGAATTGAACGTTAAGGGTAATGGATAAAAGTGTAAATAAATTGAATCGAGTATTGAGTTGCTCAGATTTGATTCATAAAATAAAGTTTGATTGACATTCGTTTATCTACCGACTCGAGCACGATCTCGAATCGAGTCCGAGTAGTTTGAACTTTTCAAACGAATATGATCCGAGTAATAATAAAAAATTATAATTTGAAAAAATTCGACTAATTTATTAAACTTTAAAATTTGTTTATATTTGAATTATTTATATTTCGAGTCGAGTTCGAATCGAAATTTTAATCGTACTCGACCTATTTGCAAGACATAGAGTATAAGCTTTAGTGAATTAGGTATTACAATGTTGTGGACAGACTAAATATTGTACCTTTGGATTCATTGAAGATGATACGCATGCAAGTCCGGTCATTAATCCTAGAACATGAAAGTTAGAAACAACGTACACTCCCTCAATTATCTACTAGTAGTAATGTTTTACACTATTTTTGTAGCATCATAAACTTTGTGTAATTTATATTATTTTTTTATTAAATAACTGAATTACAAAAATGATAATTTAAGATCTAGTATGAATTGTAAGATCAATAATGGTGAATATTATAATATAAGTATTAATTGCTCTGCATTATTGACAAAAAATGAAGCTCTTAACTAATTACATCATATATACAAAATATTGCTTTGTATTCTCTTAGGTTATGTTTGCCAACATGATTCCAAGTCTTGCAATTAGAATTAAGCACCAAATTTTAATTAAATTTCACTTCTATAAAATTGTTAATGTGCTTTCAATTTCAATTTCAATTTCAATTCCAATACTCGATCGGTGTACAAGAGAAAAAAAAATTGTTGATTAGTGTTGGGGCATGCATGATTAAATGGGCCCCAAGCGACGTGGAGGAATCTTTCTAGGTAGTAGGTTGAGTTTTAAAGAATCTACGATTCTAATTCTAAGGAAAGAGTCAGGATTAGATTCGACTTTGTATTGACTCTTATTTTAGTATGGTAGTTACTATGATAATGAATTCTATTTCAATTCCGCAATTCGGGTCTAATTCAGAGGCGTTAAAGGTGGTGTGTTCAGCTATATATACTATAGTTTAAGCTTTAAAAAGATTATATAATAATCCCTATTTTTTCCAATTTATTCGTAATTTAATAAAATAATTAAATTGATATAAAATGGTTTAATTCATTATATTAAAACCTCATATTCTCCTTCACGTATTTAAGTATAGCTTAGAAACTAGCGTGACAAGGTAACTGGGAAAAAAATAGTTTTATATTTCTTTAGTTTCACAAAAACAGTTTTATTTATAAATTTTACAAATTATAACAGTATGTTTTTTGTTTTATATTTATTTTTAAATTTATTGAGCAATATTTGATTTAGAGTGATGATATAAATAGTGAATTATTAATAAAATGAACCAATCATATTGAAATTAAATTTCATATTTGACAAATAAGAGCTTAAAACTCATTATATAACACCAATGATCTTGATCTCTACGTACCTAGCTAGGCATTTTACAAATTTTGGCCAAAAAGAAATAAAAAATAGGATTACAAATTAAATGAACTAATTAATGTTTATACATGAGTTCCACCGAAGGAGCTCCACAGCTGAGAACACTCCTCTTCTTCCTTAGATTTTCCCCTCATGGATAACAACTCAAATGCAGAAGTTGGGGCCTGCATAAGGTCCAGTGTGACATTGTTAGTGCCTTCAGCTTCATTGTAACGGTCCCAACCGTTTTGCTCAGGGAATATATGGTGCTGGTTGGAACCAAGAGGATTGGAATTTAGGTCTTCCATTGCATGGTGGTGAAAAGGCCAGTACTCTTTATCCACGATGAGCTGCCTAGCCAGAAGGGCTGCTGCTCGATTTTCTGCAATAAGTTCACGGAGTGCAGCACTGCATCTTGAAGAGAGATCCGGGGATGACATCAAGGATTCGTTACTCGATGACAGAAGAGAGAGAGCACGGCCTGAGGGAGATGACAAGTATGGAAACCTACCTGTTGAGAAGAAGCCAAAGTCATTCAAAAATCATCAAAACTATAAATAGAATTTTAAATATTCTACTTGACCTAAGACCCCTGAGGGAGGCATCTTCTAAGGTCTCAGTTGCAACAACTATATATATATACCCTACTATTACAACTCCAAGCTCCATTTTTTCTTTTATTTATCTTTCTAATTAATTCATAATGTTACTCAAGTCTGCAGCCAAGTTAAATAGAATTCCTTTGAATACAATATATATGCTAAAAGAACTTTCCTGTACATAACATACATATTGTTGCTACAACCTCAGTTGAAACTACAGTTAGTTATCCTTCTAGATTATACTCTATTAAAGGCTTGATAATAATATCATGTTAAGTAGTTGTTGATTTAAAGGTCTTATCAAGATTCGTGTTCCAATAATTATTTTATAAGGTGGTTCACATATTCAATTATGGAAAGTATTTTTGTGCACTAAAGCAAATTAATAAGCAGCAACTCGATCCATTTTCCTAGTCTTTTTAACTTTCAATGAAGCTGGCTGCTCAGGTTGAGCGAAGGAAGTTGTATATATCCTTCTAAGTGGCTAGTAGTTGGCTGACAAATTATTTATGCGAAACCAACCCTCTCTCCAGGAAGCAATCCTCAGAACTGATCTAACACTGGCAACTCATGAGAAGAGGTTACTGCAACTAAAGGAAAGTTCATGCTCTATGATAGTTTAGCAAAAGTTAAAGAATGGACCAAATATATATATAGTACTCAAAACTGATGGCAAAGAGTGAGAGCTTTCACAAATATTTGGTTTATATCAATCAAGTTCAATAGGAATATGCTGCATTGATATGGCAAAAAAAAAAACAGAAAGCCGGCTCCTCCTAGTTCCCCTTGCTTAGCCACAGGCAACTAGACCTAAATATGATGATGATGCAGAACATCGGTAAAATTTTCCTTACAGGGCAGTCTCTTCCATATAATGTCAGAACCTTTAGAAACTTATTAAGAGATTATAATCCGTAGCACTGTTTTGAAATTGAATATGCCAGTCAAAGAGCCAAATGTTGCCACATATTTGCTCCAGCCTATGAGAGGATTTCTAAAGTTTCTTGGCATCATATTCTCTCTGTTAATTAAGATTAAAAGGCAAGTAATGACAATGAAGATTTAAATTTGTCCAGTTTGTTCAGAAATTTATTTTAACATTTAACTACCTAGCAAGCAAAATCTTGAGTTTTAAACAAATTCCGAAGAAACTATATAACCTATTCCAACATATTCTAACTTCTGATCAGCTTCAAATTCAAGTCTAATGCTGCTAAGATGTACTACGTATAATGTAGGAATTGTACTACTTTGAGGTTTGAGCATGAATGAAATTTTATCACATCGACATGCACACATTATGCAAGTGAATGCAGAATTGTCATAAATCCACCACAAGCCCTTCCTACGTTGTGTTGTTCTAAATTTTGTACCGAGTACACACCTCCTGAAAATAGCATGGCTTAGAGATATGAACGCAACATAAATACACACGTACACCTTTTTGTATGACTTTTCATTTTTTTTTAGCATATTTACTTTTTGCATAGGAGCTAGGACACCTTTAAAACACAGCCTAACTTTTTCAATAATTTTTTTCATTTAGGACTAATTAAAGTTTATTTTAAAATTTATAAAATGACATGATATTAATTCTTAATTTGTCATTATTTTTATGTTATAAAGTTAGGCAGCACACTATAACTATTAGCTTCTCAGCTAATATTAGGAAATACTTCGAACCATAAAATTATCCTTAAAATTATGTAACTGAAACGGAGTGAATTAAGAAAGGGTACCTAATTGAGAAGAATTATTTTTTGACACTGAAAGATCATGATGATAAGAAGTCTTTCTTCTTCTCTCATTGTGACCTGCTAATCTCCTCCTGCAACTCCTCTTGGAATCATCAAACTCCATTACTGCATGAAACCTACACCCCCACATCACTTTTATTATCATCATGTACATATTCACACCTACACATATACACATGCACAATTTTATACAATAAAATAATTTATGTCAATTAATTCGATCTACATCGAATACGGATTGAAACTAACAGAATGAAATAGAATAATAATAATGTCTGGATCAGCCTAAATTTATTATTATAGTCATATATTGCAACATACCACCATAAGGACGAGTCATTTAACTAGGCCAAATACCATAAACCATGCACATGATTATATAACTACATTTATTAGAATCGTGAAATCTGCTTTATATATATATATATATATATATATATATATATATATATATATATATATATATATATATTCAAACATACATAAAACACACATGACAATTACTCACCTGCTGCACTGTTGACAAAATCGCTGCTCAAGGCCATGAACCACCACTTTTGGAGCCTTTGAGTGTAGCTCACACACCTTGTGCCTCCTGTGGTAATCCTTAGCATTCAGGAGAGCCACGTGACATCCTTCCACCTGACACCTAGGCACCGTAGCCGGTATCGCCACCGTCACTTCCCCCACTGTCGACGGACCAACCATCCCTCCACCACCACCACCACCACCACCGTAAGAGGGCTTCCCCCGTTTGGATATGGAGAAGCCCGCCACGTGTCGCATGCTAGGGCAGGTAGCATCCTCAAAATAGTGCCTCTTCCCCAATTTGAGGCACATGAGGTGTGGGTCCGGGTGGTAGTACTGGGACCCAACCCCGGCATAAAGAGAAGAAGGAGAAGTAGAGGAACAATATTGTTGTCCATCGTTGCTGGTCCCCCGCTGGGAAAACAATAGTGCGTGGACTGCACTTGCTTCTGGGTGGGTGGTTGACGTGGTCGGCGTCGCCGCCGTGGCGGGGTGGTGTTGGAATGAGTCGTGGTTACTCCAATGATATTGATGTTGTCGGGTATCCCATGTAAAATTAGTATTTTGCCCCTTGCCGCCACCGGTAGTAGCACTAGCGGCGCTATTAATGTTGAACAAGTTCCAACCATTTTCCATCTCTTTCTTGAGTGTGGGTGGGAAATGGATAATTATTTTGTTTACAGATTAGGGAAACAAGAGTACTGCACTGCATATGGGGAGATCTGTTTGTCGTCTTTATAAAAGAAGAAAATAAAGATATACGTACAGATGTATAGATATAGAGAGAGAGAGAAAGGGGATTGCGTAACTGTGTTGTAGTCCAAAGGCTGCAGAAAGTGTGAGAGAAACAGAGTTGGGAATCAAGAAGACTTACAGTCGTAATAGTACTAGTCACGTGAGAGAGGATGGAGTGCACGGGGATGAAGGTGGGACCCAATCAATTGGTCTTGGAAGTGATTTGATTGGGAATGAGATGATAGGATAGGACTTTAGCAAGTTCAGTGAACTATTATAGGCTATACATAGCAACTAGCTAGTTTAGTTTTCTACAGAATCCAACATTAGTGAAAGAGATACATTGGGCATTGGGGGCATGCCATGCTACTTGGTAGCCACACCACTTATTTCAGTAAAGTGGTTAACATAAAGTTTATTTTTAGATAAGTTGGTCAATTAATTAATAAAGTGTTGATATACAGGCGAGACTCTATATGTGTCAGTATTCTATTGACCAATTGATCAACTTATCAAAAAATAAACTTCATGCTAATCGGATCCTTATTTCAGCATCTGGTTACTGTATTAATCAATGAGTAATGCTATATACAAATTATTTTATAAATTATTGATGTGACATATTCTATCTCAGTATATTAATAAATAAATTATTTTAATGTAGTCTTCGATCCCACACAATATGTTACGGTAGAATATGCCATATCAACAGTTTATAAAATATTTATAAAATAATTTATGTGGTGATGAGTTTGAATTTGACCCCAAAAATAGAACTCTTAACTTTATAGAAATCATAAGGTAAGAGTTATATCGCTCGACCAAGAATTATACGGCTCAAGATATACATTCAATCATCATAATAATGCTATATACTATTTTGAGACAAAAATTTGTTATCTATATCGTTAACTTATTTATATTTTCATCTAACATAGTTTATAAACTATCTAACAAATATTATTACTTACAAAATTCACTGTTTTGTAATTTTCATTAATTTTTAAATTTAAAAATATTTTAAAAATAAAAAATAATATTATAATTTAGAACCAAACATATTAACATGTTATAAAGACTCCCACCCTATTTATTGACTCCATTCTGCCTGACTCATAAAGTGAAGTAAATTATTGAGTAGTACTGATTACTTGCCTGAAAAAGACAACTAAGTACACACCACCAACAAAAACAGAGTAAAAGTTTCCTTTTCCGTCCAAACTGGTTGGTGCATGCCATATGGATGGATATGTTCAGTTTTATAATCCACTCACAAGACTTAATTAATTACTGTTGAGTAAAACTCTTTTACCTCTTGATATGGTATCCCAAGTTGTTTGGTACATATTGCACTCACTATTTTTTTACCTTGTTGCAGGTGGGCCATCTCCTTCTCTGTATGTACTAGTACATATTTCACAGATACTAATTAATGATCAATAATTCTGCACCAAAGTTGACTCTTATACATAAATATTTAGGGAATTGATATTTTAAGAAGAAAAATTAATATTTTTACCGGACTTTTTTGACATCAACAGTGAGTGGGTTTTATTTTTATCTGAGCGATAACTTGTAAAAATATTATTATTTTTCCTTACGAAAATAGTAACTCTATATTTATGTATTTTTTTAAGTGTGTTTAGTTTAGAGTTTTAAATTTTTTTGGAGTTTTAGAGTTTAATCGTCTAATATTTTAATTACTAGAAAATTTTGCTATGTAAACGTGAGTTTATTTCAGACATTTGTACTATTAAATTTATATAAATATTAAATTAATATAAAGATAATTGTGCAGTTGAGAAGATTATTGCACTCATAAAATTTTAATACAATGTTAAGTAACCAACTCATCTAAAAACTTAAACGGTTGGATGGAAGACCCAACATCCAACAATGTATAAGCCACAAAACTCACTTCACAATATATATATATATATATATATATATATATATATATATATATATAGTCCGCTTTTTAACGAAATTGGAAGGAAGAAATAACCAAGAAACGATCCCATTATAGTGATGATTTTTTCCGTCGCTATAGTATAGAAAACCGGCTTTCTATACTATAGCGACGTCGATATAAATGGCTTAGATTATTAGTTATTCCTCCAAATCCGTTAAAAAAAAGTTTATATATATATATGTGTGTGTGTGTGAGAGAGAGAGAGAATTGAGTGAATGGTTTTGAAATATGACCATTAACAAGTGAATTTTTTTTTACCATGCACGATCAATAACATTTGGAGTGTATTTAATATTTACCAATAACTTTTTTGTTGGTGAAATGGGGGTGTTAATGACAGTACTGGGCATGCATATGAAGAAGCTCCCTACATAGTGTTGTTGTACCGTACTTACTACCAGTCCCAGAGGTTAAGAAACTGGGAAACTACGTCTCATGGGGTTCTCTGAAACACAAACATACAACATTAGTGTTTCTTTTAATGAAACACCCACAATGGGAAAAACAAGTAAAAGTTTTGGATTATTATTGCAATTTGGTCATTTTGGGGACCATTTTTTTTAATCTTTATAACTTTCGGCTTCAACTTTGAGGGGACCATTCTAAATTTTCTATCATGTTGGAGATTTAGGGTTCAATTTAGTTGACAGCCACTGTAATTTCTTACATAAATTTGTTTTACTAATCAAATCCCAAAATTCGTATTGACTCAGTCAGAGAACTGATATTTTCACATAAAAATTTAATATTATTTTATCAGTTTCCTCGACTTAAATCACAGTATTAGAACACAATAAAATCTATGTTGTTCTTAATTTAAGATGCACAAATATCAATTTCCTCGACTTAAATCACTGTATTAGAACACAACAAAAATAAGCAACAAAATTAAAATTAATTTTTTTTTAAAAAAAATAAACTAAATCAGCAGAAACAAATTAATTTACAATTTTGGAATTGTATATTTATTTATGATCAATAATAGTATTAAGAAGTAGTCAAATGAAATTTTGTACATGAGTGATTGAAAGATGTGTTCTATCAATCTTGACTCGTGATGGGCCCTTTTCTTTCTGCAGGCCACCCTGTCAATCTGAACATTAAAAGGTCACCGGGCCCAACACTATGTATGTGTGGTGTGGGGGGCGAAAGTGTTACTGACTTGTATACTCTCAATGATTGAATCTACACATCATTTGGAGGCCCAGACACACCCATCAAATTCTTCAAAATATAGTTAAGAATATTAAGCAACAAAAAGGGTTTAAATCTGGGTGGAAATTATACAGAAAAAAATATTAAGGTAAAAAAAGAATAAGAACAGATTGTCACAACAAGGCCCAATAAATTTCATAAGCAAAGGCCCGGTTGGATTATACTCCCTCCGTTTTTAAAAAATTATCGTTTAAAGTTTTTGCACATAATTTAAAAAAGTTATTTAATACTACTATTTAACAATTAAAATTTGTTTGAAATTCCATCACTACCCCTTTATGGAAAGTTGAAAACTAATAATACAAGAGTAGACTTGACAAAATATGGTTATGGGTTGGTTTTGGTTTTCAAAATATGGTTATGGTTCCATTTAAGAACTAAAACCATATTAACCATTTTTAATATGGATAATGTGGGTTGGAACCATATGGTTATGGTTAAAAACCATATTAACCATATTAACCATTTTAATATTGTTATGGGTTATGGGTTCTATGAAGGTCTGATTTGACACTAATATTATGTGATTATGTATATATCCCTTACCCCCACCCCAACCCCCCCCCCTCCACCCCACCCCACCTCACCCCACCCCAACCAAAATAATAATATTATGTGATTATGTATATACCCCTTACCCCCATCGCACCCCACCCCACCCCCACTCCCACTCCCACTCCCACTCCCACTCACTCCCCACCACTCTCTCCCAAAAAAAATTAATATTAAGCGATTATGTATACACCACGCACCCTCTATCCTCACCGCGATTATTGTCACACTATTTAATGAGAATATGAGAGGACTCTACTATACTATCATCCTGGATAGTCATTAGTTCTCCGAAGCTAGTCCATTACGTTCTCATTTCTGAAGAGAACGGTGAAAGAAAGGTGAGCTCAACTAGCCTAAAAGAAGAAATATTATGACTAAGATAATGCGAGAATAAATTATCATTAGTCTTCAATGATCATGTTAAGCGATAAAATACAATAGACATCAAGTTTAAGCTGCAATGAACATGCTGATCCATTAAAAGAGTCAGTAGAGAATAAAATCTACTATCTTTTATGATTTAAAAGGTTTTCATCACTTTTATCATTTGGGACTCGACAATAAATAATCCACATCATCCGCACTACTACGAGGATATTATTTAGTATCACGACCACGAATTATCCATGCACTACACGCCGAAAAAATTGTGTTTTCATCAGCGGTCCGATAATGCCATAAAATAATTCATCTTTGCACTGCTCGTCAAGAGAATTCATAGCCATAATCATACCAAAATCATCCATCAATGCACTACAACAATGAGGACTTTTTCCACATCATTTGTAACATTACGGCCATGATTATCCGAATAATCCTCAGTCATAATCATACCAAGTCTATTACTGAGCCACAGATGACTTTCAACAAAATATAAACATGAGGATGATGACAATGATATAAGAATTTAATAAAACAAGTTCAAGAATTAAATTATCCAGAACTAATAACGCCCAAATTGTCAAATGATACTTCTTTGTAGAGTAAAATTCAAGAATGCTCGAAGTATATTTTCATGAAAAGATATTGGATGAAGCTTAAATATCAAGAATATTCCACTAATTTCATGGAGTATAGAAAGTCAAAACTTTAACCAAGTGAGTATAATAAAGAATGGATTAACAAAAGAAATCACCATGCATGCGGTACTTGCGTAGATAAAAGTTATTCCAATGAATAATAAATAACGGAACTGTGTCAAAGCGAATATGACAAGCGGGATATTTCAACAGAATAATAAAGAATAGAATAACAACGAAATCACCATGCATGCGGTACTTCAGATAGATAAAGTTATTCCAATGTAATAATAAATAATCGGAATCAGTCCCACACGTAAACGCATGACGACGGATATTCAAAAAGAATAATAAAGAATGGAATAACAAGCGAAATCACCATACGCATGCCAGATTGCGATAGACGAGTTATTCCAACGTAATAATAAAGAATGAAATAACAATAGAAATCACCATGCATGCAAGATTGCAGATGCAGAAGCGAGTTATTCAAATAGAATAATAAATAACGGAACCGTGTCGTGCGTAAGCGCATTTGAACGAGGATATTCCAAATGAATAATAAATAATGGAATAACAACAGAATTTTACCATGTATAGGGTGGCAGCGTAAAAGTTATTCCAACATAATGATAAAGAATGGAATAATGTAAGTTCTTCTACTTGAATATGAAAGAAATAATATCCTTACGAAAGTACAACAAATAATATCCCTTACCTTTGAAAGAAGAGTACTCATTTGGTAGAGGCGAGGATATACTCAAGAAAACTTACACTGTTCGCTCAAAGCATTCTTAAACTCTAAAGAAATACGCTCAAGATTATAGAAGAAGAATTCTCTCTAGATTTTTCAAAGTGAATTCATAAGAAATAATGAAGGAATGAGCTTCTATTTATAGAAGAATGGATTTGAATAGTAATTAATTCATGAACGGTCAGTATTGATTTACTTTTAATCGGATGATTACATATTTAAAGCAAAATCTTTTAAATAAAATATAATATATTATATTTATAATCTAATAAAACGAATAACTTTATAAAAGTATTAGGCTTTTATAAAAAGATTTTACTATACAAAATACTACGCAGCACTATGCAAATACTATGCATAATAAAATATAATATATTCTATTTATAGAATAACTTTATAAAAGTATTTTGTTTTATATAAAAAAGATTTTACTATGCAAAACACTACGCATAATAGAATAGAATATATTCTATTTATAGAATAACTTTATAAAAGTATTCTATTTTATATAAAAAGTTTTTCTTTTTATTACATTAATAATATCAATAAAATAAAACCGAGTGACTTATCACGTAAAGATCAATAATCAATACCTGGTGCTACTTATGCAACCACGTGTATTATCGCATTTTTAACAACCGGAGTGTTTCAACGAAGATAACAGTAAAACTTTCGTCGTTATTTTCATAAAAATATTTTTGTCGTTTTCTCAATCCGACAATAATTTCATAGGGTCCACCAATGATTGTGCTTAATCGCATTTAATATTTCTCGACACAAAGAATATTCCCCAACCAATCGAATATAATATAACAACTTGCATACTTTGTAAAATTTATAAATATTACCCACAACTATAACATTATATTAAATCCACACCATAATATTCAAAAAAATTATTTCGAGAAAATTAAATATTTATTCATAACATCTGGGGTCTCACAGCTTGAAAACAAGTAGGAGTAAGAGATACTAAATTTTTCTAGGTAAGACAGAAGCTAGAAACACAAACATTCGATTTGCAGTCATCCTCGTCTGCATGATCAACCCCGGACGTGGATGATATAACTTGCATTCTCCTCCATGAATTAAAATGGCCAGCCCTCTCTCTTGAAGTTGCCCCATACTAAGTAGGCTAGTCTTCAGTTTTGGTATGTAGTAACCCTTGTAATTACCTGTATCAGTCCTCTAACTTCCAACCTTACATTTCCCTTGTCGGTAACAACCATTCTTGTGTCATTCCCGAGTTTGACAGTCTGCTGAAAGCTTTCATCCAAGTATGAGAACCATTTTTTTTCCCACACATATGATTCGAACATCCCTAATCCAAGAACCACACGTCTTCTCTTTTTAAATCATGCAGCTCCACTTGTGCCATCAAAAGTAACTCTTCTTTCTCGTCTAAATCCGCATAGTTGGCCTTGTTATCCCAGTTAGGACACTCGTATTGGAAGTGCCCCAACTTGTGGCACTTGTAGCATTTCACAAGTTCCTTGTTGAAGGACTGCCTACCTCTGCCTCTTCCTCATTCGCGGAACGGATCACGACCCCTTCCTCTGTTTCCAAATCTCTCATCATCAATTGAAGCTCGCAAAGCTTGATCTTTTTCTATATCCAACATCTTGAACTTCTGCTCCTAGACTACTAGCGAGCTATGCAACTCATCAATGGTCATTGTGTCGATGTCTTTTGACTCTTCAATAGATACCACCACATAGGTGAACCTCTCCGTCAACGTCCTCAAAATCTTCGCGACCACCTTTGAGTCTGGCATGACCTCTCCATTGGTTCTCATCTGATTAGCCACAGTCATGACTGTTGCAAAGTATTCGGTGATTGTCTCCCCCTTCTTCATTTCTAGTACTTCAAAGTCTTTTCTTAAAGTGCTGAGAAGGGACTTCTTCACTCGTTCATTGCCACCGAACTTCCTCTTCAAAGAGTCCCAGACAATTTTTGAAGTGCGCCTGTCTAGGACCTTTTCAAAAGTGACTCTGTCAATGGCTTGGTATAGGTATTGTTTAACTTTGTGGTCTTTGGTCCTCGCATCATCGAGCTGCGTTTGTTGTGCATCGGTTAGCATAGTTCCTATTCTTGGCTCCTCGAAGTCGTTCTCCACCAAGCTCCATAACCCTTTTGCCCTGAGTAAGTTTTCCATCAATTCACTCCAATGGTCATAGTGACGACCATCAAAGTGTGGAATCTTCGTCAGGCTACTCTTCTCTTCACTCATCCTTCTCTTTGTTTCTCTCAAGAGCCGTAACTTTTCACTTTTTTTCTCTTATCAGACCCAGTGGATGCTCTGATACCAAATTGTAAGGTATAAACACATGCTGATGAAAGAAAACTTCTCTTATTAAACTCAAAACAGAACATTGGCTTTTATAGCCATATAACCAAATAAAAATTCAAAGAATAACAACCACGTCTAACGACCCTATAAACATGGATCACTACTAGAAGAATAATTCAAAGCGACTATTGGTCCTATCGAATAGGACTTATTAAACATAATTAACCAAGAAG
The DNA here is from genome assembly GCA_020205605.1 of Panax ginseng. Classification (NCBI taxonomy): domain Eukaryota; kingdom Viridiplantae; phylum Streptophyta; class Magnoliopsida; order Apiales; family Araliaceae; genus Panax; species Panax ginseng. The sequence goes on along the minus strand of CM035134.1, from coordinate 6,363,152 downwards.
CTCGAAATATAGGCCTACTTCTTCACCAAGCTACTGACTAGTTCAAACATAATCAAACCTAAGACTTAAAAGTCACAAGATCTCAAACTTAATCACTAGACTAGAGCCTCGGTAATATATATCTAATTAAGACACTTAAATATTGTATTGAAATTATTTATCTTACTTATATGGTATTAAATAATACATTAATTTAATAATTTCTTGAGAAATAATTAATCTCAATTCGGGGATAAATTTTTACTATAAGAAACAATGCTATTAGTGATCGTCGCTATCAGCCACTGCCAAACCCATCGTTACTGTTGCAATTAGTGATCGCCATTGAGGATGAGCAACGTTGTTATTATATTAGTGACCGCAACCCCGTCGCCAATACAGTCGCTATGGAGTTTTTCTTGCCCAATTTCGTGCACGTAGTTTGGCATGAAATGTTAGGGACCATGTGAGACCAACATTGATCGAGTGTCAGTCGTTAATATGTCCACGTTATTTACTGACAGAGAATATTAGCGACATCCACACAGTCGTAGATAAGCGGTTGACGATGATACTTAAAACACATATTAACCCGCAGTGGGGTAGGGCAAAAACAGAAAGAAAAAGAGAGAAAAATAAAGAAGGAATAGAGAAAGAAAGGAGAAAGAGAGAAAGAAGGGAGAAAGAAAGGGAATCGCCGTCAGTATGCTCCCCGCTGCTGTAAGACCCCAACTTTTATGAATAAAGATGAATTTTTTATAATTATCATTTTTGGAATAAATTTGATATAATGTTATAGTTGTGGGTAATACTTATAAATTTTGCAAAAGACGTAAGTTGTTATATAATATTCGATTGGTGAGGAATATTCATTTTAAATAGAAAATATTCGCATACGATTTACAACAATCATTGGTGGAATTCATTGAACGGAATTATCATTCGGATTGAGAAAACGACAAAAATATTTTTTATGAAAATAACGGCGGAAGTTTTACCGTTAATGTTGAAACACCCTTGTTTAAAAATGCACAGAATACGCGTGGTTGCATAAGTAGAAGACATGCAGTATTGATTATTGATGCTTACGTGATAAGTCATTCGGTTTTATTCAATTATTGTCGATATTTTATATATTATTAAATCAATAATTGAGATGATATTAGAGTTATTAATATTATTATTTGCATTATTAACGATGTCTAGAAGTTACTGCTAAGGAGAGGTTTGGTCACCTAATCAAGCGCGCCAATAGAGAGAAATCCTTATTGGAAAGCCCCTCTTTCCTTGAACGGCGACATGGTCGATTAATAGTGTGAATAATAATAATGATGATGAAGTTTTGTTTTATTAGTATTATTAATGTAATAAAACAGAAAAACTTTTTATATAAAAATGTAATACTTTTATAAAGTTATTCGTTTTATTAAGGCTAATAGTAAAATCTTTTTATATATAATGTAATACTTTTATAAAGTTATTCGTTTTATTAGATAATAATTAGAATATATTATATTTTATTATGCATGTTGTTTGCATAGTACTGATATAGTGTTCAGATAGTAAAATCTTTTTAAAAGTTATTCGTTTTATTAGATTATAAATAGAATATATTATATTTTATTATAAATCAATCTGGATAGTCGTTTTAAAGTAAATCGATCCGGACCGTTCATGGATTCGTTCATTATTCACCCATTCTTCTATAAATAAGCTCATTCCTTCATTATTTCTTACTTAATTCTTTGAAACTCTAGAGAGAAAGCGTAGAGAGAATTATTCTTCTATCTTGAAAGCGATTTCTTTAGCGTTTAAGAAAGCTTTGAGCGTAGTGCAAGTTTCTTCAAGATATCCCCGCCTCTACCGCGTAGAGTACTCTTTCTTTATAAGGTAAAGGGTATTATTTTTTTTATATTCATGAAGAGAACTTCATTATTTGATTCTTTATTATTCTCATTGGATTAACTCGTATAAGTTTGGCCTACCCTATACTTGGTGAAATTTTTCATTATTCCATTATTTATTATTCTCATGGAATAACTTTGTCATGCCAAATACCGCATACATGGTGAAATTCTCATTCTTTATTCCATTTTTATTATTACATTGGAATATCCGTCTGCATGCGTTTTACACGGAACGGTTCCGTGTTTATTATTTTGTTGGAATATCATGCATGCGCTTTTACGTCGGACCTCGGTTCCGTTATTTATTATTCCGTTGGAATAACCTATCTATGTGGAAGACTGCATGTATGGTGATTTCGTTGTTATTCCATTGTTTATTATTCATTGGAATATCCCGCCGGTGCATATGACGCTTTGACCAGTTCCTTTATTTATTGTTACATTGAATAACTCGTATACATCACAAGTACCGCACGCATGGTGATTTCTTTGGTTATTCCATTCTTATTTATACTCGGTTGGTTAAAGTTTTGACTTATATACTCCATGAAATTAGTGGAATATCCTCGATATTTCAAGGCTTCATCCAAAGATCTTTCATGGAAATATTCTTCCGAGCATTCTTAAATTTTACTCTACAAAGAAGTATCATGTCGATAATTGAACGTTATTAGTTCTTGGATAAATTAATTCTTGAACTTGTTTTATTGAATTCTTATATCATTGTCATCATCCTCATGTTTATATTTTGTTGAAAGTCATCGCGGGCTGTAGTGCATAGATGGACTTGGTATGATTATGACCGAGGATTATTGATTGTAATCATCATGACCGTAATGTTACAAATGATGTGGTAAAAGTCCTCATCGTTGGCCAGTAGTGCATTGATGAAAAATTGTTGACATGATCGCTTGACCATTGATGAATACACGAATATCCTTGCCCAGTAGTCATGGATAATTTATGGTTGTGATACTTATGAATATCCTCGGCCAGTAGTGCGAGGATGATGTGGATTATTTATTAAGTTGAGTCCCAAATGATAAAAGTGATAAAAAAACCTTTTAAATCATAAAAGATAGTAGATTTTATTCTACTCTTGACTCTTTTAATGGATCGTATGTTCATCATAGATTAAACTTGATGTCTATTGTATTTTATCGCTTTAACATCGTTAAAAACTAATGATAATTTATTATGCATTATCTTAGTCATAATATTTTTTTTTGGGCTAGTTGAGCTCACCCTTTCTTTCACCGTTTCTTCGAGTAAAATTAAAACGTAATGGACTAATCAGAACAGAGTGACGGTCCAGATGATAAGATTAGTAGTCCCTCACTATTCGGTTAAATAGTGTGATAATAAATATAATGAGGACTTATTCTCGAGAGTGGATATTGTCTAGTAAGACAATATTTGTATTAAAACTCACAACACTCTTGTTGTATATTAAAGATTGTATTTGTATTACGTATCATGTATTTTGGCAACTCGTAATAGGTGATGTATACCTATTTTGGGGGCGCCATGAGCTTAATATCAAAGCTTAGGGATATGATCTTTGGTGAGATGTGAGACAAGAACTAGGAGGGGAGTGACGGGAAATTCCTTCGCTTAGTATGACTACCTAAGTTTATTTGGTATTTAATTGGTGGATCACGAGTATAGGGATAATAAGTTATATGTTAATTAACCCTTGTTTTGTGGCGTGATTTAAAATGGCATCCGGAATGTTGAGAACATCGATGGAGCACAGGAGACCGCTGAGTCTCCACAGATCAATAATCAGGACAATGTGCATCGAAGGCGACAATCCTCATGCAAACAACAACATCGACCAAATGATGAACGATGGAATGTTCCGAGGCTTCATGCAATTCATGCAACATCAAAGTAGAGGCGGCTCCGCCCAAAATGCGCAGGTGGAAACATCTGGCAACTCTCGACGATCACCGCCAAACAATTCAAGGAGCTGGGACCACGGAGTTTTGGAGAGCCAAAACCACTTAAGCGCGGAGACATGGATAAAACAGATCAACAAGATATTTGATGTCTTGGGTTGCCCGAGGAGCAAAAGGCCCTTTGCCATCTTCATGTCATGCGCAGAGGCAGACATCGGTAGGAATCAGAAAGCGTACTCAACCCGCCGTGATTGAAGATGTCTTGGGAAAAGTTTCAAGAACTGTTCAACGACAAGTACTTTCCCGAAAGTATTCATCACATGAAAGAGGTAGAGTTCATTAAACTGGAGCAAAAAAACATGACCGTGTCGCAGTACGAAGCCAAGTTTGCCGAGTTGTATCGGTTTATGTCCCATTTGGTTGATAATGAGGAGAGAATGACGCGAATGTTTCTAAGAGGTTTGAAACCCGAGATACGTCAATATCTTATCTCTCATAAACTGTGTTTGTATTCAGATGTTGTTAATAGGGCTCAGTTATTGGAGCGCGATAATGAGTCAACCCAACCAAAAGAGAGCAGCCGACAAAATGATAATACCAGTGATAACAGTCATCGAAGCAATAACAATAAGAGTGGATGGAATCAACATGCCAAAAATGGTAACCACTTTGGTGGTAATCATGACCAAAATAATAAGAATGGACATTTCAAGAAGAGGAGATTCAACAATGATGGAAAGACGTCAGCACCATCACCCGTGGTTAAGGAAGGAGAACGACCACCTATCATATGCTTCAAATGCGGAGGGGAAGGACACATCAGTCTAAACTGCGCGATGCCATCCAAAACATGTTATAATTGTGGAAGAGAAGGTCACCTAGCCCGATTTTGTCATTCACCGAAGACAAGTTTAGTTAGGACGGAGGCACCAAAGGACGTCCCAAAAAAGTCAAAGCCAGTAGTGCAAGGGAGAACGTTTGTCGTTACCTCCCAAAAAGCAAGGAACCCGAACGAGGTCATCATGGGTAAGCTTATCATAAACTCTAGCGAAGTATATACCTTATTTGATACCGGTTCTACCCGATCTTTTATTTCTCCTACTTGCGCACAACGTTTAAATTTGACTCCGAAGAAATTGGACTTTGACTTATCTGTTGAAACTCCATTGGGAGAAACCTTCATACATCCCATCGCTTATAAGTCTTGTTTGGTTCAAATCGGTATCCTCACATTACCGTCGATCTTATTTCATTAAAAATACTTGCATTTGACGTAATTCTGTGGATTGATTGGTTAACCACTCATCATGCAAAAATTGATTGTTTTCGTAAGGTTGTTAGATTTCATATTCCTAACCAACCTATTATGTAATTCAAGCAACCAAACCATTAAAATCAATCACCGTCATCTCAAGCCATAAAGCTATTCGCTTATTGAAAACGGATGTCAAGTTTTCTTGGCTCATGTCACGGATCTAAACAAAAATACGCCGCTTTTGAATGATATTTCTATTGTTAATGAATTTCGATGTATTCCCCGAAGAACTTCCCGGCCTACCCCAGAAAGCGTGAAATTGAATTTCAGACGACCTTGAACCCGAGACAAAACCCATTTTCAAAGCCCCATATCGAATGACTCCTATTGAACTTCGTGAGTTAAAGACTCAATCGTAGGAATTGTTAGACATTGGCTTTATTCGTACTAGTACTTCTCCTTGGGTGCTCTGCTCTATTCGTGAAGAAGAAAGATGGGAGTATGCGACTTTGTATTGATTATCGGGAGTTAAATCATGTCACCATCAAAAATAGGTACATATTACCACGTATTGATGACATGTTTGACCAAGGTTAAGCAAGGCCAAATTCTTTTCAAAGATTGATCTTCGTCCGGATATCACCAATTGAAGATTAGAACCGATGACATTCCAAAGATGGCTTTTAACTCCTCAGACGGGCATTATGAATTCCTAGTCATGTCTTTTGGATTGACTAATGCTCCTCGCCGCCTTCATGGATATGATGAACGAAAGTATTCAAAGAATATTTGGATCACTTTGTGGTCGTCTTTATTAATGACATCCTTATTTATTCCAAAAGCCGCCAAGATCATGAAGAACACTTGAGGTCGATACTTCAAAAGCTTCGTGAATATAAGCTTTATGCCAAGTTGAAGAAATGCGAGTTCGGCTTGAGGAAGTAGCATTCCTTGGGCACGTGGTATCAAGTCATGGAATATCTGTTGACCAAAGAAAGATGAAGCCATTCAAAGTCGGGAACAACCTAAATCGTTGATCGAAGACGTAGCTTTTTCGCTTAACGGCGGTTATTATCTGAGATTCGTAGAAGGGTTTTCTAATCGCTACTCCATTAACTCTTCGGTGACTAAAGATACAAAATTCGGTTGGAGTGAAGAATGTGAGAAGAGTTTTCAAAAACTCAAGAGAAGACTCATTTCAAAGATCTGCTCGACAATATCATCCGCCTGGAGGATTTGTCATCTACAAGTGATGCTTCGGGCAAAGGGTTAGGATGTGTTCTCATGCAACATGGGAAAGTCATAGCCTATGCCTCTCGATTAACTCAAAGAATATGAGAGGAATTATCCTACTCATGATCTAGAGTCATTTGTTGTCTTCGCACTTAAATTTGAAGGCATTACTTGTATGGGGAGAAAGTGGAGATCTTTACGGATCATAAAAGCCTCAAATATTTCTTCACTCAAAAGGAACTCAACATACGACATCGACGCTGGCTTGAATCATTGAAAGATTATGATCATACCATCCAATACCATCTTCGAAAAGCGAACGTAGAATGACGATCGAGTAGTAAGATCATACGCGGCACGAAAAGCGATATTGTCAACGCATAAAGGCCCATTTTGTATGACTTGCAAAGGATGGAGATAGAGATAAAGACTCCAGGGACCCACGTGATGATGGCTAATATACGAGTAGAATCGACTTTAATCGATAAAGTTAAAGCTGCTCAAATTACAGACCTGAAGCTGATGAGTATGAGGAAGAAAGTGCAAGAAGGTGCTATACCGGAAGCAAGAATCGATGAAGAAGGAATACTTGAGTCAACTCCAGACTTTGTGTTCCTAACGATTCCCGATTTAAAGTATAAAATCATGATGGAGGCACAACACATCGCTTGCAATCTATCTGGGAGTACCAAAATGTATCATGATCTTCACATACATTTTGGTGGGGCAATATGAAGAGAGGAGATAGCGCTATTTATCTCAAGGAGTTTAACTTTTCAACGAAGTCAAGGTAGAGCATCAAGTACCAAAAGGTCCATCAGAACCACTTGAAATTCCAGAACGGAAGTGGAAGCACATTACCATGGATTTTTCATCGGTCTTCCCAAGGTTTCTCAAGGCATATATGCAATTTGGGTGATTGTTGATAGATTGACCAAGTCCGCTCATTTCTTACCTATATCTAGAAACTTATACACTTGAACGTCTTGCTTCAGATGTACATAAACGAGGTTGTAAGATTGCATGGTATGCCAAGATCCATAGTTTCGATCGAGACCCAAGATTCACTTCACGATTTTGGGATAGTTTGCAAAAAGCTATGGGCACGGAGTTTACGATTTAGTTCTAAGATATCATCCTCAAACGGACGGACAATCGAGAGGACTATTCAAACTCTTGAAGATTTATTAAGACTCTGTGTCCTTGATTTCAAGGGAAGTTGGGACAAGTTCTTACCATTGGTGGAGTTTTCCTACAACAACAATTATCAAGCAAGTATTGACATGGCTCCATTCGAAGCGTTGTATAGAAGAAAGTGTCGTTCTCCAGTATGCTGGGATGAGGTGGGTGAAGCAACATTGTTGGAACCGGAGTTGGTACGTATGACTACGGAAAAGATTCAAACGATCCGACAATGAATAAAAACCTCACAAGACCAACAAAAGAGTTATGATGATCTTCATCGAAAGGACGTGGAATTCGATATTGGAGATCATGTGTTGTTACGTGTTGCTCCATAGAAAGGAGTTATGAGATTTGGAAAGAGAGGAAAGCTCAATCCTCGATTCATTGACCCATTTTTAATCCTCAATCGAGTAGGGACTGTAGCCTATAGACTCGCTTTACTGCCAAGTATGTCTCGTGTTTATAACGTTTTCATATATCCATGTTACGTAAATATGTGAAAGACCCGAACCACATTATTGAGTTAGAACCGGACGAAATAGCGAAAGATTTAACGTATGAAGAGGTTCATGTTCAAATCTTGGATAAGAAGGAACATATTCTACGCTCCAAGGTTATACCTCAAGTCAAAGTTTTATGGAGGAACCACGATGTTGAAGAAATGACGGGAGTTAGAATCTCTGAAATGAAATCAAGCCTTACCTCTCTCGACATACCAGCGGGTCGTACCCTAATTTCGAGGGCCGAAATTTCATAAGAATGAGAGATTGTAAGACCCCAACTTTTATGAATAAAGATGAATTTTCTATAATTATCATTTTTGGAATAAATTTGATATAATGTTGTAGTTGTGGATAATATTTATAAATTTTGCAAAGTACGCAAGTTGTTATATAATATTCGATTGGTCGAGGAATATTTGTTTTAAACAGGGAATATTCGTACGACGACACAATCATTAGTGGACCCCACAACAGAATTATTGTCGGATTGAGAAAACGACAAAAATATTTTTTATGAAAATAACGGCGGAAGTTTTACCGATAAACTGTTGAAACACACGGTGTTAAAAAATGTAAATACGCGTGGTTGCATAGTAGCATACCTGTATTGATTATTGATGCTTATATGAGAAGTCATTCAGCTTTTATTCAATTATTATTCGATATTTTATATATTATTAAATCAATAATTGAGATGACAGAGTTATTAATATTATTATTTGCATTATTAACGATGTCTAGAAGTTCTGCCAAGGAAAGGTTTGGTCACCTAATTGCGCGCCAATAGGGAGAAATCCTTATTGGAAAGTCCCCTCTTTCCTGGGAATGACCTGGTCGATTAATAGTGTGAATAATAATAATGATGATGAAGTTTTGTTTTATTAGTATTATTAATGTAATAAAACAGAAAAGATTTTTATATAAAATAGAATACTTTTATTAAGTTATTCGTTTTATTAGGGTAATAGTAAATCTTTTTATATAAAACAGAATACTTTTATAAAGTTATTCATTTTATTAGACTATTGACAATAATTAGAATATATTATATTTTATTATGATATAGTGCTCGCATAGTGTTTTCAGATAGTAAAATCTTTTTAAAAGTTATTCGTTTTATTAGATTATAAATAGAATATATTATATTTTATTATAAACCAACTGGATCGTCCATTTAAAGTAAATCGATCCGGACCGCTCATGGATTCAAGTTACTTATTCATCCATTCTTCTATAAATAAGCTCATTCCTTCATTATTTCTTTAATTCTTTGAAACTCTAGAGAGAGAAGCGTAGAGAGAATTATTCTTCTATCTTGAGCGTATTTCTTTAGTATTTAAGAAAGCTTTGAGCGTAGTGCAAGTTTCTTCAAGTATATCCCCGCCACATTTTGAGTACTCTTCTTCTTTATAAGGTAAGGGGTATTATTTTTTTCATATTCATGAAGAGAACTTGTTATTCCATTCTTTATTATTCGTTGGAATAACTCAGATATACTGGCCTACCCTATACTTGGTGAAATTTTTCGTTATTCCATTATTTATTATTTCATTGGAATAACTCTGTTACGCCAAGATATCGCATACATGATGAAATTCATTGCTATTCCATTCTTTATTATTTCATTTGGAATATCCCGTCATGCATGCGTTTTACACGGAATTCGGTTCTCATCTTTATTATTCTGTTGGAATATCCTGTGTGTGCGTTTTACGTCGGACCTGGTTCCGTTATTTATTGTTATGTTGGAATAACCTTTCTATGCGAAGTACCGCATGCATGGTGATTTCTTTTGTTATTCCATTCTTATTTATACTCAGTTGGTTAAAGTTTTGACTTCTATACTCCATGAAATTAGTGGAATATCTTTGATATTTGCGCTTCATCCAGTATCTTTCATGGAAATATTCTTCTGAGCATTCTTAAATTTTACTCTACAAAGAAGTATCATGTTGACAATTTGGACGTTATTAGTTCCTGGATAAATTAATTCTTGAACTTGTTTTATTGAATTCTTATATCGTTGTCATCATCCTCATGTTTATATTTTGTTGAAAGTCATCGTGGCTTTGTGAAAGTGCATAGATGGACTTGGTATGATTATGACTGAGGATTATTGATTGTAATCATGACCGTAATGTTACAAATGATGTGGTAAAAGTCCTCATGGCCCGTAGTGCATTGATGGACAATTGTTGACATGATCATGACCATTGATGAATACACGAATATCCTTGGCCCGTAGTAGTGCATGGATAATTTATGATTGTGATACTTATGAATATCCTCGTCAGTAAGGGGGATGAAGTGGATTATTTATTGTCGAGTCCCAAATGATAAAAGTGATGAAAACCTTTTAAATCATTATAGATAGTAGATTTTATTCTCTACTTGACTCTTTTAATGGATCGCATGTTCGCCGCAGCTTAAACTTAATGTCTATTGTATTTTATCGGTTTAACATCATTGAAAACTAATGATAATTTATTATGCATTATCTTAGTCATAATATTTTTTACTGGGCTAGTTGAGCTCACCCTTTCTTTCACTGTTCTCTTCAGGAAATGAGATCGTAGCCGGGACTAGTCGAGGAACGGAGTGACGGTCCATATGATAGTATTAGTAATCCTCACTATTCTGTTAAATAGTGTGACAATAAATGTAATGAGGACTTATTCTGAGAGTGAATATTGTCTAGAAGACAATATTTGTATTAAAACTCACATCACTTTTGTTGTATATTAAAGATTGTATTTGTATTCTGTACCATGTATTTGGTGACTCGGAATAGGTGATGTATATCTATTTTGAGGGCGTTACAGCTGCTGTCGCCATCAGCCCCATCCCTGTTGTCGCCACTATCGCAACATAACTGTAAGTTTTCTTTTTCTTTTTCTTGCAATACCCACTACAAATTAGTTGTTTTTTTCGCAATACACACTATAAATTAGTTGTGTTTTTACAATAATCTTTATAAGTTTATTTGGTGGAGAAATTAGAAAATTTGTATAAGTAAGGTATATGCATCTTGTTAATCCCATTTTTTTAACTTATGAAAATAGATTAATTGTTTCTTCGAAAAATTAATTAGGATTTTACATGATTAAATTGAAAATAGATTAATTGTTTCTTTGAAAAATTAATTAGGATTTCTCTGTTTATGCTGAAAATTGAAATTAGGGTTATAATTGAAGGTTTTCATATGTAGTAAAGAATTAGGGTTGTAATAGAAGGTTTTAATATGTAGTACGTAAAGGTTTTGAAATTGTAATAGCCTTGCCATATCTTCATTTTAACATTACTAAAACACACAAATTTGTTTTTTTGTAGTGGTCAACTAATTCACAACTAAACTTATAGTTATCATGACAAAATCTAATATTCTAATCAAATATGAACTTTGGCTAATATTCTTGAATTAAGATTGTAAATGAGTCGAACTAAATTGAACATGAATTTATTCAAATTTCATTCAAAAAGTTAAATTTATACTTGAATTCCACGCAGATTTAAATTGTATTTGAAAAACTCTATTCAGATTCGACTTGACTCAACTCAAATATTCATTATTCAAATTCGATCCGCCTTGGATCAAACTATATTCAAACTACTCGCGAGGCTCGAATTCGAGTTTGCACATAATAACTAATTTTATAATAAATATAATTATAAATTGAATTTATTATTTTACCTATAAATAATAAAATATATTTACTATTACACTTTACAAATATAAAATCCCAATTAAAAATAAAAATAAAATAAAATAATAATAATTAATTATCCTAATTTGATTTAACTTTGTATAAATTATAAGAGAATGTATCGAGTATCTAATCGAATATGTATCAATCGAGTATGTATCGAATCATAATCAAAAATTCGAGTAATTTAAATCTTAAACGAGTCTAGTATAACTTTACTCAGATTCTATTCGTATTTTTATTCGAAGCTCAGATTTAGATCATATTATTAACGAATCCAAATTATACTTGTATTTTTTCGAGTTGAACCTAAACTTTTTGGTTCGATTTACAACTTTACCTTGAACCTTCATTAATTATGGAAATGTTTGACTAATAAGTGAAAGTAATGATAATATAAAACTTCAAGCAGACAATTGCTATATTAATACTTCATCTCCTGATCATAATTTCCGGACAGTAATATACTCCCTCCTTTTCATATGTATATTAAAAAATCTCATTAATTCTAATGTTAGGTAATTAATGTTGGCTTGAAATTTTATTACTATCTATAATAATTAATTATTCTTTCTCTTCTCTCTCAATTACTCAATATTTAGGGATAATGTAGAAAATAATTAAATTATTTTTTTAAATATATATAAAACGTCTTATATTATGAAAAAAAAAATACAAACTTAAAATTAAAAATATGATATGAAATAAGAAATGAAATATTATCAGTACTCGTACGCATTTTGTATGAAGAATTTAGACTTTTGGATTTTATTCAAAGGAGCATGCACCTAGCACCATGACACAGGGACGGCGTAATTCTTGGGCCTAGGGGCCGGGCTACCTTGAACTTTTAAATTTTTTAGTTTACATCTTATATACTCCATTTTTAATATAAATTATTTTAGAATTGTGCATAAATATTAAGAAAATAATTATATAATATTAAATATAATATTAATTATCTATATCGCTCTTATATTAGAAAAAGAGTGTTATTTATTGGGCAAAAAATAGTGAGAGAACCAAAATTATATTTAATACATGGATAATATTGAAAACTAAGCAATTAATACTTACTTGAAATTCTCAAACGACTTATATTAAGGAACAAAAACAATTATCTAAAACGATTTATATTAAGAAACGGAGGGAATAACTTTTTAAGTTTCTTAAAATTTATATTAAAATTTACATATACATATATATTTTTTAGGCCTCTTAAAATTTAAATATTTTTTAAGTCAATATAAAATATTAAAAGATAATATATCAAGTATGTATTGTTTTTTATATAACATTTTAAGGTCTTTATATATCTTAATGCATGTAGTATATATAGAAAATATAGAATTGTCCATAAAATTTAAATTAGGGCAACTCCTGCTATTTTTTATAGCCCTCGGGAAAAAGATTCTTGGCTTCTTCCCTCCCATGATATATATGACAAAATGATAAAGAGAGTTTTTGCAACTAATTAGCAATGATCTCCACTTGATGCAGGAAAATGCAAGGCTCCTTCAGGTCAAATCTGAGTGCGTAATTTTTTAATTTTGAGCTGAAAAAAAATATAAATTTTATTTAAAATCATGATATTAATTTGCTCTAGCTCAATAACTCTAATTTATGTATAATCTTGTTTATATATACTCGTTATTTTTGCAGTTATTAAAAAACTTATAATTAATTAATTAACCATGGTCAAGATATCCTAATATATCATCCTATTATTCCTATAAGTAGAGAATTAAGTGGGTAATTAAGTTAAAGGACTCTTTGTCATATATACACATTTACATCACAAAATCAAGATATTGCAGGCTTAAATCTTGACTAAGACAATATTTATGTAGTATTAAATTATAAACAGAGATATCATGATCTCCATTATCAAAGTTCAGAGAATGAAACTTTAATTGACTAACGATTAAAAAATAAAGATTTGATAAAGGTGGTATATATATATATATATATATATATATATATATATAGAGTGTCTTTTATTAAAAGCGAGCGAGGTTATACTTGACGATTTTTATTAAAATTCGTTATAAAGATAAAAATCGATTTTTTATATTATAACGATAGTTTTGTTCGTCGTTATAACCAATTCATTTTTTATTTAGTACTCCTTATGATTCGCTGGAGATACGAATCAATATCACTCACAATCATGCGTAAGCACTCGATGGTAGAATTTCGTGAAAAAAAGAAGAAGAAAGTAAATAGGCCTCTTATGGATTAGTGGTGTCAAAAAGTTGATATGACCCTCCACTGCTTTTGGTTGTAGGTCAATATCATCCACCATTTTCAACCTCAAAATATATTCCTCGCATGCAAAAATAAATAAATAAATGATCTTCACATGGCCATCATACAACATGCATGACGTATAGCCGTGAGTTTAATTAATTTAACACATAAAAACATCAATTTCCTTATTAAATGGAGTACGTATAACATGAAACTTTGGGTTACTACGTACTGCAGATTAATCTGTGTTAATTAGACCTTACATTTGTGAGTTGCTTTTAAATTGGACAAGGAAAGGTGGAAGGGTACTGTAATGCTAAGTCAGCAACCATGCATGTGATTCTTGGTGATAGCTAGCTAGTTCGGAAACAAAGGGAAGTTAATTCAACAGATCATGGAAATTATCCCTCTAGGTTATATATATATATATATATATATATAGTCCGTTTTTTGTTCATACCCATTTATTTTACATATCACATTTTTAGTAACGGACCGGTGACAATATGATCCTATAGAATTGATAAACGGTTTGTGGTGAACAAGGTATGTTAAATTAATAAAGAGGTTTATATGCACTTGATTCTCTCTCTCTATATAATATATAATGAGCTTCCTTGAATTTCACATGAAGGTCAAATAGGTTGTGTGTCATGTGTGTGAGTGAGAGAGAGAGTTCATATATATATATATATATATATATATATATATATATATATATATGAGCTTCCTTCTTCTTCAATTCATGTTCACATGAAGGTCAAAAAGGTTGTGTGTCATGTGTGTGAGTGAGAGAGAGAGTTCATATATATATATAATGAGCTTCCTTCTTCAATTCATGTTCACATGAAGGTCAAAAAGGTTGTGTGTGTGTGTGTGAGAGAGAGAGAGTTCATGGCTAGCTTCCTGGTCAATTCAAGACCCAATAAGAAAATCTTTTGGTGATTTATATATCATAAATGCCCAAAAAAGTGTACTTCTATTTTTTTTATTTTTCTTAATTAATGAAATGAATGGACTAAAATGCAACAACCAATTCTCTCTCTTTATATCTATCTAGCTCTCTTTAATTATTCTAATAACAATATTATTATCACATAAAAAAAAGTCTCATAATACTCACATACACATACAAGTATACTGTGTACCCCTGTCTGATATGTAGAACTCACAGTATACATATATGTGTATATAAATATTATGTTAACTTTTTTTTTTATGTGATAATAATATTATTTTTATTCTTAATAATTAGTTCATGCCCCAACGTTTGTTTGTAGTACTAAGTCGAGCCCACAAAATCTAATAATATAGCATCATTTCCAAGAAATCTTATTTTTCCATAAAGGCTAATTGTTGCTTTTCCATTTCTATGCTGCCAAGAAAACAATAATAGAGGAGTACTCTCATAAATACTTTCAATGAATCTGAAAAGTTTCCAGCTTTAGGTATTATGAATGAACCCCAAATGTGTCTTTATCAATGGATCAGTTTAAACTCGTTCATCCTTGCGATTAAACATCAAACTGATCATTAATTCAGTCAAAAAAATGTACTTTAAAAAAACAACTTTTAATCAACTAAAAGGTTGCTAATATACATATACATACATATATATTTTACATACATTAAAACCTCTGCCATGAAATTTCATTTTCATTCAGCTAGTTAGAACATGACATCCTTGAGAAGCTTGTACCTGCGGGTGGCAGTCCTAGGTGAAGGCACTCCGGCGGTCGGATTCTTTCCCTTCTGATCAGAACTTTCTTCATGTTGCTTTATCCTGCCACCGGAATACTGCTCCGACCGCTTGTTGATAACAAGTCCATCATTCCTAGCCATGGCTTTTTTGGAAGAACCACCATGTCTTGAACTTCTTTCCTCACTTTGACACCAATCACATACTTCAATCGACTCCGATGATTCGCTATAGTAATTGCTGCAATACCTATATATAGGAATTCATGATCAAATAGTTGAAATATGTGTGTATATATATATATATATATATATATATATATATATATATATAATTCTGATGAAAATTATAAGTATTGAAGTCAAAGCACTAGATAAAGACAATCACAGAATATTACAAATCTCACTTTAACATAAATTTAGAACACAACTTAAATAACAACAGGAACACATGGATATATATTTTATAGTTATCATAAAATAATATATATAAACAAATTAAGTCTTAAATATTAATTCATGATGATGTACTAATTGTATTAGACATCCTAGGGAGAACTAAAGGTGATGGTGGTGGCTGGGATGGTGTTTCATGTAGACAAATACATACATACATACATATATATATATATATATATATATATATATATATATATATATATATATATATATATATATATATGGGGATGCTTCAGACCGGACTTAACGTCAAGATTTGTCCACACTCCTCAATCATCAAAGCGAGTCAAATTCAAAGACAAAACGCACTACAAGAAAAAAGTTTAATTCCGACGAAATTATTTCTCTCGGAATTAGAATAATATCGATTGAATATTCCGTCGATCATAAATCCCTCGGAAATAGTATAATTACGACGGAATTCCGTTGAAGATAGGAGTCATTTCTTGGCGCCAAACTTCCCGTCAGTACCAACCCTAATTTCTACGAAATACAAGCTAATTCTGACGAATGTTTCGTCAATCATAAAGTAATTTCGAGGAAATCATTTGTGACGAAATTTCTGTTGAAAATAACTAAAAACCTATAACATATCAATTCTCAGCCACATTTGTCATTTTACTCTCTATCTCTCAATTCTCTCTCATCTCTCAGTACCCTCTCTTATCTCTCAACTCTCTTAGTCGGAAAACCATCTCCTCCTCTCTTAATTCGTCGTCTGTACGCCTCCTCCTCCTCCTCCTTTGTCGGACGTTTTGGCTGGAGCAGTCTTTTGTCGGACGTTTTGGCTTTGTTGTGGCTTTGCCGTACGTGAGTGGTGGCTTCCTCCTCCTCAGGTAGTAGCTAGTGTAACATTTTAAAGGTTAGTGAATGATATATATCAGTGCCCTAATTTAGGAAGACCCCCAAAATTTTCTGTCCTAATCTCGTAAATTAAAATTAAAATTTCTTCCCTAATTTAATAAATCGAAAATTTTCTATATGAATTTTTATATGGAATAATGTTTATGATAAACACATTATCAATATTCCCCTAATTTTTGTGTTCTAATAAATTTTATGTAGAACGTATTTATGTTCTGATAAGTTATTATCAATTCCCCTAATACATATGTTTCTGATACATATGCCGAAAGACTTTTTGTTTTTATATATATATATATATATATATATATATATATATATATAGATATATATATGTTCTGATTTGGGATTGCCTTATATATATGATTTTGGTAAATCATTTTGGGACTGCTATTGTGTTTTTGGAACTGATACTGTGTGATTTTAATTGATCAAGTATATGTTAATTGACTCAATTGGAACTGAATTTGTAGTTTGAGACTGATTTTATTTAATCAAACTTATACATGTTAATTGATTATGCCACTATTTTGGAACTGCCTTATCAAGCTTGCCACTGATTTTGGGACTCCCTTATATGTTAATTGATTCTGATATTTAATGATGATCATTGATGGTACTCGGTATACTTGTTATTTTTGACGGAATTCTCGACGGAATTTCCGTCAGAATTATTCAATTGTAAAATTTGTGGACAGTGATTATTTTTATATATTATTTAATTATTTTCTTAATATTAAAATAAACTAAGTAACATTTACTTAGTTTCTTACTACTAAAATAAAATAAAATGAACCAAGTAGCATTTACTTAGTTTTTTACTACTAAATAAAATAAAATAATATAATAACAAAATAAAATATAATAACATAATTTACTTAATATAATATAAGATAATTAATATAATAAAAAATAATAAAATTAAATAACCTAAGTTAATATATATAAGCCAGTTAATATAAGAAATAAAAAAAAATAATTAATATAAAATAATTTAATTTAAATAAAATAATTTAATGAAAATAAATTATAATTAAATAATATAATATAATGTAATAAAAAATAAATTAAAGAAAAGAAAATAAAACTAAATGAAATAACTTAAATCATACCTAGTAAATAAATAACATAACATAAAATAAATTATATTTAATTAAGTATTAATATAATAAAAATAAAATAAAATAAATTTTATAATAAATTAGAAGACAATAAAATAAATTAATCAATTAAAATAAATTTAATTTAATTTAATAAAATAAATAAATTTATAAATTTAGATAATATAATATAATAGAGAATAAAATAAAATAATAAATTAAACTAAACTAAACTAAACTAAACTAAACTAAACTAAATAAAATTAAAAATTATTATTTATTAATAATACTCATATATATCTTTGGAACGTATTTTAGGTATATGCGTCGATTAAAACAGAAAGTCAAGAACAAAGCTTATGTGGAGGGTTTTATTGCTGAACGCTATACGGAGGAAGAACTTGCCAACTTCTGTTCATTGTATTTTGACGATGTTAAGTCTCAACGAAGCACAACTGTTTAAATAGGAATGAGATCGTTGGTCTTAAATCTCATGATAATGATGATTTAATTGTATTCACATATCCGGCTAATTAAGTCATTTTGGCCATGAGACGATGACTTACTTAAGCGACAAAGATTTGAAGATTATATGTACATATATACGTGCTTCTAAATATGCCTGAAGTATCATCATACACCAGGTATGAATTATTATTTCTCGCATCTAATATAATTTATAAGTGTAATCATCTATATATTAAGTCATTTTATTATTATTTTAGTTCATTCGAAGAGGAAGCGTATGCTTTTAACCCGACTTTAAATGCAGTTGGAAGCATTCACTACTGTTAATTTTCAACAGTGGTTTAAGAAAAGGGTTATTAGTTTCCAACAGTGGTCTGAGAGTTTTATAAATGTCATCCGAGAACATTACAAAGTTATTAGTTCTTTTCCCGTCTGCATCGTGAATGGGTACAGATTTAAGGTCAATGACTTGAATGAATTCACATAAGTCAATTCTGGAGTTGTGGTGTTGGGAAGTTGTTACCATGATTCTGAGTCCAATTACTATGGAAGTTTACTGTGACGCCCCCAAAATAGGTCCACACAACCCATTTTGAGTCGCCAAAATACATGGTACACAATTAAAATAAAAACTTTCATATTTATAACTATTAAACTGTCGTGCAAAATACGACAAAATATAAGCTGTGAGTTTCAATACAAATATTATCTCGTAGACAATATCCAAACTCAAATAAAGTCATCATTTTATTATCAGAATATTTCACAAGACAATAAAGCCTTCTATAGTAACTATCTCGGACCATTATTCCACTCCTCGACTAGTCCTAGCTACACTTTCATTTTTTGAGAAGAACAATGGAACAAAAAGAAAAAGGGTGAGCTCAATTAGCCCACTAAAGAATATTATGACTAAGATAATGAAAAATAAATTATCCTTAGTCCTTAACAGGAAAAAATTTGATAGAATACAACAGACAACAAGTTTTAGATCAACAATTGTAGCGAAAATAACAATCCATTAGAAGAGTCAACTAGAGCATGATGTTTACTATCTTCTATGATTTAAAAGTCCATCATTAATATTTTATCCCTGTTACATCAATCAATAATTATTTTCAATCAACGAATTATCTATGCACTACGGGCCAAAGATAATCATTTGTATCACCAGGGGTTATGATCATGCCAAACACATGTCCATCTATGCACTACGGGCCAAAGATGAATTTTACCACAAACCTTTATTTGTAATATTAAAGGTCATGATTATACTAATACAAAATTCCTGGTCATAATCATATATATCAATCAATAGTCCATCTTTGCACTACGGGCCAAAGATGATTTTTAAGCATAAGGATGATGACAATGATATAAAGAATTAATCGAGTGAGATCAAGAACAAATATTAGAAATTTATAATTTAATTTATCCCGAGTTCAAGAATGTCCAAATTGTCAATATGATCACCAATTGTGGAGTAAAATTCAAAAATGATATTTAAGATTCAAATTTCAAAGATAATTTGGACAAAGAAAAGAAACTAAATTCCATCGTGAATAGTACTCCAACATGAATAGTGCCCTGAATGAATAGTACCCCGTCATGCAAAGTACCCCGAATTAATGAATAGTACCCCAGATGAATAGATTAAAATTTAATAAGAAAGTTCAGACCAATATTCCAGTGAAATGATATTAGATGAAGCGCAAACTATTAAGGATATTCTACTAATTTCAGGGATTTTCACTATTTAATAATAAGGTTATGGAAACAAATAATAATTTCGTACCATAAATGGAGAAATATGAAATAAAACGATATCCCTTGACGAGTACAAAAAAATGATATCCAATACGAGTATGCAAGAATATCGCAAGCTCTAGCCAGCGCTAGCGTCCGAGAGCACCTATTAGACCATCTCATACAGACCCTGACTTGGACGACGAGATTTTCCAGAGGGTTATGGCATCAGTGTCCTTGACATTTTGTACAAATCCGGTTATCCTTCGTCAGGATTTGCCCAACTGAGCTCGCCTTCTCCGACTAGTTCAGGATATTGCAGCATGGGCCACCGTCGAGAGTACGTGTATCACGCAGGAGCACTTCATGATATCGCAATACGCGAAGAGGTGCTCCGGTTGATGGTTACCTTACTCTCGGAGGCTTTTGGCCCGATAAGGAGTCAGCCCCCACCTACTCAAGTATTATATTTATTTTAAGTTAATTAATTTGCATGTTATTTAATTTTCATACTGTCTCTTTAATTCTCTCATACGAACTAATACGTTATATTTTTTTATTGTATCAACAGAACGGAGATACTGATATTGATGGTAATGGCATACAGGATTTTCGGACACCCGAGCAGCATCGTTGACCCTCGCTAGATGATTTTGATCCTACTGGTGGTAATACTAGTTTAGGTTGATCTATAGTGTATATCATATATCTATTTAGGTGTTTTGAAAAACATTGTATAGCTTAATGATTTTATGTAAAGACATGTAGTTTAGTTTGATTCTCTATGAAAATCCATGTAGTTTACGTTAGATTTTACGTTAGATTTTAATGTTAACTCGGTGCTATATTATCATTGTCCGTTGTAGTTTATATCTATGTAGTTTAATTTATTTTGCAGTTTAGTTTTGAAGTTTATAAGATAATCATTGTAGTTTTTAAGTTTAGTTTAGTTGTTTCGTTATTCTTTGTAGTTTAGTTTGTAATTTACATTGTTATTTAACGTTAGAATGTATTCGAAGCAAAGTACTATATATGTTGTTGTTGGTTGTTGGAACATATAGATATTGAATATTATCGTGTGTATTGTTGTGATAAAGCAGATTATAGGTACACATGTGGTTTAAAAAATTGGAAAATATAAAAGTAAACAAATAATGTTAAAAAAAAATTTCTTATTTCCAATGGAATAAGTTAAAATCGACGGAATTTCTGCCGAGAATAAGGAGTATAATTTATTTTAAAAAAACTATTTGCGACGGAATTATTTTATGCCCGACGGAATGTTCGACGATTTTAAGGATCTCCCCATCTCAAAAAATCGACCACGTGTCACGTTAATATCGACGCACTATTTAAGACAGAATGGAACCCATCGAGTTTAGTGTGACTGTGACGCAAAAATTATCGAGAATAATTCCGTCGTACATAGATATTTCCAACCGAATTGTCGACGAAATTAAGGTCGACGACCATTAATTCGACCAAAATTCAGATGGAATATTCTGTCGTTTCCTTGTAGTGCGACTGAATAGGCTTACTTTCAACGGAATATTCCGTCAGAATTAAGGCTTTTTCTTGTAGTGATGAAGTCACACCGAAAGTTTGACGACTTGGGCCGTCGGGGGATAACTCCGGTGTGAGAATAAGTACATGCTGGATAAGGTTTAACAATATAGGCTTAATGCTCTAGTACTGTAAAAATAATAATGCATGTACATGATGATTCGGTATAGCCTTGTATTTATAGTGATCACACCTCCTTCCCCGTATAGAATTAGAACTCCTCATTAGGTATGATTCCTTAATGGGATTGAAAAAATTCCTTAAAGAAAGGAAATCGGATTATATCCTGACACTTTCCTTAGGAGTTGGAAATATTAAATGCAATTGGGAATCTTTGATTCCTTAAAATATTAATCTGCCCAAACAGATTCTTACGTAGGGTTATATACCTCCACTTCGACTTATCATTTGTATCAAATAAAGAGAAGAAGATAGATATTAGGGCCCATTCGGCAACGACTTATTTTAAATTGACTTAAATTTAAAATATAAGTTGACTTATAAGTTATTTTAAGTTGTGACTTATAAGTAAAAGCGTTCGGCATCAATTTGACTTATAAGTCAAAAATTAAGTTAAAACAAGTGATGAAGGTGTTTGGCTGATAATGACTTATAAGTTAAAATCAAATATAAAAATTACTAAAAAGGACATTAATAAAAAGATACATTGATTCAATATTATATCATAACAATCATCCACAATTTCATTAAATAAAACACTAAACAAATTCTCTAAACATATCAACTACAATCTTATTCCAGGTTATAGATTCTTAATGCAACATTATCTCTTATTGTTTGCATAATTAAACCATTACTCGCTAAAGTAGATCCACCCCAATGTACAACATTGTCATCACCGCCACCAATAACATCTTCTGGACGATATCTCTCCTTCTCAACTACTTGAAATGTATCGGACGATATTTCATATAAAGACCGAGAAAATCGTAATTGAATGTAAATAAGTTTTATTTAATTATATTGAATAAAATGAGATTATATATATGGTATTATTCTGTGTAATGTGTTTAAAGGTCGTTCTATGACCTATGATGAATGTATGATGTTAGTATTCTGGTTGTATGCTAGAATTAAATAGTATAAATTTCCAAGATGAAAATAAAAATTTTTGAAAAATTTGAGAAAAAAAAATATTCATCCAAAACTACTCGGATATTATTTTTGAGTTTTCGAGAAACTTGTAATGTTAAAATTTTTAGGAAAGAAGGAATATCTAATAAAAATTCAGATATGACAAATGCAGTTTTTCGTCTATGTACTCAAATTCAAGATGTTAGGGAAAGTGAAATTTAAAGAAAAAGAATGGTTAAGTATAATAAGAATTATTATTATACGAAAAGAATACGAGTATAATACAATGTATTATACAAGTATAATACGAAGAATAATACAACGTATAATATGAGAATTATACGAAGTGAATACGAAAATAATACGAGAATTATACGAAAAATCAAAGTCTTGGTCAACAAAAGTCAAGATTGACTATTTGTTAATGGATTTGAATTATGGCAAGTCCAAATGAATTAAGAAGAAGGCCCAATGAAGATTTAAATCAAGGCCCAAAGAAATGTTAATTCAAGCCCAAAGTTTGGCCTAAATTGAATTTATTTTAAGCCCAAACTAAGAACTGAACCCATGGGTCGAACCATTGATCAAGTGGTGGTAAATGGAACATGTGGCAACCCATGTAGGTCCCCCATGGGTGGTGACCGACCACCAAGCTTTCAAGAGAAACTTGGTGGGATATTTGGAGCAAGGAAGGTGGGAATAGTACGTAACCATGACTCAAAAGTTATTTTGATGATTTGGATGGAAATTGATTGATGGTGGATGATAAGGGGATGTAATATAAGATTGGAAACTTGGGGGTTTATCAATTCTTTTACTTTTATTCATTTGTCATTTTCTATAGGGGCGAAGCTAAGAGTAACATTGCGGGGTCAATTAACTCCACAGAATTTTATTTTTTTTGATATATATGATGTAATAAATTTTTTGTGCGTGTAATTTAGTAATTTGACCGCACTGAATTTTTATTTTTTTATATATATGATGTAATAGATTTTTTGTGGGTATAATTTAGTAATTTGACCCCATTAATTTTTATATATATATGATTAATAAATTTTTTGTGGGTGTAATTTAGTAAAAGTTCTCTTATTTCTGACGGAATATGTCAAAATCGATGGAATTTCCGTCGAGAATAAGGAGTATAATTTTATTTTTTTAAAAAACTATGCGCCGAAATTATTTTATGTCCGTCGGAACGTCTATCGATTTTAAGGATCTCCCCATCTTAAAAAACCGGCCACGTGTCACGTTAATATCGATTCAATATTTATGACGGAATGGAATCCGTCGAGTTTAGTGTGATTGTGACGCAAAAATTGTCGAGAATAATTCCGTCGTACATATAGATTTTTGACGAAATTAAGGTCGACGACCATTAATTCGACCGAAATTCTGACGAAATATTCCGTCGAAAATATCCTATTTTCGACGAAAATACGCTAGTTTCGACGAAATATTCCGTCGGGACAAGTCGTTTCCTTGTAGTGCGACTGAATAGGCTTACTTCCGACAGAATATTCCGTCGGAATTAAGGCTTTTTCTTGTAGTGATGAAATCACACCGAAAGTTTAACGACTTGGGCCGCACGGGGATAGCTCCGATGTGAGAATAAGTACAGGCTGAATAAGGTTTAACAATTGATGCTTAATGCTCTAATACTGTAAAATAATAATGCGTGTGCATGATGATTAGGGTATAGTTTTGTATTTATAGTGATTACACCTCTTTTCCCATATAGAATTAGAACTCCTCATTAGGTATGATTCCTTAATGGGATGGAACAGAATCTCATTAAAGAAAGGAAGTCGGATTACATCCTCACACTTTCCTTAGGACTTAGAAATTAAATGCAATTGAGAATCTTTAATTCCTTAAAATATTTAACTACCCAAACAAAATCCTACGTAGGGTTAAATACCTCCACGTGGACTTTGGCCCACCATATAAGTCATCTTATATATAAGTCATTATCAGCCGAACACCTTCATAACTAGTTTTAACTTAATTTCTGACTTATAAGTCAAATTAATGTCGAGCGTTTTTACTTATAAGTCACAACTTAAAATAACTTATAAGCCAACTTATATTTTAAATTTAAATCATTTTAATATAAGTCGTTGTCGAACGGGCCCTAATATCTATCGTCTTCTCCCTAATCTGTTCAGCATCGTGAGGGAGTATGTTGAATACAAAATTAATAATGGTCATATATTTACCTTTTTTTGGTATAAAAAATTAATTGAATAAATATTAAAATGAGACTCAATATTACACGTAAATATTTTTTAGTCATGTGTCGTTGTTATGTCATTAATTTTATGACGTGACATTATCAATTAGACATAATCATAAAAAATTAAAATTTTAAAACCCTAATGGAAAAAATTAAGAAGACGATTCCAAAGTGGAAAAAAAATTAAAAATTTAATCTCCTAATGAATTTTTTTGAAAAGACAATCCCTAAATTAGAAAAAAATTAAAAGTTAATTCCCTAATTAAAAAAATTGAGAAAACAATCTCCAAAGTAAAAAAAAAAAAGTTAAAAAATTCAGGATATTAAAATATATTTAGTTTTTTTGTTACAAGAACAATCTACTTTACTCTATTCTATGAATATGAAGGCGTAAATTATAGCGGGTGAAACTGCAACCATACTCACTTATATGGTGAACATTAGGCCAAGTAGGCTACTTCTCGAACTTGATCATATATATCAATTTCATGACATCCAATGATGTATGTGCATCATGTAAATTAATAATGATGTTCATAATATGAATTTAAATCTGTTATCTCATTTTATGTATTTGTAAATAAATAGACAAAAATTATGGGCCAACAATACATAACAATTAGTGAAAAAGATGAGACAGATAATATGACAGACAGATGAGAGATAATATGATAGACAGATAATTTGACAGCAGAATTAAACTCTTCATAATATACAAAACATGCATATTTGTGTGTGTGTGAGACAGAGAGAGTATCAGTGGTGGCATACGAGTGTTGGAAGCGGTTGCGGCAATTGTTGCAGTGGAAGAGCTTATCAGGGAAGCCTATGTCACCACACATACAACATACTTTCTCAACATCCACCATTTTAATTTCTTCAACCTTGCTACCAGCTAGCGTCTTCTTCAAACTTAATTCTTAATTATTTATTTGATGATCCTGATGATGATGATGATGATAAACACACGAGGGAAATTAAGAACAAGAGAGATACCCAAGAACTAAGCTAGAAAGATAAGTATCAGCCAAGAGAAGCTTAAAAAGAAAAAGGCATTAATGGTCTGAGTCGATGTATGCATTTAGATACTATATATATATATATATATAGTGAGGATCGAGAGTAAGAGGATTTCACTTTTTTGTTAAAATCTGAACTTTTTTTTTTTGGTTTTATTTTTTAAATAACTAAAAAAAAATTTAATATTTTATGGAATTGAAATTTTTCATAATACAATGTTTTGGATGTGATTTGGATCACGATAACAAAAGCAGTGCATGCGATGCATGCAGCACTGTATCACCATTTTTGGTATAGGTATTCAAATCACGCCCAAAATATTATATTATGAAAAAATATCGATTCCATAAATATTAAATTTTTTTTTAGTTGTTTTAAAAAAAAACAAAAAAAAAAAAAAAGGTCGCATTTTAACAAAAGTGAAAATTCTCACCGATCGTTTCATATATATATATATATATATATATATATATATATATATATATATATATATATATATATATATATATATATGTTAGAATTGACTACACGCACGCATTGAGGATGACAATAATAAATTAACACAGTAGATTTACATTGTTCCCTAATTTAGATAGTCCACGGAAACGGCGTTATATTTTTATATATTAACCGAGTTTATAGGGTTTTACAATAGAGAGTATATATAATTGCTACTTTTATTCCAATCATAATTCACATTATAGCCTAAATACTCATAATATCATTGTAACATCGTACCATACTGTGGGGGGCTAACCCTCCACATCCCCCAACCTTCGTTTCAAAACCTGATGGGTCAATGCTCCACTCCGCACTTGATTTTTAAAAAACTTCTCCGTTATTAGCCCACAAGTTCTAACAATATATATATATATATATATATATATATATATATATATATATATATATATACTTAGATCGAAAGCAAAAAAACAAGTATAATCGAAATAATAACTAATCAACTGAAATAAATTAACCAAAATTTTACGATAATTCGGTTATTTTTGACATTTCGGTTATATCCAAATTATTTACGGTTTATTGTTAGATTTATACGGATTACTTTTGGGTTATTCGGTTTAACCAATAATAGAAAAAGTCTGGCTAAGAAATTAACAGGATAAGTTTTATATTAAAGAATAAGAAGACCAATCGCATCAAAGACATGACATCATGTATTTCTCAACGAGTAACAAAGTGCTGGCTGCTGAAGCACATGACATCTCCTCTCTTCATTATCCCAGCACATGACATCTCCTCTCTTCATTATCAAAGCACCATCACATGACATCTCAAGTTCTCAACGAGTAGCAAAGAAGTCCAAAGACCGCAACCTTATCCAACAACAGAATTAAAGATTTGCCACTATGAAGCCGGATGCGGATCTCGAACTCCCCCTCTTCTGATCCAAAGGCCAGATCTCGAACTCCCCCTTTTTTGATCTGGTTTAATTCCCTTTTTTTGATCTGTTTGGTTGTGGTGAAGATATTGAAATAGAAAGAAATTGAAGGAAGATCCTGAGGAATTGGGCAAAAAGAAGAGGAAGGATATGAGGAATTGTTTTATTTTATTAGTTATTTTGATTAATTAATAAAATAATTTGAATAGATTTTCTAATTCCTATGGCCTATGCATATTTATTATTCTGTTAATTCATTTGCAAGCTAGCGAATTGTACGGATTTCTTATGATTTCAGCATATATCTTGTGGATTTTCAATTTTGAGCTTGCAAGCTAGTGAATTGCAGAGATTTGTAAATCTAGTAAATTCGGTTATTAATCGAATAACTTAGAATAATTAATTGCTATTCGGTTATCATGTATATTTTGTTAGTTGTTCGGATATTCAAAACAGTACAATTTCGGTTTTCGGTTATAACCGAAATGTTTATTCGGTTCGGTTATTAACCGAATGCTCCCCCCTAATATATACACACACACACACTACTACAACTGAAATATTTATAAAAAGACGATTTTAAATATAATTTTATATTGTTAAATGTTCTTGTCACTGATATTAATTAAGAATTTAGTTGTGATAGTCATATATTAAAATAATAAATAAAAAACAAAAAATAAATTTAAAAAATTACTCCCTTCATCTAATTTTATTTATTTTATTTTAAAAGTATATGTTTATTATTAAGAAAAAAAATTCATCTCTAAATTATTCATCTTAACTATTTTGTTATTATTTTTTTATTTAATAAGGGTAGTATTATGATAAATAAACTTAGACGAAGAAGGGAGTAACATTTTATAATCTTTGTAAATTAAAAGAAAAATATCTCTACTTTTAAAAAAAAAACAGTATATATATAGTCCGCTTTTTCAGCGAACTAGAAGGAGCAAATTAAGAGCGAACCGGCTATAGTTTCTGTCGTTATAGTATAGAAAGCCGGTTTTTTATTCTATATCGACGGAAAAAATCGTCGTTATAATGGGATCGCATCGCTTCATTGCGTTCTTCGATTTCATTTGAGAAAATTGAACTCTCTCACTATATATGTGTGGGTGTGAATGGGATATATACAAGTTGACCACATGTTGGTTGCAGTCGTTTTCAGTTTAGGAGAGAGATGGAGAAATTTTCATTGAATTTAAAGAAAAATAGGAGGTGGATGTTAACCTTAATTTTCTGTTTATTTTTTAAAAGTCTACCCCCTCTCTCTCTTTGAGAGAGAGAGACAGAGACAGAGACAGAGAAAGAGACTCTTAACATTCACGCTCCTCCAAAGAACTTGAAAAACACTCCTCATATTAATATTGTACCTGCAGAAACTTTGAACTGCCGTTTGTATTCAAACCACTTCTCTCTCTCCCTCTCTCTCTCTCTATATATATATTGAAAATGGCTCATGGATTTTACAGAATAAATGAGAAAAAAAAGAGGATAATCTCACTCTAATATATTTCATCTTATCGTATAAATTTTTACGTTAATCGCAATTTAATTTTATTAAATATTATATTTATCGACATGTATATCTGATTATCAAATTCTAAAGTTCACTAAAAGTCTAAATTAAGTCTGATTATCAAATTCTAAAGTTCACTAAAAGTCTAAATTAAAGTGAATCTTTAATATTGTCAAAAGGCAAGCAAGTTTCATGGTTCTTGCATATATACCTAGCATGTAATTGTCATCTCATAGGTGGGGTTGAATTTTTTATCCAAGTAATTGTGGGTGGAGACTTGATTAATTGTTTATTAACCCAAAGCACACTCCTTATCCCCTTATTAAACTTAACCTTATATAGTTATAATTAAGCCAAAGTCAAAGTTTAACGTTAAAAATGATTTATATAGTTATAATTAAGCCAAAGTTTAACGTTAAAAATGATAGTCTAGTGTTATAATAATTTTATTTGGTGTGCTTGGTTATAATTAAGTTCGATTACCTCAACAGAATCAGCACAGGGCGTTTTATAATAAACATATTTTTTTTATATATATACCTCATATTTTTAAAAAAAAATTATGAATTAAATTTTATTCCTTTTGTCAAATAGGTAATTTACATATCGTTATCATAGTATAGTAGTTCATTTGATCATGAATAAATTTAACCCAAATGTCTAGATCCGTTCTCCCAATTGCGTTACACATATACTACCTCAGTTTTATGGTATTATTGATATAAATATATGGGTAATGATCCATTTAAAAATAGACATACACTATTTATATCATTCAATATAAGAGTTAATGGTCGAGATTAATTCATTTCCGTTATTATTAGTAGCAGACGACGGTACTATTTTTAGCGTCATTCACTATTATTAGTAGTGGACGACACCCGTCATCCGTTACTATTAGTAACACACGTTACCCATCGTGAATTAATTTCGGTCGTTTTGATTCTTATATTGAAACGATAAAGACGGTGTATACCCATTTTTAATTCATAGCAAATACATGATATCTATTATTATCATATATATGTGTGTGGACTATATATATATACACATCTGTGTATTACACAGTAGGGCTATGACGATGGTTTTTTAGGCTATCGCGACGGTTCAATTGTCACTATAGTTTGTAATAGCTATACTACGCGAGTGAAACCGCCGCCATACTCTTTATCATCAGAATACACAAATGCATATATATATTTTTCATATATATATATATTAATAGTTTAATACCAGTATAGTTTTGAATTTATTTTGGTAGGGATAGGTTTTAAATTTTTTAGTTAAAAATAAAAACAAAAGAAAAGAAAATTAAAAAAAACCACCACCACTACCTTCACACCCTCCACTTGAATTAGAATTTAAGAGATTACGACAACCTGAGGAGGTTTAATAGCACTATGGAAAATTTTCTACTAATTTAGAATAATATTAGGGATATTCTCAAATTTTTAAGTATATATAAATACACATGTAATTATTATATCATTATTACACACCAAATAACATGTGACCCTAATTAACATTAATTCATAATTTATTTACTCATACATGTTAATCTCCAAGGACAAGAGTTTCTTATGGAGAAAAAATTTGCTTCCATATTAGGTTTCAATTATTGCATGGATACTTGTTTCTTGTTTGGTAATAAGTATAAGCTAATTCTAACCCTAGCTAGGTTTAGTTGGCTCCATCAGTGGAACTACCCTAATTAAGGAGACAAGGCACTATCAAGAACTGCCATGGACCCTTTACATAAAGGCAGCAAATAATTTCTTTTTCTTTAATTTTGTAGGACCAAAAAATAAAAAGTAGAATCATTTAGATGTTGGACTTTTTCTTTATGTCATCCAAGGATCCCCACTAAAATAAACCAAATGCATACATCAATTGGCACCTTTGCCTCTAATTCTTTGCTTACCCATTAATTGAGCTAGCTTATTATTGTGGTTGTTGAATTAATAATAATAAAAAATCTCTTATTTAAAATTATTTGAAGAAAACAAATAAGTTGAACCCTTTTAAGCCAGTGATTAGAATTAAGTAAAATATTTTGGTATATCAGGATAGATCTAGAAATTTTTTTCAGCAGGACGGATTTTAACTAATTTTTTTATTGATGTTAAATAAAAAAAACTTGAATTAATCATAATATCAACTAATTATAATAATGTTTACAAATTGCAATAAATATTCATAATCTAAACTAAAAAAGAAATTTTAAATAAAAAATATTTAGATACAATTTAGAAGACAAAAGTAGAATGAATCTACGTTTGTCTGTACTTGTATTTAGAATATGAATGAATTTTTTTTTGCTCCCTCCAAGTTTAACTCTTCCATTAATCTATCCACTTAAATATATTTTACTTATATATTTACCCCTACCCCTATACTCATAAAAAAAATTGAGCAGGGATAGCTACTTATGCTGCCCCCTTAATGCATCCGCCCCTGTACGTAAATAATTATAATTGCTAATATTTTTACGAAGTAATTTAATATAGTGAATTAATTTTATAATCTAATTACCAACTATAATTAACCACATATGTATTTTTTTTATAACAGTTACCACTACTATTTATACACGCAACAAAAAAAATGATACATAAATATATGTGTCTTTGCCCATTGTCTTCCCTATAGTTAAAACTCCCATTATTACTATATGATTGGAAAGACAAAAGGGGAAAAAGACAAAGCTAGCTTGTAGATTTTGTAGTTGTGCCTATATTTAGATTCCATTCTCCTTTTTCTTTGATTTCTTTGTAAAGGGTGTTCTTTATCTACAAAAGAATTAATTTGTAACAAAAAATGAAGAAAAAATAATGAGAGGTGGCAATGTTACATATTCTATACTCCAATCAAGTTTGACTCTTTTTGAGAATTTTTTAAAATTCAAAATTAATATAATTTATTTAAATTATTGTTATATAATATAATAAAAAAAGTCGCATATGTAAGCTGTTAGAATACCTATTTTTCAACATTCGAAAATTTTAATATAAAAACACTTACAAATATAAGATTTCTATTTTTTTTATCCATAATTTGATAAAAATTACAAAAAGAATAGGACTCTTTTTTCCGAGTAGAGGGAATATAAGAAAATGTAAAAATAAATCTCTTTTTGATAAGAAAATCCCACGAACCTTCTTGTTTGGTATCTTTTGGTATAAATGAACAAAGGGTCATGGTTAAGATGTACTAGCTACTTGATATAAATTAGATCATCTAAATGGTTATGAAGTCTGAATCTAAAAAATTATTTGATAACTAAAAAATAAATTGTCTCTTAATGACACTATTTTACCATTTTAAAGGGTAAAATTTTATTTAATAATTTTAAATATTCAATTTAATAAAAATGAGTGCATAATATTGTTTAATATATTTATATAAAAAAAAAATTAGCAAAAAAAATTCATTAAAAGGTACCTCTTAATTATTAAGATTTCATTTTCTGTCTTACCGATTAAGAGGTATTCAGAGGTAACAAAAAATAAAACAAACAGCATCATGCCTCTTAGCGAATAAGAGACAGTCCATTAGGCAATCAGATGTAAACAAACAGCACCTTATCTTCCCTACCAGCACTTTTTTGGAAATTTGATACGACCCAAAAAAAAGCTCAGTCCAGAAGACCTTGTCAAGATGACCCGATTACATGATTTGACCCGATAATAGGATGTCCTGTCAGAGCAAATTCATAATCACATGGGGGCATGACTAGCAAATCATGTGAATTAAATCTTTTCCAAAAGCCTGACTAGATTTTATGTTTATGTGCTGTTAATATCACTCCACCTAAGGCTGTAAAAGTCAAACTCGATTCGATTTGAAAAAATACGAGCGACACTCGGACTAATAATCCGGCGATAAACTATGATCTATATTACTTGCAAAGTTTCCTATATGAATGAAATGAGTCTAACTCAGTAGCTAAATTTTAGAGTTTTGATGTAACTATGCAATTTTTATGAACATATGATAATTGCATAACATGAATGATTCATGCAAATCCAATTCTCTCTAAAACAAAAATAATAATAATAATAAAATAAGATACACAGAAACCTATAGCAAAGAGGGTAACACTCTTGCCAATCACCAAGTTTCCAGAATGAATCTGAGGGAGTTAGATGTGTCGTCAACTGAGAGAGATCCTGAATTGCAAGGGAAAGAAATGTGAGCTGCTTCAAATGAAGAATGTTTAATTCAACCATCCAAGCCAGAAAACAATTTAGAAATAATTCACAACATAGAATAAATCTATTACATAGAACGTGTGCACTATCAAGTTTACGTACCTCATTCTTTCCATTTTAAAGGATCTCGATCAACAACTAAATAATCTCCACGGATATCCTTAGCAACTCGAATATCACCATCTAGGTAGACAGTATCAAACCTGCAGATATTGTAATGTTTTAACATTTCTAATTCAGCGAAAACAGAATGTAGCAAGCATGGTTATCCTTTGAACTGCTAAAGAAAATCGATTTTGATTTGATTTACATAACACTCAAATGAAAGTGAAAAAAAATACTCCACATGGATATGTAAGGTTAATGCATTCTATCAGTTTCCCAACCTCAACTACAATCAAACTATGACGACAGATTGGTCTTTTACTTTGAAATAGATTAGATATAGTAAAAATAAATAGAACCAGACTTCATTCATTATAAGCTTGTGATTATTTGTTTAGGGTGAAAGAAGTAGCTCAACAATAAGAATGAGTGCAGCATTAAGTTCATATCTGATAGTACTACATTAGACTCGGTTGTATATGGCTTCCTTCACCTTTGCATTTTATGCTTTCAACATAAATAAGTGGCCCATGGCAAGAGGTCTTCAATCACCTAATACAGAATCTAGAAGGAATGTGCAGGGTTTTCTGCAAACAAGGTGCAACAAGTAACACTAAAGCTAGCTTGCAATAAGTTTTTTCCGGGTAAAAATATACTTTACCCCATCGAAGTTGGCACGTTTTGCGCAATAGCCCACTGAATTAAAAAAAAAAACAGCAATTAGATAACTGAACTAAGAAAAACATTGCAATTGTCTCATTCTGTTAAATCTGTTAAACTTTCGTTAAGGTGAGTTCCCAAATTTCATACGTGGCTGACTGAAACAAAGAGAGAAATGACTCAATTAATATGTGGCCCCTCCAGATAGGTTTTCCTGGCAAAAGCAGTCACGTGCATAGCACATGACCTCT
The DNA here is from genome assembly GCA_020205605.1 of Panax ginseng. Taxonomy (NCBI): domain Eukaryota; kingdom Viridiplantae; phylum Streptophyta; class Magnoliopsida; order Apiales; family Araliaceae; genus Panax; species Panax ginseng. The sequence continues at coordinate 6,328,838 of CM035134.1, read as the reverse complement.
ACACATAATAGCTGCATTCGATCAAATTGGGGGAGATTTGGGACATATAACGTAGAAGCTTCAATTAGGGTTCTTGGCTGCAACAAGAAACCAAAAACCTCCCAAGTAAAGAAATAAAATAGCTATATCTAAAAGTAAACCAAACCCAATAATTTAAAATCATCAAAACCAAAAACCCATCTCCACAATTATATTTACTTTGAAACCAAAGACCAAACATCTCAAAATCATCAAACAATAGTCAAAATTCATTCAAAACAAAAAACACCCATTAATCAAAAATTCAAAATAATCTAAAATCAATAACACAGGTCAGATATGAAATGATCAAAGTAAATTTTAAATATGATTAAAAGACGAAGCATCATTGATTAGAACCATGCTAAGGGGAAGCTTGCGTTTAAAAGCATCGATCTTTCTAATTTCTTCTTCTAAATTCTAATCTCTAAATGAAATTATCCAATTTCAACAACTTCTCCGATCCGTTACAGATCATCGACACTTCTCCCAGAAATTCACTGATTGTTCTAGGAATATAAGTTTTATTTAAGCTCAAATCTTGGATCTTGGATCGATTACGATGGGAACTTAAAATCATAGAAAAGCACAAATAGTGAAGATATATGGTGTATGTCTATATATATATATATGGGAAATGATCCATAGCAAATACTTGTTATGGATGAAAAATGGGCAAATAACATCATAACCGCACATTATATAAATTAAGGGCTGAGATTTAAAAATAAAACACGCCTTCCGCTAGACGAAATAGCGGAACATGAAAAATCTTACAGACCGTCCGCTAGTTGAACTAGCAGAGGCTAGAAAAATAATTTTCGGACTAAATTGCCCCAAGTCTCAGTAACCTTCGTCCGATTGTTCAACTAGACCCTCAATTCCTAAATCAAAACCCTCCCTCCTGCGATTTCGAAATCCAAACCCCCCTTCTGCGATTTCGAGCCTCGATTCCTGTGACGATTCCCTAAACCAAACCCTTCCTCATGCTGCGATTTCGAAAAGCAAACCCTCCCCCTACTGTGATTTCGAGCTGCGTCCCTAAACTTGTTCGGCTACTCGTCTAGTTCTCCACTTTTGCAGGTTCAGTGCCCACTCTCTTCTCCATTACTTTCTTTGTTGCTATGAGAAAGCACAAAACACTTTTTACTATTCTTAATTTGAAACAACATAAAACCCTAAATTTAATGTTTGATCTTTCCTTTTTTAATACTTAGCAAACCAAAAGCTTAATAGGGAAAGAAATAACGGATTTTTTTTGAATTAGAGAAGAATGCTACGGCAAGAGCTTTTTTGACTTGTCTGCCAAATTCAAAATGGAGTATAATGGAAAATATAGTTTTGGTCTAGTCTTCTCTCAAGATTAAATATAATTATATATCTTGAAGTTGGGTGTTCATCAATTTTTGATATTTGGCTATGATAATCCTGACCTATGATGATAATCTGATTGGGGCAAAAAATTTTCCTTCAATTTCATTGTGAAATCGAATTGGGGCAAAAAGTACTGGTAATCTTGGTTTTTCTTGGTTTCAATTCTTTTCAGGACTTGCTCTTTATGACTAAGCTATTCTCATTAAGCGATCTTGGTAATCTTGGTTTTGTACCAAGCTTGAGATTGATTAGACTTTTAATTTTATATTTATTTATGAAAAATAAATAAGGTTGTAATGTTGGTGGTTGTCAAGTCTCCAAGATGCTAGGTTATTACTTCCTTGCACCAGAAATTACTCATGGTTTCACCTATCAAATAGTTTGATTTCCATTACAATGTTAAATTAATAGAGTCTAATGTGAACTTACCTACCATCATCCCGTAAAGAAACATGCTATATTAGTACTTGAATTAGTTCATGTTATTGGTTTTTTTTTTTCCGATGTACGCAACAAATTATAGGAATGGATCCCGAAGATTCAAATTTCACTGTGGTTAAATAACACCGCTTTGCATTTTGCTTTAAATATGTTCATTAAGTTTTCCCCAGTTTATATTTGTCATTTTGCTCATATCTATTTTTGATGGGGATTTTTATAGATTATTTAATACTTGACATTGTGATGAATGTTTAGGAAACATATGGATATTAATCCCGGACCTGCTGATCCTATTGTGTTATGGGACCAAGAAAATCACGTATCGTCAAACTTATGGCAAAATATTGTAAGTTTATTAATGTACAACCACTTTCATTTTGTTAAACATTTGTTAAAAACATTCATGTTGTGACGATTTATGTTTTTATGTTGTTGGACGTGTAGGATAGGGGTGTGTTAGAAATTTGTCAAATGTCTGCAAAATTAACTGAATGGAACTTGACTAAACAACAAAAATATCTGCTGGAACAATTAGGTTTTGGTATCTTCTGTCACAATTTAAGTGAAATACGTTTCACTTAAATTGTGGAGAGATTAGCATTTCTTTAGAAGATGTGGGATTTTTATTTGAGTTGCCCGTTTTAGGAAAACCTTTGACTTGCGGAGAATTAGAAAATCCCAAAAGCTATTTTATAAGGAATTTTGGGCAACAAGTCGTAGTAGATGAGTAGGAACAATGCTATAAAAGGGGGGGCATAAGTTTGCCTTGGTTAAGACAGAGATATGGTCAAGTACCTGGTGATGCTACTCCAGATGATGTCGTAAAACACACTAAGGCATATCTGTTGTATTTGTGTGGCGCTATTTTGTTTCCAACCAAGAGTAAAAATGTTGTGCATCCTAGATATTTGTTATTATTGGAAAGATTGGAAGACGTAGTTACATATGCTTGGGGGGCGGCAGTTTTAGGGCATTTGTATAGGGGTTTGCATGAGGCTACTCGCAAAACAACGAAAAAATTCGCGGGTTGTGCAACCCTTCTAATGATGTGGGCTCATGAACGGTTCAACATTGGTCGTCCTACCCCTAAGCCTATGTCCCAGAAGTTGGTACCTAGGACATTATCCTGGGCATACTCCTCTTTTGATCCTAATTCAAAACAATATCAACGTCTTAAAAATCCACATCACCATCTTCTGTTTTACCGAGGAGAGTTTGATAATATGTTGGAAACAGATGGGGTGTGGCGTCCATATAAGTTATTTGATAGACGTTTGTCTTGGGATTTTTTGGAGGCAAGGTTAGGTGGAGCCGCTCGTATACCATTGATACATTACGACATTGTTGAGTTCCAAATGCCTGACAGATTTATGAGGCAATTTGGATATTTGCAGTCGTATCCATCTAATGCTGAAAATATGGTAGAATTGCGGAAGGAACATAAATTATTTGAGAGAATAAATTTTAAAAACCATAGGGCCAACCATATTCGATTGTGGGATGCATACATGGAGAGTTTAGAAGGACAAGTGTTGGAGGCTTTGCAGCATATATCTACCGAGGAGTATATGACATGGTATAGAGAAATTACTCGACGACGGATACACCATACTCAACCCTTTAGGCGTCAAGGGGAAGATTATGAGCCACGGGTATTCATTGACCAATATGTGGCTGTAAACACTGTAAGTAGATCAATTTATAATATTTATTAATGTTTTTGTTTTTTTAACTGATTATCTTGTTTTATTAATATAATTTTTTTATTAAATTGTAGATTGAGAGTGCAAAAGCTATATTTAAAAAGTTGTTGTCAATTGGACATCTACCTGAGTTAAGAACCATGTATGACACATGGTTCAATACATTATACCAGCCGTTCATGAATGACTATAGAGGGGTTCCAATCAATCAAAATCCAACGCAACCTCAAGTTGGGCAGATGGAGATTGACATGATAGGATCCCAACCTACAGTTCAAGAGACTCAGCCTAGCGTTGGCCCTTCTACTCGTCATAGTAAGAAAGTGTCAGCTAGAAGGATGGAGGGAACAAAGCACACTCACTTTTTCAAGTACTTAAAGATAAAAAAAATCAATTGGCTAAATCATCATTGGTTTAGTCCAACTCACGACCCATCAGACTTTCCTCATAGCCATCCAGAAGGTCTATACAAGTTTGAATTTAAAGATGTTAACTGTTTGAGACCCAATGGTTGGTTATGGGAACATGTCTTGGATGCTTATTTGTTGTTGTTGCGAGACAGAGAATCTAAAATATGTAAAGAAGGTATCCAAAGATGGGCTCGATTTTATTTCATGCCAACGTACTTTGCGTTGTTAGGTACCCAAAACTTACCAAGTGCCGGAGTAGACATGCCAACCATACGAAAATTTCTAAGAAGTTACATCAATCCTACAGTTGGTGCCCCAGTACATGAGTGTGATTACATATTCGTTCCAGTTTTCAACGAAACCAACAGTCATTTTTGCTTATTTATTTGGAGTGTCAACAAGTGAAAGTGATGACAAACCATTAATGCCATTGTCACAATTATACCAAAACTTCTTTGCGGTTGTGGTGAGTTCATTAATATATTTCTTGTTTTTCATGTCATTACACATACATGTAATTCCTTCATCGAACAAACTGTTCATTCCCTCACTCCTGGATGTAGTCGTCATTCCTGCTGCAAAAAAATTCTTTGTGTACGCCTTGATCCATTTGTGCCTCATAAAGTGATTGGAGTCAATCATGGTCATGCAGTTCATAATCTATCATCAACTTTTTCCATCGCTCCTCGAAATTCGCAACAGTCAAAGATTTATACACACAGCAGTTAAAATCATGTTTAAATGTTGGGTACTGTTCAAACAATGTATGTAATTTCTCTGGAAATTTGTTGCTAATAAGCCATGTGCAAAGAGCATGGTGTGTTTCTGGAAGAACCTTAGCAATCACATTGCTCATAGCTTTGTCCTGATCAGTGATAATGGTAACCGGTGCCTTGTTGTTCATTGCTTGAAGCCAACTTTCAAAAACCCATACAAAATTATCCTCTGTTTCATCCTTAATCAGTGCAAAACCAAACAAGATGGAATGATAATGATGATTTACCCCCGTGAACGGAATAAACGGCATAGAATACTTATTCGTTCGATAAGTTGTATCAAATGTCACTACATCCCCAAAATTTTTGTAAGCTATCATTGATCGATAATCTATCCACAAGATACATTCTATGCGATTATCTTCATCTCGTTTGATATCGTAAAAAAACAGAGGATTTTCCGCCGAGAGTTTTTTCAAGTACTGCAATGCTGCTTGGGCATCGTTTGAATCTATTGTGTCACGTCTTATATCTCGTACAACATTCTGAATATCCTTATTACTGAAACCGACATTTTCCACCCCTCCTCCTATTTCACTAAATACATTCATCATTTTACTTGGCCCAACTCCAGCCCTTGTGAAAATTCCGATTAAACTTCAGGCAACAGGAGTTATATTTTTCTGTGTTTGAATGAAATTTCTTGCTCGGAGTCACCAAATCATGATTGTGAGATAGCTCAATTTTAGAAACTTTCCAGGTATCTTCTTTTTTTAGATGAACAACAAACATTCTAGCTTTGCACATTGTCCGACCTATAAAATCCCTTTTTCTTTTGACCTTACTACCATCAACTTCATCCACGTCTTGTTTCTTTCTTTCAATTGGTTTTCTAGCTTTCTTACATGTAAAAAGTCGATTGGACAAATTGATGGAGTGAGCATATTTATGAGTTGCCCCAATTTTTATTTCAAATCCACAACTACATGCATATGTTCTATAAAATTCTTCCGCCTCTTGGATAGTAGAAAAAATCTGACCCTCATATGGACTTTTTGAAACGTTAACATGCGATTGGTTCGTGTTATGAACACCAATATTATCCATGTCAATATTATCATCAGAAGAATTTGAAGAACTTGAATTAAACATATCATCAACCATAATTGAAAACTTACCAGGATGATTTTGACCTGCAAAGCCTTGCTTGATAAATTGCGCAGTTTTCTTCCTTGATATTTTTTTGGGAATATCTAAAAGAAATTATAAGGAATAAATATGATAATATATAAGGTTTGTATTTATTTACTATTGGAATTTCGTGTGAGTTTTTTTTATTTTAGCCTGAAGGCTATCCCATATTTTGTTTCCTTCTCTGATTTGGATTTGATTCCTTATGTAATTTGGACTTGATTACATGGCTAATTGAGATTTATGTGATTTTTATTTTATCGTTTCTTGCCTTCCTATTTGATTGCATAATGGATTGTTATAGCCAACGTCAAGTTGATATAGATTTAAACAAAATTTGGACTGCTGCTTGGATTTGATTGCATATTGGTGGATTCCTATTGCATGACGCGTTGACTGTTGCCTTATCAAGATTAAACAATTGTCTAGCTTATACGCGTAGACTGTTACCTTATCAAGTTTTCAGGAACTGCAGGAACTGTTGCCTTATCAGGTTTTCAAGAATTGCCTGGCTTATACATAACATCCGCTTGGGGGGTATTTTGGGCAGTGAAATTTTGTTTTTATCGTCCGCTTGTTCGTCTAGCGGACGGTCCTTCATATTTTTCACCTTCTGCTACTTCATCTGACGGACGAATAATTACAATATTTAATCTCAGCCCTTAATTTATATAATGTGCGGTTATGATGCTATTTGCCCATTTTTCATCCATAGCTAGTATTTGCTATGGATCATTTCCCTATATATATATATATAATATATATATATATATAAAGGGAAGAGAAAAATAGTAAAAAAGTGAGGGATCAAAAAAATTAAGAAAGAGAGAAGGAAAAATGAGATTGACATGGGAAACATAGTCGGAGATATAATTGTTGAGTCATTTTTCTTTTCTTTTTTATTAAGCCACATGAAATATTATTTGTTGAGTAAATTTTCTTTTCTTTTTTATTAAGCCACATATGAAATTTGGTAAATCAATTTGACAGACGTTTAAGAAATAATTGGATGATTGGAGCGTTTTAAGTGCAATTGTCTAATTGCATTTTTTTTTTACTTCAATGGGTTATTGCACAAAACGTGCCAACTTCGATGGTGTAAAGAATATTTTTGCCGTTTTTTCCCAAATTCGATTAGTTAATTTAAGGAGTTGAGATCAATGACAGATGATAATACAAGATTACAAAGGAACCAGGGGCGAATGTATAACAAGGGCAGCATAGGTAAACTCAAGAGGCATAATTTATAAGTTAATAAATTCAGGGGCAGATTATTAAAAAAAGTTAAATTTGTTGGGGCAAAAAAAAATCCATTATAATCTAATTTTTCAAAATATGTATAGAGAGTTAGATAAGAGAGGGGCGAGAGCTTAGACTTCAAATTAAAAAAAAACTCCTCTTCTACTTCACTCTTCACAATCTTTATCAAAGAATGTTAAAGAGAATTGGGGTAAGTAGACAATTGACTTTTACTCCACTCTTGGGGAGTAAACAAAGTTTACATATAACTGCAATTAGTTAGAACATAATTTCTTATGCGGTAAATGTTGATTTGAGATTTATCTAAGTCTTAGATGATGAAGTAATTTTTTTTCAATTAATGAATTTTGTATGAAAATTACTTCATGTGATCTTATCCATTTGTAGGATAACTCTGTACTTATGCATTATATGAACATGTATGAGTTGGTCGTAAGAATTGAGCCTTTGATTCACCCGTCTCAAAATTCTATGCTTAATTGTTATCTACATAACTTCGAATGTAATTTAAAGGAAGAACATAACTGCAACAATTTGAGCACATTATAATTTAATTTTTTTGAATTTGTTGTGTTTCTGAATTGTGAGTTGATTTTTTAAAATTCACCCCTGCTGAGGATTTATTCCTGGATCCGCCCTTGGAAGGAACATATTGTCCATGTGACCTAGAAGAAGCACTAACAAATGAAAAGTAAGTAGAGCTATCTATAATAGATTCACCAAGTGCAAAAGATTATTAATCATTAAATAATATGATAGAAGTTCAAAGCATTAAAAATGACAAAATAAAATACTATTTTTGTTTATATTTCTTTGATTTTTGATTTCATAAGCATCTCTAGTTTTGCAATATACGCCAAACATTTAATTAGGCATCCCTAGAATATAAATAGGTTGAAATCTCATAGAAGTCAATTGCATGGTTAGTGGCCCATTATACAGTTTCACTGAGTGAGACAATGTGCATTGATGATATAAGACTCGTGTCAGAAAATAGAGAAGAATGAGTGATCGCATATTAATAGAGAAATACTGAAACCAAAATATATATACATCCTACTAAGAGGTATCTAAAACACAAAACCAAGTTTTCACAACTTAAAAATTTTAAAGGATAGAAGGTCAGGGTTACAAAACTCCAAGGAGAAAGAAGATGAATCATGTCAAAACAATACATGATAATCCATGAAAAGAAGACTACTAACTAAGCTCAACTGCGAACATATTCAGCTATTAATTAGAAAGTTGGATTTTGAGCATAGTGAACTCACAATAAGCTGTAGACTGAAGTAAGCATAATTCTCAACCTTCACTCTGTCCAAGAATAAGGAGCGCGATCAACAACTAAATAGTCACCCCTAGTATCTTTCACAACTCGAATTTCATTGTCAAGGTAGACAGTGTCAAACCTACAGAACAAAATGCAATTTAATTTTAATTACGAAGAGACAAGTAAATGAAGTAATACAACAAATGGAAATATCTCACCCTCCCCTCCTAATGAGAGCAAGAAAATGAATCTCTTAGGCGAAAGTGTTTGATTCAACGATAAGTACATGATTACGAATAGAAAGAAAAACCATATTACCTTTTTCTGTTACCTTTTTTTTATTAGGTTACAGTTTTTTAACTTCTAAAAAGACAAAAACCACAAAGAGAAAAGCATAAGAAGGCAAAAGACAAAATGTCACTCTAACAAAAGATTACAAGAGAATAACCAAAGTGCTAATATATAGATCAAATTATATTGACTTGAACTTGGACAAAGTAAACTCCATATGTAGTAATCATCAATGAATGCAACTGTAAAATTTAAAAACTAACCATCCCTGCCCAAACGGCGGCAATGGAAACTCCCAATCCTTCCCACGTAGAACTGCACTTGTAAATCTACCACAACAAACATATACTGTAAATTCTTCATATATCAAAACACTTAAAATAGTTCTCTAATCAAAATACTTAAAATAATTCCCTAATCATATACCAACGGCAACAAGTTCCAATTTTCTTTTTCAAATGGACAAACCAATATGTATCATCTATATTTCGGATATCAGTCAACTCTTCTCAAATACCACAAACATATCCTATAAATATTCTCCAATTTCTTCTAACGGACATCACACTTTATATGAATCTCAAAAATAGTAAGGGAGCTAAACACAGAGTTTGAATTAAGGAAAATAAAATATCCTGTTGAACACTACCACTATAAAACACTTGCAATATTCAATACCAAATATAATGCTCATATTAATTGCAGTAACAGGACTCGAGAATTTTGATAAAGTTCTTATCTTTCTTTACTTTCAATTTTCTCTTAGTTTTCTTTGCTATATAACTCTCTCCAAATCCAAACAAAGCATAAAGTGAAAATTTCTAAGAACTACAAATACAACTAGGCAATATGAACTGAAAAGTAGTAGGAAATACCTAAAATTCACTCGCTGCTTAGAAGCAATTTCAATGTTAGACCGAACAAAGAAAACCCCAGCTGGAGGAAAAGTAATTACATTGTTTAGACGACAATTCTCCACGTCAATCACCTGTAAAACATCTCCGGCCGCCGTTCCGAAAAAATTAGCATTCTTAATTATGAACAGCTGTTCTTTCTCTGTAGTCCAGAGCAACCTCCAAGTACCCGACAATGATTCGCCGGTGGTGACCGAATCGCGGCCCAGAACAGCCATGGCGTCGATGGTTTCGACGATTTGAGAGAGCTTTTTGGGGTCATTTTGGGTTTTGAGGCCTCTGTCTTGGTCTGAAATTAGATTAAGAAGTCTGTTTTTGGAGAGAGAAAGGTCTGTGAGGGAAGAGCGTGTTAGAATTGGGGATCGGGATTTTAGGGGTTTGGGGGAGTTAGGGTTTAGGGATTTGAAGGGGGTGAAATGGGTGGAAATGGAGGGAAGGGGGAGATATGTGGCCATGGAGGAAGAAGAAGAAGATGGAGTGGAGCATATTTGGAATTGGGATTTTACATTATTTTCTAGTCGTTATTTATGTGGTGTAGGTTGGCATGACCTTTTCATCTTTGGACTTTGGAGGGAAAGTAACACGTATGTTCGGTTGGGTTTGGGCAACTTTTGTATTTTGCTTTTAGATTTTTATTTTTATGAGAAACGTTTTTAAATTTAAATATAATATTTGAAGCATTCGATACATTTGTGCTCGTAATTTAAATAATATGCGTTTAAAATAAGTTATATCTGAACAAATAAAATTTATAAATGTATTTTGACCTTCAAACATTTATTACATAAATATAATATTTATTAGTATATAGAGACACACGCGAAAAAACAAAAATTATAACTAAAACTTATTATAATCATTTTAAAAGAAATAAAAATAAAAATATTAAATGAATAAAGCAAAAATATAATTTTCATAAAAAAATACTAATACAAAAAATATAATTTTAATGTTAAAATAAGTATTCCCTAATTTTAAGTATGTTCATTTCAATAGTTCAAAACAAACAATGTAAAAAAAATACTATAAGGGTTTATTTATTAATTTCTTATTTAATAAATAAATATTTTAAATAAAAATAATTATTCAATCCAAAATAAACAATAGTAATAACTTACAAATATTTTTTTTATTTTATAATTTTTGATAAAAAATTATTTATGACGTCACTTCGTTAATATTTAGGCATTGGACTCCGAGAGAAGCGCATAAATACAAAATTTCCACAACTCACAAGTGTCTCACTCGTTACGTGCACGGTGCACCGAATCACTTCTAGGCTATAAATTCGACCCTCTTCTTCCCTAATTCCAAAACCAAAACCAAAACCAAAACCAAAACCCTAGCTTTCTCATTCGCTGATTCGAGATGCTTCGCTTCTCAGCGACGGCGTCCCGCCATATTCGGTATCTGCTCGAGAGCCTGGATGAAACGAATTCTGATCATATTTATCAAACCCTCCGCGAGGTATAATTACACATATGTATATGCATACGCTTATCAGACGTTAAACTTGATTATTTTTCTCTGTAATCCCTAAATTTATCACTTGTAACATAATGCATGTGGATTAGTTGTTCTAATGCAAGTGATTTTCGTAGACCAAATCTCAGTTTCCTGATTGATTGCACGTGTATTTGTGCGTGTTGAGTGATAATTATTTGATACTGATATCGAGTTGGAAGAATGAGTGTTAATTTAATTAACTCGAGTTGATTCTCATGCTCCTTAAATCTGAGATGAACAATGTGGAATTTGTCTGCCTAGCTTGCATTGTATATGATAATATGAAGTACTGAATGGTTTATCGTAGCCAGAGTTGGTGTCCTTAAAGTGCTTTGTGTGACTCTAGTGTTTGTGAGCTAGTATTCATGTTTGGTAGTGTTTGATATGCACTATTGGTCTTTGGATTCTGCTTAACCACAATATTTATAAGTGTATATACAAAACAATTTTTTTAGCAACTAAAATTGTATAAAAGAAAAAAACTATACCATAATGACTTACGTTCCACTAATTTAGTTACTGGTGCAGCTTTTGATGAAACCTTATGGCTTATTCAACCTTCATTTTGTAGTCTAGTTGTTCACATAAAATTCAATGCCAGGGGTAGGGAACATTGAGAGGAGGCACTTGTCCAGCCTAAAACATGGAAAAGTATTGCAGGGGTTAATTGTTGCCTCTGCTTCTTTAGTTAACATAAATGGTTTGCAAAAGAACAAGTTAGAGTAGACCTGCACTGCTTTAAAGAAATTTATTGAAATTCCAGCTTTGAAACTAATGACATTAGGTTTGAATCATTCAGTTACTATCTTCTAACTTGAATGATTTAGGATATGTTTTACTTTTGAGGTTGGAATTAAAATTTGTCATTATTATATATTTTTAAAATCAAATATATTACTGGTATGGTAGAGTAAAGTGATTTATTCACGCTTTCGTTATACAATTCTTTATGTTAAGGCTTATTAGAGGTTCAAATGTGTTCTAAAAATCCCTGTCTAGGCGTTAGATGGTCCTCTACCGTCTTGATTTGGCTGGGCGCCTAGGCCTCCCTAGGCGGGAATCAAATCTCTACTTTCAAGCTCTACAATTCTTAAAATGAATTTGTTAAACCCGATTGTTTTTTTGGGTAATGTTTCATGTAAATTTTTTAAAAAATTATGTCTATTATATGTTTTGTATAGTATAACAAGTATGTATAATAGAAAAATAAATAAATGAGTCCGCATAAGAAAATGCGTAGTCCGCCTAAGAAAACGCCTAGGCGCTAGGCATTCCTCCACCATGTAGATCTGCCTAACAATTTTTAGAACACTGGTTCAAATGATCCAAGCCAAGATCCACGTTACCTTACTCCTTACTGTCTTCAAGGTTCTCTCTTTTGATTGTTTATTGGGCTTAGGCTCCATGTGGGGTTCTAAAGAGCTCAAAAATTTTTCATTTAACTTGGCTCACCACCTCTTCTTATTCTGGATTAAGCTCCTCTTGTTTTTCTGGAGTCTAGACTAAGCTCATCCCTTTTTACCTTATGGGTGATGACCCGTTCATTAAGGTAGATGTTGCATGCATGGATCCATATAAATGTTAAGAAAGACTGGAGAAGGAAGGGGGTTTGAATCTGGATAATATTTGGGGGATGATTCGGAAAGATCGGAACAGTTAATATTTTGAAGGGAAGGAGAGTCTATTCGGACATATTCAATATCTTTCTGTCATCTTTCTTTTCTCTTGGCTTCATTAGGCTTTTCCCGGTTCTATTGTGTATTGTATTGATTTTTTGCGGCATTTGCTTTAGGAGCTTAATTAAGTATTTTTCATGAGGCTCTTTGTATTGTGTGTGTGTTTTGTTTCTTTCGGCATAGGAGTGCCTTTTATTTAACCTATGCTTTTGTATACTGTGCGTGTACTTGGGCTCATCCCCTTGTGGCACTAATAAACGTGGACTCATTTATTACATATGAAAAATATTTTTGTTAATTCACGTACGAATATACATTCTCTCATACATTAGAATTTCAATATGAATAAATAATAATTCACGATGAAATGTAAGAGCATTCAAGATAGACAAAGTTTTATATAATAACACTAATTAGGAATTCTATATACTAATTATTTCATTTCATATATAGTAATTCCTAGATAGAAATAGTATATAAAATATTATACTCCCAACTGTCCACAAAAAGAGACCCATTTTTGACATTCTAAATTCATTTTGCGAAATCCTAAATTAAAATTTATGCAAATCATTAAGTTTTGGAAGTACAACTTTTTAGATAGTTTCAATTATTCACTGTTGTATTAAGTAAAATGAAATGAATTCATATCAATGTTACATCTTAGGATCTTAGAATCCGACTTCAAAAAGTCAAATGGGACTCTTTTTGTGGATGGAGGCAGAATTAATTCCTACAATATATAGTATCAGTGATATTATCAACTCTTATCTTTAAGAGAAAAACTACAAAAGAATCCCCCAAAATCCCCACTTATGGATTCTCAAAATCACCAACCTATAGATGAATCCTAACTTCTTAGCCTGCTGGTTGTCTTGTTGCTTAAAGTGCATACTTTCATCAAGATTCTTGTTTAGTAGGTTTTTGTGTCTTGTTTGTTTTCACGTTGTACAACACACAATCCCAGCAGTCAAGGTATACTATGACATTTATAATACTGTTCTGTGAATGTATATCACTTTCTTCCTTGCACACAGTACATTGTGTTGCTTATTTTATATTTTTGCTGGAGCCTTGGGCGCTGGGCCCTTGTCTTCCGGCCTTCCATGCAAGCTACTCTCTTTTGTTCTGCTTACACGTGTTTTATTGTGTGATAGTTAGTATCTCCCTCCTCTCTTGCTCTCTTGCTCTCATAACCTTTTCCTCCCCTAAGAAGATGCTTCTAATTAAATTACACAGTTGGTGGATCTGATTCATAGATTCATGCTAAATCCTTCCCAACGTTCATACTAGTCGACATTATAATCAAAATTTATCTTGGTCTGCTAACTATCTCATGGTTGATACTCTATGACTAGATTCTTTATCATTTTGGCTGGCATATATATATATATATATATATATATTTCTTTATATATAAATTATAATGGGTGCCGAGAGTGGGGAGCTGGGTCCAAAGGAATTATGGTAGGAATGACTATTTTCATCCATCTATTACTAAGTTTCTACAATTTAGATGAAATTTTAATTAGATCTCATAATCTTTTGGCATATAAATATGAGTATGGAATATATATGTGGGGTAAAATGCAAATGTGGCCCCTGAATTCTAGGTGTTTTTGGGTATTGAGTCCCTTTCTTTTGGTCAACGCAAATCGGGCCCCTTTTTGTTTGAAAATTTGGATATTGAGCTCCCAGATGCCACATGTGCGTTGACCTGCCTATGTGGCACCGCTGACGTGTACTTTTTCAAAACTAATTCCCAAAATCATGTTGCTCCTCAGAATTGAATTCAAGACCTCCCATTTGAAACTTTGGTCAAAAGACCACTCAAGCACCAGTTTTGTACTAAATCAATTCATTAATAAAAACTAATAATAATAATGACATTTAAACAAATTACAAATTATATTTAAACAAATTACAAAGTTACAATTAGAAAAACTAATAAAAATTATTTACACAAATTAAAAAATTACACTTAGGTGAGCCACATTAATAATTGAAAACTCATTTATAATTGAAAAACAAATAAGTAATAACTAATGTTTGAAAATAAATATTATTTTTAGAAAACGTAAAATTAAAATTTAGAAAATAATTAATATTTTTGTAAAATAAGTAAAATTTCATCTAAGGCATATATTTACAATAAACAATTACATAAAAAATAATAATAAAATAACATATACTATCATTAGAAATACAAAACATCAATTTAGAAGAAAAAAAGACTCAACTCAAAATACAAAACACCTTAAAAAAAATCAAACATTACCCTCCCTCTATAAGAAAAAAAACCCCAGCCATTGAATGACGGGTTGGATAAGGTCTCCAAAAACCCACAATATTGCATCAAATACTAAATAAATATAATAAAGAAAGCTGTTCTGGACCATCTCAACCCAATTAGATTAGATATTTATTCATACTATTCCCAGATGGAGATGGGTCTCGAACTTGGAAAAGTGGATTTCATAATTTTTTTATCTTTATCATTTTTTGGAGAATAAAATTACCATCTCAACCCAGTTAGATTAGATATTCAAACATTCAAAGGTCTAAACAATACCAAAATCCAAACCCCCAAATCACCAAAAATCACTTTCTATTCATACCAAAACATCTGCTCTTGGTGGTGCCTTAGGATGCGGGTGTTTTTGATAGATTGAGAGCTGGAGCGGTGCCAGTATGAGCGAGTGGTATCATGCTCGGTCATTTGATATTCCTAATGGCTGGTCATAGTTATTCTGGCACCACGGCGAGTCGTGGCGAGAATGATCGCCTGGGACGCTAAGCGACAAGGCGACCGCCGCCATGGCGTCCGTAAAAGGCGACAAGTCGTTTACAATGTGCAATTTATATATTATTTATTTTACTTAACAAGTATACTGGGAATAAAATTTCATATACATTAAAACTCAAAACATAACATTATGGAACAACATTAAAGACATAATTATGTAAATACTTAGCAATAACAATCCAAAAACAAAATACTTGATATTAAAAATTAGTAGAAGTAATGAAGAATTCAACAAACACCACATAGAAAATAAAGTTGCAACCAACCATCACAAATACGTAGTCTAATAACTAATAAAACACCACCATAACAAGCCAAAATAATGTCTAGACTCTCTACACTAGTCTAGAAACATCGTTCAATCAAAATCATCATAGAAAAGGTCATCTCCATCTCTTCCACGAGAACTACTCTCATTCAAAGGCGTAGGTGGTGGTCTTTCTCCAAAATCATCCTCCACATCTTCATCATCATTTGGAATTCTCTCTTCTTTATCAATTTCATTATCGGAGTCGGAATCCATCAACCTTGATTCCCTTGAAGTTGAACCACCACCACGTTGAGAGTATGTCATGATATTATTACTAGTATTAGCACGAGCACTCCTTGAAAGATTGCGACCCTCAAGCATGTTGGATGCACCGGTTGCTTGATCCACATCATTCTATGTAAGATCCCCCCAGGATGAACAACATCAGCATCATTATCGATCCATTCATTACCCCATTCAAAGTCATCAATGACTAATGGATCAAAATTATTGCCAAGTTCACGTCTCTTTTGGAACCTTGAGTCGATCTTTCGATTGTATTGGACATACACCAAGTCACTCAATTGTTTGTGTTCCAATCTATTCCTCTTCTTCGTATGAATCTAAAATAAATAGAACAAAAAATAATAATATTAATGATAAAATTTTAATAATAGTGAATGATTTATTACTTTTGAAATTTGAACTAACAATAGAAAGTACTTACAAACTCAAATGTACTCCAATCAATTCCGCAACCTAAGGAAGAAGAACAAAGAGGCCTAGAATTCTTTTTTGCAAACGAGGATAGCTCAATAGCCCGCGCTCCAAAAGCATTCCACCAATCAACTAGCAAACATTTAAAAGAAATATAAATATTTTTAAAGAGAGGAAAGGAAGAATGTATATAAATTATAATCATAATTTAGCTTTTATATATATATATATATATTTGAATATACGTACGAGGATTCTTTATTTTCCGTTGTCTAATCACCATTTCTCTTGCAAAAGTATCTCGAGAAGCATCATAGTTGTCGGCTATATTGCTTATCTTGTCTAGCAAATCTAACTCGGGCACCATCTTTGCAAGAACGTCATTCAAGTCATCTCGTAAAACATTAGCAAACAACAAAGCGTTCCTCTTTGATATCAAAGTACTTGCGGATTGAGAAACAACGCAATTTCTATATAATTTTGCTCCATTTGATTTTCCTATCGCCGCTCAACAATTTCAATCACCTTCTTATCTGGTCTTTGTTTGTTATCAAATGCATCTTTGATTTTTTCTTCGCAGATTCCATCACAAAGAATAACTTCCCAGATAAAGAAAGCTTCTCATCACTATCAACAATCCTCTCAAGACTATAAGAAGTGGCTGTGACGCCCTAATGCAATCCTCAACAGTATGCCAAAATGTTGTTGAAATAACAGTATCACATACTTTCTTCCCGCTTCAAAGAGCCTCAACTTTGATTTTGACTAATCCTCGCTGATGAACAAATGCCTCAATGCATCTTTATTCTTGTACAAACTCTGCAAGGTGAGGAAAATTGTAGCAAATCTAGTAACTGCGGGTCTCACAAGATCCCTCCCATTCGTTTTCTCCTTCATCGCACTAAGAAGACGGCCATGTCTATAAATGAATGTTGTAATTCTCCTTGCATTTGTGATTGTGGGCTGGAATTGCTTCAACTTGCTTATGTTCTCTAACATAAGGTCAAGGCAGTGAGCGGCACAAGGTGTCCAAAACAGTGTAGGTCTCCTCTCCATTAGTATATGCCCCGCTGCCTTGTAATTAGAGGCGTTTCATGCGTGACCACACTGAACAACATACTGGGGCCAATTTCCTCGATCTTGCTATTAAGTAGATTTGCCAACATTGTGACATCTTTGAGACCGATTTGGAGGCATCAATGTAGCAGAACCCATGAAATAAGTCCCTCCCATTATTAACAAGAAAATTCAATAAGTGTCTTCCCTCTTATCTCATCCAACCATCCGATATGAGTGAGCATTCGTATTCTTCCAAGCAACTTCATGTTTTTTTCTTTAAGTCACCTCGGTTTTCTTCTTTGCCTTCTCAAGTAAAGGAACCCTCAACTCGTGATAGGTTGGAGGCTTGAAACCCGACCCATATTGCCCTATGGACTCGACCATTACTTCAAATCTCCTTGAATTTGCAACATTGAATGGTATGCCACATTCGTAGAAAAAATCGGCAACGTGCATTTGGACTCTCTCCTTTTCCTCCGGTGTCCTCAACCGACTTTCAATACTCCTTTGGCTCAAACGCTTGCTATGACTCTCCTCTACAACTTCTTCGGGAGTCTTCCTTAGAAGTGCTTCAACGTCTTAGCTTTTAGTTGTGGAACTTGGAATTGAAATACAGCATTCTTCCTTTTAGAAGCCGTCCCAGAACTTGGGATAGTGTTAGAAGAAGTATTGGAAGCCATGCTTGGACGAGTAGATGATTGTGCTTCTTGCACTTCTACTACATCATCATCATCATCTAGCTCAAGTGGCTTGTTCCTCTTTTTACTATTCAAAGCCGCTTGCATCTCCCTCATAATTTTTGTTGTTGTTTTGGGGCACTTCGCTACATCTCCAAAATAATGTTGCTTCAACCTTTTGATTCCCGAACGACATTGCTTCCCACAAAGGATACATTGCATTATATCCTTATTACTCATGTCCGGCCAATATCCATATTTCCAACCCGGGTCATTTGATTTGGCCTTTCTTTTCGGGTCCTTGGTTATATCATAACCATCGGTTCCCGAACTTTCTGCCATTTTATTTTCTAGTTTCTACAAAATACAATCAAACAAACAATATATTAGAGACAATTGAGTCATTGACATATTTTTATTTTTACTTGTGAACAAAAAAAGAGTAAACAATAAACAATTCTCATATAATTTTGTACATTTTAAACTTTAAAGTACAATCATTTAATCACAATATATTCCTAAAATCAGCTTGCCTAAAAATTAAAATACATACATTAGAGACATGATATTACAGTGGAAAATACATATATATAGTGTAAAAATGATTGTACTTTATATCAGAGACATTATATACATTAGTTATCTCCTAATATTTATCTCTTAATGTTGCATACAACCACAGTCCAGTGGACTGTCAGACAACCATAAGCCAAGTGTAAAAATATTATATACGCTATATGAGTTATGAGACAGTCAGACAGCCGTATAATTAAGGAAAAAAAGAAACAGAGGAGAAAGAGAAGGGATCAAGAGAATCAGTCGATAAAAAAGGTGAAACACAGCAGAAACAGAGGAGAAGAGAAGAGAAGAGAAGAAGAACCTGTGAGAGTCGTCGCCGAACTTGGAGCTGGTCGGAGGCACGGAATGGTCGGTCGGAGGTGTCGTAGGCTCGTAGCCGTCTTCGTCGCCTGCGATGATGGGCTGCGAAGTCGAAGTCGACGTACGTCTTGGACTGCGAAGATGGGCTGCGAAGTCGATGTTGTCGTCGTCCTAGTTCGCTTGCGATGATGGGCTGCGAATCGCGATCGACTTCTCCTATATTTTCTGCAGGTAAGGGTTTTCTCTTGTTTTTTATTTGATGGTTCATGGGTTAGTTCATGGGTAAAAATCAGTTGGGTCTGAGCTGCCTAGGCGGCCGCCTTGGAAACACTGACTTAAGTCCTCATACGCCTTGGACTTTCTTTCTCGCCGGGACGCCAAGGCGTCGCCGTAACAACTATGTGGCTGGTGTGCTAGATTTGGCCAGAGCTTGATTAATAAAGAGTATGGTGAAGAATTATTTATAGCTTGACAAATGGAATGGGAGAGGAAGAAAGGGAGGCGGTCCAAATGATGGAAATTGTCTGGGATGGTTTTGAAAAATATATGAAACAGAAGGAGTTAGATAGATGCGGTGGTGATACCGGGTTGGGCTGCCTCTACGTTGTTGGCCATGGGAGGGTATCCAGGAATCATAGTCCCAGCTGGGTTTGACAGTGATGACATGCCATTTAGGATATGTTTTGGAGGGTTAAAAGGATCGGTACCAACGCTGGTTGAGATTGCTTATGCCTTTGAACAAGCTACCATGATCGTAAAATCTGGATTTGTATCTTGCTGACGTGTATTGGTGTGTTAGTGTGTGTTCTTGGTGTGTTAGTGTGTGTGTGTTTGAATTGATGTTTTGTTTAAGAAAAAGAGAAGATGTTTTATATTTTTTAAAGGTGTTTTGTATTTTTTGAGTTAGTCTTTTTTTCTTTTAATTTAATTGATGTTTTGTATTTTTAATGATAGTATATGTTATTTTATTTTTATTTTTTATGTATTTATTTATTATAAATATCTGCCTTAGATAAAATTTTACTTATTTTGCAAAAAATAAATAATTTGGGGTAAAAGAATTGTTTTGTTATAAAGTTAATCCTTAAGTAAAAATTAATAGCTAGGCCTGTGGTGCTCGGGTGGTCTTATAACCAAGATTTCAAATTGGGGGTTTGAGTTCGAATCCTGGGCAAGACAAGTTTTTTGGCAAATAATTAAAAAATGTCCATGTCAGAGATGCCACGTATGCGCCATGTGTGACACGTCAGCAAGTCAACACCAATGTGGCATCTGGGGGTTCAATATCCAAATTTTCGAACAGAAAGGGGCTCGATTTGCATTGACCGAAAGAAAGGGGCTCGATTTGCGTTGACCAAAAGAAAGGGCTCGATTTGCGTTGACCAAAAGAAAGGGGCTCAATATCTAAAAACACCTAAAGCTTAGGGGCCACATTTGCATTTTATCCTATATATGTGAGGTTATGTATACCTAAAGGACAAGTGTAGCCATGCCATGAAATACTAAGGGCTAGCCTTCAAATGGGTACGCACGTGAAGCAAGGGGAAGGTCCCTTCCATAATATGGCAGTGATAGGAGAGAAAAAGAATCCCCCTTCGATGAGTAAAGAAAGATCTTTCTTTTTGGAACATGTGCATGTTTGGATACTATCCTTGGTGACAGTTAGCTCACATGAGAACTGTCCAAAAACATCACCAAGCAAAGTCAACAATATTCACGGAAAGAAATCCAAGTGCAGTAGAAGAAGTTCGGTGACGATCGAAGATCTCACGCGCAAGCGTGAGGCGTGATGACCTTTATGCTATTTAACGTCGGCGCGTAGGTGGTTCTTCCATGTCGGCGAACCAACCACCAAGCTTGCCTAGGTAAGACGATCCTTGTAGCATATTCGTTTATTGGCTAGCTGTGTTTTTGTTTCTAAGGCATACTACTTTTGTTTTAACGGTTAACATGTGTGATAGAAAGAGAGTTGTGTTTGTTTTGTTATTTGTACTTGGGTGTTGGTTAGTGGGGAGTAACACTAATACTACACGTGGGTGGGTGATGAAGTTTGTGGATTTTGGTGCCTTGTATGTTAATTAGGCTTGGTTACTTTAGCAAATGACTTCCAACTGAAGACAACTAGCTACCACTTACTTATCTTAGGGCTTATTTAATCACTTAAAAGACTACTATATTTATCTTTGTTGATATCTTTATTTTTTCTTTTATTCTTTTGTTTGTTTTTAATAATTAAATATACTAATTCATACACATACTTTTGTATTAAATAATTAAAGTGTATTTTGTTTTTAATAATATTTAATATTCTTAATATATATGAGAATAACTTCATAATTATAAATATATTAATTGTTCATTGTTAACGACTTATCGCCTTATGAATGTCTAGGTAAGCGTCTTATTGCCTAGGCGTCCTGGCGGTCAACTACCGTCGTGGCGCAGTGACAACTATGGTGGAAACATCTATACACAATTTCATGACTTCAAGTACTAACTATGCTTGGCCTGTTTAATTGGTGGGTTGTGTCCCTGCCATATTATAAGTAGTTGAAGCTTTAAGATCGTAATCATCCCTGTGAAACAACTTCCATTTATTGTATCACACACACATGTACATATATACACATGTAAATACTTTGATAAGTTTCCTTCTCGTACTTGCTTCTTGTAAGGTTAAGAATGGACTACTTCCCCACACTTCGTGTTATACTTTTATTTGCAATGATATTTTCTTTTCTTTTCTAGAATATGCTTCTCAATTTGTTTCATCTGATGTCTCTGATACAACCTTATATTCCTTTTTGACACACATCGAGTGCCTTGTTTGTGCTCTTGCAACATAGCTTATAGATGATTCAAGCTCACAGGGAAAGGGTTTTGTTAGGTTAGCAGGCCGCATAGAAACTTAGTTTGGGACATTTTTGATCCTTGTATGGTTTATTATGATGGTTTAATTGTATGGAAGCTAGGAAGAGCTAGTGAGACCAACTAACTTTTATTTGTTTGTTTTAGGCTTAGTTGTACTTAGATGAGTTTTGTTTTCTACTGGCTGATTTCTTGTTCTCTTACAGTTTATTGGGTATGGAACTGAGGGAAGCATATTGGTGCTCCAGACCTGCTTCGACCAATTGAATATTTATGGGAATGACTTGAAGAATATGAAGGTGGAACCCATATTTGCATCAGTTTTTAAATACATCTTAGACAAATCAAATTTCAGTACAGTGTTGTGTGAGTCAGTAAGAAGTACAGCAGTTACTGAAGATCTCTTGGAGAATCTCTGTACTGCATTGCAACTGTCAGCACCTGAAAAAATTGGGATAGGTCTTGCTTTATCAGATTCAGAAAATCTTGACATCAGAATGTGTGGTACGACCCATCTCTCCTTTATATCTAAAGTTTTTGATATGGTGTAAATTGTTAGTATTGTTTCCCTATTTATGTTGTTTCTTTAACTTGTGAATTTATTGCTTCTTCAAATTATTTGGGGTGCTTTGCAGGGAAAAATTTCTTCATGGCTCAGATTGCGGAGGTATGTGCCAACAATGCGTCTGTGGATTCTGCTGAGAAAATTCAGAACATTCTCATGTTTCTTAACCGATCAGAAGGCCTTTGCAAGCATGTGGATTCATTTATGCAGATGTTGTCAGTAGTTCAATTGAAGGAGGATTTTGATTTTATTTTAGCACCATTGCTTTCTGATGAATTGCGTGATATAAACTTCTTAAGGTAATTTTTGCATTCATAGGTTTCGAACTTCCCATCGCTTCTTGATCACTGTTTAGGTCTGAATGCTATGATGGAGCTTCTCCTATAGACTCCCTCTTTTACTGACCAAATTAACGACCCCGTCTCTTTTACTTCATGAGGGCTTTGCAATTGTTTTCAACTTCACTGCTTGTTTTTTAATTAACGATCTTGTTGGAAAAGGGTTCAATACTCCAGAAAGGGAATGATCTCCTTTGGGTCACCCTCACATAGTTTACTATGGGATTACTCTGTGTGTGGTCTTGTGGTTGGTGGGGTATTATGGGAACTTGATGGTTAAACCAGTGTGCACCCTAAGGATATTTGGTAGATTCGACTGTCATTAAGAAAAATTAAAATCATTTGAAGGTCGTGCATTTTTTGACGTTTATTTAATTTTCTTTATTGGTGCAGGAATTTGGAGTTCGACGAAAGCTCTGAAAATGATTTCGACACCATTCTAGCAGAAATGGACAAAGAAATGAGTATGGCTGGACTAATGAAGGAATTGGGTTATGGATGCACAGTGAATGTCTTGCAGTGCAAAGAGATGTTATCTCTATTCTTACCGCTGACTGAAATCACTGTTGCTAGGATACTTGGCATTATTGTTCGCACCAATGATGGTCTTGAGGACAGCCATAACACATACTCAACATTCTGTTCTGCTCTTGGTAGCAGTTGCTTGTCTGAGCTACCAGTTTTTGATTGCTGGAACATTGACGTGCTCATTGATTCAATCAAGCAACTCGTAAGTTCTATGCTTGACCTGCTTGCTTAATAAATTCCATTATCTTGAATAATTTAATGTAAGGTAAATTATTTCCATTACTATTCTAAATCTCAAGCAACAGGCTCCTGGGATCAACTGGATAAATGTTTTTGAGAACCTTGATCACGAGGGATTCTACATTCCCAATGAGGCAGCATTTTCTTTATTCATGTCCATCTTTAGACAAGCATGTCAGGTGTGTATTTATTTCAATTTGTTAATTGCATAATTTAAATGATGATATTGGGAACCAGCAAACATGAGCTTCCTCTACTGTTTCTAAATCCTTGCAACTGACACTGCAGGATCCGTTTCCCCTCCGTGCTGTTTGTGGCTTTGTTTGGAAGAATGCTGAGGGCCAGCTATCTTTTCTTAAATATGCTGTCTCGGTACCGCCTGAAGTATTTAGCTTTGCACATTCTGGGAGGCAGCTTGTATGAAACTACTTGTAATATTCATGTCATTATGTCTTCATCATGTTGTATCTAGTAGTCTAAATAGATGTTTCATTGCAGGCATATGTTGATGCCGTGAGTGTTCACAAGTTTCAACCAGGACATGTGAATCATGCATGGTTATGTCTCGATCTTCTGGAGGTATTGTGTCAGCTAGCTGAGAGAGGTAATGCAAGTTCTGTTCGACCAATGCTCGAGTATCCTCTTAAGCACTGCCCTGAAGTCTTACTACTTGGGATGGCCAACATCAATGTACTATTCTCTCATATTCATGCATTTCCTTGATGTTTACTTTATGTCCTCATATTTTCTTTGTTGCTGATTGATTTTGCTATTTTAATCTCAGACGGCATATAATCTCCTTCAATATGAAGTGTCTTCCGTTGTCTTTCCATTGGCATTAAAAAATGCTACAGGGAATAGTTTGGCTCTTCATCTCTGGCATGTCAACCCTAATATTCTATTGCGGGGATTCCTAGATGCACAAAATATGGATCCAGACAATACGAGTAGAGTTTTGGACTTGTGCCAAGAGCTAAAGGTAAATATATCCTGAATTATCTTATTTTTTTGGCCTAATTTTTTAACATAAAACTAAGTCATCTGGTACCTTATCACAAATTCCTTGTGTAACTAAAACCTCCGTTTGCAAAGCCAACCCAATTGTTAGCTTAAATGTTTGTTAAGCTTTTTCTGAACTGTGTTTTAAGACTGAGCACTTCACCATATTCAGTTTTCCAATCTGCTTTAACTTGTTTTAGATATTCTTTTCTATTGAACCAACTTTAGTTCTATTCATGGTTCAAAGTATCGGCCGTTGCGCCGAAATAGTGGTGTATCAGTCGGGGTTGAACTGCAACCTTGACATGAATCGCAAAATTGGGAATTATTCATGTAAAGGGTAAGTTTCGGCGAACTTTTGACGACTCGGCGTTATGTAGCGATTTTGACCAAATAAAGGAGAAATCATGGTGTAAAGGGGAGAAATCACCGCGTAAAGGGAATTATTCATGGAAAGGGTAATTTTGGGCGAAGTTTCAACATGACATAATGTAGCGGTTTTAGACCAAATAAAGGAGAAATCACGGCGTAAAAGGGAGAAACACTGAAAGCTATATAAGGGAGATGACAAAAGAGAACGAACCTTTCTCTATAAATTATACTTAAAATGTATCTAAATTATACTTAAAATGTATCTATGTAGTACCTAGTTAAGTATAACTTAGAAAAAGTAAAAAAATATTGTACTTCAAATGTACTTAATTAAATTAAATTGTACTTCAAATATACTTATATAGCACCTATTTAAGTATAACTAAAAAAATATACTTAATATATAATTAGTTAAGTTAAATTGTACTTAAATTATAATTAAATTATACCTATATAGTACCTAGTTAAGTAAAACTTGCAAAAATTAAAAAAAATGCACTTAAAATATACTTATTTAAGTTAAATTGTACCTGGATTATAATTAAATTGTACTTATATAGTACCTAGTTAATACAACTTAATTTTTTTTAAAAAAAATTGCACTGAAATTATACTTGGTTAAGTTAAATTCTATAGAACATTTGTGCTCAATCATTTGAACTTAGACAACATCAATATCAACTTTATTCAAAAGTAAAATTGATTAAACTTATGTGCGAAATGTTTGTCTTATCATTTGGACAAACATTAGATAGTGTTTTTTGTGTTCTTATTATTTAAAAAAAATTCATTTTTTTTTTTTTACTTTTTTGAAGATTATAGCTAGCTAATGGTGTGTATAACTTGAAATCGAAACCGAGTCAAAAAATGACCTTCCAAAACATAAGCACTACCGCCTTTGAACCATGGACTTCTATGTGAGGAAATCTCACATTAGATTGTGTTTCCACTTTTAGATTTGCGAAGTGCTAACAACAATTTTATGGGTTACATTTTCTAGCTGATACAGGCCTAAAGTAGCATGGATTTGGGTTTGCTATACGGGATTCGGCAATTCGGGAATTCGGGAAATCTGAAAAATAGTAATTTGGGGATTCGACAATTATAAACTTATATTGCAAAAAATTTAAAATATAAATTCATTAATTTAATTCGAGACAAATGGAGTACAATATAACTGTTTAGTCAATTAATTTTTTTTATACTTTTAGTTATAACCCTTAAGTAGAGAAAAATAAATTTGGATAAAGTCATATTACTGATATTGCAAGAATTTTAAAATATAAATTCATTAATTTAATTCGTGACAAATGGAGTACAGTATAACTGTTCAGTCAGTTAATTTTTACTGATCCAAACCATGCCAATTACTAAGTAACATTAGATCAATAGAAGCAGAACCACTTGCCGACATTCGTGACCACAACAGTAGAAGTAATTATCCAAAAACAAAAGGTACAAGTATTATTAGATGGAGAGAGAAGTGAGAGGAGACAAATATTACCCTTCCCAAATCTTCCATTTGAATCCCTCGCCACTATAGTAGTCGCATCTGAACTGAGGGTGGTTTTTGGGTCAAGGTTCTGGGATCCTCCATATAAGCAAATGCCGAATCTCGGCGAATGCGAATCCTCACTTGGCTAGTTGTCGTTCTTTATGCAAGTGCCTGCTTCTTAAATCCAGGCGATACTAAAAAATAAAGCTTTATTTCTATGCCGCTAGATCGCAGATTCCCGGTAGATTCGGTACCATGGTTATCAGATCTAGCATTCTGTACATTTGGTGTTTGTGCTTTGTTTGTTGTTTGTTTATCACTTATTGGGATTATACATCCATTTTATGTTACAGATTTTATCACCAGTATTGGAGATGATTCCTTCTTCTTTTGGTATTAGACTTGCTGCACTTGCTTCTCGAAAAGAACTCTTAGACTTGGAGAAGTGGTTAAGTACTAACCTAATTACATACAAAGATGCTGTATTTGAGGTAACATATACAACTGATTACTGCTTCTCTTACCTGTTTCTTTCGAAATAAAGAATACAAGCAACTTTTGCTATCAGCCTCTGTTGCATGCTTGATGTTTCTAATGTTAACATTTCAAGAAAAGACGAGAAACTTGTGCTGATAATACATGTCAATACTTCCTAGGAGTGTGTGAAGTTCATAAAGGAGGTTCAATTTAGCGCTCGGGATATGCCTGCTACTCATTTCCTTCAATCTAGCTCTCTTTGGAATCTTTATTCGGAGACAATTTCTACCTTCTTAAAGGTTTTGCTTTGCCTGCTTGGTTCTGGTTATCCATATAAATTGTTGTCTTGAGTTTCGTGTAGATTTAAAATCTGCATCTTTGTTTCCTGTAGGTCCTTCAAGCTCATACAAGCTTGATTTCCTCTGGCAATCTTTTTGAGGAAATCGAAAAGTTGACTGCCACAGTTATGCATGGTAATGTAAGAGTTAAGAGCGATGGTGGTACTGATTTGTCAACTTCTAATGGATATGCAGACGACATTGAGACAGAGGCTAACTCTTACTTCCATAAAATGTTTTCTGGTCTATTGGCCGTTGATTCAGTGATTCAAATGCTTGCTCGATTCAAGGAGTCTTCTGTAAGAAGGTAAATTTTATATAATTTTTCTATTCCTTTTCAGCGGTCTTATACATATACCATTGTATTTTTCTTCATTTGTGGGTAACATTCTCGTGACCCTGCATTGTTCTTTTGATACAATGTTAAATGTATGAAAATTATTAGAGGTTTGTTAACTGGATAGTTTTGTCCACATTAACTTGAACATGGACTTTTCAATCATTTTTCAGTTATCAGTATTTTTCTTTTAGCTCAATTTCTTAATGTTTCTTGGGTTGTCCCATGGGAACTAACTCGTCTCCTGGAAATTTCAGTGCTGAACTGAAAAGTTGTTATCTTGAGTAGCTATCGAGAGGATTCTTAAATGATACTAGAAGTTTGAGTATTTTCATGCCAGCAAAACATTATGGAACCTGCTTCCTCTCATTGTCCTATTCTGAATATGATATTGAACAGTATATAGTGTCATAAGCACTTGCCAAAAATAAATTTAAAAAAAAGTAAGCAAAGGAAAAAAAAGTAGTGCCATAAGCAAATTTTTTGAGAGGGTGTTTGAGATTTCTTATAAGCAAGTCAAAACTTGTGCTGACTGCTGTTTTAGAAAAGCAAAAAGTGATTGATAAACTTTTTTTTTGAAACTGCTTAGAAGCTCCTTTGATGGGAATAAGCAGAAACATAAATTTGGTGCTTCTGCTTATAAGAAGAGTTTACTACTTACTATTACTATTATATCCTTTTTGGTCAATTTTTTTATGGAAATAGCTGATAAGCAATTTCTTCAATAGCAAAAACTCCTTTTCTTTTATGTTAATGAAGAATCTCAAGCACCCTCTGAGATGGAATAAGAATGCCTCTTGAATATGTTTAATGAAGGTTTGCCTTGCTCATTGTTCGTTTTCTACAAAAAAATCAACCTTTTTGGCCTTTGGTTAACATTGTTCGAAATTGCGATCGAGGCGTGCGCCGCCTCGTGGCGAGGCGGGAGCTACATGTGGCGAGGCCTACGCCTTACTGAGAAATTCAGAGGCTTGGGCTTTATTCGACTGAGGCGTGCGCCTCGTCGCCTTGATTTGAAACAAAAAAACAGGTTCTTGCGACTTCTCTTTCTCTCTCTTCTCTTCATCTTCCTTCTTCACAGATCGTTCGAGCCCAGTGATTTATTTCGTGCGACTCTGTGAAGTGTCTTCCTTCCGTCTCTCTGTTTGTATGTTCTCCAAAGAAATGTCTTATGGATAATTACAGTTAGGTACTCCATAGTCTTTATAAATTTTTAGTTTAATCCCAAAAGTTTTCTTAAATTTCAAAATAGCCCCTAAAATTTTACATAGCTGCCACTATAGTTTCATTCTTTCATTTCAGCCCCTGAAGTTTTAGAAGTTTCAGTTCAGCCCCTGTTTCTTTATATTTCTTTATATTTCCTGCACTTAAGTCCCTAGAGCAAAAAAAAACATTTCTTGTGTTGATAACCCGACGGAGTCGAATATTGATAACTGAATCTTTTTCTCTAAATTATTCATCACCACAAAATTTATATATATTCAATATTTATCAATAATATATGTTTTCAAATCAAGGCTTCCGCCTTGCTCCATCTTGAGGCTTACACCTCGCCTCGTCCGGAAAAAAACGCTTCATACTGCTTTTAACTTTTTCGAATAGTGTTGGTTAACACTTACCGTCCTTTTATTTATTTTCTCATTTATGTAAGCATGCAACCTTGTATGTCTTCAGCGGTTAAATTATGATTTTCTCACTTAACATTCCTTTGAGGATCTGAAATCATGTGAAAACCAATGTTACGGGGGCCTAGCGCCTGGGCGGGGCCTAAGCGTGATTTTTTATTTTAAGTCAATTTTAATATTTTATCTTACATTTATCCAAACAAAATAATAATTTAAAGCAAAACAATCTATAATAAAAGTCTTTGCTTAAAATTCAAACACATATCCATATTGCTAATGTCAAAATTCAAACACAAACATGCAATTGTTTAAAGTTCAAACATGTTTTTAACGTATTAGTTTTATTCATAAACAAGATTGCTATTAAATAATAAAATTTAAAATTTCAAGAATTTAATTCAATATTAAAACTTAAGAAACTAAACATAAATTTAAGAATTATATTGAATTAAACTAAATATTACCAATGTATCATCATTTATATAATTTGAAATTGGTACAATTTCAAAAAATTACAACTATAATAAAATTATTCATTTTGACTTAATATTGTTCACTTCTTGTTGTGATTTGATATGCTACAACCTGTATTATGAATATGTTAAATTATTAAAAAAATAAATATATCAAGATCTAATTTGGGTAGTTATTAAAATTAAAAAAAATCTATCCGCCTAGATCCCGCTTAATTTCTTGGAAGGATTTTTTTGCCGCCTTGGGCCTAGGTGAGGCGCCAGGGGGGCCTATAACGCCTAGGTGGGGCGCCAATGGGAGCCTAGCGCCTAGGCGGGGTCTAGGTGGACCTAGGCGGGGATTTTTATAACACTGGTGAAAACTAAATGTTCTGAAATCTTAGAGAGAATGGAAGGAAAATTTTTATTGTGTATTTTCTATCATGTCTAATATGTCAGATCTACTGCTGGAGCTTCTCTATTGAAAGTAGCCAGTTGACATGCAATGAACCTTTTACATTATATGCTTTCATTTTGATATGTGATTATATATGAATTTACAGGGAAGAGTTGATTTATGAGTGCATGATTGCAAATCTATTTGAGGAATACAAATTCTTCTCCAAGTATCCTGAAAGGCAGCTCAAAATTGCCGCAGTTCTGTTTGGTGAGTTCCTGTAGATTTGTCATAACTTAACTGTAACTAGCAAGTGTGTACGACAACATACTGAAGGATGTAAAAGGAAAAGAAAAGGTAAATTTGCCTATCGCGTAGAGAAATGGGCCACTCTGCAGGATGTTTTGAAGTCATTCCACGGAGATAACTCGAGACCACAGAGGCTCAGACAAAAGAATTTAGTTCCATGTTTTATATTTATAATCAATATTCTGTCCCAAGTAACAACTAAGCTTGGCCTTTATAGTGACCAAGTGAACATAAATAGCTTCCCACTATCCCCAACATACAACTTCCATTTCATCCACTATCCCATCATCTATCTTAAACAAAATAACTAAATACCCCAAATACTTGAATAATATACTTAAGCTACCTCAAATCCCCAAAATTGCATTAATCTCTACCCAATTGAGCAGAATAAAAATACCAAAAAAATAAGTACAAAAATTATTCATTGCCCAAGACTTGTGATCCCCATCAGTAAGAATATTTGTTTTAGATTTTCTGCTAATCTTTTAGTTGGTAAATCATCTTCATTTAGAACTTCTGTTACTATAAATTTGCAGATTGAGTTTATAGTATTGGTACAACTGTATAACTCAATTTAATTTTCCATTATTTAATCCTCACCAATATGTTTTTAGTGGTCGCTAAGTCATAAGTTTCCTATACAAAGTGTTGTAATTTCATTATTATTCAGATTATTGAATATGAATTGATTTGAGATTAAAGCTACTTTATTTTGGTGGTGTATTTCTCTACCAATTCTTTGCAGTATGGGTACTCTTATTCCTTCTTTTCACCTTGTCCTACACCACAACCTCCACCACAACTTCCAAACACTCCTCAAAGTACATTCTAGACACCTTTACTGCAATAATGTTCATTGCGTAATTTCTCTACCCACGAGAAAGTAGAATCTACTAGGACAGCCTAGATTGGCCAATATTGACTACACGTAAATCTTTGGTCTTTGAGAAATCAAAAGAAGAATTTGAATTAGATTTTGAACTTTAAAGTAATCAAGCAGAAAGCTAGGCTACACATGAAACTTGAATTGCATGACCACTTATAAAGATTTATTAAAAAAAAGTATGATTGCTGATTAAAGCCGTAGATGGTTTGATATCCAGCCTGTATAAACTGAACTAATTATCTGAATCATGTTGTCCTCCTCTACCTCTGGTCCTCTCGTCACCTTGTTCAGACTTTCTTATTTGATTTTTATTGTGTACATTAATATATGTTCTTTGCAGGATCACTTATTAAGCATCAACTTGTCACACATCTCACACTTGGCATTGCCTTACGTGCTGTTTTGGATGCATTGCGCAAGCCCGCAGATTCTAAAGTATGTGTCTCCTTCTGAAGTTGTTGTTCGTTCTATAATGAGCTTTTGTTTGGTAATGTTAGCATCACCTCTCTGTATGCAGATGTTTGGTTTTGGAACAAAAGCTCTAGAACAATTTGTGGACCGCTTGATTGAGTGGCCACAATATTGCAATCATATCTTACAAATATCTCATCTACGTGGTACTCATTCAGAGCTTGTTGCATTCATTGAATGTGCACTTACTAGAATTTCATCAGGCACTCCAGAATTAGATGTAGGACATGTTACTGCTGCCGATCAACCCCATGGTTCTATTCCTGCAGCACATGTTGAGGTGAGTTTTGATTCCTGTATAGTACTGCAATAATTACGCATTCAATAATAAAATGGAGGTAAGAAGATATCCTTAAATTTTGCTGACTACTTATTGAGACACTAAAACAAACTTTCAGTGGGTTATAATTGTTAGTTTTGAATTCCATCTTTCGAAATGGCCAGATTATAGACTTGTGTGGTGGAAAATACCTCTCAGCCCTCAAGAACCTCATCATGTTTGATCATCAATGGCTAGCAGAGTATATATGTGGTGTCTCCTGCATATCTGAACAATAAATAGCTTGTATACTTGCATAATCATTTGTTTTTCATAAATATTACCTGCACTTGTGCAAAATTGTTATGATTCTCTCTTGCTGATATTCTCTACCATTTGCTCGAAGCTTATATATTTTTTCTTCTGTTTATTGTGGTTTGATTTGAATTTTGTTTCAAAAATTTGTTTTTTTGTTATAATATCGAATTCCCTGGTAAAGCTTTGTAGCACCAGGAAGATTGACAAATTAGTGGTACCTCGCACACTGCAAACAGGGTTAAAAAAAGTGGTTCCCATATATACCCTTACAAAGCACCACTGAAATTTATGCTCAAGTGCTCTGCAAAAAAATATAATCTGAAAAAATTGATCCTCTCTACCCACACGGGACTCCCACATAACAAGGATACCCCCACCACACCACAATCCTCAATTTAGAGGACCTACATGTGATAATGAAAAAACTATGAACTAACTTGCAAAACTACGTTCTAAGACTGAGGAATTTCTCCATGACTCCTCTGACAGGGTCATTTAACTTTCTCAGGTTCTTAGTGACACTTCTTAACTTCCTCTAGAGAGTGATAATTTAAGTCTACATCTCGCTCCAACACCTCGCCACCCTTCTTCCTTCTAGCATCTTTGTTTATAGATTATCTTAATTTCCCGAGTTCTCTTTCATCTGGAAAACAGACAAGGTATCATAATTTTCCTCCCCTGGCTAGAATCTCTGATTCTCCTCAATTATATCAAACAAAGAGAGCTATGCATTGAGGCCTTGATAATTGAGCTTTGCTAGTTTCTACACCTTCTGGAGCGCTTTGACCTTTAGTATTTAACAGTTCCATACCATAAATTTAATGCTGTCCACGGCTAGCTCCCCTAAAAGTCCTGCTCAGAATAGATCCCCATCTTCTGATTACTCTGGCTCTATCACAGGAAGAGGACACGAAATGGGCGAATGAAAATCACTGGCACACAAGTCATTTTCCACTGACAAATCACAACTGACCTCCTCCCTCTCCAGGCCTCAGTAGCCTCACAATGTTAATTCGTGGTTCAATCCCCTTTCTGATATAGAATCTCCTGATACTAGAATCATCTCCGGTTGAACCTCTGCCGACATCTCACAATAAGTCTACATCTTTTTTTTGTGGGGTGGTCTTTGTGTTTTTCCTTTGGTAGATTTAATGTCTGTCTATGCTTTTTCTATCCTCTTTCCTTATCTCTAATAAGATCATTTTAATTTATCATTAAAAAATAGTTTGCTCTGTCTTATGTACTTCAAATATATGGCTAGTTACTGTTTATACCACTGATAGCGGAGCCTGTGGCTGGGTTTGCTTTTGATTTCCAATTGGGTTAAGAATGATTTATCTGAATTAGACTGGAACTAAAGTTTAGCTTTGCCATATTAGAGTTACTGAATGGTTTTCTTTTTATTTAGATGCCTGGCTCATCGTTTCCATTAACTAGCGCACAGGAAGCGCCCCAAGTTCCTTCTCCTGTCCAGCTTCAACATAGGCAGCAAAGTTCTATAGAGGAGCGAATTAAAGCCTCTGTTCCATTGCCCAACTACATGAAACCAGTTTTATTTTCTGCAGGGCGACCTTCAGCTCTTCCTTCTAGTGATACATCTAGCACTCAGAAGGCATGTACATAAATTATATTTTAGTTTCATATGAAATGAATATTGTAGTGTTATTTTTTTTTTTTGTAGTTTTGTTATTATTAGTTCTAACACTTTCATATGTAATGCAGTCTCATAGTACAGCTAATGCTTCAACAGCATTGTCTTCCTCCCCTGGTTTTGTTCGTCCTTCTCGCACAGCTACCTCAGCAAGTAAATATCTGTTACTTCTGAATATGCATGTTCTGTTATATAATAAATGCATGGGTATATGTATGTGCAATATAACTGTCTCATGCATATTTAATTACCTGGGTATCTGTTGCATGTTTTTTTAACTTTTCATCTGATACAGGGTTTGGCTCTGCCTTAAATATTGAAACACTTGTTGCTGCTGCAGAGAGAAAAGAAACTCCCTTAGAGGTATTTTAATTCCACGTACAGTTAACTAAATTGCTTGTTCTCGTCGCTTTCAAGCCAAAGTGCAATTTCTTGTTCAGGGTGGATTGGGTGTGTTCTACAGTTGATATATACTATACTGCTGAAACCGTTTTGAGTCGGGTTAGTTTAGTAGAATATTGCAGTCTGGACCTTACTTTTCTAAGTTTTGTAAACTATTAAAATGTGGGATCTGAAGAGTAAGAAAAGTTATATGTGTCCTATGATTCTGAAGCCCGTTTTGGTGCTTGTAGGCCCCCCTACTCGCATTAGATGGGTGCTTCTAAGTTCTTACTTCTGCATGTATCTTTGGTACTATGCAATTGATAATGCTAGTGACGAACAAGAATATTAGTTGTTTAGTTAAGTAAGCTTTCTCTGTAATTAAATAAAAACCAAAGAAAATAAGATATGAGTTCATATTCAGAGTTTTGTTCTGAATGTATTGATCTATTTGCATGCTTTTTACAGGCCCCCGCATCTGAAATTCAGGACAAGATATCATTTATCATTAATAATTTATCTATGGCTAATGTTGATGCCAAAGCAAAGGAATTTTCTGAGCTTTTGAAAGAGCAACTTTATCCCTGGTTTGCTCAGTATATGGTGATGAAAAGGTATGAAAATTGAACTAGCTTTATAACTAATGTTCTCTAAACCAGCTTTATAACTAATATTATTATTAATATATTTGTTTCATGAACCACATTAATGTGTTACCTGATATTGTATCTGATAGCTGCATTTCTGTTGTTTTATTATATTTGGATGTTCTATCTTATGGTCGACCTTAAACTTAACAGAGCAAGCATTGAGCCTAATTTTCATGACTTGTACTTGAAGTTCCTGAACAAAGTTAATTCAAAACCATTGAACAAAGAGATTACACAAGCTACTTATGAGAACTGCAAGGTTTATACCATAACTATCTTTTTGCATAGTTTTAGAGATATTTATCAGTGCAAAATTATATATTTTATCTAATGATAATTATTCAGGTTCTGTTAGAATGCGAACTCATAAAGTCAAGTTCTGAAGAGCGGTCATTGCTGAAGAATTTGGGTAGCTGGCTCGGGAAGATTACGATTGGAAGAAATCAAGTCTTACGGGCACGAGAGATTGATCCTAAGTCTCTGATTATAGAGGTTTTAATTTTTTTGTGCAGTTTTTTTGGAGTTGACTTTTGTCATAAACTTCCTGTATTTGTAGTGATTTTTTTTCTTTGTCTATGGTATGTGTTTAATTTTGTTTCTTTCTGCAGGCTTACGAGAAGGGTTTGATGATTGCTGTAATTCCATTTACCTCCAAGGTATGTTTATTCAGTTGGTTGTTGAACATTTTTTAAGCATGGTGGTTGTGTAGCTGTCATTTTGGATTGCTTGGTGCAGATTTTGGAACCATGTCACAAAAGTCTAGCATATCAACCTCCTAATCCTTGGACAATGGGTATTCTCGGATTACTTACTGAGATATATGCATTGCCAAATTTGAAAATGAATCTCAAGTTTGACATCGAGGTACATATAGACTTCTATTTGTTATTGTTTTGGTAGTAGGGAGTGTGTGTTGTGATTTGAATGGTTAACTATGTTTGTATTATGCTTTTTTGCCTTTCAGGTTCTATTCAAGCACCTTATTGTGGATATGAAGGATGTGACTCCTACCTCTCTTCTCAAGGACAGGGTAAGGGAACTAGAAGGAAATCCTGATTTTTCCATCAAAGATGTTGCATCATCCCAACCCCAGATAGTCAATGAAATTAAATCTGGTATAGTATCTACACGAAATCAAGTTGAGCTACCAATTGATGTTGCTAGTCCTTCTCATCCTACTGGCCATTCTCAGATATTATCTCAGGTCTGTATTTGCTTTTTTTGTAATCCAAGTGAATCCTTGATGTTATCCATATTTTTGGTATTTAAATTTAATTTATTTGGTGGATTTAGTATGCTGCTGCTCCTCTCGATCTTTCTTCTGCTATGCCGATGGAGGATGAGAAGCTGGCTGCTTTAGGGTTATCTGATCAGCCGCCTTCTGCTCAAGGGCTTCTACAAGGACAATCTCCATTTTCTGTTAGCCAGGTGTGATGGCAGTTTCTTTTTGAAATTGCTCCGTTTAGAATAATAATAGTTAGGGACTGACATGACAAACTTGTGGTTGTCTTTCCAGCTTCCTGCACCAGCATCTAATATTGAACAACAAGTGGTTGTGAACCAGACACTCCATGATCTAGGGCGGCATATGCATTTTCAGAGGTTTGAAGTGGTTACTTGAATGGTCTTTTTCATAGTTTAGCTGATTATCTTCTGGAAGCCTTATCTCATTTTGCTGTTACAGTGTGCTTCCTATTGCCATGGATAGGGCTATCAAAGAGATTGTATCTAGTATTGTGCAACGCAGTGTTTCCATAGCAACTCAAACAACAAAGGAACTTGTCTTGAAGGTTCACCTTTTTCATTTTATCACCTTGTTAATGCTTAAATTAGACAGTTTATTACCAAATCCTTAAACCTTTTTTTTTTCACAAAAAAAAATTTTTGATGGTAGGATTATGCTATGGAGTCAGATGAGACCCGAATATATAATGCAGCACACTTGATGGTGGCAAGTTTGGCTGGAAGCCTAGCTCATGTGACATGCAAGGTTTCTTCTGGATCTTTAGTCAATTTCCTTTCTACCAGTTTTTATCAATATCTATGCCTTCAATAATATGTATTTGTAACTGTGCTTTCTTTGATTAAATAAGTACTGAGGAAGGTAATCTAATTGCTGCTAGGAACCTCTTCGTGGTTCAATTACAAGTCAGTTGAGGAATTCACTTCAGGGTTTGAATATTGCAAGTGAATTCCTTGACAAAGCCGTCCAACTTGTCACTAATGATAACCTTGACCTGGGTTGTGCTCTGATTGAACAAGCTGCAACAGAGAAGGTTAGGCTGCTAGATTCTTTTGTTGGATGTTTGTACATTTCTTTGCACAATATGTGATTTGGCATCTTATTTTGTTTTTTTAACTTCTCTCTTTGGTCGGAAAGCTAATTCAACTACTTCTCTAATAATTACTAATTCTAGGAGGTAGAAAACTTGTTAAGATTTACTTCCATCGAGTAATTGACAAGAAAATCTCTTACATGAATAAAATTACAACTACATGTATGGTCTTGGGATAATTTATTTTACTTCATATCATCCCTATAGCTAGTACATTAGAAAGATCCTAATGTTCTTCCAACAGGCATCAGCTGAACTTGTTCTGCTTGTTTATGTCTTAGAATTACGTGTAGCTTTCTTGAATGGACGTGAAATCATAATGTCTGCAATCATTATTATTTTTTATCTAACATACTTCATCCTTTCCGAAATATAGGATCAATATTGACTTTTTGAAGTCAATTTAATATATTTTCAAATTCGTAAGCGATTTGAATTAATGTTAGTTTTAGACAGTACAATTATGAAAATTGTGCACTATCTAGATGGTACTATTAATTATAAGATTTATTGTTTTCAAAAGTTCAATGAATCACATCAATTTTGAATTTTAAAATATCTCAAATTGACTTTGAAAAGACAAACTTGATCCTATATTTGGATTCGGATAAAATATACTAATGCATGTTGTCTAAGTTAATATATATATTGAATAATCATTACATTTATTTTATAAATTCTAAAATTATCAGCTGAGAAATATCATTAATCTAATGTGAATTGAAATTGGTTCCACAAAAATTTAAGACTTGATAGAGATTATGTATTGAACATTATTGTCTATCAGCGCATCAACTTTGGATGTGTTAAAGCTTAATAAGATAAGTAGATTTTGGTTATGGTTTCCAGAGGCTTACCATTCTCATACCACATGTTCTATTACTCACACACTTGATAGACTAGATTCTATACACAATTTTGAAGTCTGTGAACAGTGTCGATGTACTCCCTATCCCATGCTACCTATTTTCTTTCTGCTGAGCGGGGTTTAAATATGTGCATGCAATTATTTTGATGATGAGGCATAATGATTGTACTTACCTGCAAAAAGAACAACCATTTTTAAACAGAGTGGAGTTTTGTTTGAAATCTAATGTTCTTTTGGAGTTTTTTTATTTGCTTTCATTTTCACTGTGTTTTTGCACGTTGATGATTTGTGTGTGTAGATTCAGAATTCAGATGAGGTATACTGTACTATATTTTTAATGTTACAGCCTTAGTTGGATTGGTTGAGATGCAGAAGTAAGTTTATACATTTTGAAGTATTATGGGATTGATTAAAAAGAAAAATTTATTTTCAAAATACGGTGAGATTGTAGTTGCAATTATCTTATGACACTATGTATCTTACGATGCGATACGACATTGAACACTTCGATATGATATGATATCGTTAGCGTATCTTAAAGTCTTACAATGTGATACTGTTGTGATAACTTTTCAAGTTAGAGACATACTTGATAAGCATAAATATTAAAGCTTCTCATCTTCTTCTTCTTCTTTTTTTCTTTTCTTTTTTTTCAATAGAAAAGGTGTTCACTTGTTTATACAATAAGCCTTGCTTTCTAGGTTTCATATATTCACTTGAAGACTTTGTCTCCACATTCTTTTTTGAATTCTGTTTCACATGTAGACATAAATACATAGCTTTGGACTTGCCTTTTGCAATTTGAGGCTTAATATCTCTTTGGACTTTATGTTCACTAGTATAAATGGCATGCACTAGGTGTGTGCAATTAAAAAAAATAATTAAATAATTTTTGGGAGAATGGATGAGAAAATATTGGAGAGAAATTAGGGGTTCATAAGGAGTGGGGAGAGAGAAAAGGGAAGTTCAAGTTATTAATCAGTTTTTATCCAATTTTTATTTTATTCAATTTCTTCTCCCTTAATAATATAGAATATATAGATAGATGATAGAGCCTTATGGGGAGAGACGCGGGGAAGATGGGTGGGTTAGTCTTATTAGGATTTTATAATTGAGTTTCAAAATAATAACCGCTAGGGGTGTTCATCGGTAAATAACCGGACCGAACCAGTCCGAATACCGATAATACCCAAAATACGATACCGGTTGAACCGGTATACCGAACCGAATACTTGGGATTCGATGAAGATCGTTCTGCAGACCGTTGATTTTTTTATTAGAACCGGCCCAATTTTAACCAAAATCAGCCCAAGAAAGAGCAGGCACAAGACTTGTACTAGGCCCAGCTTTCTTTAAGCCAAAATTCGGCCCATAAAAAATAAAAGACTTGGAAGTCTTTTTATAAGAAAAATTTACTTGGACTTTTATAAAATAACCAATGTGGGACTTGGTTATTAAGGTTATGTGCCTTTTTAGAAGGAAAACTTCCTTAAACTTTTATAAAATAACCAATGTGGGACTTGACTATAAAATAACCAATGTGGACTTACTATTAAGGTCTCACTTGTAATCTTTGATAAATAGTTTATCTAATTTCTTTTACTTTTACCAAATTTATTAATCAATATAGAACTTGTAAACCACCAACTATTAATGTTTCCCTTGATAGCCATTTATAAAATATAAAATAACTAATGTGGGACTTAGTTTTTATAAAATAAAGACATTAACCAATGTAAGGTCTAACTTGATAGTCTCTTAGACATTTATAAAATAACCAATGTAAGGTCTAACTTGGCAATAACCAATGTGGGAATAGGCTATTAAGGTATCATAAAATAACTAATGTGGAACTTGGCAATGAGGTTTCATTTGATAGTCTTTTATAAGGAAAATTTCCTTAGACTTTTATAAAATTAACCAATGTGGGATTTGAGTACTTGACCTTCACTTGATAGTTTTTTATAAGGAAAACTTCCTTAGACTTTTATAAAAATAACCAATGTGGGACTTGAATACTTGACCTTCACGTGATAGTCTTTTATTAATCAATGTGGGACTTTCAAACAATCATATATGTGTTCTCTTATCCTACCAATATCTCACATTGTTTAATTTGTGTTCTCTTGTCTTACCTCTATTTTATAAATAGGGGAGACCACCAATAATTTTAGTAAGTCCTAATTATTCTATTATGGCTTTTCTTGTGTTATTTATATTATAATATAAATAGAGAAGACTTTAAGCCAATTTTACAAGGCTAAGTAAAAAAATTATTTTAAAAAGACCTATGAAACTGGTAACCGGAACCGGAGTCGGAAACCGGTTTGTACCGAACCGGTCCCGAACCGTTTTTTTTGGTACCGAACCGATCGGTTCGGACCGGTCCTGTTCACCTAGAAAACCGAAAATACCGAAATTTATGAACAGCCCTAATAACCGCTCCTATTTTACTCAAGTTTAAAGAGTAATTTGGGAAACTAAAAATGCTTCACTATAATGTTAAACACCAAAAGTAACCATCAGTTTTTCCTCCCGCTTTATTATATAAACAAATAAAGTTAAAGGTATTCTTTGTTGGGCAAAGGGTCAAAAATGCCCCTGATGTTTACCCCGATGTCCCACTTGCACCCTAAACTAAATTTTTTTCCAAAAGTACCCTTAACGTTACATTTTTTGGGTCGCCCGTGCCCCTGCTGTTAACAAAAGACAAACGGGGTTAAAATGTGATGACGTGGCAGGCTTAAATATAAAATATATTCTAAATAAAACAATATATCATTTAATCAAAACAAAAAATACTAAAATTCAAAATAAAAAAGCATAACATATTTACATTATTTAATCAAAATAATAAAATTCAAATTATTTTGTTAACTAATCAAAACAACTAATTAAATAAAATAAGTTGTATAACATATTTACATCATTTAATCAAAATACTAAAATTCAAAACATAACATATTTACATCAAATACTAATTAAAACAAATACTAAAATACTAATTAAAAAAAATACTAAAAAAAAATCAAATTAAAAAATACTAAAATACTAACATTCAAATTATTTTGTTAATTAATCAAAACAACAAAAATTCAAATTACATCATTAAAATACTAAAATCATAATACTAAATACTAATTGATATAAAATTTTTAAATTACTAAAATCATAATACTAAATAATATTTTTACATCATCAAATTATAACATATCTTTGTTATGTATAAATTATTACATCATCAAATTATTTATATTATTTATAACATATCTTTGCTTTTGTATAGATTATGTATATATTATTACATCATCAAATTTTTATATAGTTTGAAAATATTATTTAGTAATATGATTTTAGTAATTTAAAAATTTTATATCAATTAGTATTTAGTATTATGATTTTAGTATTTTAATGATGTAATTTGAATTTTTGTTGTTTTGATTAATTAACAAAATAATTTGAATTTTAGTATTTTTTTTTAGTATTTTAGTATTTTTTTAATTAGTATTTTAGTATTTTAGTATTTTCTTTGAATTAGTATTTGATGTAAATATGTTATGTTTTGAATTTTAGTATTTTGATTAAATGATGTAAATATGTTATACAACTTATTTTATTTAATTAGTTGTTTTGATTAGTTAACAAAATAATTTGAATTTTATTATTTTGATTAAATGATGTAAATATGTTATGCTTTTTTTATTTTGAATTTTAGTATTTTTGTTTTGATTAAATGATATATATTATTTTATTTAGAATATATTTTATATTTAAGCCTGTCACATTATCACATTTTAACCCCGTTTGTTTTCTCGTTAACTATAGGGGGCAGCAAAATACAAAAAATGTAACGTTAAGGGTACTTTTGGAAAAAAAAATTAGTTTAGGGTGCAAGTGGGATATCGGGGTAAA
The DNA here is from genome assembly GCA_020205605.1 of Panax ginseng. Classification (NCBI taxonomy): domain Eukaryota; kingdom Viridiplantae; phylum Streptophyta; class Magnoliopsida; order Apiales; family Araliaceae; genus Panax; species Panax ginseng. The sequence goes on along the minus strand of CM035134.1, from coordinate 6,286,605 downwards.
CATCAGGGACATTTTTGATCATTTGCCCATTCTTTGTTTTGTGGTTCACTTATGATTATTACTTAAATAATATTGAATATTACTTATGCCTATAGTTACGAGTATTGACTGCTTCAACATTAAACTTAAGCTAAAATGCTTTATTGTCCAATAAATGAGTGAGATTAGGCAGAATACGATACACAGTTCACAATTTAGGGGTTTTCAATATAGACATCTATGAGTGAGTTTAGTTTTGAATGGTTGTAAGTTTCATTTTTTTTGTTTCTGTTGATTGGTACTGGATTCTTGGACTCATGAGCATAGATGTTAAACTATTCTTTGTGCAGTTTGAGCTGGCTTTAATTTCTTACTCTGTTTATTTATCTGTGCTACAGGCTATACATACCATTGATGGGGAAATAGCTCAACAACTCTCTATAAGAAGGAAGCAGAGAGAGGGTGTTGGTCCTGCTTTTTTTGATGCAAGCATGTATACACAAAGTCACTTGGGTGTTCTACCCGAGGCTCTCCGTCCTAAACCTGGTAGCTTATCACATTCTCAACAGCGAGTTTATGAGGTATTGCCATGCTGTCTTTTCCCTTCACGATGTCTGACTTTAGTCTGAATAGGGTGGTAAATTGATTTATCATTGTTTATGCAGGATTTTGTTCGGCTACCCTGGCAAAATCAATCTAGCCAAAACTCAAATGCAGTAGCAGTTGGTCCTTCAACTACAGTCAGTGGTGGCTTGTCCCAGGGATATGGTTCGGCATCTGGTGCACTTAATCCCGGGATTTACTCGTCTGGCAGTGGAAATACAGGAATGGATGCTGGTGCATATTCCTTTGATCTTGCCCCTAAGGAGTTTGACTCTGGGTCAGCAAAGCAACTTAGGTGCTCTTTAAATTTGTTTACCCTGTATTTCTGGATTCTTCACTCTTAGGTTGCATTTATTGATTCTTCTTTTGTTTTTCATTTCATTTGCATATTTCAGTGTTTCCTCAGTAGTGCCTGCTGGGATGGCTGATGGTGTTGTTCAACGGAACTTTGAAAATGATGCTGCTATTGCTTCATTACCTTCAGCAAAACCCTCTGAATTGCAATCTGCAGAACCTAATGCTGTAAAAGTTAGTAAAATTTGAAATTCATGAATATATATGCATGCTGCTGAAGATTATTCTCGTTATTGAATTGTGCATTATTATCTAATCAGGAATCTGGAGCTACTGCTCAGTCATCATCTTCAACATCTATGACTGAGAGACTTGGAAGTAACATTTTAGAACCTTCGTTGACTACAGGCGATGCATTGGATAAGTATTTGCTTATTTCTGAGAAGGTTATGATTGATCTTCTCCTTCTACTATCCTTTCTCCTGTCACTATTTTTCCTCTATACTTCTCAGCTTAGGAAATATTTAGTAGTGTTGATGGGGTTTTGTAGATCTTCTTTTTGATCAAGGCCGATTGTTCTCTCTAACACCTATATCCTCACAAATGCTCCCAAGTGATGCAAAGAATATAATTCAAAGTTTATATTCAGCTCAATAATATTATGCTGTTCAATTAAATTTGGCCTTATATAGGTACAAAGTGAACACAAGTAATAACTTCCCCCTCACCCACTATCTCATCATTTCATCCACTATCGACAACACTCCTTCCCCACCATTTACCATAACAGAATAACTAAATATCATAATACTTCGGTAAAATATATGGACCATCATAGATCCCCAATTATCAAAACAAAAACCCTAATTACATTATTTGTATCCAATTGAAAATCTAAAAAATAATTAATTAAATCTAGGCCTGCTGCGTTCCTCGTCATTTTGTGTCAATTCCTTTTAACTACTTGGTCTGCCCTCATTTCTTTCTGATTGTCATATATATGCATTGATTTAATTTTTGCTTTGCAATTCATTACATCTGATCTGATGACTGTTTCTAATTTCAGCTTGAAACTTTGTTAACCAATGGCACTGTGGAAGCTGAAATTCAGGTACAGTTTCTTCCTTCTCTTCGTTTATTAGCAATATGGTGAATACTAGATTTACCTTTTGCTTTTAAACTAAGAAATTAAGAATTTATGTTCTTCACTATTCATCCATATAATGATTTATATCCATTCTTTCCTTTCTAAATGTTCTTTATAACAGTATAAGTTATATCTTATGATTAATATAGGAAGGTATATCATGTTATTTTTTGTACAGGAAATAATTGCTGAGGTTCCTGGGATCATCCTCAGATGCTTAAGTCGAGATGAGGCTGCATTGGCAGTCGCGCAAAAGGTCTGGCTATATTTGGAAGTTGTATGAGATTTATATACAATTACTCAGTATCCTGAGCTTGAATTTTCATGATACCCCAGGTTTTCAAAGGGTTATATGCAAACGCATCGAACAATGTGCAAGTTGGTGCTCATCTTGCCATTCTGTCTGCCATTCGTGATGTGAGCAAGCTTGTTGTGAAGGAACTGACTAGTTGGGTATGCACTCCATTGGTCCTCGGACACCCTTACCGGTCTAATGATTGTTACTTCTAAATTAATTTTTTATTAGTTTGCAGTGGCATGTGATAGTTCTTCAAACTGCATATATTAGTCAACTCTTGTTGCCATTATTTTTTTCTAAAATAAAAATTAAGAAGGGGAGCCAGAGCTGCAGTCTAAGATGAAATTAAATTAGACATCTGACAATTGCTCTGGTGAGTTTAAAGCAGCAATATATTTAAATTCCACTTAAACACACATGGGAAAACTTCTGATTATAATGTGCATGACTTGCTACTCTTTAAATCAGGCTTAACGTTATTGCCATGAAACATGATGTCTGAACTAGCTAGCAGCAGAAGGGTGCAATTTATTATTAGATATAGTGATTTTAGGTGGTGTTTGTTTACCTCTTAATTGCTCTTAACAGTTCCACATCTGAGTCGATAAAAGGGTAGAGTTGTTTGATAAAATTTTGTTTGCCTCTTATCGTCTCTTAATCGGTAAGAGAAAGATATAAATTTAAAAGGGGTGTTATCTGAATAACATATTTTTATTATTTACCCCTATGAAAAAATTCAAAATTGTTGTAAATTTATTTAATATAATACTTGATATTGTAAAAAAAAATTAAATATAAAATACTTCATTCAACAGTCATTCAGCCCATTAAGTCAAAAAAATTACACTTGGCCATTCAACCCAAAAATTTGACCGATTTAGCCATTTAGATTTAAAATTTGAATGGTTCGACCGATTCAAACCATTCACTCCATTAAGCTCTAAACAAACATCTCTTAAATTTTTAAGAGTTGTCTCTTAATGAAAATTTTAAATTCATAAAACATCTATAAATATTGTACTCTCTCCATTCCAAATTTTAAGATCATTATTGATTTTTAAAAAGTTAATTTGAGATATTTTTAAATTTAAAATTGATATTTTTAAATTTAAAAGTCATTCAAATGTTTTATACTTTTTAGTTACCAAACAACTTTTTAAGTTCAGATATTATTTCACTCAGATGATCTAATATATTAAGATATACTAACCATTCAGATCTTAATTACTCAATTTTATTCGACACCCATGTTAGTGTTGTATCCATCTGCCGTTGTAATTTTAGAATATATGTCATCCAAAGATTCATTTTTAACATGCATCAGTGTTTGGTACGGATGATATAATTCTAAGGCCTTTGCCATCACGATATTCTTAGAGTGGTAAACGTGGGTTGGAGCATGCACTATCTACCATAGTTGTCATGGCGTAGCCTAGGCAACAACTAGGCGTCCTGGCACTAGAGAAGAATAAGGCAATGCCTTGGTAGTTGGTCATAGTTAAGTGATTAAGTCATTTTGTACTTATGACTTGTCATAACTCATGGACTAGCTATATGGTCTAATTTTTATTACTTATTAGAGTTGTAATGTGTGATGATTGTTGACTTGGTTGATCTTTATTTTCTACGTAGTGTTTGTTGACTTGTTCTACTAATTTTCAGTGTAAGTGTTTTATTTTTGAATTTTGATTGTGACGTATTTATATAATTGTCTTTTGAATTGTATTCCATACTATTAGTTATTATGTTTTCAATTTTAATGTATAAAATTTTTTATTGTCGAATATACTTTTGAAATAAAACAAATAACGTATAAATTGCACATCGTTAATGTCTTGTTGTCATATGTGCGCCTAGGCGTTCTGGCGGTCAACTACTGTCGCGTCTCGTCGTGGTACCATGACAATTATGCTATCTACTGCTACTTGAATTTACAAAAGAGGAGCTCCGATGCATTATATTGCTGCTGATGTAACAAACATTATATTCTCTTTGGAAAGAGCTCTACGATAATTTTAGGGAATTGACACAAGTGAAAATGTTAGTTCCACAAGCTCCTCTCTCAGGGGACCCTACTTACTATTCATGTGAATAGGAACTTTTAGAACTAACACTTTAACTCGTGGAAATCTCGATTCCCTACTTTTAATATCTCTTAGAGCATTCGCAACAGTTTTCTTATCTCTATCCCTACTCTGTAGTGTTATTGGGTCATTCTGTAGGATAGGGATTCAATTTTTTCACTATGTACCCAACATGTTCCTTATATTGATTCCTTAAATATTAAATTTTGAAATTTAAAATTTAAAAGTTAAATTTTGAAAGTTCCAACAGTCAAATCATGTTTTGAACGTTGCAACTATTTTTTTATTTAAAAGTAATTGTTGTTTGAATTTAAAAATTGCAATTATTTTAATTTAAAAATAAATATTGCTAGAAAACAAAATGTGCAGCGATCATTATGTATTTATGAGAACTAAAACAACATTATTTTAATTATAAAATAATAAAATTTATAATTAGTAGTAATATTTTTTACAAAAATGATCAGAATCAAAATTTGACTGATTTTTAATTTTTTTATAGTTCTCTTTCTTCTCTAAATCCTCTGTTTAAAAAATAAAAATGAGTGAATTTGATAGGCATGCATACCCAAATCAGCAATTAAGTGAGATAAAGATCCTTTAACCAACATAAAATCGCAATAAATAGGGTGTGAAATGTCATTTTACATAAATAGGGAATGCTCTTTTGATTCTCTCACCCTGAGGAGTCAAATCCTATATAAAATAGAGAATTATATAAGGATAAGGAAACTGTTGGATATTGATTTATTGATATATTCTTTAAATGTGGGGTTAGAGAGTCTGTTGGAGAATCTGTTGTGAATGCTCTTATACTTTCCAGAAAGAAAGTTGAAAAAGTATGGTGTCCAAGAGTTTTATTCTGTTGACTTAAATAATATATGTCCAATAGTATTATGTATGGAGATGTAATCATAAATCCTGATGGAATATTAACAATTTAATTGTGTTAATTTTCATTAACAAACCTAAATAAAAAGGGAAATTTTCAAAAATACTAAAGATATGACGTTTTTTTTATCATATAAATTTATTAATTCTGAAAGGAAGGCAGTATCATATATTATTATGGATCACCAGTAAATAACAACAAAAAAATTTATTCGAAACGATGGAAGGCGTATTAGTCCAACGGAAATATTGCCTGTAGGTTGTAAAATCGGTATCTTATTTCTACAAACATAAAATGTATGTTCTTTTGTATTTATACTACGATAGAAAGGGACTAAATAGTTAATAAGTGTTGCTGTTATGTCTTTTTGAATATGATTTCTTATTTATTTGGCTACTTGAATCTAGATGTTAATGGCCATATATAATAGTAGAACTGCTTTTGGAAATGTGTGACAATTTGTCCTACTGTGATTCTGATTCACTTTTTGGAAGTAGATGCTTATCAGGCCTTGTTAAATTTCAGAGTTAATTTAGTCTGTTACATTGTATATTATAATGTTGCCAAGATCTTCATATATTAGTATTATTCCCCCAACACTCAGCATGGAATTCCTGTCAACAGGTAATTTACTCCGACGAAGTCCGGAAATTCAATACAGATATCACTGTTGGCCTTATTCGAAGTGAATTACTGAATCTTGCAGAGTATAATGTTCATATGGCAAAGCTTCTTGATGCGGGAAGGAACAGTGTGTATAAGTAAAAGCTGGTTCTTGCCTACATCCATGTGGAGTAATTGATAGCACTAATTAATTGCATATGTGTGCAGAGACTGCCACGGAGTTTGCGATTTCCCTCATTCAAGCTTTGGTGATTAAGAATTCAAAAGTCATATCAGAACTACACCATCTTGTTGATGCACTGGCGAAGGTTTGTTGTATTCATTATGCTTCAAACATTTTTTTATATATCTATGTGTTAATGACTTATATAACTGCAGCTTGCTGCAAGGTCTGGATCTCCAGAGTCGCTACAACAGCTGGTTGAGATTGCCAGGAATCCTGCTGTGAATGCTGCTGCTTTATCTGGTATTACTGTTGGAAAAGATGATAACACAAGACAACTTAGAGATGAAAAGGTTATCAAAAGTGTCGCTCTTTTCCCTAGCTCGGGGATACAACAAGCCAAGGATCCTAACATTTTAATTTTGATGAGACAGGCTACTGGTCACTCTGCCGCAAGCTGGGGAGAGTTCGATGTTTTGGACTCTGTGGAACCTGATCCCGTTGGATTTCGTGAGCAGGTATGATTTGGTTTCACATTTAATGCATAAATGGTTTGAAATTGGACAGTAGCATAATGTATGCTTCTGATTTACCTTTTTAATTTTTTTTTCTTTTTCCCTTTTTTTGTAAAAAAAAACACCTAAAAAATATGCTTCTTGTAGTTGATATTGCCCGGAAGGTGTCTGACATCTATGTCGTAAACCCGGATTATTACAAAGACTTGATATCCATAATTTGCTTGTTTTATTAGTTTTTGTTTCCTCGGAAAACAAGAAAAGGAGGGTGGGGAGTATAGATCGTTAGTAGGTGATTGGCAATTATTGTGTCTCAATTGCTAATCTGGACTGTGCTTTTGTTTTCGGGTGGCTAACTCTCTTCTATTATGATTTTGGAGAGACTACTGCTCTTGTGATAGCAGATCCCAATGTTTTGTAGTTCTCCTTTCCTCTGCTAACAGTTCTTAGCAACTTATATAAGGTATAATAACCTGTATAAAACTTTCTTCTTCTGGAAATTAATTCTTCGCAGAGAAGAAGCTCTATTCATTTGCACGTTTTGCATTGTTTTCTGTATTTCATTCCTTACTCTTTTCCCTTGCTATTCTGTAAACGAAAAAAGGGGTGGTTGGGTGAGAGAGATGGGAAGAGAGGATGTTTTATCTTTTTGCAAAATCTAGCTGGAAAATCCCCTAAATACTTTCTAACTTACAAGTGTATGTTCCTTACTATTACACGGTCTTCTCTTTTTGGTTGTTTCTGCATTAGGTCTCCATGCTGTTTGGGGGGTGGTATCGCATTTGTGAAGTTCCTGGAGAAAATGACGCAGCTCGTGCTCACTTTGTCTTACAACTGCTGCAAAGTGGACTGCTGAAAGGGGATGATATGTCGGATCGATTTTTCCGTCAGCTCATGGTTCCCCCCTCCCCCAATTTTTTTGCTACTATCTATCATCCTTATTTTGAAAATTTTCTGAACCATATCATTCTTTGGATTTTTAATTATTATTTATTGTTACCTCCAGGAGATCTCGGTAGCACACTGTCTGTCTTCTGAAGTGATAAGTCTGCAAACTCAGCCGCTACTCTTTCTTGCTATTGATATATATGCTGCACTCGTCTTTTCAATACTGAAGGTAGTTTATTTGGTTTCCAGAATTTGTTGATTGGGTTTGTTTCAGATTTTCCAACCTTATATTCATTTTCACTTTCTTCTTATATGTATTTCTAGTTCTATCCTGTTGACCAGGGATCAAATAAACTATCTCTATTGTCCAAGGTTTGAATCCAAACCGAATCTCTGTTGAACTTCTTTGTTTACTTGAGGTGAACTATATTCTTATTATATATCGGTATTTCTATAGGTCATTGCGGTGACCGTGAGATTTATTCAGAAAGATTCCGAGGAAAAAAGAATGTCTTTCAATCCCAGACCATATTTCAGGTTGTTCATCAACTGGTTGCTGGACTTGACTACTTTGGAGCCCGTCTCTGATGGTGCAAATTTTCAGGTGTTATCTATGGGCATTTGTTTGGTCATTTTTGTCGTTACTTTAATTTTGTTATTCCAGCCTATTTTTATGTACTAAATTAGCTGTGTGTTCTTAGGTTTTGATGGCATTGGCAAATGCCTTTCATGCACTGCAGCCACTTAAAGTTCCTGCATTCAGGTTAGTGTGGCGAATGTGTCTCATTGTCTTTTATTCTGTGTTTTGGTCTTGCTTGTGGTTGATATGCATGATGTAACAAGTATTTCACCAGATATACGTGTTATTGGATTCTAATTTTGCAATACAGAAAGTTCTAATACCAGCTTCTACTCTCTTTTTTTCATTTTCTTTTATTCCCTCGTTTCCTGAATTTTGCATAACTAATTTTGTTAAATATTTTAGCTTTGCGTGGCTGGAGCTTGTGAGTCACAGAAGTTTTATGCCTAAATTACTCTCTGGAAACCCTCAGAAGGGTTGGCCTTTTTTTCAGCGTTTGTTGGTAGACTTGTTCCAGTTCTTGGAGCCATTCTTGAGGAATGCTGAACTTGGAGAGCCGGTTATCATCTTATACTTACTGGTGTTATGAATTTCTGGTTCCATTTCTACCACCAGTAAATTGTACCTTATATTTTTTCCCATTCTCTATTCAGGTTCATTTTCTATATAAAGGCACACTCAGGGTTTTGTTAGTGCTACTTCATGATTTCCCAGAGTTCCTTTGTGATTATCATTTCAGCTTCTGTGATGTCATTCCTCCAAGTTGTATACAGATGCGAAATATAATTTTAAGTGCATTTCCTCGCAATATGAGGCTACCAGATCCATCCACTCCCAACTTAAAGGTGCCTTACTGGTCAAAGATGACTACATGCAATTTACTTTGTAATTAAAACTAATCCAAAAGGGTCTGTTTCTTTTTACTTGTTTAGATCGATCTGCTGGCAGAGATTAGTCAGTCCCCACGTATTCTCTCTGAGGTAGATGCTGCTGTTAAAGCAAAGCAGATTAAGGGTGATGTGGATGAATACCTGAAGGTATGTGGTCCTTTGGCCTACTATTTTTTCTTTTCTACATATTTCTATGCAAGAAAGAATGAGAGAATTGCTAATTCATCAAGACCAATGTATTATATCTTAATTATTTTTTGTTTGCATTAAACCCCCTAGTGTTACTGTTCTGATATTTTGGTAATTGTTTTTTGTAGATGAGGCAACAGGGGTCTTCATTTCTTTCTGAATTAAAGCATAAACTGCTGCTTCCACCAAATGATGCTGCTAGAGCTGGGACTCGTTATAACGTACCTCTGATCAACTCCCTTGTGCTTTATATTGGAATGCAGGTATTTAGCATTTCCTTTTACTTTTTTATATCCAAATATTATAATTGGCAAGTAGTATCGAGGATGATAAACCTTTCAATAGAAAACACAAGAGTACATACTATTAAATGCGCTGGAAGATCTTTTAAGCCAGAGAGAGTGAGGGGTAGATAAAAAGTGACACATCATAGAAACCATAGAAGAATCTTCAACTGGATTGATCTGATGTGGATTGATTTTGTCTCAACATGAGCACTAAAAGAGATTCCGTGAACTTGACTTGCTGGAATCTAAGAACCTTCTAGTTTTTAACCACTGAAAAATGTTAGCCTCTCAGAGGAGCCATGGAAAAAGCTTATAGTACGCCTCCGTAGTTTGCTGATTAGTAATCTATATTGTCTAACTTTCCACCTCTACAAGGTGCCACTCACAAAACCATCAAGGATGAACTTTTTTATTATTATTAAATGAAGCCTAAGATGTTATTATGTTTAATCAAATTATGTTATGTAGTAGACCTTCCAAAAAATCTTGAATTTAGAATTCTTCAATTATGTTGTACTGTATACGATGCATATCTGCAAATTATGTAGTGCTTTTGTTAAGAGATTTGTTAGTGCAACTGAAGAGCACTTATAGCTTGCATCAAGTATGTGTGCCTCATGGCAACTGTTTTCTTGAGGATGGCACAAATCACAATGAAGAGGTCACATGAGCGAGATCCATGAATACTAGGTTCTTAAAAATCATTTTTATATAGTATATAGTTTTTTGACTTTTATAAGGTTTCTTGCAAAAGAAACAAAAGCTTGAATTTCTATTTTTATGTAGTTCTTGTCTTGCTCGTGCTCATCATTTTCTTTAATTTTTTGACTAAGCTTGATTTGCTATTCCTCATGGATATAGAGGTTACTCCCCTTAAAGAATTATAAATGAGGCAAAATTTAGTAGACTGAATCTGTTTCCCGCCTCCACAACCACAAATCACACAAGGACTGTCTTTAAAAATTTAACCTGGGATGTGCTACTGTAGGCTATACAGCAGCTGCAGGCAAGAACTCCTCATGCACAGCCGGGAGTTCCATTGGCTGTATATTTCGTCGGTGCTGCTTTGGACATATTTCAGTCATTAATCATGGACCTAGACACTGAAGGGCGCTACCTCTTTCTTAATGCTGTTGCTAATCAACTGCGTTATCCCAACAATCATACACATTACTTCTCCTTCATCCTACTTTACCTGTTTGCCGAATCAAACCAGGTACAAGTAGTTTCTATTTTAGTTTCTTGATAGTTGGGGAAGTCATTTGTCATTTCTACTTTCTAAGTACGAGTTTATCATTGTATTTGTGCATATGATTATCAAGTATGATGTCAGTAAAGAATGCAGAATATGGTAGATGGGGTTGCATGGTTTTCTGTACGTGCTTAACAGCAACAGTTCCATTTCCAGCAAAGGATGCTCGTGTTTCTTAAAACTCGCTCCCTTCATTCCAAAATTAGAGATGCAATTTCCTCATTTGTCCGTACCAAAATTAGAGATGCAGTCATTTATCCGTTCCAAAATTAGAGATACATTTCTAATTTTAGACTATAAAGTAACATGAAATTCCTAACATGCCATTACTTTTATAATTAGGTTCGTCCTATCATACCTCTACCTTTACATTTCTAATTAATGCTAGGGTAGAAGTTTGGAAAAATAAAGTTGCACTTAAAATTTGTCGTATTTTGGAACGGACGGAGTATTATACTTGGTCTCAACAACTGGATGAATGATGTCTCAACATTTTTCCTTTTTCTCTCCACTACTTGTTAATGGTCAATTCCATTGTATCACGTGTTTTTGCAACAATATATGTAATGGCACGCTTGTTTACTTGAGAAGATCAGGTATCAATATTATTTTGCATGTTTTGAAGCTCTTGCAAAGTTTTTGCATGTTGTCTTTTAAATAAGGATATTTGATTGTGAATCGACCTGAATTTTGGTAGCAGGAAGTAATCCAGGAGCAGATCACCAGAGTTCTATTGGAGCGTCTAATCGTTAATCGACCTCATCCATGGGGCCTTCTAATTACGTTCATTGAGCTTATAAAGGTAATCAATTTCATCAGATCTCAATGCTTGCGGGTTTTGAAAGCTAACTTGCAGTTGGTATTTTGAGCAGAATCCTAGGTACAACTTCTGGAGTCGATCTTTTACAAGGTGTGCACCGGAGATTGAGAAGCTCTTTGAATCAGTCTCGAGATCCTGTGGGGGCCCAAATCCTGTGGAAGAAGGATTGGTTTCTGGCCGGGATATCTGACATACCCGAGATATATTCTCTCAATTCCACCATAGGAAAATACTAGAATATTAATAGTTACTTTATTTTGTTTAAGCTTCAACTCAATTTTAATAGAGATGATGATATTAAATGCAAGTTAAGAATGCATGAATTTCTTTTGAGATATTCGAAATGTCTGTTATTTAACTACCAAAATGTTGGATGACATGGTTTAGATACAACGCCATTTTACTCTTGCTTTTTTCACATGTTAGGGACTTTGTTCACTAGTATAAATGTTTAAATATCCTCAATGAATTTACTATTAACCAAAAAAAAATAAAAAGTAGAAAAGTCCAGCTGATATCTTTCTTAAGCCTCTCTACGAACCAAGTAGAGCTTGCCCATGACATGAAGAATAGCAACAAAAGCTATGAAACCAATGCTCATGACAGGGAACAATACCCTTAATTCTGTTTATTTCAGGGCTCTATTTCTATGCTGAACATGGAGGTTATATTGGGCGAAGTCGTAAGTTTATCCCGAATTACGCTACATGAGAATGAGATTGGTATCGGTAGGAATTATAGAATATTACCCATATCTTTAAAAATAATATCATTAATACTTGTTCACGTAAGTATACTGGCAATCAAAAAATCTACATAAATATTCGTAATACATATCATTTTTTTTTTGTTAATTTAATTTAAAACCCAATTGGGAAAAGTTTATAATAAATTAGTATTAATGGCACATACTTCGTGTCTGTGTGAAAACAAAATTTTTTTTATAAATTTTGAGAAAATGAATGAGGATATATCATAGTGAAAAGGGGATTGATAAAGGAGTGTGAGAGAGGGAGAATAAAAGGGATAAGAGAGAGTAAGAATTAGCAGGGAAGTAAGGATAAAAAGGGCAATACAAAAAAATCTTCACAAAATTATTTTGCTAACATCAAAGATTAGTTATTTTTTCCACCAGCTTTATAATATAGATAGATAGATTAGATAGATAGATAGATAGATAGATAAGTTTTCATTTTTGGAACATTTTGCTGTGGGTAGGAAAAGATATTTGCGTTCCAAAGTTTTTATGTGTGTTTTATTGTAGAATTAAAATTTAGAAATTTGAAGTGCATTTATCATTTTCTTAATAATAAATGGATTGAGATATAATATGAGCCAAAAATAATAGCATACCTTGCATACTTCCGTCGCCGGGGTGAGATCATTTTCTTAAATTGTGTTATTGTATGCGCCGCTCAGTTCTTCTTTTTCTTTCATTCTGCCCCTAATGGTATATATATATATCGGAAAGGATCAAGGGTATACCCCATAATCGTACATACCTTGCATACCCCCGTCGCTAAAGGGGTATGTAAAATAAGAGGGTGAGCCCTTAAACGAACTATATATATATATATATATATATATATATATATATATATATATATATATATATATATATATATATATTTTTAAATATCAATTTGATACATTTATAAATTTATAATGATTCATTTAAAAGAATTTAATATCTATTGATAATATATTCTCAGAAAATTTAATCACAAGAAGCGTGTTGTTTGTTCTCCATAAATTAAAATCATATATATATATATATATATATATATATAACCCGACTCTCTCCAATGACCGGAGGGAGCCGCTATAATTATTATGATTGTTTTTTTTTTGTCGGTATAACATAAAAAACCGATTTTCTATGCTATAGCGACGGAAAAAATCGTAGATATAGCCGGTTCACTCCTTCCAGTTCGTTGGAGAAGCGGACTATATATATATATATATATATATATAGAGAGAGAGAGAGAGAGAGAGAGAGAGAGAGAGAGAGTTGTCAAGTTTAAGTATATTTCAGAACGCATTGCTAAAACTTGCAATGAGCATATGATTAGATGGTCTGTTCTAAGAAAACTTAACCATGTTCTGCATACGTGACACTAATTTATATGAGCAACTTCTTGCTGCTTGCTAATTTGTACTTCCTATCTTACCATGCATTACTCTGAACATGAATCTAATAATTATTTACACAACCCTTTACAGATATATATATATATATATATATATATATATATATATATATATATATATATATATATATATATATGCTTAAAATTAGTACAAAGAGCATTAATCTATAATCACAATGTGTGAACAGAGAAAAACAGAAGCATATTATCAAACTATGAAATGCTGTTGTAACTTTCATTTATTTGAATTCCTAGAAACTCACTACAGCTACTGTCTGTGAAGAAATCAGCCAACTAACTTATGTATAAGTTAAAAATTAGATTTTGATCATCAGGGTATACTCCACATACAATTTGGAGTGAGAAAAATGGAATGATTAAATCACTAGTTCCTTCGGCAGACTTATTAGACAAGATCGCCTCGTACCAACCCATCCTATAACCATTTTGGAAGTGATAACTGAAGAATTGTCGCGTGTTGAGGACAATATGCATGTGAAACCAATAACTAATGCAGCTGCCGTGTAAATCAACATGTACCTTATTCAGCTGATGCTCGAATTCTCATCATCAAAATTTTCACTTTCTCTTGAAGGATCTTCTACCACCTTTCTGTCCAATTCCAGTCCCCGCAAGACCTGATGATAGAAGAGATGTGGAATCTGGTCGCCATTTTAACTCTTTCAAAACAGAAAATAAGGTTGCTAGTTCTGAAGATATTTCACTGTCCTTTATATTGTTACAAGAGACTACTTTAAGCCTCTTAAGCTCTTTCCAAGAAAGAACTACCGGTTCTAAACCATCTACCGAAAGTAATGAGCACCCTTCCAAAGAAAGAAGCCTTACTCTCCTACAAACAAAAAATAAATCTGCACTCAAGATCAATAATTGAAGTTATATATAGGCATATTTAGTTATTATAATGTTTCTAGTTATTATAGTATACAAGGATAAAAGGATATATATATATATATATATATATACTAAACAGTAGTTGTCAAGTTTCTGGCCTTTTTACAAGGATGCCTTGTTAAATTGTTATGTCTTCACTTGCAGTTGCCCTCCAATAAAATTAGATTACACACCAAAACACTATTTACAGTGTAGCCAAAAAATGCCATCAAAAATTGATATTTCCGCAAGGCTCTCCTCATATGGATAGATAGTAAACGAGCACATTAATGTGAGTGGTATCTTGTGAAAATATCAATTTTTCCTAGTGGTGTCTACTATAAGACTTGTGTAGTAAAATTCACACGAGCACTACATGACTGCCTCATGGCTAGGTTATTCCTGCAAGCTAAGTACTGTACAATTGTTGGTGTAATAACAGCTACTTTTTGACTGTTACAACAAATAAGATTTCTGATATAGTGATTAACCTCTTCATTGTTTATTCTATTGATTTGAAAGATTGCTTTCCAGATGAGAAGAACAAATGTTGAGCACGGCTACCTACATTTTTCTTACACTCTCCATCTTAAAGTTAATTTCAGTTAGCCATGTGAATTAATGCAATTTGGGCATAAAAGTAAGTAACTAACTAATCTACTTCTTCATTAGAACGAATGAAAAGATGAACCATTTCCACAATTAACATCAAAATCAGAAGACAGGAAGAAAAAATAAAATCTAAACACAGTGACCTATTTATAAGTCACCTACTTGAAAAGAATACTATATAAGGTGCTTAAGAAATGCTGCAAATGAAAGTCAGGCCATACCTGCAAATGCTTGCACTTCCAAATACGATGTTATCCAATCCCCAACAATCCTCAAAAACAAGCTCTCTAACAGCTTGACAAGCTAAAAACAATGCTCTAGCACCCTGCTTATCCCCCATGTGACACTGCTGCAAATGCAATTCTTCAAGAGCAGGACAAGAACCCAGATGCTCATCAGGACCCGGACTGGTATCAATACTCTTGCAAGACTGAAGCTTCAAAGTCTTCAAATTCCCACAATACGACAGCGCTGCTGACCATCCACCATCCATCCTATGGTCACAAAGGGTAAACTCCTCCAGCATTTGACAACACTGGCCAACAGCTTTGATTCCATCAAAGCTCCCCTCACAACCAACCAGCTCAAGCTTCACCAACCGCCTACAACCTTGAGCCAAAATTGTCAACCCAATATCCGAAATCACTGAATCATAAAACCCATCAACACAACCAATCAATTTCAGAATCTGTAAGTTCTGGCATCCCAAAATTCCTTTCAACGCAAAATCGGAACAACAATGCAACTCCAACTCCTGCAAAGTCTTGCACTTTTCAGCAACACAAGTCAACCCTTCTTCACCCACACCAATTAAAACAAGTTTCCTTAAATTTAAACACCCTTCAGCAATTACCCGAATCCCCTGATCAATCAAATTCGAACCCAACAAATCCTGTTTCCTAATAAACCCATCATTTGAAACCTCGGAATCTAAGTAAACGGATACAAATCTATGACTTAACAATATCCCTGAATTACGTGACGATTTAATACAAGCTCTAACAATATCAACATCAGATAAATTAGGAAAACGATAAATAAGCCTACCCGTTTCAACAAAACCCCAATCTAATAGCTTCAGAGACCGAATTAACCTGCCGCTGAGTTTTTCCCAGCGCTTACAAAGTAAAGAATTGGGGATTTGCTGAGCTTCTGGGAGCTTTGAGAGAATAAATTGTAAAAGCTTGTCCGATAGTAAAGAAATGTAATCGGGTCCAGAAGGAACATTATCATCTAGGCTTTTCCTTTGGGTTTCGTCATGCTTCAGAGCTTCTTGTTGGTCTTTTAGAGATGAGTTTGACAAGCTTTTCCGGTTCTTCAATGGCGAAAACTGATTACTTCTCGGTGATAATGGCATTTGATGCTCCCCTGACTATAATTTTACAAATGACAAAATGGGTTTGTTGGAAAGAATCTGAATATCAAAACCCACTTCACTCTCTCTAATTTCTCTCTCTAGAACTCAAAACCTGAAGTCTGTTCTTGCTAGGGTTTCAAATAAATATCCCCAAATCTGCATAATGACTTCCTTTTTCCTCTGGCTAGCTATTTCCAACAGATTAATACTTATTTGTGGGGCGCATATTTTTCTCTCTCCTGGATTTGTTTATTGTTATTATCTTGAAGGGGTGGGCCTCATGTGTAATAAAAAGGTATTATTTTATTTATACGAGTGACAAATATTTGACACGTCAGTTAAACTAATTATTGTGATTATGTGTCGTTTTCTGATTGGGTAATTCTTTGGATGTGGGTGATGTCGTCCATATATGATGAAATCTAAGAGTGGGTCCCACTTGAATTCATTATTGGCAAAATGATTAAAAGTTAGATAAATACTAAGAAATGACAAAAGTTTGATGGTAGGTTGGTAAATCAATCATTTCATATACAGAAATAGAAATACAGGTTAAAATGGAATATTTTTTTAAGGTATGTTTGGGTACATCTCAAACCTATATCATAATTCATGCATGATATTGTCAAATTTAAGTTGACTCCATTAGCCTATATTTTGAACTTATCCCGGTTAAAAATTAAGAAACTGATATTTTTATGTGATTTTTTGATATTTATATTGGGGTTAAGAAATTATTTGACTGTAATAATATACAGTTTGAGCTACAGTTTAATAAAGGTGACGATTGCTATGGTGTTGGGTACAAATATCTTAGTGTTTTACGATCAAATGTTTTCCTAATTAGTGAGATTTTATGACATTGCTGTCGGAAATAAGTCTATTTGGTCGGAAATTCAGTAACAAATAACTGTTTCGAAAATAATTTGGTTCGGAATATCTGATATTATAAAATTTTGAGAACTAAATAGAAATTCGGTCGGAATCTTCCTATAAAAATAATTTGGAGAACTAAATAGAAATCCGGTTGCCATTGGTGATTCATAATTCCAACGGAATTCGTCGATATTGCCTTATTTTTAATGGAATTGATTCTGTCGAAAATAATTTCATCAAAATTAAACTTTTTTCTAGTAGTGAATGTTTGAGGGTTTGTAATTGGATTTTGGGTATTTTGTGTGTTGATACAGACATGTAATTATGTTTTGGGGTTGTAATAAAATTTTCTTTTTTTTGCAGATAAAAAAAAAAGAAAAAAGAAAAAGAAAACCATCAAAACAAACAAGTTGAGCTGAAGCACCAAAGAGCACTAGCTCTTAGCCCATCTGTAAGTGGAATAGAGTTGGTATAAGTTATAAATCACCAGGTGACACCCCAAATAATCATAATTAAATTTGGCCCATACAAAACTTTCTACTGATTTTTGGGCCTTTTGGCATCATTGTAGGGCTGCAGTAACTAAACCTCCCATCCAAAATTCTCAATAGAAAGATCGACCATTTCTTATTCTCTTATTTATCTTCTCCCTCTCCTATTTCTGTTGAGAATGATAGCTTGCTATTGCTATTGGGAATATAAGAAATAGTTTAAATTTGATAAATTAACAGCATGTATGTATAGAAATGTTTTTTCCAAATAACTATGTAGAAATGAACTAAAAAGCTAGGCCGATTATAATAAATGATTTTATCTCGTGCACATATAACATAGAAAACTAGTTTTCTATACTACAGCTATAGCGATTTAATTTGGATTCAGTTTTTTGGAGACGGAGAATGACAGATGTATGTATATATAGGATCATGACACATTATTAAAATTAATATAAGTACTTCATTAATAATGTGTAATGATCTTAATTATAACACCACTTGTACATAAACTTTAATTCTATAAGAAATTGGTTAGAAATTTTGACAATCATTTTCAAATGGATAGAGTGATGAGATTTTTATTTTTTTGACAAGTAAAATCATTTTACAATTTTTTATTAGTTTAAACGATAAGAGTATTTTTGAATCAACTTATACGTCGATTGAGACTAAATTCCTTCCCAGATCAGTTTAAATTCTGAAAATTAAGGTAGAGAATAAAACTTCTTAACCATCATGCCCGTCCTTGGGGTTAGCATGAGCTTATACAATCTTTTGTTTTAATTTTTTTTTTTAATGAAATCATAATTTTAAGAGCGATTTTACTTTTCATTCCATTAAAGAGTAAAATAAAGAAGAGATCTTGTATATTTTTCACAATAATGTTACTATCATATAAAAAATAGTTATATAATCTTTCACATACATACACGCATACTTATTTATACTACGACTTGACATGTAGGGATCCGTATATATATATATATATATATATATATATATATATATATATATATATATATGTGTGTGTGTGTGTGATTATTATTATGCGATTATTTTTATATGATAATAATATTATTTTTTCGCCAAACACAAAGTAATGCCACGTTCTATTTTGACTAAAAAAAATTGAGGTAAAGGACCGACACAAGTACAAGTTGCTTGTGCAATGAATATTGATCATGAACGGAATTTGAGACTTTTACAATGAACAAATAATTATTTGGATTTTTTTCTCACAAAATAAATTCAATCAAACAAAATATGTTGACTTAAAGAAATTTCAGGTTGGTCACACACACACACACACACACACACACACACATATATATATATATATATATATATATATATATATATATATATATATGTGTGTGTGTGTGTGTATATATATATATTACTATAACGACGTGATATTTTGGTTATTATCATGACGGCATATAGCCAAAAAAACCTATCGTCATAAATTATCACAGAATATATATATATATATATATATATATATATATATATATATATATATATATATATATATATATATATATATATATATATATATATAAAACATGATCATACACAATTGTGTATGTTTAAAACTACGCTATTTTGACAGATTTATTTTTAAAAAATAATAATTTATCTTCTCTCAAATTAAAAACAAATATGATTTTATACAACTGTTATACGGAATAATGGTCATAAACAGTTGTATAAACAGTTATATATGTCGAAAAGCTAAATTATGGCGCTGGCCATACCACAGCCTGTAGAGCATCCAAGGGTGGGGCAACATTTATGTTGTTGTACTCATAATATTGTACAAGATCGTACTGTTTTGATTTCATTATTTTCCTTTGGAGCCATAGATTTGATTTGCTACATATGTACCACAAAAATTTAAGTGGATCTAATTGGTTTAACATCTAGCGTATCAATAAATATAGGGGGAGAGGTAATTTGTTTTTTACTAATTTTTTTTCAAAAAAGGAACAAAGAAAAGATAAATATATATATATATATATATATAGATAGATTAAATTTCGAGATTAATCTTAAACGAGTTGTTTAGATATATTTCAAATTAGTTTTTATTATAGTTAATAAAATTTGGTGCATGCTTTGCGGGGTACTTATTTGTACATATTGGATTTTATTCTATAATTTATAGTTTATATTATATAACTTCAAATAAATAGAAAAAAATGGTAGTTGTTGCGTTAATTAGTATGAAGTTGACACAACAAAAGGGGCTATAATAACAAGACAAATGTAATTAAAATCTGATACTTAAAATTACAGTATTTCAGCATTAACCACTAGTCACTAAGAAAGACACTAATTACTAGAAAATTTTATACCCATCTTTAATCCTTTTCTGCAACCAGGTAAAATAAAAAGGTCAAAAAGGTGGGGACCATTTTAAATTTTTTTGGTCAAAGTAAAAAATGGTAGGGGCCAAATGTAATAAAAAGAAGGAGTAGGGGCCCCAGTGAAACTCAGATGAGCTCCATAAAAATGGCAAGTTGCAACCAAGATTTGATGGTAATGGGCAAGCCAATGCACGTGTAAGTTGTACTCACTCCTTTCATTTGACACAAATCTCAACCCATTTAGTATTTGTCTTCTTCAAAGCCTGACGAACTGGACTTCAATATTTCCTTCCATTCTCTCTCCTTTCACTCCACTGTCGGCTGAGTTAAACTACTCTTAAAAAGAAAGAAAAAAATAAATAAATAAATATATATATATATATATTATAATAAGAATCTACAAAGTAATCTTATTTTATATTTAAAGTACTTAATTAATTAATTAATTATGATAATAATATATAATTAACCACAATAATAGCTGGTGTGTGTGTACTTTTGCTTTACAATGAGGAGGCACATATCTTGTAATTTGATATTTTCCTCCTTTCCCACCAACCTTCCTTCCAACTGGCCATTTTCCCACTTTCTTTATTCACTATCACAACCAATTAAGTCTATCCGGCACTTGTATAAATAATCTCTCCCATTAATACCATTTTCTTTCACATAAAAATATATCCCATCTCTCGATCTGTCTCTCCCTCAGCTCAATTATATTGACTTGACACTACTAGCTACTAAAATGGTTTCTTCGTCTTTGGCTATATGTCCAAGAAAGCTTAGAAATGATGTGTATTCTTATTCATACCAGCAAGACTCAAACACTCCACTGGTGATTTCTGTTCTTGCTTCTTTGATACAAAGAAGCATGGCCAGGAATGAGAGAATAGCCAGGAATTGTACATGGAAATGGCAATCGAAAACCCGCGTTTTCGATTGCCATGAGGCTCCGGATATGACTATTCAATCGTATCTGGAGAGAATTTTTAGGTACACTAGAGCTGGACCTTCGGTTTATGTTGTTGCATATGTGTACATTGATCGGTTTTGCCAGAATTATCCCCAGTTTAGAATTTCTGCAAGGAATGTGCATAGGCTTCTCATTACAACTATCATGGTGGCTTCTAAATATGTGGAGGATATGTACGTACTAAGCTTCTTTAATTCATTCTCGATCTTATATAATCCTCTTTTTTGTGGATATGTTAATCATATGGAGGATATATATATATATATATATATATATATATATATATATATATATATGCACAAGAGATTGATTTTTCTAAATATTTATCTGGTTGTATATATATATATATATATATATGCAGGAATTATAGAAATTCTTACTTTGCAAGAGTGGGAGGATTAACAAGAAAAGAAATGAATGACTTGGAGTTTGAATTTCTCTTCTTGATGGGCTTCAAATTGCATGTAAATGTAAGTGTTTTTGAGAGCTATTGCTGCCATTTGGAAAGAGAAGTGAGCATTGGAGGAGGTTATCAAATAGAGAAAACTTTAAGGTGTGCTGAAGAAATCAAATCTAAACAAAGACAAGAAAGAAGATACAATCAAATTGCTCGAATTACTTTGTAGATCAATTTCAGACAAAAAATAAAAAAAATCCTCAAGATATATATAAATTTTGTTGTGTAATATGATGTACAAAAGGCGTCGTTGAATTGAGTTGAGTTGCGAATATGTACAGTGATGATGTATAAAGGTTTCCACGTCCGAATCAAAGCTTCAATATAATTAAGGCTTACAAAAATTATGTACCAATACTTTAATTTGAAGTGAATTATGTACCAATACTGTAATTTGAAGTGAACTACGGTTCGATCATACAACCGTTGTCTATATTTTTAACGACGGACAACATATAGCGTCATTAAAAGTATAGACGACGGTTGTATAACCGAACCGTTGTTGGGTCCGTCGCTAAAAGAGGGTGAGCTCGGGTGAGTTAGATAAGGGGTAAGTTTAAGATCCGGACTCTCTCTCTCTATATATATAGTCGGGCTATGACGACGGATTTTTTGGGCTATGACGACAGTTCACGTGTCGTCGTAGCCCAGAATAACTATGACAACAGGTGAAACCGTCGTTATATCCCAAAAAAAAATAGTCATATAAAATCGCCATATGCATTATACATAAAATATATATATATATATATATATATATATATATATATATATATATATATATATATATATATAAATGAAAAAAATATATATATTGTGTATGTATTACAAGATAGGCTATGATGACGATTTTTTTTGGACTATATGACGGTTTCACCCGTCGTTATAGTTAATTCGGCTATATGGCGACAATTTCATCGTCGCTATAGTCTAAAAAATCTGTCATTGTAATTCTCACATGTAATACACATTATTTATATATATACATATAGCTATATATATATATATATATATATATATATATATATATATATATATATATATATATATATATATATACGTGATTAACTTTAAATTTACAAAATCTAGGGAGATTGATTATGTTAATCATAAGTGACTAAAGTGACCTTACATTAGTCAATTTACTCTAACTAAGCGAGTTGGCCACTTGACTGAGCTAATTCAAAAAGTTTTGTTCCTTAGATTGAATTATAGAGGCAGACAAAAACCCTAGACTCAATCTTAAATATGGGGAGGACTCTCCTTATTTTGCAGAGATAATCCTCTTTAAATCTCTCTTCTTGTAACTCTAATAATTTCTTCTTTTTTGTGGAGTTTTTTTTTTTTTTTTTTGTGGGACTTGTTTTCTCCATGATATGATTATTTTTTTTTTCTTTGCAAGAGGATTTCATTATCATCTCTTGGGAGTTTGTTTTCTTTGATTGGGACGTAAAAAAAATTCCAGTGCGTGAATGGTTAAAGATAGATTGTTTAGATTTGGGTATGGCCTTATCATGACAACCGGTTTTTCTTTTGCTCGTATTGAAGAACTGCTCATATCTGCGTATTTTGTTATTACTTTGAAATTATGACTATTTTTCAGGAGTATATCTGGTATTCACTAGCTGTTACTATTATTGATTATTTTTCTGTATGTTATTATATGTTTGTTATCATGTTTGAAAGGATTACAATTTCAATCTTTATATTGAAATTTTGTCATTGTTTGTAACAATTTATAGTTTCTATATATTTTAGTAGATTAGACTGTTTGACCACCAAACAAGAAAAAAAAGCCTATAGAGACAAGGCAATTGTAATTTGCATTCTTATTGTTCTTTAATTGATTAACAAAACGCGACAAATTTTAGTTATATTTCTAAATTTGAGACGGAAATTTTTGGAATTGAGTGAGTACTCTCCCCTCTCAAAATGAGTCTCTTTTCAATTAACATGTAAAACATTAAGATTGAAATATCCTGAAATATAATGAGATCATATAGCGTACATTAACAAAATAGATTGACTTAATTGCAAATTAAAGGGTCGTTCTAAGTTGTCATTAAATTTTAATTTGGTCTTTTAAGTGAAAAAAATATCCTTCAATTGGATAAAATATCGGCTAATTTTATTCAATTGATTTCTAGCGTTGATTTTGACGAACTGACTTCGACTCAATTAAGAGAGTCGTTAATATAAAGTTAAATTTGATCAATTGATTAATACAAATGTAATTAACGCATACGAAAAGTTGATTTTTTCTTTACGTGTTAAGATCAGATTAATCAATTGACTTATCATGAAATTACTTCATGATAACCAAATCCCTCTATTAAGATCATGATCATGTCCCATTGACACGTCTATGACATACACTATCTGCTTTATGGAGTGCATAAATTATAAATAAAGAAAGTACACAAGCTGATTTATCAAGTGCATACATTTTAAATAAAGAAAGGGGAAAAAAAAGTGTCATAATTAGGTTGTCTCTGTAGTGCTTGTGTTGATGATGTTTAAATGCATGTGGGATCTCCCATATATGTACAGCCGGCTCTCTCCATAGAATTGAAAAAAATAAATTAAGAGCGAATTGATTATGACGATAGTTTTTTTTGTTATTATAGTATAAAAAATCGATTTTCTATGAACGAACCGGCTATGACGATGGAATATATATATATATATATATAGTGATATAGAAATTAAGATACATGGAAGTAAATCTTGGTAGGCTCTATATATAAACCCAAGAAAAAAACTCAACTATATCAACCAACTTTAAGAGAGAGATGTAGACATTTCTTCTGAGATTGTGTAATTAACTAATTCTATTTCTTTTAGTGAAAACAAGACTCATTCACTAGTACTTGAAACAAAGACATGTATATAATTAATATATTAAGCTATCTAATTTAAAATTAATTGGTATTAAGCGGAGATTACGCTAAGTATATATAATGAGTTTTCAGGTCAAACTTAATCGAGAAGAGAACTTAATCTAATCATTATCCTCTACGTGGATATAGAGTCCAATATATGAAGAAAATTCGTAAGAGATAAAAATATCGAAAATATATAAAGACTTTAGCTTTGATACTACATTAAAATATCGGTACAATTTAAAACTAATTGATACAAAGTGGAAAGATTTCTATAAATAGTGATTTTTAGGACAAATTTAATGGATACGACTTTAATTAACTCAATAATTGTATATATACGACATATAAATTGATACACTCACTCTTACAACAACTTGGGAATTATGCATGTTTTAAGCTTATAGTTTATTCGTAAAAGTTGTACCAAACACTACAATTCTAACTTAACTATTATAAACTATAAGCTATAACCGGGCTCAAATAAATATATACCAAAATACACTTGTTTTGTTTTTTATTTGGGCAAAGATTGCACTTGCACAGTAATACAATTGCTGCATTTTGGTAGGTAAGAGGAAGTTGCAAACTGTTTTAAAAGATAAAGTCATAGTATATAGTATATATGGCTTAGTAACAACTAACAACATAAGTTGAAGACATAGTACGTATATAGTATATTATATATTACAACTTCAACTTTTGTCTAATTGTTTCAAAATTATTGGAGAGATATTAATATATAATAATATACTTATTAGGGTATCTTCCTGTTATTTAATGTCTTAGAGGTTAAAGTCTTAAAGCATTATGGCTCTCAAGTGCATAAGCTTTAAAATAAATTAAGCAATTTAAACATAGACTTTTAAATGAATAATGCCATGCTTCAGAACACTCACCTAACTTTTATAAGTAG
Organism: Panax ginseng; assembly: GCA_020205605.1. Classification (NCBI taxonomy): domain Eukaryota; kingdom Viridiplantae; phylum Streptophyta; class Magnoliopsida; order Apiales; family Araliaceae; genus Panax; species Panax ginseng. Next base: position 6,261,120 of record CM035134.1, on the reverse strand, counting down.
TTTTTTAATTTATACTTCTTCCAATTTTTAATTTCTTGCTTTTTTCTCTTTTTGTTTGATAAGTAAAAACAGATCGAACAAGAGTTCATTTTCGGATCAAGGATGATTTTGATGCCGGATTCTTCTAAGTGCAGTTAGCGAAGCTTCTAATGAGCATCGCGGCATATTATTATGTTTAAGTGATAATGTTAGAATTTAACGACGGATAATATACATATTATTTGAAAAATAAAAAAGTATGAACACGCGATATACTTAGATTTATCAATTTAGTTAATTTTGTTTGTCTGATATATTTATTAGATGTCTCACACACTCTACAATAATCTACATATCAAATAATTTTTTTTATAATAATTAGAAAACCCTAATTGCTATAACATGAGCCCAAATACATGAGGTTCAATACATTAATAAAATTCAAAACGGGCTACTAATAAATCTCCAAGCCCCGACTACCCTATCGTAGTGGCCATTTGTCGAACTCGTAAAAGTACGAGTCAATCCCAACATTCTCCCACTTGATGAATACTTCTTGGTACCCATCTCAGATGTACACCACACTCAAACTTCGCCAAACTAACTGCTTTAGATAAAAAGTCTGTGTTGTTCACTACTGTGTCAACCTTCTCTAAGAGAATTAGTTTCTCATCAACTCTCTCTAATGAAGTGATACTGGATATCAATATGCTTCGACCGTGCATGGGTGGAATGCAGAATTAATTCTTTGCTAAGTGAATAACACTCTGACTGTCACACTTCAGCTTCATTGTTTTCTGTTTAAAACCAAGCTCAATACACAACCTGCGAATCCATATTGCTTCCTTACTTGCATGAGTAAGCACCATGTAATCTGCCTCAGTAGGGTTGCAAAAGAATCAAACCGAACCGAATTTTGTCGAACTTGAACCGAACTCGAACACTTTTAGTCGAACTCAAACATGTTCGAATAACTTGATCGAACCAACAACTCTGTACGAGTTCGGATCGTTTGGTGTTCGCGAACTGTTCGCGAACATGATCGAGTTCGCGAACAAGTCCAACATAAGCTTGTTCACGAACACAAAACTTGTTCACGAACACAAACTTGTTTGCGAACATAAAATTAGAACTCTGAAGCAAAAAATAGTTAAATAAATACCAACAATGTCTTCTCTAACAGTCTAAGTAATTCAATTAAAAATTAGATCAAATATTGTAATCATCATTCTTAGAATAGGATATAATCATATAAATATAATATATATCATATTATATTATTATCATATTATCATTGATATATAAGTCTTATATCACACTATATAAGACTTATTTAGGAATAAGATATAATATATATCATATTATCATATATATATATATATATGATAATGAATTTGTAGTAGTGGACTATTTGATAATATTATTACTTATTACATAGTTATTCCATTCTTTATTATTCTGTTGGAATATCCATTCTTTATTATTCTGTTGTTATTCCATTCTTTATTATTCATTTGGAATATCCTCGTCGGGTGCGTATTACGCTTTCGACTGGTTCCGTTATTTATTATTCATTGGAATAAACGTTTATCATGCTCAAATACCGCATGCATGGTGATTTCTTTTGTTATTCCATTCTTTATTATACTCAGTTGGTTAAAGTTTTGACTTCTATACTCGTCATGAAATATCATTTTATTTGGTATTTTCTGTTACGAGTTACTATTCACTCAGTTACTATTCACTCTAGTATTATTCACTCGGGTATTTGGGACACTTTCCATGCCGGAATACTATTCACGAGTTACTATTCACGGGTTACTATTCATCAAAATTACTATTCACCCGAATATTATTCACTCGGGTATTTAGAGTACTTTTCATGTCGGGGTACTATTCACGAGGTACTATTCCCGAAGTACTATTCACGGAGTACTATTCACGACGAAAAATTGATTCTTTTTTGTTCAAATTATTTTTGGTGCATGAATATTATTCTTAAATTTTACTCTACAAAGAAGTATCATGTTGACAATTTGGACGTTATTAATTCCTGGATAAATTAATTCTTGAACTTGTTTTATTGAATTATTATGTCATTGTCATCATCATCATGTTTATATTATGTTGAAAGTCATCTGTGGCCTGTAGTGCATAGATGGACTTGGTATGATTATGACCAGGGATTATTCGGTATAATCATGACCGTAATGTTACAAATGATGTGAAAAAAGTCCTCATTGGCCCGTAGTGCATTGATGAACAATTTTTGGTATGATTATGGCTATGGATTCTCTTCGGCCAAGGGAGCAAAGATGAATTATTTTATGGCATGATCAGGACCGTTGATGAAAATATGATTATCTTTGGCCCGTAGTGCATGGATAATTCGTGGTCGTGATACTAAATAATATCATTGGCCTGTAGTGCAGGGATGATTTGATGATGTGGATTATTTATTAAGTTGAGTCTCAACGATTAAGTTGATGAAAAACTTTTTAAATTATAGAAGATAGTAGATATCATGCTTGTGACGCCCCCAAAATAGGTCCATTCCATCCAACCCATTTTGAGTCGTCAATAACATGGTACAGAAATAACTACAACTTTATTGTTACAACATATAAACTGTGAGTTAAAATACAGATATTGCCATCTAGACAATATCCACATACAAATAAATCCTCATCATAATTATTGATACATTATTTTACAAAAATGGTGAGGACTACTAAACAACTTTCTAAAACCATCATTCCATACCCCAGGCTGCATACTCATTACATTCTCGCCTCCTAAGAAGAAAAATGGAACAAAAAGAAAAAGGGTGAGCTCAACTAGTCCAGTAAAGAATATTATGACTAAGATAATACATAACAAATTATCGTTAGTCTTCAACAGGAAAAAATCTAATAGAATACAATAGACAACAAGTTTTAAAATCAATACTCGCAGCGGAAAATATTAATTCATAGAAGAGTTACGTAGAGGATGAAATCTACTAATATCTATGAATTTAACAGTCCATCATCAATATTTTTATCCCTGTAACATCAATCAATATATATCTGAAATCATATATTCATCCTCGCACTACAGGCCAAGGATATTCATCAGTTGGTCATGTTCATCTAAACACCTGTTCATCTTTGCACTACGGGCCAAAGATATTCATCGAAATCATTCATCTTTTGCTACCGTGCCAAAGATATTCATCAGAAATCATTCATCTTTGCACTACAGGCCAAAGATATTCAATAATATCATCATTTAAGACTGAGAATGATGAAAAATATTTTTTTTTTTTAAAGAAACGAATCGAGTGAAACAAAATGACAAGGATTAAGGATTAAGGATTAAGGATTCGTACTTTGTTTTATCCACGTCCAAAAATACCTCAAAAATAATCATAGTGGTGTAAAATTCAAGAATGATCAAAACATGGATACAATCAAAGCTAGTATCCGAATAGATATTTTAGACGAAAAGAAAAATTTTCATTTTTCGATGAATAAAGTCCGTATTCGTGAATAAGATCAGTATACATGAATAGTGCCGTATCGTGAATAGTAACTCAGACACCAAAAGTTTCAAATTTGATAAAACTTGAGATCAATATTTCAACATAATGATATTGAAGAAATAATATCATTCTGAAAAAAATAATATCCCTTACCTCGAAAGAAGCGATAGCAAGATTTGGAATAATATTTGAGCGAACTTGCACCGTATAGCAATACTCAAAGTATACTCAAAATACTCACAAGAATACGCTCGATAATATAGAGAGAGAAAACTTGAGTTTCGGTGTGATTTTCAATTCTAACCCAAGACCTTATTTATAATGAAAATGCTTAGAACACCAAAGTTAGAAAATTTAATATAATAATAATATATATAATCAAATTTCCTACGCACACAAATCTGGTCCAAACTTCAGCCACACACATGTTAAATGAGTTTCAAAAATGAAAAAACGTTTTTGTAATTAAAATATTTTAAACTTCCAAAATCAATTATTTGAGCTTGAACTTCAATAATTCATAATAAATAGCCCTTTATCAGAAAATTCAAATCTCGCGTGTTTTTATAGGAAATTCAATTCTCTACAACTTTACGTAAGAAAGTGTTTCCAAATTTCAAGCGAAATTGGCGAAATCCCAAACAGACGATTTTACTGGCTATAATCAAATTTCGGTCAATAATTGTGTCCACCAACACACAAAATATGTGTTAAACATTTAATGCCACAAAAATACTCTTCCTCCTCATATACTCATATATTCATTATAAAAATATCACCGTTATTAAAATAATATATTTAAATGAATTATTTTATCAAGAAAAAGATAAAATATTATTTTCCACCAATGTCCCCATTAAAATTTTCTCCATCTATATCCACATAAAATCAATATTTTTCTCATCATATAAATCAATAATTAATTATTCACAAATAATATTACAGAATCACAACATCGTGCAACGGTGCCGCTCCCAGGAAGAGGGGGGCTTTCAATAAGAATTTCTCCTTCTTGGCAGCGTGATTAGGTGACCAAACCTCTCCTTAGACGAACTTTCTAGACATTGCCAATAATGTTATCTAATAATATTATTAGGATAATATGAATTATTGTTTCGATAATGAAAAATCTTTGTGTAATGACAATTATTGAAACAACAAAGAATATAAAATATCAATGCAAAGAATTATTGATAAAATATTGAGCGATAATTATCGTAACAATTATTGAAAAGTGCCTTCTTCACGTAAGAATCAATAATTGGTTCAATACCGTGTGCTTCTTTTGTTCAACAACGCGCGTATTAGTGTGTTTTAACCACCGGGTATTCCAACAAGATTAAGCAGTAATAACTACACCGTTATTTATAAACAACTTATATTTGTCGTTTTCTTCATCCAATCGCTTTTCAGTTATGGGGCCCCACATACGGTCGCTACCATCGCATTTAATATTCCCAAACAACAATGAATATTTTATAACCACTTGCTTATTCAAAATATTTGCGTATTTTACCCATAACTATCCACATTAATCAAATCAACCCTTACTATTTCAAAATAATAAATAGAGAAAAATAAATTTCATTTATAAAAATTTGGGGTCTTACAATGCTCTATGACTCTTTTAATGGATTGCTTGTTCCGCTGCAGTTAAACTTGATGTCTATTATTTTATCAGTTTAACATTGTTGAAGACTAATGATAGTTTATTCTGCATTATCTTAGTCATAATATTTTTTTTATTGTGCTAGTTGAGCTCACCCTTTCTTTCATTGTTCTCTTCAGAAATGAGAATGTGTAGGGGGACTAGTCGGGAGCGGAGTGAGCCGGTCCGATGATAGTATTAATAGTCCTCACTATTCATTAAATAGTGTGACAATAAATGTAATGAGGACTTATTTCGAGAGTGGATATTATCAGAAGACAATATTTGTATTAAAACTCATGACTCTCTTATTATATATTAAAGATTGTATTTGTATTACGTACCATGTATTTGGCGACTCGAATAGGTGATGTATACCTATTTTGGGGGCGCCACGATTAGTATCAAAGCTTAGGGATATGATCCCGGGTGAGATGTGAGACAAGAACTAGGAGGGGAGAGACGGGGAATTCCTTCGCTAGTATGACCTACCTAAGTTTATTTGGTATTTAATTGATCGGTTAGAGTATAGGGATAATTTTTGATATGTTAATTAACCCTTATTTTGTGGCAGTATTTGAAAATGATATCCGAGAATGTTGAGAATAACAATGGAGCATAGGAGACTGTTGAGTCTCCACAGATCAATATCCAAGATAATGTGCATCAGGAAGGCGATAATCCTCCTGTAAACAACAACACTGATCAAATGAAGAACGACGGTACGTTTAGGAGCTTTTTAGAATTCATGCAACACCAAGCGAGAGAGACTCCTGTTCACAATGCAGGTGGAAATAATGGCAACCCACGGTTGGTCACCGCTAAATAGTTCAAGGAGCTGGGACCACCAGAGTTTTTGGGAAAGCCAGAACCACTTAAGGCAGAGACGTGGATAAAGCAGATCACCAAGATATTTGTTGTCTTAGAATGCTCAGATGAGCAAAAGGTTCCCTTCGCCGCCTTTATGTTGCGTGAAGAAGCAGATCATTGGTGGGAAACTGTAAAACGTACCCAGACTGACGCACTCAAGATGTCTTGGGAGAAGTTTCAAGAATTGTTCAACGACAAGTACTTTCCTGAAAGTATTCGTCACATAAAGGACGTGGAATTCATCAAGCTGGAGCAAAACAATATGACCGTGACGCAGTACGAGACTAAGTTTGTGAAGTTATCCCGATTTGCATCCCATTTGGTAGATAATGAGGAGAGAATGACGCGAATGTTTCTGCGAGGTTTGAAACCTAAAATACGTCAATACCTCATTTCTCACAAACTTTGTTTATATTCAGATGTTGTGAATTGGGCTCAATTATTGGAGCGCGATAATAGTCAGCACAACCAAAAGGTAACGACCAACAACACGATAATAATCGTACCGGTGGCAATGGCCATCGGAACAATGATAACCATCGTGGGGGAAATTATCATGCCAAGAACTGTGACCACTTCGATGGTAATCATGGACAAGATAATAGAAGTGGAAATTTCAAGAAGAGGAGGTTCAATAATGATGGAAAGACAAAGCAACATCAGTACCCGTTTCAAAGGAAGAAGAACGACCACCCGGTCGTATGTTTCAAATGCGACAGAGGGACACATCCGTCAAATCAGTATCTGCAAAGAATCCAAAGTGTGTTTTAATTGTGGAAGAGAAGGTCACCTAGCTCGATTTTGTCGTATGGTGAAGTCAAGTCCAATTTGGGATGGTGATGCCAAAGGATGTCCCGGACAAGCCAAAGCCTAGAGTTTAAGAGAGAAGCTTTTTTTTGTGACGGGAACCCGAATAAAATTATCACGGGTAAGTTAATCTTAAATTCTTGAGAAGTCTATACCAGACAGATAATCTGGGTTCTACTCACTCTTTCATTTCACCTAGTTGTGTTCAATATTTGAATTTAACTCCGGAGAAGTTAGACTTTGATTTATCTATTGAAACTCAGTTGGGAGAAACCTTCATTACCTCCACTATTTATAAATCTTGTTTAATTCAAATCAACACTTTCACGTTACCTGTCGATCTTATCTCTTTGAAAATACTTACCTTTGATGTGATTTTAGGAATCGATTGGTTAACTACTCATCATGCTTTTAGTAAGGTTGTTAGCTTTCATATTCCTAACCAACCTGTTATGCGAATTCAAGTAACCAAACCACTAAAGTCAATCATTGTCATATCAAGCCATGAGTAAAGAGCCCCGATCCTTTCGTTGTTGACTTCCTTGTGTGGAATGCACCGAAGCCAGACTTTCCGTAGGGGACGTCGTGAATAACGGTGGCAAGTTGTTAAGTATCAATGTGACGTGTTATCCAAGTCTTGGATGAGGGTCACAGTTTTGACTGATATTTCTATCGTTAATAAATTTCCTTACGTATTCCTGAAGACTTCTTGGCCTACCCCAAAGCGTGAAATCGAATTTTGTACTGACCCCAGTATAAAACCTCATTTCTAAAACCCTTAAATATTTCTTCAACTAAAACGAACGTAACATGCGCCAAGGACGTTGACTCGAGCTGTTGAAGATTACGATTGTACCATTCAATACCATCGTGGAAAAGCGAACGTGGTAGCTGACGCGTTGAGTAGAAGATCGATATCACGCTATACGAAAAATAATAAATACGAACCCACGTGAAGATAACGAATATACGAGTAAAATCGAATTTAATCAATAAAGTTAAAGCCGTTCAAGCTACATACCCGGAGCTGATAAACACAAAAAAGAAGGTTCAAGATGGCGTTATTCTAGAAGTAAGAGTCGACGAAGAGAGGAAATCTGAACCCTCGATTTTATTAGCCTATTTGAAATCCTCGATCGAGTAGGAACTATGGCCTATAGACTCGTTTTACCGCCAAATATGTTGCGTGTTCATAACGTTTATCACGTACTGATGTTACGTAAATATGTTGATGACCCGAACCATATTATTTATTCAGAACCGAACGAGATAATGAAAGATTTAACGTATGAGGAAATATCTATTAAAATCTTGGATACGCTTAAAGGTTATACCTCAAGAGTTAGAATCTGACAAAGTGTCCTCATCTGTTCGGAATACTAAGTACGTACATAAATTTCGAGGGCAAAATTTCATAAGGAGGGGAGATTGTAAAATCCCAAATTTTATGAATAAAGATTTAATTTTCTCAAAATATTTTTTTCAAAATATGGTGTGGATTTAATATAATGTTATAGTTGTGGGTAATATTTATAAAATTTGCAAAGTATGCAAGTTGTTATATTATATTTTATTGGTCGGGGAATATTCTTTGTGTCGGGAAATATCCGTACGACGGTACAATCATCGGTGGACTCCACAACAGAATTATTGTCGGATTGAGAAAACGACAAAAATATTTTATTGAAAATAACGGCAGAAGTTTTACCGTTAATACTATTGAACTACTCAGTAGTAAAAGTACAGTAATACGCGTGGTTGCATAGTAGCACACGGTATTGATTATTGATGCTTACGTGAGAAGTCACTCAGTTATACTCAATTATTGCTACAGTAATTGCTTCATCATATCTCTCATATTATTGATTCGATTATTGTCACAGTATCATCTGCATTATATGATATATTATTAAATCAATAATTGAGACGACAAAGTTATTCATATTATTAAATTGCAATATTTACAATGTCTAGAAGTTCTGTCAAGGAGAGGTTTGGTCATCTAATTGCGCACCAATAAGGAGAAATCCTTATCAGAAAGCCCCCTCTTTTCTGTGAACGACCTGGTTATTAAATATTGTGAGTTATAATATTAATGATGAATAAGTTCATGTTGATTAAAGATGAATTTGATAGTTCTATTGTGTTGGGATTATTTGTGTTAGTAGAAATCAACATCTATTCCGATGATAATTGATGTCTGGGAGTTATATTGATAAATCGGGTAATTTATCGGATAAATGAGCAATTAATTGCTACTTATTCACATGCTTATATAACTATTTGTTCACATGTGTGTACTATTAAGTCACATTCATTTATTATTAGGGCATTTGGTGCAAGATTGATAATACTTGCATGACTAAGTTAAAGATGGAGGTATAGTTGAAGGTACTATACTATAATTAATTTTTTCACATGTTTAGAACTATTGAGTCACATGATTTACTATTGAGTCACATAATTTTACTATTGATTCACATGATTTACTATTAGGGGAGATGGTGCAAGATTGATAATACTTGTAGGACTAAATTAAAAATGAAGAAAAAGAGGAAGGTTTTATACTATAATATTTCGAGCCCCAAAACGTGCAATTATCGAAACTATATTTTCCTATAAATAGAATCTCATTCTTCCTTCATTTCTCACTAATTCACTAAAGCTTTAGAGCCATTATTATAGAGAGAAATTATTGAGAGAAAGAAGAAGAGAAGTCTACTACCTCACTATTCCAGTATCCAGTCTTCTTTTGAGGTAAGGGGTATTATTCCTTTTGTATTCATGAAAAGAACTTCTGTTATTCCATTCTTTATTATTCTGTTGGAATAACCTGTATACGCGGTCTACCCTATACTTGGTGAAATTCTTCTATTATTCCGTTATTTATTATTCTGTTGGAATAACCTGTCTATGCGAAGTACCGCATGCATGGTGATTTCTGTTGTTATTCCATTCTTTATTATTCTGTTGGAATATCCTGTCGGTGCGTATTACGCCTGACATGGTTCCGTTATTTATTATTATGTTGGAATAACCTGTCTATGCGAAGTACCGTATGCATGGTGATTTCTTTTGTTATTCCATTCTTTATTTTACTTAGTTGGTTAAAGTTTTGACTTCTATACTCGTCATGAAATATCATTTTATTTGGTATTTTCTGTTACGAGTTACTATTCATGGGTTACTATTCACTCAGTTACTATTCACTCTAGTATTATTCACTCGGGTATTTGGGACACTTTCCATGCCGGAATACTATTCACGAGTTATTATTCACGGGTTACTATTCACCCGAATATTATTCACTCGTGTATTTGGAGTACTTTTCATGTCGGGGTACTATTCACGAGGTACTATTCCCGAAGTATTATTCACGGGGTACTATTCACGACGAAAAATTTATTCTTTTCTGTCAAAATTATTTTTGGTGCAAGAATATTATTCTTAAATTTTACTCTACAAAGAAGTATCATGTTGACAATTTGGACGTTATTAATTCCTGGATAAATTAATTCTTGAACTTGTTTTATTGAATTATTATGTCATTGTCATCATCCTCATGTTTATATTATGTTGAAAGTCATCGTGGCTCAGTAGTGCATAGATGGACTTGGTATGATTATGACAAGGATGAACCACCGATTCTATTCTCCTGTTACCCTCGCTTTCGACCAGCTACACTCTTATTACACTAAAGGAATTGTGAAGCAAAAAGGGTGAGCACAACTAGCCCAGTAAAGAATATCATAACTAAAGATAATTAAATTATCAATAGCTTTCGTCAATAATAAATCAGAGATTTAGAACATATGGTAGATGATAAAACTTTTCAACCATAGTTGTAGCGGAACGAGCAATCCATTAAAAGAGTTAAATAGACCATCAGGTCTATTATCTTCTCCATGTTAAAAGTCCACCAATAATGTTTTATCCCTGTAACATCAATCAACAATTCCTGTCCACAATTATACGAATAACTAATAATCATAATTGTGATTCTGAATTCCTTTTCACACCCAGGACGAAGATAATTTACATCACCTATCTTCACCTGAAACATCAAAAATCATGGTTATACCAAATCACAATTCCAGCTCATAATTATACTAATAATTTCATCTTTGCACTACGGCCAAAGATATACAACTGTATAACCAATAATCAACAGTTCATCTTTACACTACATGCCAAAGATGTAGAACCAATAACGCTGAGACTCAGCTTAATAGTATCACGACCACGAATTATCCATGCACTACGGGCCAAGGATATTCGTGTTTTCAATTACGGTCATGATTATACCGAATAATCCCTGGTCATAATCATACCAAGTCCATCTATGCACTACGGGCCAAAGATGACTTTTACCACATCATTTGTAACATTACGATCATGATCATGCCATTAAACAATTCATCTTTGCACCCTTGGCCGAAGAGAATCCATAGCCATAATCATACCAAAAACTGTCCATCAATGCACAACGGGCCAATGAGGACTTTTTCCACATCATTTATAACATTATGGTCATGATTATATCGAATAATCCCTGGTCATAATCATACCAAGTCCATCTATGTACTACAGGCCACAGATGACTTTCAACATAATATAAACATGAGGATAATGACAATAATATTAAGATTCAATCAAATGAGATAAAGGATAAATATTAAACATTTATAATACAGTTTATCTAGCGTTCAATAATAACCAAATATTATCAATCACTTAATAATCTCATAATCTAATATCATTAATATTATAACAATATTTTAATTATTTCTTAAACTTATAAATAATTTATTTTAATTGTTTACACTTTACCAAATAATGCATTCAATCATTCAAAAATGCCATACTCATAAGATTTCATCACCAATGATCAAATCCCTTATAAAAAATCTGCATATACCCTATATAGGATTCCCAAGCCATAAAATCCTATTTATTAATTTTCAACTTCATATAACATATTTAACTCATATACTCATAACTAGTGCATTTTCATGAAAAATACCAAATCAGTCCCAAAAATATTTCTTTTCGGGGACTTAGCAGAATATAGTCCCATATTGAACATATATTTTTCTCGGAATTTGTAAGACCCCGAATTTTTTTTAAATAAAAAGGAATTTCCTTTATTTATTATTTTGAAATAGTAAGAGTGGATTTGATTAATGTGGTTAGTTATGGGTAAAATGCGCAAATATTTTAAATAAGCAAGTGGTGATAAAATATTCATTGTTGTCGGGGAATATTCGTTTGGTCGTGGAATATTAATGCAATGCTGCCATGACCGATAATGTGGGCCCCATAACTAAAAAAGCGATCGAGGAGGAAAAACGACAAGAATAAGTTGTTTATAAATAATTGGGCCTTGATTTATTCAATTAATATTGTTGGAATACCCGATTGGTTAAAACACACTAAATGTCTGGCGTTGTTGAGCAAGAAGACACGGTATTGCACCAATTATTGATTATTACGTAAGAAGGCACTACTCAATAATTATTACAAGTAATTATTGTTCAAGATTTTATTTTATTGATTCAATAATTCTTTGCATTGATATTTTATATAATTTGTTGTTTCAATAAATTGTCATTACACGATTATTTTCCATTATCGGAGCAATAATTCATATTATCTGAATAATATTATTGGATAACATTATTGGCAATGTCTAGAAAGTTACATCTAAGGAGAGGTTTGGTCACCTAATGCTTGCGCCAAGTAGTGAGAGATCCTTATTGGAAAGCCCCTCTTTCCTGGAAGCGGCACGGTTTCTTTAATCTTTGTGATTCTGTAATATTATTTGTGAATAATTAATTATTGATTTATATGATGAGGAAAATATTGATTTTATGTGGATATAGATGGAGAAAATTTTTAATGTGACAATTGTTGAAAATTAATATTTTATCTTTTTCTGATAAAATAATTTATTTAAATATATTATTATATTTTAATAATATAATAATGGTGATATTTTTACAATGAATGTGGGATATATGAGTATATGAGGAGGAAGAGTATTTTTGTTGTAAAAGTTGTTTAACACATGTTTTGTGTGTCGGTAGACCTATTTCTTGACTGAAATTTGATTATAGGCTGTAAAATCGCCCGTTTATGGATTTCGGTCAATTTCTGTTTGGAATTTGGAAAAACTTTCTTCTGTAAAGTTGTAGAGAATTTAATTTCCTATAAAAACTCGCGAGATTCGAATTTTCTGATAAAAGGGATATTTATTATGAATTATTGAAGTTCCGAAGCTCCGAAATAATTGATTTTTGGAAGTTTTAATTATGTTTTTTAAGAAAAACATTTTTTACATGCTTGGGACTCATTTAACATGTGTGGTTGATGGCTGAATTCAGTTGGTATGCGTAGGAAAATTTAGAAAAATATTAATATTAATTTATTAAATTTTCTAATTTGGTGTTCTAAGCAATTTCCTATAAATAGGGTGCTTAGGTTAGAATTGAAAATCACACCAGAAACTGAAGTTTTCTCTCTCTATATTATCGAGCGTATTCTTGTGAGTATTTTGAGTATACTTTGAGTATTGCTATGATTGCAAGTTCAATTCATAGCCTTTATATCCGGTGTTTCAACTAGAAATCTTGTCTTTCGATGTAAGGAGTGTTATTTTCTTCTCAAATGATATTATTTCTTCAAATATCATTATCTTTGAAATATTGGTTGAAACTTTTTATCAAATTTGGAACTTTTTTTCATATCGGGGTTACTTATTCACGAGTTACTATTCACGAGTTACTATTCATGAGTTCTTATTCACGAGTTCTTATTCACGAGTACTATTATTTAAGCGTGATGATGTTTTTTGTGAAATTTCTATCTTTTGGTGTCGGGGTTTCTTATTCACGATATACGGACTATTCACGATATCTGCAGATTATTCACGAATACGACACTATTCATCGAAAAATGAAATTTTTCCTTTTCGTCCAAAATATCTATTATGGATACTAGCTTTGATTGTATCCATGTTTTGATCATTCTTGAATTTTACACCACTGTGATTATTTTTGAGGTATTTTTGGACGTGGATAAAACAAAATATGAATCCTTAATCCTTAATCCTTGTCATTTTGTTTCCCTGGATTCGTTTCTTTAAAAATATTTTTCATCATTCTCAGTTTTAAATGATGATATTATTGAATATCTTTGGCCTGTAGTGCAAAGATGAATGATTTCTGATGAATATCTTTGGCCCGTAGTGCAAAGATGAACAGGTGTTTAGATGAACATGACCAACTGATGAATATCTTTGGCCTGTAGTGCAAAGATGAATATTTGATTCAGGATATATATTGATTGGTGTTTACAGGATAAAAGATGAGCGATGAACTTTAAAATTCATACATAGAAGATAGTAGTTTGCATTCTCTACTTAACTCTTCTAATGAATTATTATTTCCGCTGCGAATATTGATCTAAAACTTGTTGTTTAATGTATTCTCTCAGATTTTTCCCTGTTGAAGACTAACGATAATTTGTTGTATATTATCTTAGTCATAATATTCTTTACTGGGCTAGTTGAGCTCACCCTTTTCCTTGTTGTTCCATTTTTCTTCTCAGGAGGCGAGAATGTAGCGAGTACGAGTCGGGGTGTGGAATGATGGTTTTAGAAAGAGTTGTTTAGTAGTCCTCACCATTTTTGTAAAATAATGTATTAATAATTGTGATGAGGATTTAGTTGGGTATGGATATTGTCCAGATGATAATAATTTTATTTAAACTTACAGTTGTTATGTTGTATTAATAAAGTTGTAGTTGTTTCTGTACCATGTTATTGACGACTCAAAATGGGTTGGATGGAATGAACCTATTTTGGGGGCGTCACAGAATTTTTAAAATGTATTTACTATTTTTCAAAAATCAATTTCTAATTAATTCCTTAAGAAATTAGCTACCTCAAGTTTAATTCCAGAAATTCCCAAATCTTGGCAGGATCTTACACATGTTAACGTGATATTCAAGTTTAAATTTCATGATCATCGGAATTATAGAACTTCGGTTATAGCGTTTTTCGTCGAAAAAACCTAAATATTGAAATGGTCATAACTTGCTCATTTTAAGTCGGAATTTGGACAGGAGGAACTTTATACCATATACTTTCATGTCCCAAAAGGCCGGAATTTTTCTCACAAATTAAGTGGCCTAAACAACCCTTTTAATTTCTGGACAGTAGCTTTTTTCGATTTTGCAGCTTTTGACTCCTTTGCTAAAATCAATTCACACGAAAATCTACAACACCTTTTACAGTGATTCCACTTGGATAAGTTACAAAACTCATAGATCTAACTCTAGAACTCGACCTCACTCAAAAATTCAAAATATAATAGGAGATATGGTCAATTGAATTTCATGTTCCGTTTTCACCAAAATCTGATTTTTAACTCTTTGTGATTTCTAAGAAACTTCATGTTTTCACATAATAACCAACATAACTCATCATAACACTTACTAATACTCAAAACATATGAGGACATCATGTATACAAATCATTTTCACAATTTAATAAGGAATGAATACAAAGGATCATTCACCATGCATGTGGTAATCCATATAGTATGAGTTATTCCAATGGAATAATAAAGAATGGAATAATGTAAGAATTTCACCAAGTATAGGGTAGCTGGCGTGATCTGAGTTATTCCAATGAGAATAATAAATCTTTGGAATAATGTAAGAATTTCACCAAGTATATAGGGTAGCTTGGCGTATCTGAGTTATTCCAATGAGAATAATAAATAATGGAATAAAAGAAGAATTTCACCAAGTATAAGGTAGACCGCGTATATAGGTTATTCCAACAGAATAATAAATAATGGAATAACAAAAGTTCTCTTCATGAATACAAAAGAAATAATACCCCTTACGAGTACAACAAATAATATCCCTTACCTTTGAAAGAAGAGTATTCAATTTGGTAGTAGGCGATGATATACTCGAAGAAAACTTTATACTACGCTTCAAAAACTTTCTTAAACTCTAAAGAAATACGCTTTCAAGATTATAGAAGAAGAATTCTCTCTATAGTTTCTCTCTAGAGTTTCAATTGAATTCGTAAGAAATAATGAATGAATGAGCTTCTATTTATAGAAGAATGGATGCGTATAAGAACTAATTCATGAGCGGTCCAGATTGATTTACTTTAAGCAGACGGTCCGGATTTAAAGAAAAATCTTTTAAATAAAATATAATATATTCTATTTATAATCTAATAAAACGAATAACTTTATAAAAGTATTTTGTTTTATATAAAAGATTTTACTATGCAAAATACTATGCAGTGCATTATACAACACTATGCATAATAAAATATAATATATTCTATTTATAGAATAACTTTATAAAAGTATTCATTTTATATAAAAAGATTTTACTATGCAAAACACTATGCATAATAGAATATAATATATTCTATTTATAGAATAACTTTATAAAAGTATTTTGTTTTATATAAATAGCTTTTCTGTTTTATTACATTAATAATATTAATAAAACAAAACTTCATCATCACTTACTTTGAAAAATTTTCAAATGTCACCCTTAATTTTAAACTTTTATCAATTTAACTATTCACCAAAATAGAAAAATTGAATACTTTTATTTCATAAAATTCGGGGTCTCACATCTCGTGTTCATAATGTTTTTCATATATCTGTTCTACGTAAATATGTGAAAGACCCGAACCACGTTATTGAGTTAGAACCGGACGAGATAGCCGAAGACTTAACGTACGAAGAGGTACCTGTCAAAATCTTGGATAGAAAGGAGCATGTCTTACGTACAACGGTCATACCACAAGTCAAAGTTTTGTGGAGGAACCATGCTATTGAGGAAATGACTTGGGAGTTGGAAACGGAAATGAAAGCTAGGTATCCTCACATTCTCGAAACACCAGGTACGTACGTCAATTTCGAGGACGAAATTTCATAAGGAGGGGAGGTTGTAAGACCCCAACTTATTATTAATGAAATTGAATTTTCTCTATTTATTATTTTATATAGTAAGGGTTGATTTGATTAATGTGGTTAGTTAAGAGTAAAATGCGCAAATATTTCAAATAAGCAAGTGGTTATAAAATATTCATTGTTGTCGAGGAATATTAGTTTGGTCGTGGAATATTCTTACTATCGGGGAATATTCGTACGACGGCGCAGCTTTGTGTGGGCTCCATAACGGAAAGCGATTGGATGAAGAAAACGACAAGTATAAGTTGTTTATAAATAGCTGGCGTAGTTATTCAAGAATTATCTTTTGTTGGAATAATTGGTTAAAACACAAGCTTATTGATCGTATTGTACCAATTATTGATTCTTACGTAAGAAGGCACTACTCAATAATTGTTACAGTAATTAGTGTTCAATATTTTATTTTATTGATTCAATAATTACTACGTTGATATTTTATATTATTGATGTTTCAATAATTGTCACTACGCAGTTTTTTCTATTATCGGAGCAATAATTCATATTATTTGAATAATATTATTAGATAACATTATTGGCAATGTCTAGAAAATTCTGTCTAAGAAGAGGTTTGTCACCTAATTGCGCGCCAGTAAGGAAAAATCCTTATTGGAAAGCACCCTCTTTTCTGGGAACTGCCTGGTTGTCAATATTGTGATTCTGTAATATTATTTATGAATAATTAATTATTGATTTATATGATGAGAAAAATATTCATTTTATGTGGATATAGATGGAGAAAATTTTTTAATGTGACAGTTGTTGAAAAATTGATATTTTATCTTTTCTGATAAATAATTCATTTAAATATATTATTATATTTTAATAATATAATAATGGTGATATTTCTTTACAATGAATGTGGTATATATGAGTATATGAGGAGGAGGAGTATTTTTGTTACTAAAATATTTAAAACATGTTAAACATGTTTGTGGGCCCATTTTCTTGAGAAATTTGATTATAAATTGTAAAAATAAATGCGTATATGGATTTCGGTCAATTTCTGCTTGGAATTTGGAAAAACATAAACTTACAAAGTTGTAGATAATGGAATTTCCTATGGAAAAGACATAGGATTCGAATTTTTCTGACAAAAGGGCTATTTATTCTGAATTATTAAAGTTTCGAAGTTCCGAAATAATTGATTTTTGGAAGTTTTAATTATGTTTATTAAGAAAAACATTTTTTTTGTTTTGTGGGCTACACTAACATGTGCAAAATAAGCTGAGATCAGTTGTCTAAGGTGGGCGTGAAAATATATATATATATATATATATATATATATATATATATATTATTTCATTAAATTTTCTGTTTTGGTGTTTTAAGCATTATCCTATAAATAGGGTGCTTAGGTTAGAATTAAAAATCACACTAGAAACAAGTTTTCTCTCTTTCTCTCTCTATATTATCGAGCGTATTCTTGTGAGTATTTTGATACTTTGAGTGTTGCTATACGGTGCAAGTTCCTTTTTCAGCACTATATCCAGTATTCCAGTCAGAAGTATTGTCCTTTTGGAGGTAAGGGATATTATTTTTTTTAAAATGATATTATTTCTTCTAATATCATTATGCCGGATTATTGGTAAGATTTTTCTTGTGAAATTCTTGTCTTTTTGTGTCTGAATTCTTATTCACGATACGACCTTTATTCACGAATCGACATTATTCACGTAAAAATTAAATTTTCATTTTTTTTCCAAAATATCGATTATGGATACTAGCTTTGATTGTATCCATGTTTTGATCATTCTTGAATTTTACTTCACTATGGTTATTTATGAGTATTTTTGAATTTGGATTGCTTAAATTACGAATCCTTAATATTTGTTCTTTTGTTTCACTGGATTCGTTTTTTTTAAAATATTTTTCATCATTCTCAGTCCTAAATGATGATATTACTGAATATCTTTGCCCTGTAGTGCAAAGATGGTTTACTTTTCTTATGAATATCTTTGGCCTGTAGTGCAAAGATGAATATTTGATTCAAGATGTATATTGATGTTACAGGGATAAAATATTGATGATGGACTTTTAAATTCATAGATATTAGTAGATTTCATTCTCTACGTAACTCTTCTATGAATTATTATTTCCGCTACTGAATATTGATCCGAAACTTGTTGTCATTATATTCTATCGATTTTTCTTTGTTGAAGACTAACGATAATTTGTTCTATATTATCTTAGTCATAATATTCATTACTGGGCTAGTTGAGCTCACCCTTTTCCTTTTTGTCCCATTTTTCTTCTCAGGAGGCGAGAATGTAACGAGTACTAGTCGGGGTATGGAATGAAGGTCTGAGAAAGTTGTTTTAGTAGTTCTCACCATTTTTGTAAAATAATATATCAATAATTGTAATGAGGACTTATTTGAGTGTTGATATTGTCTAGAAGACAATATTTGTATTTAAACTCACACTTTTTATGTTGTACTAATAAAGTTGTAGTTGTTTCTGTACCATGTTATTGACGACTCAGAATGGGTGTTGTATGTGTCATCTAAATTATATTCTATCTTGCAATGCCCTGATCAGCACAAAACTGATTAACTAGAAAATACTCTCTATCGTTATTAGTTCAAATAACCTTTATCTTCCTATTGAATTGATTTTCAACTAGTGCCTTAAACACTCGAAATTTGTCAAATGCTTCAAACTTTCTTCTAATAAAATAAACTCAAGCATATCTTGAAAAATCATCTGCAAACCCCTTCCACCAGTTTCTTTGATTCTATAGTGGACAACCCCTTCTCACTAATATGCCTCAACCGTTGATGCCACAACATAGACGAACTGATCTCTAGATTTTCTTCTTTCTCAAAAACAGAAGAGCCACTAAATTTCCTCTTTATGGTATTTCCCAACAGGTTGTATAAGGTACCATGTCTTCTACCACACACTATTAAAAGTGACCTATGCACGAGTCATCTTTTATGAGTCTGTCATAACTAAAATTGACACTTGCATCTGTCATCGTGATAACCGATATCAAGTTTCTACTAAGGGGATGAATATGCATAACTCCTGGAAGTGTTTTAACAATACCATAATGCATTCTGAGCTTCCCCTTTCCACGACCAACAATTTTCATTGATGCGTCGTTACCCATTATAACATTACCTCCGTTGAATGCTTCATACTGATATATCTAATCCAAGTGAGGTGTCATATGATACGAAGCTCCTATATCAATGAACTAGACATCATCATCTGTTTGGTTTACACAAGTAGTTGCTCTGTACAAGCCTCCAGTGGTTTCATCCTTATTCCCAGAATCATTATTCTCATTTGTAGATTTACCACCTTGCCTTTTCTTCCAGTCCTTTTTCATATGCCCAACATTTCTAGCATTTAATTTTTGACATGTCAATGCTCTTGGATCTTTTCTCGTGATTGTGACTTATTTTCAGAACTCTTTAAATTTCTTTCCTGATTTCACCCTCGAACTAACAGAGCCTCCTTGGTTTTACTGTCCATACTCTGTTGTCACATATATATATTCTGACAATAAAGCTGAAACAACCCCCTCAAACGACAATTCTGTCGTACCATTACCAATCGTAATAATCAGATTATCCCACGAATCAGGCAATGAACAAAGAAAGATAATAACTTTATCATCATTATTGATATCATTACTTATTGATGATAACTGACTAATCAGGGTATTAAATTCATATGGGTGTGCGGAAAATGAACTTCCATCATCCATCCGAAGTTTATACAATTTCTTCCTAAGAAACCGTTTATTAACTAAAGACTTACTTTGATATAGGGTTTCCAATTTTGTCCAGAGATCCTTCGTAGTCTTCTCCCTAGAAAAATTAATCAGGACATTATCAGCAAGACAAAGTCGAATCAGTCCACGAACCTTCCGATCCAACTTCTCCCATTCAGTAAGTTTCAACTTCAACTTCAACTTCATTTCAGACGAAGACGTCATCTTTATCTGAGTGATAACAATCGACTTTGGATCTTCAATTATTATCCAGAAATCCCTATCCACAAGTAGATCCTCCATTTTTAGTTTCCAGAGTTCAAAACTATTTTTGTTGAAATTATCAATTTCAATCCGTGATGACCCTATATTCGATATTTTAAATTTGACAATCTCAGAATCCTCAAATGCAGCTCTGATACCAAATGTTAGAATTTAAGAATGAATAATATTGCAATCACACAAATATTATATGAAAGACGAAAAAGTAAGAACACGCGATATACCCAAGTTCACCAATTTGGCTAGTCCAGCTTGTCTGATGTATTTATTAGATGCCTCACATACTCTATGATGATCCACACACCAAATAATATATTTTATAGTAACTAGAAAACCCTAATTGCTATAACACGAGTCCAAACACATAAGACCTAATACATTAGTAAAACCCAAGATCGGGCTAATAATAAATCCCCAAGCCCTGACTACCCTGTCTTAATGGCCATTCGTCGAACCCGCAGAAGTATGATTCAATCCTAACAGATAATAATATAATATAATGGTATCAAATTATAGAAAATATGCATGCACATTACCTCCAAACATTTAAATTATATTCTTATTTGGAAAGATCCCTAAATCTTAATGAAATCTTATTTTATAAATAACCTAAATATGTCTTGCTTTAAAATGTTATTTTTAATCATTAGCATGTTATGTTTGTTAGTTTATTTAGGGGATCATTATTTTCATATGTGTTTTTGATATTTTCACTTGATTTCTTCTCACATGAAGGTGAAACCCATTGTATGCTCATGTGAGGGAGAAATAAATGAAAATATCAAAAATACATATGAAAATATAATCAGTTCCCTTTATTTAGGGTTTATAAGCAATCAACATTGGTTTAATAAATGGATGAATGACTAAATAATGCTAGCCCATCAGGTTAAAAGTGAGTCACAATAAAGATGATATATTAGTTATTGTTAAACTTCTTTTTGATATTTTACCCAACATGAGCAAAAATCATATTAACAAATGTTTGGGAATCTCAGTTTCTCTTCAATGGTAGCCAACCAGGAAACCAAGTAACCTTATATTACATATCGAGTATGACATCATATTTATCATATTCAATACAAAATAAAAAGAAGAAGATAATCATGTGGCTAAAGGAGAGACAAGAAAACTGATAATTATGTTAAGGTTATCTTAAATTTAACTAATCTCAATTGCATAAGTTTTCTTCAAGAGTTTTAGTGCAATTAAGTTAATAGCAACAAATTAGGTTTAACATTGTGTTTGAGAGTTTTTCAGTTAAATAATAGAAAAGAAAAGAAAAGAAAAGAAAGTTAAATAAGAGAAGTAAAAGATACATTTTCTTTTCTTTGACTTTCTTCTCAGAAGAGATGATAAAATATTTGGCAGAAATCACTAGTTTTCCCTCATTTTCATTTTTTTTCTGTTCCAACGTCTTAAACTCCAAAACACTCATTTACTTACATTTCTTTTCTTTCTTTTTTTATATTAAAAAACTCTAAGTCACACTTCCTTTTTTTCACCGTCACTTTTTTTTTTCTTTTTTCTTCAAATTAAACCTCCATGACATGCAGGGTGTAAATCAACAATTATGGATTTTCCTTCTAAACTGTAAAGTCAAAACCAATGGTTTAAATGTAGTGATAATGTGAGTTAAGTCTTATCATGTGAGTTAAGTCTTGGCATGTGTCCCCCTTTATGTGAGTTAAGTCGTGGCATGTGTCCCTTTGAATCTGTCCCATCGAGGGATAGATAAGATTGACCTACGTGGTGTGCATAAAGTTATCCCATCACAGAATAATTGCACTGTTATATACCTTACGGTAGCGGCTTATGTGACTCTACAGGGGGTCTTTATTACTTTGGCACTCAATCAGCCTTAGCTTTGGACCTTGAGACTGGGACTTCTGGTCTTCTGTCCTTTGGGCCTTGTAAACAGGTTTAAAAATCCAGATTATACTGACATGTGCTGCATAACATGATATGATAGCAGTCCTAACAAAACATATTTTTCATAAAGATGATGACGCTATGCTTGAAAATATGTTTTAATAAATACTCTTTTCGTTTTAAAATTAGATATATTATTTAACTTTTGAATAAACATGATATGTTTTAATCAATACGTAAGCAGAGATTATAGGATCAAAGATGACTTTGACACAAATTATTTTTTTATTTTTTATTAATAAAGGATTAACAGAATCCATTAAGTTTGAGTTCTACTAAGAAACAAAAATATAATGAATAAATCTTATCCGATTATCCAAATATTCTACACAAGTAGTACTCAAGTTATTTAAACACACACAACTACATAACTTAGACCTCAGAAAAGGTTTTTTAGTCCAAATTAATAAGATGAACACAAACTCATATGAAAGAGTAAATTAATATATAAAGATCGGAGAAAATAAAATATACACACTATGGATATTGAAGAAAGAAGAAGAAGAAAATACAATAAAAGAGTAAAATGCAAAAGTTACTATTGTACTTGAATATTATTTTTTTTTATTGGTCAATGTAAAATACCCTCTACTATAAAAAAAAATTTAGATAACAAATTTTTATGTGACAGTTGGGTATTAACTATTCAGCGTGACAATGATGACATGTAAATAAGTCAAATTAAGACAAAAAAATTTGATTTCCCCAAGATTCAAACTAAAACCTCAACCTCATAAGCTTAACAAACCGTCCAAGTTAATGAGACAATATAAATTATACTTATACATACTTCTACGTACATTTAAAAAAAGAAAGAAAGAAAAATAAGTGGGTAAATCCCTTCTTTGCTTGATAAATATTTGAATAAATGAGGCATAGTTTTATATGATTAATGTCACAACACCAAAGTGAAAAAAAATAAAGTTTAATCCTTTGATTGAAAAAATTGAGAAGACAATCTCCAAAGTGTAATAAAATTAAAAATTTAATCACCTAATTGAGAAAACAATATCCAAAGTAAAAAAAAATTAAAAATTTAAGGTATTAATCCATATTTAGACCTTAAATATAGTAAGGGTACAATAATCACTTTTACATTTTACTCTACAACAAAATAAAATAAATGCATCAATATATAAAAATTCAGCCACATATACATAGATATACTCCTTCTGTTACATATATAAGTACGTGGATCAAATTTTACTTTGTAAACTCAAGTTGAAATATTTTTAAATTTAAACTTTGATATAATTTATTTCAAATTTTAAGACAATAAATACTGTAATTGCTAATACTTTTTAAGACAATTACCAATAATAATTATTATATTAACTAAATAGAACGGATCTAAAACACTTCTCTTAAATAGCATTCTTTTATTAAAACTACGTCGTTTTGGAGATTCTTTTAAAATATAAAATAATATTAAAATAGAGCGATCCCACTTTTTTCCCTTTTATTTACAAAAATATCACTCACAACCCCGCTTAATTTTTTTTTAAAAAATTCAAAACGACGTAGTTTTAATAAAAAAAAATTATTTAAGAAGATTGTTTTACATTTTGAGTTTTAATATTTACTGAATTTATTTTTATTTAATATTTTGTCGCCTACCGGCTACCAAATAGTCGTGCCTAGCATATCGTAAATCCTCGCATTGTATAACGTACGTAATATCGTCTAAATATGAATATGACATGCACGTGGGAAGTTTAAAGAGTTGAGATAATTAATTTATTTAACGGATATTTGAAATTTTATCACCATCAATTACGAAAGCTAAATCTTCTACAGGATTAAAAAAAAAAAAAACATATCTCCTTTAAATGTGTTAGGTTCACGGCAATAACTCTCTTCTTTTTTTTTCTTTCTTTTTTTATTAAGGTCACATTTATAAATTTTAAGAATATATTTTTATTTCATGTTTACTCCTAATTTCTTGATCAATATTTAGTGTACGTACTAGTGATAACTAAATAATAAAATTGTAAATTTGAGAATATTGTATTATTTTAATATGTTATTTGGAAAAAAGTATTGAAAAATTATTTAAATATGCCGTAAACAGCTCTAATTTAATTTAGTTAATTTTAATATCATGAGCACGGAAAAATTAAAAAGTCAAATATCATTTTGGAGGGATAGGGAGGACTACATAAGTAGTGATGGGTCATGGGGGCTCACTTATGGTTGCGTTGCGTCTGAAAAATGTACTACTAATATTTGATTTAGTAGTACATAATTTTAGTTAAACCTCAACTAGAAGGTCAGTTTGCATATAAAAATTGAAGAAATTGATAGGTAACGACTGAAAATAGTGTTTGCTAACTATAAATGGGTGCTTGGACACGCCACGCAAGATAAGATGGGTAATTAATTGATTATTGATTTTATTTAATTGCATATATATATATATATATATATATATATATATATATATATATATATATATATATAGAGAGTTTTAAGCGAAGGTTTAAAAAATAACTAAAGGCGAATCGTTGTCTTTGGTATACATGGCGATTTGCAGTTGACCCATCGCTAAAGACTATATGGCTATGGCGACGGATCAAACTGTCATATAGACACCAAAGACGACAGTTTAATCTTTGGTTTATTCTTTAAGGTTAAACTTTAGAAATAGGACAAGATATATATATATACATATATATATATATATATATATATATATATATAGGATTAAATTCAGGACTCAGTATTTTAGTACTGTCAGGACCTTTTTTTGTTTTTTTTAAACAACTAAAAAAAATTAATATTTTATGGAACTTACATGTTTTGTTATATGTATCCAAATCACACCCAAAACATTTGTATTATTATGAAAAAATTTGATTTATAAAGTATTAATTTTTTTTTTTTAGTTGTTTAAAAAAAATAAAAAAAAATCATATTTTAACAAAATCCAAGAGTCTGTTGGATCTTGCCTATATATATATATATATATATATATAGTCCGCTTCTCTAGTGAACTGGAGGGAGCGAACCGACTATAGCGAAGATTTTTTCCGTCATTATAGCATAGAAAGTCCGTTTTCTATTTTATAGCGATGAAAAAAATCGATGCTATAGCCGGTTTGCTCTTAATTCACTCTACTCCCTCTAGATCATTCAAGAGAGAGTCGGATTTTATATATATATATATATATATATATATATATATATATATATAGAGAGAGAGAGAGAGGCAATTCATCCGTGGCTAACGTTTGCTTAAAAAATCTTGTATAAACGAACGAGTTAATGATCGTTGATCCGAACAATGGAAGGCTTGGATTAAACTAAATTTCTCCCCTTAGCTACAGTCAGAATGAAGTGTCTACTTTTTCCAAATTGAGCGAAATGACCAGTACCTGTTAAATAATTCACGACATTCATTTGGAGCTATAATGCGGCAGACTACCTTTGACAGTGACATGTCGACTAGCCCGACTTGACAAGACTAACTGACATGCTGACTAATTGACTTGCTGGGGCTGACTTGCTGGGAATACGCATGCACAGAAAAAGAAAACTCCTACCGCTACACGCTGTAGCGAGCAGACTCTCACCCATTTAAACTCATGCCGCTCCTCTCTCTCCCTGTCAAAGCTTCACTTCACTCATTTCCTCTCATTCCTCTGCCGCTATACATATTCCTTCCTCTACCGGTAGATAATTTTTCATTCAAGCAGCATAGCAAAAGAGATTGGCACGAGAGAAAGTTTGATTGCAACTACAACGACAATAAATTTTGCATTTCGAAAATATTTCTTTGGTAAGATTTATTTTTCAAATATTCAATTAAAAATAAATAAATATTTTAATTATTTTTTCAAAATATTTTAATAATAAAATTAAAGTTTAAATTTTTTTTAAAAAAATGATCAATTACTACTATGTCTATATATATGCATTTAAAGTAGTTATTTTGTGATTAAGCCAAAAAAAATATGCATGTGAAAGATATATGCATGTGAAGTAGTTCTTAAGAAAAATAAATAAAAATGTGAATGTGAAAGATATATGCATGTGAAGTAGTTATTATTTTGTTTTTAATATTATGTCTATATATATGCATGTGAAAAATAAATAAATATATATTTACAATATGCATGTGAAGTAGTTATTAAGAAAAATAAAATTTGTGATTTATGTGTTTGGGTAATTATATAACTATGTAGTGAAATAGTTAGTATAATTTTTGACTTTTTATTAAATTATTTGTTTAATAATTATAATGGAGTTTTGTTTTATTATGAATGTTTATTTTGCTTTATGCGATTTGTTTAAATGCGGTTTGACACGATAGAAAAAGTTACTTAAACTTAGGATCAAGTTTTTTTCAAATAATCTACTGACTTGTGCATCATTTTCATCTGCGAGAATCACGCCTTAAATCTCTCACCACATTACGAACATTAAACATTAGAAAGGAACATTTTGACTGCGCCACCACCCATTGTGCTCAAAACGTTCACCATCTTACTAGGACCAATACCGGACTTATTTAAAGTGTCAATTAATTTTCTTGCAAAGGAGTAATATTTCTATATGTCTCGATTAAATCTACCTTGGTAGGGGTCACTGACAGGTGATGATTGTGCTCTAATTGAGCAAGAGAAATACATGATTATCTTCTTTTCTTACTATGAACAACAAATATTCTAGCTTTGCATAATGTACGTCGTCTATAGAGTCTTGCGACCTTGTTATTTTCTTACTACCATCTTCATCATCAGGCAAACTCTTTATAGAAGTTGGTGTACCAGATTTTTTATAAACATACAACCTAGGCGACACCTCATTAGTACCGAAAGATGTTTTATGACTAGTTGCAATTCTAATCTCAAAACCATTTTTTTTTTAGCATCGACCTATAAAAAAATTCAACTTCTTCCAACTTAGAAAATAACTGACCAACGTATGGAATCATTTCAGATTTACTACTTTCAACTTAACTTACAAACTCAGATTCATTTCCATAAATATCTAAACTAGCAACAGAATTTGAAGAACTTGATACAAACCTTTTATGAGCAGGTATATTGTGAGCCCTTCTGAAATAAGAAGGAAGAATCACCGGATCAGAACTTCAACTTGACTTTGAGAGTAAAAATGGACAACATCAACCAAATTACAAAAAAGATGGAATAGCAGGGGGAAAAATCGAGAGAAAACTGATGTATGTAAGATCTGTGAAATGAGGAAGAAAGCATGGGTTTTTAAAACACTACATTGATTGCCTTCTGACCATTGTACCAAGTAGAGTCGATTAATTGGTCAAAAACATAAAAGTTGGTTTGATTTGATTGTTTGATTTGATTGGTCATAAAAACCAAAAGCTAGTGGTTTGATTTGATTAAGCAGAATCTGGACAAATTGGTGTGGGGCTCGCTGCCACTCTGAGGCTCTCTCTGGCGGGGGAGCTTAATATTTAATCAGAGGTATATTTGGTCATTTCGCTTAGAATTTGGAAAAAGATATTTGCCGCTAATACTGACAGATGTGGCGGGGAGAAATTAAGTTTAATCAAGCCTTTCATTGTCGGATCAACGATCATTAACTTCGTTGTTAGACGAAGACTTTTTTAGCAAACGCTAATACGGATGAATTCGTATATATATATATATATATATATTGTGACGCCCCCAAAATAGGTATACATCACCCATTTTGAGTCGTCAATAACATGGTACAGAAATAACTACAACTTTATTAATACAACATAAAAACTGTGAATTTAAACACAAATATTGCCATCTAGACAATATTCACACCCAAATAAGTCCTCATTACAGTTATTGGTACATTATTTTACAAAAATAGTGAGGACTACTAAAATCACTTTCTAGAACCTTCATTCCATACCCCGATTAGTACTCGCAATATTCTCGCCTCCTGAGAAGAAAAATGGAATAAAAAGGAAAAGGGTGAGCTCAACTAGCCCATTAAAGAATATTATGACTAAGATAATATAGAACAAATTATCGTTAGTCTTCAACAGGGAAAAATCTGATAAATACAATAGACAACAAATTTCGGATCAATATTACATAATGAAAATAATAATTCATAGATGAGTTACGTAGAGAATGAAATCTACTATAATCTATGAATTTAAAAGTCCATCATCATTATTTTATCCCTGTAACATCAACCAATATTCATCTTGAATCAAATATTCATCTTTATACTACAGGCCAAAGATATTCATCAGTTGGTCATGTTCATCTCAACACATGTACATCTTTGCACTACGAGCCAAAGATATTCATAAGAAAATCAACCATCTTTGCACTACAGGCCAAAAATATTCAGTAATATCATCATTTAGGACTGAGGATGATGAAAAATATTTTAAAGAAAATGAATCCAGTGAAACAAAAGAACAAATATAAAGGATTCGTATTTTAAATAATCCGAGTTCAAAAATATTTCATAAATAATCCTAGTGAAGTAAAATTCAAGAATGATCAAAACATGGATATAATCAAAGCTAGTATCCATAGTAGATATTTTAGAAAAAAAATAAATATTTAATTTTTACGTGAATAGTCTTAGTATTAAGTGAATAGTGACGATATCGTAAATAGTACCGTATATCGTGAATAGTAACTCCCAAACACTAAAATACAAGAATTTCACAAGAAAAATCTTACCAATAATCCGGCATAATGATATTAGAAGATATAATATCATTTTTTTTAAAAATAACATCCCTTACCTCAAAAAGGCGGTCTTACATTTGGAATCTTTGGATATAGTCTTTGAAGGAACTTGCACCATATAACAACACTCAAAGTATCAAAATACTCACAAGAATACGCTTCGATAATATAGAGAGAAAAGAGAGAAAACTTGGTTTACGGTGTGATTTTCAATTCTAACCTAAGCACCCTATTTATAGGAAAATGCTTAGAACACCAAAGCAGAAAATTTAATAACATAATATTTTTTTTTAAAATTTCTTACGCCCACTTTTGAGGATCTGAATTCAGCATGTTTAACAACAAGTGGGGCCCACCAACCTTAACAAAAACGTTTTATTTTAAAAAAAAATTAAAATTTCAAAAATCAATTATTCTAGAACTTCAGAACTTCAATAATTCATAATAAATAGCCCTTTTATCAAAAAAATTCAAACGTCATATCTTTTCCACAGGAAATTCCATTCTCTACAACTTTGCAGAAGAAAGTTTTTCCAAATTTCAAACAAAAATTGACCGAAATCCAAAAACGGGCGATTTTACAAGCTATAATCAAATTTCAGTCAAGAAATGGGGTCCACAAACATGAAAAACATGTTTTAAATATTTATTGCAACAAAAATACTCTTCCTCCTCATTTATTCATATATCGCACATTCATTGTAAAAATATCACCATTATTATATTATTAAAATATAATAATATATTTAAATTAATTATTTATCAGAAAAGATAAAATATTAATTTTTTAACAATTGTCACTTTAAAATTTTCTCCATCTATATCCACATAAAATGAATATTTTCCTTATCATATAAATCAATAATTAATTATTCACAAATAATATTACAAAATCACAATACTGACAATCAAGTTGTTCCTAGGAAAGATGGGGCTTTCCAATAAGGATTTCTCCTTACTGGCGCGCAATTAGGTGACCAAACCTCTCCTTAGACAGAACTTTCTAGACATTGCCAATAATGCTATCTAATAATATTATTCAAATAATATGAATTATTGATTCGATAAAGGAAAATACTGTGTAATAATAATTATTGAAATAACAATAATATAAAATATCAACGCAGCAATTATTGAATCAATAAAATAAAATATTGAACAGTAATTACTATAACAATTATTGAGTAAAGTGCCTTCTACGTAAGAATCAATAATTGGTGCAATCTGGTGTCTTACCGTGTTTTAAACCACCAAAGTATTTCAATAGTATTACTTCAGTAACAACTTCTGTGAATTATTTTTAGTTAGTCGAGTATATAGGGATATTATGTGATATATTGATTTCCTTAATTAACCCTTGTTTTATGACGAGATTTGAGAATGTCATTGAGAATATTAATGAGTGGAAATGAGACCGTGGAGAGCGCTTTTACTCACCAACGAGGAGAGCGTCGGTAACAGCAGTGGCAATGTTCCTCCTGTGAACAACACCACCTTTGAGCGAGATGATGAGCGAGGGGATGTTTAGAAGCTTTTTGCAGTTCATGCAAAATCGACGAGGAGACTCGTGTTCAAAATCTGAGGAAGAAATGATAGCAATTCACGGGTTGTCACAATGCAAGTAGTTCAAAGAGTTGGGACCACCGAATTTAAGGGAAAGCCAGATCCGATCATGGCGGAAACATGGGTCAAACAAATTACCAAGATATTCGATGTCTTGGGATGCGGAGAACGAAGGTTCCATTCGCCACCTTTATTTTCCGTGGCGAAGCGGACTCTTTGGTAGTGGGAGTCGTAGAAGCGTACCCATCCATTACTTTTCGGCATGTCTCTGGGGAGCGTTTGAAACTATTTAATGACAAATACTTTCACGAAAGTGTTCGTCGTATGAAGGAAGTGGAGTTCATCGATTAGAACAAAAACAACATGGCGATTGTCTCAAGATGAGGCAAAGTTTGCAGAGTTATCGAGTTTGCACCTCATTTGGTAGAGAATGAGGAGCGATGACGCTGGATGTTTACGAGAGGTTGAAACCCGGCGATACGACAATATCTCATTTCTCATAAATTTTCTCTCTATTCAGGATGTTATAAGCAGGGCTCAATTATTAGGCGAGATAACGAGTACGGTCAACCGAGGGACCACAATCGAGGATCATCTAGGAGATAGCGATCAACAAAACAATGATAACTAGCGGAGAAAGAAAAGACGGACAAAAATGGTAACAACTCTACGTGGTAATCATGGCCATGAAAATAGAAGAAGCTAGTCGGGGAGGAGATTTTAAAAGAGGAGATTTAACAACGACCATGTGAAGACAACGGTCTTGCTTACAAAGAATCGGTTCTAAGGAGGAGAACGACCATCTGGTCAGTATCTTTACAAATCTTGGAAAAGAGGGACATATCGGTCCAAACTTCCCACTGTTGTGACACCCCCAAAAATAGGTATACACCACCCATTTCGAGTTGTCAATATACTGCGATGCGAGAAACAACTACAACTTTATTATTACAACAAAGGGATCATGTGAGTTTAAATACGAGATATTGTCATCTAAACAATATCCACATACAAATAAATCCTCATCATAATTATTGATACATTATTTTACAAAAATGGTGAGGACTACTAAACAACTCTCTAACAACACCATCATTCCATACCCCGACTGCATTTTCATTATATTCTCGCCTCACGAGAAGAAAAATGGAACAAAAGGAAAAGGGTGAGCTCAACTAGCTCAATAAAGAATATTATGACTAAGATAATATCTGGCGAAATTATCGTTAGTCTTCAATGAGGAAAAATATAATAGAATACAATAGACAACAAGTTTTAAATCAATATTGCATGAATGGAAAATATTAATTCATAGAAAAGTTATGTAGAGGATGAAATCTACTAATATCTATGAATTTAACGATCCATCATCAATATTTTTATCCTGTAACATCAATCAATATATATTTGGAATCATATATATTCATCCTCACACTCTGTGCCAAGGACATTCACCCGATTAGTCATGTTCATCTAAACACTGTTCATCTTTGCACTACGAGCCACAGATATTCATCAGAAATCATTCATCTTTGCACTACAGGCCAAAGATATTCATCAGAAATCATTCATCTTTGCACTACAGGCCAAAGATATTCAATAATATCATCATTTAAAACTGAGGATGATGAAAAATATTTTTTAAAAAAATGAATCTAGTGAAACAAAATGACAAGGATTAAGGATTAAGGATTTGTACTTTATTTTATCCATGTCCAAAAATACCTCAAAAATAATCATAGTGGTGTAAAATTCAAAAATGATCAAAACATGGATACAATCAAAGCTAGTATCCAGAATAGATATTTTGGACGAAAAGAAAAAATTTCATTTTTCAATGAATAGTGCCGTATTCGTAAATAGTACCGTATACGTGAATAGTGCCATATACGTGAATAGTAACTCCGACACCAAAAGATAGAAATTTCATAAATAGTAACTCGTGAATAGTAACTCATGAATAGTAACTCATGAATAGTAATCCCGATGTGAAAAAGTTTCAAATTTGATAAAAACTTCAGATCAATATTTCAGCATAATGATATTGAAGAAATAATATCATCACGAAGAAAAAATAATATCCCTTACCTCAAAAGACAAAGATTTACTAGTTGAAAACAGGATATAAGGCTATGACTTGAACTTGCATAGTATATCAACACTCAAAGTATACTCACAAGAATACGCTCAAAATATCGAGAGAGAAATAGAGAGAAAACTTGAGTTTAACGGTGTGATTTTCAATTCTAACCTAAGCTCCCTATTTATAGGAAAATGCTTAGAACACCAAAGTAGAAAATTGAATATAATAATATTATTTATAAACAAAATTCCTTAGCCCACACTTTTGGTCTAGACATACGAACTCAAATTTGATTTCCATCCTTAACATGTGCCTCTCAAATGGCAAAAACGTTTTTCTTCAAAATAATAATTAAAACTTCCAAAAATCAATTATTTAGGAACTCCGGAACTTCAATAATTCACAATAAATAGCCCTTTTATCAGAAAATTCGAATTTCAAGTGTTTTTATAGGAAATTCAATTCTCTACAACTTTACAGAAGAAAGTTTTTTCAAATTCCAAACAGAAGTTGACCAAAATCCATAAACGGGCGATTTTAGAGGCTATAATCAAATTTCGGTCAAGAAATGGGGTCCACCGACACACAAAACATGTGTTAATCATTTAATGCCACAAAAATACTCTTCCTCCTCATATACTCATATATCCCACATTCATTATAAAAATATCACTAGTTAATATATTATTAAAATAATATATTTAAATGAATTATTTTATCGAGAAAAATATTAATTTTCAACAATTGTCACATTAAAAATTTTCTCCATCTATATCCACATAAAATCAATATTTTTCTCATCATATAAATCAATAATTAATTATTCACAAATAATATTACTGAGAATCACATGATCTTGTGCAACCGGTGCCGCTCCTCGAGAAAGAGGGCTTTCGATAAGGATCTCTCTTCTTGGCCTTAGCGCAATTAGGTGACCAAACCTCTCCTTAGATGGAACTTTCTATACATTGCCAATAATGTTATCTAATAATATTATTAGGATAATATGAATTATTGCTCAGATAATGGAAAATCTTGTGTAATGACAATTTATTGAAACAACGGTAATATAAAATATCAATGCAAAGAATTATTGAATCAATAAAATAAAATCTTGAATAGTAATTTCTGTAACCATTATTGAGTAGTGCCTTCTTACATAAGAGTCAATAATTGGTGCAATACAGGTGTCTTCTTGTGCAACAACGCGTATTCATTGTGTTTTAACCACCGGGTATTCCAATGATGTAAAGCAGAATAACAACTTCTGTAGATTATTTTTAAACAACTTATATTTGTCGTTTTCTTCCTCCAATCGCTTTTCAGTTATGGGGCCCACACATGGTTCTTGCCAGTGCATACGAATATTTCGAAGCGATCTGAATATTCCACGACCAAACGAATATTCCCCGACAACAATGAATATTTTATAACCACTTGCTTATTTTGTAAAATTTGCGCATTTTACCCATAACTAACCACATTAATCAAATCAACCCTTACTATTTCAAAATAATAAATAAAGGAAATTCCATTTTATTTATAAAAAAATTCGGGGTCTTACAACCTCCCCTCCTTATGAAATTTCGTCCTCGAAATTGACGTACGTACCTGGTGTTTCGAAAAGTTGAGGATACCTCGCTTTCATTTCCATTTCCAACTCCCAGGTCATTTCTTCAATAGCATGGTTTCTCCACAAAACTTTAACTTGTGGTATAACCCTCGGTCACATAGGACATGTTCTTTCATATCCAAGATCTTGATGGTACCTCACTCGTGACGTTAAGTCTTGACTATCTCGCCCGGTTCTAGCTCAATAGCGTGGTTGGTCGTTCACATATTTACGTAACATCGATACGTGAAAAGCGTTATGAAACAGCGTCATACTTAGCGATAAAACGAGTCTATAGGCCACAGTTCTATTCGATCGAGAATTTCAAATTGATTAATAAATCGAAGGTTTGAGCTTTCCTCACTTCTCCGATTCTCGCTTTTGAAATAACAACTTCTTGTACCTCCTTCTTCAAATTCATCATTTCCGGTGTGGCTTGAAACGACTTTAACTTTATCGATAAAAGTCGATTATACTAAGTATATCATCATGTGGGTACCTAGAGTTTTCATCTCCATCTCTATTATTTGTAAGTTATACGAAATGAGTCTTTGAAAATATCATACTCGTACTTGTATATGATCTTCTACTCAACACGTCAGCTACCACGTTCGCTTTTCCAGGATGGCATAGTCAGAACATGTGCTGAAATGAGTCTGCTCTTAAGTTCTTCGAAGCTCTTCCCACATTTCTTGTTCCATTCGAATTTTGTATCTCTACGAGTCAGCTGCGTTAATGGAATAGCGATTCGAGAATATCCTTCAACGAATCTCCGATAATAACCAACTAAGCCTAGAAAGCTACGTATTTCGATTATCGAGTTAGGTTGTTCTAAACTGTGACTCATATCCCAACCTTGGATAACATGTCATAATGGCACCTATCAGTTTACTACTGCACGAATATGGTGTCCCCTACGGAGAGTGCGGCCGGTGTATTCCGCATGAAGTCACCGGATAGAGGCTCGGTACTAACTCTTGTACTTGGGTTTTAACTCACGAAGTTCAATAGGAGCCATTCGATATGAGATTTTAGAAATGG
The DNA here is from genome assembly GCA_020205605.1 of Panax ginseng. Lineage (NCBI taxonomy): Eukaryota > Viridiplantae > Streptophyta > Magnoliopsida > Apiales > Araliaceae > Panax > Panax ginseng. Next base: position 6,225,379 of record CM035134.1, on the reverse strand, counting down.
ATTTTGTACCAGGTTCAAAGTCGATACAAAATTTAATATCGGCTTTGGGAGTAAGCAAGAAATTCTTTGAAATACTTGAGGAAAAATCAATAACAAGGGAATATTATTCAAATCTGACGTGTCTTTATTCAAATCCATAACATGGACTAAGAAAACTTGACATCCGTAATAAACGAATGACTTCATGGCTTGATATGAAAATGGTTGAATAAAATGGTTTGGTTGCTTGAATTCGAATAACAGGTTGCTTAGGAATATAAAAACTAACAACCTTACGAAAGCAATCAATTTGGCATGATGAGTAGTTAACCAATCAATCCCTAAAATCATATCAAAAGCAAATATCTTCAAAGAAATAAGGTCAACAGGTAATGTGATAGTGCCAACTTGAATCAAGCAAGATTTCTAAACAACGGATGTAATAAAAATTTCTCCTAACGGAGTCTCCACAAATAGGTCAAAGTCTAATTTCTTCGTAGTCAAGTTCAAACGTTGAGCGCAAGCAAGAGAGATAAAAGGATGGGTAGAACCGGTATCAAATAAGGTATAAAACGCAAGAATTTATAATTAACTAACGTCTTAACCGTTCGGGTTCCTCGCATTTTAATGGAAGTCACGACAAACGCTTTTCGAGGCAGATTGACTTTGACTTTTACGGGACATCCTTTTGAGTCACCATCCCCATTGGACTTGGTTTTATTCTACAAGTACAACCTCGGCGATATGTCCTTCTTTTCCATAATTATAGCATACCTTAAAGCTGTTGTGAGCGGTTTAATGATATGTCCCTCTCTCGCATTTGTAACATACGACCGGTGGTCTTTCTCCTCCCTTGGAACCGATTACTCTTTTGGCGGCGTCTTCACATGGTGGTTGTTGAATCTCCTCTTTTAAAATCTCTCTCGACTAGCTTCTTCTATTTTCATGGCCACGATTACCACCAGAGTGGTTACCGCCTTTGTCCGTATTCTTCTTTCTCCGTTGTTTATCGTTATTCTGATGACTGCTATCTTCGGTATGATCCTGGTTATGGTCCCTTGGTTGAACGTACTCGTTATCTCGCTCTAACAACTGAGCCCTGTTGACAACATCTGAATAGAGAGAAAATTTATGAGAAATGAGATGTTGACGTATGCCGGGTTTCAAACCTCTCAGAAACATCCGCGTCATACATTCCTCATTCTTTACCAAATGAGGTGCAAACCTGGATAACTCCGCGAACTTCGCTTTCGTCTTTGGGACACCGTCATGTTATTACTCGCTCCGGTCTAATATACTCCACTTCCTTCATATGACGAATACTTTTAGGGAAGTACTTGTCATTGGCTATTTTCAAACGTCTCCCATGACATCTTTGAGTGAAAATTTGGATCAGACGCTTCACTGATTCCCACCGATGTCTGCCTCGTTACGGAACATAAAAGTAGCAAATGGAACTTTCATTCCTCCGTGCATCCGAGACATTGAATATCTTGGTAATTTGCTTGACCACGTCTCGTATGATCGGATCAGGCTTTCCTTTAAATTCGGTGGTCCCGACTCTTTGAAGCGCTTGCTTTTGTGATAACCGATGAATTGCTATCATTTCCTCCTGTATTTTGAACACGAGTCTCCCTCGTTTGATTTTGCATGAACTGCAAAAAACTTCTAAACATCCCCTCGTTCATCATCTGCTCCGTGGTATTGTTCACAGGAGGAACATTGCCAACCTGTTGCACGTTCTCCTCGTTGATGAGTCTGAGCGTCTCCACGGTCTCATTTAATCCATCATTAATATTCTCGATTCGACATTTTCAAATCATCGTCATAAAACAAGGGTTAATTAAGGAAATCAATATATCACATAATATCCTATATCTTGACCAACTAACAATTAAGCTTAGGTAGGACACACTAGCGAAGGATTTACTCGTCTCTCCCTCCTAGTTCATTCCCCGATCTCGCCGGAGATCATATCCTAAGCTCGATACCAACTGTGACACCCCAAAATAGGTATACACCACCCATTACGAGTTGTCAATACAGATGCGAAACAACTACAACTTTATTATTACAACAAGTGGGGTGTGAGTTTAAATCTGAGATATTGCCATCTAAACAATATCCACATACAAATAAATCCTCATCATAATTATTGATACATTATTTTACAAAAATGGTGAGGACTACTAAACAACTCTCTAACACCATCATTCCATACCCAGGCTAAATACTCATATATATTCTCGCCTCACGAGAAGAAAAGCGGAACAAAAGGAAAAGGGTGAGCTCAACTAGCTCGATAAAGAATATTATGACTAAGATAATATACAACAAAATTATCGTTAGTCTTCAACGAGGAAAAATATAATAGAATACAATAGACAACAAGTTTTAAATCAATATTAGCAATGGAAAATATTAATTCATAGAAGAGTTACGTAGAGGATGAAATCTACTAATATCTATGAATTTAACAGATCCATCATCAATATTTTTATCCTGTAACATCAATCAATATATATTTGGAATCATATATATTCATCCTCGCACTTCTGAGCCGAGGACATTCACCGATTGGTCATGTTCATCTAAACACTGTTCATCTTTGCACTACTGGGCCAAAGATATTCATCGAAATCATTCATCTTTGCACTACTGGCCAAAGATATTCATTAGAAATCATTCATCTTTTGTACCACGTGCCAAAGATATTCAATAATATCATCATTTAAAAGCGAGGATGATGAAAAATATTTTTAAAGAAAGCGAATCCGGTGAAACAAAATGACAAGGATTAAGGATTAGTACTTTATTTTATCCATGTCCAAAAATACCTCAAAAATAATCATAGTGGTGTAAAATTCAAGAATGATCAAAACATGGATACAATCAAAGCTAGTATCCGAATAGATATTTTGGACGAAAAGAAAAATTTTCATTTTCAATGAATAGTCTTAAGTGATTCGTAAATAATCTGCAGTATCGTGAATAGTCTTTCATATCACGTGAATAGTAACTCAGACACCAAAAGATAGAAATTTCACAAAAAAAAACATCTTCACGCCGTGAATAGTATTAAATGAATAATAAGCTCGTGAATAGTAACTCATGAATAGTAGAACATGAATAGTAATCCAGAGCATGAAAAAGTTCCAAATTTGATAAAACTTCAGATCAATATTTGACATAATGATATTGAAGAAATAATATCATCACGAAAAGAAAAAAATATCCCTTACCTCAAAAAAGCGAGTACTTTTAGTTGAAACTTGGGATATAGGCTATGACTTGAACTTGCACATAGTATATCAACACTCAAAGTATACTCACAAGAATCGCTCAAAATATCGAGAGAGAAATAGAGAGAAACTTGGGTTTACGGTGTGATTTTCAATTCTAACCTAAGCTCCTATTTATAGGAAAATGCTTAGAACACCAAAGTAGAAAATTGAATATAATAATATTATTTATAAACAAAATTCCTTAGCCCACACTTTTGGTCTAGACATCGAACTCATTGATTTCCATCCTTAACATGTGCCTCTCAAATGGCAAAAACGTTTTTCTTCAAAATAATAATTAAAACTTCCAAAAATCAATTATTTATGAATTCTGGAACTTCAATAATTCACAATAAATAGCCCTTTTATCAGAAAATTCGAATTTCGCGTGGTTTTATAGGAAATTCAATTCTCTACAACTTTACAGAAGAAAGTTTTTTCAAATTCCAAACAGAAGTTGACCAAAATCCACAAACGGGCAATTTTAGAGGCTATAATCAAATTTCGCTCAAGAAATGGGGTCCACCGACACACAAAACATGTGTTAATCATTTAATGCCACAAAAATACTCTTCCTCCTCATATACTCATATATTCCACATTCATTATAAAAATATCACCGTTAATATATTATTAAAATAATATATTTAAATGAATTATTTTATCAGAAAAATATTAATTTTCAACAATTGTCACATTAAAAATTTTCTTCATCTATATCCACATAAAATCAATATTTTCCTCATCATATAAATCAATAATTAATTATTCACAAATAATATTACAGAATCACAAGATCTTTGCAAACTGTGTCGTTCCAAGAAAGAGGGCTTTCAATAAGGATCTCTCCTTCTTTGCGTAGCGCAATTAGGTGACCAAACCTCTCCTTAGATGAACTTTCTATACATTGCCAATAATGTTATCTAATAATATTATCCAGATAATATGAATTATTGCTCCGATAATGGAAAATACTGTGTAATGACAATTTATTGAAACAACAGTAATATAAAATATTTATAAATTCTTGCGAAGTTTATACCTTACTTGATACCGGTGCTACCCATTCATTTATCTCTCCTGCTTGTGCTCAACGTTTAAACTTGACTTCGGAGAAATTAGACTTTGACTATCTGTGGAAACTCCGTTAAGAGAAACTTTCATCACATCCATTCATTTATAAATCTTGTTTGATTCAAGTTGGCACCATCACCTTACCTGTTGACCTTATCTTTTTAAAGATACTTGCTTTTGATGTGATTTTAGGGATTGATTGGTTAACTACTCATCATGCCAAAATTGATTGTTTTCGTAAGGTTGTTAGTTTTCATATTCCTAACCAACTGTTGTTATTTAATTCAAGCAACTAAACCATTAAAATCAATCATTGTCATATCTAATCATAAAGCTATTCGTTTATTGAAAAACGGATGTCAAGCTTTCTTAGCCCATGTTATGGATTTGAATAAAGACACGTCAAATTTGAATAATATTCCTATTGTTATTGACTTTTCTGACGTATTTCCTGAAGAACTTCCCGGTCTACCCCCAGAACGTGAAGTTGAATTCTTTATTGATCTTGAACCTGGTACAAAGCCCATTTCTAAAACCCCATATCGAATGGCTCTATTGAACTTCGTGGAGTTAAAGGTCCAACTACAGAGAGTTGTTGGACATCGTTTCATTCATTAAATCTAGTACATCTCCTTGGGGTGCTCTGTTTTTTTATTCGTAAAGAAGAAAAGGCGAGAGTATGCGACTTTGTATTGACTATCGGGAATTGAACCATGTCACCATCAAGAATAAGTATCCTCTACCTCGTATTGATGACCTGTTTGACCAGTTGCAAGGAGCACAATTCTTTTCAAAGATCGATCTTCATTCTGGATATCATTAGCTGAAGATTAGAACTGAGGATATTCCAAAAAGCGCCTTGAGAACTAGAAAGACGGGCATTATGAATTCTTAGTCATGTCTTTCGGATTGACTAATGCTCATGCGCTTTCATGGATATGATGAACGAGTATTCAAGGAATATTTGGATCGATTCGTTGTTGTTTTTATTGATGACATCCTCATATATTCCAAAAGTCGTGAAGATCATGAGCACCATTTGAAATTTGGTACTCCAAAGGCTTCGTGAAAACAAACTATATGCCAAATTGAAGAAATGCGAGTTCGGCGAGGAAGTAGCATTCCTTGACGACGTGGTGTCGAAACATGGAGTATCTGTTGATCCGACGAAGATTGAAGCAATACAAAGTTGGGAGCAACCGAAATCGATTGATCAAGTACATAGCTTTTGGGCTTATTTGGTTATTATCTGAGATTCATGGAAGGGTTTTCTAATTGCTACTCCATTAACCCAAACTTAACTCGGAAGGATACAAAATTCGTTTTGGAGCGAAGAATGCGAGAAGAGTTTCCAAGAGCTCAAGAGGAGACTCATTTCGGCACCGGTTCTAACAATTCCATCTGGTATGGATGGATTTGTTATCTACAGCGATACTTCAGGCAAAGGGTTAGGATGTGTTCTCATGCAACGTGGGAAAGTCATAGCCTATGCCTCGCGACAACTTAAAGAGGATGAGAGGAATTATCCTACTCATGATTTAGAGTTGGCAGCAGTCGTTTTCGCACTAAAGATATGGAGGCACTATCTATATGGGGAGAAAGTGGAGATATATTCAGACCATAAAAGCCTTAAATATTTCTTCACTAAAAAAGAACTCAACATGCGGCAGCGACGTTGGCTCGAGCTATTGAAAGACTATGACCACACTATTCAATACCATCCTGGAAAAGCGAACGTGGTAGCTGACGCGTTGAGTAGAAGATCATATGCAGGAATGAGTGCGATGATGTCAAGTATACGCATAGAGCCAAGTTTAATAGAAAAAGTTAAGGTTGCTCAAGCCACCCACCGGACGTCGATGCGTATGAAGAAGAAAGTACAAGAAGGTGCTATTCTCAGCGAGAATTGATGAAGAAGGAATACTTGAGTCCACTCTAGACTTTGTGTTCCTAACGACTACGATTTGAAGTACAAGATTATGATGGAGGCACACAATACACCATTTGCAATCCATCACGGAAGTACTAAAATGTATCGTGATCTTCGACATACATTTTGGTGGAACAATATGAAGAGAGAGATTGCAAAGTTTATCTCGATGTGTTTAACTTGTCAACGTGTAAAGGCGGAGTATCTAGTACCAAAGGGTCCGTTGCAACCACTTGAGATTTCGAAATGGAAGTGGGAACACATTACCATAGATTTCGTTACGGGTCTTCCTACGATTTCTCAAGGCATCAATGCTATTTGTGTTATTGTTGATAGATTAACCAAGTCCGCTCATTTCTTGCCGACACGTCGGAGACTTATTCCTTGAGCGTCTTGCTTTATATATATGTAAATGAGATTGTGAGGTTGCATGGCATGCCAATATCCATAGTTTCGGATCGTGACCCAAGATTCACTTCAAGATTTTGGGTTAGCTTGCAAAAAGCTATGGGCACGGATTTACGATTCAGTTCGGCATACCATCCTCAAACGGACGGACAATCAGAGAGGACTATTCAAACTCTTGAAGATTTATTAAGACTCTGTGTCCTAGACTTCAAGGACAGTTGGGATAAGTATTTACCATTGGTGGAATTCTCCTACAACAACAGTTATCAGGAAAGTATAGGTGTGGCTCCATTTGAAGCATTATATGGAAGAAAGTGTCGCTCTCCAATATGTTGGGATGAGGTGGGTGAAGCAACATTGTTGGGACCCGAGTTAGTACGTATGACTACCAAAAAGATCCAAATGATTCGACAACGTATACAAACGGCACAAGATCGACAAAAGAGTTATGCGGATCTTCATCGAAAGGACGTGGAATTTAGTATAGGGGATCATGTATTGTTGCGAGTTGCTTCATGGAAGGGAGTTACAAGATTTGGGAAGAGAGGAAAGCTCAATTCACGATTTATTGGTCCATTTCAAATTCTTGACCGAGTAGGAAATGTAGCCTATAGACTCGCGTTACCTCCGAGTATGTCTCGTGTTCATAATGTGTTTCACATATCCGTTGCCGTAAATATGTGAAAGACCCAAACCACGTTATAGAAGTTAGAATCGGACGAGATAATCGAAGACTTAACGTCTGAAGAGGTAATTGTCAAGATCTTGGATAGGAAGGAGCATGTCCTACGCATTGACAAAGGTCATACCACAAGTTAAAGTTCGTGGAGGAATCATGTTATAGAAAATGACACAGGAATTGGAAGCGGAAATGAAAGCGAGGTACCCCAACTTATTATTAATGAAATTTAATTTTCTCTATTTATTATTTTGAAATAGTAAGGGTTGATTTGATTAATGTGGATAGTTATGGGTAAAATACGCAAATATTTCAAAATAAGCAAGTGGTTATAAAATATTCATTGTTGTCGGGGAAAATTCGTTTGGTCGTGAAATATTCAGACTTTGTCGGGGGATATATTAAATGACGGCCATGACCAATGCATGTGTGGGCCCCATGCTTGAAAGCGATTGGATGAAGAAAATGACAAATATAAGTTGTTTAAAAATAACGGCAGTAGTTATCAATTCTTTGTTAAAAATAAATTGGTTAAAACACAATAGCACACGATATTGCACCAATTATTGATTCTTACGTAAGAAGACACTACTCAATAATGGTTACAGTAATTACTGTTCAGTATTTTATTTTATTGATTTAATAATTGCTGCGTTGATATTTTATATTGCTGTTGTTTCAATAATTGTCATTACACAGTATTTTTCATTATCGAAGCAATAATTCATATTATCTGAATAATATTATTAGATAACATTATTGGCAATGTCTAGAAAGTTCTGTCTAAGGAGATGTTTGGTCACCTAATTACGCACTAGTAAGGAGAAATTCTTATTGGAAAGCACCCTCTTTCCTGGTGAGGCTATACTGGTTGTCAATATTGTGATTACGTAATATTATTTGTGAATAATTAATTATTGATTCATATGATAAGGAAAATATTGATTTTATGTGGATATAGATGGAGAAAATTTTAATGAGACAATTGTTGAAAATTGAAATTTTATCTTTTTACGATAAAATAATTCATTTAAATATATTATTATATTTTAATAATATAATAATGATGATATTTTTACGATGAATGTGGGATATATGAGTATATATGGAGGAGGAGTATTTTGTTACCAAAAATATTTAAAGCATGTTTTATGTGTCGGTGGACCCCATTTCTCGAATCGAAATTTGATTATAGTCTGTAAAATCGCTTGGATTTGTGGATTTTGGTCAATTTTGTTTGGAATTTGGAAAAACTTTCTTCGTAAAGTTGTAGAGAATTGAATTTCCTATAAAAACTTGCGAGATTCGAATTTTCTAATAAAAGGGCTATTTATTATGAATTATTGAAGTTCCGAAACTCCGAAATAATTGATTTTTGGAAGTTTAAAATAATTTAAATAAGAAAAACTTTTTTTGTGTTTGGTGGGCATCTTTAACATGTGCTAGAGACTGAATTCAGATGCTTGGATGCGTAGGTAGATGTGGAAAAATAAATAATATTAATTTATTAAATTTTTAACTTTGGTGTTCTAAGCATTTTCCTATAAATAAGGTGCTTAGGTTAGAATTGAAAATCAAACCAGAAACTGAAGTTTTCTCTCTCTATATTATCGAGCGTATTCTTGTGAGTATTTTGAGTATATTTTGAGTATTGCTATACGATGCAAGTTCAAGTCATAGCTTATATCCGGTGTTTCAGCTAGAAGTACTGATCTTTCGAGGTAAGGGATATTTTTTTTTTCGTAATGATATTATTTCTTCAATATCATTATGCTGAAATATTGATCTGAAGTTTTTATCAAATTTGGAACTTTTGGTGTCTGAGATTACTATTCACGATAACGACCTTAATTATTCATTTACGAATCTGACATACTATTCATCAAAAAATAAAAATTTTCCGTTTTTCGTCTAAAATATCTATTGTGGATACTACCTTTGATTGTATCCATATTTTGATCATTCTTGAATTTTACACCACTATGATTATTTTTGAGGTATTTTGGACATGAATAAAACAAAGTACGAATCCTTAATCCTTAATCCTTGTCATTTTGTTTCTTTGGATTCGTTTCTTTAAAATATTTTTCATCATCCTCGGCCTTAAATGATGATATTATTGAATATCTTTGGCTGTAGTGCAAAAGATGAATGATTTTCGATGAATATCTTTGGTAGTAGTGTAAAAGATGAAGCAGTATTTAGATGAACATTACTAATCGATGAATATCTTTTTGGCTGTAGTGCAAAGATGAATATTTGATTCGGATATATATTGATTGATGTTACAGGAATAAAAGATAGACGATGAACTTTTAAATTCATACATAGAAGATAGTAGTTTGCATTCTTTACTTAACTCTTCTAATGAATTATTATTTCCGCTGCGAATATTGATTTAAAACTTGTTGTCTATTGTATTCTATTAGATTTTTTTCCTGTTGAAGACTAATGATAATTTGTTGTATATTATCTTAGTCATAATATTCTTTATTGGGCTAGTTGAGCTCACCCTTTTCCTTTTTGTTCCATTTTTCTTCTTAGGAGGCGAGAATATAGCGAGTACGAGTCGGGGTATGGAATGAAGGTTCTAGAGAGAGTTGTTTAGTAGTCCTCACCATTTTTGTAAAATAATATATCAATAAATGTGATGAAGATTTATTTGAGTATAGATATTGTCTAGAAGATAATATTTGTATTCAAACTCACAGTTTTACTGTTGTAATAATAAAGTTGTAGTTGTTTCTGTACCATGTATTGACAACTCAGAATGGGTGATGTATACCTATTTTGGGGGCGTCACAATAACAACTACGCCATTATTTATAAATAACTTATACTTGTAGTTTTCTTCATCCAATCGATTTCCGTTATGGGGCCCTTTACAAGGTCAGGTAGTCGCATCGAATATTCTCCGACTGCAAGAAGAATATTCCACGACCAAACAAGTATTCCATTAAACAACAATGAATATTTTATAACCACTTGCTTATTTGAAATATTTGCGCATTTTACCCATAACTAACCATATTAATCAAATCAACCCTTACTATTTCAAAATAATAAATAGAGTAAATTAAATTTCATTAATAAGAAGTTGGGGTCTTACAACCTCCCCTCCTTATGAAATTTCGTCCTCGAAATTGACGTACGTACCTGGTGTTTCTAAAAGGTGAGAATACCTCGCTTTCATTTCCGTTTCCAACTCCCAGGTCATTTCCTCTATAGCATGGTTTCTCCACAAAACTTTGACTTGTGGTATGACCTTTGTGCGTAGGACATGCTCCTACCTATCCAAGATCTTGACAAGTACCTCTTCGTACGTTAACTCTTCGGCTATCTCATTCGGTTCTAACTCCATAACGTGGTTCAGGTCTTTTACATATTTACGAAGCACAGATATATGAAAAACATTATGAACACGAGACATACTTGGAGGTAACACGAGTCTATAGGCTACATTTCCTACTCGGTCAAGAATCTGAAATGGACCAATAAATCGTGGATTGAGCTTTCCTCTCTTCCCGAATCTTGTAACTCCCTTCCATGGGGCAACACGCAACAATACATGATTCACAATACTAAATTCCACGTCCTTTCGATAAAGATCCGCATAACTCTTTGGTCGATCTTGTGCCGTTTGTATACGTTCTCGAATCATTTGGATCTTTTCCGTAGTCATACGTACTAACTCGGGTCCCAACAATGTTGCTTCACCCACCTCATCCCAACATATTGAAGAGCGACACTTTCGTCCATACAATGCTTCGAATGGGGCCACACCTATACTTGTCGATAAGCGTTGTTGTTGTAGGAGAATTCCACCAATGGTAAATACTTATCCTAACTCCCTTTGAAATCTAGGACACGAGTCTTAATAGATCTTCAAGAGTTTGAATAGTCCTCTCGATTGTCCGTCTGTTTGAGGATGATATGCCGAAGGCCCAATCAGAAATCCGTGTCATAGCTTTTTTGCAAGCTAACCCAAAATCGTGAAGTGAATCTTGGGTCACGATCCGAAACTATGGATACTGGCATGCCATGCAATCTCACAATCTCATTTACATACATATGAGCAAGACGTTCAAGGGAATAAGTCTCCCGTATCGGCAATATATGAGCAGACTTGGTTAATCTATCAACAATAACCCAAATAGCATTTATACCTTGAGAAATCGTGGGAAGACCCATAACGAAATCCATGGTAATGTGTTCCCACTTCCATTTCGGAATCTCAAGTGGTTGCAACGGACCCTTAGGTACTTGATGCTCCGCCTTTACACGTTGACAAGTTAAACACCTCGAGATAAACTTTGCAATCTCTCTCTTCATATTGTTCCACCAAAATGTATGTGAAGATCACGATACATTTTGGTACTTCCGAGATGGATTGCAAATGGTGTATTGTGTGCCTCATCATGATATTGTATTTCAAATCGTCGAGTCGTTAGGAACACAAAGTCCGGAGTGGACTCGAAGTATTCCTTCTTCATCGATTCTCGCTTGTGAATAGCACCTTCTTGTACTTTTTTTTCTTCATACGCATCGGCTCTAGGTCGGTGGCTTGAAAGCAACTTTAACTTTTTCTATTAAAGTTGGTTCTACGTCGTATACTTGACATCATCGCACTCATTCTCGCATATGATCTTTCTACTCAGTAGCGTACCTACCACGTTTGCTTTTTTCGGGATGGTATTAAATGGTGTGGTCATAATCTTTTTAATCACTCAAGCCAACATCGTTGTCGCGATGTTGAGTTCCTTTTGGGTGAAGAAATATTTGAGGCTTTTATGGTGCGAATATATCTCCACTTTCTCCCATATAGATAGTGCCTCCGGATATTTAGCAAGAAAAAACGATCGGCCGCCAACTTTAGATCATGAGTAAGATAATTCCTCTCATATTCTTTAAGTTATCGTGAGGCATAGGCTATGACTTTCCCATGTTGCATGAGAACACATCCTAACCCTTTGCCTGAAGCATCGCTGTAGATAACAAATCCATCCGAACCAGATGGTATTGTTAGAACATGTGCCGAAATGAGTCTCCTCTTAAGCTCTTGGAAACTTTTTTCGCATTCCTCGCTCCATACGAATTTTGTATATTTTCGAGTCAGCTGAGTTAATGGAGTAGTGATTCGAGAAAATCCTTCCACTAATCTCCGATAATAACCAGCTAAGCCCAGAAAGCTACGTACTTCGGTCACCGTCTTCGGTTGCTCCCAACTTTGTATTGCTTTAATCTTTGCTGGGTCAACAGGTACTCCATATTTTGACACCACGTGCCCAAGGAATGCTACTTCCTCAAGCCAGAACTCGTATTTCTTCAACTTGGCATATAGCTTGTTTTCACGAAGTCTTTGGAGTACCAACTTCAAATGGTGCTTATGATCTTCACGGCTTTTGGAATATATGAGGATGTCATCAATAAAGACAACAACGAACTGATCCAAATAATCCTTGAATACTCAGTTCATCATATCCATGAAAGCCACATGAGCATTAGTCAATCCAAAAGACATAACTAAGAATTCATAATGCCCGTACCGAGTTCTGAAGGCAGTCTTTGGAATATCCTCAGTTCTAATCTTCAGCTGATGATATCAAGAACGAAAATCGATCTTTAAAAAGAATTTTGCTCCTTGCAACTGGTCAAACAGGTCATCAATACGAGGTAGAGGATACCTATTCTTAATGGTGACATGGTTCAATTCCCGATAGTCAATACAAAGTCTCATACTCCCGTCTTTCTTCTTTACAAATAAAATAGGAGCACCCCAAGGAGATGTATTAGGACGAATGAAACCGATGTCCAACAATTCCTGTAGTTGGACTTTTAACTCCTGAAGTTCAATAGGAGCCATTCGTTATGGGGTTTTAAAAATGGGCTTTGTACCAGGTTCAAGATCAATAAAGAATTCAACTTCACGTTCTGGGGGTAGACCGGGAAGTTCATCAGGAAATACGTCAGGAAATTTACTAACAACAGGAATATTATTCAAATCTGACGTGTCTTTATTCAAATTCATAACATGGGCTAAGAAAGCTTGACATTCGTTTTTCAATAAACGAATAGCTTTATGACTTGATATGACAGTGATTGATTTTAATGGTTTAGTTGCTTGGATTCGTACAACAGGTTGGTTAGGAATATGAAAACTAACAACCTTACGAAAACAATCAATTTTGGCATGATGAATAGTTAATCAATCAATCCCTAAAATTACATCAAAAGCAAGTATCTTTAAAGAGATAAGATCAATGAGGTAATGTGATGGTGCCAACTTGGATCAAACAAGATTTATAAGCAAGTGGATGTGATGAAAGTTTCTCCTAACTGAGTCTCCACGAGATAAATCAAAGTCTAATTTCTCCGAGTTAAGTTTAAACATTGAGCACAAGCGGGAGAGATAAATGAATGGGTAAGACCAGATCTAGTAAGGTATAAACTTCGCAAGAATTAATGATTAGCTTACCCGTGATCACCTCGTTTGGGTTCCTCGCATTTTGACCAGTCACGACAAACGCTCTTCCAGGAGCCGTTGACTTTGACTTTTCTGGGATAACCTTTTGAGTCACCATCCTTGCTGGACTTGGTTTCGCTACCGTACAATCTCGAGCGATATGTCCTTCATTTCTACAATTATAACATACCTTGAACTGTTGTGGACAGTTTGGACTAATATGCCCCTCTTTCCCGCATTTATAGCATATGATTGGTGGTCGTTCTCCTCCCTTAGAACCAGTTGCTGCTGGTGCTGACGTCTTCACATGGTCATTGTTGAATCTCCTCTTTTTAAAATCTCCCCCCGACTATCTTCTTGTATTCTCATGGCCATGATTACCACTAGAGTAGTTGCCGCTTTTGTTCGTATTTTTCTTTCTCCGCTGGTTATCGTTGTTCGATGGATTTACCGCCACCAGATGATCTCGTTTGTGGTCCCTCGATTGAACGTACTCGTTATCTCGCTCTAATAATTGAACCCTGTTTACAACATCTGAATAGAGAAAAAATTTATGAGAAATGAGATATTGACGTATGCCGGGTTTCAAACCTCTCAGAAACATCCGCGCCATATGTTCCTCATTCTCCACCAAATGAGGTGCAACCCTGGATAACTCTGCAAACTTCGCCTCGTACTGGGACACCGTCATGTTGTTTTGTTCCAATCTAATAAACTCCACTTCCTTCATATGATGAATACTTTCAGGAAAGTACTTGTCATTGAACAGTTTCTGAAACGTCTCCCAAGACATGCTGAGTGCGGCTGGATGGGTATGCTTCACAAATTCCCACCAGTAATCTGCCTCATTACGGAACATAAAGGTGGCGAATGGAACCTTTTGTTCCTCCGTGCAACCCAAGACATCGAATATCTTGGTGATTTGCTTGACCCACGTTTCTGCCTTAATCGGATCCGACTTTCCCCAGAATTCTGGTGGTCCCAACTCTTTGAACTATTTGGCCGTGACAAACCGTGCGTTGTTATCATTTCCACCTGTATTTTGTGCACGAGTCTCCTCATTCGATTTTGCATAAAGCGCAAAAAGCTTCAAACATCCCGTCGTTCATCATACGCTTTCGGTGGTGTTGTTTGTTGGGAGGAACATTGCCACCACAGACGTTTCTCCTCGTTGGTGAGTAAAGGTGTCTCCACGGTCTCATTTACTCCATCGTTAACATTCTCGATCGACATTCTCAAACACCGCCATAAAACAAGGGTTAATTAAAGAAATCAACATATCACATAATATCCCTATATCTCGACCAACCAACAAATAAGCTTAGGTAAGACACACTAGCGAAGGTTTTACCTGCCTCTCCCTCCTAGTTCTATTCCGATCTCAAATGGAGATCATATCCCTAAGCTCTAATACCAACTGTGACTCCCCCAAAATAGGTATACATCACCCATTTTGAGTCGTCAATAACATGGTACAGAAACAACTACAACTTTAATAATACAACATAAAACTGTGAATTTAAACACAAATATTGCCATCTAGACAATATTCACACCCAAAT